>BSBM01000617.1:4062500-5460421 GCA_027924585.1 Larix kaempferi
AGAGATGGGGCATGATTCTACAAGGAATAGGGAGGGAAATTATTCAAACCCTTGAGCCCATGGTGTTAATCCATTTCATTGAGAAAACCCATAAATCCCAACTACCCATTTTGGGTTATGCACCCAATCATTTAATTCTTCCAAAAGTTGGTTGAGGCAGTTAATGCCTTGGGAATGGAGATGCATGGCAGTCAATTTCGTGTATGGGCAATCCATCCACCTGGAAAATTGTATTTTGTCTCCTTGGGCAAGAAAACACCCACGAAATGGTGCCCAAAGCCATTCTGAACCCATATCCTTTGCCCTTTCACGCAGTTTGAGCTAGCTGGGATTTCCCCATCATGTTTTTCACCATTTTTCCTGCATTTTCCATGCCTGGGAGCTCGTTTTTGTATTGTACAGCAGCTGGGAGAGGAGGGCCACGAATTGGGACTGTGATGGAGGTCGTTTTTTCCCCAAAATGCCCATGGACATTTTTCTGAAAACGATTTCTGCTCTCCAAGGTTGTTCCCCATCTTCCATTTTTCGTTTTGGGCTTTCCCACATTTTTCTGAATTGGTAGAAGCCCCATTTTGGACATCCCACTGAAGAAACGTTTTTCTCATGCCCAGCAATTGTGGTTTTGCTATTATGTGCATCCCTGTTTTCGTTTGAACCTGTGAGTAAGAGATTTGGAGTGGTAGTGGACAGAATTGGTTTGATAAACCTAGTGGGGGAAATAACCTCTCAAGAAGATCAAGAGGGCTAGCTACTCTTCTATGCACACCTTGGACACTCTAGATTGGAAGGTATGGCCTAAGGGACTGTGCATTGGTGAAGGGAATACTTCCTTGAGTGGGGTGTGTAGGCATTGTGGGTGCCAAGCTAGATAAATCTTGTAGAGGTATCCATGGCTCTGTGCTTGAGCTCACTAGCTTAGCAACTCTTCCTTTCCATTTCCTAGCAACCTGATAAACCTAATTGTAGATTGGCTTGGCTCATTTTGGTGTATGTTTGGCTATGTGTGAGTCTGATGTTCCCTGGTTCCTTGTAGAAATCATGACCAGCTCGGGGGTGGCAGTTGCATCAAGAGATTGATAAGCACAACTGGCCTATGGTTGGGAGGAATGTTGTAGTTGCATAGCTGGTTGCTCAGGGACTACTTTGTTTCAAGATAAGTACTCTCATGTGCTAATTCTGTATTGTTTCAATGGATGAATGACATGAATATCTTGAATGTATGATGGATGTGTGATAGAAATTAATTCTGCTGTGTTTTCAAATATTTATGCATTTCCATATGTCCATCTTCATTTTATATGAATGTTTGTTTACTAAGTATGGGGCTAGATGTCTGGTATTATCATTAGTGTTCTCTCCATAGCCTTGGTAGGATGGGAGGGACATTACAGTTCCTGAGTGCCTACTCACCCACTGCTCCCGCCCCCGTGTGTCAGCCACTGTCCTATGTGACTGGTTCGGACTTACCAAACCTGTGCTAGGGAATTTTTAGACCATAGCTAATTTGACATTTTCAGCATTTTTCTGAGTATGCCTGTTTTTCACCGCTCTCTACAGCATGACATACCTGACCATTATTAACGAAATTTTAGGCATAGATAGAATTTTTTATGCAGATTCCAAATATGTAATTTTTTTTTTTAAATATTGAGATTTTCTATTTATTTCCTGATTTTCTTGTGGCATCATCCTGTTGGTCAAAAAACATATTGTTAGTGTTTATTCCGTAACTTTTTCATTTCACAACCATTTTAAAAAAAACTTGTATGCTGCACTAGAGGACACCGACCTCTACATCTTGTAAAAAATCCAAGTCAAAATAACTACATTAAGACCTTCAAAGGCTGCACCCACATTTGACATACCGTTCTCAAGGTTTGACCACTTACATAATTAAAAAAAATTTAAAATTAAACATTTAATTTTGGAAAAATAGCACTGCACTAGTGCTACGGGTTCTATACATATATACCAGATTTTGTAGCCTGAAACAGTCATTTAGGCAGTGAAAGGCTGCACCCACAAAAACATATACCTTATCATTTTCCAAAAAAATAAAAAGTGACTGTTAGAAAAAATGAAATTTGACATAGTTATGTAAATTTTCAATACTTAAAAGTTATATATTCGGAAACGTGACACAATTTCCTACATTTCATCTTTTTTACTCGATGCAAGATATCTTGTGTAAGCATCTCAAAAAAACCAAGTAAGTTGAGGGATGCCTGATTTTTCAGTTTTCTATTGCATCTAACGCGCCAAAAGTGACCCTCATTAGCTTGCACATGCCTTGATCCTCCTGTTCACAGAAGATTAGCATAGCCATTGAGAGGGATGGTAAAGGCATACCGACCAGGCACTTTACAAGAAGCAGTGAGCAGAACATGGGATCTGCAAGATGCCATCCCAAGAACAAGGTATCCTCCAAAGGTTAATGTGCCTACTAAATTTCAGAATCAAAGACCACCTTTCAGGAATGTGGTTTCCCCGAACAAGAAGGAATACTAATACAAAGATCGAGATGAGTTAAGAAGGAAAAAGCTTTGTTTTTCTTGTCAAGAACCTTGGGTTCCGAGCCACAAATGTGCTAAGGGAAAGCACACTACATTGAGGTATTTTCAGAAAGTGAGGAGGAATAAGTGGAAGAAGAGGCACCAGTAGATGATGGTTATGAAATGGCAGGAGAAGAAAAACCCTCGTAGTTAGAAATCAAAATTGCAGTGTTAAGTGGAGTTCCCCGCTTCCATACCATGAGATTTAAAGGGTTTGTGCAAGGACAAAAAGTACCAGTTTTGGTCGATGGGGGTGCCACCCACAATTTTATTGATGCAACCATGGTAGAGAGGAGAAAGCTACAAACAAAAAAATTGGAGGTTTCACTATCGTCATTCCGGGAAACAACACTATGGAGTGTAACCGATGGATTCCCAAAATTGCAAGTGACTCTTGGAGACCATACTGTGACTGACAGCTTTTATGTTGTCAATGTGGCTAATACCAATGTGGTGTTGGGATTGCAGTGGTTGTACTCCATTGGTGATCATTTAGTGAATTACCAATTACCCCAAATGATATTTAAAGATGTTGAAGGGAAGAAAGTAGTTTTGAAGGGTGTCAACACCTACCCAAAACAAGTGATTTCTGCAAATAGTATGAGGTCAGTATTGAGGCATGGTGATATTGGGTGGGTTGATGAATGTTTCATTACCACTCAAGGTAATTCCATAGATGTATCACACCATCCGGAGGACATCCAAAGGCTACTACACAAACACAAGAAAGTGTTCGAAGATATTCCACATGGCATGACTCCTGACAGAGGTACTGAACATTGGATCGAGCTGGAAGTTGACTGTAATACCTCCATTATGACCCTTAGGATATTTTGGATTTTAATATAAATAATGTATACATGCGATGTATTTTTTCCTAGTGTGGAGCTCAAGGTCAAGGCCCCACTAGTGGATGCTCGTATTTTATTTGAAAACGCAAGTATTTGATATTATGTTACCATGTGCCATTAAGCCATGGAAATTGTAAAAATGATGTAAATTTTAATAATGCAATAAAATACTAAAAAAAACTGGCTATGGAAGCAACCAACAAGAGGGGGCCATGTGTATCCACTAGGGAGATGTGAGGGGTTTGTGGGATCATGGAACAACAAGGATCAATTTTCATGCATTACACAGCCCAACAGTGGGGAAAGAGGAAAGGTCGCGATTTTGGAAAAATCCACGTTGACAAAGGAATGCGAAAGGGCCCAGAAACGGGGTATGGCAAGGAAAAAAAAGGAAATCGAACAGGGGATCCATCAAGGGGGGAGGAAGGGGAAAAGAAATTGAATTAGCGAGGGTGAGATGCCAGAAAATGGCAGGAGAAAGAAACCAGAGGTGATAGCTAAGAATCGAGAGGCAGGACAGAGTCGTTTTGGCAATAGAAGCTGAGAAGATCCAAGCATGAGTAACAAAGAAGAAGATAGAACAGAGGTTGGAACAACTTGATAAACCCAGTGAAGGCTAAAGTCTCAAGGAACCAGCATCTTAGACCTTTCTATGCCCACCTTGAAGAGCATTGGAGGGAAGGGGCTCCTGAGGGACTGTGTAGAAGAGAAGGGGACCTTCCTTGTGTTGGGTGTGGTAGGTATTGTGGGTGCCAATGCTGTTTGAGTTAGTTTGAGATTCTTGTAGCTCTGTGGTTCATCTCACTGGCTTAGCATCCTCCTCCTTTATCTCTTGGCATGCTTGATAAACCCTATTGTGTGTTGGCTTAGCATGACTATTGTGTGAAACCATGGCTGTGAGTGAGCCTGTTTAGTTCCTCCTTAGTGGATACATAGCCCAGGTCAAGGGTGGTCTCCTAGCTGAAATAATATAGGTTGCATAGAGACCTATGGTTGGGTGGAACGCTACTCTCACATAGTTAGTTGCTTGTACAGCTTCATATTAAAGATAAGTGTTCTCTTATGTTTTAAATTATGTCCATTCTGTGGTTCTAAATAATGTTAATTTACTATGTTATGATTATCTGTTGTATCAAGTCCATTTGAACGAAATGAGCACATAGATTTAAGCAGTAGGGAGCCTGTGTATAGACCTGATCACGAGGCTGGTCCATGTCTGATTATTTCACCATTTTCTTGTTTTAAATATGTTGTTAGGTTTGCATGTTGTAGATGCATTAAATCATATTTAGTTCCATTGTGTATGTTCATAATTCATGGCACACACCTTTAGATGGTTGTATTTCATCACTTGGGTTGAGGAGATGAATTAGACACCCCCATGTTGTGTTCATGGTCCCTCGGTGGGTCATAGGAAGGGAAGGGCCATGACAGAGTAGTGTAAGAGCTCCTTAAAGCGAGGAAAAGAGGCATTGATAAGGCTTGGGGCCACATTTTGGGTTGGAAGGAGGACATTATCAGAGTTCTTAGATGAGGCTAAAGATCATGCATTTGGATAGAGCTCACCAAGAGATTTCCAACGGTATCGTATTTGTGAAAATCCTCACAGCAGATCTAAGAGATGATGTATACCTAACAAGAAAGTAATTGATTAAATAGGAAAATAGAAGAAGAGTGGTCAATGCAGTATAATGAGAAACAAAATAATAATACAGTAGAACTCGGATAGAAGCAAAAATACTTCACACACACTAAATTATTAATCACAAATCGACATATAAATAATACAATGCATGGGGATTCGAATTCCTAAGGTGGAAATTCGAATTAGCCTTCATGGAGTGATTAAAGGATCATTAGAGTGTCATCGGAGCACAACTAGTAGTCTATCTCATCATCGGTGGAGTCGTCAATGCACAAGTAACTGTCAACCGTCAGTCAAACTGAGTCTAACTGAGTGTGGTAGGTGTAAATGAATGTAACTAGAACATGGAGACACTAACTGAATGAAGGAGGCTCAGTGGAGGGCACATGAGGAGCTAACTGGAGTCAGAACAGGTAGTCATGTCTCATCGAAGGTCAATCGGAGTGATAACAGTAGTGAGGAGTTAGTCTGGCCTCAAATCAAGGAAAGATTGGTGGCTAACTAAAGTAAACTGGACTGGTAAGTGAGAAAGGCACCGTTCTTCAATGGAAGGTGAGAACTGGGTGCATGACAGGCTAGGAGCGCTGAAACTGAGTGGAAGGAAGCTCCGGGGGCTAGCTAACTGAGGGCTAGGTGCTGGGACTGATGACCGGAATGCATGCAAACCCTAAATAATGCATACAAACCATAAAAGTGCATGCATGACTGAAAATGTAAATGATCAAAATATTGGTGGGACTAGGATGGAGTATAGGAATATCCTAACAGTATTTTCCCAAAATGGAATTAGGATGAAGAATTTATGGGCCTAAGAAGTTGTGTAGTTGGGCTCCCAACTTTCTGAATCCGCATTGCGGATTGCGGATTGCGGAAGTCGGAAGGGTGTTTGTCTCCATAGTTGCGAGTTGGAGTTTCGACTTCCAAGTCCCACAAGGAGGATTGTGGATTGCAGAAGTTGGAAAGGTGATATTCCCAGATTGTGCAAATTGGAGTTCTGACTTCCAAGTTCCGCATTGCAGATTGTGGAAGTCGGAGAGGAGATTTCTTCGGAACAGAGAATTGGAGTTCCGACTTCTGAATCCCGCATTGCAGATTGCGGATTGCGAAATTCAGAGGCATGTATCTTCAAAGTTGGAATTTGTGGTTTTGACTTTCGAAACCCGCAAGGCGGATTGCGGATTGTGGAAGTCGAAGGGATGTTTCTATGAAACTGTGAAATTGTGGTTTCACCGTTCTGAATTCCACATTACGGCTTGTGGATTGCAGACTGAGGATGGTTTTTTGTAGAAGTTATGGCAGTTTGAAGAAAAAAAATTAACAGTGGTTTCTAAGGTTTTCTCCCATCACCTCTAAAGGGCACCGAGGTGGCCAGGGACATGACAGAGTGGTATCATAGCAAGGTTATAGCACTGGGGATTCTTGGACCGAAGTATGAATGAGCCTATGGACAGAAAAGCGCCAGTGGTGCTGTTTTGACAAAAATATAATATTTTGTTGTCCATATGGGTAATTTCCAGAATTACAGGGATGGGGAAAAGAAAACAAAGCATCATAGCTCTGTAAATTATTCCATGAGTTACTTCTGTTAAATTTGGATGTTTTATGTTTTATATGCATTCATATGATGTCTAAAAAACATCTTTATAATGCACAATGGTTGCAGCTGATAACATTTGAATAGTGTAGCAGAGAACCACAAGAAAGGGGAAAGAAATATCCAAAGGAAAATGGTGACCATGAATGATGCCCAGGATCCTTACGAGCATGATGAAGATGTGCTAGGAGAAAATGTGCAAGTAGATCATGCGGAGACTGAATCCAATGGGAGAAGGGAGAAAATAACTCCTTAGAATTTGGTTGAAACCATGATAAGATTTAATGAAAGGTTGATGAAGGCTCAAGAAGAACAGAATCAGCTCAATGCTACTATTTTTCAAAGCCTCACTGATATGAAGTAGAGGGTGTTAGGATATCCCTATACTCCATCCTAGTCCTAGCAGCATTTTCATTATTTGCATTTTCAGTCATGCATGCACTTTTAGGGTTTGCATGCATCCCAGTCATCAGTCCAGCACCTAACCCTCAGTTAGCCAGTCCTTGGGAGCTTCTCTCAGATCTTTTTTAGCCCTCCTAGTGCTTAGTGCGCCCCTTCATGCAATTACATGCATCTCATGCGCCCTCTCTCACCTACCACTCAGTTGCAATTCAGTTAATTGAGTTATCATCAGTTCTTTCCTTGATTTAAGGCTAGACTGACTCTCAATTGACTGTATCACTCCGATGGATCTCCAGTGAGACTAGACTTCCCATTCTGACTCCAGTTAGCTCCTCATGCACCCCCCACTGAGACTCCTTCATTCAGTTAGTGCCAGTTACACCTACCACACTCAGTTAGACTCAGTTTGACTGATGATTGATAGTTACTTGAGCATTGATGACTCCACTGATGATGAGATAGACTACTAGTTGTGCTACGATGACACTCCAGTGATCCTTTGATCACTCCATGAAGGCTAATTCGAATTGCCACCTTAGGCATTCGAATCCTCATGCATTGTACTATTTATTTGTCCATATTTTGATTAATTAATCAGTGTGTGTGAAGTATTTTTGCTTCTATCCAAGTTCTACTGTATTATTATTCTCTTGCTCATTAGACTGCATTGACCACTCTTCTTCTATTTTCTTGCTTAATCAATTACTTTCTTGTGAGGTATACATCATCTCTTAGATATGCTGTGAGGATTTTCACATGGTATCATAGCATGTTGAGAGTATTGTTTATCTCCATTCTTGAGAGTTTTTTGCAGGTTATTATCAATATTTCGAGTGCAGCAGTTTCTGCATTTATGCAGCAGTAGCAGTTACAGATATTCTCTATTGTTTTTGCAGGTCTTCTACAGCTTCATGTATTCAGAAGAAATCCCTCCTCTTTCTCCATTCAACTATGATCTTCTTTCTCCACTCAACTATGGTGAATGGAAACCACTGATGATAGCACATTTGAAGAAAAATGGTCTCTTTGATCATTTTTTTGAAAGAGATTTCGAATCCTCTGAAGAAGAGAATGACTGGTTAGATGAAGGTGGAAGAGCTATTGAAGCCATGATGTTTTCTATGCCTCAATGGATGTTATATGACCTCCCTGAAGTCTCATCACCAAAAGAGCTATGGGCTCACCTGGATGTAGTATTTGACAGACAGAATGAAGGAATTGGTCCAAACCCTTTCGAGAGCAAGAAAAGTGATGCATTCGCCCTCCTTGATGATCTCATTGATCATGAACCAGTATCAAACACATCTCATATTGAAGTTGTCCACAAAGAAGAAGAACTTGCAGATTCTACACTCATGCTCCAAATTTCTTCTCTTTTTGTGCCAGCTCACACTCTAGATATTGCAGAAGGTCCTAAATCCTCTCTTGCACCAAAGTTTGTTGGTTTGCATCATGATCACATGAATATTTCGGAGGTAAAATCAGCTATTGGAGGTAATGCATTCGCTCTCCTCAAGCAATCACTTCTTATTTACTACTATATGATCATTATTTCATGCTTTCAGAAGGTTATTGAAGATTATGGCTATTGCTATTTTCTTGGGATAATTTCTCATGCATATCATGGTTTTGATCTCACCCCTGCTAGTTCAAAGGAGATCTCAAGAAACCATGGCCATTTGCTTGGGATAATTTATCATGCATTTACTAGTTTTGATCTCACCTCTTATGGTTCAAAGGAGATCTCAAGAAACCATGATTCAAGTCTTGGATCTAATTTGGATTCTAAGCAATTACTACTTGGGATAATTTCTCATGCATATGATGGTTTTGATCTCACCCCTGCTGGTTCAAAGGAGATCTCAAGAAACCATTTATCAAGTCTTGGAGTTGATTTGGATTCCAAGCAATCATTATTATTTGATGGTTCTTTTTGGCATAATCTCACCCATGATGGTTCGAAGGAGAAGACAAAAGACTATCTGCATATTCATGGTTTTGATCCTACCTCAGCTGATTCGAATCACAGGTTGAAGGATCATCATCATACTATTGGATTTGTTCTCATTACATTCGATCTGAAGAGCAAGTACAAGCACATGCTTTCTGAGCATGATCCACTTCTTCCCAAGAAGAAGATACCTCCAGACATGTGACCAAGCATCACACCTACTTGAGTTTGGAGCATTTATTTTTGTGTGTGCCTTACAGTCTATTTTGAGGGGGGGTATTTTTCCCATGAGTTTTTCCCCATTTCCTTGGTTTATTGACTATTATTATTCATTGTATTGGTTGACCTTTGGTCTTAGTTACCAGGGACCAGGATGGATTAAGGGGGGGTGTTAGGATGTTCCTATACTCCATCGTAGTCCTAGCAGCATTTTCATTATTTGCATTTTCAGTCATGCATGCACTTTTAGGGTTTGCATGCATTTGCACACATCCCAGTCATCAGTCCAGCACCTAGCCCTCAGTTAGCCATCCCCTAGGAGCTTCTCTCAGATCAGTTTTATCCTTCCTAGTGCTTAGTGCGCCCCTTCATGCAATTACATGCATCTCATGCGCCCTCTCTTACCTACCACTCAGTTGCACTTTAGTTAATTGAGTTATCATCAGTTCTTTCCTTGATTTAAGGCTAGACTGACTCTCAACTAACTGTATCACTCCGATGGATCTCCAGTGAGACTAGACTTCCCATTCTAAATCCAGTCAGCTCCTCATATGCCCTCCACTGAGCCTCCTTCATTCAGTTAGTTCCAGTTACACTCAGTTACACCTACCACACTCAATTAGACTCAGTTTGACTGATGGTTGATAGTGACTTGATCATTGATGACTCCACTAATGATGAGATAGACTACTAGTTGTGCTCCGATGACACTCCAGTGATCCTTTGATCACTCCATGAAGGCTAATTCGAATTGCCACCTTATGCATTCGAATCCTCGTGCATTGTACTATTTATTTGTCCATACTGTGATTAATTAATTAGTGTGTGTGAAGTATTTTTGCTTCTATCTGAGTTCTACTGTATTATTATTCTGTTGCTCATTATACTGCACTGACCACTCTTCTTCTATTTTCTTGCTTAATCAATTACTTTCTTGTGAGGTATACATCATCTCTTAGATCTGCTGTGAGGATTTTCACAGAGGGTAAACCTTAGGTCCAAACCAAGAAATGTAGGTAAAGAAAGAAGGGGTTTAAAGAGTCAGTCTAGAGGTCGTTCTAGGAAGAGGACTCCAAGCCCTAGAAAGAGTTATGTGAGCAAAAAGTGCATCACTCCCTCCTCAAGATCTTCTTCCAGTAGGTCGTGTGACTCAAGAGTCCCTCGAAGAATCCCAAGGCATACTTCTAGCATATTTGAAGGAAGAAAGAAATCCAAAGGAATTCCACAGGGAGAATTTAGGAAGGCAAGGCCTCCCAAATTTGATGGAGAAGGTAAGAAATATTTCAGGATTCATGACTAATTAGGAAATGAAAAGGCCAGAATTTCCATTTACAATCTAAATGGAAGAGCTTCAATTTGGTGGGAGCGCCTCATGCAAGTGAAAGGGATCAGTGAAAGGAGGATCATCTAGGAGAGATTTAACAATTATTTAAAGAAAAAATACCTATCATCTAGGTATTATGACAACAAGAGGAAAGAATTCAATGAAATCGGGTTGGGAAAGAAATCTATGGAAGAGCATGTGCATAATTTTTCGGAATTGTTGAGGTATGTGGACTATATCAAGGATGATAGGGTTAAGATCCATTGTTTTCTTGGAAGTTTACCTCAAAATTTCAGAGATAGGATTGAGTTTGTTAGTCCACCAAGTCTTGATGAAGCCATTAGGATGGAGGTGCATTGATATGATCATAACAATGGAAAATCAGAGGTTCTATGATAATCTACATGATAGATCTCATAGCTAGAGAAAATCTCACTAATCTCACTCAAGAATTGTAGAGAAGAAAGAAGAAGAAATGAATCAATTATCACTCATAAACTCAAAAATGGAGAAATCTACAGTATAATCATACATCAGCTCTAAGCTGGCACTGTGAAAAACTGAATACAATACAATATTGTCAAGTGAATTTGAATTAATCAAAGGTGATTCGAATTATCCTCAATGTGTGGCTTGGATAGCATTGGCAACATCATCCAATCAGTGGTAGTAGTCACAAATAGTCAAAAGTCAGTCAAATGAGTCTAACTGAGTCTAATTGATTCATGTGAGCACAAATCAAGGGATGGAGACTCCAAGGAGGGCACATGAGTCTAATGAGGCTATCAGTAAGTCAAGTGGCACTCCGATACAGATAACTGGAAGCTACAGGCAGTTAAACTGAGCAATAAATGCATAAACTGGTCAATCAATGCTACAACCTTTTGCTAGTGATCCAAGTAGTGTAGTAGGGCACATATGTCATCCAGGTGACGAAAACAAGGCACACTAGGTAGGTAGGAGGGATCGTGAGGGCTAAAAATAGGCTCTAGGGGGATGAACATAGGCTCCAGGTGCTGGGGAGACTACCATACTGATGACTGGATGCATGCAAAGCATGCACATATAAAAAATGATGGTGAGAATATTCCAACACCCCCCTGCAAGCCAAACTATGAGGAAGTAACTGAAAACTAGTAGGTCCATGGTAACTGAGACCAAAGGTCACCCCGTACAACAATCTAAATAAATAAAGTGAGGAAAGAGGGAAAACCCAGTGGGAAGAAATGCGCCCCCCCCAAAAACAATAGACTGAAGGATGCTAATGTAGCGTGGCATCACTCACCCCAGAAGGAGGCAAGTGACCTTCTTTACTGAAGAAGGATCGATCGACAAGAAATGGATCACTGTGTGAATGATCATTGTGAGAAGGATGAAACCTTCCATTCTGAAAATCAGATTTGGTTCTCCTTTGATCAAGTGGATCACCAACAAGATCTCCGACAGATCTAAGACTAATGGCTTCCCATATCGGAAGAGGAGGATCATTAGGTGCAAGATCATGAGGTTCTTGTGGATCTGGATCTTATATTCGCTCATATTCACTGTTAGTTGCTAGATATTTAGGTTCTTGTGAATCTAGATCTAGCATTCTCTCAAAAAGAGTTATCTTCATCTTGGGAAGAAGTGGATCATGATCCAAAAACATGTGCTTGAGTTCTCCAACAATGGATGCAAGCGAATCTGGAAGCTTCCTGAACTTTCTCTTCCTACAAAAATGGTGGGAACAAATTCAAAAATATGAATATCATTATGGAGCATGTGATTCGAACCAAATAAGGTAGAATCAATTCCATGAATGTGTATGTAGTTCTTTGATATCTCCTTTGAACTGACATAGGTGAGATCATAACCAAATGAACTAATACATGATGGCGGTGGCTTGGACTTCAAATCAGATGCAAGAATTGTTAGATGGCTTCTTATGATCTCCTTTGAACCAACAGGGGTGAGATCAAAACCGAAATCACAAGGATATGCATGAGATTTGAACCCAAGCGAATGATGGTGTCTTCCATCTTTGGTGAAACTTTGAAAACATGTGCCAATGACCAAATAGGAGTTCATAGGAAGCATTTGATCAAGAAGAGCGAATGCATCACTTCCAAAATCTGATTTTATCTCCAAAATACTCAGTAGATCATCATCTTGCACATCAACAGGCTCATCGGAAGTAGAGATTTTGAAAGTCTCTTCAACTTATAGAGTAGTAGCTGACATCTCTTGCTCGTAATTTGAATTATAAAATGGATCAACTTCATCAGTGGTGATGGCCCATTTTGAAATAGGAGTTGGATCTTTAGGTGCCATGTCTTGTATTTCGACTTCATCTTGAACAACTTCATCATGAGAGATGATAGAGGCCGAATCATGAATAGAGAGAGAACTTGAGGAAGTACTACTGGGCTTGTTTTCCAAATGGCTAACATCATCCTCTTCCTTCTGCTTTAAAAATAATTTGTCCAATATTGTCCAGTTATCATTTGGATGTTCAGCAGAATCAATGAGGTACTCCATATTGGAAACCATAGCAGTACATATTATTGCTGAGGCTCTGTCACAATCATCTAGCCAATCTTCTTCCTCTTCATAGGAAGCAAAATCTCTCTTAACACCAATACACATATCGAAAATACCATATCTCTTCAAGTATGCTATCATCTTTGGTTTCCATTCTTCATAGTTGTATGAAGAGAGAGAAGGAACTTCTTTCAGATTCATGGAAGCTGTTGTTGAATTCGAATCTACTGCTGCAACTAAAGGACTGCTGCAGCTACACAAAACTACTACAACTGCAGAAAACTTTGAAACTGTTGCAACTGTAGGAAACTGCTGCAACTGCAAAAAACTTTGAATAACCTGCAAAAACAATGGATATCCATAGTAGCTGTTGAATTCGAATTTGTTGAAGATGGATTCGAATGATGGAATAAACCTGCAAAACAAATGAAATTGATGATGGAGATTTGCTACAAATCGAGAGAACACTTCCTTAGGACAATGAGCACATGTGAGTGGATCCTCAACACACGGCTAGACCTCACTGGATTTCTCCACTGAATTCAATACAATTGCACCAGGAATTGTTGTGGAAATCTAGAGGCTTCTGGTGCTCAATGAAAGATAGTTGCTCAATGAATTGCTGCAACTGCTTCTACTGCTACAATTCGAATAGCTGACTCCAGCTCTGATACCATGTGATAATCTACAGGATAGATCTCACAGCTAGAGAAAATCTCACTAATCCCACTCAAGAATTGCAGAGAAGAAAGAAGAAGAAATGAATCAATTATCACTCAAACTCAGAAATGGAGAAATCTGCAGTATAATCATACATCAGTTGTAAGCTGGCACTGTGAAAAACTAAATACAATACAATATTGTTAAGTGAATTCAAATTAACCGAAGGTGATTCGAATTCTTCTCAATGTGTGGCTTGGATAGCATTGGAGACATCATCCAATCAGTGGCAGTAGTCACAATAGTCAAAAGTCAGTCAAATGAGTCTAACTGAGTCATGTGAGCACAAATCAAGGGATGGAGACTCCAAGGAGGGCGCATGAGGCTGTCAGTAGGTCAAGTGGAACTCCAATACAAACAACTGGAAGCTACAGACAGTTAAACTGAGCAATAAATGCATAAACTGGTCAATCAATGTTGAAACTGACTATTAGTGATCCAAGTAGTGTAGTAGGGCTCATATGTCATCCAAGTGAGGAAAACAAGGCGCACTAGGTAGGTAGGAGGGATCTTGAGGGATAAAAATAGGCTCTAGGGGGATGAACATAGGCTCTAGGTGTTAGGGAGACTACCATACTGATAATTGGATGCATGCATGCAAATATAAAAAATGATGGTGAGAATATTCCAACAGGTTCACCCAGCATGGAAAGGAAAGCAAAATGGGAGGTTTGATAAAAGGAAAATTCAATTTAAGCCAACATTCAAAAATTGGCCACGAAATTTTCCATGGGGCCAGCAAGCACGAAGTGAGAACAAGCCAGCAGTAGCAGCAAAAATAACATCAAAAGGGGCACTTCAGTTTTGGGTATGTGGAGAAAACCACATGCTTAATGATTGTCCACATTGGAGGGAGAATCCCTGGAGCTTGCACAACTTAAAAGGGGCCGCTACAGTGGAGGATATGGCAAGGGTAGTGCCTCGAATCTATGCAGCGTTGGATGATAATCAAGAAGACCATCATTTTGAAGTGGTATAAGTTGAAGGTAAGATTTCCAAGCAATTTATTTCTATTTTGATTGATCCAGGATTTACTCATAGTTATGTTTCTCCAAAATTAGTTTACGGTTGTTCTCTTAGAAAAATGAAGCACGACAAATCTTGGCTAGTTCAGTTAGCCACAGGGACCAATATAAAAGTGAGTGAAGTACTGATGGAGTGCCCCATGGAGTTGAATGGATTCCTCATAAAAGTAAATTTGAATGTCCAACCATTAGGATCTTATGATTCTCTAATTGGTATGGATTGGTTGGAAAGGAATAGAGCCAAGAGATATTGTTATGAAAAGGTACTTGAATTCATCGATGAAGAGGGAAGACCAAGATTGGTAAGAGGAATTCCCAAGCAAGTCTCAGTGAGACATATTTCAGCCTTACAATTGAAAAATCTTTATAAGAAGGGTTTCCAATTATATGGAGTTCATATATCATATTCATCAGAGGACAAAGGACCAAGGATGAAAGACTTCCAGTTGTTGCAAGAGTTCAAAGATGTGTTTCCGGATGAAGTGTCGGGACTGCCACCAAAAAGAGACATTGATTTTACCATCAATCTAGTTCCAGGAACAACACCAATTTCTAAAGCTCCTTATAGAATTAGCACACTAGAATTGATAGAGTTAAAGATGCAGCTACAGGAATTAATGGACAAGAAGTATATCATGCCAAGTGTATCTCCTTGGGGAGCACTGGTGTTATTTTTCAAGAAAAAGGATGGGACTTTAAGGCTGCGTATTGATTACAAGCAGCTAAATAAAGTGACAGTCAAGAATAAGTACCCAGTTCCAAGAATTGATTCTTTTTTATCAAATGAAGGAAGCTAAAGTGTTTTCAAAGATTGACTTGAGTTATGGCTATCATCAAGTGAGAATAAAAGAAGAATACATTCACAATACATCTTTCCGGACAAGATATGGTGATTATGAGTTCATAGTGGTGCCATTTTGTCTTACCAATGCACCTGCTACATTCATGTGTCTCATGAATAGTGTCTTCAACAAGTATTTGGATAAGTTTGTGATAGTGTTTTGGATGAAATTCTTGTTTATTCAAATAATGAAGAAGATCATGATGAACATCGAAGAATGGTGTTGCAAGTTCTTAGAGAACACCAATTGTATGCAAAGTTGAGCAAGTGTGATTTCTATCAAAGGAAGGTACAGTATTTGGGTCATGTTATCTCAGAGGAAGGAATTCTTGTGGATCCAGAAAAGATTGAAGCCATAATGGATTGGACTACTCCAAAGAATGTTACAGATGTTAGATATTTTATGGGTCTTGCAGGCGATTATAGAAGGTTCATTGAAGGATTCTCCAAGATAGCTCATCCAATTACATCATTGCAGAGGAAGAATGTTAAGTTCGTATGATCTGAAAAGTGTGAGAGAATCTTTCAGCAACTAAATGAATTGCTTACCTGCGCTCCTATTTTGAAGATTGCTGATCCAAAGAAGGATTTTGTAGTGTGCACAAATGTTTGCATTGAAGGGCTAGGTGGAGTGCTCATGCAAGAAGGATTTATGATTTGTTATGAGTCAAGGAAATTAAAAGAGCATGAAAAGAATTATGCCACACATGATTTAGAACTAGCAGTTATAGTACATGCTCTCAAAAGGTGGAGACATTATCTGTTGGGAAGAAGATTTGAGCTCAAGACAGATCGCATGAGCTTGAAGTATTTGTTTGACTAGCCAAACCTGAATGCTAGGAAGACTAGGTGGATGGAATTTCTCTGTGAGTGTGATTTTGAAACTAAACATGTAAAGGGGAAAGAGAATAAGGTTGTAGATACTCTTAGCAGAAAATTTCATGTTGCAGCATTAAGTATGTGCAAATCATATTTGAGGACAAGAGTTCTTGAGGCACAAACTAGTGATGAAACTTACCTTCAAATCAAATGAAAATTGCATTAGGGAAATATTGATGAAAAGTGTGCAGGATATCAGCTTGGTGAAGATGATATTCTCCTTTATCAAGGTACTAGATTGTATATTCCAAATTGTACAGATTTAAAGAGGCTAGTGATGGATGGAATACATCAAATGCCATACTTTAGACATCCAGGATATCAAAAGACAATAACGACAGCTAGAAAGCAATACTTTTGGCATGGGATGAAGAAGGACATGGCAGAATACATTTCTAGATGTCAAAAGTGCCAACAAGTCAAGGTAGAACATCAACATCCAACAGGTTTATTGCATCCTTTGCCCATTCTGGAATGGAAGTGGGAAGTAATTTCTATGGATTTTATAACAGGTTTTCCAATGACAACGGGGAAGCATGATTCAATTATGGTAGTGGTGGAAAAGCTATCAAAGGTAGCTCACTTTATTCCAATCAATTCCACTCTTAATACAAGTGACATAGCAAATATTTTCATGAAGGAGATGTTCAGATTGCATGGATTTCCCAAGGCAATCATTTCAGATCGAGATGCAAAGTTCACATCCAATTTTTGGAAGGGATTATTTCAAGAGTTAGGAACTCTGCTGAATTTTAGTATAGCATATCATCCTCAAACAAATGGCCAAACTGAGAGGGTGAATTAGGTTCTTGAAGACATGCTGAGAATGTATGTGATGGATAAACCATCCAAATGGGAAGATTACCTACACTTGGTATAATTTGCATACAATAATGGAAATCAAACATCAATGGGAATGAGTCTATTTGAGGCATTGTATGGAAAAGGATGCAAGACTCCAGTGAATTGGGATAGTCTGGTGAACAGGGTGGTGCTTGGGCCAGAGATGATCAGGGAAATGGAACAAGAAATTGTTAAGATCGGGCAGAATTTAAAGGCGGCTTAGGATAGGAAAAAGAGTTACGCATATTTGAAAAGGGTGCATAAGGAATTTAAGATTGGGGATCATGTTTATTTAAGAGTGAAACCAAAGAAAATTTCCCTAAAGTTGGGGATTTGTGCCAATATGGCACCAATATATTGTGGGTCATTTGAAGTCCTTGATAGGATAGGACCAGTTGCATATAGAATTGCATTGCCTGCTAACATGAGAGCTCATAATTTTTTCCATGTTTCTTTGCTTAAGAAGTATGTACATGATCCTAATCAGGTGATTGATTGGAATGTGAAATAGGTGGAACCCAAGGGAGAATTCCAAGTGGATCCTATGCGCATCCTCAATAGGAAGGTCACATTGCTCTAGAACCTAGCCATCAGATATGTAAAAGTGCAATGGAAACACCTTAGTCTCTATGAGGCTACATGGGATTTGGAGGATGCCATGAGAGAGGCATTCCCATTTTTGTTCATACTTAGTCTCTATGAGGCTACATACTTCTTTGCTTAAGAAGTATGTACATGATCCTAATCAGGTGATTGATTGGAATGTGAAATAGGTGGAACCCAAGGGAGAATTCCAAGTGGAGCCTATGCGCATCCTCAATAGGAAGGTCACATTGCTCTAGAACCTAGCCATCAGATATGTAAAAGTGCAATGGAAACACCTTAGTCTCTATGGGGCTACATGGGATTTGGAGGATGCCATGAGAGAGGCATTCCCATTTTTGTTCATTTTTTAGAACACCGAGGACGGTTTTGTTCTAAGGGGGAGGGGATTGTAATACCCCCATTCCGACCCTTACGATATTTTTGATTTTAATATAAATAATGTATACATGCGATGTATGTTTTCCTAGAATGGAGCTCAAGGCCAAGTCCCCGCTAGTGGATGCTTGTATTTTATTTAAAAAGGAAAACATTTTATATTATGTTAGCCATGTGCCATTAAGCCATGGAAATTGTAAAAATGATGTAAATTTTAATAATGCAATAAAATACCAAACTAAAGTTGGCTATGGAAGCAACCAACAAGAGGGGGCCATGTGTATCCACTAGGGAGAGGTGAGGGGGTTGTGGGATCGTGGAACAATAAGTATCAGTTTTCATGCGTTACACAGCCCAGCAGTGGGGAAAGAGGAAAGGTCGCGATTCTGGAAAAAGCCACATTGATAGAGGAATGTGAAAGGGCCCAGAAACGGGGTATGGCAAGGAAAACAAAAAGTAAATCGAATAGGGGATCTGTAGCTGGAGTTTTCACCCCAGCTCATGCTAAAGAACACCTACTAAGGATTCAGAAACCCTTAGTAGGAGTTCAATAATGGATAGAAAATAATAAGTGAAATGAGTAAAAACTAGATATTAAGATGTGATATGTGCAAGTGATAACATAAAAATAAACCTAACAATAACAGTAATAGTAAAAATAAACAATCATGAGGAACTCATTAATGGACTTGAATTTTTTTTGAATTAATGGGAAAACAAGGGTTTGCAATGGTGTTTACCTCAAATGGTGAGGTTGTTGGAGTCCTTGTAGTTGTACGAAGAGTAGTGCACCGGATCTCCAGAGTTCCTTTACCTTCTCCAAATGCTCAATAGGTGGCCAAGACTCAACTAAAATAGTGAACAAAAGCTCAAGGTGATACGATAGGGTTCAACAAGAATTTTGGCAGCATAAGGGTATGAAGAGTGATTGATGGATGTGAAATGGGGGGCCTCCACCACCTTTTATAGATATTTTGGGTGGTGGAGTATTGGCCCATAGTTTTGGGCAACTAATAGTATTGGAAAATGGTATTTGGGATTTTTTAATGGTTTTGGGAAACCAATATTATTGGATAATGGTATTTGGAGTTTTTTCCTTTTTTCGAATTTATTTTTGACTTTCTTCCCCTTTTTATTTTTTTGTGGGGGATTTTAGACCCTTTTTGTGGGTTTTGACCTTTTTTGAAGGAATTTCATTAATTGAGGGAAATAATTATTTTTTTCCCTTTTGGTTACCATTTGATGTGTTTGTATGGTTTTGGAGGCCAAAAATGTAGGAAAAGTGGAAAAACGGGTTATGTGACTAGGGAAAGGAGCTAGTGAACAATTTTTGGGTGTTAACAGGATCCCTCAAGGGGGGAGGTAGGAAAAAAAAATCAAATTGGCGAGGGAAAGATGTCGGAAAATGGAAGGAGAAAGAAACCAGAGGTGATAGACGAGAATCGAGAGGCAGTACAGAGTAGCTTTGGCAATAGAAGATGAGAAGATCCAAGCTTGATTAATAGAGAAGAAGATAGAATAGAGGTTGGAACTATTTGATAAACCCAGTGAGTCTAAAGTCTCAAGGAACTAGTAGCTTATACCTTTCTATTCCCACCCTGAAGAGCACTGGAGGGAAGGGGTGCTTGAGGGACTATGTAGCAGAGAAGGGGACCTTCCTTGTGTTGGGTGTGATAGGTATTGTGGGTTCCAAGGTTGTTTGATTTAGTTTGAGATTCTTGTAGCTCTATGGCTGATCTCACTGTCTTATCATCCTCCTCATTTATCTCTTAGCATGCTTGATAAACCCAACTATGTGTTGGATTAGCATGATTGTTGTGTGAAACCATGGCTGTGAGTGAGCATGTTTAGTTCCTCCTTAGTGGATACACAACCCAGCTCGGGGGTGGTCTCTTAGCTGAAAGAATATAGGATGAACATATACCTATGGTTGGGTGGAACATTTCTCTCACATGTCCAGTTGCTTGGACAACTTCATCTTAAAGATAAGTATTCTCTGTGTTTTAAATTATGTCAATTTTGTGGTTCTAAATGATGTTAATTTCCTATGTTATGATTATCTATTGTATCAAGTCCATTTGAATGAAATGAAAACATAGAGTTAAGTAGTAGGGAGTCTGTGTATAGACTTGATCATGAGGCTGGTCCATGTCTGATTATTTCACCATTTGCTTGTGTTAAATATGTTGTTAGTTTTGCATGTTGTAGATCCATTAAATCAGATTTAGTTCCACTATGTATGTTCATCATTCATGGCACACACCTTTGGATGGTTGTATTTCATCACTTGGGATGAGGAGACGAATTAAGCAACCCCCTATTGTGTTCATGGTCCCTATGTGGGTCAGAGGAAGGGAAGGGCCATGACAGAGTAGTGTAAGAGTTCCTTGCAGGGAGGAAAATAGGCATTGATAAGGCTTGGGGCCACATTTTGGGTTGGAAGGAGGATAGAATCAGAGTTCTCAGATGAGGCTGAAGATCATGTAGTTTCATAGAGCTCGCCAATATATTTCCAACGGTACCGGATTTTACCAAAATGGACATAGGATGAAGAAGTTATGGGCCTAAGAAGTTGTGTAGTTGGGCTCCCGACTTTTCGAATCCACATTGCAGATTGCGGAATTCGTAAGGATGTTTTTATCCATAGTTGCGAGTTGGAAATCCTAGTCCTGCAAGGTGGATTGTGAATTGTGGAATCCAGAAAGGTGATATTCCCGAACTGTGCAAATTGGAGTTTCGAATTCCGAGTTCCGCATTGCAGATTGCGGAAGTCGAAGAGGAAATTCTTCGGAATAGAGAATTGGAGTTCTGAATTCCGAATCCCGCATTGCGGATTGCGGATTGCAGAAGTCGAAGGCATGTTTCGTCGAAGTTGGAATTTGTGGTTCTGACTTCCGAATCTCGCAATGAGGATTGAAGATTGTGGAAGTCGGAGAGATATTTCTACGAAACTGTGAAATTGTGGTTCCGCCATTCCAAATTCCGTATTGCGGCTTGCGGATTGTGGATTGCGGATTGTGGATTGCGAATTGCGGACTGAGGATGGATTTTTGCAAAAGTTATGGCAGTTTGAAGAAAAAAAATTAGCATTGGTTTCTAAGGTTGTCTCCCATCGCCTCTAAAGGGAACCAAGGTGGCTAGGGATGTGAGACTGGCACCCTTCCTATTAAGATCCATCCTTATAAGCACCCCAAAAGATTCAAGGATGAGATTCAGAAGACCATCAATGAGCTTCTTGAGATGGGATTCATAAGACCAAGCTCAAGCCCTTTTGCATCATTAGTGGTCATAGTCAAAAAGAAGGACGAAACAATGCGCATGTGCATTGACTATAGGGATTTGAACAAGAAGACCATAAAAAACAGATATCCTATCCCAAGGATTGATGAATTGATGGATGAACTGCATGGAGCCAAGTACTTTTCAAGGATCAATCTCCGCTCTGGATACCACCAAATCAGGATGAAGGATGAAGACATCCAGAAAACTGCTTTCTCGTGCCATTATGAGAATTTTGAGTTTCGTGTCATGCCTTTTGGCTTGACCAATGCACCAGCTACTTTCCAATCCTACATGAACAAAAATTTAAGTAACTATGTAAGTATGTCCTTTTATTCTTTGATGATATTCTTATTTATAGTAGGACATGGAAGAACACTTGCACCATTTGGACAATGTCTTGACAATCCTGGCATAACAGTCTTTTTATGCCAAATTGTCCAGTGTGAGTTTGGATTGACTGATATCCTTTATCTTGGTCAAATCATTGGGAAAGAAGGATTCAAAGTGCATATGGAGAAGATCAAGGCCATACTTGAATGGCCAAGCCCAGTGAACATAACAGCCTTAAGGGGATTCATTGGTTTGTGCACCTACTACCAGAAATTTGTAAAAGGATTTTCTAAGCAAACATCCCCTTTGACAGATCTCACCAAGAAAGGTTCCTTTTTCTGGTCAGATGAGGCTGAAAAAGCTTTCAACATAATGAAGGAAGTCATGAGTAGCTTCCTAGTACTTGCACTTCTTGATTTCACTAAGCGTTTCATATTGGAATGTCATGCCTCAGGAGAAGGCATTGGATCATTTTTAATGCAGAATAGGCATCCCATTGCCTATGAGAGCATAAATTTGCAGCCACATGAGAGACATTATTCAATTTATGATAAAGAGATGCTGGACATCATGCATGCCTTGGCCAAATTCAGACAGTACCTAGTGGGAGGCAATTTCATAGTCAAGACTGATCACAACAGTTTGAGACATTTCTTGACCCAAAGAGAGTTGAATGATAGACAACAGAAATGGGTAAGTAAGGTTCAGTATTATGAATTTGACATATACAAAAAGGGTAAGATGAATGTGGTAGTTGATGCCCTCTCTAGGAAACCTGCTTTTTCTTTGTTGCAAGTCCCTACTGATTGGAAAGTCCAACTAGCCATGGAGTACTCTAAGAACCAGTTTGCTTGTGAAGTGTTGGATAGGGTGATTTAGGATGATGCTTGCCAAGTCCTCAAAGATGTCATATATTACAAGGACAGAATTTTTCTAGTGCCTGGATCAAAATTAAAAGAAAATATTTTGGTGGCTGCCCACAATGCATCAGTAGCAGGCCACCCTGGATTGCTAAAAACTTACCGGAAGGTGAGAGAGAGGTTCACTTGGAAGGGACTCAAAAATGATGTGTTAAGGAATGTAAGGGAGTGTACTGCATGCCAATAGAATAAAGTGGATCACACTCATCCTGCTGGTCTCCTACAAACCCTACCAATCCCAGAACATAAATGGGAAATTGTGTCAATGGATTTCATCACAGGACTGCCAAAAACTCAGGGTAAGGATAGCATCTTTGTAGTAGTTGATAGATTGACTAAATTTTCTCACTTGTTTGCTATCACATCAACTATTATTGCCACTCAAGTAGTTGCACTATTTTTTAAATAAGTATTCAGATTGCATGGTCTTCCCAAGACTATAATAAGTGACCGAGATAGCAAATTTACTAGTGCTTTCTGGAAAACTTTGTTTGAACTAGTTGGAACTAGTTTGAATATCAACATAAGCTATCACCCTCATATTGATGGCAAGACTGAGAGGGTAAATCAATGGCTGGAGGTTTATCTTAGAAATTATGTTATAGGGTAGCAGAAAGCATGGGTCAACTGGATACATCTGGGGGAATTCTGTTATAATACAACATTCCATATTTCCATTGGAATGAACCCATTCAAATCTTTGTATGGATATGAATCCCCCACATTTGCAGATCTGATTTTTGGGGATTGCAGAGAACAAAAGTAAATAATTGGCTGCAAGAAAGCCAAGACATACTCAAGGACCTCAAAGAAAACTTGCAGGTTGCATAGAACCAATAGAAGATGAATGCATATAAGAAAAGAATAGACTGAACCTTCCAAGAAGGTGACTTGGTCTACTTAAGGTTGCATCCCCACAAGAAATCCAATCTGAAATCAAAAGGGGATGAGAAATTGTTTCCAAGTTTTTATGGGCCTTATAAGATCACAAGGAAAATTGGTGAAGTTGCTTATGAATTAGATTTGCCATCAGGGAGCAAGACACATAATTTTTTCCATGTGTCATGCTTGAAGAAAGCAGTTGGCCAACAAGTAACTGTTTTAGAAGAATTTACTCCTCTTGATAATGAAGGAAACCTGGTCTTAGAACCAGAAATTATTTGGCAGGTTAGAGAAAAGAATTTGAGGAGCATAACCATTAAAGAATATCTAGTGCAGTGGAAGGGGTTTCCTAGTGAAGATGCAACCTGGGAAGATGAACAGATTTTGCAACATCCTGGATTGCAACTGCTTGAGGACAAGCAGTCTTGGGGAGGGAGGAATGGAATGTCCCTTCCCTAATGACCTTGGCCAATACTTGGATCCTCCCATCCCTAAGGGGTCTAGGAAAAATAATTAATAAGGAATAATTAATAGGGGTAAATTTTGGGCACAAGTACTATAGTAATTATTTATTTTTAATATTCTGAGTTTTAAATTATCTTTGATAATAAATATCTCATCATTATTAATTAATTTTTGTGGAAAGTATTTTTGATGACATGGCTAGGAGGGCGCATAAGGTCAAAGTGGACCTCACTTACTCAAGAGGAAAGCTCAGAAAAATAAAGGAGTTAGCTAAAGGCAAGGTGGCAGCATAAGGAAGTGGAAACTAACAAAAGAAAGGAAAAAACAGGAAAAAGCACAAAGCAGGAAATTTTAAAAGAAGTAAAGTGAAGAAAGAAACCAGTTTGGAAAAGCAGGCAACATTCAGAAAGGCTAAGTAGGTCGCACTTGCTAATTCCAGTGAAAGGACACAAAGCAGGAAATTTTTGCAACGCAAGTAATTGCTAATTCTCTCAAGGAATGTGCCCTTCCTCTCTCACACGTGTGGATGTCTTGTGGATGAATTTTCCTCAGCTATAAAATAATGATTCCAACTCCCATTCACATCTTTTGTTTAATTAATTTTTTCATTGGGAGCTCTTGCTACTTAGAGTTGAGAGATGTGCCTCAACCATTGCTTGGGAGATGAACCCCAAGGTATTTCATGTTCCAATCAGCCATTGATCATATCCAGAGCCATGTATTTCTGATCTACAGATATATACCATTCCAGTATTGAATATTCTCAAGATTCCAAAGAGTGATCACCAGTCAGAGTGCCATTGGAGAGAGTATTGGAATATTTCATCAGAAGGAGGTACTCCATTCAGAGGAGAAGATCAGTGCAGCCAAGAATGTTCATTGCACCCCTCATATACATCCATCAGCCCTGATTTCATCCACCTATCAGATCCAGTACATAAATTTACCTCCTCCTTCTCTTCTCATGTTTATTCTCTCCATATTGTAAGATTTTCTAGCATTGGAGATCAACTGAAGAACTGAATGTAATAATATTTTTAATTTATGATCATGACCTCTGATTTCGACCTTCTATTGTTCAATAACTCATATCAAAACCGTCCTTTATTCCATAAGTTAAATTTGTAAGTCTATAAGGAAATTTGGATCATAAAAATGGAAGACTGGCTCCTTATGCACCTTTTAATGACTAGTTTCACCACTTTTGCTAGTTAAAGTTATGTATGAGTTTATTTTCTGATCTGATGGATGTTTGAGGTTCCCGAGACAATATTAAATCACCCCAAACCCCATTTCTGATAATTTGGATATACCTTAGTCAGTTTGAGAGAATTTGGAAAACTACTAGTTGAGCAGTCCTACCTAGCACACTTGACCCTTTTGCTCCCAAATTCATCCCGAGCCTCCCAAATTCCTTGAAACTATGATCCATAATTTATTAGATATTTTAAGTCCTAAAATAAACCAATGGTTTCATTTAGGGGTTACATATAATTCTAGTTGTCATATGCTGGAAGGCCCAAGAAGCATCGAAGTAGACACCAGCTCTGGCATACTGTTGAAAAGTAAATGGCTCCAGTGATTTCTGCATAGCAATTGGAAGTTGGCCCTATTTATACCCTGCTACTGCACACTTTCCTATATAAAAACCACAACCTAAAGTATTCCCTATCATCCTTTGGTGGGGAGTCAGTATCCAGAGTTATCACCTTGCAGATTATAAAAATTGCTAAATTTACTAGTGAAAATTCTTATTAAAATCTGTGTTTGGATTTGAGATTCTAGCCTATTATTGGTTGGTATCTTACAGAGAAGAAGCAATATTCAGTATATTATTAAGTCTAGGATTGTAACAAGGGTTTGATACTAACACCACAAGGCATGATTCTAGAAGGATTGGTTGGCTTGAAGATTTTATATAATTTAGTTAGGTTCATTTCAATTTTTGGTTTAATTTTGGATTTATTGAGTATTGATAATTTGTTATTGAAATATAGTGTATGGAGTGGGGGATGTAAAGTTGTAGTTCGAGTTTCACAAAGTAAAAATTCAATTGGTGTTTATGGTTTTTAACTGGAATATCAATTTGAGGTGTTAGCAAGGTATCCACATTAAGAGATCAAGCTCAAAATCATTTACATCTAGATTGCATCTAGATATGGGATTTTAATCAAAACATTGAATTATGGAATTAGTTTAGGTTCCTACATCATTAATAAAAACTCAACCAAAGTGTAATTAGGTGTATCAAACCCAAAATGGATACGGATACTTACCTAAAAACTATTAAATAATTCAACATGATACTCACATATTTGGTAGAAATTCAACCTCTATATAAACTTTGCATGGCTTAAAATATTGTGCATTAAGATATATCTATGTTACTTTTTTTTCAAAGAAACAGATCTTATATTTTCTATTTAGGAGAAATAAATCAAAATACACATCAAGTTGTCCAAAAAATATTGAAGTTGTTTTTAAACTGTCTATTCTTGATGCATTTATCAAAACTTCTTATAGGCTTCCATCATTATTTTGTAGCTTTGTAATAAAATAATGCATTACTAACATGACTTGGAATTTATCATTATAAACCCGATGAATTCTTCCCTAAATGCCTCTCTGGGCCTTCCCAAAATGCCCCCCTTCCCCCCAAATCCAAATATTCTGTTCCAAGCCAGGTTTAGCAGAGTCTCCATGGAAGTCCCATGACTGATTGTGCAAGAAATTGCAAGGTAATTCGATCTAGTTAAGGGTATAATGACACAATGATTTCAAGGTAATCCAACTCATGTGTATAATGAAATTTTGGAAGCGAGACAGGTTTAATGGAGTCTCCATGGAAGTTTCCTAGCTGATTGTGCAAGAAATTGCAAGGAAATTCAAGTTAATTCAGGGTATAATTCCACTGTGAGGTCGAGGTAGTTTAGCTATGTATAATGGCATGAACTAGGTGACGAGCATAAAATATTGTTTTACATTTTGATGATTATAATGAGCTCAGTGAAGTAGGCCTATATTGTATAAGGGCACATGATTAAGGTGGAGGTATCCCTTAATATATCATAAGGGAACTTATAATAATATATTTACCTATTTTACATAGTATATTAAGTATTATATTTACATTAATATATTTACATATGTTACAAGTATAAGTGCTAATGGGATATGATTCAAGGTTGTGCTATATTCATAGCTAGTTAAGGTTAAAAAAACATTAGAGATAGAAAATATATGGTAATATGGTGTTAAGAATGGAAAAAACAAATGTAATTACTCTAGTAAGCTTGAAAGGGTTTCAAAAAATCAAGAAAGATGACTTGGAAGAGAGAGTTGTAGGTGCAATTATATTAAGACATCTAGAGCTTATCATTAATATATTTTCATTTACAAGACTATATTAGTATATATATTAATGCAATATTGACATATTGATCTAGAATATATATAGAAACACACACACACACACACACACACACACACATATATGCCATCTCTAGATTAGGGTATGTAATTTTATAATGAACCCTTTGAGGACTAACAAAGGTCTATTATATCATATGCAATATTGACATGTATAGTAATGTATAGAAACATATATGTAAAATCCTATATCGAGAGTCTTTTGTGTGTGTAGGAATTTGAGGACTACCTTAGACTCTCTTTCAACATGTAGGATTATCTTATAAGTGAAATCGATTAGTTGAATTATATTATAACATATTTTACATTGTAAAATCTTATAATATTGGTGCTCTTTTATGCACTAGCTGAAGCATCTTAAATTATCTGAAAGGGGAAACATGTACATAGTGCAGGACTAAAAGATAATGTTTCCCTCTCTCCCTCCCCACCCCCCCTCGGGCTCTATTAAAAGTACCCAAGGAAGACATTGTTAGTTTAATTGAACATTAAAAATCATAACCATGATCCTAACCATGAACACTAAAATGCTCTTACCACTAAACTCAATTGCTTTTGGCTAATAAATACCACTAGTTCATACTCATGTAGTTGCTATCTAGTCGTGTTTTTATCCATAGACTAAATTAGTAGTTTATGTTAGTTATTTTTGGTTGTGATCACTTAAAATTAATCAAATTTTGTAGTGTTTAATTCTAAAAAAATTATGACTAAATTTTTTTGTCATGTAGTCATTAATTACCCTAGTAACTAACTATTTTGGTCACCTAGTCACTAATTACCTATTTTTCTACTAGTGAATGAAGTAAAATACACATGTACCACACCAAGGAGCGAGTCCATAGACAAATACCAAGGATAAAAAATTGCAAGGAACTCTCAACAAGACTAAATAAAATTAATGTGACCTCCACATTAAATTAGGTAGTCAAATTTGACACTCTTAGTTGGCCCTAACCAGTGAGGTTCAATGAAGGTCTAGGGTGAGAATCATATTGGATTCAAAGATATATTAAAGTGCTAATTCATTGTTCACTACAAAGAAAGATCCTAATTAGTTGAATTAAATTGTGGTTAAGAAAAGGGTTGAGAAAGGAAGAATGAACTATTGTGCAAAGTTGGAGCACCTTGAAAAATATCACAAAGATGAGTTGAATAAAAGTTATATGTTTGCATGCTACATTTTTCCCATACACTAGGAACAACATTCCCCATATAGTGAAAGCATGGATTTATGAATGTCAAATGAGTGCATGCCAATAACAAAACCATGCAATAATTAAATTGGGTAGGAAAAATTCGATGGTCGCTTGATAGGTTGGTGAACGTGTAGTTAATATAACCTCCACCAAGGTTCAATTCTACCAAGTGACATGCTACTACTTGCATTCACACTTGTGAATGTGCACCAACACATGCAATAGAGGTCGAGGATAGGTAATTCTATGTGACTGAGACATACCCCAACATGTGTTTTCTTAGCTAAACATATCCACATTGAATGGTGTTGACACTTCCCCCATAATTTTAAATGTATGTGCATTAACCTCATCTATAGAAATTTTTGATATCTTGAAATTCATAAATTTCACCTCTTCTATAAGTTTCCCAAATCTTAAGCCTATAAATTTTAGCCTTAGGGATTTCATGAAATATGATAAAACAACAACAACAAACAATAATTCACTTCTTAATAACCCCAATCAACAAGGAAATCTAATTGAAAAGATACCAAGTGCATGCCAACAAGTTTCATCCCTTTAGGGAAATACTATCATGCATAAACCAAATTTCAAAATCACTTAATGGTGGAAGGAATTGCAACAATAAATATGCCTTGTTTCTTCAATATTAATGTTAAATCACTTAGCAGTTTTAGCAAAACGATGACCGAGCTCTATTTACCTCGAGCATTCATATATATTATAAAAATCAAGAAGCAGATTATAGTGCTCCATAAGTATAGTAGAGTTAAATTACATAGCCATAATGGGCTTGTTATAAATCAAAAGAGTATATGTGGTTTATTACAATATTATACCTAAGGTTTGAATGAAGACCCTTAATACAATATAAATGAAGACACTTTAACAAAATTGAGGATTGAACCATCTTATAGATGCAGGAAGATAATGTTTGCATATCTATGAAAACCTTAACGATTTACGCTTGAACTCAATATGCATATATAAGTTTTATGGTTTTTCCTAAGATAAGCAAAGTTTTAATATAACTCCCAATAAGAATGTATTGTAATTTAAACACACAAAGAATTCGGTTATAACCCTTAAATCACCAAGAAATGCGCCCTAGAAGCAACGATTTGGCTCAACAATGGAGTTGGGATAGTGTTAATGGCACCAAAAATTCCAATGTCTAGGGGCATGGACACGGTCAAGTCAAATTTTAACTACCAATTAAACCTATGTTAAACATTAAATCAATTAATCCATAAGATGAAACCTTGTGTTCAAACAAAGATGAGATATAATCAATGGGTATTAACAATAATATGAATAGATCCATTACCTGGTATTGTCCTCTTTGTTAACAGTGAATAATTAACCGAACTATGCATGGAATGATCAGAGGCCGAAGCTTATTGTATATAATACAAACAAAGAAAAGGATTGGTTACCAAGCCATCACCCCATTGTACCATCATGAATAACCTTGCTGGAAAGATAAACAATGTCATATAACAGAGATAAACGTGTTCCAATTCAGAGAATCAATATTAGATGCATCATTCTCTGTGAGGAGAAAACCCTTTGCTTTATGAACAATACAATCATCCTAACTAAACAATTAATATTTGTAGTGAACAACAGAAAACTTGATCCTGCTAGACAACATGGTCTCCAAGCAAAAGTATTATGGAACACAAGAAAACTAGATTTTGCATAAAAAAAGAAATGAAAAACTCTCCAACGTCCATAGGAGAAGAAAATCTACTTTTGCATAAGAAAAGGACCCTTAACATTAATCCAATAAATCATAATTTTCATGAAGATTTTTTAGTGAACCGCTAGGGTTCCTCCCGTGAGTTTGTGTAGATCGCATCCGAGCCAGCCACCATGAGTGCGCTAAGGGGTGGGGAGCCACCTCCCACCCCTCCGATCTTTGCAGAAGAGGCCTTTAGACGGCTTTTTGCCCAGCAAGGGAAGAAACTGACGACCCCATCAATTCCAAAATTCATCAAAAAGTTGGACACAATACCAAAAATTGCTCTTCCAGAAGAGTAGCCAATAAAAATCGCCCTAGCTTTGGAAGAAAGAGGATTGGTGGGTCAGTTCATGGGGCTATGGCCATCAACAAAAACCACTGATGACTGGATTCAGCGCAACTAGAGACCCCAGCTTAAGAACAGTGTGACCTGCTATGCAGTGGGCAGAGGATTCTTCATTTTTGAGTTTATCACCAAGGAAGATCGAGATCTTGTCTTTAGAAGCAGCCCGTACTTCATGGGGACCCAGGGGTTGTATCTCAATAGGTGGACGCCTGACTTTGATCCAACATTCGACGTCCCCAAAGAGGTACCTGTTTGGGTCAACCTTTTGGTCCACTGTTGGAACTTCCACTCTCTGTAGAAGATAGGAAATGGGCTAGGTCGTTTCATCGACAAAGCGGACAATAAAGCCCAGTACACCTGTGCAAGGATCTGTGTAGAAGTAGATATGGAAGCTAGTTTTCCAAAAGCTGTAAAACTCGCGGTAGGAGCATGGCAGCACTATCAAAAGCTAGACTACAAGCAGCTTCCGTTCAAATGCAAAAACTGCCATGAACACGACCATTTTCAGAGGAATTTCCCAAAGGCCCAACCGTTAGATAAAGAGGAAGGAGAAGGCTGGAAAAAGGTCAAAAAGAGCAAGGCAGCTCCGAAATCAAACGAGAAGAAAAGCACAGGACCTACGGAGAACCCTCAAAACAACCCAAAAACCAAAGAAATGCCAAAGGAAGGCTCATCCTCTGGAAAAATCCCCAAGATCACTGAGATACATGAGGTGGAAGACGATCAAGAGAAAGAATCGAAGGAGCCCAGAAAAGTTCTTGATCTGACACCCTCAGAGTATGTTTCAATGGGAAAAGAAGCAGAGGAAGAGCACATCAGTCTTGGCTCGGACTCAGGGGGGGAGTTAGAAGATGGAGGAACTGAATCAAATAGCTCCCAAGCCACTCCTATCAAATCCACCAGGGGACGAAAGTCTAAGAAAAAAAGAGAGAGGAACAAACCTACCTGGATGTGCTCCAAGGCTCCTAGAAAACCATCAAAGGAATGATAAACACCAGATCCACAAGTAAACAAGGCCAGGATCCAAAGGGAGCCACAACCATCCAAGCCAGTAAATAATGAAGTACGTCTCTTGGAACTGCAGAGGCCTAGGAAGCAATCTGAAAGAAGAAGCCCTAAAAGACATTGTAAGATTGTATATGCCAGAAATCCTTCTTATCCAGGAGACAAAGCTAGAGGACTCAATTCTCCTCCAAGCAAGCAAATCATTTTTGGAAAAAGGGAAAGGGAAAGCAGTCAGTGCAAGAGGCGCATCAGGAGGGATAGCTACCTTCTGGGACAGCTCCAAATTCGACCTAATAACCGAAGAGAGCAGCTTGCATTGGCTCTTCACCAAGTTTCTCCACAAAGATTCAGGTCACCAAGTAAGTTTGTTCAATCTATATGTTCCGGTTTTGCTTTCAGAAAAAAGAGTATGCTAGGACTCCCTAAAGTCCTATCTTAGCATGCACAACCCAGAAAATGTCATAATTGCAGGAGATCTTAATGTAACCCTCGTTGTTGAAGAGAAAAAAGGGGGTTCTCCAGTAAGAGACCTAGCAAGAGAATGGGTTGAGGATATCATTCTAGATTGGGCCTTGGAGGACATCAAGCCCACCCATGGAAAATACACCTAGACCAATAAAAGACTGGGCCCCGGGCACATAGCAGCCCACCTGGATAGATTTCTTGTCCAATCCTCCTTCTTGACCTTCGGTCTTATGGCTTCTTCAAAAATTCTGCCTAACTCAATCTCTAACCATAAGCCCATCCTTCTGGAGCTCTTCCTCGAAAAAAACCTCGGCCCAATCCCTTTCAGATTCAGTCCCCTTTGGATTCAACATGAAGGGTTCTAGGATGTAGTCTCTACGGCCTGGAACCGATAAATCCAAGGCTGCCCCTTCTTTGTCTGGGAAGAAAAACTGAGGGGTCTCAAAAAAGAGATGAAAACTTGGGCCAAATCATTGCAATCCCCCTCCTCCAAAAGAAAAGAAGCGTAGGTGTAACATCCCATAAAAATACCAAAATTTTAAAAAAATTGAAAACAACAATAATTATCGAAGTTGTTAATGCAGAACATATAAAGTAATTAAAATTCTTAACTAGGATAATTAATAACGATGACACCTCATATTTCTCAAAATAAAATATGACGTAGTTGTATTTGCTATTTAAGATTTAAATGGATGCTAAACTCCTTAACGAAATATCTTTTAAGATTATGCATAAGAATACAATTTACAGATCTGCTTAAATGCTAAATGTGATTAAATGTTGTACATAGGTTTGTATTTTTATGATGTTCTTGATGATGTGTTGACGGTTTGTTTGTATGATGATGAAGGGGTCTTATGAGGTACCCTAGGTTTTACTTAGCTACATTTAGCTAAGGCATTTGAATCATGTTTCCATGTGCAGACAGCAGGTAAGAATTTCTACGACAACATGTGTTAAGAATACATGTGTCTTTCAATTCATCGTCAATGTAATATTAAAATGCTAAGTACTTCCTTGCGAATCAAGTTACTAGAGGTATGGATACTTGGTTCTAATTCTAGTTTATGTGCTGACTTACAAAACTCTTCAGTGTTATAAATTTACATCGTCTATTTGTTTTTATAATACTATGTTTATTATCATAAGTCTATTGTCATTAATATCAAAAGTAATGAAACCAATGTCCAATGGTAATTCTTTTAGAGAACTTGTAGAAGTAACGTTTATACTACTGAACTATCCATTGATTTCAATACATAGCTAATATAGGAATTACATAATGTGAAATAGTGCTTATGCTATGAACTAGCATTATACAACGTTTTAACATAACTTAGACTATATCTAAAGTCTTCATTTATCAAATAGATAATATTATATATATATATAACTTCATCCTATTGTTATACAAAAACTATAGAAATCAATTAGAAATATTCTATAGTGACTATGCATCCACAATAATACTTTGGCATAAAATATAAATGTTACGATGCCTAAACAATCTTTGAACTATATAGAAATGTGCACTTATGGATCTACTATTGCAGTGGTACGATCCACAATATGCAACCCTAGCTAAACTTTGACATTATATAATATTACCCTATGCAAACAATATCGTCGTTGGTAAGGATTGGACGGGTATTAAATTTACTATTGGTGTGACCTGGCAGGTTGACAATGTCCCATCCATGTATTAATGGTCCTGACCAAACTCCATAGTGGAAAGTGCTACTGTCAAACCACGTAATCCACCCACGTGAAACTTGGTTGATGATACAACTATGAATCCTAGCTGTGCATGGTTACCATATCGATTCTCCTCCGAGCTGTATATGGTGTTGTCCCTTGGTATGCGATGCTAGCATCGTCATGGTTGTTGTAATTAATGAGGTATAAATGTGATGGTTACCCGACTCTCAACATATCTAGTTGGCACCATCACACTCGTCAATCTCACAAGATCTTGATCGTTGAAAGAGAAGCCCTAAAACCTCGTCGTAAGTGTTGATGGAGAGTTTCCCGGTCTTCATTTTTACGTTAGAGTTGGAGTTGTGAGGCCGCCAGGATGCTAACATGTAGGGTTTGAAAGAGTATTTCTCAGAAGGTTTCGATACTGAGACCCGTGGAAAGAACCTGCTAGTTCAAGGTGGCATGAATAAGGGAGAGTCGAGCCACTGGTTTTCCTTCCTTCATACAGTTTTCACAAGGTGATACTATTGTCGAAAGTTACAGGCATCTTTTTCTTTGTAGCTTATAATGTTGGTAATGTTTCCACACTAGTGTTAACATAATAATGTTTAAATTCTTTCCGTAGATTATATCCTCGTTTAATCTTTTCAATATTGTGTGATAGATGCAAAAATGTCGATGAAGTTGCAGGGTTTGCGGTCCTAGAGGAGGAGGAGTTGCTCGGCCACCAGATAAGCCTCGGAGGTTCACTTCCTCATAGGTACCTTGGGCATGATGTGGCCGAAATTCTTTTGTTTAAAAAGAGTCTGTTACTTTCAGATTTTCAGCAAGGTTTCCTTGGCCGTGGTGATGATTGTTTTTAATTGATAAATGTTGTAGAGAGGATAACCCTCGGTTGTTTAAGTTTCTTATTCGAATCTGTGAATCCTGGCTATGTCGTTGAAGAGAATTTTGAACTTGTATTTGTTTTGTTGTTTGTTAAGGGTAAAAGCTTGTGTAGTTTTGTGGAACCTAGACCTTGTTTTAATATTTTTGGTTGATAAAGGGTAAGCCCTGTGTACTATTGGAACCTTGACAGGTCCGTAATGTAAACTCTGTTATCATTTTTGAATGGGAAAACAAGAGCTGAGGGTTCACTTGAGCTTATAACACCATGGCTCGTTTTGCAATGGAACGTTGTGTTTCAAGTAATGGTTGAGAATTTGTGTAAATAATTGTTAATATGGGCTGAACAATGATAGTTGTCTTTAGCCTAGAGTTATGGTTTGCATAACTGTAGATAGTTGTTTCCTGTACTTCGTTATCGTTGTTGATATTTATGTTTTGGAAAAGTGATGAGATAAGGTTCGGGTGTTATACACTTTCGAAATGGCTATGCCACAGCGTTCGATTTTGTTAAAAGGAATGAAACCTTACTTGTAGTTTTCGTTGGAAATCTTACTTGAACTTAGCCTTTGTATCCAAGATCGGACCTCAACCTGTGTATGAAATGGTTCCGTCACTGTGTAAATTACTAGTTAGGGTTGTAAGTTATTGTTAGATATTGATACGAGAATCGTGCTGTTGTTAAATTTTCAGAATTTACTTCAATCTGATCTAGGATCTTAACTGAGAGAACAACATGTACAGCAAATCTACAACATATCAATCATGGACACAATAATGCAAACACACAAGAGACACAGAGTTTACTTGGGGAAAACCATAAAGGTGAAAAACCCCAATAACTTCCTCAGAGATAGATAGAGCAATGATACAACTAGAATACAAGAGATAGTCTTATCCTAGCAGCAGAGCCTCCTCCTCCACAAGTGCGACACTCTCCCAAGTGTGAGTGAGAATAGAATGTGTAAAATGAGAGCGACACACTCTCTATTTATACACTAACTTGACTTGACCTTTACTCAACTAGGTCGGCCTCAACTTAACCACTTAACATAATGCTGACTGGGCCAACACCCAATAGGGTGGTCTAATAACCCTTTGACCCACATGGCCGACCCACAATAGGGTGGTCTAATAACCCTTCGACCCACGTGACTTATATAGGGCTGACCCCAGCAAGGTGTTCTAATAACCCATCAATTATAAGTTACGACACTTACAATATAAATGACGACACTTCCATATAGAGGAATAATAACATCTCTATAGGAATACAAACACTTCCGTATAGAGGAATAATAAAATCTCTATAGGAATACAATATACATATATGTGAAATACATTCCGAAGTTACATATACATCAACACTCCCTCTTAACTAGGAAGGTATTTCTCGACACAGATAATATAGCACAAGTCTTCTTCTCTAGATCATCGTCATCGAATCATCATCGTCATCACTGCTGCTATTATCTCAATCAATCTCTAAATCTACTTGTCATAGGAAGTTCTTCAGAGCCAGTCCTTTTTCATAGTGGATGTAGGCCCACCACCTGTCGGTCTTCATCATCACTGGCCATACTGTGGAATCCTCAGGACTTATTCCATGCATCACAAAACATGGCTGCAACATCCCAGGCTATTACGAGCACACAGCTCTACCTGTCGGATCTCCCAGGAGCACATTACATGTGACCCATCACAAAACCTGGCTAAAGCATCCCAAGTTATTACGAGCACACAGCTCTACCTGTCGGATCTCCCAGGAGCACATTACATGTGATCTCACCACAAAACCTGGCTGAAGCATCCCAGGCTGTTACAAGCACACAGCTCTACCTATCGGATCTCCCAGGAGCACATTACATGTGGTCCACCACAAAACCTGGTTGAAGCATCTGAGGCCTTTTTCATCCTATCCAGATCTCCCAGGAGCAAATTACATGCCATAGGACAAAACCTCGCAAGAGCATCTCAGGATGTTACGGGTACACAACTCCGACCTGAAGATCTCCCAGGGCACAAATTACATGTCCTCCTAGAGCAATGTCTCGAAAGAGCATCCCAGGCTGTTACGGGTACACAACTCTGACCTATAGGATATCCCAGACATGCTTATCTACACAACCTGATCCACGGCCACAAAATATCGTCCTGATACTCACCATACATCATCCTGATGTACACATGATCATCCTTATCATCATCACTGCAGCGTCCTGATGCATGTCATCTGGAGAAGCTCTTCATCCACGATCATCCTGATCATACAATGCATCCACCTGATGCATACCAAGTATCTACTTGATACATATCATCATATACAATGTATCTACCTGATACATACATAAATACATGATGCACACATTGTATCCATCAACATACATGATCTACCTGATCATACCTGATACATATACAGATACATGGTCCAAGCATCCAACATGATGCGTACATACATAAATGTAAATGATCCAACTGATCATACAGAGCAGAAAATAGAACATCATCCTGATGCTCATCATCCAGCGCTTACATCCACATCCATGTGAAGGATCCTCCTTCCAGGATGCTTGGAATGGCTTCAGCAAATGTCTTCATCACTTCTTCCTCGAAGTGTCATCGATCTGAAGAACACCAAGCCTCTCTCTGAAGTACTCGAACTTCACTCTGGCTAGTGGATTCATCAGCACATCTACAATCTGCTCATCCGTCGCAACATACAGGAGCTTCACTGCTCCTCTCTACACCATATCCCTGATATAGTGGTATTTGATCTCTATGTGTTTCGACCTATCGTGGAACACTGGGTTCTCAGACAACTTCACACAACTCTAGTTGTCACAAAAGATACCAGTAGTCTCCAGGGGGAGATCAAATAACTCTAACAGTAGCTTCCGAAGCCATACTGCCTCACAACTAGCTGAACAGGCTGCAACATACTCTGCCTTAGCTGTACTCAGTGCTACGCAGGACTGCTTCCTGCTAAACCAAGAGATCACACTTGATCCCATACTGAAGCAGCACCCAGAAGTGCTCTTCCTATCTGTAGCACTGCATGCCCAATCTGAATCAACATAACCCTGCAAGTTAAACTTTTGATTCGCATCATACTTGAGCCCATAATCAATCGGATCAGATGGAGCATCACATAGAAGCTTCAGGTTCGATGCCATAGGTGTGGCCATGGCCTTGCAGTCCATTATCCTGAACCTCTTCACGATCTCTACTGCATACTTCCCTTATCCAAGGAATATTCCATCTACACTCTGCCACACCTCCATACCTAGAAAATAGTGCATCATCCACAAGTTCTTCATCTCGAAATCGGCAGCAAGCTTCCGTTGCATGTCGGCAATCAATCTATCATCACCTGTAACAAACAGGTTATCCACATACAAAAGTAGTATCACTAGATTGCCTTCCTCAACCTTGTAGTAAAGGTTGGAATCTGCTTTACTCTTGGTAAAGCCCAAACTGGATAGAAAGCCATCTATCCTGCCATACCAAGTTCTACACATATATGACTCCCTGTCATGTGTCTCAGAACCAAGTAGCAGTTCCACATACACTTCTTCTTCAACTACACCATTCAAGAAAGCTGTCTTGAAATCCATCTAGTGTACCTTCCATTTCATCACTGCAGCCAGAGCAAGTACGGATCTAATGGAAGTGTATCTGGCTACAGGAGCAAAAGTCTCTATGCTACCACCTGTAGCATGCTTGATATTGTAGTTTCTCTTGGAAGTCACTACAGACTCCCCCTCAGGTCTTAGGACTACATCCCAAACATCTTCGTGATCGACTGGTACTCCTCGATCATGGCATTCTTCCCAGATCCTGGGAACTTCAATATCTTCAATATTTTCAATAGATAACTTTGTTGCTGAACAAATGTTGTAGTCCTTCTTTTGTAGGTGATGGTATACGATCTTTCCTACACAACAAGTTAAATTGCATGATTAGAAAACATCTCATAGTTTTCAGAACAAATTCTTACACATAAGGAAATATGTCATACAGTCATGCAATTATCTTAGCCAATGCTTCAATACAACATTTATCCATATTCCGTAACTTTCTAGATGCCTTCCAATCTCTACCAGAACATTGTTAAGAGTGTGCACAACTCCTAACATGTCAGCAAAGAGGTTTCATTCTAGATAAGTAGCAATGGAATGTTGTATAGTTCCATAGGCCACATACCCATGTATATTAGTAGTATACTGTTCATCAATGCAAGTATTCTAATATGCATAATACACAACCTAGTTCTAAGAACATAAGCATATACATCATTGAATAACATTATGTAAGAAATGACAATTCAAATACTAATCTTTGTTTGGTTGCTGGGTGGACTCCCTCTGAATATCTGCATCCTTGCAGAAACTACTGAAGTGTGCTCCTTTTCTTTCTTGCAGGAACAACTGGAGTGTGCTCCCTCTTGATCTTTGCTTCTTGGATTACCTTTCATTGAACTTACATCCATCCTTAATCACTATGCATGCTTATTAGTATCATCATTGTGTTATCCTTGAGGTATCATACATAATCACACATTTATTAGTATAATCTTAATACTATCAAAACACAATAATATTAAACATGTATAGTCATGATCATTTACAGATAATAAACATTAGTATTCAAGGTTTCAGGGAAGTCTTCTTTTACTCATGCATATTCTTATTTGATCATAGGACTCTTCTGATTAGTTAAATCATCAATGCATAAACCCGTGATTACTCAAACCTATACCTTCATGATTCTTCTGGTTAGTCATATCATCAATTATGGTAAGAAACATAATATGCATACAGCCATGACTATTCAAACCTATGACTTCATGAATAATCATTATCAACAACACAACAGTATAAGATCCTAACATAAGGTAGAATTCTAGCTTGATATAGGAAAAACATACCTGGATTAGCATGCTAGCTAGTTATGTCTAACATACCCGCATAATGTCTTCTGGTTCTCTTCAGTGACTTGTGCTATTAACCTGCATGTCTCATAGGTTAACCATTGTAGGACCAAGTTATACATACCTTGAAAGTAGATCTTCTATGTGATCCATGACAATGGATGAATCTTTGTCTTCATGTCACCATGATCATATGTTCTTGAAGTAGAACATGATTTGTCTTTCTTGGTGTACCTTTTATGTTAGCGAACAACATAAACCTCATACAACATCACAATGCATTAGTACATTCATAAGTGTCAAAACCTTAATCAATGAATATCTTCTATTAAGGTGATACGACAAGTCTAGTAATTAATCAAGATTGTATTGTAATGATATGAAGACAAACATATGATAAACTTAACCATGAAACATACCTGTAAGCTATACCTGTCAATATTGCTTGTAATCTTCTTATGGAAGGCCTTAGCCTCATCTCCCTCTGAGACAGGAACTTCTTCACTTATGCAGGTGACCAATCCATATTCTTCTAGGATTAACCCAATCCACTTGATTTGCAAAAATTGGACCTGGGGCTGGATTAGGGTTTGTCAAAGAAACCCCAAAAATTCAAACTTTGAATTTCAAACTTCCGAAAGGATAGAAATATGCGCCTTGATGAGCTGATCAAGTTAGTATATTCAGAATTTGAAAACTGCAAAGTTTCACCCCTCGAAATTGCCTTTTAGATTTCTGGATTCACTAGGGAGGACCCTGAATTAGGGTTTAAGTTTCCTGGAGCTTCACCCAACCAAAAGATTTGATTCAAAGCTCTAAGATTTGATTTTTCTAAGGAGCTTCTAGCCGTGGTCACAGATTTCAAAAATTCCAATTTTTGTAGAAGCCCTAATTTTCCATCTTTCCGATCAAAGTCCCAAACTGGGGTTTGATCAAGCCCGGCCTTCTTCCCAACCAAAAAATCTGATCTTCGCCTCTAAATTTTGATTTTGATGAGTAGCATCCATCCGTGGTCTCCGATTACAAAAATTACAACTTTCTCCGAAGCCCTAAATTCCGGAGCCATGAATGAAGGTGCTCAAAAATTATTTTGTTTTGACAGAAATATGTACCTGATTGTTTCTAGTGTAACTCTGAACTTTTCGATCCACAAGGTCTGAAAATTTTTCTTGAGATAGCCCGACTTGTTATATTTCCATCCCGACAGGTCTGACCTTAATTGGATTCTCTAAAAGAGAGTTATGCCAAGTGTCACAACGTGACCTGTTTATAGGATAATACAGGAGAGTGAACTTGTACATCATGCCAGGTGTCACTGGTTCAACTTCGGCCTCTGAATAATTTTCTTGAGATATCCCAACCTGTTGTCTTTCCATATTGATAGGTCTGACCTCAATTGGATTCTCTGAGAGAGAGTTATGCCAAGTGTTGCAACGTGACCTGTTTATGGGATAATACAGGAGAGCGAACTTGTACGGCGTGCCACATGTCACTGGTTCAACTTCGGCCTCTGAAAATGTTTTTCGCGATATTACAGTCTGTTTTCTACCTATCACTTTTTACGAAATTTCATTTGGAGCTTCCTAGCCCAAGTTATGACCTTTTTCCCAAGGTCACCTGATTTTGACTCAGATCTGGAAGAGGCAGAAACCCTATATTGTACAGATCATAAATCACAAATTACAACGAATTAGAGGTTGTCCTTTGGACACAAGGTACATGGGGATCTGATATTCGAACTGTAAATGTTTCAGATCCGAAAAATTCTCCAAAATGGATTTATAGCGAAAGTGCTACGATGACTGGTTTTTGCTATATCAAGCCCTAGAATCGTAAGTGCAACAAGTATCATACATGCCATATCATGCCTTCTTTCAGGCTAGCTCTGATACCATGTTAAATTTTCAAAATTTACTTCAATTTGATCAAGGATCTTAACTGATAGAACAACATGTACAGCAAATCTACAGCATATCAATCATGGACACAATAATGCAAGCACACAAGAGACACATAGTTTACTTGGGGAAAACCATAAAGGTGAAAAACCCCAATAACTTCCTCAGAGATAGATAGAGCAATGATACAACCAGAATACAAGAGATAGTCTTATCCTAGCAGAAAAGCCTCCTCCTCCACAAGTGCACCACTCTCCCGAGTGTGAGTGAGAATAGAATGTGTAAAATGAGAGAGACACACTCTTTATTTATACACTAACTTGACTTGACCTTTACTCAACTAGGTTGGCCTCAACTTAACCACTTAACATAATGCTGACTGGGCCGACACCCAATAAGGTGGTCTAATAACCCTTTGACCCACATGACCGACCCCCAATAGGGTGGTCTAATAACCCTTCGACCCACATGACTTATACAAGGCCGACCCCAACAAGGTGGTCTAATAACCCATCAAGTATAAGTTACGACACTTACAATATAAATGACGACACTTCCATATAGAGGAATAATAACATCTCTATAGGAATACAAACACTTCCGTATAGAGGAATAATAACATCTCCATAGGAATACAATATACATATATGTGAAATACATTCCGAAGTTACATATACATCAACAACTGTCTGCGAAAAGAAGCTTATTGTATTGTAGTAGTCTCGATATGTTTAAAAGATGGTATGGTTATATAAAATGTTAGTTAGGGTTGGAAATTTATAACTGTTATAACCTTTAGAAATAAATGCCTAAGTTTGCCATGATTGGCTTGAGGAGAAAATTATGATTTGTGTAATCAAAATCTAGGGTCTGTGATATCTTAGGTTTTTAATTTTTACAATGATAGTAATTGTATTTCATAGTTGAAATCATATGTAATAGTTTGTAAATAAATAATATGTGTATGCTTATAACAATCCTATACAGAACATAGTTTTGCAACTGCTATATTTCTTAGAATATAAATACTTGAAAATATGAAATTTATGATTTTGAAATGCATGTGATTACTATCTGAAACAAATAGGGTTGAAAAGAAAAGTATAAATCTGTGCAGAAGCAAAATGTGTTTTTCTTTTATTTAAGAATTAGATGATTGCTATGCAACTGTTTATACTATACTGTAACATATCCTAGTTTAAACATATGACAGAATTTAATCAAGAACACTACTTTGTTCATCTTTCCAATCAATGGCATTCTGCCTATCACTCATCTTTCTTAATTCACTTCTCTATACTGGAGTACAATGCAGAAAACAACATGGGGAAAAATATAGAGATGGTTATCGATTCAATCATTTCATAAAGTTTTTTCATTCAGAATCATACTTAGATCAGAAAATAAAATAGTTTCTTCTATATGACTGTAATTAATAATTCCATTATGCAGAAACATTTAACTGTAAACAAAAGTAAGAACAGTAAAACCTGGTTGACTGTAGGAGAAACAAACAGCCCAAGGAACCTGTTCCACCCAACCTATTCCTAAAGACAGCCAAGCTACTTGCCTTAGGACCCCTGAGCCTGTTCATTGAACCACCAGGAGGAAGATTCTGTAGAAACCTTAATACATCAACTTGCAGTAGAATATAGATTATCCATCATAAAGACTCAGCAGTCAAAGAGACCTGCATGAGCACCTCTATTTTTTCCTTCTCAGTATAACTTAGCAGACTCACAGTTGCACTCTCACATAGCCTCCCTATTCGAATCTCTCAATGATCACCTGATGCACTTGAGGAATATTTCTGCAGAAAATATTGTAGGAGCTGCCTACTCAATTCGAATTTCCTTATCTAGGCTGCTTACGCCTTTTAGTGGTTAACTAGTCATTAATGAGCTGCCTACTCTCTTCCACCCACCTGGGAGATAATGCCACAAATTTAAGGGTAGTTGTCCCATAACCAACAGTTAGTGGTGGAGTGCAAATGCTTCCATCTATCCCATGCCTTCTAACAGCTTCCATTCCTCCTAGTGGGTCAGTGAACACTCATTTAATAGTTTCCTTGGGTGTTTGTCTCCTATTTTAATTTATTAAATAATAATAATCAGTAATTACAATCATCCTTAACCAAACTTTGTAATTATAATTTAATCATAAAGTATTTTGCAAATAAAATAATATTCTTAGAATTTGGGTAGATGACATACAGCCCCCCTTAAGTCTCAACATCGTCCTTGATGTTGTTTAATCACTCTCTGAGTGTTCCTCAAACAGAGTTGGGTATGCTGCCCGCATACTACTCTCCAACTCCTAGGTTGCCTCTTCTGGGCTAAGGTGCTTCCATTGCACCTTTACCTACCCAATGGTGTGATTCCGAAGTAGAGTTTCCCTCCTTTCGAGGATATAGTCCGGTTCCACCTGAAAATTGTCATCTTTTCCCACCTGTACATCATTCCAATTTACAACAATAGTAGCATCGTGTACATACTTCTTTAAAAATGATATATGAAAAACATTATGTATCTTTAAATTTGGTGGAAAAGGTAGTTGGTATGCCACTGGTCCAACCCTTGACAAAATTTCGAAAGGACCACAATACCTGGGTGCCAACTTGGCATAGCTTCCCAATTTCAATGAACTCTTTTTCAGTCTTACTTTAAGAAAAACATGTTCACCAACCTGAAACTCTTTATGATTCCTTCTAAGATCTGCTTGACTCTTTTTCCTATCTTGGGCAGCTTTAAGATTTCTTTGTACCTGTTTCACAATTAGTTCTAATTCCTGCAACAATTCAGGTCCTAAAATAATTATATTTACTGGATCATTCCAAGAAACAGGTGTATCTCATTTCCTACCATAAAGGATTTCAAAAGGGCTAAGCTTGGCTGATGCATGCTAATGGTTATTATATGCAAATTCTGCTGAATGCAAGTAGTCTTCCCACTTACCAGGCTGATCCTTAACATACATCCTAAGCAAGTCTTCCAATACCTGATTCACTCTTTCTGTCTGTCCATCCGTTTGTGGATGAAATGTTGTACTGAAGTTTAAGGTTGTATTCAACCCTTTAAACAAAGACCTCCAGAAGTTTCTTGTAAACTTAGAATCACGGTCTGAAATTATCACTTTTGGTATCCCATGTGATCGAAAAATATGCTTCATGAAGGTTTCTGCAATGTCTGGAGCCTTATGAGTAGTCTTCACAGGTATAAAGTGTGCTTCCTTGCTAAGTTTATCCACTACCACCATGATAGAGTCATTTTGTTTCTGATTTTTGGGTAGTCCGGTAATAAAATCTATGCTTATAACTTCCCCTTTCCAGCTAGGTATAGGCAATGGCTGCAACAATCCAGCCAGATGTTGATGTTCAACCTTCACTTTTTGACAATCCAAACACTTAGTTATGTATTCTGCTACTTCATCCTTCATTCTGGGTCAATAGTACTCTTTCCATAGCATAGTGATGGTTTTTTGATAACCTGGATGACCAGAGTAATGGCTTATGTGCATCTCATTTAAAATCAGAATTTTTACTTCTGGTATGTTGGGTACATACAATTTGTTTTTGCATAATAACAGTCCATTTTCCTTTAAACTGTAATCTACCATAGAATTTTCAGAATTGCTATTTGTTGTCTTTTCTTGTAATTTTCTGTATTCTTCATCCGTTTCACTCCCTTCAAGGATCTGATTTTCTAAATCTGTTGAGTATGTATTGATGGCTGAAATAAAATTCAACTTTGCTTTACGACTTAATGCATCAGCAACCTTGTTTTCTTTCCCTTTAATATGCTGGATTTCAAAATCATACTCACTTAGAAAAGTTAACCATCTAGCTTGTCTAGCGTTCAAATTTGTCTGATCTAATAAATATTTCAGACCCATGTTATCTGCCAACAAGGTAAATTTTCTGCCAATAAGGTGGTGATGCCACATTTTTAAAGCGTGAATTACTGCTAATAATTCTAAATCATAAGTAGAGTAGTTCTTCTCATGTATTTTCATCTTTCTAGACTCGTATGCAACAGCATGTCCCTCTTGTATTAGGACTCCACTGATTCCGTCATTACATGCATCTGTGCATACTATAAAATCTTTATTAGGATCCTCAGAATAGGCGCTGTAGTTAGTAATTCCTTTAGCTTCTTAAAACTGTCTGAACATTTCTGATCCCACACAAATTTCTTCCCTTTCTTCTGTAAGGAAGTTATAGGGTTTGCAATCTTTGAAAAACCCTCTATAAATTTTCTGTAATATCCAGTAATACCCATAAATGATTGTACATCCGACACATCCTTAGGAACCGGCCAATCATTAATGGCTTTTATCTTATCAAGGTCAACCGAGATTCCTTCCTTAGAAATTATGTGTCCTAAATACTGAATTTTATCCTTGTGAAAGTCACACTTACTAAACTTAGTGTATAGTTGATGATCTCTCAAAACTTGTAAGATAATACGCAGATGTCCGCATGCTCTTCTTTGCTTTTAGAATACACTAGAATGTCATCTATGAACACAATAGCAAACTTAGCCAAATATTTGTGCAGAATATTGTTCATTAAACACATAAATACAGCTAGAGCATTAGTCAATCCAAATGGCATGACTACGAACTCATAATGTCCATATCGAGTTCTAAAAGATGTTTTAAAAATATCCTCGTCCTTCACACGAACTTGATAATATCCTGACTTTAAATCAATCGTTGAAAATATCGTTGCTCCACGCAGCTGATCAAATAGATCGTCTATGCGGGGCAACGGATATCGATTCTTGATTGTCATCTTATTCAGCTGGCGATAATCTATGCACAGTCTTAAAAGTGCCATCTTTCTTCTTAACAAATATAACAGGTGCTCCCCAAGGAGACATGCTGGGTCTTATATAGTTTTTATCAATCAGTTCCTTCAACTATGATTTCAACTCATTTAATTTCAGTATATTCATCCTATATGGAGCTTTAGAATTCGGTACCGCTCCCGGTATTAACTCAATGGTAAAATCTAGATCTCTCTTGGGTGGTAATCCTAGAATCTCTTCAGGAAAAACATCTTTGAAATCTTTTAGGACAGGTATATCTTCCAGTTTTAATTTGTCCTCATTAGTAATCAACTCATCATTCACTACATTTACTGCAAACATTTAACATCCTTTTCTAACTACCCTCTTTACTTGCATGGCTAAAATCTGTCTAAGGGATGTCTTTCTTCGAATACATTTTACTTCTATTGTTTCTCCTTCATCATTTAAACATGTAAAACTTTTCTCATAACAATTTAGAATGACATGATGGGATTCTAACCAGTCCATTCCGATTATAATATCATAGGATCCTAAAGGTAAAACATTCAACTTGGTTTGTGTCTTTAACTGATTCATGGATAAAGCACAACTTTCAATAAAATCAAATACTTTCCTTTTCGTTCCTGTTGCTAGTCTAACTAACCAGGATTTATTGAATTTTTATGTTTTCAAGTTAAAACGTTCTACAATATCTGGTGATATATAACTTAGGCTAGCACCTGGATCAATCAAAATAGTAATAGGATGGTTTTGTAGCATACCTTCAATCTCTACCATAGAGACTTGATGATCTGCTTGCCTGTTGTCTAGTGCTGCATTAATTCTGGACATCTCCCTTGCCATGTCTCCAACAGTAGGTTCAGTCTGTATAGAATGAATATTGTTAGCTGTCCGCTTCTTCTTGGGGCATTCTGATGCATAATGAGGACCTTGACACTCAAAACATTTGATAGGTGCCTTTTGGTCATTGGTTCTAGTGATATTGGGAGTATTTCTAGGAGTTGTAAAATTCTGCTGCTGATTGTTTTTGGGATTGTTTCCTTGAAAATTTTGATTCTGAAAATTTTTCTTTTGGAAACCAGAATTTCCACTAAACCTGAAATTTTTCTTTTTCAGCTCAAAATTGTTGGGTTTATGATTTTTTCAGTTTGATATCCCTTCTCTTTTCCGATTAGTGTCATAACAGAAAGTTGCTTTCCTCATGGCCTCTTCTAAGGTCTTTGGATTGTCATACTTGATTCTATCTTTGATGTTGAAAGGTAGACAACTCAGGTATCTTTGAATCTTTGGTTTTTCTTCCACGAGGTATGGCACATACCTCAATAAATTCAAAAATTTACTGTTCATCTCTTTCATGTTCATAGTTCCTAGCTTTAAATCATAGAACTCCTTTAATTTTTCTTCATAGTATTGTTTAGATAAGAACTTTTTGAAGTACCGTTTGAAAGTACTCCAATTCACATCCTTGTCCTTGATGCCCTTCACTCTTTTGATGTCCTGCCACCAAATATAATCCTTCCCAATCAAGTTGTAGATTGTCATCTTTTCCTTCAATGATTCTGAATAATCATAAATTTGGAAGTATTTCTTCATGTTGGACAGCCATGCTTTTGTTGTCTCTCCTTTTTCAGTTTCACCATTGAAAGTTGGGAGTTTTATTTTCTTGAACTCCCCAGAAATCTGTTCATACTATTTGTGACTTTTTCTTTTGGGTTTGTAGTCTCCTTCGCTGCTATCACTTGAATGATTTCGTTTCTTTTTGTGTTTGTCATGGGCAGCTTCTGATGACGTTGAAAAGATGTTCGCATCATCAGTTTTCATTTTCTTACCCCTGTCTTGAGGAGGTAAATCTTCAATCTTAGAGATATTTTCAATTTCTCTATCATGTTCATCAATTGGGCATTGTTCGAACAGTACTTGATTAAGTTCCTCTTGTGCTTTCAGAATTTTCTCATTGTCTTGTTTTACAGATATGATTTCTGCCTTTAACTCTTGAAATGCATGTAACAATTCTAATAAATTGTCATTTAATTTGCCATGGACTTCTTCTTCATAATGTTGTCCCGTGCTATGACTGTTGGGTCAAAATCTCTCTTCTAAATGTTCAGCTGATCCTTCCATACCTATAGCTTAAAAACAATTTCTCAATAACACAAAATGATTTAAATTTGAGTTAGTAAGATTTCTGCGGTAATAAAATTTTATGTTGTGTGTTCTTTGGACCTTCTCAGGCCTAGAGTTCGAACGTGAGCTATGATACCACATGTAACATCCCATAAAAATACCAAAATTTAAAAAATTTAAAACAACAATAATTATCGAAATTGTTAATGCGGAACATATAAAATAATTAAAATTCTTAACTAGGATAATTAATAACGATGACACGTCATATTTCTCAAAATAAAATATGTTGTAGTTGTATTTGCTATTTAAGATTTAAATGGATGCTAAACTCCTTAACGAAAGATCTTTTAAGATTATGCATAAGAATACAATTTACAGATCTGCTTAAATGCTAAATGCGATTAAATGTTGTACATAGGTTTGTATTATTATGATGTTCTTGATGATGTGCTGACAGTTTGTTTGTATGATGAGAAGGGGTCTTACGAGTTACCCTGGGGTTTGCTTAGCTACGTTTAGCTAAGGCATTTGAATCCTGTTTCCATGTGCGGATAGCAGGTAAGAATTTCTACGACAACATGTGTTAAGAGTACATGTGTCTTTCAATTCATTGTCAATGTAATATTAAAATGCTAAGTACTTCCTTGCGAATCAAGTTACTGGAGGTATGGATACTTGGTTCTAATTCTAGTTACTTACAAAACTCTTCAGTGTTATAAATTTACATTGTCTATTTGTTTTTATAATACTATGTTTATTATCATAAGTCTATTGTCATTAATATCAAAAGTAATGAAACCAATGTCCAATGGTTATTCTTTTAGAGAACTTGTAGAAGTAACGTTTATACTACTGAAATATCCATTGATTTCAATACATAGCTAATATAGGAATTACATAATGTGAAATAGTGCTTATGCTATGAACTAGCATTATATAATGTTTTAACATAACTTAGACTATATCTAAAGTCTTCATTTATCAAATAGATAACATTATATATATATAAATTCATCTTATTGTTATACAAAAACTATAGAAATGAAATAGAAATATTCTATAGTGACTATGCATCCACAGTAATACTTTGGCATAAAATATAAATGTTACGATGCCTAAACAATCTTTGAACTATATAGAAATGTGCACTTATGGATCTACTATTGCAATGATACGATCCATAATATGAAACCCTAGCTAAACTTTGACATTATATAATATTACCCTATGCAAACAATATCGTCGTTGGTAAGGATTGGACGGGTATTAAATTTACTATTGGCGTGAACTGGCAGGTTGACAATGTCCCGTCCATGTATTAATGGTCCTGACCAAACTCCATAGTGGAAAGTGTTGCTGTCAAACCACGTAATCTACCCACGTGAAACTTGGTTGATGATACAACTATGAATCTTAGTTGTGCATGGTTACCATATCGATTCTCCTCCGAGCTGTATATGGTGTTGTCCCTTGGTATGCGATGCTGGCATCGTCGTGGTTGTTGTAATTAATTAGGTATAAATGTGATGGTTGCTCGACTCTCAATGTATGTGGTTGGCACCATCACGCTCGTTGATCTCACAAGATCTTGATCGTTGAAAGAGAATCCCTAAAACCTTGTTGTAAGTGTTGATGGAGAGTTTCCCGGTCTTCATTTTTATGTTAGAGTTGGAGTTGTGAGGCCGACAGGCTGCTAACATGTAGGGTTTGAAAGAGTATTTCTCAAAAGGATTCGATCCTGAGACCTGTGGAAAGAACCTGCTAGTTCAAGGTGGCATGAATAATGGAGAGCCAAGCCACTGGTTTTCCTTCCTTCGTACAGTTTTCACAAGGTGATACTATTGTCGAAAGTTACAGGAGTCTTTCTCTTTGTAGTTTATAATGTTGGTAATTTTTCCACACTAGTCTTAACATAATAATGTTTAAAGTCTTTCTTGAGATTATATCCTCGTTTAATCTTTTCAATACTGTGTGACAGATGCAAAAACGTCGATGAAGTTGTAGGGTTTGTGGGCCTAGAGGAGGAGGAGTTGCTCGGCCACCGAGTAAGCCTCGGAGGTTCACTTCCTCGTAGGTACCCTGGGCACGATGTGGCCGAAGTTCTTTTGTTTAAAAAGAGTTTGTTACTTTCAAATTTTCGGCAAGGTTTCTTTGGCCACGGTGATGATTGTTTTTAATTGATAAATGTTGTAGAGAGGATAACCCTCAGTTGTTTAAGTTGCTTATTCGGCTCTGTGAAGCCTAGCTACGTCGTTGAAGAGAATTTCGAACTTGTATTTGTTTTGCTATTTGTTAAGGGTAAAACCCTGTGTAGTTTTGTGGAACCTAGACCTTGTTTTAATATTTTTGGTTGATAAAGGGTAAACCCTGTGTATTGTTGGAACCTTGACAGGTCCGTAATGTAAACTCTGTTATCATTTTTGAATGGGAAAAAAAGAGCCAAGGGTTCACTTGCGCTTATAACACCATGGCTCGTTTTGCAATGGAACATTGTGTTTCAAGCAATGGTTGAGAATTTGTGTAAATAATTGTTAATATGGGCTGAACAACGATAGTTGTCTTCATCCTAGAGTTATGGTTTGCATAACTGTAGATAGTTGTTTCATGTACTTCGTTATCATTGTTGATATTTATGTTTTGGAAAAGTGATGAGATAAGGTTCGGGTGTTATACACTTTCGAAATGGCTATGCCACAGCGTTCGATTTTGTTTAAAGGAATGAAACCTTACCTGTAGTTTTCGTTGGCAATCTTACTTAAACTTAGCCTTTGTATCCGAGACCGGACCTCAACCTGTGTATGAAATGGTTTCGTCACTGTGTAAATTACTAGTTAGGGTTGTAAGTTATTGTTAGATATTGATATGAGAATCGTACTGTCTGCGAAAAGAAGCTTATTGTATTGTAGTAGTCTCGATATGTTTAAAAGATGGTATGGTTATATAAAATGTTAGTTAGGGTTGGAAATTTATAACTGTTATAACCTTTAGAAATAAATGTCTAAGTTTGCCATGATTGGCTTGAGGAGAAAATTATGATCTGTGTAATCAAAATATAGGGTCTGTGATATCTTAGGGTTTTGATTTTTACAATGACAGTAATTGTATTTCATAGTTGAAATCATATGTAATAGTTTGTAAATAAATAATATGTGTATGCTTATAACAATCCTGTACAGAACATAGTTTTGCAACTGTTATATTTCTTAGAATATAAATACTTGAAAATATGAAATTTATGATATTGAAATGCGTGTGATTACTATCTGAAACAAATAGGGTTGAAAAGAAAAGTATAAATCTGTGCAGAAGCAAAATGTGTTTTTCTTTTATTTAAGAATTAGATGATTGCTATGCAACTGTTTATACTATACTGTAATATATCCTAGTTTAAACATATGACAAAATTTAATCAAGAACACTATTGTATTCATCTTTCCAATCAATGGCATTCTGCCTATCACTCATCTTTCTTAATTCACTTCTCTATACTGGAGTACGATGCAGAAAACAGCATGGGGAAAATATAGAAATGGTTATCGATTTAATCATTTCATAAAGCTTTTTTATTCAAAATCATACTTAGATCAGAAAATAAAATAGTTTCTTATATATGACTGTAATTAATAATTCCATTATGCAAAAACATTTAACTGTAAACAAAAGTAAGAACAGTAAAACCTGGTTGAATGTAGGAGAAACAAACAGCCCAAGGAACCTGTTCCACCCAACCTATTCCTGAAGACAGCCAAGTTACTTGCCTTAGGACCCCCGAGCCTGTTCACTGAACCACCAGGAGGAAGATTCTGTAGAAACCTTAGTACATCAACTTGCAGTAGACATAGATTATCCAATCATAAAGACTCAGCAGTCAAAGAGACCTGCACCAACACCTTTGGTTTTTCCTTCTCAGTATAACTTAACAGACTCACAGTTGCACTCTCACATAGCCTCCCTATTCGAATCTCTCAGTGATCACCTGATGCACTTGAGGAATATTTCTACAGAAAATATTGTAGGAGCTGCCTGCTCAATTCAAATTGCCTTATCTAGGCTGCCTAGGCCTTTTAGTGGTTAACTGGTCATTAATGAGCTACTTGCTCTCTTCCACCCACCTGGGGGATAATGCCACAAATTTGGGGGTAGTTGTCCCATAACCAACAACTATTGGTGGAGTGCAAATGTTGCCATCTGTCCCATGCCTTCTAACAGCTTCCATTCCTCCTAGTGGGTTAGTGAACACTCATTTAACAGTTCCCTTGGGTGTTTGTCTCCTATTTTAATTTATTAAATAATAATAATCAATAATTACAATCATCCTTGACCAAACTTGGTCATAATTACAAGACTTTGTATTTATAATTTAATCATAAAGTATTTTGCAAATAAAATAATATTCTCAGAATTTGGGTAGGTGACAGCAGGAGGCCCTTGAGATCCATCAAATGACCATGGAGTAAAATGCAGTAACTCAAGAACTGTTAAACAAAGAAGCTGATCTTCGAAACGATTCCCATAGAGCTTATAGGGTGGAGGAAGAGTATTGGAGGATGAAGTCCAGAAGTCTTTGGCTGAAAGATGGAGATAAGAACACGAGCTACTTCCACAAGCAAGCCGAGGCCCGCAAGCAATTTAAAGAAGTAAATGAAACCCACTACCAAAGAAAATTGATTAAAGACTTTTAAGGTATTAAGAGAGCAGCACACTCCTTTTTCAAATACCTCTTCACGACACCGAAAGGGAATCACATTGATGTAAACTCCTACTCATTCAATCTTATTCCCCAGCTTGTCCACGAAGCAGATAACCAGAACCTGGCAGCTCCGATCAGTATGAAAGAACTCAAAAATGCCCTATACCACATGGAAGCAGATAAGGCTCCTGGTCCAGATGGTTTCACAGCAAGGCTCTTCACGACTTGTTGGTCTACCATTAAAGAAGATTTGCTGCGAATGGTTAGAAAATCTCATAGATGCACCAAGATTGGTGGCAGCACCAACTCGGATTTCCTAGCTTTAATCCCAAAAGAAAAAAGCACTAGCAATTTCAACAGATTTCACCCCATCTCCTTGTGCAATACAGGCTATAAACTTGTCACCAAAATCATAGCCAACCGCCTTAAGAAAATTCTTCTAGCAATCATCCCAGAGAACCAAGGAGGTTTCATTAAAGGATGTTGTATTCTTGAAAACATAGTGTTGGTGCAGGAAGCCATTCATTCAAGCTGTCAACGAAAAAAAAAGGCATTGTTATTAAGTTAGATATGGATAATGCATTCGACAGAGTGGGACATGAGTTTTTGTTCATTGTTATGAAGAAGCTAGGTTTTTCCAATGCTTTCATAAACTGGGTGAAAGCCTGTATAGCCTCTCCTTGGATTTCTCCCCTGGTTAACGGATGATCAACAGATTTCTTCCAAACCTTGAGAGGCCTAAGGAAAGGATTCCCCTTGTCTCCTCTCCTATATGCCATCCAAGCCTTAGTGCTCAGCTTTAAATTATATCATTGTCAGCAGATATGTTCTCTTTCAGGTCTCAGGATGGTTCATAATGTAAAAGACATCAATCATGCCCAATTTGCAGATAACACATTGCTACTTGGAGGAGCAAGCGTTATCCCAGCAAAAAACTTCAAGAGGGAGCTTGACATCTACAAAGAGATTTCGGGCAACAAGATCAACTCTCAGAAAAGCACGATTTTTGGGTGGAACTGCTCCACTAGGGAGATGGAAGAAATCGCTAGACTCTTAGAAATGGAAGGGTCCCTATCCTAGGATTCTTTCAAATATTTAGGGATCCCAATCTTCAAATCAACCCCCAAAGTCGCTCACTAGATGTCGCTCCTGGAAAAGCTAAAAGTTATAATCCAAGCCTGGGGTGCAAACTGGTTAAACATAGCAGGAAAGGTGATTCTGTTGAAATCAGTCCTTATCAATTTCCCCATTTATCAGAATTTTATCATGCTTGCTCCTAAAACCTTCATTAGCAAAGTTGATGGTTTGTTGAGAATATTCCCGTGGGAAGGTGGAAGACAAAACGAGAGTAAGCTTCATTTAGTAAACTGAGACAAAAAAAAAAATCCAATCTCAAAAGGTGGCCTCCAAATCCGAGATATCGCAATCCATAATATAGCTATGGGCTCCAAGCTTCTCTGGAATTTAATCTCTGGAAAATCCAATTGGAGCAAGCAAGTGCTTTGGAAAAAATATTTCCAAGGGTATCGCATCAGATGCTTGGATCAGCCGCCAAGAAGCCTAAGAGGATCGCCAATCTTCATGCTTTGCCTCAGATCACTAGAGCACTTCAAATCTAAATTATACTGGATCCCTGGCAATGGGAAAAATATAAGAATCTGGGATGATTCGATATTTGGAGACCCGCCACTTGGCCAGAAGGATGAGTTGACCAGTATAAAAAACTAGCTTCAGAACAGAAATCTTATAACCTTGTGGAACATTTCCAGTTGGGCAGACGAAGCAGAGAAAAGCTAGGAAAGCTGGAACCTAGGAGACTATCTAGAAATACTTGAAGATGAAGCCAGAACCTTAACAGAAATGTTTCAAGGGAAATCACACCTAAAAGCTCTTTCAAAGGAAAAAAGAGGGTGGGGCTCTTCCTTTGGCTTGTACTTAGCAGCATAAGGGTATAAATCCATCCAGGCAATTTCGCATGCCCCTCCAGACCCCTCTCAATGGAAATTTGTTTGGTCTTTTGCTTCTATTCCAATGGTCGATTTCTTTATTTGGACTCTATCTCACAAAAGTATTCTAACTAGTCAAAACTTAAAGAGAGGGTTGGAAGGTCCCTCAAGGTGTCCACTGTGCATAACGGACGAGGAAAATGCAGACCATCTACTCTTAAACTATTCCTTTTCTAGATTAGTCTGGAGTGAAGTTCTGAGACTAGGACCTGATAGAATCGCCATGCCTAAAAATATTCTGGAACTGCTAAAAAATTGGGCCACCATATCTCCATTCAGCCTCACCAAAAAAGACCTTTTCAAGGCCTGCTGGATGTGGCTCCCCAAATTCACATTTTGGAAACTTTGGCTTGAGAGGAATAACAGGATCTTCAGGGATGAAAGCTGTAATGCTACCAGGGTTGCAACTAAAGTCAGAGCTCTTCTTGGAGAGGCCTTGGAAGCCAAACTCACCCTCAATAATGTAAATGCTCTGGCTAGTGAAGAAGATCAATGGCTTAAACGCTTAGTCCCAAACCATCAACTCAGAATCACTCCCTCAATTGTCTCAGTTGCAGGTTGGGAAATACGTTTGGAAGAGCAGGAATTCATTAAATGGAGGTCGACCTTGGAAGACCCCTGCCTTTTCTTTGATGGAGCCTCAAAAGGAAACCCAGGAGCAGCAGGCAGTGGAGGTGTGCTCCTAGGTCCTGGAGGAAATATAGTTCTGGGATATGCCTGGGATATGGGCCAAGATACCAACAACAAAGCAGAGGCTCTCGCACTATGGCAAGGTCTTAAAATAACGTTAAGAAAAAATATCCATTCTCTGGTGGTTTTTGGGGATTCTCGGTTAATTATTCATGCAATGATATCGAAGTGGAACCCTTCCTAGGTGTTCCTTTCTACCATTCTCAAGAAAGTCAAACTCTTGCTTCCCAAGTTTCAAAAACTAAGATTCTTCCATATCATTAGGAGTTTAAATTCAATGGTTGATCTGGAAGCAAACAAAGGCATGCTCCTGAGCAGGAGCTCTCTGTCAGTAGATGGGTTCGATTCTTTCTGCAATCTTCCCTAACCCTGGAGGAGACTTAGACCGAACGGTCAAGAGTTCATCTCATTTAATTGTCGCTACAACTCTAATAAGAGAATCAAATCCTTGGACGGATCTTCTAACTTGTCTCATTACAGACTGGTGTCTTCCTCTGTACACTGAGTCGTTGTCAGAAATGAACACTCCAAGACTTTTCAATCCCTCACGGCAGAGCACTCAAAATTCACGTGATTCCTCTAGAGATCAAGGATTTTGCTTATTTAGAAAGCCTCCTCGTCACAGATTGCAAGCAGTGAGGAACATGACGAATCTGTTAAGGAAAGAGACTGTCAAACTCCCCCAAAGATGGCCTCCCTCGCCTCAAGCTATAACTCGGGACCCTCAGTGGAGGAACGACTTTCAGAGCTTATGGCGGAAATAAACAAGCTCAAAAATCAAGTCCAGGAGCAAGCTCGAACAATACTCACCACCGCTAGCACTGGAGAGAAAAGCTGGGACCTGCTCAATCGGGATCTCCGCAAGCTCCATGAGGAATTCAATGACGCTAAGGAAGCTGGAGACGAGTTCATGGATTCCACGAATCCGCAATTTAAAGATGTGGCAAATGTTCATGGAAATTTTGGCAACAGGCTCTGCATTCTGGTTAGCAAAGTAAGAAAGCTGTCGGTAAAGAATGAAGACAAATAAGAGACATGTATCCCCCTCTCTTCTCACCTCTGAAATGCTTATTGCTCCCTTTCTAATTTCGACTGATATCTCTAGTTGTATTGAAAGTTTGTCAGCCCATAGGGCGTGTGTATTCTGGTATTTTGTTCTACTGATTAGCTACCAGACCACTAGGAAAAATTGTAAGGATGAGATGAATTCTCATAGTGTCAAAGTACTCGGCAGCTGTTTTGCCGGTCTCTAAATCAAATTATACCCGTTATTGTCTAAAAAAAACATTAATCCATATGGTATGGCATGCATTTCCAAATTGGTTGCATCTAAGTCCTCGATCTCAGGGAGAGAGCTTCAAGTGTACAAAGTAGATGACAAATCAAATCAAACGTTAATGTGAACTGGGGATTTTGGAATTAGGCTCCATCCCTTTCAGTCATAGATTGGTTGGATATTAGATTTAACACATATTATATTGTAATATATCCCATGATATACTTGTTATTTAGAATGGACCCATTACAATATAGTGTGATAACACTTGTGCACGATTCCAAGGATTGAATCGAGAGTATAAAACATTAATGTCAATATGTCTAGATGGACTTGAGTCCATAACCATGAAATTTTGTTTTTACTTTGGATTATTATTATCCATGCAACATAGTTCCCAGACTACTAAAGTGATAACTTGTACAATGTTTTCATTTTTATTACATTCCATCTAAGACATTAAATTAATAGTTAGGATATCATCCTAACTATTATATTTGTAAGATTTTCCGTCTACCTCCACTCTATCGCTTCTGCATGAAAACCAATAAAATATACCCTAAATATTTGTATTTCCATGTAACATAATTAAGCCCCCTTGGCCCTTAATAGAGGGCAATATATTGTATCATACTTTATTCCCTAATATGAAAGGATGTGATATGATATTTCCTACCAACTAACCCCCTTACATTATCTAGAGATGAACAATCATCAATCATCATGCAATAGAACTAAATGTAGGGTTAAGGTGAAACATGTTCATATTTCCACATGGGTTTGTGGTAAAAATGAATTTGATGATAAAGGAAACCTTGAGCAATGACTCCATACTAGTTCTTTTTCTTGAAGATAATATAGTGTCCTATAAATTTCAATGTATGATAAGAAAAAATGTATAGATCCCACATCAGCATTATATTTGAAATCATTTCTTGTTTCAAAATCATGTATCTTTTAACTTGTTCTAGAGCCAATAAATTGACACACCAAGAAGTAGTAGTTTTAGGAGAAGGAAAAATTCAAAGAATTAGAGTGAAAGAGCCTTGGCATAATTGAATCCAACTAAGGTATATTACAGATATCACTTCCAAGTAAGACCCAACAATTCATAAACATTGAAATTAGATATGGATCCCACTATTATACTAGCCTCAAAACCACATGGTTGCATCATTTGTTTCTGCACAAAATAAATATAAAGCCTCTTCTCAATTTCCTACTAGGATAAGAGAAAGTGCAAATACAACAATACTATTCACACAAACAATACGATTTATATTCACGCCATTCATACTGAAGTATTTGTACTAAAAACATAATATTAAATAAAATATCCATGTATTGCAAAATGACACATCATGCCCATAATACATAATGGAAACTCATGCCCAAAGTAGACAAATTACTGTACAATTGAGTCCCATACTACAAAAATAATACAAGTGCCTTGAACTAACTACAAATATCCCTCTATCTCAAATTGATTTATCACTTCTTCTATCAACACTACCATAATCCTCTGCAAAATCAATCTTCCTCTTCCCTAAGATCAAGGAAGTTAGTCGAATCCTTTGCCAAGGATGAGTGGTCATATCGAGACTGCACACAAAAAACCAATTAAAAGTTATTTAATGTTTAATGAACAAACAAGTTCACATACAGTTATTAAAATTGCAATAAAATAAAACATTTATACTCATCGAACATGAATAAGTGCATGTTAGAATAGGTGTCATACAAGGTGAATCTATCAATCATGCATCTTGCAGTGACTGGACATGCTACAAGTCATTTAAGTGCAAGGCATTTGGATACAAGGTAGTCACAAGATACTCACCAATAGTTTGTGATTCCTAGGTCTATGGAAGCACCTATTCATCCACATGGTGTATAAGATACCATAAACAAGAATACATATACCTTATGTGTCGATATATATCTTATGTACAAGCACACATAGTAGGAAGCAATCAATATCTTATTATGTCTAGGATTGTAATGAGGGTTTGATACTAACACCACAAGGCATGATTATAGAAGGATTGAATGGCTTGAAGATTCTATGTAATTTGGGTAGGTTCATTTAAATTTTTGGTTTAATGTTGGATTTATTGAGTATTGATAATTTGTTATTGAAATTTAGTGTATGGAGTAGGGTATGTTTGTAGATAGAGTTTCACAAAGTAAAAATTCAATTGGTGTTTATGGTTTTTAATTGAAATATCAATTTGAGGTGTTAGCAAGGTATCCACATTAAGAGATCAATCTCAACATCATTTACATCTAGATATAAGATTTTAATCAAAAAATTAAATTATGGCATTAGTTAAGGTGCTTACATCATTAATAAAAATTCAACCAAAGTGTAATTAGGTGTATCAAACCCAAAATGGATACAAATACTTACCCAAAAATTATTAAATCATTCAACATGATACTCACATATTTGGTAGAAATTCAACCTCTATATAAACTTTGCATGGCTTAAAAGATTGTGCATTAAGATATATCTATGTTACTTTTTTTCAAAGAAAAATATCTTATATATTCTATTTAGGAGAAATAAATCAAAATACACATCAAGTTGTCCAAAAAAAGACTGAAGTTGTTTTTAAACTGTCTATTCAATGCAATACATTTATCAGAACTTCTTATCGTCTTCCATCATTATTTTGTAGCTTTGTAATAAAATAATGCATTACTAACATGACTTGGAATTAATACAACTTGGAATTTATCATTATAAAAACCGATGAATTCTTCCCTAAATGCCTCTCTGACCCTTCCCAAAATTCCCCCTTCCCTCCAAATCCAAATATTTGGTTCCAAACCAGGTTTAGCAGAGTCTCCATGGAAGTCGCACGACTGATTGTGCAAGAAATTTCAAGGTAATTCGAGCTAGTTAAGGGTATAATGACACAATGATGATTTCAAGGTAATCCAACTCATGTGTATAATGACATTTTGGAAGCAAACCAGGTTTAATGGAGTCTCCATGGAAGTTTCCTAGCTGATTGTGCAAGAAATTGCAAGGAAATTCAAGCTAATTCAAGGTATAATTCCACTGTGAGGTTGAGGTAGTTTAGCTATGTATAACGGCATGAACTAGTTGACGAACATAAAATATTGTTTTACATTTTGATGATTATAATGAGGTCAGTGATGTAGGCCTATATTGTATATGGGCACATGATTAAGGTGGAGGTAGCCCTTAATATATGATAAGAGCACTTATAATAATATATTTACCTATTTTACATAGTATATTAAGTATTATATTTACATTAATATATTTACATATCTTACAAGTATAAGTGCGGATGGGCTATGATTCAAGGTTGGGCTATATTCATAGCTAGTTAAGATTAAAAAAAACATTAGAGATAGAAAATATATGGTACAATATGGTGTTAAGAATGGAAAAATCACATGTAATTACTCTAGTAAGTTTGAAAGGGTTTCAAAAAATTAGGGAAAGATGACTTGGAAGAGAGAGTTGTAGGTGCAATTATATTAAAACATCTAGATCTTATCATTAATATATTTATATTTACAAGACTATATTAATATATATATTACTACAATATTGACATATTGATCTAGAGTATATATAGAAACACACACACACACACATATATATATTCCATCTCTAGATTAGGGTATGTAGTTTTATAATGAACCCTTTGAGGACTAACAAAGGTCTCTTATGTCATATGCAATATTGATATGTATAGTAATGTATAGAAACATATATGTAAAATCATATATCGAGAGTCTTTTGTGTGTGTAGGAATTTGAGGACTACCTTAGACTATCTTTCGGCATGTAGGATTATCTTATAAGTGAAATCGATTAGTTGAATTATATTATAACCTATTTTACATTGTAAAATCTTATAATGTTGGTGCTCTTTCATGCACTAGCTGGAGCATCTTAAAGTATCTTAAAGGGGAAACATGTACATAGTGCAAGACTAAAAGATAATGTTTCCCTCTCGCCCTCCCCACCCCCCCCCCCCCCCCCGCCCCCCACCCCCTCAGGCTCCATTAAAAGTACCCAAGGAAGACATTGTTAGTTTAATTGAACATTAAAAATCATAACCATGATCCTAACCATGAACACTAAAATGCTCTTACCAATAAACTCAATTGCTTTTGGCTAATAAATACCACTAATTCATACTCATTTACTTTCTATCTAGTCATATTTTTATCCCTAGACTAAATTAGTATTTTATGTTAGTTATTTTTAGTTGTGATCACTTAAAAGTAATCAAATTTTGTAGTGTTTAATTCTAAAAAAAATTATGACTAAAGTTTTTTGTCCTGTAGTCATTAATTACCCTAGTAACTAACTATTTTGGTCACTTAGTCACTAATTACCTATTTTTCTACTAGTGAATGAAGTTAAATACACATGTACCACACCAAGGAGCGAGTCCATAGACAAATATAAAAAATTGCAAGGAACTCTCAACAAGACTAAATAAAATTAATGTGACCTCCACATTAAATCAAGTAGTCAAAGTTGACACTCTTAGTTGGCCCTAACTAGTGAGGTTCAATGAAGGTCTAGGGTGAGAATGATATTGGATTCAAATATATATTAAAGTGATAATTCATTGTTCACTACAAAGAAGGATCCTTATTAGCTAAATTAAATTATGGTTAGGAAAAGGGATCGGAAAGGAAGAATGAACTATTGTGCAAAGTTGGAGCACCTTGAAAAATATCACAAAGATGAGTTGAATAAAAGTTATATGTTTGCATGCTACATTTTTCCCATACACTAGGAACAACATGGCCCATATAGTGAAAGCATGGCTTTATGAATGTCAAATGAGTGCATGCCAATAAAAAAACCGTGCAATAATTAAATTGGGTAGGAAAATGTCGATGGTCGCTTGACAGGTTGGTGAAAGTGTAGCTAATATAACCTCCACCAAGGTTCAATTCTACCAAGTGACATGCAACTACTTGCGTTCACACTTGTGAATGTGCACCAAAACATGCAATAGAGGTCGGGGATAGGTAATCCTATGTGACTAGCACATACCCCAACATGTCTTTCCTTAGCTAAATATATCCACATTGAATGGTGTTGACACTTCCCCCATAATTGTAAATGTAGGTGCATTAGCCTCATGTATAGAAATTTTTTAGATCTCGAAATTCATAAATTTCACCTCTTCTATGAGTTTCCCAAATCTTAAGCCTGTAAATTTTAGCCTTGGGGATTTTATGAAATATGACAAAACAACAACAATAACAAACAATAATTCACTTCTTAATAACCCGAATCAACAAGGAAATCTAATTGAAAAGATACCAAGTGCATGCCAACAAGTTTCATCCCTTTAGGGAAATATGATCATGCATAAACCAAATTTCAAAATCACTTAATGGTGGAAGGAATTGCAACAATAAATCTTCCTTGTTTTTTTCAATATTAATATTAAATCACTTAGCAGTTTTAGCAAAACGATGGCCGAGCTCTATTTACCTCGAGCATTCATATATATTATAAAAATCAAGAAGAAGATTATAGTGCTCCATAAGTATAGTGGAGTTAAATTACATAGCTATAATGGGCTTGTTATAAATCAAAAGAGTATATGTGGTGCATTACAAGATTATACCTAAGGTTTGAATGAAGACCCTTAATACAATATAAATGAAGACACTTTAACAAAACTGAGGATTTAACCATCTTAGAGATGCAGGAAGATAATGTTTGCATATCTATGAAAACCCTAATGATTTACGCTTGAACTCAATATGCACACATAAGTTTTATGGTTTTTCCTAAGATAAGCAAATTTTTAATATAACTCCCAATAAGAATGTATTGTAATTTAAACACACAAAGAATTCGGTTATAACCCTTAACTCACCAAGAAATGCGTCCTAGAAGCAACGATTTGGCTCAACAATGGAGTTGGGATAGTGTTAATGGCACCAAAAATTCCAATGTCTGGGGGCAGGGACATGGTCAAGTCAACTTTTAACTACCAATTACACCTGTGTTAAACATTAAATCAATTAATCCATAAGATGAAACCTTGTGTTCAAACAAAGATGAGCTATAATCAATTGGTATTAACAATAATATGAATAGATTCGTTACCTATTATTGTCCTCTTTGTTGACAGTGACTAATTAACCAAACTTTGCATTGAATGATCATAGGTCGAAGCTTATTGTATATAATCCAAACAAAGAAAATGATTGCTTACCAAGCCATCACCCTATTGTACCATCATGAATAACCTTGCTGGAAAGATAAACAATGTCATATAACAGAGATAAACATGTGCAAATTCAGAGAATTAATAATAGATGCATCACTCTGTGAGGAGAAAACACTTTGCTTTATGAACAATACAATCATACTAACTAAACAATTAATATTTGTAGTGAACAACATAAAACTTGATCCTACTAGACAACATGGTCTCCAAGCAAAAGTATTATGGAACACAAGAAAACCAAAGTTTACATAAAAAAAAGTAATGAAAAACTCTCCAACGTCCATAGGAGAAGAAACTCTACTTTTGCATAAGAAAAGGACCCTTAAAATTAATCCATATGGGATGGCATGCATTTCCCAATTGGTTGCATCTAAGTCATTGATCTCAGGGAGAGAGCTTCAAGTGTACAGAGTAGCTGACAAATCAAATCAAACTTTAATGTGAACTTGTGATTTTGGAATTACGCTCCATCCCTTCCAGTCATAGATTGGTTCGATATTAGCTTTAACACATTATATTGTAATACATCCCATGCTATACTTGTTATTTAGAACGAACCGATTACAATATAGTGTGATAACACTTGTGCACGATTCCAAGGATTGAATCGAGAGTATAAAACATTAATGCCAATATGTCTAGATGGACTTGGGTCCATAACCATGGAATTTTTTTTTTGCTTTGGATTATTATTATCCATGCAACATAGTTCCTGGACTACTAAAGTGATAACTTTTACAATGTTTCTCTTTTTATTACATTCCATCTAAGACATTAAATTAACAGTTAGGATATCATCCTAACTATTATATTTATAGGATTTTCTCTCTACCTCCACTCCATCACTTCTACATGAAAAGCAATAAAATACACCCTGAATATTTGTATTTCCATATAACATAATTAAGCCCCCTTGGCCCCTTAATAAAGGGAAATATATTGTATCATAGTTTATTCGCTAGTATAAAGGATGTGATATGATATTTCCTACCAACTGACCCCATTACATTATCTAGAGATGAACAATCATCAATCATCATGCAATAGAACTAAACGTAGGGTTAAGGTGAAACATGTTCATATTTCCACATGGGTTTGTGGTAAAAATGAATTTGATGATAAAGGAAACCTTGAGCAATGACTCCATACTAGTTATTTTTCTTGAAGATAATATAATGTCCTATAAATTTCAATGTATGATAAGAACAAATGTATAGATCCCACATCAACATTATATTTGAAATCATTTCTTGTTTCAAAATCATGTATCTTTTAACTTGTTCTAGAGCCAATAAATACACTAAGAAGTAATAGTTTTAGGACAAGGAAAAACTCAAAGAATTAGAGTGAAAAAGCCTTGGGCATAATTGAATCCAACTAAGGTATATTACAGATATCACTTCCAAGTAAGACCCAACAATTCATAAACATTGAAATTAGATATGGATCCCACTATTATACTACATCAAAACCACATGGTTGCATCATTTTGTTTCTGCGCAAAATAAATATAAAGCCTCTTCTCAATTTCCTACAAGGATAAGAGAAAGTGCAAATCCAACAATACTATTCACACAAACAATATAATTTCTATTTACTATCATTCATACTGAAGTATTTGTACTAAAAACATAATATTAAATAAAATATCCATGTATTGCAAAATGACAAGTCATGCCCATAGTACATAATAGAAACTCATGCCCAAAGTAGCCAAATTACTGTACAATTGAGTCCCATACTACAAAAATAATACAATTGTATTAAACTAACTACAAATATCCATCTTTCTCAAATTGATTTATCACTTCTTCTATCAACACTACCATAATCCTCTGTAAAATCAATCTTCCTCTTCTCTAAGATCAAGGAAGTTAGTCGAATCCTTTACAATGGTCATATCAAGACTGCACGCAAAAAACCATTTAAAAGTTATTTAATGTTTAATGAACAAACAAGTTCACGTACACTTATTAAAATTGCAATAAAATAAAACATTTATACTCATCGAACATGAATAAGTGCATGTTAGAATAGGTGTCACACAAGGTGAATCTATCAATCACGTGCATCTTGCACTGACTAGCAAGTCATTTAAGTGCAAGGCATTTGGATACAAGGTAGTCACAAGATACTCACCAATAGTTTGTCATGCCTAGATCTATGGAAGCACATGTTCATCCACATGGCTATAAGATACCAACAAACAAGAATCCATATACCTTATGTGTGGGTATATACCTTATGTACAAGCACACATAGTACGAATAAAATATATTAACATATTGCTTATATATTATATCAAGGAGTGGGTAGATCAAGCTATAGTTGCAGTTTCTAAGGCCACATGAATACAATGCCATTGATACAGTTAGGTTTTATTGGTTGTCTTTGGCAAGTTTGGATATATAGAGAGAGAGGCTTCTTCAACTGAAAGCGAGGGTTCACTTTAGAGTTTTGCTGCTGACTGAGAGGCCTTTATAGCCTAATGGTGCTGTTTTAGGTGCTGTAGTAGGGCATTGCTGGTTCCTGAGGCAAGGTTGTAAAGCTCCCTGCTAGTCGGTCCGTTAGGCTCTTACTGAGAGGCATGGGTAGCTTTTCTAGCTAGAATGAAAGTAGATTCACTAAGGTTAATACATAAAAATAATCTATAAACACCAATTAAAAAAACGAATCCATACATTTCTCAGGTGTGATATAGATGCTCCCGTCTTCTCCACGACCGTATTCCTCCTCATTGACCTCATTTCTCGCAGGTCCTCTTTCAACAGCTTTAAATGCCTTGCACTCGCTGGTTTTAGTCTGGCGGCTAAATGAGGCAAAATAGTTACACCCAACGATGATATCAGGTTTCGAAGTTTCTCTTCTTGCACGGGAGTCCAAGGAAGAGCATCCAAATATTCCATACATTGCTCTATGCCTTCACTGAACAGCATCTTGCAAGCAACTGGCAAAATATCCAGTGCTTCGTACCTTGATTTGAATAGGCAGCTGCTTCTTGTGTGAAGTCCAGGGATCATAAAGCTTAGCTTCATAAAACTCAAACTTTGTCAAAACCTGAGAATGGAGGTACAGAGGACCGATTTCTTCGTTTTCAAGTCCATCCTCGTCCAGTAAGTGCAATTTCACATCAGCTGTGTTTTGATCTCCCAATTGCAAAAATTGTCTGGCCATTAATTCACCGTGAATTTCAAATACAAGTATCCTGTCTATCGCTAAATCTTCGATTGTGACTGAGTTATGTGTTTTACCGTGAGTGTTAGGGCTTTTTATAGCGTTTAACCACATATACCCATGGCATGGATGTGGGCAGACATTATGGAATTATAGTCGTTTCTCTCTCAGTTAATTTCGGTAAATTTGTAAATTATAATTATATAGAACATAAATTATGTCATTGCACAATGTTTCAGAAATGTCAAATGCTACGTCATGGCCTCAAACTCTGTATGAGACCTCTTGTTTGTGGGATAAGGAGTCATTTGTTCTTTGAAAGTTAATTTTAATTATGTATTATCTGAATGAATGTATTTACCAGCCTAGATCCAAATCCTAGATTTTATCAAGCGTCGAGAGGGATCAAATCTCTTGAGGTACAAATCTCTTCTCAAGTATTACACTCAAGGAACTTTTCGAGGAAAGGTTTGCACCTCCATCCCTCTTGACACTTGATAGAGCCTAGGATTTGGATTTAGTATTTTTTTTCTTTTAAAGATACTTTATAATAATAATATTATTATTATTATAATATATATATACTCTTTTTGGTTGGTTTGTGTGCAGGATGACGTGGATAGGGAAGGAGGTGGCTGAAGGAAGGTTGGATGGTGGCGGGGGTTGGAGAGGGCGGAAGGGTGATGGGGAGAGGTAGGGCACACGTGGAGGGGAAGAAACGAACGCAGTGTAGGGAGGGGGGGCACGGGCGTGGACAGGCAGCGCGAAGGGAAGCTGGAGGCGGAGGGTTGGAAGGAGGAGCGCGGGATGAAGGAGGGGGTGGGCGCGGGATGGAGGAGGCGCAGGGAGGAGGGGGTGCTGCGTGTGGAGCAGCGGATGAAGGATGAGCAAGCGCGGGGGAGGATCTGTGGGGGACTGTTGGGAGGTGGCTGGGAGGAGGGAGGGCTTATGGCGCCGGCGGTGGGTTGCATGCTGGGTGGAGGCTGCGGGGGTTGTGGGAGAAGGGACGACTAGTGGAGCCGCGTGGAAGAACACGCCCAGGTGCGGGGGTTGTGGGAGATGGAGGAGGGTGCAGAGGGAAGAACTTTGGGTGAGATTGTTTTTATCGGAGCTAGAGCAGGTAGGAGGGCGCTGGCGGTGGGACGGAGTATGGTGGCGTATGCAGTGCAGGAAAGAAGCACGAGGGACAGCGCTAAGGTGGACAGAGGGTTGACGGGGGATGATGAAGAGGCAACTCGCAGGGTCAGCGTGGGGATGTGTGGGGGAGAATAGTGAAGAGGGTCGAGTTGGAATGGAGAGATGGTGAGGTTGAATGAGTGGTGGGATATGAGATGAGCAGTGAGAGTAGTCAAGGCAGTTTTAGTTGAAAATCTTTTTTATTAATGGTAATATATATTCTTTTTTTTGTTAGGAATAATAGTATTTATAGCCGACAATATCAACAAACGTTACAAGATCTTCCTTATTCTCGACAAACGTTACAAGATCTCCCTCATACTGGATTGTAAAGCACCTCTCGGTACAACAATTAAATCAATTTTTATTTTATTTTATTTTTTTCAAAATTTTAAATACACATTTTCAATATTTTATTAATGATCATAACTAATAAAAACTTACCTGATAACTATATTTAAACTTAAACTTAGAAATTATTAATATTTGAAATTTACAATTTATTCACATTTAAAAAATATGTAATTTAAAAGTAACAAGAGTGAGCCAAAAAAGACCCTACTTGAACATATTACTTTTCTTTCTTTTCTTTTAAGGTAGGGTCTTTCAAAAATGAAATGGAAATAAATCACAAATTATATGGAAACAAACAAGTAACATATAATCGATTCTTAACACTTCCATATCGATATTTGTTGTTGATATCTCCTTAAGTGATTATGTTACATGATTATGCAATAGAGTTGGCTCGATTTTGTGGAGAAAAGGGGCATGGATGAGGGCCAAGAATTACGTGGGACGAAAAAAGGTGGGGTTGAAAGAGGGAGGTAGACACATTAAAACATGGACAAGAACAATGAGCACTAGTCATTGGTAGCCAGGGGCAAGCATATGAGAGGTATGGAGATAAAAGAAAAGATGCGAGGGATGAAGTGTGGATGCTTAACTACGATTTTGGTGTAAGAAAGACATGGTATTATGAATGAATTTAGCTATATATTTTTGTTAAGATAATGTAATATTTGATGTATAAATATTTGAAAAAATCTTAATCCTTCTAACTTAACCAAAACAACTAAATACTAATTCTTTGTAACAAGAATATTGTTGTCACAATATTTAACACCCTTAAATGTGAAGGTCAAAAGTATATACTAAGTTCACCCACAACATGTAGATTGAGATGAAGCACTGAAAAGAGACATTGTCTCATGGCCTAACTGTTGCTTTCCTAGAAGAAAGGTGTGAGTGGTTACAGATAATGCCCTACAAGGGGAAACAATATTTATTGAGTTTCCTATTATGAGCTAAGATTAAGTCACCACAAACTTCAAGTGGTGGAAAATACATGAGATGTGTATTCTATGTGTGAAAAGATGAATTGAATGGTGAAAAGCTTAAACTATAGAGGTGAAATGCAAATTAAGGATTGAAAAGAAAAACTAATTGGGATTCCAATCCCACGATGTGATTTCACCCTTCTCACCCAAATCCAAAGCTATATAACAAGCATTTGGGGTGGAGACTTGGGAGGATGATTTGGAGATTGAAGAGACATCAAAGCGCTAGATAAATTGCATGAGCCTTCATTCCATAGGGGATTCACCTTGTTGACCAATACCTTATCATGCTCACCCATAAAGGGGGGTTTTTTATTTGCTAAAAATAAGGTCAATATATTGTAAGCAATGGGGGAATGGGGAGTAGGGTATGGGAGATTTATAGGTATTGGTGGGGTATAAAAGGGGTATCTAATAAAAATAGGGTTTTTTAATTGGAAATATGTATTGGGAGGGGGTATTAACAAAGGGATTTTGGAACATATTTATCAATATCTAGTGAAATTAGGGGTATTCTTTAATATCCCATGAACAAAGGCGCTATGGTATAGTTTCACTAAGTGAATACCCCGTGCTTCATTCACTTATGACTTTTGGTGATCAAAGGTTAAAGAGAGAAGGAGGGAACCTAGATAATGGAGGAGGATGGAATTACACATGACAAGGTTGTGAGTATTGTATTTCCTCTTTGATTTAATACAAATAGATTCAATCTCCCTCCTCAATGATTTGCTATTGTTTTGGTAAGAAATAAGATCTCAATTTCAATGCATTTGATTAGTTTTTGTGTTAAAGGAATGAGAAAGGTATGGATCTAATTGTATGCAGGTGATATGGAGAGCTTAAGAAGTAGAAAACAAGTAAGGATTGATAGAAAAAAGCTTCTCAAATGGCCACACTACAATATGTATTATTCTTCCTCCTTACCTTACCTTCAAACTTTTGAGAAATCATGAATATATCTTAGGAAAATTATTAGCTATATTTTTGCACCTCTATCAATGGACCTCACCAATCCATTAGGAGATATGAGCCCTACATTCTAACTTTCCATTTAGATTTCCTCACAACCGAACTAGTGACCATACTAGGGAAGACTTTCTTTCTAGAATTTGTTTTGTACAAATCTGGTTTTCTTGCATGTTTTTTTAGTGTTTTAGTGCTTTGATTCATTACATCTATCCTTTATGAGAAATCAAGAGAAAATTGGGAAAAGATTAATCACTTATGTTTATATTTTAGCGTAAAACTTTTATACTCTACCTCTCTCGTCACTCTTAATTAGCCAACAAAGGTGACCAAACCCAATTGGTTTCTATATTAGGGATAAAATTCACGACTAAAGTGATGCAAGAGCAGCGGTTCAAGTCCAGGTGCATGAATATCGAGCATCATTATAGGAAGAACTTAGGATTTTTTGGGTAGAGGAGCAATTCCCCACTAGATTTTGGTTTCTATTACAAGTTGGTGCAGGAAAAGTTGGGCGCAATGAAGCCATCCATAGAAGGTCAAGGAGGAGAAATATTAGGAATTTGTTAAGATATTGAATGAGGTGAAATAGATCCAATGATTTGATCGGTGTTGTGGCTGAAAGGTTGATCAATGAGGTGGTCATAGAGCATCAAAGTCCAATTCCAATGGAAGAAGACCAATGGGATATCAAGACTGACATATTGGATGCCATCATCAAAGTTTGAAAAAAATCCCATTGTTGGAAGGGTAATTCAGAAATCCCCATGGCGCATCGTATTTCCATGGGAAGAATGAAGGGAGTGCATTGGAGCAAGATCCGATGGGAGAGTCCTGACAGGACATGTAGTGATGTATCATAGACCAGGGATAATTTTAGGGGCAAAATTTAGCCCATGGGCGAATTTTCGACCTTTTTTTCAGAAGAAAAAAAAAAGATTCACCAATTTCCATTTTTTTTTAAAATATTGTTCAACATTTTATGGTTGGGAATTTAACAATTAGTAATATTTTCCAAGGTTTTTACACTTTAAGAAAATTATGGATCCTTAAAATTTTCCCTGTCAGAGACTGCCCAACGGAGTATGGAATGGATGCAACAGTGGAAAGGGTGACACCCCAATGCCAACGGTTTATCAATGGTGGTGCATCGAAGTTGTAAGGGTGTGATGCAAAAGGAAACCTCGTTGATGCAACGAAGTGATACATCAAGGTAGCTGTATCAAGGTCTATGGAGAGACCACTAGGAAGGAGCCACGCCGGGAAGGTGATGATTAAACATCAGAGACAAGGCATCAAGGGTGCCAAATAAAAGTTACCAAACTTTAAAGCAGAAGGAGACACCGATGAGACATGAATGATACATTGAGAAATGTATTTGGAGGAAGACATATTATCAATTACTAATAGAGAAACATTGATAGTGCAGTGGTGAGGAAGACACTGAATTTGATGTTTCTACATGTGCAGCGGAACACATAGTTTTGGGCACCGATGAGTAAGGACGATAGGTGATAAAAGCAGATATGGTAGTGCATAATTTGAAGGTTTAGATTGGACATAGTTATCCATTTTATGGAGAAAGATGGAAGAATGACGTTCGCTGGATCAATCTTGCAGCAAAACAATGGTTCCCGGAGATGCAACGGAGGCCAAGAAAGGGAATGAGGGAGCAGAAAGGCTCCAAAAGGTGAATTTAATGTTGGATTTAATGCTTCCAGGTGTAGGAGTGAATGGAGATCAAAAAAAGATGCCACCTATTCATTAGAATTCAAGTCTGGGTGAGGTTCGAGGAGGTCACAATGAATGAAAGGTAAATGCAGGAGGACATTAAATTATTAAGACAAGGACAATTGGAAGCTTCAAGAGGAATCTAGGCGGTGGAAGATTCATAAATAATCTATAAAGGGAAAAAGAAGAGAAGCCTATGAAACAAGGAGAATAGAGTGAGAAGAGATGGAGAAGAGGGAAGCTCCAGTTGCGAGAAGATACAGGAGAGAAGGAAAGGAAGAGAGCTCCATATGTGAGCAAAGAGGAAGGAGAAAAGAGAGTCGATTACAATAGCGTCCAAAGAAGAGAGAATGCAATAGGAAGATTGCACAAAAGAAAGAAATAACACAACAATAGGTGAAGAGGGATACCTAAAGAGATCAGAAGTGAGGAAAAGAAAAGAGTAGCAAACTCTACTTAAATGTAGACATTTGGGTGAGACTTAGACCAGCAAGATGAGTAACTGAGAGAAGCGATAGGTTGAAGGTTCTTTGAAGCCATTTGTGAATTTAAATCCCATTAAGGCCACTAAAGTTGTAAAGTTGTTGAGGATTAATAAAAAGGATAGTGAGCCACCTTCATGTTGAATTTCTCTTGCTTTTATGTTGTGTGTTTGTGTAATTGGGTGTTGTTTGAGTAGGTTCAATTAGAGTAGTGGCATGCACCTAATATGATCATTTTCTATCAGATATTGAGAGCTAAGCTCTTTGACCCACAAGCATAATTTATTTTTTATGCATTAGTTGGTATCAGAGAAGGAGCATATTGTGTGAGAAGTTGAAGGAAGGATAGATCGTGGGGTAGAATTAAATCCAGGATTGCATCTCCAACAATTGTGATTGTTGGGTACAATTTCATAGTAGAGGTAACGATTGAGAAACAACTCCAGTTTTGATTTGGTATAGCTGTAGAAGAAGGGATAGCTCCCATGTGAGGAAGTGGGGTAGAATTTGTTGAACTTTGGTTGTCATTGATGTCAACTAATTTCAAAGAGGATGTCAATTGATTTAGTTTGAGTCATTGATGTCAACTAATGTCAAAGTAGATATTGTATTCCTACATCAGTTTGAAGAAGTATATGGAAGCCACTTTGAAGAAGTACAAGTGCAATATGGAGAAAGATATGGATTCTAGTTTGAAAAAGTATATCTAGAATTTGCATCCTATCTGAATATGTGTGTCCAAGGATACATCATAAGGAAGATACGTCATGCAGATCCAAATCAAAGAAGTACATAAGTAATATATCCTACTACATGTGGTACCTACGCAAATATCAAGTCCACCAAGGCATACTCCCTCAAGGTAGAAGCCAAAGGATTGGTTGGACAAAGGTACGTGTGCACAAGAAGCCAAGGAATTGGTTAAGAAAAGGTACAAGTGTGTGGGCATGACAACAGAAGATTCTGGAATGTGCAAGCAATCCTAAATAGTGTACGGTCAAATATCTAGAGTGCGCAAGAAACAAGAAACAACTTATGGTTGAACAGCCCTGAAAGCATGCAAGTCTCACCAATCAAAAGATGCTTTCAGTTATTGGAGCATGCACAAGTTCCAAGAAGTGTGCAGTGGTTGAATTTAGTATATGCACAAATTTCACAGTCGATGACACAATAGGTGTGCAAGTCCCAAAAGTGATTGTACCGCAAGATTCAAATTCCCACCAAGTTGAAGATCAAGTATGTGCACATACCACAAAGCAATGGTACATCAAGAGAACAGGACTACACCACTAAGGTGTAAGTCCCACTAAATCATGGACCATGAATGCACTAGACCCACAAAGGATGTCACATCAGAATCGCAGATTATGACATGTGGTAGAAGCACAATCTGTGAAGAAAGGAAGAAGGGATTCCACAACCAACTTCTAGACGTACAATCCATGTAGGACATGTATAAATAGAGATGTAATTTGGATATTTGAAGTAAGATTGATGGAAATATTGTTGATATTCAACTGGAAAATACAGATTTATATTCAGGGCTCGAGGACAGAACAACATGATATAGTGAGGATTCGAGTGCGCACATGTAGAAAAATGAAATATTGATGGTGCACAGAGTGATGTTGTAGATCTGTGACGAGTGTGCAAATGTTGAAAGGCATAATAATAGAACGATGCACAAGTGCGTGAGAAATGACTGACAGTATCGCATATAGCATGCAGACAATCACAGATGTGTTAAGGAAGAAGCGTAGAGACAAAACCGAACTATATCAGAAGATGCACAGAATTTTAACTAATGCATGAACCTTGAAGTGAAGTGTGTGAAGCAAAGAAGTTCATCTGATGCGCAATGACAAAGTAGCATCTGAATCTAGTATGTGTGTCACAATGATGATGATCTTAGGCAAGTGCACAAAACCAAAAGGATGAATTACTTGATGCACAGCATATCACAAATTTTCTAAATACTGTGGCACTTAAACCGAACGGACACATCACAGTAAGTGTGTAGTTCCAACTGATACTAATGCTTGATTTCTTAACGGCAAGCTATCAATTGAAAAGCACAGTACTAGTAGATGAAGTGTAGTTGAGCAGTAGCAAAAAAGCAGAGTGAATCTAGACGTGAACTTCAACAACACACAGTACATGAAGTCAGTCATCAACATAAGTGAAGAATTGAGAGGAATAAGAATTCAAGTGATGTATGCAGCATAGTGACAGTGAATCATCTACATACAAAGAGTGCGCACAATAGAACGAACATCAAAATATCAAAAGTGTCCGCATGTTGGAAACTCAATAAAGTAATATATTATATTGTATATCTAGATGGAAGAATGGGGCAAGGAAAAGGAGGTTGTAGCCTCCTTCCAGTTGGTGTTGGAGAAACATAAGGAGTTGGGGCTTCCTTCAAGTGGGTGCATGTAAAACCATGGGGTCAATGCCTCCTTCCAGTTGGTGCTAGTAAACAAAAGAAGTACGTGCTTCCTTCAATTTATTTTTTCATTGCAAAAGAGCATTTTGTGGTTTTCTCCCATTTAGGTTTGCACGTTAAAATTCCGTATGTTCTGTGTTCTCTATATTGGTGCAAATGTGGATGTATGTTTTATCTATGATGAATGCATAATTAATGATCAAATATTAAGTTCAATTTAAATTGTTAAAGAAGTGAAAATATGTTCATAACTGCGTTAATACTGATTCACCCCCCTCTTAGTATTAAATTGATTCCAACAATTGGTATCAGAGTGGGTTTCTTCAATAACAAAATAACAATTGGAAGACAGACCTGTGCGCAGATATGGACAAGCAGGAAGGCCTTTCCACCAACAGAGCACCAAATTTTAACAACACCAACTACACCTTTTGGAAGGTTCAGATGGAAGTATATTTACAATCATTGGGAGCATATGTCTGGCATTCTATTATTGATGGCTACGATGTCCAAGTAGTCATGATAGTTAATCCATCACAGAGGAGAACCTATCAATGCAATGCAAGGGCCAGAAACGTACTGCTATGTGGTTTGGCAGATAATGAGTTCATCAAGGTCATGGACTTTGCTTCAGCTGAGGAGGGTTGGGAAAAACTCAAAGGTGTCTATGAAGGTGACAAAAAGGTAAAGAAAGCAAAGATGCAGAACTATTCTAGGATATTTGAATCACTGAGAATGAAAGATGACGAGAACATTACCTCTTACTTCTTAAGAGTAGATGAGATAGTCAATGCTACCAAAATTCTTGGGGTCACATTGGAAGAAGAATCTGTGGTAAAGAATATATTGAGAACTCTACCCTCAAGTTTTGATGCAAAAGTGTATGTATTGGAAGACAGAGCTAATCTTGAATATCTGACAAAGGACGAGCTTCAAAGGATTTTGACTGCATACGAGATGATAAATAAGAGACTCCCATCAGAAAGGAAGTTGCATTTAGAGCTACTGGAAAGTATAAGCATGATCACAACAAGGACTGTTGTGATGAGTCAGATGATGAGGAATCAAACTTTCTTAGAAAGATTAAAAGAGGATGAGGTAAGTACAAGAACAAGTTTCCATTCAAATGTTTCAAATGTGGAGAAGTAGGTCATTATTCCTCTAATTTTTCCTACAAAGAAAATGGAGACAATGATAGCAGTGAATAATCTAGTTCACTTGAACGAAGAACTACGTGCACTCAGCACAGACTTGAAAATAAAAGGAGGATTCCAAAACAAAGGACAAGTTTGTACATTGAGGAAGAAAGCAATGTATCTGAAGGAATAAACTGCAATGAAGAATCAAAAGAGCTACATTTCGTGGCCTTTGTAGAATAAAGAAGTGATGAAAAGAAGAAGAATGACTTGAATAACACTTCAGTTGCGCAAAGCAAATTGGGATCACTAGACAAATACTTCCTTAGTGGATCATTCAAAACACCTCCAAAACCAGTTACACCTCCAAAGCCTGTTGCAGAGGTCAAGATTGGTGGTCAATCTAAAGAAGAAGAAGATGATGCAAATATTGAATGGGAAGGTGAATTGATTAGTGCCCTGGATGACTTAAGGAAGTTAAGAAAGAAGAATAAATTCTTGCATGAACAGTTTTCAAAGTATGAAGAACATGACAAACCATTTCAAGATCCTTTTGACGCAAAAGTTTGTGAAAAAGTAACAAACTATGAGATGCAACTGATTTTCTCACAAGACAAAGTTAAAGTCCTCGAGGAAAATAAATTTGCATTGAAATCTTCTTTGGAAGAATTGGCGCGGAAAATTAGGATGCTAACAAATCAACTTGAGGAGAAGGACAAAGAGATATCTTGTCCAGAAGAAAAATTAATTGAACTAAAGGGAATGAAACAATTCCAAGATCGCATAGTGATTTGCGTGCATCAAGAAAGCAGTAAGGCTGTTATTGATGATGAATTAAAAGAGAAGTTCAAAGATAGCACATCAATCTTGAACAAAATCCTGGACAATCAGAGATCACCAGAATAAAAAGCAGGACTTGGTTATGAACACTCCTCAAAGAAGATCCGCGACAAAGAACATTTCCCGAATCATGTTAAGTCATTCAAGTATGATAGTTCCTTCAACAACTACAACTATTTTCAATATATGAACCTAAGAAGGATCAAAAGGTTGAAGTGTGCAAGATGCAATCGTTTCGGTCATGTTGAAAGATATTTTCAAACTGTTAGATTTTATGCATGTGATGGCTTTGGGCATAAGGTTGTGAACTGTCTAAGAGTAGTAAACTGTTCAAATAAAGACTTACTGCGCAAAGGAAATCACCCTGCAAGGAATTATTGTGAAATTTCTCAAGTACAAAATCAAGACAGAAGTGCACACAAGAAATCTTGGTTAAGAAAGTCTCCTCAAAAGTGCACAGAAGAAGTAGAGAATCTGGGTGCATCTAATATAACAAGCAATTGATGCTCCTCTTGCTAATCTCGAGAAGATCAAGTGAGACCCTTGAGTTCAAACATGATGTATCTTAGGAATTCAAGGGGTATGTTAGTTAAGTGTGTGGTTATAAAGTGGTTTTCACAATATTCATCATAGTCGCACAAGGTTATGTGTTAAGTTTGAAAAGTCACAGAAAAGAAAGTTCAGATACATGCATGCATTAAGTTGTTATTATGTGGAAAATAGATTAATTGTTGAGTTAAGTGTTATAGTACAAAGATAAATTCTTGCATAAAGAAACATGATTGAGAGACAAACTTGAATATGCACAAAAGGTAATTTTCATTATATTCATAATCAGTGTGATTACAAAATTGCATGAGTCGGGACTCCATGACGAGGCCAAAAGGCATATGCAAGAAAAACGAGTAAAGATGGAAAAATTGATAAGTGTTGAAGCAATCTACAACTGCAGCTCAAGGTCAATTTATGAGTATGGTTGGTGTGCAAGACGAATATCCAAGTCAATCGGTACCAACGCAGTACACTCCAAAGAAAGGCGTACATGAATAAGTGGCAGAGTTGCAGACGACGGTGGTTCAGTATGTTGAGGCTGCAGTAAGGACAGTTCATTAAAAATATGATGTTGTTGATGCTCCTGATTGTCAACCCAACGAGACATGTGATTCAGTTGTTCGGAATGCTTGAGATACACCTGCAACTGATTGTATTGATGATGGAACTATGTGTCCTCTATCTGTCATTGCTAGATGCCCATGTCAACCCTCAGATGTGAGAATTCAAACCGTTGTGTCTGAACTGCAAGTCACACATTATCAAGGGAGTTATTTTTTTTTTATAGAAGGAGGCCATTATAAGAAAGGTGGAGAACCAAATGGAAATGCGACATGAAAAATCCAGAAGTACTAATGGTGATGATCCAGGCATTATTCATGGAACTCTTATATAATTAAATAGAAGAAATTCACGTGCATGAAATTAATTTGAAGAGATGTGCATTCAATATCGCACAAGTCGAAGAAGGTGGTGGAGTTGCAAAAAATGAATGCCGGATTTAATAATATTTGGAAAGGTGTATAAAAAGTGGAATCCAATCCATTGCTTCAAGCAATAGAATGATGTTGCCCCAAAACTCAAGTACAATGGTGACATGTAATTGTTCCCACACGAACTGAGTATCATATCTGTTTTAATGCTGAAATGGCATATAAACATGCCAAATATTTGGTTTTCATGGCAAGAGACGTGACAATAATAAATGAGACAAGGAGAGATAAAAGCAATGTAAATGCGGCAGATGAAACAGTCAGGCGCGGAAAGGAAGAAAATGAAAAGACAATGCAAAAATAGGAAAGTCTTGGCATTGTGCAGTTGGCAAGAAAGGATTTTTGCATGAATCATTGTGCAAAGGATGATGAAGTATTGTGATAGAAACAGGAGATCAAATATGAAGGAAGAAATAAACACTTGTATCAATAAAGTAATCAAAGATAATTATGTATTCAATACATAGAATTATAGAATATAAGCAAAAGAATACTAAAACATGAAGACAGGGGGAGTCATCCCAGAAAACAGTTGAGGTAGATACCTGCGCAAAAGTAAGAAACTTGCATTGTTCAAGTGATGGCACCTCCTTACCATTGATGTAAAAGGGGGAGAAATGCATGAAGCTAAAAGAACAATTGGGAGTAATGCAGAACCAACATGGAGAAAAACATGAGAAACAAAACGTGAAAGAGCGTGAAGAATATTATTGAATAGACAGCATAAAGATGCAACAGACATGAAAGAGCATGAATATTATCATACATGAAAACTATGTAAGAAGCAATAGAAAGCAGAAGAATTATTGATAGTAGTATGCACAGAAGACAAAAGCTCAAAGAACTCAGGTGAAGAAAATACAGACGGGGAGCACTACGATAAGTACATATGAAGCATACAGTTGAAGAATATTATACACAACTTCATAAGGTGTTGACATCAATTCCAAAGGGTGGTATTGTTGAACTTTGGTTGTAATTGATGTCAACTAATGTCAAAGAGGATGTCAATTGATTTAGTTTGACTCATTAATGTCAACTGATGTCAAAGTGGATATTGTATTCCTATAGTAGTTTGAAGAAGTATATGGAATCCACTTTGAAGAAGTATATGAGAAAGATGGAGAAAGATATGGATTCCAATCTGAAAAAACTATATCTAGAAGTTGCATCCAGTCTGAAGATGTGTGTCCAAGGATACATCATAAGGAAGATACATCATGCAAATCCAACTCAATGAAGTACATAAGTAATGTATCCTACTACATGTGGTACTTGCATAGATATCAAGTCCACCAAGCATACTCCCTCAAGGTAGCATCCAAAGAATTGGTTGGAGAAAGGTACATGTGCACAAGTAGCCAAGGAATTGGTTAAGAAAAGGTACAAGTGTGCAAGCATGACAAGAGAAGATTCTACAATGCGCAAGAAAGCCTAAAAATTGTATGGTTAAATATGAGGAGTACGCAAGCAGCAAGAAATAGCTTATGGTTGAATAGTCTCGAAAGCATGCAAGTCTCACCAATCAGAAGATGCTTTCAGTTATTGGAGCATGTGTTAACACCTAAATTTTGTTTACCTACCTTGTCATTATCCCCATCACACCTATACATCATTGCTACATTCCATTTCCATTAATTTTACCTTGGTAAAATGAATAAACCAAAGTCTCACATAAAAAGGCCATTTTACAAAATTAATTTGCTCAATTATCTAAAAAATGAGAAACTTATGCCTTGACTTGTTTTTTGGATGTTTCTCCTTTTTATAACTCAACAAAAAGAAGAAACTTGGCATGACACCTATGATAGCCCAAATTGGAAAAAGGATAAAAAAATTAAAGGCACAAAATCAAAGGCAAGAGCCAAAAATTAAAAAAGCCAAAAGCCAAAAATTAAAAAACCAAAATCCAAAAATTTAAAAATAAAAAATCAAAGCCTTATCTTTTCCTATATCTATCTGTGATGCCTATAAATGAACCATCAAGGTCCATCACTCAACAACCCATTCTCCATACATTACTCAATTCATTACTCTGTGAAAAATATCCCTGAGGCCATAACTCCCTTTGTGTTCCATTCTCAACCTTTTGTAGATTGTGTATGTGACGCGTGGCTGAAGAACCACGGATTGTAAGGAGACCAAGAGAACCCTCCCTCGGATAGCTGCAGTGGCCTCTCCTACTATAAATCAGAGGTGATATTAAATCCTTTTAAATTCCATTTTTTACATAATGAAAGAGCATTCTTTATTCTTTAAAAGATGTTTCTATATGTTTGCTTGATAAAAAGTGAAAAGAAATATTAATTTAGATTTATTTTAATACAGTTTGCATGTTTGATTAGTTTAGTTGTTTAATTTATGTTTTGATTATTTTCTTTTCCATTGAGACTCTACTAAGTTTAGCAGAACCCTTAGTACGTGAATCTTTGCACGTGCTGGTGTGAAAACACCAACAACAGCGTGCACAAGTTCTAATAAGTGTGCAATAGTTGAAGTTAGCATAAGTACAAATTTCACAGTCGATGACACAATAGATGCACAAGTCCCACAAGTGATGGTACCACAAGGTTCAAAGTCCCACTGAGTCGAAGATTAAGTATGCACACATACAACAAAGAAATGGTACATCAAGAGCGCAAGACTACACCACTAAGGTGTAAGTCCCACTAAGTCGTGGACCATGAATGCACAAGAAACATAAATCGTGACACATCAGAAGCATAAAAGATGACATGTGGCAGAAGCATAATCCGTGAAGCAAGGAAGAAGGGATGCCACAACCAACTTGTGGACATACAATCCATGCATGACATGTATAAATAGATATGCAAGTTGGAGATTTGAATTAATCTTGATGGTAAGATTGTAGAGCTTCAACTCAGAGAAACAGATTTATATCCGGCGCATCAAGGGCTTGAGGTCAAAACATCATGATCTAGCGAGGAGCTGAGTGCATACATGCATCAAAACGGAATATTGATGGTGCATAGAGTGATGTTGTAGATTTGTGATGAGTGCACAAATGTTGAAAGGAAGAATCACATAAGGATGCACAAGTGCATGAGAACTGATTGACAATATTGCAGATAGCATGTAGACAGTCACATATGCTTTAAGGAAGAAGCATTGAGATGGAACTGAAGTGTATCAAAAGATGCGCATAATTTTAGTTGATGCATGAACGTTGAATTCAAGTGTGCAAAGCAAATAATTTCATCTGATGCGTAGTGACAGAGTAATATCAGAATTCAATATGCATGTCACAGTGATGATGATCTGAGGCAAGTACGCTAAACCAAAAGGACTAATAACTTGATGCACAACATATCATAGATTGTCTAAAGACTATGGCACTTAAACCGAACAGACACATCACAGTAAGTGCACAGTTCCAACTAATACTAATGTTTAATTTCTGAATAACAAGTTATCAGTTGAAAAGCACAGTATTAGTAGATGAAGTGCAATTGCGCAGCAACAAAACAACAAATTGAGTCTTGATGTGAACTGCAGCAGCACATAGTACATGAAGTCAGTCATCAACAGAAGTGAAGAATTGAGAGGAATGAGAAGTCAAGTGATGTATGCGGCATAGTGAAAGTGAATCATCTGCATACAGAGAATGTGCACAGCAGAATAAACATCAGAATATAATAAGTGTGCGCATGTTGGAGATTCGGTAAAGTAATATCCTATCTTGTATATATGTGCGACAGGATGGGAAAATGAAGAGGGGGTTGTATATTCCTTCCAATTGGTGCTGGAGAAACACAGGGATTTGGTGCTTCCTTCAGGTCGGTGCCTCCTTCCATTTGGTGTTGGTAACACAGGAAGTTGAAGCTTCCTTGAATGTATTCTTTTCATTACAAAAGAGAATTCTGTGGTTTTCTCTCATTTGGGTTTCCATGTTAAAATTCTATGTGTTCTTTGTTCTCTGTCTTGGTGCTAATGTGGATTTATGTTTTATCTATGATGAATGCATAATTAATTTTCAAAGATTAAGTTCATTTAAATTGTTAACGAAGTGAAAATATGTTCATAACTGCGTTAATACGGATTCACCCCCCTCTCAGTATTAAATCAATTCCAATAGAGTTATCTATAACTACACCTCCAACAATGGATTGCAGGGTAGAGATATAGAGGACAAAAGAGCTTGGAGAAAGAAACTACAATAGATTGGTTGGGTAGAGTTTTCCACCAACACTACCAGTAGCAGTAGTAGAAGATGAGGACCATTTGAAGGTATGAATACTTGCAGAGACAAAGTAAAGTATTTCAAGTGTTGGGTAGCTCTAATAGTGAATTGTTGGGTAGAGTTACCTAGTGAAGAAGAAGAAACACAGTTAATGTTTGGGAGATTAGGTTGTAGATATGGGCTACAGAAGGTTATTGAATATTAAATGCTTGAGCGAGAGAAGGTCATGTGAGATAATGGCCCTAGTAGAGTAATTATGTGATATGATGAGGGAGACCATGGCTAGGGTAGAATCCATGGAAGAGCCTCAAGGGATTGAGAAACCCTTGGAGTAGTAAAAGATGTGAAGACCTTGATGGAGAAGGAGAGAGCCCTCATAGTGGAGGAGGTGGAACTCATCAAGGAGTGGATTGTGGAGAGAGTTAGTGTGCTAGAGAAAGCACAAAGGTCATGCCAAGTTGAGGAATGTGATGAATCCAAGGATTATCAGGAAGAAGAAGAGATATATGTCTGCTACCTAGAAGAAGGATAGATGTTGGATGATGTCCATTATGGGGCAATAGATGAATGGGAGAAAGAAAAGGATTCCCGATGGAAGCAAGAGTAGAATATTGTTGAAGACTTACTAGCAGAGGATGAATGTGTAGAAATCTGAGTAGGAGAGGCTGGAACATAGTTAGAGAATGAAGCATAGGATGGAGAAAACCTAGGAGGTTCATCCATGGTAGGGATGAGTTAACAAAGGAATGTGTCAGTGCATTCATAGGGAGAGAATAAATCCTTGAGGTTGATGTTGCATGTGAAGAGGAAAACCATGTAGCTATTACAGAAGAAAAAGGTGTCAATGATGAAGCTACAAGTAAAGAAGAAGAGCAAGTTGTTGAGACTGAAGTTAAATATGATGAATATGAGGATGAACAATAAAGTTGGGAAGAATCCATTGAGACTGGAAATGGGGCTAAGAAACATGAAGTTGTAGAGGGAACTACATATGGAGAGATGATATCGCATGAGGAGGCTGAGGTTAAATTTGATGAACAAGATGATATGGATGAATAAGGAAGGAGGAGAATCAACATAGAGGTAAAGCTGATTGAGGAATTGTTGAGTGTATTTGACCACCAACATGAGGAGTGGCTCTACAGGCCAAGGATTTAGGAAGGAAATGAAGATGTTACTGCCATGAAAGCAGTGGGAAGTGGAGTAGCAGATGAGGTTGCAAAAGAAGATATTGAAGGAAGAAAAATTGGAATAGAACTGTCTAGGTTCCTATAGGAGGAAAGGGAGTCAACCAATGAATTGGTTCAGTAACTACGTGTATGTACAATAGGAAATGGGGAAATTCCCATAAGGGATGTAATCAAGGAATTCAATATTGGATAGCATACAAATTCTATGGAAGTAGGATGAAAGAGAGTAAAACATTAACATCCTCAAAGAAGAAGAAGAAAAGGAAGATGACCCCGAGGAGGTCACTTTTTTCAATAACAATTTGATTATTTGCATGTGTGTAGGTGAAAATGAGAAGACATGCAGTGTTGATACTTCAAAGTCCAAGTGAAAAGTTGAAGGGCATGCTGTTGAAAAATTCCAAGGAGGAATATTGGAAATGAAGAATATGTGAGCAAAGAGGAAGCAAGAAGAACAAAGGTTCAAAATCGACATCATGCAGGAATTCCAAGAGTGCACAACAGTTGTGTGAAGAAATCCGAGCTGAATCCATGATGAGCCCATAGAGGCATAGAGAAAGAAGAACAAGATGAAGAAGAAGTGAAGGATTGCTAAGTTCCAGGAATGGAGCTGGAGAGAAAGAGAAGAGAACGAGTACATGCTTATGTCCTACCAGAGGAGACCGATGCAAGAGCATTGGGTCAAGTCTAGGAACATGAATACCAGGATCCATTATAGGTAGGACTTAGTATTTTTTGGTCACAAGAGTAGTTACTCGCCATATTTTTAGGTGCCATTATAAGTTGGCATAGGAAAATTTGGACACTTTGCAACCATCTGTAGAAGAGAAAGGAGGATAAATATCAACCATCTATTGAGATATAGGACGGGGCAATAATTTTCTGCTCAGTTGATAGATGTTGAGAATGAAGGGTTGAAGATGAGGTTGATGGAGAGAATCAGAGTCTAATTTTGATAGAAGAAGACTGATGGCATATCAGGACCATCGTATCAAATCCTAACATCAAAGTTTGAAAAAAATCCCAATATTGGAAGGGATGATGGTAAATCTCGATGGCACATAGACGATTGTCATTGGAAGAATGATGGGAGTGCATTGGAGAAAGCTCTTATCAAATATTCCCGACATGACACATGGTGATATATTAGAGATATCCCAACAAAGTATGGAATGTATGCAGTAGGTGAAAGGGTCAACAGCCTAATGTCAACGTCTTATCGGCAGCAGTGAATCGAAGCTACAAGGGTACATTGCAAAAGGAAACCCCAATGATGTAGCAAGGAGATACATCAAGGAAAATGTATCAAGGCCTATGGAGACACAACTAGGAAGGAGCGACATGGAGCAGGAAGAAATTAAACATCGGATATGGGGCATCAAATATGTTACCTCGGAGTTTCTAGAGAGTAGATAAAAAGGAGGCCCCAATGAGACAACAACAATACATTAGAGAAATGTATCAGGAGGTCCACAAAGAGATCATCCCAAGGATTGTCAATAGAGAAATTCCAATAGCATAGTTGTGAGGAAAACATCAAAGTTGATGTTGCAGCATGTGCATCGGGACACGTAGTTTGGGGAATCAATGGAGAAGGTCAATAGGTCATCAGAGAAGATATGATAGCGTGGGATTAAGGTTTCGATGAAGAACAGTTAGCCATTGGATGATGAAATGTGGAATAATGATAGTTGTTGGATCAATGATTCCCAGAGATACAATAGAGGTTGATAAATGTCATGAAGGAGTAGGAAGCTCCATAAGGTGAATTTAATGGAGGATTTAATGCTTCTAGATGCAGGAGTTAATGCAGATCCAAAAAAGGATGCCACCTATACATCAGAATTCAAGTCCTGGTGAGGCTCGAGGAGCTCACCATGAATGTAGGGTAAATGTATGAGAATAGGAAATGATTAATCCAAGGATAGTTGGAACATAGCAAGGAATCTTCGAGGGGAATCTAGGAAATGGAAGCTATGAGAAGAAGCCAAAAAGGGAAAAAGAAGAGAATCCTCCAGAACAATGAGAATAGTGTGATCAAAGATGGAGAAGAGGGAAGCTCCAGTCATGAGTAGAAAAAGGAGAGGAGAAATGGAGGAGAGATCCAAGTGCAAGCAAAGAGGAAGGAGAAAAGAGATATGATTATAGCAATGGCTATAGAAGAGATAATGTTATAGGAAAACTATGCAAAAGAGAAGAAGAACACAAAAGCAGATGAAGAGGGATACCCAAAGAGCACAGAAGTGAGTAAAAGAACAAAGTAGCAGTCTCTATTGAAATGTAAATGCTTGGACGATACTTAGATAATAATAATTGCCTAGTGATTGTGTCAGTTTTTGAATTGGAAGTGTTGTGTTGGAATCCAATGGAAGTTTAGTAGGCATTGCGAGCCACCCATTCATATGTAGAATAGGATCATTAGTCAGTTGGGATAAATTTGATAGATTCAAAGTGGTCAGAAATGGAGATCTCATCAACATCATCACGCATGCTTACTACATGGGTAGAGCCTGATGACCGCACTGATTTTTCCCTTGAAATTGGTTGGCATTCCAAGGCTCATTATCTCCTTTTATAGGAGGGACCCAAGAAGTTTTGTTTCTCCTTGGGAAAGGACCACTCCATTGTTGAATGGGTCCAATGGTGGGATTATTTCCACCTAGAATGGTACCCGTTGTGAAGGGGTGACCGCCCCCAGGAATTGTGTTAGTATGAGGTGGGGGGTGACCCCCTGGAACATTACCATCAATCGGAAAAGGATAGCTTCAAGCAGTTTTCATATTCCAAGGTTTGGTGCTTGCATTGTGAATATTAACATTTCATGGATAAGGTTTGTCCCAGAAGAAGAACCATTTCAAATTTAGGAATACCGAGAGGATTTTGGTGTCCTCCTTATCTGTGTGTTGTGTGATATTGTCCATCCCAACCATAGGGAAAACCCATGGTCGGTAGGGAAGACCCACTAATAGGGACACCTCAAATGTACTTATGGGATTAGAACCCAAAAATGTTTCCAGTTATATTCATGCTAGAGATAAGTACATTAACCAATAGGATTGGTACACTTGTCGATGACATTAATTATTACAATATGTATGATATTTGCTTATGAATTTTGTAAAGAGGGATGTAAGGAGTTAGAGATGAAATCACTAAGAAAGTAAGGTTATGGATGATCCATAACGATTCACAACCCATGGTGGCGAAAAGTGCATTAATTTTCCTAGATGATGTGACCTTCCCTTTTCTTTTTTATTGATGTTATCATATGCCTTGATATTAAATTTAGTTAGTTAGTTATTATTATAAAGCAAATTTTCATTTATTAAGACCTTCCCTTTTCTTTTTTATTGATGTTATCATATGCCTTGATATTAAATTTAGTTAGTTATTTATTAGTAGAAAGGAATTTTTCATTTATTAATATTTTTATGTTACTATAATCTATTACTTTATTGATTTATTTAAAAATTAATTTTAATTACTTATTGCATTCGTTGAGTTATAGAAGGTAAATAGATTTTTTATGAAGGAAAAGAGGAGAGAGAAGAGAAGACAGGTATGCTAAGATTGAAAAGTCAATTTACTTACGATTATTTCCATTTATAATTTTCTCTAAGACCTAACAACTGTACTGATACCAAGATGTTCTCAAGGGTGTAAATGAATGTGAGAGATTGAACTTACTTTCGATTTTTAGGTATGTGGTCTTTTTTTAAAGTTCTTTATACTTAATACTTAATTAGCTAGTTGATTATGTATTTACTTGTAAAGGCAGTGTAGCTTTTAGATGAATTTGATGAATTCCCATGAAGTTAAGATTTAGTGTTCCTTGTCTTGATTTTAGTTAAAATCCTTGGCTTTTTCTTGTATAGTCCCTAAAAAATTAAGACATATTTTGAATAATTATGTTCCAATGTTTTCCAAGAATTTTAAATATGCACACTATAAAATGTATTGTGTAGAATATATTTTTATGTAAAGAATGGATTATAGTCATATTTTTCTTATGCTTAGATTTTATTTGGTCCTCTTTAATGATCTTATGCTTAGATTTAGTGTTCCTTGTCTTGATTTTAGTTAAAATCCTTGGCTTTTTCTTGTATAGTCCCTAAAAAATTGAGACATATTTTGAATAATTATGATCCAATGTTTTCCAAGAATTTTAAATATGCACACTATAAAATGTATTGTGTAGAATATATTTTTATGTAAAGAATGGATTATAGTCATATTTTTCTTATGCTTAGATTTTATTTGGTCCTCTTTAATGTAAAAATCAAATGTGTGGGTAAAAATAAAATGTGTGTATACATACTTAGTTGTTTTCATTTTTCTTTAATTTTGTTGATATTTACAACTTTTTTTTAGATTATTTAGCTACAATTTGATTATTTTAGTCTAGTTGTTTCTTTCAAACAATCCTTTTAGTTTCTCTATCTTCTTCCTCTTTCTTTCATTTTAGCATTTATTATATAAATATAAAAAATCAATATCATAAAACCTTGGAAAATCATAAATCATAAAAAACAAATCCTAGGGATGGTATGTGCAACAAAATCTTGTTAAGTGACATCTCTCGCTGCACTTTTACGTTGATGGATTTCATAAGGAATGCTAAGGGTACTTGTGGAGGTTACTAGAGACTATAAACACCTAGGTAATCTCTTATCGAGCCCTTCAATCTAGAATCATGAAGTGGATTTCGAATGTTATTTGCATGAAAACAATTTATGCAATCAACATGTATATTCCATAAAAAATCCATTTCATGGTTTGAGTTTCTCACTCTTTGTATATTCTAGTTCATGGAGTTGAGCTAAAATGATGCAACAAGTTGATTCTTCTGGTGAAAAATTGATGTATAATTAAGTATAAACAACATGTTATAAGTATCAATATAAAAAGTTTACATGGACCACTATCGATCTTCTCTTCTCATGTATGTGTCAGTTAATGTAAATGGGTTGGCTTAAGCAACAAATATTAATAGCATTCAATGTTAATATTTTATAATTGTCAATTGTAAATTGAAATTATTTTATTCCTTGGTAATTTCATGATTAATATGTTAAATTGATAGATATTTGCATGGCCAAAAAATACAAATGTATTTGATGATTAATGGGATTTTGTTGCTAAATCCCAAAATTTAGATGATGATTAAGATCATAGTGATTTCTCTTGGGTCATGTTTTTGATGAATTTTGATGCAAATAGGATTGGAAAACATAATATAATGCATAATGAATTGAATGACAATTAGTACATAGCTTATTAGTTTAAAAAATGGCTTTTGAGTACATGCCTTAGTGGTTGGTTTTGGAACTTTCTCAAATATTTGGTACCAAATGTTTTCCAAAAAATAACAAGAAAAAATTGTAAATGGTGACTAAGTGGGTTATTGATATTGTTGGAATATACTCACCATCACTTCTTGGTTTTGCACACATTGCATGCATGCATCTAGTCAGCAACAGTGGAGTCTCCTAGCACCTAGTCCCTATTCTGGCCCCCCTAGAGCTTGTTTCTGGTCATTATTAGCCCTCCTAGCCACATATGCACCTTTTTTTCATCACTGGAGTTACAATTGCGCCCTCCTCCACAGATTTAGGATATCTATCAGTCAGTTCCATTAGTTATTTGATTGTAGCTCTTAGATTGACTGCTACTGAGTTAGGAGCACCTTACTTAACCACTGACAGCTAGTATGTGCCCTCCTTGGCGTCTCCTTCCCTATTATTCTGCTCACATGGTTAAGTGAGGTTCAGTTCTACTCCGGTTGACTGATCATTGACCATCGGTGGCCACTAGACCTTATCGGGAGATGTTTCCAATGCAGACTAAGCCATGACTTGAGGAGAATTTGAAATCACCTAGAGTTATCGAATTCATTCTATTGTATTGTCATATGTTTTCCAGCTTATAGCTGATGAATGTATCAACAACAGTTTCTCACAACTTTTGAGTTTAATGTGTGAATTTTGATCATCTTCTTGCTAATTCTTCTCTACAATTAACTGAGTGAAATTGTGAGGTTTGTTCAAGCTTAGTGATATACCCCTGTAGAATTTCACATGGTATCAGAGCTTGTGAGATATTTTTGAAGTTGCAGCAATTGCAATAGTTTATTGAGCAGCTGTTTTTCAATTAGGCACCAAAAGCCTCTGGATTTCCACAGCAAATCCTAGTACTATTACCTTGAATTCATTGGAGAAATTCAATGAGGTCTATCCAGGTGTGAAGGATCCAAATAAAAGTTCCTACTGTCATAAAGCATTGTTCATTAGACTCTATAACAAATCCTCCAGACAAATTTCATTGTTTTTGCAGGTTATTCCATCATTAGAAGCGCATTCAGTAGCTACTATGGATCTCTCCTCGATTCCAAAACTCACCTCCTTCAACTACTTTGAATGGAAAGGAAAATTTGAGATCTTCATTCTCAACAGAGGACTCTCTAGAGTGTTGCATGGGACTGAGGTCAAACCAAATGGTGCTATAGAGAAAGCCAAGTATCTCAAGAAACTTCATGAAGCAGTTGGACTGCTACTCCTCAGTATTTTCGGAGATCTACTCTTTCATCTCACTGGTCTCAAAACTCCCAAGGAGGTTTGGACAAAGCTCGAAACCTTATTTGGCAAACAAGATTATTTGAGAGGGAATCAATTGGAAAATGAGTTAATCTCACTGAGCCCCAGCAGTTTCGAATCTATCACAGATTTCCTCACAAGGTTCAAGAACTTGGTTGTGCAGCTAATTCTATGTGGAATTGTGAATATGACAAGCATCTTATCCTTTCCATTCTTTCGAAATTGGGTCCAAACTACTCTGTGTTTGTATCCACCTTCCAAATAGCGAAATTTTCCATCCCAAACTGGAGAATGCCCACTCTAGATGCATTCATCCTCTCTATCTCAAAGGAGCAAGACAAATTGGTGCATATGGGAGTGATAAAACCAAAGATGGATCAAGCCCTTACTGTAGGAGAAGGAAGAAATGTGAATGGAAAAGGGAAGCAGAAGGGCAAAGAAAATAAGTCCTATGAGCATAATTCAAGAGAGAATCCCAAACAATCACAAGGGACTTCGAATCCAAAGAGAGGCAAGCAAAACCAGAAAGAGAAAACCAAATTTCCATATTGCAACAGAGGTTTTCATCCTGAAAGTGCTTGCATGAAGAAGACCATTGATCTCATGGCCCAACTTCTAGAGAAAAACAACCTCCCAGTACCTGCAGGTGCTAGAAGGAAAGAAGCTAATCCTAAATCATAGGACAAAGAGAGGTGCCATGCACTCATGGCTGGTACTTCGAATGACTCCTCCTTCATCATAGATGTTGGAGCATCTAGGAACATGTCTACTTGTAAGGATCTATTCTCTGAATTTGAACCTACTGTTGGGCCTTATATTATGATGGGAGATGATTTTGAAGTCTCCTCAGAAGGGATTAGAAGGATCAATCTGGAGCATGGGTACTTCAATGATGTACTCTATGTGCCTACTCTTGAAGATAATATCCTTTTTGTTTACCAAATGACCCATACAGTAGTTCCAAATCAGGTTACCTTTAATCCTAATGTGGTTGAAATCCAAGAGATCTCATCTGGGAAGATAATTGCACAAGGTATGGCAGAACACCATTCGAAACACTATGAGTTTTCTCATTTCTTACCTTGCTCAAAACAAAGTGCACTTCTTACTCATGCAAATGAAGTAAGCAAACTTTGGTATGAGAGGTATGGGCACCTCAACTACAAGTATTTGGAAGAACTGCACAATCAGAATATGGTTGAAGGGCTTCCTAACATCATATTTTCTAAAGGAACCTATAAAGGTTGCTTGATTGGTAAGCATCCAGAGCATAAGTTTGAGAAAGGAAAGGGAAAGAGAGCCTCATCTCCTCTTGAGTTGATTCACAGTGATATATCGGGACCTCTTCCTCACCTATCTTTGAATAATGCAAGATACATATTAACATTCATAAATGGTTATTCTAGATTCAATTGGGTGTATTTTCTTAAGTTCAAATCAGAAGTCTTTGGATACTTCAAATTTTTCAAAGCTTCTATAGAAAAGTTCTATGATAAGAATATCAAGGTCCTTTGTAATGACAATGGAGGAGAGTATGTGAAGAATGAGTTTCAGTCATTTTTTGCAGATGAGGGTATATATATGCAGCACAATGTTCCTTACACACCACAGCAGAATGGTGTAGCAGAGAGAAAGAACAGAACCTTGAAAGAGATGGCAACGTGCATGCTCGGGTCAAAAGGATTGTCTCCTAAACTTTGGGCAGAAGTTGTTAACTGTGTTGCTTATTGGTGTAGTCGTGGGGGTCGCATGGTTACCAGTGATACATATTAGAATATTATAATACATAGGCAATCACAATGATAAAGATGCAATAAACAAGTAATGGGAGACGAAGCAACAAGCCCTTTATTATTCAGCAAGATGTGCAGAAGAGTTACAGATATATGAACAGTCTTTGATTATCATGTAGGTTGGCTCACCGGCCTATTTATAAAATTGAAAAATAGTTATATAACTACCTGTCAGTGAAACTAACCGACCCGACATGTTATTGGTCGACACAATACGTCTACATATATTACAATTAGTCAGATAGAGGACCTAGTCGACAGGTCGACTTAGGCTCCTCCAACATCTTCCACACCACAAAATATTTCTTCGTCCCAAAGAATTGAGGAGATGAAATGTAATTGTGAATACTTAATTTTGTTTCTACTGCTGTGAAAACCTGGAGCTAGCTAGTGTTTGATGTTGGATGCAGAATTTGACAATGGCCTCTACGGATACTGATAACTGATGATGAAAGTCCTCCCATGCGTGTAATGTGTTCAGGATATCGACGGTCAGAGTGGTTAGGCTCGACAGGATTTCCATTTTTCTTGCGTGGATTTTTCTTGTAGATTGATCATGTCATGGCCAAATAGTTTCATTTTGTCATCAGCAATGGAAAGAAGTCTATGGAGGTGTGGATGGATCTTTTCAAATTTGGAGAGACTAACTCGAGCTTGGCTGATCCATTGTTATTCTTATTTCTCCATCTTTGCGAGCTTTCTGTTCTCCATGATAATTTGTTCGTCGACGGTTTCAGTGAGTACTTCGTCAACATTTTGTCTTTGTGTGAATAGTGGAATTATTGCTTGAATTGTTAGTTTCTTTCCTCCAAATATTTCGATCTTGTGGTCCAAGTTTGGAGTCTCGACTGATGCGTATCCCACCATCTTGATGCTTGACCTGTGAATGTTTCGACCAAGCTCTACAGTCGTCCTTGTTCTCCGACATTCTTTTATACTTCTTCGACATGTAAGGATGGAGATTTACATTCTTTGTATCTCGGCGGAGGAGTGTATGTCGAGTTATTATTCGTTGGTGCCAGTGTTGGATATTCGTAGATTTTTCTTTCAAATATATTTGGTATTGTAGAGATGGAGAAGCATTGCTTTGTTTTCTTTTTGGGAATAGCTTCGATTGTCCAGCATTCTCTGGCTTGCAATTCATAGTTCTCTATCTACTAGTCATATAGTTCGGAATCTGAATTGTATCCTATTGATACAAGATTTCCAAGATGGATCTCTCCTTATGAGTTAGGTTCAGTATAGTATTCATCATTCTTTATCTAGTACAGTTTTCGAATGTCGTTATCATCATCAATTGGTTCTATCCAAGGCTCTCCTTATGATGGGTAAATCGGTACTATGAATTTTTTACCATTGCCTTTGAGTTTGATTCCTTCTTTATCGAGAGATATTGAGGCCTTCATTTTTCTACCCCAAGGTCGGCCAACTAGTGCTGGAAATGAACTGGATCCATGTTTGGTATTTATGATTTTGAACTCAACTTTTTTCATTATGCCCTTGATAGATGTTTCGACATCTCTCCATACTCTGATTGGTTCAATCAAACCTTGGTAAGCTAGTTTCAAGTAGATGCACAATTCTTGTAGTTGAGGTCGACCTAAGTGCTCCCAAGTATCATGAGTCATGATATTTACTTGTGAACCAAAGTCAAGGACTACTTGTCGGACACAGTATCCTTTTATTTCAAGGTCAACAAGAGGGTCGGCATCATTCTTATCTTTTTTATTTATTCAACATATTTTTTTATCTTGCTTTGCCTCGACATATTTGTTTTTAATATTGCACATCAAGTCTATTAATTTTGCTACAGCTTCTTCTTTAGTTATTAAATTGACCAATTCATTAGTAGCTTCTTTTCGAGCTTCATCATTATCTTCTTGAGATGTCAGTTCATGGAATATATCAAATGTATTCTTAAACAGATGTTTTTGCTTATTTGGATTTAGATAATCCTCTTTATTCATTACTTTTCTAATTTGTGGATTATCATGACCAATTCTAGTTCCTTGTCTTGTTACAATTTGAAGATTCTTCGTTCTAATTACATCAGATTTAGGAACATAGGATAAGACATTAACATTCTTTTTATTATTTATCTTTTCAAGTATAGTAGGAAAATCCTCCAAAAAATGATCCCCTACTCTACACTTTGTACAAAATTTAAGATATGTTCGATCTTTGTAAGGACATTCTGCATGACGATGTCCTTCATTATGACATGTGAAACACTGTGGGGGTCGACGAGGTCGAAAATATCGACTTCCATTATTGCAATATCGACCTGGGAATCCTCCGTGTAGGTTGAAATTGTCATTGCGTCAATCATATATTCTATCGTCATATCTTGGATACCTGTCATTTCTGTCGTTCTGGTCATTTCTATCGCTCCTTTCATTTCTATCACTTCTTTGGTCAACATAATTGGTATTGTATACCACGTGGTAGTTTTGTTTGTTCTTTAAATTCAAATGACATTCTGTTATGGAATGAGTACTAACTTCGCATATAGCGCACCACTTAGCTTGATTGTTCTCCATGTTATATGGGCAATCTTTTGTAGCATGAGATTCGTACTCTCGAAAAATATCCCAGAAGCACTTTGCCTGTGCAAGTCGAACATCTTGTCGTCGGTCATCATGACGACAGTAGTCTTTTGTGTTCCCTGCTGTGGAAAATTTTGTAAACTGGAGTTCTACTCCTCTAAGGTTGATATCTTGGATGGATTTCTGCATGCTATCCAGTCGTTCCTCGATATGTCTATCGACAGGTGCTATGGGGTAGTCATCATCCATTTCTATCTGTAAAGCCTTTGTCAAGGCTTCTTCATATGTGGTGACATTATGCCAACGGACGTACACTTTGATCTTCTATAATAGTCCAAATACGAACCATTGGATCAAGAGCTTTTCCTCAATGTCATAGTCGATCTGGCTCAGAAGGTCTTTGAATCTCTTATCATACTCTCTCAGAATTTATGTCGGATTTTGCACTGTAATATTTAAATTTTCGGCAACCAAGTACTTCACATCCAAGGTTTTAAAGCATGATAAGAACTATTGTTTGATTTGAGCCTCTGTTGCATCGGGTGTTTTGTCAATAAATCCCATATACCAGGTTAGTGATCTTTTTCGTAATGAGCTCGAAAATTGCGCCATCTGTCAGTCTTCATTGGTAAGGGTGTTGTCTCCCCATATCAATTCACATGCAAACCAATGGCTTCTAGGATATTCATCACCTTCATAGAAAGGAAGGTGTGTTTTTGTGTGCACCATGTCTGCTACGGCTTCGACCTCTAAGCTTACTGGTGGAGACGGTGGATTGTTTCCGGTGACAGAATTACTTGCTTGAATAACTTCAACAAGTACTATTGCTAAATGTGTATTTGGAGCTTGTTCTTCACTTTCAATGATAGCTTATGGAACTTTGGATGGTTCTTCATTGGTTATCATGGGTCAGCTTTCTTCAATCACTTATGTTGAAATCCAGGTAAAATTTTTCTCAATCTGGATTTCACTTCTTCTCGGATTTTCCGATGAACTCAACGAATCACTCAATGCTGGAAGTGGCAAGGGGGTCACTTCTGCACGATCTGAATAGAGTAGATGAAAACTTTTGTTTGAGAATTTGGGTTGAAAAGTGACCCAGTTCCCTTCTTCCAGTCGATGAATCAAAAATATGTCGGCTTCATCACCTTCATTGCTTCTTCGACTCTAGATTCCTGACTGACCATCATGTAGTCCTAAATCTTCTTCGACAATATCCTACACTCGAACACTTTGAGTTAGATGCAGCAGAGAATGTGGTGTTAATACCTCGGGTATGTTTACTTGGAGAGCTCTACCACACTCTATCCACAAGTCTTCATCCATCGGAGACAGATCTTCATCAACGCCCCTGTTATGAATAAAATAAACATCAACCTATATATATATATATAAATAGAAATAATAGAAATAATAACAACAAACAAGAATAATATAATAATATAATTAATTAGTGAAATGGTGTAACTCTTTATGAAGAGTTGCATTAGACACCCTTTAAACAATTATAAATACAGGAAAGTCTATCTTATAAAAGACCATATCTATTTTATCAACTTTTATATATATTCATGGATTATTTGTATTTTCGAAAGTGGAAGTTCGAGAAGTTCCAGTAAACAGATTTTTACCATTACAGTGGTATCAGAGCTTCGTTGTCAATCTGGCTATTAGTCATCATCTCAGAGATTCTCTTAATCTTAGAATTTTTCCATTAAAAACTAGGGTTTCCCTAAGTACTTGAGATTTTTAATTTTTTAATTTTTGAAAAAAGTTTTAAAAAAAAAGGAAGACGTAAAAAGAAGAAGAAGAAGAAGAAGAAAATAAACAAAGAAGTGAGAAGAAGTAAAAAGGAAACCGCACGTGGTTTCTTAACAAGTGGTTTTGGTTTTAATCTCCAACAACAAATAAGAAGTGAGATTTGAACCTAGGTGGGGAAGGTAACAATCATTCCTCCCAACCACCCAATCTACACCATTTTTGTTGAGATATTGTAACTTCAAAGAATATTATATTTGTACTTTATTATTCCGGAGATGTTTCATTCCTCCGTGAAGATCTTATTGTATATTCGGAGATGTTTATTCCTCCGTCGGAATGTGGTAACTTGGGTTATTAGACTTCCTTAGTGGGGGTCGACCCTGTATGTGTTATGTGGGTCAAAGGGTTGTTAGACCACCCTAGTGGGGTCGGACCAGTCAGCTGTAGTGGGGTGTTTAACCCAGTGGTAAAGTTGGGGCCGACCTAGTTAATATAAAGTACAAGTCGGAGATGTGTATAAATAGAGGAGGTGTGTTCCTCATTTGACACACTTCCCTCACTTGAAATGTAGCGCACTTGTGAGAGAGAGGTTTTCTATGGAGGAGGAGGAGATCATGTATTTGGTTTTCATATTTGTATATTGTTGGTCATCTATATTGAGGAAGCTTTGCTAGGTTTTCTACCCCACAAGGGTTTCCCAGGATAAATCTGTGTCTCTTGTGTTTATGCTATGCTTGTTGTTTCTTCAGTGATCCTGTATATGCTATTATTGTGAAATGGAATGGAATGCTGATATTTTCTGTCTTAGAATATTGAATCTTAACATGGTATCAGAGCTAACCTGAAGGAAGGCAATGTATGGCATTTACGACACTTGCTTCACTTGCAACAATTTGAAGGTTAGAGTTTTATATAGAAAAAACCAGTCATTGTGGAACTTTCACTATAAATCCATTTTGGAGAAGGTTCGGGATCTGAAACCTTTACAAGTCGTATATAACATCCCCAAGTACCTTGTGGCCAAAGGAAACCCTTAGATTTGTTGTAATGTGTAAGTTATGATCAATACAAGTTAGGGTTTCTACCTCTTCCAGATCTCTGTCAAATTCAGGTGACCTGGGAAAAAAGGTCATAACTTGGGATAGGAAGCTCCAAATGAAATTTCATAAAAAGTGACAGGTAGTACACAGACTGTAATATCTCAGAAAACGTCTTCATAGGCCGAAGTTGAACCAATGACATGTGGCATGCCATAGAAGTTAGCTCTCTTGTTTTATCCCATAAACAGGTCATGTTGCGACACTTGGCATAACTCTCTCTCAGAGAATCCAATTGAGGTCAGACCTGTCGGGATGGAAATATGCCAGGTCAGGCTACCATAGAAAAAAATTTCAGACCCTGTGGATCGAAAAGTTCAGAGTTACAGCAGAAACAATCAAGTATATATTTCTGTAAAAACAGAATTTGTTTTGAGCACATTCATTCATGGCTTCCGGAATTTAGGGTTTCAGAGAAAGTTTGAATTTCTATAATCGGAGACCACGGCTGGATGCTACTCATCAAAATTGAAATTTAGAGATCAAGATCAGAATTTTTGGTTGGTTAGAAGACCGGGCTTGATAAAACCCCTGTTCAGGATTTTGATCGGAAAGGTGGAAAATTAGGGCTTCAGCAAAAGTTGGAATTTTTGAAGTTTGTGACCATGGCTGGAAGCTCCTCAGAAAAATAAGAGTTTAGAGCCTTGGATCGAACCTTCTGATTAGGCAGAAGGGTGGGATCCATCAAACCCTAGTTCGGGATCCTGTCCAGAAGATCCAGAAGTTTCAAATTTTTGAGGGGTCAAATTTTGGAGATTTCAAAATTGAAGTATGCAAGTTTGATCAGCTCAACAAGTCACATCTTTTCATCCATTCAGAAGTGTGAAAATCAAAGATTGACTTTTTAGTGTTTCTTTATAAAACCCTAATCAAGCTCCAGATCCAGTTTCAGGGGGAGTTGAGGCTAAGGCCTTACATAAGAAGACTACAAGAAATCTCGACAGGTATGACTTAAGGAGATACAGGTATGTCTTGAAATCTGATTCTTGATTAAGTTCATAATATGTTTGGCCTCATATTATTTAGGTTAGTACAATGTTAGAATTATCTTATCACCCTAATAAATGTATGAATGTGAATGATAAAGACATTTACTGATTAGGGTTATATGATTGTACTAATGCACTGTGGTGTTGTATGATGTTGATGTTGTCTACTAACAAGATACAGGTACATCACGAAAGACAAATCAAGTTCCATGACCATGACAACATGAAGACAAATACTCCTCCATAATATTTGATCACTTACGAGGTATGTATGACTTTGTTCTATTATGAGATATGCAAGTTCCAGCATAGAATCTCTAAATCATTGAAGAGAACAAAGAAGATATTGATTAGGTATGTTAGACATAACTAAGCAGGTATACTAATCCAGGTATGTTTTCCTATGTCAAGTTAGAATCTTACCTTGTGTTAGGATCCCTTATATAAGTATACTTGGTATGATTGCTTATGATTATTCATAAAGTTAGTCCCTTATCTTGATTGATGATTCAACTAACAGAAGTGTCCTATGATCAAACAAGAATATGCATGAGTAAAAGAAGACTTCCCTGAAACCTTGAATAGTAATGTTTATTATGATAATGACTATACATATCCAAGAATTATAATGTTTTGATAATATTGAGAATATACTAATGAATGTATGTTTGTGTATGAGATCATGAGGATGACACTAGTGCACACTTGAGCATGCACAGTGGTACATAATGAATAGAAGTTCAAAAGACATATAGAAGATCAAGCAGGAGGCAACCACACAAACATAAAAGATAAGTATTTGAGTTGTTATTTGAAATAGTAAATGATATTGCTTGTAATAGGTTGTATGCATATTTGTATTCCTAGAATATATCATGCTGAGTGTAAACATTCATAGAGCATTGAACAGTATACTACTAATATGCATATGATTGGTAAGTTGGACAAACATTCCATTGTTGCTTGTCTAGAATGAAACCTCTTTGCTGACATGATGAGAGATGTGCACACTCTCGATAGTATGTTCTAGTAGAGATGGAAGGCATCTAGATAGCCACTGTACGCATACAGGATATGGAAAAGTGTTGTGCCAAAGTATTTGTCAAGATAGTTGCATAACTATGTAAATGATATCTGTATGCATAATAGGTTATCATGTCAACATGATTTCATGATTATGAAGTATTACTAATCATGTACTTAATTTTGATTTGTAGGAAAGATCATGAAGAATGATGAACACCGAACAAGTGATAGATGTTCAACAAGAAGATTTACAAATCAAACAAAATATAGAAGGCACGTTCCTAGAAGATTCTCTTAGAAAGAGGAAGAGAATCATGACGAGATGTTTGCTCCAAGTGGCTAGATAAGACCATTCTCTTAATGGTGTAATTAAAGAAGAAGTGTGAATCAGGTTCTGTATGGGTACCCAGGATCGATAGTCAATTGATGAGCTTAATGATCACCATGGGTGATGTGGATCTCAACCTTTGCTACAAGGTTGAATATGGTTTCTATACACAGATGACATGGATGCAAGAAGGAACTCACCACAGAGTTCGAATGGTATTGAAGCTCATATCAGTTGACCCATCTAATGAGAGATGGCACAGATAGATGGCTGCAGAAATGAAAATGAAAGATCTCAGATTATTGCATTACTTCCTAGGTTTGGAAGTATGGCAAGGCTCAGAAGGAATCTTTCTCAACCAGGGAAAGTATGCCGAGAAATATTAAAAGGACTTGATGTGTTGGAATGACCACTCTCATGGATTCCAACTTGAAGTTATTAACGGATGACTCATCAGAGTTAGTGGATATAAATCTGTACAGTCAAATTATTGGGTCATTGATGTATCTAACAAATACTAGGTCAGATATATGCTTTGCTGTGAACACCTTGAATCAATATCTAGTGGAAACTAGATGTGTTCACCTGATAGTTGCAAAGCATGTGATGAGGTACCTAAAGGATACGATAGGCTTTGATCTATGCTATCTTGGAGATCATGACTTCAGATGGCTACACAGATTTTGATTGAGAAGAAAGTGTATCAGACAGGAAGAGCACATCGAGAGGATGTTATTGTCTGGGATCAGCCATGATCTTGTGGTTTAGCAGGAAGCAGTCTAGTGTGGCTCTCAGCACAAGCGGAATATATGGTTGCTTGCTCTGCTAGTTGTGAAGAAGTATGGCTTCAGGATTGTTTGACTTAGAGATAGACCCAACTATGATCCTATGTGACAAACAGAGTTGTATCAAGATGGAAAAGAATCTAGTGTTCCATGATAAGTCAAAGCACATAGGGATCTGACAAGATATGGTGCAGAAAGGAACTATAAAGTTTGAATTTGTAACAAGTGGCAAATGTACTAACCAAACCTCTACCTCAATTGAACAAGTTACCGATGTACTAACCAAACCTCTACCTCAAGTAAAGTTTGAGTATTTCTGAGACAAGCTTGGTAGGACCCTCCTCGAAAGGGGGAGTGATGTGGTCACTTATGATGAGATTGCCTACATCAACAGAGAGGTTGATGATGTGGATACCTATATTGGTGATGCCGACAGAGAGGTTGGTGGATGGTCCTTAGACAGGATCTAAGTGGACAAGTGGGGATTGTATCATCCCTGGACTTCAGTCCTAAAGAGACCTGTAGACATGTGTCTTCGAGAATGAAGTCCTTAGCAGACAAGTGGGGATTGGATCATCCCTGGACTTCAGTCCTAAAGTGAGCCATAGACATATGTCTCCGAGAATGAAGTCCTTAGTGGACAAGTGGGGATTGTATCATCCCTGGACTTCAGTCCTAAAGAGAGCCGTAGACATGTGTCGTCGAGAATGAAGTCTTTAGTGGACAAGTGGGGATTGTATCATCCCTGGACTTCAGTCCTAAAGTGAGCCGTAGACATATTTCTCTGAGAATGAAGTCCTTAGTGGATAGGTAGAGATTGTATCGTCCTTGGACTTCAGTCCCTTGAATTGATCTGTAGACGTATGGTCTCCAAGAATGAAGTCCTTAGTGGACAGGTGGGGATTGTATCATCCCCGAACTTCGGTCCCTTGAATTGATCCGTAGACGTATGGTCTCCGAGAATGAAGTCCCTAGTGGACGTGATAGGACTACATCGTCCCTGAGCACTTAGTTCAAAATGAATGGTGTGGATTAAATCATCCTTGGACATAGTCCTAAATGAATGGTGTGGGTTAAATCATCCTTGGACATAGTCCTAAATGAATGGTGTGGATTAATCATCCTTAGAACGTAAATCCCGTAATTTCGAAAGGAAGGATTGTCTTAAAAGAGATTGAGTATGGATTAATCATCCTTAGACCGTAAATCCCGTAATTCCGAAAGGAAGGATTGTCTTAAAAGAGATTGAGTATGGATTAATCATCCTTAGACCGTAAATCTCGTAATTCCGAAAGGAAGGTTTGTCTTAAAAGAGATTGAGTATGGATTAATCATCCTTAGACCGTAAATCCCTTAATTCCGAAAGGAAGGATAGTATTAAACATGATTGTGATGAGATTGATCCCATAATTCCGAAAGGAACGATCATGTGTATGTTGCTATTGTGTATACTTGACTGATGAGGATACTTGTATTGATGAGGATACTTGTATTGATATTGATGATATGTATACTTGTATTGATGAGGATACTTGTATTGATGATATGTATACTTGTATTGATGAGGATACTTGTATTGATGATGTGTATACTTGTATTGGTGTGGATACTAATACTGATGATCTAGATGACGATGCTGCTGATCGTGATGGTCTAGATGACGATGTTGATGATCGTGTGATGACGATGTTGATGATCGTGAGGATCCAGATGTTGATGTTGTTGTAGCTGTTCGAGTGCTGCAGAAGATAAAGACTCAGTACTGAAGATGTTGATGTTCCAGTATTGAAGATGTTCCAGTAACTGCTTGAGTTACTGATGATGTTGAGAAAGCTTCCAATGATTTATAGATGTATCATGTATGATGTTTATGTCTCCTTGCTCGTGCAGATGTTGTTATAATATCCTTCTCGTTAAGGGGGATTGTTGAGATATTGTAACTTCAAAGAATATTATATTTGCACTTTATTATTCCAGAGATGTTTCATTCCTCCATGAAGATCTTATTGTATATTCGGAGATGTTTATTCCTCCGCCGGAATGTGGTAACTTGGGTTATTAGACTTCCCTAGTGGGGGTCGGCCTTGTATGTGTTATGTGGGTCAAAGGGTTATTAGAACACCCTAGTGGGGTCGGCCCAGTCAACTGTAGTGGGGTGTTTAACCCAGTGGTAAAGTTGGGGCCGACCTAGTTAATATAAAGTACAAGTCGGAGATGTGTATAAATAGAGGAGGTGTGTTCCTCATTTGACACACTTCCCTCACTTGAAATGTAGTGCACTTGTGAGAGAGAGGTCTGCTATGGAGTAGGAGGAGATCATGTCTTTGGTTTGCATCTTTGTATATTGATGGTCATCTATATTGAGGAAGCTTTGCTGGGTTTTCTACCCCACGAGGGTTTCCCAGAATAAATCTGTGTCTCTTGTGTTTATGCTATGCTTGTTGTTTCTTCAATGATCCTGTATATGCTATTATTGTGAAATAGAATGTAATGCTGATATTTTCTGTCTTAGCATATTGAATCTTAACAATTTTACATATATTAAGGGGAAAATAATATTAGAAGAAAAATCATATTGAATATTGTTTATTATAAAAAAGAAGGAGATATTGAATAAATTTCAAAGAAAACTCAAGAAGATGGGTTTTAATGTTGAAAAGAAGGGAAGGTTTCCTAGCACTTCATTGATGAATGTCTCAATACTACTTAGAGTTAAAGGGACACTTGTAGGGAAGGATGTCACCATTTCTATTGCCCCTACTGAAATAAATAATTATATTAGTGTTGAATTTGCTAACCATTTAGTCATTCCTGAATCAAATATAAGTGAAAGGCTGGACCTTTGGAACAGGAAGCAATTTCAAATAAGTGGATTAGAATTGAATTTTGGAGATTATATGGTCATATCTCAATTCACTGTTAGTTCCTTATGGAGTTTTGATGGTGACATAGTTTTGGGGTTACCTTGGATTAAAACATTGGGGACCTTCATTTTAAATGCTAAAAAGAAGTTTCTTACTTTTTCCTATAAGCAGAAGAGAATCACATTTCAAGATATTACAATAAAGTCAGATTTAGAAGCTCCAACATCTGAAGACTTCAAGGATATATCAAAGATGATTTCACAGGGTAATCAGAAGTCAGAACAAAAGAAGCAGGAAGAAGTTGAAAAGATTGTCAAAGATAAAGAAGAAGAGATCTCTCGTTTAAGAGATCTCTCATTTAAGAGATCATAATCAGAAATTGCTTCTTCAAATAAAAAAGATGAAGGATAAAGCACAACAGAATGAAAATCTAGAAGAGAAGAATCAAGATCTTCAGAAGAAACTATTAGAAAACATTGACGAAAATGGTCACCTCAAGAAGCACAAACAAGATCTAATGGATCAAATTCAGAAGCTTAAAGATGATAAGAAAGCGCAAGAAGAAATGACCCGAAATCTTACAAAAGAAAAAGACTCGTTAAACAATAAGTTGGAGGAAATTCAAAAGAGGAAATCAAAGCCCTTGGAATAAAAAATATACGTTGAGAAAAAAGAAGAAAATACAAATTCAGTCCTTGTCACAGTTCAGAAAGAAGACAATATGGAAAAAATACAAACAACAATAACTCCCTATCAACACCCCAACCATATAAACTAGTATCCTAAAAAGTGGGAATTGTCGAAAGATAATGGTACTAATCTACTCAAGGCTCCTGACGACAGATCAATAGAGAATCCCAACAGTCATCAACAAATCAATTTTGGATGGATTGATCCGTCAACATATCGGAAGTTATGTTCTACACTTAGAAGTTCATACCGACATGTTTCGTCGGCTACAACGTCACAAGGAACAGTGCGACAACGTTATAAGGCTTTGAGGACAAAGCCTTTCTAAGAGAGAGGCAATGTTATGAATAAAATAAACATCAACATATATATATATATAGAAATAATAGAAATAATAACAACAAATAGAATAATATAATAATATAATTAATTAGTGAAATGGTGTAACTCTTTATGAAGAGTTGCATTAGACACCCTTTAAACAATTATAAATACGGGAAAGTCTATCTTGTAAAAGACCATATCTATTTTATCAACTTTTATATATATTCATGGATTATTTGTATTTTCGAAAGTGGAAATTCAAGAAGTTCCAACAAACGGATTTTTACCGTTACAGCCGCTTTCTTGTCGAGATTACTCGACTCTGGCGGATTTCCTTCATCATCTGTCGTTATACCCGAATTTCATTTTTTTTGGAGCGCACTGGCCTTCTCCCTTAGCTCTTCACGCCACTTTCTCCCCTTTTCTTGTTCAATCTTCTGGATATCCGGAGTTCTTTTGTGAATCATTGTTCTATTTTTGTCGAACTTTTCAGATTTTCCACTGCTGGTCATGTCGTCTTTTCATCGATCGACTTTTGTCATGCATCTAATCCATCAGGGACGTGTTTGGATACCCCCCCAATGCCGGCTCGAAGCTCTTTAGGAGACTGGGGAAGTAAGGTACTTCATTTGTTCAAGAAATATTCCCACTCTCGTTCTTGTACAAAATTTTCCCACTTTCTTTCCTTTTCTTCGCAATTCGAGTTCGGGAGTGGTGGCGACAATAGGGGTCGAGTCTCGAAAATATGCACTGCGCCTTTATCGATCAGGAACTTGAACAAAAGTGTCGATAAAGAACACAGAAAATGGTCAGTAAGGTCGTTGTAAAACCTTTTTTCACGTTGTCGACGGACACTCACTCTTCAATAGCACATTCTTCACAGAATTCATTAGCAATTTTTTCACACCATTCTGATAGATTTGTATGGCCTCCTCTTATCAGATTTTTAATTAATTTGCGCTCTTTTTCATCTGCTGGTATTTTCATCCAGGAGCTTCTTCAACGCGGATAGTGCGGAATCTATGAATTTTTCAAGCGTCTCGGAAAAGAAATTTTGTATTGCTTGAACAATAGTCAGCTTGTTTCTTTTGGCATGGTTTTGCAGGTAATTTGTTATCTTCCTCTCCCACCAATCCTTAATTTCTTGCTCTGGTATCATTTGTTCATGCTCGCTGTCATCTTATGCATGTATCATCGGAAAGGGAACCAATGTTGTAGTCGCGGGGGTCACATGGTTACCAATGATACATATTAAAATATTATACACAAGCAATCACAATGATATAGACGCAATAAACAAGTAATGGGAGACGAATCAACAAGCCCTTTATTATTCAGCAAGATGTGCAAAAGAGTTACAGATATTTGAACTGTCTCTGATTATCATGTAGGTCGGCTCACCATCCTATTTATACAATTGAAAAATAGTTACATAACTACCTGTCGATTCAACTGACCGACCCGACATGTTATTGGTCGACACAATCCGTCAACATATATTAAAATTAGTCGGATGGAGGACCTAGTCGGCAGGTCAACTTAGGATCCTCCAACACTTACCTCCAGAATAGAGTTCCTCACAAAGGGATACAAGGTAAAACTCCTTTCGAATCATGGATGGGATACAAACCTGATGTATCTCATCTAATATTATTTGGATCCAAGGCTTGGGAAAGGATTCCACCATAGAAAAGGATAGCTTTAGAGTCACAGAGTAAAGAGTGTATACTTGTTGGTTATGCACTCAGTGCAAAGGCCTGCCAAATGCTAGATATATCCACCATGCATACATTTCTTGAGAGAAGTGTGCATTTTGAGGAGTGGTCACTGCATGATGCCCACCATGTCGATGAAGACATCTTTCCAACTACACCTCCACAGCTTGTTGAACAAGATAGCGAAGCATCCTCTCATGAAAGTTCAGATTCTGAATCTAAAAGTGAAGATGAGTGAATGCTAGATCCAAATCCACAAGAACCTGAATATCTAGCACTTGAAGATCCACCAACTCTTCCAATATGGGCTACCATAACTCTTGAATCTGTCAGTGATCTTGTTGGAGATCCACAAGATCCAAGAAGAACTAGATCTGATTTTCAAAATGCAAGTTTTGCACTCTCTCATACAGATCCATTTCTTGCTGAAAGATGCTTTCTTATGATTGGACCAGATCCAAAAAAAAAATCTTTGAGGCCTCCCAAGAATCGAGATGGAATGCAGTTATGGATGAAGAGTACCAATCTCTTCAAACAAATGAGACTTGAGAGCTTGTTTCTCTTACTCCTGGTAGAAAGCTTGTTCAATGCAAGTGGGTATACATAACAAAGATGGACTCAGATGGAGTCACAAGCAAGTAAAAGGCTTACTTGGTTGCTAAAGGTTTATCCCAAGTTCATGGTATTGACTATTCAAATACATTCACTCATGTTGCAAAGATGGATTCCATCCGTCTTGTTTTGGCTCTTGTTGCATCCAAGCACTGGGAAGTGCATCACATGGATGTCAAGAGTGCCTTTCTTCATGGATATCTAGAGGAGGAGATCTACATGAAGCAACCTGAAGGATATACTGATGATCCTTCATTAGTGTGCATATTGAGTAAGTCCTTGTATGGCCTCAAGCAGGCTCCCCGAGCATGGTATGCTAAGATGGACTCCTTCTTACTGTCACAATATTTTCAGAGATGCAAATTTGATTCGAATGTCTACATGAGACATGATGGTAACTCTCTACTCCTTATTGTTCTTTATGTTGATGATTTGTTGATTACAGTGAGTCTCTCTTCATGTCTTAGATCTATCAAAACAGCTTTGCACAACTCCTTCTCTATGTCATATCTGGGACTGCTAAAGCATTTTCTTGGTCTTGAAGTCTCTCGGAGTGACTGAGGAATCAAGGTTGCACAGTCCAAATATGCATAAAATCTACTTGACAGGTTTCATATGACGGAATGAAAACCAGAGGCATTTCCTTTTCTTTCAGGGATCATCCTTGAGGATGGTTCTTCTTCACCTTTTGTGGATAGTACTTTGTATCGGGAGTCTTTTGTTTCTTACACATACTCACCCTGATCTATCCTATGCAGTCAATGTTGTCTCCAGATACATGTAGGAGCCTCATGAGATTCACTGGAAGGCAGCAAAGAGGATCTTGCATTATGTGCAAGGGACGAAAACCTATGGTATTCACTATGCAGATGGGTCTCCATTAAACCTAGTTGGGTATACAGATTCAAATTTGGCCGAAGACAGCTCAGATCGGAAGTCTACATCCGGTTTTGTTTTCACGATTAGATCTGGTCCTATCTGTTGGTCAAGCCAAAAGTAGTCTGCTTTAGCTCTTTCATCAGCTGAGGCCGAGTACAAAGGTGCAGTGAATGCAGCCACAAGGTGCATTTGGTTGCCGGGCATCTTGTCATATTTTGGGATTCGCTACAGTACTCCACCAGTCATCTATTGTGACAATCAGAGTGCTATCAAGATTTCTACAGATCCGGTTTGATACAAAGAACCAAACATATTGAGATACACATGCATTACATCTGTGGATTGGTGCATGATAGTACCATCGCACTGCTCTATTGTCCTGCAGAAGAGCAGATTGCAAATATTTTCACCAATTTGTTTTTGGTGAAGAAGTTCACTTACCTCCGATCCCTACTTGGGGTGAGTGATACCTTGGTTGATTAGATTTTTCTACAGTCTATCTTCAGGGGGGTCTTTGTTCCCACTAGGTTTTCCCTCTTTCCTCGCATTTTATTTATATTGTTGTACGGGGTAACCTTTGGTCTCAGTAACCAGGGCCCTATTTTTTCAGTTATATTTCCTCATATTCCGGCTTAAGGGGGGGTGTTGGAATATTCTCACCATCACTTCTTGGTTTTGCATGCATGCATTCCATGCAGCACTACATGCATCTAGTCAGCAGCAGTGGAGTCCCCTAGCACCTAGTCCCTATTCTGGCCCCCCTGGATCTTTTTTCTGGTCATTATTAGCCCTCTTAATGACATATGCGCCCTTGTTTTCATCACTGGAGTTACAAGTGCACCCTCCTCCACATATTTAGGATATGTATCAGTCAATTCCATTAGTTAACTGATTGTAGCTCTTAGATTGACTGCTACTAAGTTAGGAGCACCTTACTTGACCACTGACAGCTAGTATGCACCCTCATTAGAGTCTCCTTCCCTATTATTGTGCTCACACGGTTCAGTTAGTTTCAGTTCTACACTGGTTGACTGATCATTGACCATCGGTGGCCACTAGACCTTATCAGGAAATGTTTCCAATGCAGACTAAGCCATGACTTGAGGAGAATTCGAACTCACCTAGGGGTATCGAATTCATTCTATTGTATTGTCATATTTTTTCAATCTTACAGCTGATGAATGTATCAATGACAGTTTCTCACATCTTTTGAGTTTAATGTGTGAATTTTGATCATCTTCTTGGTAATTCTTCTCTGCAATTAACTAAGTGAAATTGTGAGGTTTGTTCAAGCTTAGTGATCTACCCCTGTGGAATTCCACATGGTATCAAATCTTGTGATATAATTTTGAAGTTGCAGCAGTTTATTGAGCAGTTGTTTTTCAATTAGGCACCGGAAGTCTCTAGATTTCCACAGCAAATCCTGGTGATATTACCTTGAATTCATTGGAGAAATCCAAGGAGTTTTATCCAGGTGTGAAGGATCCGGATAAAAGTTCCTACTGTCCTAAATCATTTTTAATTAGACTCTATAACAAATCCTCCAGACAAATTTCATTGTTTTTGCAGGTTATTCCATCATCAGAAGCGCATTTAGTAGCTACTATGGATCTCTCCTTGATTCCAAAACTCCATCCCCTCCTACTGCTACAGCTCCATCTCTACTACTACAACTCCATCTATAAACTCGGAGAACTAAGGAAGGTCCTCACCTCTCCTACATATATCGGTGATAAAGTAAATGTCCTCCTCAATGGCCTGGAACCACCCATTAGGACCAGCTCTAAAGGCCTTCCTAAAACGATCCTAGTGTGCGATCAACTGGGTCAACAAGGTATTGTTCCCCTTGAGTGATGTCTCCTCCTCATAGAACTTGAGGAGGCCGACAACTCTCAAGAGGTGTCTAGTTTAAGGTGTAATGGGACGAGGATATAAATATCTCTCCCTCTTCCTAGCCTCCCACTCTCTGCGGAAGTTGTACTGATCAACCTTTGCCCCGCACTGTTGCAGTGCCTCACGGCGATCACGTCTCTGTTTCACATATAATATAAATTAGTCTCATAAGCATACATATAAAATAATTATAACAATATTATATCTACCAAAATTAAATATTAAAAGCTTTTTCTAAAAAAAGTAAACCGGTGCGCCATAAATATTCTCAACGCACCGCCACCGTTGCATTTATATACTAGAAGCACCGAGAAGCGGTGTGCTACAATACCTATGACACACTGCTTATATATAAAAAAAAATAAAATTGATTTCAATGGTGCGCCTAAATGTTATTAGCGCAGCGTTACTCAAACGCACCCAATTTAAACAACAATAAATTATTTGAAAAATATTCACAGTGCGCCTATCCCACGTCAGGACACTGTGAACCGGTGCCTTGACGTGACATAGGAGCACCAACAGTTTTGTGTTCACGGGTTTGTGAGCGGTGCGCTTATATACTGTAGGCACCAACAAGTGGTGTGCTACAATATATATGTCGCACCGAGGGTTAAATATCAAAAAAATTAAATTGAATTTGACAGTGCACCAAAGTCTTATTAGCGGACCGTCATGCAAACACACCGAATTTTTAAAATATAAATTATTTAATTTCTATTACCAGTGCACCTATGCCAATTCAGCGCACCATTTAATCGGTTCCTTGACTTGACATAGGAGCACCATTAATTATTTTTTCAAATGTTTATCCGAAGTGTCACTGGTGCACCTATTTCACATAATTGCACTGTTACTGGTGTGATGACGTGACATACTCACACCATACAAATGATTATGGGTTTATTGTACCAATACCAATGTGCTAGACAATAACAAGAACTAGAACTCTGGTGCCCTTTATTGTACTAAATGCACCAGTGTCTATTAGAATTTATTTTTTAGTAGATGTACCAACGGTGTGCTCACGCCACGTAAATGCACCGACGTTCAATGCGCATGAATAGCATAAGTGCACCGTTCAACGTTTATTATTTTTTTATTAATTTATAAGGTCACCGATGCATGTATTACATTTAAGGGCACTGAAATTCCAGTGCTCTTAAATGTGTAACGCACCGGTGACCATTTGTATATTTTTTTCGTTCTTAGCATTGCGTCCAAGTCGTTCGTATCGCACCACTAGCGGTGCATTCTGTAAAATTTTACAGGGCACACCATCTGGTGATGCAAGCCGAAAGACTTGAACGCACCACGCAAAAAATTTTAATTCTTTTTTTAAATGGAAATTTAAGGGTGAATTGTAAAAAATAAACCATTAAAAAATTATTTTGTGAAGTAATAAACATTTTACCTGTTGAACGACACGTCGAGGAGGCATATTGGCGATGTATGGTAAATTTGAATTTTTCCAAAATGAATTGGAAAAATTCAAATGAAATGAACTACCAATAGAATGCAAGGATGTGTCCATGTGGACCACGGATGTTAGAGAATCCAGGTAGGTGAGGGTCTGCACCAGTGTATAGGGGCGCAGACGCACTAAAGTTTGGTAAAAATGAATTTTCTGCCACGGTAATTTTTTTATTAAACCCTGCACCAGTGTGCTCAAATTTAGGATGTATCGGTGTGATCAATGGCCACATACACCAGAATTAGCTTATGTTAAAATAAAATATTTTTTAATAAAAATGCTTTCCGGTGTGTTATCGTTACACCCACGCACTGGTGCGATCCAAGGTCGCATGCACCGGAATTAGCCGATGTTAAAAAAAAAACTATAAATAAAATGATATTCGGTGTGTTGTGGTGATCAAAACACACCGGTGCAGTATGACAATTTAACGCATCAAGGATGGTTGTAAAATATTTTGTCGATTATAAATTTCATTTTTTTTTTAATTTTCGATAAATCGAATATCGGTGCATTAAGGTATTTGGAACGCATCGGTGATTTTAACTAAGGACGCACCATTGTAGACTTTCAATATATTGTTTTAGGAAAATAGATTATAAAATAATGTCCAGTGTGCCAGGGTTTGGAAAAATGTGCCGGTACAGTTAGGATTAATAAATGCACCGTGTTTAGTTTTTTAATTAAAATTTTTATTGTTTACATAAAACAAAGTGGGCAGTGCAATTGTTTCTAAAGAATGCACTGGTGCGTTTATATGATGTAACGCACCGCTTTTGTTATTTGCAAATTGTTATGGTTTGGTATCGACATTTTTGGGTCACGGTGCGACAAAATAAGATGCGTCGGTGAACGCACTGGTGTGCTAATGTGATGGACGCACCGGTGCGATTATGTCGAAAGCGCACCATAGTAAAAAAATTCCACTAAAACCTCCGCTCGCTCGCCTCCGCTACTAACCTCCGCTAGAACCGGATATTTGGGCTCTTTTTTGAGAAGCATACGCTATAACCTCCGTTAAAGGGAATTTTCCTTGTTGTGACTCTTTATGCACTACTTATGATCTAGCGTCAAGCAAGACTAATTAATGACAATATATCCATGTATTGAATGTATGTCGATACATATTCAATAGCATACGTCATTGTGCTTCCACTTGACACCTATCATAATGATAAACAACTTGCCTAGCCATGACCTTACCTTAGATTCTCAATACTTTTGTTTCTCCATCCCCTGCAAGGACAGAGAATGTGCCATTGTCCCAACCATGTTGCGACTAGGGGATCTTAGGGAAGTAATAATTTTGTTGTCTTGGTCAATGGGTCTCCTTCAATATTTTCAATTTATACAGGGTTGAGGCATGGATTCCCCCTTTATCCATTTTTGTTCTTACTGATTGAAGAAGGATTAAGCGGGATTATTGATAAGGATAGAAGTGAAAGAAAATTAAAGGGCATAAAAATTACAACCTCTCTCTTTTCAACACATCTCCTATTTTTTGATGATTTTTTACTGTTTGTTCATGGTTCAATGGAAGAATGGAAGGCCTTAAATACATCTTAAATGTATTTTGTGCAACTACAGGTATGGAAATCAATTCAACAAGATCATTTTTTTTAAGAATGATATAGCTAAAGAGGTACTGGTAAAAATTAGATAATTTTTCCCATTACAAATGGACCCTCTTGAAAAAAGGTTTTAAATATATGGGATGTTTCTTAAAGCAAAATAAATATGTTAAAGAGGATTGGTTATGGCTGATTAAGAAATTAAAGAATAAAATTGGAATATGGTTCTATAAATGGATCTCTCTTGTAGGAAGATTGAATTTGGAAAAATCGGTACTTTAAATATTCTTGTTTATTGGTTTTCACTTGCAAAAATCCCAAAATACATTTTACATAAAATTCGCTAAAATGCCTCTTAAACGGCTGCCCCTATGCCTCCACCCTTTGGGATAGATCTACAAATCTCTTTTTTTAATCTAATAGGGATAGGGACTCCATTCAAACCACCATTACAAGTTGGCGCCAAAATTTGTTTCAAAATAATATTATCAATAGAATTTGGCACCTTCTCCCGGGCTTCCTCATCTGGGTCGTCTGGAAAGAATGAAACAAACAGATTTTCAAGAATGAGCCCATCGATATCGAGCAAGTTTGGAAAACGATAAAATCTATCATATAGGAAACTCTCCATCAACAAACCTAGACTCCGGAAGATCAAACCTGTCTGAATCACGAACAGTGTATCATGGAGAATTGGAACCTTATCCACATAATAAAACCCACCACGATGAAGAGCAAGAAAATCCATAGCTAGAGCTTTGATTTTTGGACGTGTCCCCCTAAAGGATTCTAAAAACTTAATTTTGTTGAAGCCATGAGAGGCAACCCAGGACCAATCGTCTATGGAGGGATTTTTTGTGAACGCGAGGGGAAAATGATTTAGATTTATGCAGGTTCATTGGGAAGGGAATCAAACAAATCAACAGAACTTCAGGTTTTATTATCTAGAGTTTGGATAGCACTTCGGCTAGGGTTCAATAGGCTTGTCATAAAGGGAGAATCCCAAATCCTTATTCAAGCTATCTGCAATATCATCCATGGAACCAAGGCCAAAAAACTCTCTATGAGTTTCCGTCTCACATATGGCATGGAAGAGATGGGTTATCAGATCCTCGAAATAGAAGTTCGTATTCCCTCCCACGTCAGACGTAAAGGTAATCGATGGGACGACATGTTGGAAAACACAAGCATAGATGCTTTGCGAACCAACCATATGAGGAGTACTCCACTGCATTTCATTGCACTTCCATAAGCCTCGTTAAGGGGTGCACTCTGATGGTTGTCAGGAAGGAGGGGTCAACAAATCCGAGAAGGAATTCTAGAACCATTCACTTAGCCATGATTGTATCCATCTGGACAAAATGAATAAACGTGGCCCAAGTAGGTTTCCCATCCCAAGTGTTTCCCACGAATGTACCACCCACTTGGAGACGATTAATGAACATCGAATGGAGGGGTAAGTGGAAGAAATGGAGGGACAGGTGCGTAAAGTAATGATTACTCTAGATATATTCCAGGACCATAAATCTAGCAACTTCAATATGAGGAAGGTGAAAGATACCAATTCCAAATCAAAGTTTCTCGTAGAAAATATTGTAAGCTTCTATCTTTACGTTCTATATCTCTTTGAAATAGTGAAAGATGAGGGTATTATGGTGGATATTTCAAGATTGAAGGCTAATGGAAATAATGAGGGCCAACTAGTGCAGCAAATAGAAGGAATGAGAACCAGATAAGTTTGTAGTGTTGATGAAAAATACTACGGGCAGGAGAAATCTCGGGACATTAAGAGAGCCAAACACATTGCTCATTATTGGAATCAATTTAATACTGAGAGGGGGAGTGAATCAATATTAGTGCAGTTATCAACAGTTTTTACCTTCTTTAACATATTAGCCTCTACTTAATCTTTATCTTCAATTATGCATCAATAAATAAAACATTCATCCATATATGCACCAAGACAAAGAAAACATAACACTTAGTTTTTTTACGTGGAAACCCAAACGGGAGAAAACCACAGAATTCTTCTTTATAATGAGAAAGAATGCATTCAAGGAAGCACCAACTTCTTGTTTTTACCAGTACCATCTATAAGGAAGAACCAATCCCCTGGTTTTACAGGCACCGACCTGAAGGAAGCTACAAATCCCTGTGTTTCTCCAGCACCAACTAGAAGGAGGCTATGACCCCCTGTATCCTTGTTGTTTTATAGGCACCGACATGAAGGAAGCTCCAACTCCCTGTTTCTTTGCCCCGTCCTACCACCCTGATGTCCAAAGTATAATTATGTCTTACTGAACTTCAACTCTGCACACTCTTATGATCTTATGATAATAGTTCTGTTGTGTGCTACCTTCATATGCAGTTCATTCTTTGTCACTACGATGCATACATCACTTGACTTCTCATTCCTCTCAATTCACACTTCTACTGATGACTTACTTCATGTACTGTGTGCTCCCTGATACCACAGTCTACACTGAGATATGCTATGTCATTCTGCTACGGCGCTACTACTTTCACTAATTGATATCGTGCTTTCAATTGATAGTTTATTGTTATAAAATATTGCACCAGTAACAGATGGAATTGCGCACTTACTGATGTGTCCATTATGTTTAAGTGCCACAATATCTTAGAAAATATACGACGTCATGTGAATCAAATGATTTGTCCATTTGGTTTAATGCACTTGTCTCAGATCATCCACATCATGACGTGCTTTTTGGATCCGGCTCTTGCTATGTCGTCGTGCATTAGATGGAGTTCTCAACTTCACACACTTTCACTTCTTCTTATATGCATCAACCATACATCTGCGCATTATCTGATATACTTCAGTTCTATGTCTATGCTTCTCTCTTTTCAACATATGCGACTATCGATGTGCTAACTATAATATTGTCATTCAAAACATCGAGCACTTACGCATGCTTCAGAGTTTCTTTATTTCAGTACTTGCACATTCGTCACAAATCTTACAGCATCATTATGCACCCTATCAATACTTCATTTTACTGCATGTGCGCACTCGGCTCCTCAGTATATCATACTGTTATTTCCTCGAGCCCTTTGATACCCCGAATATCAAACTGAAACTTCCACTAGAATACCTTACGCTCTCGCCATAAATGTTACCTCAAATATCCAACTTGAATCTCTATTTATACATGTCCTGCATGGATTTTATGTCCACAAGTTGGTTGTGGCATCCCTTCTTCCATCTTTCACAAATTGTGCTTTTTCCACATGTCATCTTCTGTGCTGCTGATGTGTAAATCTAAGTGTGTCTTGTGCCTTCATGGTCCACAACTTAGTGGGACTTTATACCTTGGTGGTGTACCCTTGCACTCTTGATGTACCATTGCTTTGAGATATGTGTGCATCCTTTCTCTTCAACTTAGTGAGTCTACGACCCTTACTGTACCATCCCTTTTGGGTATTGCGCCCTTAATGCATTAACGCTTTGCGAAATCTACACATACTCCATCTTCTACTTGGTGGGACTTTGACCCTTGCCTTGTCATCACTTGTGGGACTTGCGCACCTATTGTACCATCGGTTGTGGAATTTTCTCATAGACTTACTTCAATCGTTATACCATTCTAGGAACGTGTGCATGTTCCACTAACTGAAAGTATCTTCTAGTTGGCAAGGATTGTGCACTTTCAGGACTATCCAACCATTTTTTGTTTCTTACTGCTTGCGCAATTTCGATCTTTTACCAAGAAATGTTTGTGCATTCCGTCTTCTTCCAACATGCTTGCACACTTGTACTATTTGTTCAACCAACTCCTTGGTTGCTTGTACACATGTACAATTTTCCAACTAGTTCTTTGATTGCTACCATGAGAGAATATGACTTAGTGGACTTGATCTTTGTGCAGGTGTAGGATACATTACTTATGTTCTTCTTTGGACTGGATCTGCATGATGTACCTTCCTCATGTACTTCTTCAAACTCATCATACATGATGTATCCTTGGGAACACTTCTTCATACTGAATGCACTTCTAGATATGCTTCTTCAAACTAGCATCCATGTCTGTTACTTTGACCATCTTATGCAAATACTTCTTCAAAGTGGTTTCCTTATACTTATTCACACTGTTGTAGGACTGTTGTATCCACTTTGACATCAGTTGACATTAATGACTCAAACTAAATTAGTTGACATCCTCTTTGACAATAGCTGACATCAATGACAACCAAAGTTCAACACTCATTTCTATTGAGAGCATATTTATGGGAAGGCAAGGAAGGAAATTGAAGATATGGAAGAGGAAAGCAAGATGGATAAGGATTTCATCCCTATGGACCAAAGGTTCGAGGAATTTGAAGGATGGGTTCTCAAACTTGAGAATACAAAGGGTAGGCTCATCCTCTTTAACAGGTCCCTAGACCTCTATTGGTCCAGTTGGATGAAATCTACTCACTTGTCAGCTCGCTCAAAGATGTCCCTTACTAGCTGAAATTAATTGAGGCCAAACAAAACCTACTGGCTCAGTCCATGGGCTTCAAATTCAAAATAATCAAGGTGGTAGAGGAGCCTCCTACACCAATCCCTTCTCACCTCCAGTGTTTGCTCAATCTAATCCCCAATTCATCAATATAGAGGATGATGATGACCAAGGTTCTTCTCCTGCGAGATAGGCCGAAGGGTCATACACACCTTCCCCCCCAACTTTCTGATGGGTCTTTCATGGGTGGATCGTTTATTTTTTATATTGAATCTTTTTAGCAGGGTTTTGCATATGTCTCTTAGGTCTCTAGATCTCTATTATTATGTTGATCTCGGATAGCTATTTATGTTTTAAACACTGCTACCTTATGCTATCTACAGTTATTCAGCTCCATATTCAAACATGCTACTTGCAACTCTCTGGTTGTTCTATTTTCCTATGGGAGGAGCTCCTAAGAGATGATTTTTTGTACTCTATGTATTTTCGTTGTATATTAATAGAATAGAAGGAACCACCTTGCTTATAACAAAAACTAATTTCCAAAAGGTATTTAGTTTTCTCTAGTATGGAAAAAAAGAGAAGGAAGGTATTCATTTGGTAAGATGGGATGAGATAGCTACTCCAAAAAAGGATGGAGGTTGGGGTTCAAAAAACATCTTTTAGTTTAGTCAGGCTCTAGCCATGAAATCCTCTAGAGGGGACTTTTTGGATCGGAACTTTGGAGTAAAGTATTTCAAGCTAAATAAATCAAGAACAAATATGTTGAAGACTGGATCTAAGCTAGCTCAAAAAAAGTTTGTTGCATCAAACATTTGGAGGGGATTTGTAGATGTGTTTCCTCAAATTGGTTTATGGCTAGCCTGGAAGGTTGGAAATGGTCACTCTATTCTAGTTTGGGAGGACCCATATATCGGTGGGGATAGTAACTTCAGACTCCCTCGAGATTTGAAATATATGCTAAGATCAAAAGGTTTATTTTTCTTAGCTCAAATAGCATGTAATAGAACTCTTTTTGGACAGTATTGGCTTCATGCATTAGAATTGGAGTGGGGAGGTGCTTTAGATGAGTGGAATAGGTATATAAGAGGTCTATATCATAGTGGTATTATACTCTCTAACAATGTTGGTCAAATTAGATGGCCTTGAAACACACAAAATGGTCAAATAAATGCTAAACTAGCATATGAATCTATTTCCTTTCCGCATATGGAAGGTGAGGATAAATGGTGGTACAGGTATCTTTTCAAGTGGAGTTGTCCTACAAAAGTTAAATTATTTTTTTGGATTGCTCTTAAAAACAAATTGTTAACTTGGGATAACTATATCAAGAGGGGTGTTGACCCAAATATATGTTTGATGTGTTTTAAGAAAGAAGAATCTATTAACCACCTGTTGGAGAATTGTTCTTTTACAAAATTAGTTTGGAAGGTAAGAAGGTTTTGAACATTCATGGAAATTGCGATTCACAAACCTTTAAATCCAACCTAAAAAAATTGGGTTCATTCGGTCACTAATTATAAATATTTTCCCACCTTTATGAGTTGGGGAGTGTGGCTACACATAAATTTTGTTCTTTTGGAAGATTCTCCAAAAACTTTACACAGACTCGTGTGTTCTAAAATTATTAGCTTTTACAAGGAATAATATGAAGCTCCAAAGTTTCAATCAAATAGAATTGTTCCAACACAAGTTATTCGTATGGATTTTCGTATAGGACATTTCAATGGGGCTTCACAAGATGGTATTTGTGGAGCTGGTATGACAATTAGATTCAGAGTTAATCATATTCTTGAAATGTGGATGGGATGTGGATGTGGTACTAATACAAGATCAGAAGTGATAGCTTTGTGGGGCTTATTATATTTTGCAATATAGAAAGGAAATTTCGAAATTCATGTGTTTGGTGATTCAAAAGTTCTTATAGACTAGGTAAATGATAAAGTATTTCTTCAGGTGGCTTCTCTTGAACACTAGTTGGAAAGGATCAAACAACTCAAACCATCCTTTCGTAATCTTGTTTTTTCTCATGTCTACAGGGAATTCAATGAGAATTTTGACTTGCTTTCAAAGTGGGTGATTGGGGAGGAGGAAGGTGTTCTCTTTTATGAGGAGTTGGAGAATAATTTAGTTATTTCACATGGAACTGTTCAATTACATGGATGGTCGCATTGTCCTTTTGTATTTTTTGTTATGCTAGAAGACAATAATAGTTATAGAACCCCTTTTTTCTTTTGAAGGGTTTGTTGAAACTTTATATTTAATCTGTATTGAAGATATGTTATGCTCAGATTTTTCTGAAAGTAAGTTATTCTAGACTTGTAAAGAATGCATTCCAAAAAATACTTTGTTATGCATAGTATTTTGTTGGAAGTATATATATATCTAAACTAACCCACTTTTGAAAAAAAAAACAATATACACAAAGCTACATAATTAGTGATAGCACAAGGAATAGTATAATTATTATTTAGATTTTTCAATTAAGATGTTTTTTCTAAGTATACGGTGAATTCAAAATTATTGAAATGATGGACTCCATATGATGAAATACATATTAGTGTAGATGGATCTAGATTATAACATTGTTATTGATAGGTAAGTGATTTTTCTTATTTGAAATCATTTTTTTAATAGTAATGGTTGCTTGTATATATATCAAAAAGGAGGATGTGGCCTGACTTGACATACTTGAATTATATATGATAGCTTCAAAGAAAAAAAACATGTAAATAGTTCTTTACAATGCTCAAAATCATGATTTTATGTGCCCCTAGGAATTGCTAGTCTACTACGGAAGGACAATTCTTTTTTTCTATAGTAAATTCTACAAAATTTGCCTAACAACAAAAGACAAAGGAATTGACAAACATCAAAAAAACAAAAGGTCCTAGCCATTACGGGCCTAATTTTTCTCCTTCCTGAGGGTTATCCCACTGATCTTCAATATCTTTGTTTCCTTCATCATAACCACTTCCATTCTATCACTTTTTACTTGCACTATACTACCAACCTCTATGAAGTTATACAACACATGAATTTGAACGATACTCTTTAAAGCTCTGTTTTCTTCCTCGTGGATCTCAACTTTTCCTTTCAGGACTATTTTTTCTTCTTCATAGTTCTTCACTTTGCCTTGCCAGTGTTCTATTTCTACCTATGCAATGACAATTTTGGCTCAAATATTGACCAATTAAATTTCTTGCATTCGAAACTAAAACCGAAGTGTTCTATTTCTACCTTAAATATCGAAGTTGCCTCTCCAATCCATTGACTGTTCTTATTAAGAAATCTTAATCATTGGCATTCCTTCCTTCTCCAGCCTGAGGGTCCATATTGATTAAAGGGAAGTTAGAATGAGTTACAACTGTTTCAAGATTATTTTGGTTATGAAGATTATAACCCATGAAAAACACAATTCTAAAATTCAAAGTCCAAATACTTATGAGAAAACAAGTATTGACATCCATAGTGACAAGACTACTTCCCTCCAAAGAACAAAGCTCAACAATTTCGACACTTTTATTTTCTATTCCAAAAATTACTCCAATGAAGATGAACTATACTGATAATTTGCCAGAGACTGATAATTCTTACCCGATATATGTACAACACTTGATGAATAAATTCACTCTAATCTTGAATTTCCTCCGCCTGACATTGAAACCCCTGAGAATGCACATTTGGTGCACCACTTTTGAGCACATGAAATACCTCACTGTCAAGAAAATCCAAGAGAATGAAACTCGTAAGTCCTCCAATTTGGCATAGATAATCGCAGCCCTGAATTCCACAAAGAGCACATAAATTCTGATAATGAATTCTACTTTCATCATCGTCCATATTTTTGTACAAGCCATAAAATTCATCCATCATGTCTGCATAGTTGGGCATATAAAAGTCACCACTCTCACACTCAATCAATAGAACCTCATCAGTTGACTTGTTTCTCATTAAATTCCAAACCTTTAACTCCATCATTGTGTTGTGGTGCATGCATTTCAACTGCCGCCTGTAGCACTGATCATGCGTATCCATTAATTTGGTATTAATCCATGTTGTTGGTTTGAAAACTAAAGTTTTGAGAAGTTGTTGCACCATAGGAAGAGATTAAGGGATAGGTCAATGACCAATATCTTCTCCACCTATTAGGAGGTTACCTTACCCAAGGTGACATGCCACATTTTCTTGTATATCGGCTTGGGAGTTCAAATATTTAAGAGCATGATCAACTTTGAAACCTTCAAAGTCCACTACAGAGTAATTTTTAGGGGCGAAATTTCGCCAATCAACTATTTTTGGGGATTTTTTTCAAAAACTAAATTTTCTATTTGGTCATTTTTAGTCTCTAATATCACCTATATTTACATAAAATATGTTTTTTTGTCATAATATTCGCCAAAATTTACACATTTCAGTAGTAAATTGCATGTTTCATATTTAATATTCACCTATCTATCTATATACATGTTTTTTTCAATCCAAAATAATCGCTTATGATACTATACTTAATATAATATTAGAATCCTTAAAAAATACCCCGGGACTCCACTATTAGTTGAAAGAGCCTCCACATTATGTTTCTTAGAGGCCCATCTATTGGAACCTAGTTTATTACTAGATTATGAATTATGGTCATTGAATCTCCCACTATAGTTATGAATCGTATATTACCTTGGATAGCTTGATTTAAACATTGCCATAAAGCAAAGGCTTCCGCAAGATTGTTGGACATCTCCCCCAATCCCCAAGAGTAAGATTGCTTCTGCTTTCATCCGGGGTCAAAGATCACCACCCCACCCCCTTCCACCCCTTGTTTGAAATAAAATATCATGAAAAACTAATATTTGTCTTTAAATATATAATATTATATTTTTTATTAATTTTAATTTTTGAGAATATGAAATAAATATTATGATGGTAGCATATGTGATTTTAAGAAAAGAAAGCAGAAGCAATCTTGTAAGATTGCTTCTGCAAGATTGTTGGACATCTCCCCCAATCCCCAAGAGTAAGCTTGATTATGCTTTCCTCCGGGATCAAAGATCACTACCCCACCCCCTTCCACCCCTTGTTTGAAATAAAATATTATGAAAAACTAATATTTGTCTTTAAATATATAATATTATATTTTTTATTAATTTTAATTTTTGAGAATATGAAATAAATATTATGATGGTAACATATGTGATTTTAAGAAAAGAAAAAGTAACGAAAATTGTTTTGTTGGCAAATATTGTCTTTAAAAAGCTATTTGTTATGCATACATTTTTTGGACATCAATGATGCCTATCAATGATTTCGTATCTTGAAATAAAGGGGTGAGGGTTGAGCATTAATATATCAATAACATGGCAAAGGATATAAGGTATTGATTTTTAAATGATTTAAAATTTTAAAAAAATATTGAAAAAGTGTAAGGTTTAAGGTATTGATTTTTTTCTAGGTATCGTACCAATACTGCAAAAAACTTCTATCTTGCACTATAGGAAACTTCACCCCAGGGATCATGTTTTTGAGTTAGAGTGGTGTGCGGATGGTATGGTTTTCAGGTTAGGGTTTTCAGAAGCGTCCTTCTCATGGGATTGGATTGCAGGGTCCTATAAGGTGCCTGGTAGGTGTTCGGGTGGGCGGAGAAGGGGGGGAGTGGTGCCCCCCTAGGCCTAGAAGTAACGAAGAACTATTCAATAAAGAAGGGTAGCCAGGATAAGGGGACGGTAGGTGAAGGATCATCTCATAGAACAGGTTTGTTGTGCTCAGGAGGAATGGGAGGTACGACGATGCACAGGGGTTGTATCCCTAAAACTAGTAAGATCCCAGCATTGCTTATTAGATTGGAAAGGATGAGGGGCAAGATTGAACATATGAAAGAGCATGCCCTAATAGGTAAGTTTCTAGGGGTTTAGCCGACCGAGAAATATCTAATCAAGTGGATTCAAGCAGTATGGAATCCTAAGGGCCATTACGACTTGCTCTTAGGCTTGAAGGGTTTCTTCACTGTAATTTTATTCAACATGGAAGGCCGTGACAAATTTTTTGAAGGTGGATCATATTTTTATAACTTGTTTGGGTTGTTCCTAAAGCCGTGGAAAGAGTGTTTCAACCTGGATCAGGAAGACATGAAGAGAGTGTCAATTTGGATTCGTCTATATCCCTTACAAGCGAGTATTGGGAGTAGGAGATCCTGGAGGATATCGACAATACCTTGGGGGAGTTCATAAATACTTCAAACCAGATGAAAAGAATGAGTACTAGGAGTAGGAGATCCTAGAGGATATCAGCAATACCTTGGGGGAGTTCGTAAATATTTCAGACCAAATGAAAAGAGCGAGGTACACCTCGTATGCCAGGATTTGTGTGTACATGGATATCTCTAAAGATCTATCGGAATCCATAACCCTTACATGGGATGATGAGGACTAGGTTTAGCCTCTAGACTATGAACACATTCCCTTCTGATGTCACCTCTTTCATGTACATGGCCACTTATTTAGAGAATGTCCAAGGAACGTAGAGGATTTTTTAGGTAAACAGAAGGAAGAAGTAGATAGTGAGGGATATACCAAGGTTACACAAAGACGTGGACAAGGAAGGAAGGGGGGGAGGGGGATCCAACCCCAAACCTATAGCTTCCAACAAGTTTGACATGTTGAACAACCTATTAGAGAAGGGGTTAAATCATGGAAAATTTTAGAGGCTAATCTTAGCCCAAGGGCTATATTTAGGGATTTTAAATTTTTAATGGACTATTTTTTTATTAAACACCCATAAGGTATTGATTTATCCCACATTTTATTTATTTATTTTTAATGAATAAAAGGTTGGCCCCATAGAATATAAAAAGGGAGGCAAGATAAATAATTTTGCCCCTCTAAAAATTGATTTAAACCTTTGTTCTCCCACGAAAATCGCTAGGGAGCTCCCATTAGCCCCTGATTTCTAGAAATTGTAGTTTCTAGGGGCTCTTTCGCCTTCTATCGATAATGGAAATCGAAGTCGGAGTTACATTCATCCTAATTTATGAGTTGAATCTTGTTTTACAAATTACTTAATGTCCACATGAGAAGGGCAGTTGATATTTACTATCAAGTCTTATAGTGACCCATTTTCATCTAGGAGAATTATGAATCCCATCGCCTAAGATCCAAAATTTCCCCAAGAAACATGGGGATTGTGAACCTCGTGATTGGTGATGCGGAAATAATTTTTTTGTGGGTGTTTGGGGCATCATGACAGGGGGGTGGGACTTCATTCATAGCCACATACTTGGGTGTGCTAGGGGCCATGACGTTGCTTATAACCAATGACATTTTGTTTTTACTTGTGTTTGTGTTCTCCTTTATGGGACAGACCATGGGTGGAGCAACCTGGAATCCCGTTGTCTTTGCTACTTCTTTTGATTTGGGAGTTGTTAGGTATTTTAACATGTTTCTTGTTTGTTTATTGAATTTTATGGTTCTCAAAGGATTTTTGTAGGGTTGATAATGTATTTTGTGTTTTGTTAGCCTATTGTTGCAACATGAATTTTTCTCTTTTAGTAATGGGGAATACATTAAATATGGACTTACAGAGATGGAAAAATGGATATGTGAAGCATCAGAGAAGGTATGAAATGCTTAACTCTATTTTTTTGGCTGCCACGTAGAAAGGTGTACATGATGGTATGTTACAATTGATGATATTGTGCATTATTTGACTGAATCTTCCTAAATATAGTATGCAAGGATGTCTTGGGATGAATAAAGATACATAAGGAAAGTTGTTAGTTTCTTGGTAAGATTCTCCCACACTTGTGATTCATTAAAAAATTATCTTTATGCATTGGTATTGCTCTCTTAAAATCATCTTTGGTAAGGTGTGTGCATAAATGAGGTATTGGTGGGCCCTTGTAATAACATGGAGAGCTAGATGAGGATTGAGGTGTTGGTGTGCTTTCATAGTAACATTGATTCTATTTGTCGCGGTGATAAAAAATTCCATTGTTGTTTTCCAAGAATATTCCCAGAGTATGGTGAATTTCTATGTACTATGATAGTTAGAATGAGGTACCAAACTAACACCAAAAGAGGGATTGTCATGTGATCATTTATTAATATTTATCTCCTATTTAGTATTTTTGGTATATGTTTCCTATTACTATATATGGTTTTATACTTCATCAAAAACTTCACCAAGACTTCACAAGATTTTATAATTTAGTAAAATATTTTCCGACGCTTTACAAGGTTTTATAATTTAGTGAAAGATTTGCCAAGATTTTACAAGGTTTTATAATTATGTAAAATATTTGCCAAGATTTTACAAGATTATATTATTCAACGAGAGATTCGCCAAAAAATTATATATACATAATATAACACTGATAAAATATCCTTCATATTTTATTATATATCAAGGGGATTAGCCCATTTATTATACATAGAAATTTAGGGGGGGTTCTTAAAATTTTCCCTGGGTTAAATCCATAGGAGGGTTTTCATTCACTGGTAGAAGGGGAGTCATCAAAAAACCCAATGGAGGGGTTAGAAGAAAGTGACAGCCAGAAGGGAATCCAAGGTAGGGATACAGAGGATATGTAGATGATTAAGAGGAAGATGTTCTAGGAGATCTAAACCTTGACAAAATAGATTAGGCTTGCTCGAACAAGAAGGAAGGCTATGTGTCGAGTCAACAACAACTTCTACGGGAATCCATTCTCAAGACAACTTTAGGAAAAACCCTTGGTATCATGGGAGGTAAAATTAAGGAGAATAACAGTAAATTCGAAGGGAGCACGAAAAAAAGGGGGAAGAGAATAGCAAAGATCAATGCAATGTTTGTAGACTCGGGGCAATACCCAACAATCAAAGCATTCCTTAAGAATTTATCTCAATGACAATGATATCTTGGAATATCAGGGGCGTGTTTAGTCCCCAGAATACTAGGATGCTAAAGAATAATATAAGGAGGGTGAAACGCACAATAGTATTCCTATAGGATACCAAATGCTCAGTTGAAAATATGGAGGTTATAGCATGGAAGGTTTGGAAAGGATGCGAGGTTGTAGCAGTAGCTGTTGGTGGAATGGCGGGAGGATTAGCTACCCTGTGGGATCCAGGAGTGATAAGCTTGTCCAATTTTGTGGCAACCCAGAGAACCATATCGATAGAAGCCAGGATTTTGGGATCGACTTTGGTAGGAATTCTAACCAACGTATATGACCCCCAAGTACAAGTGCAAAAGGTAATATTCCTTAAGTCTTTTGTTGATCTCAATGAATAGGTCAGGGGGAGGCCATGGATCAAAGGGGGGGACTTTAACATGATCACCACTCTTGGGGAGAAGAAAGGGGGTCAAAGATTCTTGGAACCCATTAGCAAAGAGTTTAGACAACTAATGGAGGACCTACAGTTTGCTAACATGGAAATGGGTGATCACACCTTCACCTGGAATAACCAGCAGGGGGGAGAGGCATATTTCATCTTGCCTCAACCGGTTTTTAGAATCGGATTCCATTCTTGTCAATTGGGGGGGGAGCTCAAGTGTGGGTTCTCCTTGTAGTGGGCTCATATCACTAGCCGATATGCATGTCTTGGATTCAGGAGGGAGAAGCATGGAGACACCCCTTTAGGCTTGAATCTTTTTGGTTAACCCGTCTAGATTTCAAAGCTATAGTTAAGAGTTGGTGGGAAGGGGAAGAAGAGGTGAGGGGGTCCTATATGTACCGATTTCAGCAGAAGCTAAAATCAATCAAGGTTAAATTAAGGATTTGGAATAGGGAGGTATTCAGAAACATCTTTGAGGAGAAGCAACGTCTCGAACTCAGGTTGGAATAAATTTAGGTCAAAGGAATGAGAGATGGATTCGATGAAACTATGAAGGTTGAAGAAAGAGAGGTTATGGAACAAGTGGCGTCCATAGAAGCCCAAGAGGAGATCCTATGGAAGAAAAAATCAAGGAACAAGTGGTTACAAGAGGGAGAGTGAAACACGACTTTCTTTCATAGATCCACAATTCAATATTGTCAAAGGAATCGAATAGCTTACATAATGGCTGAGAATGGAAATCATTTGGAAGAAAGAAGGGAGATAGAAGGAGAACTGGTGAGGTGTTTTAGCTCGATCATTGACGATCCGATCCACGACTGGACCTGGGACATTGCTCAAGTCACCTAATTCCTTCCTCATATGGTATCCTAGGACTAGAATGGCATGTTAATGAAGCGTGTTACCCTGACTGAAGTGGAGGAATACGTTAATCGGATGGAGGATGGGAAGGCACTAGGACCTGATAGTTTCACAATTGATTTCTTTCATCATTTCTAGGAGTTAATCAAGGAGGAGGTGGTGCAGATTGTGGAGGACTCCATAACTTTTGGAGGAATGTTATCAACATTCAATGTTACTTTCCTTTCCCTTATTCCCAAGAGCGAGGGAGCCGATACCCCTGGTAAATTTAGACCCATATTACTATGCAATGTCATTTACAAAATTATCTCTAAGATTATTGAAAATAGACTAAAACCTCTTCTCCTTTCTCTCATTTCCCCACAACAATCTAGATTTGTGGAAGGAAGACAAATTATGGATGGGATTATTTTGGTTCATGAGGTTTGTCATTCTTTGAAAACCACCAAGAAACTAGGTATGATGCTCAAGATTGACCTGGCTAAATCCTATGACAAGGTTACTTGGAAATACATGTGTGAGATTATGTGGGATTTTGGTTTTAGCAATTATTCGGTCATATGGATTTTTAACCTTGTTTCGGCATCCTTCTTTTCGATCTTGGTTAATGGGATCCCCTCATCCCCATTTTTCCCTTCAAGAGGCATTCATCAAGGGAACCCCTTATCCCCTTTCTTATTCATTTTGATGGTTGAAGGTTTGGGCCGAACCATAAAGGCCCTCCTACAGGAAGGGGCCCTTAAAGGTCTAGCTCTTCATCCCCATTTTCCTATCCAAACCCACTAATAGTTTGTGGACGACACCATGCTAGTAAGGCATTCCTCTAAGGGAGGCCAGATATTTCAAACGTGGTCTTGATCTATTATTTAAAGCTTATGGTTTGGCCTTGAATGAGGAGAAGTCACAAATCTTCTTCTTTAATACTCCTAGGATCACTCAGCAGAACATTCTTCAAATTATTAGGTTTTAGAGGAGTTCCCTTCCATCCAAATATTTAGGGGGCCCCCTTTCAAATTCGGTAATTCGACAAGTCTCATGGAAGGAACTTTTGGATAAGATGAAGCAGAAATTGGCCAGGTGGGTTGTCCATCCCTTGAAATTTCCTAGCAAACTTATTTTGGTGAAGTCAGTGCTGCAGGCTATGCCCACTTACCTTTTGTCTACCATGGTTGTGTCGAAAGCGATCCTCTGGAAGATGTGTCAATTGTAGAGAAATTTTCTCTGCGGAGGATCCGACAACAGATAGAAATGGGCCCTAATTGGGTGGGATTATTTGTGTCTACCCAAAGCTCAAGGAGGGCCAGATCTAAGGGACCTGAAATTAAGTAGTAAGGTCATGGGAGCCAAAATTTGTTGGAGGTGGGTCTCCTATGACAAGGAACCCTAGGCATAGTTATGGCATTGAAAGTATGCTAGGGGGTGGGAGAAAGGTGATCTCATAAGATATAATGATATGTGGTCTGACTCTCATATTTGGAATTCAGCAAGAAAATTAAAGGAGCTTGTGCAAGAATATAGCTTTTGGGAAATCAAAAATAACAAAATGGCGGACTTCTGGGGAGACTCATTGTAGCAAGTGTTCCCTCTATCTCATTTGGAGATGATAGGGAAACATGGATGGGAGCCATGCCCACTTGGGGGACGAAGGTGAAGGATTATTGGGAGGACTCGCAGGAGAATGGGGAGTTTAGATCATGGCGCAAGGTGGAGGATCAACAGGCTTTGAATGGACAAGAGAACATCGAGTGGTTGTGGGAGGAACTTCAAGAGAGGATTACAAGAAAAAATGATGACCACGATAAGTTGCGATGGGGATATAGTACCAAGGGGATCTTATCGGTGAAAGAGGCCTACTCAATTGCGGTAGGAGGGAGGGACCGAAGGGACCTCTTAGAATGGAAGAAAATTTGGCAAGCTAAACTATGGCCAAAGGTGGCTACGTTCCTTTGGATGGTTTATAGAAGAAGGATCTTGATTGCAGAAAACCTCATGAAACGCAGATGCCATGGACCTACATGGTGTTGTATGTGTCTGGAGGAAGAAGAAATGATGAATCATCTATTGAATCAACGCTACTTTGCATTTGAACTATGGGATAAAGGTGCGCAGATCTTCCGACGCTCAGATAGGGTAAGGGGTGGATCAGATCTTACCATTAAGGAATGGGCGAGAAACCCATACAAGAATAACATAGTTAACTGAATCTAGCAACTGTTCCTGGGGTTTGTAATGTGGGAGATTTGGAAACAAAGGAATTAGTGAATTTTCAAGGACATGCATCAATCCTTAGTGGGAGTCAGGGCATTGGTCACTACCCATATTTAGGAAATGCTCAAACTATTAGCTTGGCCTGCCAATGCCTTACAGGCTGATGAGTGAGAAGTCCAAATTATTAGGGCCTAGGGAGTTATATTTATCCATGTTTTCATTGGAACGCTCTCGACCCTCAAAAACAGTCCCAGAAGTCCTGATTTTTTTATCCCTCCACTGGACAGGTTTTTCAAGTTGAACTTTGATGGAGCCTCAAAGGGTAATCCAGTTCAAGCTGGATTTGGGAGGGTCATACGCAACCGCCTTGGGAACATAGTGTCTCTTCTGGGGGTTCATTGGGACGAAGACAAACAATGTGGCGGAGATAGAGGGTTTGCTTCAGGGCCTTGCTAGTGCTCTTAATATGGGACTCGTTTCAATTATCCTGGAGGGGGACTCGGCTGTGATTCTAAGGATGGCGGAAAATATCCAGAATTGAAAGCAAGTGTCAAAGGTCTCAAAACACTGGAGATTGGATTTTCAGCTGGAGAAATTGGCGTCTAGGTTGAACCAAGGCCACAGGATTTTCGTTATCCATGTGAGATGATATGGGAACAAAGTAGTAGATCTTCTCGCTAATGCAGGGATCAGGTGTAGGAATAGGTTATGGGAAGGAACGGTGGAAAGGATGGACGAGGCGGAGATGAAGAGACAGTGTATCCATCTGTCCACATAGGACCCATCTAGCCATGCAGGATTGAGCTTCCCCAAATGTGGGTGATGACAAGTGTAGGAGGGGCGTCACGGTGGGAATAGGTGGCGGTCCCGACTTAACGCTTGGAGCATGCCTGCATTTATTATGGTAGGTGTTAACTTAAGGGATTGCTGAGGTGATTTGAAAAGGGTGATCTTCGTACGAGGTTGCCTCATGAGAGGAGGTAGATTGCGGGAGGGTGAGTTAATGGAATGTACAATCTATGGGTGGGAAGGGACAAAACCCATAATGGAAGTTGGTGGGAGGGGTGTTGATTATGTGGGTGTCATGAGGATGAGCATTATCATTTTCGGGGAATTTTTCTGCAGCGGTTTGCTCGCTGCCTCTAGCCCTTGCTGCTTTTTGTGCGTCCTATGCAGGGTGATGTATTCTAGCATCGTGAAGGTTGGTGGAGCGGTTTCATGCAGTGTTGTTGGTGAAAAGGACGATTCTGGCATGGAGGTTGATAAAGGCATGGATCTAGAGGGGCATTTGGGTGTTGCGAAAGCGAGGGGGAGGCGTAGGGTGAGTCGTGAGCAATTGTGTGCTACTCAAGCAACATGGAAATACCGCTCGTCCATCCCTGCGTCGATTTGGGTGGACCTAGAAATGTTGGAATAGGGTGTTTGGAGGGAGGTGGAGGAAGCTATTCCATCTATAGAGGAGGCAGCGATGGAATCCTGGATTTAGGACCCTGGGTCCTTGGTCCTCACATGGCCGTTAGGGTTTGTTTGAATGAACTGTCACCCAACATTGGGTGGTTAAAGGCCTTCTTAGCATGGTTCTACTGGAACGTGAGGATAAGTAGAGACTTGATGACATACCGATGGCATTCTGGAAGGAGATCTACGAGGATACGAGGTTGCTGCACATGAAGATTGATGTAGTGGGGAAGGAGTTGGGGATTCCCTTCCTTCCGTAGATGGGGATAGTGGCTTCGGTGGCGAGTGGGGGGCAGATGATGGGTCTGAACCAGGCTGGCATTCCGGGTGGCAATGGTTCGACAAAGTGCCTTAAGGATGGTGGTTTGGCCTCTTTGTAAGTTTTTGTTGTTGGTTAGTTTTTTTAATGTCTGTCATTTGTTTTTTCTACAAAGGGTGTGTTAATCTCAGGCAGGGTGATGGTATCCGAGATATAGTTAGCCTCAAGGCTGCCGAGTTTTGGGTAAGGGATGTGTATGTTGTTATCGGGTTGGGAAGTGATGAATAATCTCTAGTTTGCAAGCGCTGTTTTGTCCTCTGAGAGAGGGGCCGTAAGAATGATTATTGTTTGTTTATTATAAATGTGAAGGTTGAATCAAATTACCATGAAAAGCTCTCAGGCTAGCGAATATATTACCTATTTTTGTATAATCTATTAATATAATACTTTTTACTTAAAAAAAAAAGTTTTGATTTTTTTAAATGATTTTAAAAATATTGAAAAAACATTTATAAGATTAATTAAATTAATAACTATCTTAACTAATAAAATTTGAATTTTTATAAATTTATTATTATTATTATTATTTTAAATAATTTAAAAATTTATTATTATTATTATTATTTTAAATAATTTTTTAAACATAGAAAAATATGAAAAAGGCAAAGTTAATTTAATTCATTACATGTTAAAATATTGACATGGAAATGTAAATTTAATGATATAAATTAATGAAAAAATAGATGTATAATAATAATAATACATATTTTTAAAACATATATGAAAATGAAAAACTTAATTTAATCCATCATCACGGGTTAAATATTTACATGGAAAAGTTAATTTAAACATATTGACATGTAAAAGTTAATTTATTCATATAAATTAATGAAAGCAGATATGTAAGTTAATTTAGTCATGAAAATATTGAAAATGAATTAATGAATAGATTGAAAATGAATTAATGAATAGATTGAAAATGGAACCATGTGACTTCAAGGTATTAATCAAAAACCATTACAAATAAATAATTTCCTCTTTTGTACAATTTCGTCCGCTTGGCAGCTGTCAAGTCTTTCTTTCCTTTTCAGTGCCAGTTCTTCGCTATTTCCTGTGTGGGAAAAAGATTGGAAGATCTGGTATTAATTTATTCTTGGGTAATAATAATATTCTACAAATTCGTCTTCGTGGCAGCTTCCAATTGCAAATCTGTGGTCACTGCCCAGTCTTTTCTTTCTTTTCCGTATCAGTGCTTCTCTATTTTCTGTCTATCTAATTAGATTGGCAGGTGTAGTCTTCATGATATTCTACATCATAGTCAACACGGCATGCTTGACTCCTCTGCTCGCCTCACCCAGTCAAGAAGTAAATTTAAAATATATATCACCAGTCAAGAAGTAAACTTAAAATATATTATGGGAAACAATAATGACTAGGTTTTAATTTTGATTTTTTTTATTAACGAGTAGATTTTTAAGTAAGTGTGCATAGATGAAGTTTTTTTTTCAAAAGAAAAAAAAAAGTCATATTATTATATAATATAGTATAAAAAAGTTACATAAACCATACATCCTCTTCACAAGAAGCCCAAAACAACAAAAACACTTAGGTGCCATTATGGCCAACAGAAATAGGAAAGCAAATATCCCAAAAGTCTACTAGGAGACACATGCTTGACATAGGCCGGAAGCACCACCAAGGAGCAAAAGACAAACCACAAAGAGATTAGGGTGCACATCAAGAAGCCCATCCCCGCCAAACACGAGAAAAGGAACAGTCCACAACGAGATAATGCCGCAAAAAAGGTCCACTAGTATAATAAGCCTGATCCAATAAGTATATGCATCGATGCCAAAAATACAAAATGATTGTGGACCTTGGTATCCTCCAACAAGTTGTTGGAGACAAAAGTAAGAAACCTTAGGACCCTACATCAAAGGCAAGGATAAGTAGCATCAAAGATCTATCAATAGTTAAAAATAATACAAAAAACAACCAAAGTGCTTAACATATCTGATATGAGCCCTAGCTGAAAAGTTGATCATCTTCCCAAGCCTCCCAAAAAAGTAAACCCTCCTGAGCAAACAAAGCCTGTTTCGAGAGGCAATCCACGTCCATGTTGTGATCCCTCTGATTATGTTGAAAATAAATTTGATCAAAATGGCCTATAAGAAGGAGAATCCCCTCCATCCACGAGGACTGACGAGGACAATAATAGAACAGATATTGTCACCCTGTCGATCACCCAATCAATGATGACTTTGGAATCCCCAACAATCTGTAAATCTCTTATGTTCCTGGACTGTGCGAAATATAATAGAATCCATAATGCCAATAGCTCACTTCTAGTATTGGATCCAAGACTGCAATTCATCCGCAGTCTGAAACAAAAGGATGGACTGGTCCATATGATGGCCTCTGCCCAACTCAAGCAAGAATTGCACTAGGAAGCACCATCAAAGAACGCCCGATATGGAGAGACCGAGAAAGCAGGGCCACCCGACGAGAACATCTTCGCCTTCAAGGAAACCACAAGAGGTTTATAATATTCAAGGCATGATGGCACAACACGACTGCTAGAAAGGGAAGCAAAAGGGGGCTTACCTTCAAAAAGTAATGGGTTCCTTGATAACCAAATCTCCCATGCCACAAAACATAGAATATCAGCCCATCTTCCACCCTTTGGATGCCAATGGAAAACACTGTTAGAGAATGATCCATCCGGCTAATTATCAGATGAAGATAGCCAAGATATAGTGAAAAGCCAAACCTCTTGATAGAAGGAACAACTAACAAACATATGGTCAGCTGATTCTGCCTCCGAACAACATAGAGGGAATCTATTAGGTCCAGACCCCCCCCCCCCCTCTGAACATAATTGTCCCAAGTAAGAATGCAATTCTCCAATGCCAACCAAATGAAGCAAATGATTTTCAATGGAGTATTATAATGCCAAGCAGTCGAATGCCACCAACTGGGAGAAAACAATTCCTCTGAGAATAAGGAGTCATATGCCTCTTTGGCTGAAACCTATCATGAATTTACATTCCAAGACCAGTGCAGAACATCTTGCTTATTCGATAATTTGATGTTACTTATTTTTAGATCCAAGATAAAAAAAGATCCCAAATACGACCCATGGAGCCATAGAGACCTAATTGCACAGAAGTGATCCATCCCTGATAACCAATTGCAATATGATTAAGTGTGTGATATCCTTTCGATTTAATGAAATGGGAAATATCCCAAAGAATTTTGTAATCCACCGGACCCCCCACGAAAGGATCAACACCAACCCAGATATACCTACCATCCTTGGGCAACCAAGCCAACCAATTTCCAACCACCTTCACAGCTCCAGAGAGCCCGGTCCAAATGTTGGAGACCCCTTTCGTGTAATTTCCACCTTGTCTAAACCACTACTCCATGGAAATAACTCTGAGATACTTTTCTTTAATGATTTTGCTCCATAAGCAATCAACAAATAGTGCTCGCTAGAGACTTTTAGCCGCTAAAGCATTTGTGAAAAAATATATATTTTTAAGTGCCCAACCACCCAACTTCTTGGGTTTTGCCAATTGTAACCAGTTGATCAAATGAATTTTTTTCTTATCACTTCCCCCAGACCAAATGAAGTTGAAAACACGCCTACAAATCCCATTGAGAATGGATTTAGGAATTATATATAATGAGATCCAATAAACAACAAGATTTTGAAGGACCGATTTAGCTAATGTAAGTCTGCCACCCAATGAAAGCCACCTCTAACACCAATTGTTGATCCTGTGATCAAATTTTTCCAGCAACCACCTCCAATCTTTGATCAAATATTTATTAGGTTTTATATAAAAACCCAAATATTTGGTACCATCCTCAAGTGATCCAAAGTTGAAAGGAAAGAAGTGACCAATCGCTATCTTGGCCCCTTCCTTAATATCATGTTCCAAAAAATAAGATTTTTCATGGTTGATTAGTATATCCGACACAGAAAAGTAAGAGAATTGTATGCATGGCATGCCATTCCTCCACATTGTCACCTCCAAAGAGTAATATATCATCTACAAAGAGTAGATGAGTCACCAAAGATAGAGTAGTGACCTTAACCCCTTTAAGAGACCCTTCTGATCTAGCTTTGATCAATAGTCTGTTGAGCCCTTCAATGACTAGGAGAAAGAGGAGACAGTGGACATCCCTGCCTTAAACCCCTCAAACCTTTGAAAAAATGTGAAGGGGAACCATTTATCAAAACAATGAAGTTTACAGAGGAGAAACATGCCATGATCCAGTGACAAATTTCCCAAGGGAGTCCGATCTGAATTAGTATCAACCTAGGAAAATTCCAATCCATGCGATCATATGCCTTTGCTAGATCCAATTTAAGAATGATAGATTTTATGCACTTAGTATTTATGTTGTGGAAAGTCTCCTAATCCACCCCGACCACATCTAGAATTTGTCTATCATCAAGAAAGCCAAATTGCTTACATGAGATATACTTGGATAAGACAGGCCTTAATCTGGATGCGATCATCTTTGAGATAATCTTGTAGATCAAATTGCAGAGAAAATCGACCTAAAGTCTTTGAAATCAATAGGGAAATAGATTTTGGGAATAAGTGCTATAAACGTTGAGTTTATCGCCCCAGATACCTTCCATATAACACATGACTCTTCCACATCAACTAGGATATATTGACTCATAATATCAAAGAAAGATAAGAAAAGTTCAACCATCCAGCCATTTGGACCTGGACTTTTTGATTTGGCAAAACCCTTCAATATTGCTTCCACTTCCTCAGTAGTCACCGGTTTAAACATATTATTTCCTTCCTCTTCACAGAAAAATCTAAAATATTCTTTAATGACTTTGAATTGCTCTAGCAAAGACGAAGACTTTGGGTCATGATAAATATTTTCAAAAAATGCGGAGGCCTCCTTATGTAAGTCTTCAAGCGAGGATCTCATCCCTTCAGAGTCTTTGAGCTCCCAAATAGTATTTATAATCCTTCTGTTCTCTGCAAATTTTTGAAAAAATTGGAATTTGAGTCACCCGCCTCGATCCAAACTACCCTGCTTTTCAAACACTAGGATTCCTCTTCCTCTTTTAAAATATGAAGTTTCCTTCTTTCCAGCTCCAAAAGGGAAAGCTGATCCACCCGATTGATTGAGCCATTTATATTTGACGTGGAAATGTCTTCAATATGTGCTTTGATATTGACCTAATCCCGTTTCAATTCTTTCTTCTTTTTACATTCCCAACAAACTGAAACCTCTTTAAGATGCTTTAGTTTTTTAACCAGGGAATCCATAACAGATGCACCCACTAAGACATGAACCTTTGATCATTCGGCCCTCACCAAGTCGGTAAAAGACTGATCTGAAAGCCATGCATGATTAAATTTAAAAGGAACCTTTTGCCAATAGCCATCCACCTCAAATTGAAAAATTACAGGTTGGTGATCATATATTATGGCAGGATCCACCCAAGATCTGTATTTAAACAAAGAGTCCAGTAAACCCTCAGAGACAAGGAACCTGTCTAATCTCTTCAAGATTGAATCCTGGCCACAACGCCCATTCCTCCAAGTGGGCCTAATGGTAACGACTCAACATCAATAAGGTTCACATAAGAAAACATGTTTGAAAAATAAGGGACCATCGAATCAATTTTGGAATAGCAACCCAAACCTCTGAGGTCGACATAGTAAGATTTAGCTCCCCCATAAGTATCAGGTCATTCAAATCCAACATATTTTCTTCACGAATACAATCCCAAAAGGCCCTTTTGTAAATATACGAACTGTAATAGTTTATAATATTAATAGTTATGTCAAAACCAACAATTTTTCCTAATAGGAGAATGCCAGCCGAAGTTTTACAAGATTTTAGATTCGCTTTCTGCAGATTCCAAGCCACCAAAAATCCCCCTGACTTCCCAACCACGTCAATCGAACAAATTTCCCAAGATGCTTTTAAAGCCATAAAAAATAGCCTGACTCTTTCCCCACACATCATAGTCCCTTGTAAGCAAACAAGATCCGGATTCATTAACTCCAAGGATCTTTTCACGGCAATTTTTTTTCAGGAGTCCCCCCACTCCCCTAATATTTAGGGAGAAAAAGATCATTTTTTAACCCTTGCAAGGGCTTTAACATCTCTAAGAGCCTCGAAGTCCGATGAAAGAGTGATCTCCATAAAATCCACTAGGTTGACCTCAGGTGAGAAACATTTTCCCTTTTTGGCTTTAATTTTCTTGGCATTGCGAGTTTTAATAGGGGAAAAATCAAAGTCAATCCCCCCTGTCTAGCCCCCTTAACCTGTTTTTTATGTGGAAGAGGCGCCTCATGAGTCTGCTGAGGCCTATCCTGGATCTGGGGGGATACCTCTTGTACAACAACCTTATTACCAATAAAATATAGAATGAGAGACAACTTGGAAACCTCACAGAAAGAAGGGATATGAATATTGGCTTTATGCATTGGAGCATCCGAAACCTCCAACTTTTTCGGGCCAACCCCAATGGTCGGATCTAGCAAGATCGCCACCGACCCAAATACAGAGGAATTATTTGAGACAAGAATCGTTCCATCCCTCGAATAAATGGTATCCCCCCACCCACGACAACACCCACCCCCCCTTCTTCAGAGAAAGGATCCGAGGCTATACCCACCCATAAGACTAGATAAATCCTCTTGATTTGTACCCATAGAAGCTTCGATAAGGAAGACGGGAGACGACCAGCCCTAAATACCCCTATCGGCTCATATTTAAAATCTAGATATTTTATAAAATCTTTTTCCAAATCTAATAGAGAAATAAATAAAGCTGGGTCATTTAACTTAATCTTACCAATTAAGTGGGAGCCCATATCTGAAGAGTCCAACACCTGGTAAGGAGGTAAAGTCAAGGAAGGAGCTGATGCCAAGTCACCATCCATCTCATCGTTATCATCTGAGGACCAAGTAATGTCTTGTTCCTTAGACCCATCGTCCGTCGAAGAAGTGAGAGGAGTCGAACATTGCCTCCAAAGATGTCCCACAACCTTACATGAGGAGCACCTGGAGGGGATGCCTTCATAATCAATCATCTAAGAATAAGATCTATCCCTCTAGTCAATCTTTAGGGACTCAATCAATCCCTTAGAAACATCTACTTCCACAAGCATATGGCCCACTCACATAGATCAAATTATAGGAAGGTTGAAGTCCTTAAGCAACGTAAGAGAGTAGTATTGGTTGCAGCTTTTGATCGATATATATATATATATAAAATTGAATTATGGAGTCCAATTTCAATTTATAGCCAAGATAAAAACAAAAATAGTGGAAGATGGAATCTTCACTTTAAGTTGTATTATACTTAGTGCATAGTCATTATAAAAGAAAATGTGGTGGAAGAAGGAATCTTTACTTAGGCTTTATCACTATATGGTTTTGTCTATACAAATAAGTATTATCTCTCAAAACTTGGTGTACAATTATGGGATACAAGGATGATTTGTTAAATTTGATATTTGAACTTTGTGGTTTTCAATGATTTTCTTTTGAGATGTTTTTTAATGAGTAGTGGTGAATTCTACATTATTTCATGTTTTTAATCTTATATTATATGAATTATGCACACAAAATCATAAAATGAGTAAGAAAGCATAGCTTTTAACTAAATAAGTATGGGTTTGAGTATAACATATATTATATGAATTATGTTTATGAATTCATAAAATGAGTAAGAAAGTATAACTCTTAACTAAAAAAGTATGAGTTTGAGTATAACATAGAATGAATAAGAAAGTATAGCTTTTATTTAAAGAAGTATGAGTTTGAGTATAACTGGGTAATATGTAAAATTAAGTTAAAAATTGTCCATTGTTTAAGTGAACATTAATTCTTGATCACATCAACAAAATTTATGGACAAATTGATTAATTATTTATGACACCTTATATGATTTTGTGATCACTTTACACACAATAAAAGAAACTTAAACCCTAAAGCATATCATTCAACTCGTAAGTTACAACTCATATCATTCAACTCATCAAGTTACAATAAAGGAAACTTAAACCCTAAAAGCATATCATTCAACTAGTAATTTTTTTTTCAACAAAATTATACAAATCAATATTAAAATGGACATTAATACAAATACCAAAAATCTAAAATTGTTATATAATTTTGAATCCAAAACTTGAAACACATTATACTCTAAATAATTAGACTCATCATTAAACACTTCCAACAACCATTCTCTCAATTAGGAACTTCTCTCCTCATACTATGGCATTTTGTGCATCCAAATTTAAATGATTGTGTGCATACAAGTCACATTAAGTCCTCTTGCAATCACTCACTTCTTTTTACTAGTTAAAATACAACATATTGAGTATTAACTAAAGTGTGATCATATAAATGGTGGTTATTTTTTCATAAGAGTATTTCCATATATATATATATAATTTTAATATTAATTAAATTTTTAAATTTATAAAAATATATTTTTATAAATATTAATTAAAAAAATTATACATTCAAATGGACTTGAATCCAATAAAATATTATATTATAAAGTAACATTAATAGATAGGTGGTGGATAGATGATATTTAAGTTTGAATATGACGTTTCATAAATATGTATTTTTGAATTAGAATTAATTTTGGATAGCAATGTATTCCATTTTTCATTATTCAATTGATTTTTCCAATTTGTAGTTTAGTGTGTAAATTGTCTATATGTTAGAATGGATTTATAGTATTTTATTGACTTTTATCTTTTATTTAAAAATAATAATAGTTTCTATGTATTAAATTAATATTTAAAACATTTTTAGAAAATCATTTTTTTTACACCATCTATCTTTTAATCATCACAACTTATACCTTACAAATTTGATAAAAGAAATTTGTTATACACATTAAATGTTTACCAAACCCAAAACATCACTTATAAAGCACCCCCGAAGTGAAACCACATTTATCAAAATTTACAGAGAACGTAAAATGAAAAGTAACAAGAAAAGTAAAGTTTCATTTTACAAAAGTTGTGAAATTCCGAATCCTATGGTACGGCAGAGACTTATCTCTTTGCGTGTTAGTCGGCCATAAAGCAAAATTGTGAAAGTAGAAGAAGGAGCTGCTGTGGGGTAGGTAGTACCTCTCCACGTGTTGGTCGGCCACAAAAATCACAAAATTGTCTAACGCGTGTTTACCATTATTACCAATTGTCATAATCACCAACATCACAACTCACCCCACCGAAGAACTTTCATGTGTGGCATATCAGGAAATATCACAGCAGTGGCAAAGCAGCTTAATTGACAGAGTTGTAACGCGGCTTTGGCATCGAAATATTACATCATTGCTCAACGCATAGACTGCATATTTAAAAGGCTCATTGTGCTTGCTTGCAGTTTCCACCGATCAAATTTAGCTGCTTTATTTCTGTTTCAGTTCATTAAATTCTCCACATTACACTGTCAATGGCAAACCTAACTACTGCTGCTTCGTCCTCCATGGCGTCCTCTGCTCCCTCGACTTCTTATACCCGTTACGATGTCTTCATAAGTCATCGCGGACCGGATGTTAAAAACACCTTCGCTAGCCATCTATACAGACGCCTTTTTAACAGTGGATTGAGTGTCTTTTTGGACAGGGAAGAATTGGAGGAGGGACACAACATTTCCTCCCAAATCAAACAAGCTATCCATGGTGCCTCTCTCCACATTGCAATTTTATCTCTAAACTATGCGCAATCTAGTTGGTGCTTGGATGAACTTGTCCTCATGAAAGACTCGGGGGCTACCATTCTTCCAGTGTTCTTCAAGGTTGACCCTTCTGTGGTTCGCTGGACGGACAAAGGTGGAGCTTACGCTGAAGCCCTTCAGGGCCTCCAACAGAAAACAACACCGGACTCTGAAACTGGTGAAGCGAAGCCACGCTATGACTCAAACACTATTCAGAATTGGAGAAACGCACTTTCCTATGTCGCGGATCTGAGCGGTTTCGTGCACGGGTGAGCTGCATTTCCTGCTGTCTCTTCCAATCTGTGTTAATTTTTATTTGTTGGATTGATTAAGCTGCATATATACTTACGTAGGCGTTTCTTACTTTGTTATTTTAATCTATTTAGGGACCAGGACGATGAAGGCGAGCTCTTGGATAACTTAATGGAAAGCGTTTTCAAAAAGGTTCCAAGGCCACCGTTGGATGTGGCGAAATACCCAACTGGTTTGGACCTCAAATTTGAAGAATTTGAGAAGACAGTGCTATCGCAGAAGCAGGATGAGAAGCCTGTAGAGGCCAAAGTCGTGGGCATTGTGGGCGTGGGTGGAGTTGGGAAAACCACCCTCGCCAAAGAATTCTTCAACATTAGGAGATCAGATTATAATAGTTCTTCTATTTTATTTGATGTCAGAGAAAATGCACGCACAATATCTGACTTGCAGTATAAGCTCCTCATAGACCTAAAACCTGAGTTTAAAGAGATTGAAATTAAGAGTCGTGATGAAGGCATAGAGATACTTAAAAGGCATCTCTCATCTTGTCATGCCCTTATCATTTTAGATGATGTAGATCATATGGATCAATTGGAAGCGTTTTTTCCAATTAAGAAAGTCCTTAGACCAGATAGCTTGATTTTGGTTACCTCTCGCGACAGTCATGTTCTAAGAATATCAGGGGTCTTAGAGTCGTCCATTTATACTCTACAGGGGATGGATACACTGCACTCCAAAGAGCTCTTTTGCCGTTATGCCTTCGATCAGACAGATCCACTTCCAGAATTTGCAGATCTGGTAGATGGGTTTGTAAAGGCGTGTGGTGGGCTGCCGTTATCCTTAAAAGTGTTTGGGGCTCATGTTTGTGGAGAAAATGATAGATCTTTCTGGCAAGAGATTTTGAAGGAACTTGACAAGATACTACCTTCTGAGATTTTTGTCAGACTAAAGATTAGTTATGACTCGCTTAGTCCACAGGACAAGGAAATATTCTTAGATATTGCTTGCTTTTTCCTTGGAGAAGATGGAGACCAGGCAATAAGAATATGGGGCACGGTGGGGGTTAGAAATCTACAAAACAAATGTTTGGTGGAGCTGAACGAAAAAAATAAAATAAAAATGCATGACCACATTAGGGATATGGGAAGACAGATTGCGGAGGAAAGATCCATGCCCCGTCGTCTTTGGCATCCGACCACCTACATCAATGATGATTTGTTTCAGCAATCTTCACCTGTAAGTACTTCAATAATCCAAACGTGTCTTCGGTTTAATTAAATTTTAATATTTTAAGTTTCTTTATTAAGAGAAAGATATATCGGTTTACTGTGATTCTTCTGATCAATGGACAGGTAATAACCGAAGTTCGCGGCATTAAGATATTTAGTTCCTCCTTTGATGTCTCCCAAAGAAATGAAATGAGCAACAACGTCAATTTTCCTGGTATGAGGAAATTGCGACTTGTTGCCACTGAAAATGGTTATTTAGAAGGTATATTGAGCAGAGTGCAGTTACCACATCTCATATGGCTTCGGTGGAATAGATGTCCCGAGTCTTCCCTGCCTGACTGGATTCCGATGAGGAATTTAAGAGTTCTAGAAGTGAGGGGGAGCAGATTGAACACACTGTGGCCACAAGTAGGCAAACATATATTTGTGCATCTATTCTCTTTATTTAATTTCATTTTGTAGACTATGCATCTCTTACACTGAATCTATTTCTTTATTTAATTTCATTATTTAATTTCATTTTGTAGACTATGTATCTCTTACACTGAATCGTCAACATTGCAGGCTGCGCCTCTCAAATTGCGAGAGTTAAAAATCTGGGCTCGCCTTTCAGACATTCCAAAGTCTATAGGGCAGCTGAGGGACCTCGAAAGGATTGAAATAGGCAATCCATGGTCATCCGACGCACCCACACTCACAAGGTTGCCTGACGAATTTTGTTATCTGCGATCCTTGAAATACTTGGTTTTCAATAGGTTCTCCAGAATGGCGTCGCTACCTGATTCCTTCGGAGAGCTAATAAATCTCCAACACATCGATTTGAATGGTGCTACCAGTTTGGAGATGCTTCCAAATTCATTTGGGAAGTTAACTCGGCTCAAACATCTATGTTTGAGGGGCTGCACGAATTTGACCATCTCCAACGGAACATTCGGAAATATTTCAATGCTGGAATACTTAGATCTTTCAAATTGTAAGCAAGTGAACGAATTACCTCCCCAAGTCGCACATCAACAGTCCTTGCAAACATTATATTTGAAGGGAACGATGTTAAAAGAACTCCCAAGCCTTGTTGGAGACCTCTGCAATTTGGAAGTTCTGGAATTAAGTAGTGATTTGTTGGAATTGCTGCCACGTCGGCTCGGTGACATGGAGAGCTTGAAGATCTTATCATTGTCTTATTGGCCGCAATTGAAATTCTTGCCCGACTCCATTGGACTGCTGACTCAGTTGACTGAGTTGAAGCTGGAGCGTTGTGGGATAGAATACTTACCACAAGAGCTTTTCAAGATGAACAATTTAGAATCTTTGATAGTTTCGGATTGTCCGTTGCGGGAACATCCATTTAAAAAGGAGATTGAAGGAGAACGGGAGAGAGCGTTGAATAAATTGAACTCCTTCAACGACAGATGCATGCTTCGGCTCAAGAGGTTAATGCTCCAGCGGTGCACAGAAACAAGGGAGATATTTTTTGATGAAGGTGTTTGCCCTAATCTTCAACAACTTGTCTTGAATGATTGTTATGAATTGAGGCAAATAGGATGGCTGTGCGGTCGCATCTGCGCAAAAGTTGACGATCTCCCCAGTCTTGAGAGGTTGAATGCTAGCCGATGCCAGAAACTCCACAGCATACAAGGGTTGGAGCAGCTCACGAAGCTTACAGAACTAAATGTTAGCGAATGCCATGGGATAACAGAGCTGCCAGGTGTGCAACATTTGACTTCTTTAAAAACGTTGAATGTTAGTGGATGTGAGAAGCTCCAGAGGATAGAAGGGTTGGGTCAGCTCACACAACTTAGAGAACTAGATGTCCATGAATGCCGTGAGCTGTCAGGTGTGGAATATTTGACTTCTTTGGAGACGCTGAATGTTGGTGGATGCATACAAGGGTTGGGGAAGCTCACAAAGCTTACACAACTAAACGTTAGGGAATGCCATGGTATAACAGAGCTGCCAGGTCTGCAACATTTGACTTCTTTAGAAACGTTGAATGTTAGTCGATGTGAGAAGCTCCAGAGCATAGAAGGGTTGGGTCAGCTCACACAGCTTAGACAACTACATGTGGTTGACTGCCGTAAGATACAAGAGCTGTCAGGTGTGGAATATTTGACTTCTTTGGAGACGCTGATTGTTCGTGGATGCCAGAGACTCCGGAGCATACAAGGTTTGGGGCAGCTCACAAATCTTACACATCTAAATGTTAGGGAATGCCATGTCATAACAGAGCTGCCAGGTGTGCAACATTTGACTTTTTTAAAAACGTTGAATGTTAGTCAATGTGAGAAGCTCCAGAGCATAGGATTGGGGCAGCTCAAACAGCTTAGACAACTACATCTCGAAGAATGCCGTGAGATACAAGAGCTGTCAGGTGTGGAATATTTGACTTCTTTGGAGAGGTTGAATGTTAGAGGATGCCAGAAACTCCAGAGCATAGAAGGGTTGGGGCAGCTCACACAGCTTGAAAAACTAGATGTCAAAGAATGCCGTGAGATACAAGAGCTGTCAGGTGTGGAATATTTGACTTCTTTGGAGATGTTGAATGTTAGCGGATGCCAGAAACTCCAGAGCATACAATGGTTGCCGCAGCTCACACACCTTAGAAAATTAGATGTCAAAGAATGCCGTGAGATACAAGAGCTGTCAGGTGTGGAATATTTGACTTCTTTGGAGACGTTAAATGTCAGTGGATGCCAGAAACTCCTGAGCATACAAGGGTTGGGGCAGCTCACAAAGCTTAGTAAACTAAGTGTTTGCAAATGCCATGAGTTATCAGAGTTGCCATGTATGGAAAATTTAACTTCTTTAAAGGAACTGGATGTTAATGGATGCGAGAAGCTCCAAAGCATCCAAGGGTTGGGGCAGCTCACAAAACTTAGAACACTAATTGTTCGCAACTGCCATGAGATACAAAAGCTGCAGGGTGTGGAATATTTGACTTCTTTGGAGTGGTTGAGTGTTAGTGGGTGTGAGAAGCTCAAGAGCTTACACTGGTTACGTCACCTCAAAGAGCTTGAAAGACTATATGTTCGGAAATGGCGTGAGATACAAGAGTTGCCCGAGGTGGAATATTTGACGTCTTTAAAGACGTTGGATGTTAGTGGATGCGAGAAGCTCAAGATCATACAAGGGTTGGGGCAGCTTACAAAGCTTAAACAACTGAATGTTAGTAAATGCCATGAGATACGAGACATTCCACATGTGGAAAATTTGACTTCTCTAGAGATGTTGAATCTTAGTGGATGTGAGAAGATTGAGATCATATCAAGGTTGGCGCAGCTCACAACTCTTAGAAAACTAAATGTTAGTAAATGCCATGGGATACAAGCGCTGCCACCCGTGGAACATTTTGCATCTTTGGAGAAGCTGGATGCTAGTGGATGTGAGAAGATTAAGAGCATACAAGGGTTGGGGCAGCTTACAAATCTTATAGAACTGAATGTTAGTGAATGCCATGGGATAACAGAGCTGCCAGGTGTAGAACATTTGACTTCATTGAAGACGTTGAATATTAGTGGATGCCAGAAGCTCCAGAGCATACAGGGGTTTGGGTATCTTACAATGCTTAAAGAACTAAATGTTAGTAAATGCCATGAGATAGAGTTGCCCAGAGTGGAAAATTTGACTTCTTTAGAGATGTTGAATATTAGTGGATATGAGAAGCTTGAGATCATACCAAGGTTAGGGAAACTCATAACGCTTAAAGAACTAAATGTTAGTGAATGCCATGGGATACAAGAGCTGCCAGCTCTAGAACATTTGACTTCTTTGGAGAAGCTGAATGTTAGTGGTTGTGAGAAGATCAAGAGCATACAAGGTTTGGGGCAGCTCTCAAAGCTTACAGAACTAAATTTTAGTGAATGCCATGGGATAACGGAGCTGCCAGGTGTGGAACATTTGACGTCATTGGAGACGTTGAATGGTAGTGGATGCCAAGATCTCCGGAGCATAACAGGGTTGGGGAAGCTTACAAAGCTTAAGAATCTAAATGTTAGTAAATGTCATTGCATAAAAGAGCTGCCGAGTATGGAAAATTTGACTTCCTTGGAGATGTTGAATGTTAGTGGATGTGTGAAGCTTGAGATCATACCAAGGTTGGGGCAGCTCACAACTCTTAGAGAACTAAATGTTAGTGAATGTCATTGGATACGGGAGCTGCCAGGTGTGGAACCTTTGACTTCTTTGGAGAAGCTGCATGTTATTGGATGTGATAAGATCAAGATTGAGAGAATACAAGGGTTCGGGCAGCTCACAAAGCTTACTGAACTAAAATTTAATGACTGTCATGAGATAACAGAACTAACAGGTGTGGAGCATTTGACTTCTTTGGACACGTTGAATGTTAGTGGATGCCCGAAACTCCAGAACATACAAGGGTTAACGCAGCTCACAATGCTTAGAGAATTAAATGTTAGTGAATGCCGTGGGATACAAGCGCTGCCAGCTGTGGAACATTTGACATCTTTGGCGAAGCTGAATGTTAGAGGTTGTGAGAAGATCAAGAGCATACAAGGGTTGGAGCAACTCACAAAGCTTACAGAGCTAAATGTTAGTGACTGCCATGCGATAACAGAGCTTCCAGGTGTGGAATATTTGACTTCATTGCAGACGTTGAATGTTAGTGGATTGCAGAAGCTCCAGAGCATACAATGGTTGGGGCAGCTTACAAATCTTAAAAAACTAAATATTAGTAAATGCCATGAGATACAAGAGCTGCCAAGTGTGGAAAATTTGACTTCTTTAGAGATGTTGAATGTTACCGGATGTGAGAAGATTGAGATCATACCAAGGTTGGCGCAGCTCACAAAGCTCAGAGAACTAATTGCTAGCGAATGCCATGCGATACAAGCGCTGCCAGTCAAACATTTGACGTCTTTGGAGAAGCTGAATGCTAGTGGATGCGAGAAGATCAAGAGCATACAAGGTTTGGGGCAGCTCACAAAGCTTATAGAATTAAATGTTAGTGAATGCCATGGGATAACAGAGCTGCCAGGTGTGGAACATTTGATTTCATTAAAGACGTTGAATATTAGTGGATGCCAGAAGCTCCAGAGCATACCAGGGTTGGTGCATCTTACAAAACTTAAAGAACTAAATGTTAGTAAATGCCATGAGATACCAGAGCTGCCAAGTGTGGAAAATTTGACTTCTCTAGAGATGTTGCATTTTAGTGGATGTGAGAAGCTTGAGATCATACCAAAGTTAGGGCAGCTAACAATGCTTAGAGAACTAAATGTTAGTGAATGCCATGGGATACCAGAGCTGCCAACTGTGGAACATTTGACTTCTTTGGAGAAGTTGAATATTAGTGGATGTGAGAATATCAAAAGCATACAAGGGTTGGGGCAGCTCACAAAGCTTATAGAACTAAATGTTACAGAGTGCCAGGAGATAACAGAACTGTCAAGTGTGGAAAATTTGACTTCTTTAGAGATGTTACATTTTAGTGGATGTGAGAAGCTTGAGATCATACCAAAGTTAGGGCAGCTAACAATGCTTAGAGAACTAAATGTTAGTGAATGCCATGGGATACCAGAGCTGCCAACTGTGGAACATTTGACTTCTTTGGAGAAGTTGAATGTTAGTGGATGTAAGAATATCAAAAGCATACAAGGGTTGGGGCAGCTCACAAAGCTTATAGAACTAAATGTAACAGAGTGCCAGGAGATAACAGAACTGTCAGGTGTGGAACATTTGACTTCTTTGGAGAGGTTGAATGCTAGTGGATGCCAGAAACTCCGGAGCATACAAGGGTTGGGGCAGCTCACAAGGCTTAGAGAGCTAAATGTTGAGAAATGCCACGAGATACCAGAGCTGCCAGGTATGGAAAAAGTGACTTCTTTGGAGAAGCTGAATGTTAAAGGATGCCAGAAACTCAAGAGCATACAAGGGTTGCGAAAACTCACAAAGCTTAGAGAACTCGATGTTAGGGATTGTTATGAGATGCAAGAATTGCCGGGTGTTGAACATTTGACCTCGATGGAGATTCTTGATGCTTGTGAGTGTCCCAAACTGCAGTGGTGTGATGGAGTGCTTGAGCAGCTGCGCCAACAGTTGAAGGAAGGCCTCAAATATGAAAAACAAAGAGAAACAAGTCGCAATATCTGTGTTGTGTGTTTAATATTGATTATGGTCATGGTCGTACTTACTGTGTTTGCTTACACTATTACATAGTAGCAGCAGGGCTTTAATTGCTTCAGGTTTTGTTCATATATCTATCTATGCACAATCTGTATAGTAGCAGGGCTTTCATTGCTTCATGTTTTGTCCATCTATCTCTGTACAAACCTGTATAGTAGCAGGGTTTTCATTTCTTATATCTATGTACAGCAAAAAATTGCTTATCTATCTAAGGACAGGATTAATCTATGTTCTGTACACACTACTACACCGAGGGGAATTAGTACTATCAGAGGTTCCTGTTCTTAACTTTATTTTTATCTTCGGCAGTGGCTGAGCAGATCAGCTCGTGGAATACAAATTTTGGGTTGCTTTTCGAGGATCAATTGAGTTCAGGGCTAAACAGGAAAACTCCTAATAAGAGGGAATAACTCCAATTCCTCTGCCAACTATTGTTTTTATTTGTATTCTAATCCCAGTATGTAATTAGGGTTCCATGAAATTTTCTCTTTTGAAGTTTGTGCTTGTTTAAAAGATATTTGGGAAACATTTTCCTATCTCTAGAGAAATTCCATGCCTAGGGTTCTTATTCATTCAGTCTGCAATTGTTATGTTGGTTTTGGAATAACATGGGAATTTGTGACAAATTTGGATGGATGGAAAGGATGGAAACAGTAGAGAATCAAATTTCTTGTTGTTACTTTTCATACGAATATATTGCCGAGTCAAAATGTTACTTTTGGACTGTTCTGGTTACGGATCTGCAAACAAATAATGGTTTTGTTTTGTATTAAAGCTTATTTCCAAGTTTGCAATATGCAGTTTCTTCAATATCAGTAGTGAATATAGATCCTTGCTGTATTTACCTTTAAAGACTGATTACATAAGATACACACTGACCAAATGCACACTAAACATCAACTGTCCATGGTTATATAAGGTCTTCTTGTTTTCTTGAACTATGTAAGAGTATGTTTTTCTGTTTTGATATCAGGAGTGATTCATCTATGTATCAGTTATACATAACTGATGTGGATGTATCTATGTGCACAAATCTGTTGGTTTTACTTGATAATTTTTTTTACAAGATCTTTGCATAAATTTCAAGTTAATTTGGCGTGTTGCCATACTCCTGATCCCGAGAGAGATTGACTTCTGTTTAATGATTAATCTGACAGGTATTTGGTGAATCAAGAATGCATTAAGCCACTCTGTGATCTATTAGTCTGCCCAAGCCCAAGTTGGTAATGATGCATTTCATTGTGTTCAGTGGGCACAATGTTGTTTGGTGCAAAGGCAATTGGGAAATACACCATCCACATGGAAAGGCGGAGATCCTCGTGGTTCAAAATTGGTGGCATTTCTCGCATAATTTCCTGTATAACTTCATTGTAAGTATTTTGTGCATCTTGGTTTCAAATCATAACAGCAACTTGTCTTCTAAATGAATATCCATGTTGTTTGTGGAAATTTCTTGAGCTCTATATAAAAGATTGAGAGTTCTCTTTAATTGAATACTCGGGTGCAATAATATTTAAATTCAACGCAGTCATTGCAGTGTCTAAATTTTATCCCACATTTATATACACAGTGTAGTGGTGATGGATCTTCCACTGCTTCCCTCTATGCAGAGCGTCTTCTTTCTCTAGATGCAACTATAACAATAGTACCAAAAAAACCTCGTGGGTTTGTGTGGTAAAGAAGAGGATAGAATATATAGATTGACTGAACGAGGTCATCATTGTAGGGATTTATTGTACAATCCAGGCTCGTCAGGATTGATTCCAAGTAGTTTGGGTAATTTGCAACATCCTTGGATGTTGTAAGCATTTTGAACCCTGTAGTTCAATCGTTGGCAATTTTGTTCAAATTGTTTCCAATCGACTAATTTTAACTCGTTTTAGGATTTTGGTAGGCTGTAGGTTTTCTGGGCGCATTCCAGAAGAGCTGGGCAAGCTGCATAAGCTCATTATTCTGTAAGTAGATACTCCTTAAAAAACCCTTATTTTTATGAACAAGTACACTTTATGACATTGTGAATCATCGTCGTTTTTGGTAGGGACACGGATTTGAATGATTTATCGGGAAGTATTCCTCCCTTCTTCCATCTTTGAAAAATCTTACCAGGCTCCACTGGTTCAATTCGTCCAACAATTCCATTTATGGAGAATTTACAGTTGAGAATTTGTCCTAACTAGTTCTTATGTCATTGATTGTTAAAGCCACTTTAATAAAAACAACTTGAGTGGATCAATTTCACCAGAGGTTTTCCATGAAAATATTACCCTAAAACATGTGTAAGTACCCATGTTCATTGTGCTGTAAGGACTTAATTTACTTCAGAATAAACTATTTTGATCAAATTAGACCTAGAACATAGGGCCACTATGTGCAGGTTATTTGATGACAATTCATTTAAGGAGAGATCCCCTCAACTATTGGAAATGTATCATCCTTGACTGTCTTGTTAGTCTCCCATATGATCTAGTTTCATTTGGATTTTAAATTGCACAAAGTCTCCAACTCCTTTTTATGTGACCATGTTGAAGATAAAGCTTAAACATCCACTTACAATAATGTTCAGTTTACTAAGTGTGGTATCAACTAAGTATGGGCACGTGTCATGTGTGAAATAACACAAATGTGTGTTAGTGTATATGCAAACCCGGTTACAATTCTGTTGTTTATTTATTAATATGGTATCTTAGTGAGGAGTTTACAAGTGCAAGTGAATTTGGTGTAGAGTGTAGAAAATTTAGTTGGAAAACGTTACTTCTTGTTGAATATTTATATGCATGAAGTTTGTAGGTGAGAATTTTCTTGTTTGATTTTATACTTTAAGAAATGATGTTGGTAGAGGAAAAAAGAATTAAGAAAAAAAATGATTAGGAAAAAATATAAATTCCTTAACATGCTCAGGTGTGTTCCTTCACCCGCGTTGGAGTGTCCATAGCAGTGCTGTCGAATCTAATATGTGGAGATTATCCATAAGCAGGGCTGTTGAATTTAACGATGTTATCTTATTCTGAAAATAAATGCTCCAACACCAACATACACTTTTTAAGTATGTTGTGAACTTAAAATGAAAATGTGTCTGGACTAATACAACAAGTGTCCATAGTAGTGCTGTCGAATGTAATATGTGGAGATTATCCATAAGCAGGGCTGTTGAATTTAACGATGTTCTCTTATTCTGATAATAAAATTCTGCTGATTTTTTTTAGCTGACTATTTCTCAATATCTTAACAGACCATCTAAATCTTATTCAATGATTAAAAGGAGGCTAGCTGATTGCAAATATTTCGAAGGCCCAATACAATCTAACATCGCTCACTTGGGACATGTTAATGAATCGCAAAATCGACGCTGGATTGCGCCTCTTCAAGATCATAGTATTAACAAAAATAATTCATTGATTTTGTGCATTTTGTTAGGCATCTATCAAATAATCAGCTCGACGGTTATATATCTGACTTATGTGGGATGAAAGATATTCAGTACATGTAGAAGGTTCAAGCTTGCGCAAAAGATCTCGAATGAATTTTATCAATTTAAGACTTCCAATGTTCGGGTGTATGCTATTTGTCTTTAGGGACCTGATTAACAATTCACTGGAGGTCTTCGATCTGCCAACCTGGTGATCTGCTCTAGCATCATTGACCACTATGTAAGTTCAGGTGATTTGAAATACCACACAAATTGAGTTTTGCTATCTTTCAATTTAACTGGTGTTTCTATTCCCCTTGCCTTGTTCTATAGTGTGATAAAAAAACAGTAATTTGAATGGGCTGCTTCCTTCTGAAGTTTTTAGCTTGCGGCAACTTGACACAGCATAAGTGTATTTTTAATTTTTTTTCTGCATTACTGTCAATATTACATTGTTTAAAGTTCAGACTTGAATAGTCAGGGATCTTCATTTTCCAATGGAGTAGGAGGCTCTCCAATAATTCTATAGTCAGACCTCTATTAGTTATGGAAGGATCTGTCAGCCAGCAGCTCCAGTTGATCAACTTTCGATACAACAAAAGACATTGCATATGTGAATCTTTATGGCAAATTCAATGATGGGATATTTGACGAGTTAGATTTGTGAAGTAATGAGAGTGTCCAAGAACCAAGCCCAGATATGCGGATTTGTGAAGTAGTGAGAGGGTTTAGAGAAACCAACTCCAAATCTGAGGCAGACTTTAATTAGGATGAACGTATATTGATTTAATAATTTAGCCTTCGAGTCTGCATAATTTATAGTTTAACTGGTTGAAAACAGGGAATTGTGGCTCCAGATTTATGAAGTCACGAGAGTGGTAAAAAAAACCATCCCCAATAACTGGTGGGATTCAGGGGACTGCGACTACAAAGGATTTAGATTTATGAAGTAACCAGTGGGGCCAAAAAAAACCAACCCCAAATCTGCAACCGATTTTAATCAGAATGAATGTATACTATTTAAAGTTTTAAGCGATGGTAATTGTTAAAAATGTTCATTTATTGATATTAGGTGTGTGTTGGTTTTTTTTAATTTATTTTGTTTCATTATAAACCAGAGTTTAGAAGCTTTTCTGAATTCTTTTATTGAATTTAAAGTTAGTGTTAGATGTTTCTACAATTCTAAGTAATCACCAGGATATGTTGATCCCCTGGACATTTTAAGTGATGCAAATCATGACAGAATAGTGATATATATATATATATATATATATATATTACATTGCATTGCATTGTGTGATGAGTTTTTCAATCATTCTAAACTCGTTGTTGTGATGCTAGTTTTGGTTTATATGATTATGAGGTCTTTTGGCAAAGCACTTCCATCCAATTGTTGAAGGATTATTTTCAGTGTTACAAGGGTACGTGTCCTTGGGGACGTCCATCCAATTGTTGAAGGATTATTTTCAGTGTTACAAGGGTACGTGTCCTTGGGGACGCATCCCCAAGGGTAGGAAACGTGCTTCCACGTCCCCTCAAGTCTCGGAAACAGCTCCATTGGAGACGACCCCCCACGTTCCCGTTTGAAAGAAACTTAAGGAAACACGGAAGGGAAACATTTCCCTCCTCAAAATGGTGTTCCCACGTTTCCTTTGATTGTTTTTTACCAAAAAAATAAAAAATTATTAAAAATTAAATGATAAAGAACCACGTTGTCCACTATTTTCCTTCTCAGTAGCCTCAATATTATTTGGTTGTTCAATATGGTTGTATTTCCGAATTTGTTTTTATCAGTTATAGCTTATGTATGGTTGTATTTCATTTTATTTCACTTGATGTATGTTGTAAACTGTATTAATCTTTAGATTATAAAATCAAAGACTTTAATGACTTATGCTCCAATTTTCAATTTTTATGTATTCTAATATAAATTTTGTAGTATTCATGGTGGGTTCTCTTATGTTGAAGTTCTCGACGTACCCTTCGCCGTTTCCTAAAATTTGGGGGTACTTTTGCATATGTTGTTTCTGCGTTTCCCCGCTCCCGCGTCCCCACTTCCCCCAGAAACTTGGCGGTACATTGATTATTTTATCTAGTTAGATTTGTGTTCTTATTCAGTACACCATCATTAGGGATAGGTTCTTGGACATGAGTAACTGTGTTCTTGGAGTATCTAGGATAGAGATATCTAGAATTAAATGCCTAGAAGATTATTTTCTTCCTTGTATATCCATTGAAGACAATGGGAAATTAGAGTTTATCGATCAAGAGTGTTAGAGTGTTTGTTGTGTTGGTGGGACTCGGGAGAGAAGTGGCGTCCCATGTATGTGGGCAAGCACAAACATGGTTTCATTTCTCTTACTAGCCCATCATCTGTCTATATCTGCATAGAAATAAACCTTACCGCCCCATGTCTATGTATCTCTGCATAAACATAAACTGTCCATGGAAAACAATTTGAAGTTGTAGTTACGATGAAGTGCGCTACAACTAATGGCCCACATGTGACCCTTGTATTTGTTCATTTGAGGTCCACCCATATTAACCTGCATGCAAATGACCTTTGGAAAGGTTTGCTAACATTAACATTGTTAGGGAATTTAAGCTTCATAGATTTTATAACTCAAATATGTGTCAATCATCGTCATATGATGTCTAAAATATTTGTCCCAAGTTACATGTTGAAAACTCAAGGAATGCTGATTCAGAAATCTTGGAATCTTTTCTCTTTTCTTGTATCATGAAAGTTGGTATGTGCTAAACAACACCACAACACCATTGCCATGGTTCTCTGTTCACACAGCCAAAAAAGTTACATCTATTTTATAACTAAATCTTTTGAGATTTGAAACAAGTGTGAATTTACAACTAATTTTTCTTTGCCTAAAGTGCCTGTTATAAATGTGAATTTGGTAGTATTATATTTTGGAACAACAAACCAAAAAGTGGATCTGTTGACAGATCTGTTCAGTGTTTACAGCTTTTTGGCATGCAGATCTGTGCCAAAAAATGCATCTGTTTTTGGATCAGCATGGCTCTGTTTTTGGCTGTATTTCCTGCAACTGCATCTGCGTTCGATATCTGATGTAAACTCTGTTTTATGTATAATATAAAGTATGGGTACCACTCCCAGTTTCGCCTTTCGTTGTTGCTAATTGCCTAAACTGTATCACCCTTCTGTCGGAACCATAATATCCCAGATCTCGCAAGATTCTGAGCATTGGCCTGAATAGCGGTTAGGCTCGCAGTAAGCCCTAGGGGAGGCGATAGAGCATGTTGGACCTGTGGTGTTCAGAAGAAAGATCGAAGGAATCCATATTGTGGTTATTCAGTTAGCAAGTTAACGCAAGCCGAACTTCAACTAAACAATTACATTTATTATAATTTATTAGTTATATAATCCTCAATACTAATTAAATTTATTTATGACCCTCTTACAGGTTGGTTTCCCATACGTCAATGATTTGGTATATGTCCACTACAAAGCTTCGACTCTGGGTGAAGCAGTTGGAGAAGATACATGATGTGGAAAGCCATTTACTTGGATAATATTAACATATTGTCTGAGTGTAGGGTGGATTACGAGTACCCTGTTATGGAGGACGCACCTGCATGGTTGGAAGAGGAGGAAGAGCAGTAATAGGCACAAGGGGGTAAGGGAGGAGGAGGAAGAGCAGTAACAAGCACAAGGGGTAAGGGAGGAGGAGGAAGAGCAGTAACAAGCACAAGGGGTAGGGGAGGAGGAGGAGGAGGAGGAAGAGTGGAGTGCAACAAAGGACTTTGACATCATAGAGGGTGATGTGGCAGTATTGGCACTGCCTTTATACATGCTGATACAACTATATCCTCTACTCAGCATCATATGGATGATACATGAACTTCTCATAGCAAATGACTCATGACTTTTTTGTAAAAGTGGGAGAGGTCATTGATTGTAAAAGTGGGAGAGGTCATTGATTCTCCAAGATAGTAGATAGCTAGTTGCTAAATTTGTTATTGTAGATGACTCATATGATCAGATACATTGATATATTTGATTTCATTTTGTATTGGTTATCCATTTTTGAATCTTTGATTTCAGGGTTCAAGATGTAGTATTGACTTTGATATATCAGTTTTGATTTAGCATCCACTACATTATTTATATCACAGTGTTTTCCTATATTTATGTGGCAATTTGTTTATTTGATGCTGTTAGTTTATATGTTTGAAATTTTAAAAAAAATGAATTTATTTTGTATTTTAAATGCTTGCTGTGGCTTGCTGATATGTTGCTGAGGAATTATATTTCATACCCCTGCCAATTTTTTTGCATATGTCGATTTTTTCAACAATGAACTTTTTTCCCTTTGGCTAGGTTCCACAGTTCTTGTGTAATGTCCCTTGTGCTACTTCTGTCTTTTTAGTTCTTTTTGGAAACCTCTCATTGGCTAGGTTCCACAGTTCTTGTGTAATGTCCCTTGTGCTACTTCTGTCTTTTTAGTTCTTTTTGGAAACCTCTCATTCATAAGTTTCATTTCGTTCTTCACATCATTTGCAAGAGCACTGTTATCTCAATTTTTAAGGTTGTGACTTAAGGAAATCCTCCGCCAGGTTTGGCACCCTTGTACTCTATTTTTATCTCAGCAATTATGTCTGTATATCTGATCACGAATAATTTGTTTTTACATTAAAATGCTTGTAATGTTGTTATCAGGGTATCCCAAGACACCAAGGTGTCTTTGGAAATTTATAAAATTAAAATTTCCAAAGACACCAGGTATACATAGTAGTACACGGTAATTTCGAAGTCTATCACTATCACAATCCCCTATTCAAATTTAAACCCGTCCCAGCCCTTCCGAAGGCCTTTAGCCCGTCCTTGAAGTGTTAAAAAAAATATACCCGTAAAAAAAAAATTTGATTTTTGAATTAACCAGTCCAGTGAGAAGGGTTAATTAAATTTCAATTTTTCACAGGAAGGGTGGCTCTTTTCATTGCTCGTCAAGAGTCAAGATTCAAAATTGATCCGTATAGTCGAGCTTTGAAATTCCAGCCCTGAAAACCTGCAGCGGAGAGAACTAGAAGTACTTCTGCATCCGCAAACACGACTTTATTGAGAAAAAAAATGCATCAACGGACAACAATCACAGTTCCCACTTGCCACTTATGCCAGTGCCACCGACCGACGCAGCGCCACTGTGTGTACTTCATTTCATCGAGAAAAAAATGATATTTTGATATCTACGCGTCAATTATCCGATGCATCAGAACTCTCTGGACCACAATGTCAGTATGGGGGCATTGATATTCATTGGTACCCGCATATGATAGAGCATATCCTATTTATTACAATCAGAGATAAACAGTCCCAGAATTCCTGAGGATTTACAATCAGAGATAAACAGTCCCAGAATTCCTGAGGATTTGGTAATTCGATGCAAACACACTTACAAGTTACCCTCCAATTTGCCAGCCTTCCATTCACGCAAATTCTCGATGCCATGCAGCAGCCATTGCTCATCAAAAACGGTAAGTGTAAGTTGTAACACCTTCCATGGAGCCCTGTGCACCTACGGCCAATTAATTTTTGATTTCCTGCCAGTGCTGAGCGTTCTCTTGACAATCTATTTAAACATATCTCAAACTTAGGAAGTTAGGAGTCAGTCTCATACAGTCTCCACTGTCCAGAGTCTAAACCAGTTCTATTTCTTACCCCATTGCTAACTTGGGGCGTTTTTAACTTAGCGTTGAAGTCTCCAGAGTCCAAACCAGTTCTATTTCTGAGCCCATTGCTAACTTGGCGCTCCAGTCTGCAGACTTCATCTCAATCTCATACAGTCTCCAGAGTCCAGGCGCTGCAGTGCAAACTTCTTCAGTTGGTTAAGGTAATTTTTTTTATGCTATTCACTATTTTAATGCTCTGTTATTTCTTAATTGATTTCAATAAAACCCATATTTTGTGATTTTTCTCCAAAATAAATGTCAAATTTGTTTTCTGAGATAGGGATCTGGTTTTTCTATTATTACATATATGTATACATTGTAGGATGGATCTACATGTCGGATTCCCTGTCTAGGAGTATATGTTCAGTAGATGAATGAATTGAGCTTTCAATCTGAATTTATGAAGTGATAACAACCTTGATCCGCGTTTCATAAAATTTCTTATTCTCTGTCAGTGCTAGAGAGATAGAATGCATGAATGGATCCTTTTAACTATCTGGGAGAAAATAGCATATGCTTTTATATATTTAGATAGCATCTATAAACTACACACATCTTAATTGATACCCAACATACGACGGATTAAACCATTTATGAGGTAAAACCTTCACGCTTCTCTTATAGACTTCTAAGAATTTAAGTGCTTAATCAACAGGCAGCTAGAGCAACTAAAAACACGAGCTTAAATACTCTTAAAAATTTGATCAAACCGTCTCACCAAACGGTCAAAGAATTCGCAAGAACGTATTACCGTCATTATTTTTTATTTGCTGGAGCATAATTATTATATATGTATGTTTCACTGTTGTTTTCTAATTTCGATTCCAAAAATCCTTGCTAGATGTATAGTTTAACCAGTCATACGTTGGATCTTGGCTCTGTTTGTAATGCTGAGTTTTAGCCCATTAAATGCTCGATCTCAAGACTACACATAAGGTGTGCAGATAGTGCATGGTCTGAGCCCAGGGGCCATGCTTGTAGATTAGTGTAGTTAGCTTTTATATTCGTTTATTCCATACATCTCCGTTATTCCTTAGCTTAAAGTGCTAAAAATTCTATGGCCCAATCTAGTTCAAGAATAAATTGACCTTGAAGCAGTTATTGCTCAGAAATCAAGTATACTAAGCACATGTTGATTCTCATTAATACCAAAAAATTTGTATCCAAAAACACAGATGAGGTCAATTTTTATGTATTCAATTTTTTATATAAAAATAGATGAGGTACCAGGAATTTTTATGTTAAATTATATAGATTTGCACCACTTCATTTTTATATAAAATAATGAATTATAAGTATTTAAAAACAGAGTAAATTTACTTTATTAAAATTTGGTCAAAGTTAATCATGAATAATTCATATACAACTCCACTTTCCAGAAGGATTTGCTGTAGCATAGGTTTTCACTTGTAATAATAGTTGGGTATCCAAATAGTAAATTAACATGTCGAAAGGGTTCCCCCAAAAAGCAGATGTGTGGAGCATGGAATCTATGTGGAGATGAACCTGAATGGTTTGAAGGATTTCCCTATCTGATGCACTTATGGCAAGCTATTCTTGTTATTCCAGCAAGTACGACAGTGTGTGAAAGAGGCTTCTCAAAATTAAACAGCATTAAAAATGAAGATAGATCAAGACTTTCATTGGAGACATTGGATATGCTAATGTTTCTCTCTCTTAGTGCACCTCATGCTTTAAATGAGGTAGATTGGAATGGCATTTATGATGTATGGGAACAAATGAAAGCTAGAAAGCCTCTTCCATTGGGCTAAGTTTATGTTTTCAATAATGTAATACCAACTATTTTTGAAGAATATCAAGCGAATCGAAGGAGGCTAAGTTCATGTTTTCAATGATGCAATCCCAACTATTTTTGAAGAATATCAAGGGAATGGGAGGAAATTATGTTTGGTTATGTTTTATTATTAATTTGTTAGTGGGATTTGAGAGAAATATTACAATGTTTTGATGTATTTGCTATTTGATTTTTTAAAATTATAAATATTTGGAAAGACACTATTTTATTTTCACATTTTTTTATTGAAGAGTTAACTTAAGTTACACTTTTCCATCTAAGTGCAATTACTTTTATAACTTCTCATCCTTAAAGAGTTGGATAGTTACATGCCTTTCCAAAAAAAATATGACCAGCCCTTCAAATTTGACCACCGATGTAGACGGTAATTTTGAACCCATCACTGTCACAATGCCCTATGTTAGGTGTAGGCAAGTAGTCCTACATCGTACATGGTAATTTCGAAGCATCACTGTCACAATCCCCTTTGTTATGTGTCGGCTTAGTAGTCCTTAAGTCGCCGCGCTGTATCGGTGCAATAAATTTCAAACCCTAGCCAACCATCAACGCTTAAAATTTTATCCAGCAATGCGAGATCACTACTTGAGTTAAATAATTCTGCCATGTGCACTATGTTCATTGGCAACGTTTACTTGATGTCTTCTTATCATAATTCCACGTCATGAACTCTTTCCACGAGTAAATCACACTTATCTCCAGCACGGAGTTCAAGGTCGAGCAAATCACACTTATCTCCAGCACGGAGTTCGAGGTTTAGTTGGAGATAATTATGTTTTTTTCATTCGCAAACCCATGTGTCAGGTGTTCCTTATCTAAATTATGTTAAATGGTCAAAACTCTAGAACTTTTCAGCCAAGTTTTTATGAGATTTCTGAACAGTTTCTTTCCTATGGACATTTTAATAAACATAGAATTTTTTTATGACTCTTTCGATATAAGTTTTGGTGAAGAAATACAGATTTTCAAAATGACAAATTCTATTAGAAAATTTCCAACAACTTACCAATCACAAAGAGACTTTTATAACACAGCCAAATTACTCTCATAATGTTTGCGTTGAACAAATCCATGATGTGAAGTGATCGTAATACCGTTACATGTAAAATTCAAACACCGAGTCAATTGATTTTTGCCATCACGCCTCTTGACTGAGGCCAAGAATCCTATTGAAACCCAGCCTCTCCCATTCTAGAGACTTCTATTTTTTATATTTTTGCTTATTATCCAAGGCGATTTTGGCAACCAAGAGTACACAAGTACATTCAAGAAAAGTAGTTGGGGTGTAATTGACAATGGACATTATTTGTCTCAATTGAAAGTCACCAAGGCAGTACGATCAAATTCACTGTCCAAGTCATTAAACATGAGACTATATATAGTATTTGACATGAAATATGAGATGGAAGTCATCGTCCTAGGAGTTGAAAGAAGTCGATGTAATTAAATATAATAATAATAATAATAAAAAACAAAATATTGATTATTTTTAGAGCTTTGTGCATGAGTAAATTTTGTTTCATTTAATAGATATGGACTTTTACTAATCAATCAAGACTTTAAAAGTATGTCAATTGAGTGTAGATCCCGTGGTTGGGAGGAATGTTGTTGTTGTTGTTGTTAGATGGATGTAGCCTTCTAACAAATGGTGAAACATCACTTGAAAAAAATAAAATAAAAAATCAAAACTTTAAAGCATGTTTATTTCCAACATTAATATATAAAAAGTTTAAAATGTAATTATATTTTATAAAATGTTTACATCTTTTAATTAAGTAAATCAATTACTTGTCTTTATTGTAATAAATAATAATCATTTGAAAAACTATATCAAATTGGGAGGTAAAAATGTACTATGATGGAATTCTAATGTGCATTGATTGGATGCTAGAGTTGATGAACTGCAAGATGCAAGTCGACAAAGACGATAAATAAGTTGTTTATGATCAGCTAAGGTTGGTTGGCGATATGATCTCTAGATTTGAGTTTCACATCCCTGCGGTCGTTGACAAAGAATAAAAAAACTACATCTTTACAGTACTTCTTCATGATTAACTGTTGTGGTATGTGAACAAAGCAATGCTGAATGTTTCCATTTATCTTGTCGTCGATAGAGTTTATCGTGCCACCATTGAAAATTTAAGTTATTTCTTGATCGGGACATAGCGTTTTAAATCTTAAGCTATTTTTTTATTATCAAAACTCTAAATTTTAAGCTATTTCTTGCATTCAAAGTAATTTATTTATAAAATCAAGAAGTTTCATAAATGAAACCGTCAAAGTATTTGCTTATGAATAAATGAAACCCTTAGTAACTAACGCTTAAGGATTGCCTGTCAAAGTATTTGCTTGTTCATTGATGAAAATGCCAACTAGGAAAGCATAAGGATAACATGGAAAATGATATCGGTGTAAATACAATTGGAGCATTTTAACCTACAGAGCTGATGTGTGTGTGCTTGGAGCATTTTATCTTTATCTCGTGTCTTTTTGCGTATGTGCTTGTAGTAGAGTCGGAGAACTATCCCTTGAGTCTTTGCGGTTTGATTTCTCAAGGCCCTTTGGCAGGGATATGTTGCAATGCAGCTTTCTCTTGTTAATTTAAAGCTGGCTTTTTAGATTTTTCCCTTTTGGGAGGATGTAGTATTTTATGTATAAAATTATTGGGAAGGGGCAATCGCTTATTGACTATTATGTGATGTTGGGTGGCTATGAATCCATCCATGTGGATAACTTATAAAATGTTTGTAAAAGTCTTTGGATTTACAATTCTTTTACCATGTCATTGAGCTTCTTTGGGCTTATCATGTCCAAAACATTTTTTTTCTATTGAAAACACAAAAGCTTTGTAGACAAACGCTTGGCGCCATGAATTGATGAAGCTAAAGATTTGGTTGAAGAAATGTTTGTATAAAGTTCCTTCAAATTTATTTTTAAAATTTTTTGAGCTCGGACTTTGTTTTTTTTCCCTGAGAAAAAAGGCGTATCTGCTTTATATAAAGCAGAGACATTTTACATGACCACTGTGGTCTCTCGAAATAGAGTTTCATCAATTTATTTACAACAAAATGACCAATGTATTTAAACATCCATAAAATTCCAGTAGTAGTTCATGCTGTGTACTAAAGTTCTAAAACATATCTAAGTTCATGGCAACAAGCCTATAACATAAGCATGAGAAATTATATCAAAACTGGATTGGCCTAGGGCCATATTGTTGTCCAGGAGCATGCGACCAAGTTTGCCATATTCCATAACCATAATCGAGCCCGATTTTCGATATCTCGTCCGCCTCTTGATTTCGTTCCTTGTAAATGTGGCAGAAGGAGATATGTATAAAATAAGCGGTCATCCTTACGACCTCCTCATAGATAGGCAACAATGAAATGTTCCTGGGCTTCCATCTTGACTTCATCCATTGGATAATGAGAGATGAATCTCCAAAGACCTGTATAGTCTTAATGTCCCTCACAATGGCCACATGTAGAAGAAATTTCAGAGCCATAAGCTCTGCTCGATTGTTGGTACTAAATCTAGTGGATGCAACAAATTTGAACTAATGAGAAGGGGATAGGTAGATGATACCTCCAACATCGCCGCGAGATGGTGTCCCTTGGGAATCTCCGTAAAAAAATCCCCAAGGGATGTCCCTGTTGATCTCAACCTCCGAGACAGCACGAGTATGTAGGGTCCTGATAATAGGTGGAAGAAAATGGATCATATCCATACAACGGATTGCAGTAGTCTCAGGCGAAATGAGACAGTCTCGGAAAGTAGCTTGATTCCGAGCCTTCCAAGAGTGCCATATGAAGACATAGGGTAGAGAAGGGAATCTAAAGGCATGTGGTGAAGAACTCCATTGTTGAAAGGCCTCAGTAAGCGTGGTTCCCGTCCATAGATTCCAGATGCCTGAATTCCTCTGTATATATAGCCATAAATGTTGAACATATAAGCAATTGATGAGGAGATGAGTGGCCATTTCATTATGTGCTCTGCAGAGGGGACACTCCTAGGTCCCACGTGAATAAAACGCTTCATTCGTTCCCAAACAGGAATGCGATCTTGAATGGCTGCCCCAAAAAATATCTTTATCTTGAGAGGGCAGTTGATGGGCTAGAAGGATTCGTGCCACCAACAATGAACCAAATCTGGAACTTTCAGTCGAAGAAGGATCAAATATCCGATGCTGGAGGAATAGGTTCCACCATTTGGATTAGGAGACCATAGCAGAACATCCAGATTCTGGGTGATATGAATGTAGCTGGCCTTTCAAAAGATAAAATGTATAGATCCCATACAACCAGATCTTCAAATGTAGATTAGCAACATCCATCCATCCCTGATGATGAATGTTTGTAGTGATTGGATCTGCAATCTGAGCTAAAAAGAAACTACCTGATTGTTAAAGCTTCAAAAATGTGGTCCGGAAGGCAATAATTATCCCTGCAACTGATCCATGGGTCATTGCCTATACATAAACGATTGCCATCACCAACCTTCCATTGAATGCCCTTAGCAATAACATCAAAGGTGGATAAAGTGGCCTTACACATCATAGATGAAGGACGATAAAAAACTCCCCCTGTCCTCAACCATTCCTCACCATACATTGGTTGAATATATTTGTGTATGATGATCTTAGTCCATAGATTGTTTTCAAACATTAATCGCCAGAGATTTTTAGCCGCTAAGGCCTGACCAAAGATCCCAAGCTATTTGATACCCATCCCTCCCCATGCTTTGGGTAGAGTGACCTTATCCCATGCTATCCAGTGGAAGGATTTTTTATTGCTTGTAACATCCCGTAAATACCGAAAAATTTAAAAATTTTAAAATAGCAATAATTAATGAATTTGTTAATGCGGAACATATAAAAATAGTTAAATCTCTTAACTAAGATAATTAACAACGACGACACGTCAAATTTCTCAAAAAAAAATATGATGCTAGTTGTAAATGCTATTGCAGACTAAATGGATGCTAATCTCTTTAACAAAGGACATTTTATGACCATAACACAAATATACAATCTTCAGATCTACTTAAGTTCTAAATGTAACTATATGCTATACATAGGTTTGTATTATTATAATTTTCTTGGTAATGTGTTGACAGTTTGTTTTGCATGATGATGAAGGGGTCCTACGAGGTACCCTAAGGTTTACTTAGCTACGTTTAGCTAAGGAATTTGAATCCTGTTTCCATGTGCAAAACGCAGGTAAAAAATTCTACGACAAACATGAGTTAAGAGTACATGCGTCTTTCAATTCATCGTCAATGTAATATGAAAAATAGTGAAGTACTTCCTTGCAAAACAAGTTACTGGAGGTATGGATATTTTGGTTTCAATTCTCATTTACGTGTTAGCTTACAAACCTTTCAGTGTTATTACAGTCACGTCGTCATTTTGCTTTTACATTGCTATATTTATTATCTACGAAAAATCATCCTAATATGATTATTGTCATTAACATCAAGTTGTGGTACTTTTGTCCATTTGTCACATTATTGAAATCTTGTGAAAATAGTGCTTATGCTTATTGCAAAATAAACTAACATTAGATTGTACACCAACAGAACTTTAGACTATCCTAAAGTCTCACACTTATCAATTGTTTAACAATACATAACTAATATATGAAATATATAGTGATTATAGTGCTTATGCTATGAACTTAGCATTATAGTGTGTATCAACACAACTTAAACTATACCTATAGTCTCACTTTTATCAATTGACTTGGCAATACATGGCTAACAAATGAAATATATAAACTCTACCCTATATGACTATACATAAGCTATATAAGTGAAATATATACAATCTAAAGTGACTATGCATTCACGCACATATATTAGCATGTGATATTACTATTATCATGATGCCTAACAATAAACCTTACGAACTATTATAAGATATGAACTATGGATCTAACATTGCAATGATTACGATTTTGACAGGGTATTAAAGTTTGGTACTTGGCATGCTTCCAAATTGTTGATTTTTGGTCTCAGCATTAACGTCGCTCAACTGTTAAGTGAAGTGGAAAGCTTGGTTGGATGGTCTTCACATGATTGAATTTACAATCAACACCATATAATGCTGAGCTATGCCATGCACTAGCCCTCGGTCTGCTGATTTGGCAACTTGGTAGATGCAACAATCAATGTAGTATTAATTGTAATGATCTCTCGAATCTCTGCATGCCCGACTGGAAGCTGATCCACCGTTGATCTTTACAAGATCTAGGGCTTGGAATGAAACCCTAGTCTTTCGTTGGTAAGTAACCAAGAATTGTTTCCTGGCATTCATTTCATGTTTAGTGGTAAGGTTTGGAGAGCCGACAGTGCTGCTGCAATGTAGGGTTTAGAGTTTCACTGTTAGGAGGACTCCTTCCTTGATTTCGAACCTTAGACCTGTGAGATAGAGTTTATATGTTACAGGCTTATGATCCTGGTGAACTAGAGCCACGACTCAGCCATTGAAATTGTGAAGAGGTTCTTCTGTTAGTTTGTTTGAGTGTAAGCCGAATGGGAGTTTGATTCTCCTATTAAAAAATGGTCTTCTGAGTTTGAACTCGAATTTGCTGCACTTGCTATCAAGCTTCGTCATTTTGTTGGTGTGGAGTGTCTAAGTCCAGGAGCTTCGACGCTAAGGTAAGTTTTTCATTGACAATGGTAATAATACTGTACTTTTAAGTTATTCTTGCGTTTTTCTTATTTTAACCCTTTTTAAACTGTCACTGGCAGGTGATACTGCGTTGGAGGATTTCTATGAACAAAACTTGGAATGGGGATGCTGCAACTACTTCCTAGTAAGCCTCGGTGGTTCTTGAAACCTCGTAGGTGCCTTTGGCATGGTTTAGCTGGTGAATGCAGTTGTGACGAGAGTTGGAAATACAACCCTGTTCGGAGTAATGGCCAAGTTTAAGTTTTGTTTTGAACTATACTGTAAGAGGATAAACCCTCAGTATTTAGTTGCTATTTGGATTTGTAATGATTAGCTACGACGTTTAAAAAAAACTGATTTGAACTTGTTTTAGTGTTGCCGGTTGTTAAGGGAAAGACCCTGTGTAAAATTTGAAACCTTGAAAGGTCCGCAATGTAAACTCTGTCGAATTTCTGTTATACTGTTGAACACGAACTCATAGAGCCGAGGGTTCACTTGCTTTTGTAGAACAATGGCTCGTTTGTACTGAAATCGGTTATAGTTTTGTTTAAATAATGGTTTGAGAAATCGTTTGTATAAACTGTTGATTTGGTAACGATCGTTGTCTCTGGTCAGTAGTAGGTTGTAAGTCTGTTGGTAGATAGACCCTGTACTTCGTATCGTTTTTGAAATTCAAGTTTGAAATAATGATGTGGTAAAGTTTGGTCTGTTATATGTTTTTTTTTTAAATGGCTATGTGCCATAAGGTTTGATTTTGTTTCAAAGAATGAAACCCTACCCTGTAGGTTTCATTGGCAACCTTGATTGTACTGAGAATTTGAATCCGAGAACTGGGCCTTAACTTGTGTCTCTAAAGGTTTCGGCACTGTGTATAATTCTTGTTAGGGTTTGATAGATGATGATACAAAACAAAATCATGCCTTCTGATAAGTAATGTTATGTGATGTTGAGTGCCTTGTTGATATTCTTAATATGAAATGATAGATAGTAAGTTACAATAATATTGTTTAGGGTTTGGAAAAACATGTCTGCTATAACTTCATAAATATTTACTGTGTTTGTCATGAATGGCTTGATATGTAATTTATTGATTGTATACTAAATAAATGTTTAGAATATAGAATATGTAAAATCCTAGGGTTTGATCTATAGTGAAAGTATCTATATTTAATGATTGAAATCTATATTAAATAAAACTGTGATAAATAGTGATGAAAAATAATAAGTGTTTACTTATCATTGGTAAGTAACACTCTATATAGAGAATAATTTGCAGCTGCTATATTTCTTAGAATATAAAATGTCTGAAAACATTGAATTTATAATATTGAAATGCATATTATTACCATTCGAAAATAAATGGAATTGAATTGGAAAATATAGATCTGAATAGAAATAAAAGTGTTTTTCTTTTATTATGAAATAGAGGAATGCTATACATCTGTTTATACTATGCTGTACTATTTCCTGCGTTTTAGACATCTGATTGGAATGACAGAATTTAAAAGAAATACTACTGTGTTTATATATTCATTCAAATGGCATTCTGCCTATCACTCATCTCTATTAATTTTACTTTTCTGTACTAGAGTACTATAGAGATAACAGTATGGGAAAAATACAGAAAAGAATTTAATCATTCATTTAATTTAATTAATCATTCTTAAAACATATCATCCTTAAGTCAGAAAATAAAATAGTTGCTTCTGTATAACTATAAATAATAATTCTACCATGTAGAAAAGCATTTAACTGTAAACAAGAAGTCAGAACAGTAGAACCTGATTGACTATAGGGAAACAAACATCCCAAGGAACCTGTTCCACCCATCTATTCCTGAAGACAACCAAATTACTTGCCTTAAGACCCCCGAGCCTATTCACTAAACCACCAGGAGGAAGAAGAGTCTGTAGAAGCTTAGTTCATCAACTTGCGGTAAAATATAGATAATCCAGTCATAAAGACTCGGCAGTCAAGAGACCTGCACCAGCACCTCTGGTTTCCTTCTCATAATACTAGCAGACTCACAATGCACTCTCACATAGCCTCCCTATTCAAATGTCTCAGTGATCACCTGATACACTCGAGGAAATATTTCTGCAGAAAATATTGTGGGAGCTGCCTGCTCAATTCGAATTTCCTTATCTAGGATGCCTAGGCCTTTTAGTGGTTAACTGGTCATTAATGAGCTGACTGCTCTCTTCCACCCACCTGGGGGATAATGCCACAAATTTAGGGGTAGTTGTCCCATAACCAACAGCTAGTGGTGGAGTGCAAATGCTGCCATATGTCCCATGCCTTCTAACAGCTTTCATTCCTCCTAGTGGGTCAGTGAACACTCATTTAACAGTTCCCTTGGGTGTTTGTATCCTAATTTAATTTATTAAATAATAATAATCAGTAATTACAATCATCCTTGACCAAACTTGGTCATAATTACAAAACTTTGTAATTATAATTTAACATAAAGTATTTTGCAAATAAAATAAATATTCTCAAAATTTGGGTAGGTGACATTGCTCCCCTTCCACAGAAAGTTGTTGCAAATTTTACGAATAGTGTTGAGCGTACTGGCAGGAATGCAAGCCATAGATAACTAGTAGACCAGAGTCGCTTCCAAGATAGACTTTATAAGAATGAGTTGGACTCCTTTTGTCAACCAATGGTTGCACCAGAGATGAATCTTCCTTTCAATACGCTCAATAAGCCAAACCCAATCCTTTATACCATATGAGTTGGGTCGGATGGTAAAACCCAGATAGGAAAGGCCATTATCGGGATCAACAATGGAGAAGGGAAATAACTTGGATATCCAATCTGTCGTGTCATTCTCCAAGTTGTAGAATGAAATAGTAGATTTAGTGACATTGATAGTCATGCCAGTGGCTCCCGTGAAAGAAGAAAGAATCTCATTTAAACATAGAATGTCACCTCTAGAGCCATTAGTGAAGATCAGTATGTCATCAACGAAAAATAGATGGGAAAACACTAGTCCAGGCGAGAGCTGAAAACCCATAAATGCTCTCCGGTTCAAAGCCTTATGCAGGGCACACCTAAGGCCTTCAACAACCAAGAGGAAAAGTAAAAAGGTGAGAGGGAACCCCTGACGAAGCCCTCGTTCCGGTCGAAAGAAGGAAGCTGCAGAAGCATTAATAAGCACAACAAATGACACAGATTGCACAGTAGCCATAATCCAATTAACATTATTCAAAGGAAAACCCACCTAGAAGAGAGCCAGCCGTAGGAAAGTCCAGTTTACCAGATCGTATGCCCTGAAGAGATCGATCTTTAGGATAGCAATTAGGATCCTTTTTGTCTTATCCGAATGAATAATCTCCTGCGTAGTTCCAATAGCATCCTGAATCAATATGCCTTTTAAAAAAGCATGTTGCTCCATCGAGATTCCAGAAGACAGGATACCCTTGATCCTGTTGGCCACCACCTTTGCAGTAATCTTATAAAAAGCATTAAAGAGTGAGATGGGCCTATAATCACCAAAGGATTGTCCTTTATCAGTTTTGGGAATGCATGCTATGAAGGTAGCATTATTAGCAGCCAAAATCCGCCCCTTAATCTGTGATTCCTCCATAACCGCAAGAATATCCGAATCAAATAGATCCATAAAAGCCTCAAATAATTATGTAACCCAACCATTAGGTCTGGGGCTCTTATCATGTTGTAAATGCCCTAGATCATCCTTAACCTCTTTCATGGTGACGGCGAGGTGAGTGCAATACTATCAGTGTCCGACACCATCGTGGAGTAGCCGCCTAGGATGCTCATCATCTGTGCCACCGAAACACCTTGTGGCTAAGCATAAACCCTTTTGAAGTGATGGGTACCCATATTGTTGAGATTGTGGAATCCTGATTGGGTAGATCCGTCCTCATCCTTCATGTCCCAAATGGTGTTGACATATTGCCTATGTTTAACATGGTTATGAAAAAACTTGGAATTCGTATCCCCGGCCTGTATCCACAAAGCCCTACTCTTTAAACGAGTTGTGACCTCATCCACCAATAAAATATCCTTACGATGATGCTCCATTTCCAGAATACCCCCTTTCTATGTAGCAGAAGTAAAACCTATCGGGTGGGAAGAGTAGAAGGCATACATTTCCGATTCTATATGAGCCAGTTCATCATTGATCTCATCTCAAGAGTGCGCCTATTAATCTAGGGGATAGCAACATGCTTAATATTAACAAGGTTATCATTGAATTGAGTGGCTGTCGAGGAGGAAGCAGTAGAATCATAAGGCTGCCATTCCTTTACAATCATATCACAAAATGAAGATTCCTTTAACCATATGGTATCGAACTTGAAAGGGCATGATGGAATTTTGTGAGACTGACATAATTCCACGAGGATAGGGTGATGGTCTTAGTCACCGCCAATACCGATCCATTGACGAACAAGTGATGCCGATCCCAATAAACTAGTGTTGACAAGGAACCGGTTGAGTTGCTTTGCAATGTGTGCCTCACCATCCCGCATGTTCCTCCATGTCGGGCGCATTTGGATCAATGGTAAATCAATAAGAGGAAATGTGGAGAGGAGAGTGCTGAAGTAATCCGAAAGAGGGTCCTTAACAGAGTGTGTTCCCCATATCTCAACGTTCCCTAAAGTGAAGTTGAGGTCTCCGCCAATGATCATCCATTCAACCTTTAATAAACTGTTAGCTAACAAGTTGTTCCAAAAAACCTCCCTCTAAGCATAAGGACCATAAATATTCACTATTGAATATGCCAGTACGGTCTCCCTTGAGAATAACACAGAGCCGAGAACCAATCGTAGGGCCCAGGAGTTGAGAAGAAGAAAACGAGACGTTAACCAACCTGTGATAAGGCCGCCAGATCTCCCATCTGCATCAGTGCAGATAAAAGACCATCCAAGGAGGAGTGAGCGTAGAACCGAGAGAATCGAGACGCCTGTAGAAAGAATTTCTTGTAAGAATAAAATGTGGGGGCTATAAGCAGCAATTATCCTACGAAAGGCAAATCGTTTTGTGGGTAGTCCTAGCCCACGGATGTTAAGCGACAACACGAGCATCACGTAGCCCCCAGCTTGGGCATGCACGCTCTAATTTTTCATAACCATGTTAAACATAGGAAATATGTCAACACCATTTGGGACATGAAGGTTGACGATGGATCTACCCAATCGGGATTCCACAATCTCAACTCGGACTTTGTTATGTATACGCATTTTGATTTTGGTTGAAAACACATATGCATGCTTTGTAGATAAATGCTCGGTACCATGAGGTGATTAACATAAAAAAAAAAAAAAAAATTATGAGCTTGGATTGGTGGAATTTGATTTGAATTTGAAGGGTTATTTAAATTATGATAGTAAATCTATAAAGAAACGCGCACTTAGATTTGTTTCACTCTGCAAAGAGAGGGAATAATCTGAAAAGTTTATGTTTTGTATTGTTTTTTAGTGAACTCTAGAGGAATTTAAAGGTGGTTTTAGTCATTATAGGTTACCATCAAAGAAGTATCTCTTAGATTTATTTTGCTCGCCAAGGGAGGGAATACTTTGATTTTTTTGGGGTGTAGAAGTGTTTTCCAGGTGAAAGTTCTTTAAGGGATATTTTTTTATCAACACCTTAAAAAAATGTTCTTATTAGTACCTACTAGTTTGGATAGTGATACAAAAATACTAAAAGTACTTTTAAAGTTTGTGAAACATAATATTAATTTGTTTTTATTTATTCAATTTATTTTCATCTGCGTTGAATTATGATTGGTCTATTTACCTTGACAAGATTAATGTTATCATTGATAGATTAAAAATAAATAAATTACATACATTATGAAAACTTTACAAAGTTTATGAAATATTCATGTGAGTGTTGTAGTGTCACTTCATACTGTTGTTGTACGGCTATATATATATATATATATATATATATATATATATATATATATTGAAGAAAAAAAATTATTCATAGTGAATAACATGGACTATCCAAGACCCCCATGACGGGTGTAGCAAAGTCGGAAACCTATCACAACCAAGGGTGGGCCCAGAGCCACCACAAGACGAACACGTGCCCCAGATAGATGTCAATACAAGGAGCCTAACAAACAACCACCTGTCCAACTATAATGGCGAGGATGTTCAATTGCATGAATAAGGGGGATGGAAAGAGGGCCCAACCCCATCCTCTGGTTCATTTGCAAGATACAACCAAGCTTGAGTGTATCCAAGCGCACCTACAACAATTACTCCAACTACAGATGAAGGTCCAATACCCCCAGTTTTGGTTTGCTCTTTCCATTATGATTTCGAATTCCAATTGGCTACATCATAAGGACGTCGAGTGGCACATGCGATACTTACTATGTATTAATAAAGAGGGAATGGAAACACCCCGCATCAACCATCTCATTCCTCGACTACATCTTGGAGCTCCTGCTGGGGGACTCTACAACTTGTGGACCTCCCCTTGCCTGTTGTCCCACTACCTGCAATTTGGACTGAGCTCTCCCTGCCTGATTTCCCACTGCTTGCAATTCCATCCCCAACACCCTGTACACCATGGTTTGCATCAAAACCACTTAGCCCCGAACCAAAGTCGGCCCGGGCCGCTCCCATGCACTTCGTGCTGAAAAAGATCTCACTAAATTACAGGGATATTTTTGGAAAAAGACTAGCCATCAAGCCAAAGATAGACTCTAGCATTGGGAAAGGAAGTTGTGCTGAGAAAGGCCATGACCCGTGTAGCGTCCCCTTCCATCAATTCGATGCAAGGAAGGAAATGTGAACCAAAATTCTTGGCTTATTGAAAATCTCAGCCCCATACATTACTCATAATTTCAAAACAATTAAAAACTTCATGTGTGTAGACTCATACTTCAAATAAACACAGCAGAAATAAACATACTAGCAAGCACACAAACAGTAATGCATCCTCATATCTAACATAGGCATAAGATGATTGAACACCCAGGGATTTCAATTCCATTTCCAGGCTATGCACAGACTTCATATCAATTTCATTAAGACAATCAATTCGTTTCATTAACATGGGCAATTAACATTCAGAATTAACACACTGCAAAACACATAATGTATATAATGTAAATCACAGTGAACACTTGTCTTGAAGATGAAACTGTCCAAACAACTGGCTATGTGAGAGAAATGTTCCACCCAACCATAGATCTCTGTCCAGCTTGTATTCTTTCAGTTGAGAGATCACCCCCGAGTTGGGTTGTGTATCCACTAAGGAGGAACTAGCTGGGCTCACTCACAGCCATGATTTCACTCAACTACTATGCTAAGCCAACACACAGTTGGGTTTATCAAGCATACAATAAATAAAGGAGGGAAATGCTAAGCCAGTGAGCTCAACGACATAGCTACAAGCATCTCAAATGAATTCAACAGCCAAGGCACCCACATTACCTACCACACCCAACACAAGGAAGGTCCCCTTCTCTGCTGCACAATCCCTCGGGGGTCCCTTCCCTCCAGTGCTCTTCAGGGTGGGCATAGAAAGGTCCAACTGCTAATCCTTGAGATTCTATCCTTCACTGGGTTTATCAAGCAAACCCAACCTATGCTCAGTCATTCACCATTGGATTTCTCACAATTCTGTTCATCAAATAACTCAATCTCGTCACTGGTTTTCTGGGCTATAAAAACTGGGTTTTCCAATAGATTTCGGGGTATCTAATCCTCTCAAATTTGCCCCAAGGTTCATATCTATGGATCCCCCATTGGATTTTACTGTCCAATACCAAGTCTGAGCGTTTTTGGCTCTTCAAAACGTGGGTTCTTGCAAAGTTACGATTTTCTGGTTTTTCTCTCTGTTGGAAATTCGTTTTTGGATGGAAAATGATGCTGATAACTTCTACACTGGAATGGGGATGAGGAATAAGCAATCCCCATGAGGTAGAGTGACTTGTGGTACAAGAAAACAGAGCCCATACCTGCAAATATGAATTTCTCGGCTGCCCATGCTCCATTGAAGCCATGGACAGAAATCTTCAACCACTTTCTTACACAGAATTAAATGTCAGCAAAGGGAGTCAAATGGGTTCTCAAGATGACATTTGACAACATATGGTTCATCCCCACAACCCCCTCACCACTCCCTAGTGGATACACATGGCCCCTTCTCATTGGTTGCTTCCATAGCCAGTTTTGGTATTTTATTGAAATATTAACATTTACATCAATTTACAATATTCCATGGCTTAATAGCACATAGGTATCAAAATATCAAATACTTGCTTGTTTTAAATAAAATCCGAACATACACTAGCGAGGCCTTGGCCTTGAGCTCCATGCTAGGGAAACATACAACGCATGTATACAATATTTACATTAGAAGCCAATATTTCATAAGGGTCAAAATTGGGGTATTACATTCCCCTCCCCCTTAGAACAACACCGTCCTCGGTGTTCTCAAAACTGAACAAAAATGGGAATGCCTCTCTCATGGCATCCTCCAGCTCCCATGTAGCCTCATCGGGGCTAAGGTGCTCCCATTGGACCTTTAACTGCTCAATCTCCTTTGAGTCTTCATGTCTGGAACGTTTTTTAATGGTTCGATTTGACGAATGCCTCATCATTGATCCATTGTCCTTTCCTTGGTTGATTGTTTCCAGAATTATTTTTACTTGTCTTTGCAGACAAACAGAGTCCTACAAAACTTTTTGGTTCATCTCATTCTGCTGCTTTTGTAGCTTGAGTAGTTCTCCAAGATTTTCTTGGGTCTTGTAAATTGTTTGAAGAAGACTTTCAGCCTATGGTCTGCTGCCATGGTCTTTATGCGCAGCTAGTTCTCACTTTGCTTCCAAGCAACACTTGCTTCGCAACAACTGCACAAACTGGTATCACTTTCTCACTTGTAAAATTCATCATTATAATTTATGTTAGGCCAAGCATAATATAACATTAAAATAATTCAGTCAATTAACTTCCCAATTGATATGAAATCCCATGCTTTGCCCATGAGACTTTCATACTTTTCATGCTTTCCCAACAGGCACATGAGTTCATTCATGTCCATTCTTTCACAAGGAATTAACTACTTCAGCATTCACAATTTATTTCAAGCAAATAAACACACTCTACTTTCAGCCATACACGCATTCAAAATTTTCTATTTTTATAAATGTATCAATAAAAAGGAAAGAGAGAGCAGTAAGAGTTTTCTCCTCTTCGTCTTGTTCCATTCTGGAACCCACACCACCACTGTGGTTTTCATGCTCCTAGCCTCTTTCACTTCCATGTGAATGCTTGACCAACCCTTCTTGGCTATGACACTTAGTGTCTATGGTCTATTTCAGACCTCTCAACCATGGAGTACCTCCACATGGTTTGTCTACAACTCCCTTGGCTTCTAGGACCCCTACAAGTCCAATAGCACCATCATTCATTTATGCACAAGCTGAGCCTTTTAGGACAGTCACATGTCCACACGCATCCTTAGGATGCTTTCATAGTCATTGCTTCCAGCAATACCTACACTCAAACATTGAATTAATTTACACATTTAGTTTATTTTCATAGGAAATCATAACCAAATCATATACACATGTATATTCATAAGCAAGAAATTACAAGATAACCAAATACTTATCTGCATCGGAAGTCTTCACTTTATTCCACAGGGTCCTTCTTTGCTTTACAAGCCTTAGAATCGCCTATGGACTTGGACGTTTGGCCAGCGCGTAGGCTGCCCCTCAACATCAAATAATCTTGTATGTTTGGCCAACATGCAGGTTGCTCCACAACATCAAATAATCTTGTATGTTTGGCTAGCACGCAGGCTGCTCCACAACATCAATTAATCAATGCCCAACCAGTCACTCTCTAGATTTACCAAGCAATTTACAGTTCTTACATGGTCTTTGCTTCCTGTATGACCAAGGTTTCCAACAAAGAAACAATAGTGCATTAGCTTAACTGTTACAAGACTTATACTTGAAATCTTCATTATTCCAAACAAGAAATAAATGAAATTGAATACTTATCTGTATTGTGCATTTCCTCTCTGGTCCACAGGGTCCTGCTTTTACTTTACAAGCCTTGGAATCCTCCCGTGGACTGGGATGTTTGGCTAGCATGCAGGCTACTCCAAATCATCAAATAATTAATGCCCAACCAGTACACCTTCACGCCGACTGGATTGGCCAAGCATTTGGTGGTGCCCAACCAGTCTCATACCTGGTTGGACCTCTCCATTGCCGAGCCAGCACATCCGTATGGGTCATCGACCAATGGAAGGTAACTGCGCCACCGACCATTATAGGTCAAGGCTCTACTACGCTGCCTTAGGCTTGCATCAACCTTTCAAATGTATCACAATCCCTCAATGCGCATAACAATTCCTCACCCATACAAGGGTGGCACTCCTTCTCTTGTGCAAACCGGCGGTTCCTTTTAGAAACTTTTTAGGTGACTTTCTTAACTGCAGGCTATCATGGCCCCATGATACCCACTCACACTTCATAAAGGTTACCACTGCTCATACAGTCCTCTTGAGTACCCTTTTCTTCACTTTTTCTTTTAATGTGCAGCACCAAATTTCATATGTATAAGTTGTCAACACAAAATGGATAAGCAAGCTCATCAATATTGCTGCTCCAAAACTGTAAACATATTTCATAACATTCACTATCCAACATTGAAACACCAGGAATGCATCCATTCCCTTAGGATGTAGTCAATATTGACATCCCTAACATAACTCAGCATCAGAGAGGTGTGCACTCCCCACTGATGTGAACTATGTAGGTCCTAATCATACTTCAAGCAGTTTGAATAATATAAACAAATGGAATATGCTCTGCATAGTAATTCTAACAATTAGAGATTCCCATATACATACATACATACATACATACATATCAATCAGGGTTTACAGAACACTTATCCACTTCGTAGATGTAATTTCTCTTCATTAATGAGGAATGGGGGCTCCTTCTCTGAGTTGATAGTCCCTCGGTTTGCCATCCCAACTCCTTTTGATGTTACATAACTCTCATACGTCTTACTGACATAATCTTTACCATCTCACTCATATTGTTCACCAATCATGCAGTGCGGATGAGACATTAATAATGTCTAATGGCATTTCATCCGAAACCCATTTCCAAATCATGGAATCCCTTCCCATGAATTTTGGCTTCTGCAGGCCATCACACATGGTCTTCCTGCAATGTGTTTTCTTGACACATTCCCTAAACAACCAAACAGTCAGCAACATTTAACAATAAAATTCAAATGTGATTGTTCCATAACCAATTAATAGAATTAATAATTAAATTCAATATGAATTTGCAACTCTGTCTACTACAGAAATTGGTTTTCTTAGCCATGAGGCTATCCTCATATTGCTTGGCTCTCGTAATTGGCACCATTCTATCCATTATGGATTTATGTTTTCTACCATACATGGACATCCACTTACAATATGTCCTGACACAATTTTACATAAGCCAAACAGTCATTAGCAATTATAAGCAAAATTTCAAACCTGAAAAATTTACAAATCTGAGATTTACAATTCTTTTTTCTAACAGAGCTTAGATTTCTCAACCATGAGATTCCTTCTCATAAGCTCTAAATCGAATTTCCAAATCTGTTCCCTATAGAAATTAGATTTGCAACCATGATATTATTCTCATAAACTTAAATGAGAATATTTTTAGATTTGTTTAACGCATAAGTTGAATTTCACACCCATGAGAATCTTCTCATAACATTTGGCTTTTGCACATGGTAGACTCCAGCATTCATCATGGACTTACCCACATTGCCATGCCTAGAAAAATCTACCTGAAATCTGAAACTTCAATCAGCCAAACACTTTGTAAGTCTCCATACATATAATATTTCATTGTTGCAACAATCACTGAAGCATTTCCAGAATTATAACATTCCATAATTCAAACACTTCCATCTTATTAACATATCAATATAATAAACTCATTTGCTTCACGTGCATCATTATCATACTAAAATTGCAAGGTATAGTTGCATCATTCATGCATTGTAAATGAAACTTTTAGATACTCATCATTTCTCAGTCATATGAATTATACAACTCCGCCCTTCCACAGAGCATTCTGGTAGCCCATCGATCATGACTTCCCTCTTCATGCACTTACTATTCTGCATTCATAACAACCCATGAAATGATCTCATAATTTTTGACAATTCATCATTTCATCTATTATCTAATCACAATGAATCATACACATCACAACTGTGCATTTGCACAATGCATCACAACATGTGCATCCACACACATGCATGCACATCTATGATGTTTACAAAATATTTTCAAGTGCATTCATTCAAGGCAAAACCACAAGATTTATAAAATCTCTTAATGCATATATACTCAATGCTACCTTATGTTAATCCAGGGATACGATGCATTCCGACATATTATGGCCTAACCATGGTTGTCTCATATGGCATGTATTACCACAACATGACTATAAGTCTTTACTTTCTTTAGTTGTTAAACTCACAACCAATATACACAAATGACATGATGCAATTTTTCATATGAATGCATTGAGGTTTCTAAGAAACTTATAGGGCGCAAGGCTCCTTGCATTTACTTACCCACACCTCACCATACTCGGTAGGTTGACATTCACATTCAGGCACTCAATACCACATGCAAACCAAATCAACATATTTTAAACATAGTTGAAGGGATATCACCAAATCCTCTTTCAACATTTATGCAATTTAAGCACAATAAACATTACTTGCATAGCTGTCATTAACATTGCTTGATGTTACCTGATCAGTTGGCCTCTTACCAAGGCTACACAGTCCTTTTGCCAACCTCATGCTCGTAGATTTGTTGCACCATCATTTCCTCATAATGTGGTTGGTCATATGCAACATCATCAACACATGTGGCCATGCTTTGGTTTTTTTTGGTCCTACAATCAATACCAACTTCAATAGTGATTATCAACCACGGCATTTACCATTAGTGGTTCATTGCATATGTAAAACTTCACAACTTTTACCAATATGTAATGTCATATGAATGCAAAACATATACTCATGCACTGTGCAATGTTTATTAATATGCCAATCAATGCATATTCATGCCACTCATTTAATCTCTTGCATTTTCAGTATTATCATGCCATAATTTTATGCACATAAAGCTTATAAAATATAAATGCCGTTAGCAAGACAGGGGTTAAAGAATTCTCCCTTTCCAATCCATCATCTTTGCATGAACTTCATCTTCCACATAATAGCTGGTTCGACTTCATGGTCTATGCTACTTCCAGGCATGCAATTCTAGAAATTGCCCATATTGACAACAATTTTGCCAAAACAACCACTGGCACTTTTCTGCTCCAATTATCTATGGTGTATGATAACCCCATTCAAATTCTGACTATGCAACATTTCTCCCTGCTGGACAAGTTTTCCAATGACTATCCACATGCTTCATTCCGACATTGGGTGTGGAAATTGCATTACTTCAAAAATGACAACTTTAACCAAAATTCTGCACATTTTTACACAGTTGTAAAATATCATGAACTGCCAATTTCAGCCACCTGTGGAAGCAATTCCATAAAGATTCAGAAAAAAATTTCTACCGGGAGAAGTTAGTCCATATAGCAAGGAACACTCAACAACTCGCGGATCTCTGTTCTGATGCTCCGTTCATCTTCTATAAAATTCTGGGTTTGACTACTTTCCACTTTTCACATTTTTCCAAAATTCCAAATTTTGGGCCAAAAATGGCTATTTCCCAAACGGTGCATTTCTAGGAAATCTTTGTCTAATGGCATATGTCTGGTTTACTGAGAATATGAAATGCTGAGTTCAGTAATTTTCTTGATTCCGAATTATAGAGTCGTTTTCAACCACTGCAAGCTTTTCAAAATTCCCAAAACGTGGTCCGGAATAGTGCTTTTTGGCCTTCTTGCACACCCTGACTCCACATCCTTTGGAGTTTGGCTCCAAAACTTTAAACTTAACACCATGCCTGCTCCATGACTGCCCCATATCAATTTCGGCTTAATCTGACCTTCTGTCAAGTGTCGGGACACCGATTTGCAAAAGCTAATAATTCCAATTTTATGCCAAATTGGAGCATAATGAGCTCGGGATCTTCACTGGTTCATTCATGGCCTCTATTGATGGCCTCAGAATGCCACTGAACTCATCAAATTTTGACCTTGCATGCTCCTGTTATCCAAAAATCAATTTTCAGGCTCTATGCTTTTTTTTTTCTTCCCGACACACACAGGCTGCAACCCGAAACCCGAAATTGTGGGTTCAGGGGGGGGGGGGGGTGAAGTTGCGGTCACTAGGATGTAACCATCCCGCACTTGCAACCTGTAACCCGAAACCCAAAATTGCGGGTTTGGGATTGCGGAAACTGGAACGCGCAATTTCGAAACTTTGCGTTCCTGCAACCCGAAACCCGACATCCCGAAAGTTGAAAATTGTGGGTTCGAGATTTCATAAATCCAAATGCAAATTTTGAAAATTGTGAAAATTTGTGTTCCCGAAACCTGAAACCCGACATCCCGAAAGCTGAAAAATTGAGGGTTCGAGATTTCGGAAATCCAAACGCAAATTTTAAAAATTCGCGTTCCCGAAACCCGAAACCTGACATCCGGAAAGCCGAAAATTATGGGTTCAGGATTTCGGAAATCCAAACGCAACTTTTGAAAATTTTGAAAATTCGCGTTCCCGAAACCTGAAACCCGACATCCTAAAAGCCGAAAAATTGCGGGTTCAGGATTTCGGAAATCCAAACCCAAATTTTGAAAATTCGTGTTCCCGAAACCTGAAACCCGACATCCCGAAAGCCGAAAAATTGTGGGTTCGAGATTTCGGAAATCCGAACGCAAATTTTGATTTGCGTTCCGAAACCCGAAACCCAACATCCCAAAACTGCGAAAACACCTGCGTTTCCTGTAACTTCTGGGGTTCATAACTCCCTCGTCCCTTGGCCAAATGAGGTGACTCTGGTACTGTTGGAAAGCTGTTGGAGAGCTCTATGCAATGGTGTGATCTTCTCCCACACCTGAGAACTCTAACCCTGACATTTTTTCAATAAAAAATGCTGCCCCAACTTCACCAATACTGCGTTAAAACCATTCTGTTACTTGCTTATAACTTACAGTTTGGCCCAAGCAGCCCCAATACCGCAAGCTGGGCTCAGATACCACTCTGTAGCGTCCCCTTCCATCAATCTGATGCAAGGAAGGAAACGTGAACCAAACTCACCGACTTATTGACAATTTCAACCCCATACAGTACTCATAATTTCAAAACAATTAAAAACTTCATGTGTGCAGACTCATACTTTAAATAAACACAACGCAAATAAACATACTAGCAAGCACAAAAATAGTAATGCATCATCATATCTAACATGGGCATAAGATGATTCAACACCTAGGGATTTCAATTCCATTCCCGGGCTATGCACAGACTTCATATCAATTTCATTAAGATAATCAATTCGTTTCATTAACATGGGCAATTAACATTCATAATTAACACACTGCAAAACACATAATGCATATAATGTAAAGCACAGAGAACACTTATCTTGAAGATGAAGTTGTCCAAAAAACTGGCTATGTGAGAGCAATGTTCCACTCAACCATAGATCTCTGTCCAGCTTGTATTCTTTCAGCTGAGAGATCACCCCCGAGTTGGGTTGTGTATCCACTAAGGAGGAACTAGCTGAGCTCACTCACAACCATGATTTCACTCAACTACTATGATAAGCCAACACACAGTTGGGTTTATCAATCATACAGCAGACAAAGGAGGGCAATGCTAAGCCAGTGAGCTCAACCACATAGCTACAGGCATCTCAAATAAATTCAACAATCAAGGCACCCACATTACCTACCACACCCAACACAAGGAAGGTCCCCTTCTCTGCTGCACAGTCCCTCAGGCATCCCTTCCCTCCGGTGCTATTCATGGTGGGCATAGAAAGGTCCAGCTGCTAATCCTTGAGATTCTAGCCTTCACTGGGTTTATCAAGCAAACCCAACCTCTGCTCAGTCATTCACCATTGGATTTCTCACAATTCTGTTCATTAAATAACTCAATCCTGTCATTGGTTTTCTGGGCTATAAAAACTGGGTTTTCCAATGGATTTCGGGGTATCTAATCTTTTCAAATTTTTTCCAAGGTTCATATCTATGGATCCCCCATTGGATTTTACTGTCCAATACCAACTTTGGGTATTTTTGGCTCTTCAAAACGTGGGTTCTTGCAAAGTTGCGATTTTCTGGTTTTTCTCTCTATTGGCAATTCATTTTTGGATGGAAAATGATGCTGATAACTTCCACACTAGAATGGGGATGAGGAAGAAGCAATCCCCATGAGGTAGAGTGACTTGTGGTACAAGAAAACAGAGCCCATACCTACAAATACGAATTTCTGGGCTGCCCATGCTCCATTGAAGCCATGGACTGAAATCTTCAACCACTTTCTTACACATAATTAAATGTCAGCAAAGGGAGTCAAATGGGTTCTCAAGATGACATTTGGAAACATATGATTCATCCTCACTACCCCCCTCACCACTCCCTAGTGGATACACATGGCCCCTTCTCATTAGTTGCTTCCATAGCCAGTTTTGGTATTTTATTGAAATATTAACATTTACATCAATTTACAATATTCCATGGCTTAATAGCACATGGGTATCAAAATATCAAATACTTGCTTGTTTTAAAGAAAATCCGAACATACACTAGCGGGGCCTTGGCCTTGAGCTCCACGCTAGGAAAACATACAACGCATGTATACAATATTTACATTAGAAGCCAATATTTCATAAGGGTCAAAATTGGGGTATTACACCCCAACCCACAGGCTCTTAGGAAATTATTTGATGATATCATTGAAGACTCATGTGATTCAAGCACTAGGGAGACCAGGCACATCTGCACCCTTAGCCATTTTTGGGCCATGAAGGCTATGTTATCCCTCACTTTTGAGGACTACCTAGAGGGACATATTTAGGTTGAAGGCTATCCATTGACAATCGATAGATGTCTGGCTAAATTGGAAGACAATATGCGAAGGCTTGGACAGAAACAAGTGGCCATATATGAGAGTATTCTCCAGATGCAGGAGCGCATGGAGGTGTTGGAAAAAGAATTAATGGGGAAAATGTTTATTGGAAAGCAACTTGTTTTCCATCGAGACTCAGACACGGTTTCCCAAGCTCAGGCAAAGGCGAATGCCCCTGCAATGGTGGATGGTACTGCTGAGCCTCTGGAAATCCTAGACTAAGCTCTTTTTTATGGTTTATATGATGCCACATTGCAATAGTTTCATACCTATGTTAATTTTTGAATTTTTTGTCAAGCCGGGCCATAACCCTCAGCCTGTGGGGGATCCAAAACAATCATACTTGTCTAGAATAGTTTCAGCTGTAGATGTATAAATTAGGTATGGAAGTCTAACACGGTGACCACAATGACCTCAAGCATAGCAGACTCATTTTGCATTTCCTTGTACTCTTATATTCTCTGATTAATACAATTTGAACTTAAAAAAAAAAAACATGGACTGTCCAAGAAGCACTTACATCACTGCTCCCAGAGCTTACATTACATTCCAACAAAAACATCTCATACATCTCATTAAGGATTCTCATTACATCCCATACAAAAACATAGACTTTCAGTTTTTATCCATCAGAATTTTACATACAAAAACTACAACTGCATTAGCTGTCATATCTGTGATTAATCCTATCACTCCATGACAATACTTCAATGTAGCTTGCCTGCAGAAATTGATTGAATCTAGCTTTGAAACCACACACTTCATCTTCGTCTTCTATCTCTTGTTAAGGTTTGTGCCCACCCCTATGCTCATCTTGAACCAACGTACCCATAACCAATAACAACGCACTCTTGGAGAGCACGTTCACTCTTTCATTTTGTATAAGGTACATATGATCCAAGGAAATTGAGGCAAACATTTCTATCTGTCTCTTGATTAATATTAACAGATGTTGCAGATGTGGAGCTTTGATTTGAATCCTATTGTTTTCTCATTCAACAACTATTTTCGAGTCACCAAAGATCTGAAATCTGGTAATATTTCGAGCTAAAGTTGTTTTGAGCACTGACCAAAGAGCCACCAATTATGCCTTGTTGTTAGAGCAATGACCCGGACCATATCTAATTTTAACCTTCAATTCCTCTGATATATATAGAATTCCCCCAGATCCTCCCACAGGCGGACCCCCTTGACTGGCTCCATCAAAATATACCCATGGGATCTTCTAGTCTATGCTTGGGTGGACCAAATTACGAATTCTTCTCTATTTTTCCTCTTTTTTGTATTCCCTTGTCCACTACACAATCATTGCCGAAGTTACTTCAAAGGGAATCCTCTGATCTTGAAAAATAACGGAATTCCTCACCCGTGAAAGTCCATAAGTAAATAGGGATGGAAACTCATCAAAGTTGCGTACCATTGTGTTATTCCACCACTTCTGACAGCACTGTTCCAAAGTTGATTCCATCTGGATCTCTGAATTGCTCAAATCTTTTGAGGATGTGTTCCAAACAGCTATTGCATAAGAACACAACACAAACAAGTGAGAGATGGTTTCACTATTTTCTTGACACAACGCACGCCAACTTGGTCCAGAACAACCACGTTTTACCAGATTTTCCCATGTTAGCACTTTGTTGCTCAAGGATAACCAAAGGATTATTTTTGCTTTTAGAGGACCAACAATTTTCCAAATTACAGGGCACCACCATTCCTTTTCTCCAATAAAATATTCAATGGCATAAGCCTCATATTCCAGTTTTTTGTATTGTATTCCTCTTCTAATTTTGCGATTCTTGAAATCAAAATCAGTTCTTTAATTAGTTGTTCGGCCTGAGCTTGATGGAACCTAGTGCTCCTGAGCAGCCACAAATTGGTAAATGACAAAGATGTGTAAAGGAACAGAAACATCAGAAGAAAAAGGGTCTTCCCGAGAAAATGGAAAGCTCATTCGCTTGAGATGAGATGAGGTCGTGGTGTCGAATCCCGAATTACGAATTCAAGTAATTTGACATTTTCTAATTATATGTTGCTTCTATAATAGAATGAAAATTTACAAACAAAAATTGTATGCTTTCAGTGTGATGAAATAGGGAAGCTGCTAGGCATTACAATATTTACAACTCATGTTAAGTGCAGAAGAATTGGGAATGATTTTCCCAATCCAAAACTCTAGAATGATAGGTCAGGTTTAAATGCAAAAAGGAACAAAACCATGCTTCAAAATTTGAGTTTTTGTGGGTTGAGATTTACAACATTGGATCATATTTTTTATATGATTTTCTGCAAATTGTTGTGGATAGATATGAATAAATCTGCTCTGGTTCTGTACTGAAAACGAGTAGTGACTTGAGATCTAGAGTTCGAGGTCTTGTGGATTAGGGTTCACAATAGTGGATCGGATTGTCTTTAGTTTATGATGTTTCGTGAATTGATATGTGGATAGTAGCAGTGAACAAGTGTCGTGAGTTGTCATTGTGCAAAGAATGGTGAATCAAGCTCTAGAATTTCAAGATTGATGGATTAGAGTTTGAAGCAATGGATCAGATTCCATTTCTTTATGAATTTCTACAAAATGAGATGGGGATAGCGATGAAAAATTCATGTGAGATGAATAGTGTAAAGAATAAGGAATTGAGCTCTAGAGTTCAAGGTTTTGTGGAATAGGGTTTGAAGCAAAAGATTGGATTATGTATTCTTTATGATGTTGTGCGAATTGAGATATGGATAATGAAACCGTTTGGTGCCTAGTTTTTACGCATGAAATTGGACACTTGGTGTTAATGATCTGTTTGTTGCTAATGTTTCTACCATTTGTCATCAAATTTTTGCCACATTTTTTCTTGTTTGTTTTGTTGGGTCTCTAACCTAAGCCGTCAGCTCCTATTTATTCAGTATTTCATGTTGATTGCGTCGAGGGTGCTCTACAACCCAGTATGAGGGAGATCTTGTAACATGTGTCGAGTAACAAAATAATACAAAGTAAAAAAAAAAAAAAATACAAAGTAAAAAGTAATGAATATTATGTTGGCCATAAACAAAAAAAATAATACAAAGTAAAAACTAAATATGAGACTTAAACTAGAGACTTTAGAGCTTAGGATTGGTGATAAATATTATGTAAGCCATAAACCAAAAAGAATAATACAAAGTAAAAAGTAAAGATGAGACTTAAACTAAAGACTTTACTTTTTACTTTTAATACAAAGCAAAAAGTAAATATGAGACTTTAGAGTGTTTGTCCAGTTTGTCGAGTAACAAAATAATACAGAGTAAAAAAAAGAATAATACAAAGTGAAAAGTAATAAATATTATGTCTGCCATAACAAAAAAGAATAATTCAAAGTAAAAAGTAAATATCAGACTTAAACTAGAGACTTTAGAGCTTAGGAGATTTGATCCCTCTCAACACTCGATAGAGCCTAGGATTTGGATCTAGGCTGGTTTAGGAAGTGTTATGTCATTTGTATTGAGAGAAGAGAAAATGTTATTTGATTAGTTTGATAGTGAGCAACACTATTTTTACTGTTAATTATGAGCATCACTATTTTTAATGTTAATTGTGAGCATCACTATTTTACCATTAATTGTAAGGATAATTTTAGGGGCGAAATTTAGTCCATGGGCTATTTTCCATGTTTTTTTTTTCCAAAAAAAAGATTCACCCATTTGCATTTTTTAAAGCCCCATTTCGCCCAATTTGGATGGGGTAACATTTTAAGAATTGGTAAGATTCGTTAAGGTTTATACACTTTTAAATAAGTATGGGTCCTTGAAATTATCCCTGGTTAATTGTGAGCATCACTATTTTTACTGTTATGAAAACAAAGAATACTATGTTTTTTTTCTCCTCATTTTTAAAATAAAGTTGTAACTTTGATTTGTTTTCCGGAGAATATTATCATCAATTTTGGTTGTGATATCAAAGTTATGGTTAATTTTACATTGATTTAATATTTTTTCTCTTCTGCATATTTGTTCCTTGGATTTGTATTTTTTGGGGTGTTGCGACTACTCAGTGAGAACTTAAGCCCTTTTGTTCAAATCCATAACATAGCAGTGATTGGGTCTTGTGAGTTGTTGTAGATAAGAGATGGGGTTTATGTTTTCCAAGCAGTCGAGCCACCAAGGATTATTATGTAAGTCCTAAAGAAATCCCTATCCATATTAGTTCTCATAGAAGGTCAAATTATTTTTTCCAAAATCTTGAGAGTGTTTAGGCCTCCAAAAGGGTTGGAGATGGGAAAGAGGTAACCAAGCTCACAAGGAGTGAGCACAATGTTGGTCTTGTGGTAGATGTGGTGGAGCCGTATGCGAGAAGCGAAGGGAGAAGCCAAATCCTAAGGTGAGCAATCCTCACAAGCACGTACATGGAGACCGAGTTGTCATGGGATGGCCTACCTAGATTTCAGTTGTTGTTGGGGAATCGATCAAAGGGTGGATTACACATTGTGCTGACACCTTCGATAATTTTGATAAAGTAAGTTGTAATAGTAATGATAGATTCGATTATTTCCAGAACTGGTTAGGTTTGGAGTTTTCTATGACAATTGCTTTATGTATTTTTTCCCATTAGTCTTTCTTTTCCACAACCCTATAGTAAGTGTAGTTTCATAAATCATGTTGATTTTTATATCTATGGATAAATTAACATTGATGGATATGGAGTGGAGTCTTCCGTCAATGGGTATAATGAAACAAAATATTAAGTTATAGAATAACATTAATGGATATGGTGTTTAGGCCGGAATATGATGTTTCATCAAATATTTTTTAAAGATGTATTTTAGATATTAATGTATTCCAATTTTCATTGTTCAATTGATTTTTATGTCCCTGACATAATGTATCCACGTAGGGGGTGTATTAGTTGGCCTATACATGCATTTTTTTTCCAATTTGCGATGTTAAACCATAGAAGGTGATTTTGTATTTTTTTTTTATAAATTAATTTGTTATTGGTGGATTGACACATAATCCTCAAGATTTGTAGTGGGGATCTGGAAGCAGGTGGTCATCACTGGTGTGACTATAGAGGCTAGGTGTTTGGGTTGTTCGTTGACCGAGGTGGAAGGTTTATAGGAAGAGTTGGAGGGTTTAATTTCCGCTAGCTAGTGACGATGGAGGACTAAATTCATTTGATGGGGGTTTTGTAGGAAACAAGTGATAACGAGGTCTTGAGGGTTAACGAGGTGTTGTGGAGTATGCGGTAGTTGGGGTTCCTTGGTGAAAACGTTAATGCCGAAGAAGATTGCAATGATGGAGATGTATAGTGTTGGTGCAAGCAGTTCATTGTTGGCATGGTGTTATAGTTAAAAGGAAATGCTATGCGGGGAGTGTTCAGTGGAGAGACCTTGTGACTGGCAGTAGTGTGGTGGCGGTGGTACAAAATTGAGGTAACTACTGTGCTCTGACCCTATTTGGATTTGGACATTGTTCATGGATTGAAGAGGCATGTTTGCTTGTTTGGTTAGTTTTGAGGCATGGAATACTCTTTTCCTGTAGCCTATGAAATATTCGGGAAAATTTTGGTTCTTTGTGTGCAATGTTAGGTGCAGGGTAATTTTTAGGGGCGAAATTTCGCCAATTGGCTATTTTTTGGGCTTTTTTTCAAAACATAAATTCGCTATATGATCATTTTTAGTCTCTAATATTGCCTATATTTACATAAAAAAAAATTATCATAATATTCGCCAAAATTTACACATTTCAGTAGTAAATTGTATGTTTCATATTTAATATTCGCTTGCCTATCTATATACATGATTTTTTCAATCCAAAATAATCGGCTATGATACTATACTTCAGTATAATATTAGAATCCTTAAAAAATACTCTGGTTAGGTGTTGGAAAGAAGGTTTGTTTCCTGGCATATTAGCTTTGGTCTATTTTTTCAGCCATGCAGATTGCAATGTTAAGCTTTGGAAGGAAAGTTTTGTATTTATTTATTTTCAATGTGCAAAGAGAGAGGGTTTGGTTGTTGTATAGGACAATTTCTATCTAGGCCAGTTGCCTTGCCTAGGATGTTTGTTCTACAATGTTCAATAGTTAGGGCATTTTCCAGAAAAAACTTGTGTTTATTTAATAGTTTCCACTGGCCCGATAGCCACTAGCTTCATATGTTGGAAATCTGTTTTCATTGGAGCATGAGTCAAGTCGATTTTTTGTAGGATGAGAAAGGGATATTTGTTTTTTAATGCATTCATGCATTGTGGGGAATGTGTTCCTGTGTAGCAGTGAAAAACTTATATTTTGATTTTGATCAAAAACAAATTGTGTGTATAGTTTTTAGGCCACTGGTTTCATGTAAAAAAAGGATGACGTGTGTTGAGTTTCAAGGTTGTTTTTTCTGTCGATAGGAAATAAGTATGGACTTTATGATAGTTGTCACAATTGGCGATTGGAACATTTCTCAGTGTAGAAAAGTGAATTGTTGTGTGGTTTTGGGTCCATTAATCCTTAAAACAATGTTCAATGTTTACATGATGTGCATATAACGTGCACCTCGTGACAAGATATTTGTATTTGTTAGTGCTAGCAGATACATTGTAATTTGCATGTTATATTTGGCGTTGAATCTTTTATTGGATTGCTTGGTGCAGATTATAGTTTCCTTTGTTGTCTAGTACAAATCTAGGGTGATATTGTTCCTTTAGTTTTTATTCTTTTTAATGACATCAACATAAACTTATTTGTGGATAATGTACAATTACATCTCTGCATTTTAGATGCATTGAATTGTGAATGTGATTCCTTTTTATGGCTATAGAATTAAAATCACAAAATATTGGAGACAAATAAGCCAAGTAAAGGTCTACTTGAATATTGATAGCGATTTCTTGCGATAGAGTCGAGGCCTGGGTTCCTGTACATATGTTGTTGATGATAGTCAAGCTTACGAAAATAGACATAGGTATGTGCAATGAACAATATGAGTGATTTCCTTATAGTTATTTGTGGTTATTTTCGCTATGGTTTATGGTTATCTATTTTGTAATTTGATGGTTTGTTGAGTTATTGTCCCATTGGATTGGAAGTGTTGAAATTATTGTTTTTAATACTAACAAGTAAAAAATTCACATATTTTATTCTTGTTTTTATGATGCGATGGTTGGGCAGGTGTATATTTTTTAGATGGTTTTACAATTGTCATGTGATTGTTCTGTATATTTATTAAATTAAGTATTTCATTTTTTATTCCCATTGTCAACATGGTTTTCTCTAGGTTGTTCTATGTACGTAATGGACAGTGTGTAAACATTCATTGATATCTGGAAATCATCGGTGTTTGATAGTGATTTTCTTATTAGTTTTCCCATTAGGGTTGCTATAGGTTTTGTTGCTATGTACCTGATCCTGACTGTTTCTTTCCATGTAGCAATTATATAAAGCACATTTAGGCACATGCTCTTTAGCAAGATTGCATTATTGAGTTCTTTAGTGTGGTTTAGGATTTAGAAAAAAGCATGAGCTTTTATGGCATCCAACCATTTATACAATCTACCTCATCATGTTCATAAATCAAATAGATTCAGAGGACAAGAACAATATAAATGGCATTTACTGATACCCTGTCAACGAAAAATTCAGTAGCTACACCATTTGAATTTTATTTTCTCTTGATCTTTTTTGTATTTGGGCCTTCTCTAATAAGGTTCATAACCAACTTGGAAGGTTTTTAACAATCAAATTGACACCCTTAACTAAGTGAAGGAGCAACATATGTTTACCATGCACCCGCTATAGGAAAGTCATGACACAAGTTCAATCAGAGACGAATCCTCTCTGAGAAATGCATTAAAATGCATTAATTGTGTTTAAAACATCCTAAGTGGGAAAAAGCCTAAAAGCTATTCAAAAGTGGGGTTTCACTTGAAAATAATCAAAATGAGGAAAATGACTAATCCCACATTTAGAAGAAAACCCTAAGGCACATTTCCCAATGCTATATAAGAAAGGCTTTGGGGCATGGTAAAGAGACACAAAGGAAGAGAAAATGAATGTTGGAGAGATTCTAAAGGAGGAAAAGGGCTCCAATTCTTCAAGAGCAAGGGTGAAGGAAGGAGAACTTATGGCAAGGGAGGAGGCACTCACACCTGCCATTTAAGAGTTTTTTCTGCTTATCATGCATGGTTTTAATTCCTAAATGATTTTAGATCTTAATGAGTTTTAATGAACAAATTTAGATCTTAAGTAACTTGTAATAATCTGTTCATCTCTGACATAAAGACTCACCATCTCTTAGCAAAATAGTTAAACTAGTGTAGACACAACCCTACACTAAATACTATTATCAGAATGGCGACCATACTAAAATCTCAGATCGAAACCTCTACTTTGAAGGTTGGAGTTTAAACTCTGTTTGATCTAGAAAGCGTTTAAAGGTTCAAAGATTTAATGCATGCGAGTAGATATCTGCATTTGTAAGAGCTCTGAGCATTCTTTAAAATTTTAAATGGCTGTCACCATATAGATGGATCATTGTTGATCTCTTCAACCCTGCGTTAAAGCTTTCGTAGAACTCGGCCAAGATCTACAATGTTGAAGCATTGAAGCCTTTGAAAGCTCTGCGTTGATGAATGTTACAGATTTGAATCTCTTTAAATTCTGCTAATGCGTGAAAGCTTTGACATCTCAACAATAAGCGATTTTCATAACTCTGTAACCCTGCATAAATCTTGAAACGTTAGAATTCTGCGTGCTAAGCCACTCTGCATGAATACTGGATGATCTTCAAAGCTTTGCGTTGAGGATTATTGAAACTCTAGTAGGGACATCCAATTTTAAATGAAGTCAAAATTTGTTTTCATTTCTAGAATTTGGATGATTGAAGGCGTTCTTGTTTTTGGCTTTAGTTGTTAGTGAAGGCGTTTTGGTTTTGGCTGAATGCGTTGTCATTTCAAGATTGATTGATTGGTGAATGAATTTTCAATCTTGAATTCCCTGCTGTATAGTAGGGTTGAATTGCTACCATTTAAATTACTGGCGTTTGAAGGGTTGAATTGCTGGCGTTTGAAGATATCTTTGCGTGGCCGGCGAGTTGGGTCTTCTAAATTCTTTAAAAAATTTGGAAAACCTTTTGCCACGGTCTGCATAATAATTTGCAAATTTTTTTATGTGTGGATTCTAACCTTTAACTTTGGATTTAAAACAAGCGAAATTTTTGCAAATTTTTTATGAAGTTTTTCAAACCTTTAATGTTGGATTTAAAAATGAATTTTTTTTTTGCAATTATTTTAAAGTTGTTTAAGTTTAGGTCAAGAAACAAAAAAATTTGCAAAAAATTTGTGAAGTTTCTTGAAATCTTTAAATTTTGGTTTAAAAAAGAAAAAAAAAACTTTTGCAATTTTTTTTTTATAAAGTTTTTAAATCTTTAATTTTGGAATTAAAAGGAAAAACTTTTGCAAAAATTTGTAACATTTTTTAAGTCTTTAATTTTAGATTAAAATGAGAAAACTTGGAATTGTTTTCTAAGTATTTTACAAATTTTTTGATTAAATTGAAGATATGGTTGGAGTGCTTTTGAAAAGCTTTTGTTTATTTTTGGAGTTCAAGTCTTTAGCTTTGAATTAAAAAGAAAACAAAAATTGCAAAAATTTTTTAGGTAGTTTAAAGTTTTGCATAATGGAATTCAATTCTTTAGTTTTGGATTAAAAAAGAAAAAAAAATTACAAATTTTTTTACAAAACTTAAAAAGTTTGGATTAACATTGAGTTATGCTTGGAGTCGTATTACTTTGAAGGCGTCATTCAGGCACATTTTCTTTGAAGAACACACTTTGAACATCACATATTGAGATAGTTTAGGAGTTCATTTTTCGGAAGGCCCTACAATCCAGCTTTAACACCCCTGCCAACGTTGACCTGTGCGTTGAGAAGCTTCCATCGTCCACAGATCCCCCCTCAACGTGCATTCATATGGTGAATCCCTTGCTATTTTGATGCATCTCAGCATCTCGAATCCGAGCTTAGGTGAAGATTTCTTTAAATAAATCTTTAACCCTCAGCGTGAAGGCAAACCTTGGCATCTTCAGCGTGAACGGCCTGCTTGAAAACTTTAAAGCTCAGACTAAAATCTTTAAAGACCAGCGTAAAGCATTTAAAAAATCTCAGACCCAACCTCTGCTTTGAAGGCTGGAATTTAAATTCTGTTTGATCTAGAAAGCGTTTAAAGGTTCAAAGATTTAATGCATGCGAGTAGATCTCTGCATTTGTAAGAGCTCTGAGCATTCTTTAAACTTTTAAATGGCCGTCTCCATATAGCTGGATCGTTGTTGATCTCCTCAACCCTGCGTTAAAGCTTTTGTAGAACTCGACCAAGATCTACAATGTTGAAGCATTGAAGCCTTTGAAATCCCTTCGTTGATGAATGTTACATATCTGAATCTCTTTAAATTCTCCTAATGCGTGAAAGCTTTGACATCTGAGCAATAAGCGATTTTCATAACTCTGTAACCCTGTATAAATCTTGAAATGTTAGAATTCTGCGTGCTAAGCCACTCTGCGTGAATACTGGATGATCTTCAAAGCTTTGCGTTGAGGATTATTGAAACTCTGGTAGGGACATCCAATTTTAAATGAAGTCAAAATTTGTTTTCATTTCCAGAATTTGGATGATTGAAGGCGTTCTTGTTTTTGGATTTAGTTGTTGGTGAAGGCGTTTCGGTGAAAGATTGATTGAAGGCGTTTTGGTTTTGGCTGAATGCGTTGTCATTTCAAGATTGATTGATTGGTGAATGAATTTTCAATCTTGAATTCCCTGCTGTATAGTAGGGTTGAATTGCTGGCATTTAAATTACTGGCGTTTGAAGGGTTGAATTGCTGGCGTTTGAAGATATCTCTGCATGGCTGGCGAGTTAGGTCTTCTAAATTCTTTAAAAAATTTGCAAAACCTTTTGCCAAGGTCTGCATAATAATTTGCAATTTTTTTTACGTGTGGATTCTAACCTTTAACTTTGGATTTAAAACAAGCGAAATTTTTGCAAATATTTTTTGAAGTTTTTCAAACTTTAATGTTGGATTTAAAAATGATTTTTTTTGCAATTATTTTAAAGTTGTTTAAGTTTAGGTAAAAACAAAAAAATTTGCAAAAATTTTGTGAAGTTTCTTGAAATCTTTAAATTTTGGTTTAAAAAACAAACAAAAAAAACTTTTGCAATTTTTTTTTATAAAGTTTTTAAATCTTTAATTTTGGAATTAAAAGGAAAAACTTTTGCAAAAATTCGTAACATTTTTTAAGTCTTTAATTTTAGATTAAAATGAGAAAACTTGGAATTGTTTTTCAAGCATTTTGCAAATATTTTTGATTAAATTGAAGATATGGTTGGAGTGCTTTTGAAAAACTTTTGTTTATTTTTGGAGTTCAAGTCTTTAGCTTTGAATTAAAAAAAAAAAAAATTGCAATTTTTTTTACGTAGTTTAAAATTTTGCATAATGGAATTCAATTCTTTAGTTTTGGATTAAAAAAGAAAAAAAAATTACAATTTTTTTTACAAAGCTTAAAAAGTTTGGATTAATATTGAGTTATGCTTGGAGTCGTATGACTTTGAAGGCGCTATTCACGCACATTTTCTTTGAAGAACACACTTTGAACATCACATATTGAGATAATTTAGGAGTTCATTTTTCAAAGCATCTCATATCAAGTCACCGTATCCTCTTCACTCGCACCTTATGGCGATCCTGTGAATGAGAAAGTGGATCTCACGTCTAACAGAGTAGATTTGACTTTTGCAAACAGTTTTTCGAGCCACCGTATCCTCTTCACTTGGGCCTTCGGGCAATCTTGTGAATGAGAAAGTGGATCTCAAGTGTAATAGTCTAGGATTTAATTCATAAGCATTCCAAAGGGCTCCACCGTATCCTCTTCACTTGGGCTTTCGGGTGATCTTGTGAATGAGAAACAGAGATCCCCCGTGTAATAGAATTAGATTCACTTTTACTTGAGATATTTGTTTGGATTACATTGATCACCAAACATCAATTATTATCCATATTTATGAAAAACTGTGCATGAACATAAGAAATGTACTAGAAAATTTGCATGTCTGAAAGAAGCTCATGAACCTCTAACCCTCCTTCAATTAGGATATTCATTGAACTGAAAGATAACATAGTGAGCATCTTGCATTTTAGGGTTCATTTTGTTTTCGAGTCGAAACACCATCAGTTTCACTTCCACTCCTGAGACTAAGCAAACCTCCTCTCAAAATTGGCGCTTAATCTAAAATTGACAAACTTTTGATTTTCATATCATTAACAAGTTTAGGTTAGTGCCTCGGATTAGGTTTGGAGAGTTGACACTCCTGGGCTGCAAAACTTCGAAAATAGCATTGATTACTGAGAGGAAATCCATTAGTCACAAAAAACGCTTGTCGGGAAAGCGCTTCTGAAACATGCGTCAAGCACGAGGTCAATCTGGATAAGTAAGGGTGGTTCCCCCTTCTTGCTTATTTAGTGGGGCATGAGCTTATCGAAGGGATTCTATGTTCAATGACAAGTCCTCGAGGTGACATCACTGTTTCTAGAGTTTCTGGTAATAAGACTTGTCCTCGACTTACAACTGTTCGCCCGACCATCGATTGTGAAGTGGTAACTTTAGTGGCTATTCTTAGGATATCACATAGGCTGTTGTGAGTGGGACACACTTGCAATAACTGAGACAGACTTTGGAAATTTTACTGCTTGGGAGGGTGAGTGGTCAGGAACCAACACTTATACCCCTGGCGATTAAAGTTGATTGTAATTGTTTCTCACACCTTCGCTCCTAGCAATTGTATGAGGACATGAAATCCCTTAGCAGCTACTAGTTTCGGAAGGCCCTACAATCCATCTTTTCACTGAGCTTCGATTCTTTGGAAAAGTAAGTTTGCTTGCTTGAAATCTCTAGGGAATTTTTACTGTGTGGACACTTTTCATCTTTTTTTTTGAGTCTAGACTGCCTTAGGATTGTTTGATTCAAGCTATCATTTTAAACACATCATTTTGTCAACTTCTTAGAAGTGGCTACTCTCTCGATCTACCAGTCACGGTGGCAGCGAGGTGAGTCACCAGAAATTGAAGGCCCTGCTACATTGCAGAGACAAACACAAAACCACATTCTAATGACTTGGAAACATAACTGATTTTCAACTCGATTAACATTACTTGAGAAGAACAACAACAAATAAACACTGAGAATTCATCGTCACATCATAATCTTACGCTAGTTGAAATTGAAAGATTGAAACATCACACACATGCTCATGAAATTCCTCCTTTGATGAGTCTTTCAAAACTAGTTGCACTTACTATCCATGAGTTACTGGGTGATATCAAACCTCTTTTTGAAAGTTTGAATGACATGCACAAATCAACAAGGGACCCTATGGCTTTCTCAAACATTGGTGTTCCATATGGATCAACTAATTAGGGTCAACACACACAAGGAGTAAACCAAAATCCTTAAGGTATACAAAACACTTGTCCAAATTCTACTTTCGGGGGCAACCCTTCACCATGGAATGGTAATATTCCTGGCGGAAGCAATGAACCATGGAACATTTATGCCAATTGGGTCTATGCTCCTCAAATTAGTGGAAATGCCCCGGGGGGTTGTCCTCCGAATTATCCTAACACAATGCCTACCGGCAATCCACCCATGCATCCCAACCAGCCAAACCCCCCGCAAGGGGGCAATGATCCTAATGCCAATGTCTTCATGTGTGATCCTGAGATGCACATTCAAACAAGACTTGATTCTTATGATGTCTCTCCTAGTACAATGGATCAATCATAATCATAGCGAAGTTGTTATCTCTACACTGAGAAACTAGCCATAGACTTAGTACCACACCCCCCCAAAGGTGTTCTACGTAGAACAATGCATAATCATAACACGCGAGCTGCTCAGAATGGTAATGTTCTTAAGGACCTAGCTCAAGTACCATGTGCCATGTCGGCCTTGGAGGGATTGTAATGTCATTTTGCGCAAAGAAAGGAACTATTATCTACCATTGGTGTTGTTGATCCATCCGATGAGACTTTGATCACATCAGACATAAACCATTCAATATGTAGGATCCTTCCTGAAGTTGCTTTTCAGATTAAAGTAACGACTCATGGTAAAAACATCTATCTAACCATAGTGGATGAAAGGACCTCAGCTTGTGTAAAGTCATGTCCATGTTGGCAAGCATTTGGATCACCTATATCTGTCGTAGAAGTTTCAAACCCAACTACTCAAATAACTTCGGCAGATTCGAATCAAAATCTTCCCTTGATGGAGGAATACAATTCGGTTACTTGGCCCATTTGGGCTGTGAGATCTCCTAGCTCACATTACTTCTTGGATTACATTTTATCATCAAATGAATATATCCTTGAAGTTGTAAACATTTCTTTGTACCCACCTAAAGACATCTTTTGTGGGGACACTAGGAGCATACTTGATATAAATCTACCCAAGTATAGGAGCATGATATGCATGTCCCTCGATCTTATTTGGTATATTTGGAAACTTGCATATAGGTTTAGGCCATCCCTTTGTGAAGATGCATTTGAACCTTTTGCAACCCAAACTTACCATAGGGTCAACCTATTGGAAATTGGTGGGTCAGCCCTTCATATCCGTATTTTCTACCATTCCGACAGCAGAACCTACCGAACATGGGACACACTAGTCAGCACCCCATTGCCATTTTGGTGCCCATGTTGCATTATTCTCATAGGCCTGGGAGCCCTATTAGTCCCATCATGACTTGGAGTTTGAGACCACATATTTATCTTTCATACATTTCTGACCATATCCTGATGGGCTCCCAATTTTTGTCATTTTACATAAGCTTGCGTTAAAATATCCACTTGAAAATCCATGCAAACTGCTTCGTTGCTTATTGCTTATGTTGCTTATTTGCTTGTATAGTCACTTTCTGTTACAAGATGCCTATAAACCATTGCTTATGTATATTTGACCCATACCCATGGAGGAAACATCTGTAAGGGTGTACATAACTAGCTCAGCCCTTGTTTGCAATCCGGATCTTTGCCTTGGCCTGAACCATGCCCTTGACATTTAGGCGCATGCCCTTGAGACACTCGTTTCCTCTAATGTATCATAGCACACTTTATTCTTTTTTCAAGCTAATAAATGAAAAAGGTTGAAAAAAATTTGGAAAACACAATAATCCAAAAAGGGAGAGACTTGAATTACTTCATATTATAAAATCTGAAGAAAAAGGCAATAGTCAGTCCTTGTCGCCCTTGAACACAACACATAATATTGTATCTGCGGTCAGTACACCATCTGCATTTGCCTTAGGAAACTGTGCCAGTATTTTGAACATATCTCCACCGATGGGTTATCCTTCCCATCACTAATGGAGCTTTCGTTAATGCATTTGACATTTGCGGATTTCATTAAGGTCGGTTATGCAAAGTCCTATGTTTCCAATTTTCCATTCTGCGTCGTGTTATGTGTTCAAGGGAAGTCCAACCGAGTCGGCCATTCCTCAAATATTCCTGACCAATCATGTCGGCCTTCCTTGTGTCAGTATACAGTGTTGGATCTTGCAGTTCTACCAAATCATATCATACTATTGATCTTTGTTTCGTATCGGTTGATGTGGGATGCATCAATGCCCTCCTTCCGATGGATCTATTCCTATCGACATCAAATTATCATCTAGGACATGGATCTAGAAACTCGAGAGTATCTTGGATATTGTAGTCATTAGTGGTAGGTTTCCTCGCAAATTACAGTGGGTATACATCAATGACCCCTGATTGTTTGATTCTACAAGTGTCCGACTTCAGAACATCTATTCACACTTTCTAGTTTGTACTCAGTACCTTAGAGTCCATCATCATTATTGGTGGGTCTCTTCACATCTGTTAACGGTATACATCAATGACCAATAATCAGATGGTGTTTTATTATGCTCGACATCAGATCACTTATTCGCATGCTATAAAATCGTACTATCGTCGATTTGTATTGAAGACCTTGGGAAAAACAGTGGTATCACTCATCGATGCACTACCCGAGTTGCGCAAGATTAGATTACCATGTCAGAAGTTCAATAAAGACTTTGTTCTTGCACTCATCAAAGTGCATGTTTACATTTCAGAAAAATTTGCTTTTGACATGGATCCACTGTGTATTGTTTGTGGCCATGCTTGTTTATTGCTGAGCATGGGTATGCCCGCGTCAGGAAGATATTATATATTTGATAAATTGCTATGTTTTGCAGGTGTGATCCTCAATCTTGCGCCCATGATTTTGCCTTCCCTTATCCTTGCTTTGAACAATAAAGAGTATCAGTACAAAGAGTATCAGTATACCGAGTATAAATTTCAGTAATGTATTTCGACCCTTAGCTTTGCTTCGGACCTCACACATAATGGGGCATCTGTTAACAATCAAATTGACACCCTTAACTAAGTGAAGGAGAAACATATGTTTACCATGCACCCGCGACAGGAAAGTCATGACACAAGTTCAATCAGAGACGAATCCTCTCTGAGAAATGCATTAATTGTGTTTAAAACATCCTAAGTGGAGCAAAAAGCCTAAAAACTATTCAAAAGTGGGTTGTCACTTGAAAATAATCAAAATGAGGAAAACGACTAATCCCACATTTAGAAGAAAATCCTAAGGCACATTTGCCAATGCTATATAAGAAAGGATTTGGGGCATGGTAAAGAGACACAAAGGAAGAGCAAAGGAATGCTGGAGAGATTCTAAAGGAGGAAAAGGGCTCCAATTCTTCAAGAGAAAGGGTGAAGGAAGGAGAACTTATGGCAAGGGAGAAGGCACTCACACCAGGATTCTTGGTAATCATGTATCTTCTCCATTGTTTTAGCATGAATTGATTCAAGTTTCTGTCATTTAAGAGTTTTTTATGCTTATCATGCATGGTTTTAATTCCTAAATGATTTTAGATCTTAATGAGTTTTAATGAACGAATCTAGATCTTTAGTAACTTGTAATAATCTGTTCATCTCTGACGTAGAGACTCACCATCTCTGAGCAAAATAGTTAAACTAGTGTAGACACAACCCTGCACTACATACTGTTATCAAAGGTGACAAAGTGTCCCATGAAATTCCATCTAGGGGAAGGTAAGCCATATATTCCTTTGTGTTAGGATTCTTTGAGGCTTTGAAAAAGTTCATCCCCCATGGTTTCTTTGCTTGTTTCAATGGTTGTTCATCATTGTAAAAATAAGAATCACTAAGATGAGATGAAAATGGAACTTCTAGTTCTCCCTCTTTAGAATCATCTCTTTGCACTTTGAGCAATGATTGATTGAATGCTTTCTTGACTTTGGTCCTAATGGTCCCCCTTTTATGAATTGGGCCTGAAGGTTGCACTAGAAGGGTTGATTCTTCTAAATTTTTCTTCTCTGCTTGTTTAGGAGCATCAATCTCCAGTAACCTGCCAAACTGGGTTCTCATTGAATGATTACGTTGGGTTACAAAGTGGGAACTTTATAGTCATCTTGCATTGGAAGAGTAGGAGGGTTCCTTACAAGACAATTTTCCCTGGAACTTTTGAAATATGTGGATTGTGGGACAGTTACAGAAGGGTGTTTGTCCTTGGAATTTCCTCCCTTGTAAGGAGATGAGTTGAGACTAGAAATTGCACCTATAACATGTTTCATTGGAGATAGTTATTTGTTGTGGTCCCTTGTTTGTTGCTTGATTGAGGATTCTGGCTACAGTTGTATGGATATAGGATTAGTTCTTATTATGGTAATTAGGGACAAGAGCCATCCCTAGAGTTGATGTCTACAGCTTGTACTGTGAGACAAAGAAGAAGAGGTATCTTTGACATATGGTAATCTTCCTCTGATATATAGTTTGCACACAGTAGTTCTCGCTCCACGTTAATAATGGGGCATAGGTATTAGAAGCTAATCTCTTTATGCGACAAACAAGGTATTTTTTAAGGATTATAAAAGTATACATAAGTATAATATTCTAGGCGATTATTTTGGATTGAAAAAAACAAATATGTAGATTGGTAGGCAAATATTAAATATGAAACATACAATTTACTACTGAACCTTATGAATTTTGGAAAATATTATGGTAAAAAGCATATTTTATGTAAATATAGGCGATGTTGGAGACTAAAAATGACCAAATAGTGAATTTGTTTTTTGAAAAAAAGTCCCAAAAATAGCCAATTGGCGAAATTTCGCCCCTAAAAGTTTCCCAGTCCATCACTCAACCTACAAATCAGGAATTACAAAAAAGTTGTTTTTAGAAAATTTCAAACAATATGGATAATGTAGAAACCCATTACATAAATCCTACAATTGTGATTACCATTGTTAAAACGTTCAATTGATTTGCAATAAGATATGAATATCACAAATATGTCTAGAGTGTATAGTAAATCATTGGGATAGTCATGCTCCACTACCTATGGAAAAAAGGGTGCTAGTACATATGCCCAAGTAAAGGCCTAACTAAAATTGATATATCCTTGGTTTTGGACTATTACTATTCAATTTTCAGTCAACTCATTTGATTTCCTTGAGAAAAGGTTATGAAAAGCTAGATATAAGAGCTAGATTTAATCATTGTTAAAACAATGAATTGATTTCTCTTAAGTTTTGTATGGCATAAATTGATCTAGAGCATATTGTAGGTCATTAGAATGGTCATGCTCCAATGATTCACTGCTTATGTCATTTCATTGCCTCAAGAAAAGATTTTGAAAATCTAGACATCATCCACTGATCCTGCTTGCATGAGTTAGGAGGGGTGACTACAGAACATTCAACAACATTAACATACTATAGCAATAATTCCTTGCATATAATATCCCTGATCTAGAAAATATGAAAATCTTATGGAAAAAATACTAGGGCTCATAACATCATTATTAGAATAACAATTGTTTTTATTGTAGTAGAATAGGCCCATAGGGTGGCCTCGATGGTTAACGGCCAAAATGGAAGAAAGTTATTCACACGTTCATGTCTCTTAGCCTTGAGAAGGACTTCCTTCCTAACAAAATAGTCTCAAAAACAAATCATGATGAAATTAAGACATGTCTAAGAGGGGAAAAAACTATTGGCTTTTATTTAAATAGAAGCAGCTAGGTGATTGGGATTGTATTAACAGGGATACTTTGACAAAATAGATACAGGGTGAGTTTGACACTGATGACATAAATACAACCCCTGTTCCCTTTACAAGGCTGTAAATTTGCAAAAAAGAATCTATATAAGAAGAATTTTTCAGAAAAATAATTAAGAAAATCTTAAGATTGAGCATTTTGGGTTCAAAACAAGTTTAGAAAACTTTCAAAGCCCTGCAATCCCAACAAAAACCTTTATGGTCAAGTGTTTTTTCTTTTACAGTTGGATTATTGGATATATAATGAATTAGTTGCATGGCATGGTAATTGTTTGTTATTCTTTTTCTTAAAACATTGGAAAAGGCCAGGAGTCTAGATTGGCAATGAAAACTTTTTAATGATTTCAAATATGGGAATTTACAGTCAAAAAAGCATTGGACCATTGCAAACTTTTTTACTACATAGATTTTTTATGTTTTCCTAATATAGGGAGTTGAGTTGCTGGAAATTTTCAATCTAGTGCTTTGAACAAAGAACTTGTGTCGTTTAACAGTTTACTTGTCAATTTGTTCTACGTTGCTCAATAGGCATCTAGTTTCCTTGAAACAATGGTTATTTACTTATACTATAAGACCCGTGGAAAAAAAAACCAGAAGAAGTCTCTTGTTAGATTTTGCTTTCTTTGCAAACAATTATGGAAAAAAAGATGGGAGCTATTGGAGCATGTTATAGAGTTTGTTTCAAAGCATTGGATTCAGACTAGTTTGAACTTTCAACTCTAGCATAATGACTCATGACAATTTTCCCCTTTTGGACGATGACCTTGTTTCTAGTGAAAAATCATCCTATTTTGCTTCCTTCCTCCATCAAATCATGTTCTATTTGATTTCTATTGTCCATGATAGGTTGACTCTAGTGTTATGTTTTTGTATTTAGATTCTTTTTTCTTGCACTTTTGTAGATGTATGCTTGAATCCAATTTTTTATGTTCTTCATTATAGTGTTCTCTTTTTCAAATTATGTAAAAACTTGCAACATTGTGGCAAATTTTGATTTGCACATTCGGTGTTTCAAGTAATTTTATTGCTAGTTGCATTTTCCATTGGTGAATATCGTTCAATTGTCGAGGTTTTCTAGTTTTTTTTACACTCTTTCTATTGCGGTTTACTATTGGTTCGGGTGGCCAATGTTGCCTGATCTTCTGTTGTATGGAAAAAATAGTTTCGATCAATCATGAGAATAAAACCCTCCACAAAGCGAACCCTTTCATTGGAACAAATGCTTTCGTAATGGAAGCACCAACTTTTCAAAATATCAATAACGAATTGACTAGACAAAAAATGTTTGGTCAAACAAATTTCCACTACAATCCTGGAGGTTGCTTGTTCAATGCAATAGCAGTCTTGATACATTTTCTATTTTCTTGATTTGAAATAAGACAAGGGATAGTAAATCACTTTAGGGAAAGGTTGGATTGCCAAGATCCTCTAGCTTTATATGAAATGAAAATGGAATTGACTAGTGATTTTCTAGAAGAATTATATAATGAAAACAATGTGGATATATATTTGCATAGAATGTCTTTGTCCACTTTTAACATGCATAAAAATTCTGAACAAGGCCTATGAGGCGATATTTTCTACATCATATGGTTTTCAAATTAGCTAAAAGTTCTAGTTTATGTTTGGTCATTTGAAAAGAAAGCATAATACTTGTGTTTCAATTCTAATGACACTATCTATGAATATAACTTCTTGTTCCATGATCAAATGACATCATTTGGACACTTTGAGCCACCTTTGTCATATAGATCAAAGCAAAAAAAAATTCGTGCCAAACGCACCAATTACATGTGTCCTTGAAATCATACTCTAAATACTCAAATAGACATTTTGTCAATTGAACAAGCACTATTTGTTAAATTTTGAGCATTAATTCACAATACTCTAGGATCTTTACTTAGAGAATAACATGTACATTATATCAATGCATATCAATCATAACAAGCATGTCAATCATCACAAGAATCAAAAGCATTAGAGACAAGAGACACAGAGATTCCGTGGGGAAAACCCTAAGGTGAAAAACCCCACAACTTCCTTAGAGATAGAGAGAGCAATGGCTCAACCAAAGTACAACCAAAATACACAGAGATAGTCTCCTAGTAGCAGATGATCCTCCTCCTCACTAGTGCACCACTTTCTAAGTGAGAGAAGTGTGAGTTTCCGAATGATCAAAATATAGATCTCCCGATCTCTATTTATACTAGTCTGTTTTCCCAGTGACCTTATGGGGCCAACTTGTCTAGCTAGGTACATCAACCATATAATATGTATTTCAGGGCTGACCCCACACATGGTGGTCTAATAACCCATCGGCAAGTACACACACTTGCAACACTTGTCAATACACATGACGACACTTCCTTATAGAGGAATGACACATCTCTTATAAGGGTACAATAAATATATATGAAATACATAGATGAAATACATTCCGAAGTTACATATACATCAACACTCCCTCTTAACTAGGAAGGTATTTCTTGACACAGATCTGCTAGACAAGTCTTCTTCTCGGGATAATCGTCATCGATGCATCGACATCATCATCGTCACTGCTGTTGCTATCTCAACCAATCTCAGAATCTACTCGTCATAGGAAGTTCTACAGAGCCAGTCCTTTTTCATACTGGATGTAGGCCCACCACCTGCAGGTCTTCATCATCATTGGCCATACTGTGGAATCCTCAGGACTTATTACGTGCGTCACAAAACCTTGCAAGAGCATCCCCGGCTATTACGAGCACACAACTCTACCTATAGGATCTCCCAGGGCCATATTATATGTGACCTCACCACAAAACCTTGCAAGAGCATCCTAGGCTGTTACGAGCACACAACTCTACCTATAGGATCTCCTAGGGACAGATTACATGTGGTGATGGAAAAACCTTGCAAGAGCATCCCAGGACTTATTACGAGCACACAGCTCAACCTATCGGATCTCCCAGGGCCGAATTATATGCCATAGGACAAAACCTCGAAAGAGCATTTGCCAGATATCCCAGGGCCAAATTATATGCCATAGGCAAAACCTTGTAAGACTATCTGCACATCTCCCAGGGCCAGATTATATGTCCTCCCAGAGAAAAACCTCGAAAGATCATTTGTCAGATATCCCAGGGCCAGATTACATGCCATATGCAAAAACCTCGAAGGACTATCTGCAAATCTCCCAGGGCCAAATTATATGCTCATCTGCACAACCTGATCCATGACCATAGAGTATCAACCTGATACTCACCGTACATCATCCTGATGCATACATGATCATCCTGATCATCATCACTGCAACATCCTGTTGCATGTCATCTGGAGCAACATCCTAAAGCTCATCATCTATGATCATCCTGATCATACACTGCATCCACCTGATGCATACCAAGTATCTACCTGATACATACCAAGTATCTACCTGATACATATCATCATACATGATCCACCTGATCATACAATGTATCCACCTGATAAATACATAGATACACAATGCATCTAACTGATATATATCAACATACATGATCTACCTGATCATACACAGTATCCACCTGATACATATACAGATACATGGTCCAAGCATCCAACATGATGCATATACAAAATACATATAAATGATCCAACTGATCATATCCAGCATCAACCTGATGCATACATACATATACATATAAATGATCCAACTGATCATATCCAGCATCATCCTGATGCGTACATACATATACATATAAATGATCCAACTGATCATATCCAACATCATCATGATGCATATACAGAGCAGTAACTGGAGCATCGTCCTGATGCTCATCATCCAACGCTTACATCCACAACCATGTGAAGGATCCTCCTTCCAACATGCTTGGAATGGCTTCAGCAAATGTCTCTATCACTTCTTCCTCGAAGTGTCGTCGATCGGAAGAACACCGAGCCTCTCTCTGAAGTACTCGAACTTCACTCTGGCTAGTGGCTTCGTCAACACATCTGCAATCTGCTCATCCGTCGCAACATACAGGAGCTTCACTACTCCTCTCTACACCATATCCCTGATATAGTGATATTTGATCTCTATGTGTTTCGACCTGTCGTGAAACACAGGGTTCTCAGACAGCTTCACACAACTTTGGTTATCACAGAAGATACCAGTAGTATCCAACGAGAGATCAAATAACTCAGACAGTAGCTTTCGAAGCCATACTGCCTCACAACTAGCCGAACAAGCTGCAACATACTCTGCCTTGGCTGTACTTAGTGCTACACGGGACTGCTTCCTGCTAAACCAAGAGATCACACCTGATTCCATACTGAAGCAGCACCCAGATGTGCTCTTCCTATTTGTAGCACTGCCTGCCCAATCATGAATCAACATAACCCTACAGGTTAAAATTTTGATTCACTTCATACCTGAGCCCATAATCAACGGTACCCTTCAGGTACCTCAGAATATGCTTTACAGCAACCAGGTGAACACTCCTCGAATCTGTCAGGAACTGGCTCAATGTGTTCACCGCAAAGCAAGTATCTGGTCTTGTGTTCGTCAGGTACATCAAGGACCCAATCATCTGACGATACATAGAGACATCAACCGGCTCAGATGAAGCATCACATAGAAGCTTCAGATTCGATGCCATAGGTGTGGCCATGGCCTTGCAATCCATCATCCCGAACCTCTTCAGGATATCTACAGTATACTTCCCTTATCTAAGGAAGATCCCATTTGTACTCTGCCACACCTCCATACCTAGGAAATAGTGCATCATTCCCAAGTCTTTCATATCGAACTCGGCAACAAGCTTCCTCTTAGTATCTGCAATCAATCTGTCATCTCCTGTTACAAATAAGTCATCCACATACAGGAGTAGAATCACAGGATTCCCTTCCTCAACCTTGTAGTAAAGGTTGGAATCCGCTTTACTCTTGGTAAAGCCCAAACTAGATAGGAAACTGTCCATCCTACCGTACCAAGTTCTGGGAGCTTGCTTCAAGCCATACAAGGATTTATTCAATCTGCATACATATGACTCCTTGTCATGTATTTCAAAACCGAGTGGCTACTCCACATACACTTCCTCTTCAACTACACCATTCAAGAAAGCAGTCTTGACATCCATCTGGTGTATCTTCCATTTCATCGCTGCAGCCAGGGAAAGTACTGTTCTGATGGAAGTGTACCTGGATACAGGAGCAAAAGTTTCTTCATAATCTATTCCCTCTTTCTGAGAGAAGCCACGGGCTACTAATCTTGCCTTGTATTTCTCTATGCTGCCATCTACAGCATGCTTGATCTTGTAGATCCACTTGGAAGTCACAACAGACTTCCCTTTAGGTCTTGGGACAACATCCCAAACATCATTCTTCATTATTGATTGGTATTCCTTGACCATGGCATCCTTCCATTCTTTCTTTTCTGCTGCTTCTTCATAACTGGAAGGTTCTTTGTTCATAATGTCACAGAGTAAAGCAACATAGCTGGTATGTGATCTGGTTCTCTTCTTTGCTCTGTGTTCTTCTTCTGGAATGCCAAATATTTCTGCATCTTGAATAAGCTCTCTAGCCCATGCAGGTTTCCTCTTGTGAGAGTTATTCTCACAGGGTGGATCTATAGGTTGTTGCGGATCTTCAATTTCACGATCAACATATGGAATTGCTTCAGTCATGGTAGTGTCCTGAAATCTAGTTTCCTTAGGTTCTTCATAAACTTCAATAGGTGTCTTTCTTGATTTGATGAATGTTGAGTTTTCATCAAATGTCACATCCCTGCTGACATTGATATCTTCTTGAACCCTGGAAAGTATATTCTATACGCCTTCGAGCTTTCACTGTAACCCACAAAGATACCTTTCTTTCCTAAAGGATCTAGTTTGGTCCTCTTTTCCTTTGGGACATGAGTGTATACTGGACAACCAAATATTTTGAGATGGTTGACTTCAGGTTTCTTACCAGAAAAGACCTCTTCTGGTGTCTTGTTGTCCAATATCTTGTGGGGTGTTCTGTTTTGCACATATACAGCTGTTCTAGCTGCTTCTGCCCATAGATGCATAGGTAGATCCTGGTCATGCAGCATTGCCCTTGCTGCTTCCATGATTGTTTTGTTCTTCCTTTTTGCAACTCCATTCTATTGTGGATTGTAAGGAGCAGTCAACTCCCTCTTAATCCCCGAATTACTGCAAATCTTCTTGAAGTCACCTAAGGTGAATTCTCCACCATTGTCAGATTTGAATGTTTTGATCTTCTTGTCAGTTTGATTCTCCATCAACGTTTTGAATTCCTTGAACTTATCAAACACCTCATCTTTGTTCTTTCCTTTTGCACATCCTTTGCAAACACCTTCATGCTTGGTCTTGATTTTAGGAAGACCTTATACAGCCTTACTTGCAATTGGTAATGCCTTGCAGTGCATATGTGCAAGTCTTCTATGCCAAAGTTCACTTGGCTCCATGGCATGTTCAGGTTGTCCTTTCAATTTATACAAACCTCCCTCTTGCTCTCCAATCACTACTGCATCATCACATGTTTTTCCCTTTGGCCACATTAGGACTTGGCCATCTGCAAATGCAACCCTCATGCCTTTTGCATCCAATGCAGAGATGGAGAGAAGATTCTTCTTGAGTCCAGGTACATAAAGAACTTCTTTCATCTTCAAAGACTTTCCAGAATCTAGATTGTAGGAGGCTTCACCACTTCCTTTGATGGGGTATTGATAATGATCCCCAAGTTTCACTTTATGGGGTGATTCATGTTCAGATAGATTTACAAAATATTCTTTAAACCCAGTCATGTGTTTGGAAGCCCCACTTTCAGTTAACCAATCATTACAGCCATGAGAGACAGTACCTGTGAGAGCAGAGATTAGAACATACTCTTCTTCACTTGATGAGTCATCATCACTTTCTACCCTAGCCTTCTTCTTTGGAGGTTCATCATCTTCGGCAGCATGAGCATGGAACTTTCTTTTGTTGCCCTTCTTCTTCTTGCTGAAGTTGATGTTATCCCTTTTGTTCTTGGGACATTCTGAAGCAAAGTGACCCTTCTCATTGCATGTGAAACATCTTATATCCTTCTTATTCTTTTGTTGGTTGTGATAGGATCTCTTGTAGTGAGAGTGCTCCTTCTTGGGCTTGCTTCTTTTGGTGTGGGCTGCGAGAGCTTGATCTTCACCTCCCATCTTTTCTTCACGAGCTACAAGCCTAGATTCTTCTTGAGAGCATTCCTCCCACAGTTTACTGAAAGAGATCAATTTCTTTCTTGCACAGATTCCTTGAATAAAGGAGTCCCATGACCTAGGAAGGCCATTCAAAGTGGTCATAACAACTTCACCATTATCCACTACTTCATCCACAGCTTCAAGTTGTTCCTTGATCTGAGAGACCTTGGAGAAGTAAGATTGAATGGTTTCTCCATTCAACATCTTGACCCCTTTCAATTGATTCCGCAAAGTCATCTTCCGATTTATGTTCTTCCCTTCAAATAACTTGGTCAGAGAGTCAAACATCTCCTTGGGTGTCTTTAGAGAAGACACATGAGGTATGAGATGGTATTTGATAGAATCGGAAATGATTCTCTTTGCCTTGACCAAGTTCTTCTTATGCAATACCTTAGCTTCTGCATCCTCTGGGATAGGGATGTCTTCTTTTATATATGAGTCCAACTCATTTTCTTCCAAGATTAACCCAATCCTATACTTCCAGGCTCAGAATTTATCAGCCCCTTCAAGCTTATCCTCAAGCTTAGTGTGGTGAGACATCTTTAAAGAGTGCTTCAAATGGAAATAGAAAAGATTTAGGTCTTACCACTTATTTTGTTGAAAACTGGATCTGGTCCCGGATTAGGGTTTGTCGGAAAAAAACCCTAAAAATTCAAAATGTGAATTTCAACTTTCTAAAAGGATAGAAAGATGCGCCTTGATGAGCTGATCAACCTGGTGTATTCAGAATTTGAGACCTGCAAAGCCTTACCCTTCAGAAATGTCTTTTTGTCTTCCTGAGTTCACTAAGGAGGACCCTGAATTAGGGTTTGAGTTTCCCGGAGATCTACCTAGCCAAAAATCTCGATCCAAAGCTCTAAACTTTGATTTTTGCAAGGAGCTTCCAGCTATGTCTTCAGATTCCATAAATTCCTATTTTTGTGGAAACCCTAAGTTTTAGGGCCAAATTTGAAAATGCTCAGAATTGAATTCTGATTGGACAGATAGATTCTCCTTGATGAGTAGAGTCAATCTACTATACTGGTTTTCCAAACTTCGTGGAGAGAAACCCAATAAACAAGAAACCCTAGTTTCCGTCACTGCACAATGTCTTCTTCTCAGGTTAGCTCTGATACCATGTTAAATTTTGATCATTAATTCACAATACTCTAGGATATTTACTGATAGAATAACATGTACAATATATCAATGCATATCAATCATCACAAGAATCAAAAGCATGAGAGACAAGAGACACCGAGTTTCCATGGGGAAAACCCTAAGGTGAAAAACCCCACAACTTCCTCAGAGATAGAGAGAGCAATGGCTCAACCAAAGTACAACCAAAATACACAGAGATAGTCTCCTAATAGCAGATGATCCTCCTCCTCACTAGTGTGCCACTTTCTGAGTGAGAGAAGTGTGAGTTTCCAAATGATCAAAATAGAGATCTCCCGATTTCTATTTATACTAGTCTATTTGCCTAGTGACCTTATGGGGCTGACTTGTCTAGCTAGGTACATCAACCATATAATATATATTTCAGGGCCGACCCCACACATGGTGGTCTAAGAACCCATCGGCAAGTACACACACTTGCGACACTTGTCAATACACATGACGACACTTCCTTATAGAGGAATGACACATCTCTTATAAGGGTACAATAAATATAGATGAAATACATTCCGAAGTTACATATACATCAACAGTATCAATGAAAGAAATTCATATACTTGATACTACCAATGATGATTTCCATGACCCGTTGTTTGAATTAGTGTGCAGATTGACATCATCTTATGATATGCCTACATTGAGAAAGACAATGGCACAAAGTTTTTGTAATCGCTATAATGCAAATGGCATTAACACAATCAACTGTCTGAATAAATATCTTGTTGACATGGCTACAAGAAGAGAGCAATCCATCACTAATTGGAAAGGATATGTTATCAATTTGTCTATGCCATATAGGCATGGAAAAATAGAAGGAGGTGGGTTTGCATTGCAATGGTTATGTGAATTGCTGGATATCAATATATAGATATGGAGCATTGAATCACATATGATTACTCAGAAGTCCCACTCGACATATACCTCCTCAACCATACTCTATCTCATGCATTTTCATCTTAATGCTTCAAATGCACATTTATGGCCATTGCTTTAACATAAATCTAGACAAATTGTTGCAAGTACATTTGTCCAAGGCATAGATACTTGTATTAAAATGAAAACACAGATTTATGCAAGGCCCTAAAGTTAAGCAACAATATTTCAATACCATCAACATGGATAGCAACATTCAACATCCTAGTCATCTAAGCTGCATATCTAAATATGGAAGGCGCCCATTAGAAGGGAAACATGTGAAAAGAAATAAGTCAAAGATTGCACAAAGACAACAAAATTGCCATGTTCTCAACAAGTGGTTGATGGAACAACAAAAAATAAATATGCACACATTTTATGTTTTGTTGTATATTTTAGGTAACTCCAGAGGACTTTAAAGGCAGTTTTAGTCATTCCAGGTTACCATCAAAGAAGGTTCTCTTAATTTTCCTTTCTTTCCCAGGGAGGGATCATCTAATTTTTTGGGTGTAAAAGTGTTTATTTGGTGAAATCTCTTTAAAGGATATTTTATTGATCAACACCTTCAAAGAATATAGGCCCCTCTTATTTGTTTTAGTCGTCAAACGAAGAGAATATTCTTTATTATCTTTCTGGTTTTGTTGTAATTTCTATTGACTTCTGAGCTTTTTGAATGCTCATCATATCATAATACAATATAAATTCAAATAAAAATACATTAAGAATTGATTTACTTGTATGAAGGAACAATGTCATATTTGGTGACGGTTTTCCAAATTAAAGATCAATGTTTCAAAATTTGTCTTATTATTAAGCAACTAAGAGTACGAGTACGATGTGATATTGTATAGTTTTTTAGTTTTTAGTGTCATATTCCTCTTCCAGTTCTGTGATTCCTGGAATCAGTTCCTTAATTAGTCACTTGACCTAAGCTTAAGGGAAAATGGCGCTCCTGAGGAGCCAAAAATCGGTAAATGATGGAGATGTGTAGAGGCACATAAATAGGAGCAGGACAAGGGTCTTCCTATGAAAACCACAAGCTCAACCACCCAAGATGAGCCGAGGTCACAAGGTCGAATATTGCATTATGAATTCGGGTAAGTTGACATTTTCTGACTATCCATCGACCACAAGCTCAACCACCCAAGATGAGCCGAGGTCACAAGGTCGAATCTTGCATTATGAATTCGGGTAAGTTGACATTTTCTGACTATCCATCGAGACCAAAATTGCATGCTTTCAGTGTGAATAAAAAGAGGAAAATTGTCGAGACCAAAATTGCATGCTTTCAGTGTGAATAAATAAGGAAAATTCCAGGCATTACAATATTTGCAACTAATGTTCAGTGTGGAAGAAGTGGAAATGATTTTCCCAATACAAAACTCTAGAATGATAGGTCGGGTTTAAATGCAAAGAACAATAAAATCGTACTTTAAAATTTGAGGTTTTGTGGCTCGAGATTTACATCAATGTATTGAACTGTATTTTTTTATATGATTTCTGCAAGTTGAGTTGTGAATAGCTGTGAATAAGTCTGGTGTGGCTCTACAGTGAAAACGGGCAGTGACTCAAGCTCTAGAGTTCGAGGTCTTGTGCATTAGGGTTCACGACAGTGGATAAGATTGCCTCTTGTTTATGATGTTCTGCAAAGTGAGTTGTGGATAGCAGTGAACAGGTGTCGTAAGTTTTCATTATGCAAAGAATAGTGAATCGAGCTCTAGAATTTGAGGCTCAGTGGATTATGGTTTGAAGCAATGGATCGGATTGGATTTCTTTATGAACTTCTACAAATTGAGCTTGGCATAGCAGTGGAAATTTCATGTGAGCAATTTTAGTGTAAAGAATAGGGAATTGGCTCTAGAATTTTAGGATTTGTGGAATATGGTTTGAAGCAAAAGATTGGATTTTGTATCCTTATATGGCGTTGTGCGAATTGAGCTATGGATAGTGAAATTTTTTGAAGACTAGTTTTTAGACATGAAATTGGACACTGTGTGCTAATGATTTGTGCGTCGCCAACGTTCCTAGCATCTATCATCAAATCTTTTCCACGTTTTTTCTTGTTTGTTTCATTGGGTCTCCTACCGAATCCATCTGCTCCTATTATTTAGTAATTCATCCTCATTTAGGAAGTGTTGTTTGTATTAGCTTGATAGTGAGCAACATTATTTTTACTGTTAATTCTGAACAACGCTATCTTTACTATTATGACAATAGAGGATACTTTGCTTTCTTTGTCCTCCTTTTGAAAAAAAAAGTTGTAATTGTGATTTGTTTTCAAAAAAACATTACTATCACTGTTGTGTGTGACATCAAAGTTTTGGTTAATTTTACATTGATATAGTCATTTATGTTTCCTGGATTTGTATCTTTTGGGGTTTGGTGACTACTACGTGAGCACTTAAGTCCTTTTGTTAATATCCATCAATTGGTATTAAAGATTTGGTTTTTGGTTAATATCCATCAATTAGTTTTAAAGATTTGGTTTTTGGTTAATTGCAGTTTCCAGGATGAGGATAAAATGATTTTAAATAATAGTTCAGTCCAGTACCAAATTCCACTTTTCTTTGGAGAAAACTATGAGTATTGGAATGTTACGATGAAAACTTTGCTCATTTCTCAACATTTATAGATGCTTGCTTCTATAGGTTAAACATACTTATCTAATCAAACTACCTACAATGCACTATCTATTGATTAAAATATAGAGTTGAAGGAGAATGGAAAAAAAGGGATGCTAAATCACTTTTTATTCTTCAAACAAGAGTTGGCATTACAATATTTCCAAAGATTGTAGAATGTGAAAGGTCTCATGATGCTTGGGAAACCTTGGAGAAGGCCTACAAGGGTTCTGTCAAGGTAAAATTTGTCAAACTCCAAATGCTTAGAAGAGATTTTGAGTCTCTATTTATGAAAGAAAATGAAAGCGTTGAATTATTTATTACTAGAGTTCAAAAAATTGTGAATATTATTCATGCTTATGGTGAACACTTGAATATAGGAGGATTGTTGAAAAGGTTTTAAGGATTCTTCCTAAAAAATTAGATATCGTTACTTTTTCCATAGAAGAATCAAGGGATTTATCTCATATAACTCTTGTTGATTTGTTTGGAAGTCTACAAGTTCATCAAGATAGGTTGAAAAAGAATGAGGAAGCTATTAATATAGAGGAAGCTTTCCAAAGTAAGTTGAAGGCTGATGAGTAAAAGAGGCAATATTTCACTGCCATGAATGATGCTTCTACTTCTTTTTTATCATCATATAGAGGAAGTAAAGGCCATGGAAGAGGAAGAAAAAGATGACACTTTCATTGCAGCTATTGTAATAAATATGGACATCTTGAAAATTATTGTTTTAAGAAGAAAATAGACACATCTCAAGCAAATTTTAGTAAGGATGAAGGTGAGAAATCTCAAACTTTGTTTCTCACATGTAACAGTTTTGAAGAAAAAGACAATTTTGAATGGTATTTAGATAGGTGTTGCTCAAATCACATGATTGGAAATAAAAATATGTTTGTAAACTTAGATGAGAGTGTAAAAGGGAAAGTTAATTTTGGCAACGATAATGAAGTTGGCGTAATGGAAAAAGGTACACTTTCCATAAAAGTCAAGAATGAAAGAATAATGTATGTACAGGAAAATCTGTTTGTTCCAAGTTTAAGGTATAACTTGCTTAACATAGGGAAATTAAACTCTAAAAACTACAAGATTGTTTTTGAAGGAAATTTTGTAATATTTTTAACAACAATTGTTTAGTTGTTGAAGTTCCTATGAAAAAAATAGGATGTTTTTATTAATAATGGAATCAAATGTAACTTTCTTGAAGGCATCAATTGACAAGTATTGGCTATGGGCCCACAAAAGGATTGGACACCTTAATTTTGGATCTCTCTCTTCCATGCACAAGAAGAATTTGGTAAGAGGTTTTTCTTCTTTTATAGAGCCCGATAACAAGATACGTGAAGGTTGTGCAATTGGGAAGAAACATACAGATAACTTTCGTATTCATAATTGTAGAGAAGATGAGCCATTGTCCTTAGTACATGTAGATATTTGTGAACCCATGCAAACTTTGTCTCTTGGAAAGAATAAGTACTTTATTCTCTTAGTAGATGATTTCTCAAGGATGTATTGAGTCTAGTTCTTAAGTGAAAATCCTCAAGTTTTGTTATGCAACAAATTTCCAAAAAGAGCATGAAAAGAGTAGAAATAGATCAGAAATAGCACTTTGTGACTTTAAAGAAGAAAATAGATGAATAGAAATCTTCTTCAAGGGGAAACCTCCTTATACAATGTACTAAATACGCAAGAGAAGATACTCCAAATGAAAATATATCCTTCCTATATATAGGATACTAAGAGGTACAAATCCAACTAATTGACCCAAACTGACGTAACTAATATAACCATACTAATGACAATTTCAACAAATGGACCAATTCCAACATCAAAACTAATGTAATGCACCACAATATAGGAGGAAATGTGCCCACATTTAGGGCTTAACATGCCCCTCCCCTTCAAACAAGTGTTTTCCTCAATGCTTGATTATTGTGGATGCCTCTGTATGAAGGACTCATCTTCCCATGTCAAATCTTCAACTGGTAAGTTCTTCCACTTGATGAGGAACTCAGTAATAGCTCGATTTCATAGTTATTTGGTCCTTGTTTCAGTGATTTTCTCAGGTTCCAATATGAATTTTCCTTCTTCATCAAGCTCTAGCAATATTTTTTGAATTGGGATGTTGTCTCCTATTGCCTTCTTTAAGCAAGAAACGTGGAAAACTGGATGTAATCTTTATGATGAAGGGAGCTCCAATTTGTAATCCATACTATCAATCTTCCGCAACACTTTATAAGGACCATAATACTTGAGTGCTAATTTATTGTCCTTATTTAATTTTTTGAGGGACATCTGCTTGTAAGTTTGTAGCCTTTGAAATACCCAATCCCCTTCTTTGAAACTCCTTTCACTACGATGTTCATCATCTTGTTGTTTCATGTTGATTTTTGATATAGCCAAGTTGTCCTTAAGTATCTGGAGAAATTCTTGTTGGTGCTTTATGTGATATTCCACGGCTTGAAATTTAGATTTTCCTTTTAAGGGAGATGTGATAGATGGAGGTTGGTACCTGTTATCAGCCAAAATGACACTTCTCCACTAAAACTCGAAGATCATTTTAAACTTGAAATCGTAGTGAGACTATATTTAGGTAAATACACCCTTGTAAAAGGTGTACGGAGGAAGCTCCACTAAAACTAGAGTTAAGCACGAGGTCGTGTGAGGTTGAGAAGTTGGGGATACCCCTTTGCTTCTCAATCGAGCATCTACCAGAGTTGATATGCGTACAGGGATTCATTAGTGCCTTGTGTGCTTTTGGATTTCGGGCTTAGTTACCCTGCCCATGCATGTTGGTTCGACCTGCGACTATCCCCTCAGTCTATTTCCATTGTACCTTGGACAGACGTGGGAGGAAATCCCTTGCATTTATTTGGGAGGGTGGTTGGTGATTCAAATGCTTGCACCCAGAGACTATGTATTGTGGATCCTGGGTAGCTGTCCTTCATTACTCTACTAGCTTGTTTTGGGACTTAATCATCCCAGACTTTCCTTTGAGAGATTATCTGTTTGCTTGGTATTGATGCCTTTAGGAAAAAAAAAATTAGTGGTGTGCTCTGTGCTTATTGTTCTAGCGGCCCCTAGGTTTAACACTTAGATTATTTTTTGTTGCAAGTGTGGAGAACCAACCTCTTCGTAGGTCAAGAAGGTTGGAAAACCTTCCTCCAATCACAATGGAGCCTCCACCGCCACCTGGACAATGCAAAATTGATTCTCGTGGTTCTTTTGAACTCACTGGTACAACTGAAACCCCTATAGAACCTCAAATCATTACACAAACTACACCAATCTTATAGAACTTTGAGACTGAATATTTTCCAACTGAAGATTTCTCATCTCACTACAATCCTCCATTAACTAGGACGAACGATCCTTTGTTGGAATGAGTTGTTTCTTTAGGTGCACCTGAATTTTAAAGTGTATATAGATTCACACCTGGACCTAATATGGATAACTTAGGAGATGTGTTGGGAGTTCCACATACTCCCACATCAGCTACTAGGATTGGAGGTTTGTCTCCTCCACATGTCACTACCTCGGTACCAATCTCATTGCGGATGTTTTCTGCTCTGAGTACCTCTTTTAGCTTCAATGCTAGACCATCAGGAACATCTAATACTCATTTTAGACTGAATTCTACTCCTTTTGGATCCACCATTGGCTCATCAAATATTCCTTTTTCAGGAATACCTATGGTGCCATTTACATCCTCTCCTTTTGTTCAACAGTTTGAGGTCAATCCTAGCTTAGCTCCTTTTAATCAAGGTTTTCCTTGGCATGGAGGGCATATTGCTCCTTCTGCACCGTTTGTGGGTTCAATTCCTACCTCTTCCATTGTACCAACACAGACTTTCAATCCCTTTATGGGATTTAAAGTACATTCTGTAAATGTTCAAACCTCGAATGTTCATGTAGGGATTTCTCCTTTTTCACTTTTTGGTGGAGGAGGTAGCAACACTTATACTCTGTTTGGAAGTTCTTATACTTAGCCACAATGGACTGGGACTCAAGGAAGTAATCCTTTATCTTTTGGCTAGAACAATTTTTAATTTTTTTTTTCATCACAACCAACAGCTTGGGGAAACCCCAACCAAACTTATGGGAATTATGGTCTCGAAAGTTCTCCTTACCAGATTCCAAAAAATCAAACGTCATCGGCTAGACCTCATTTACCTTTCCTGGTGACCTTGAACTTGCCAGATATTTCAAAATTAATGAATGACCCTGTTCGACATAATCCCGCTTGGCATCCGGTTCCAACTAAACTCCCTTCGGACATTCCAATGTTTGAAGGTAAACCCGGTGAAGACCTAGGGGACCATGTTACGACATTTCATCCATGGTGCTCCACGAACTTGCTAAATTATGACTCGATTCGTTTGAGGCTCTTTCAAAGGACCTTGACTAGCGTTGCAACCACATGGTATATCAAGTTACCGGCTACAACTTATAACAATTTTTGTGATTTGGTGACAATATTCTTAAACCATTTCCAACTTCCCATTCGGTATGATGCTGGTACGTATCTTCTCTCTACTTTCAGACAGAATAAGGCCACTCACTTATCTGATCATATTCAGGAGTGGAAAAGACGGAAACGTCTCATTAAGGATGAGATTCCCACATAATTCCTATTGGAGTGGTTCTTAAAATCATTGTTACCTTACATCTCTAAGGATGTGTTGACTTCTGGGGTTACTTCTAAGGAAGAAGCCATTCTATGGACCCAACAACTTGACTTGGTTTATGCTCAGTATGGGAGCCTTTAAGAAATCATACCCGATGCACCTAGGTCAAACATTGATCTTGGAAATCCAAAACCTGGACCACATATTGATGGAATTGTGGGGTCAACTAACTCATCCGCATTAGAATCTTTGGAGAAACAAGTTCATGCACTCTCTATAAAGTATTCTGATACGGAAGCAACTACTGTTGCATCATCCCCGATACAAACAGAAGCTATACAGAATGTGCAGTCAAATGAAAAGGGTCCTCAGCAACCCAACAATAAGAAAAAGGGCAAGAAAGGGGATGGAAACCAATAAAAGCCAAAAACTACTGAAAATGCCGAAGAAGGAAAGCATGAAAAGAAGAAGGTGAAGTGTCCTTGCAAAATTTGCAAGGATGATCACCTCACTCATCAATGCCCTCTCATAGATGAAGCCCAAAAGCTGTTAAGTGAGAAGAAACCCATAGTTCTAAAGGATCCTTTTCCCAAAGAAAAAGGTTCAGTTTCTGGCACCTCTAAAACTGGGGGCACTCCTCGTTTCACACAGGCTAATCAATCTTACATTAATATGCTTAATTCCCATGCTTTGTTGCAAATGAGAGCCCGGAATTATACCCCGCGTAGCAGAAAGATAAAGAGATCCCTGAGTCATTTGTTCCTCTTCATATAGAGAGACCTACAGATCCTATGCCGAAGGTACCGAAAGGTGTCTACAAATGGGCAACACACAACCCTAATGCACAGGCTGCTACAAAATACTCAATTGTAGAGGACCTATCCCAAACGTCATGTGCTATATCTGCTCTAGAATTTTTGCAAAGTTTCCCATCACATCGGAATACACTTCCGGTGGCAATAGGAAGTATGGATTCTTCAAGTATGCTAGCTAGATTTGATATGTCAAATGTCAAACCCCAATTTCCCTATCACGTGGCATTCCAAATTGAAGTAGTCCATGGTGTTAAAACCATTAACTCCACCCATTCATTCGATTGTTTAGACAATGTTTTCCCATCATATGAGGCTATTCTGGAAGTTATGGTAGGTCTGTATCATCCTTGGGAGCTTATGCATCATCGATCCTATTTCCTTCCAGATCTGAACAAAGTCGAGAATGGAGAGTTTTCAATGAGACTTGGTGGAAATGTGTATTGGTCCATTAACCCTTTAACGAAATAGGGGATTTTTGTTGAAGGTAATATGGAAAATATTTCAACAACTATCCCAATCAATATTTCCATTAAATCTAATGTCGTGGAAAATATTTTCATTGGCACGAATTGTTCTCCACAAGAGATCAGTTTGTATACCAACTTATTTAAAGAATTCCGTGATGTTTTTGCCTGGTCATATGAGGAGATGTCAGGCATCGACCTGTCTATTGTTGAACACGTTATTACGACATACCCTAATGCAAAACCAGTTCGAAAAAAGATTCGTCCAGTCAATCCTAGGAAGGCTATGGGCATTAAAGATGGGGTTGAAAAGATCCTCAATGCTAGTTTCATTTATCCTATCGCCATAACGGAATGGGTGTCTATTCCAGTTCCGGTTAATAAAAAGAAGGGTACCATATGCGTATGCATAGATTTTAGGGATCTTAACAAAGCTTGTTTAAAACACAACTATCCCACACCGCTTATTGATCAAATTATTGATGCGTGTGCAGGCCATGAAATGCTTTCTTTCAAGGATGGTTTTTCAGGATATAATCAAACCTGAAGACGAACATAAAACGGATTTTATATGTCCCTGGGGTACTTTTTCCTATAGGAAAATTCCATTCGGATTGAAGAATGTTGGGGCTACTTTCCAGCGATCCATGAACTTCGCTTTCCATGATATCAAACATGTAGTCGAACCCTATTTAGATGATCTTCCTGCGTGATCTTGGAAGAGAAGAGACCATCCTGCACATTTACATCTCATGTTTGAATGATGCAAATACTACAAGATTCGGTTAAATCCTAACAAATGTGTATTTTGCGTCGAGTCTCGACATTTACTTGGCTTCATTGTGTCTAATCGTGGGATTATGGTCGATCCCTTAAATTTTGAGGCTATTGTCAAACTGCCTCCTCCTTGTACTATCCGACAACTTCATAGTTTACAAGGCATGGCAAACTTTCTTAGACGTTTTATTGTCAATCATGCTAAGATCACTAAAGGTTTTATGCAATTGATTAAACAATATACCCATTTTTTATGGGATGAGGCTACACAAAACGTGTTTGATGGTTTGAAAATGGCACTCTTGTCATCCCCCTTGTTGAGCCCACCAGATTATACTCAAGATTTTATTCTTTATCTGGATGCATCTATTACTACCATTGGCATAGTTTTGGTTCAGGAAGATGACAAAATCCAAGAGCATGTCATTTATTACCTTTCTCATGTGCTCCTAACTCTTGAAATCAATTATTCTTACGTCGAGAAATTGACATTAGTTGTTGTGTATGTCATTTAGAGGCTACCTCACTATATCCTATTATGAACCACCATAGTCATCATGGAGATCAATCCTTTTCAATATGTATTAACCCAATGAATAATCGAGGAAAAATTTAATAAATGGATTGTTATCTTGCAAGAATTTGATCTTACTTTCCAATCTGCTAAATCAAAGAAGTCTTCGGTGTTCACAGAACTTATTGTTGAGTTTCCTAGTGCTGTAACATGTCATGAAGGAGATCCGTCATTTCCTGATGAACACATCTTCCTCATTAGTACCTATGATCCATGGTATGGAGACATTTTAATATATCTCCAGACTCTGAAGTGTCCACCAACTTTATCTAGGGAAGAATGATGAAATCTTAGGCATCATGCCAAGAATTACCTCATTGTTTCTGATACATTATACAAAAGAGGGATAGATTCGATATTACGCCATTGTTTGACCTTGGATGAAGCCGAGTCAGTATTAAAGGATGCTCACAGTGGAGCCTGTGGGGGTCATCTTTCTGGGTTGGCAACAACTTAGAAGATAGTGCGTGCTGGGTATTTTACGCCCACCATCTTTAAAGATTGTGTGGAAGCCGTGAAACACTATCAGCCCTGTCAGTGTTTTACAAAGAAAATGTGAGCACATCCAGCTCCTCTTCACCCTGTTATCACAGTGGGTCCCTTAACCAAATGGGGGATTGATTATATGACTTGTAATCCAGTTTCTACGGGAGGACATCAGTATATCATCATTGCAGTCAACTAATTTACGAAGTGGGCCGAGGCCATTACTATTGTGAAAGCAGATGGAGAACTGCAACTTATTTAGTCTTCAATCGGATTATTTCCAAGTTTGGTATACCTAGGGAGATCGTCACTAATCATGGACGACATTTCCAGAACTACATGATGACTGAATTGATTACTATGCTAGGTTTTTGACAATATCATTCGTCTCCATTTTATCCGTAAGAGAATGGACAAGTTGAAGAAGTCAATAAAACTCTGAAAACTATTCTTCAATAGACTGTTAATGTCAATCGGTCAAATTGGCACATCATGTTGTATCCGGCTCTTTGGGCATATCATTCCAATATTAAGACTGCTACTGGTTTTTCACCTTTCCAACTCGTTCATGGGGTGCAGGCAGTTATACCGATTGAATGTGAGATTCCATCTTTGAAGTTGGTTCTTCAAGTAGTACCCGAAACTTCTGCTTTGGAAGAATGGTTGCTTCACTCAGAAAATTTGGATGAATAACGTCGTGACGTGCTTACTGCAAATGAATATCACAAGAATCGGGTTAAACACCAATATGACAAGTCTGTCAAACCTAGGGTTTTCTCTGAAGGAGACCTTGTTTTGGTTTACGATCAGGACAAGGATCCCTTGGGGGTAGGAAACTTCAAATTATGTGGCTCGAGCCATATATCGTTTCTAAATTTTTAAGAAAAGGTTCATACGATTTTATGGATTATGATTGTTTCAAGCTACCTAAGCCCAGAAATGGGCTCTATTTGAAGAAGTATTATGCCTAGGCCTATATACTTTTTCTTGTACTATAGCTGTACATTTTTGTAGAGTTAGTTCTTTTTAGTTTTTCTTATGTGTCTTCTGGATTGTGTTTTCAGATGACAACCGTGTGTTTTCTAGGATTCGATGATTGCGTAAGTCGTCCCACTTGTAATTTGGCTTCAACTACTTGGGTAATCTATTCTCCCACTAGCCAAATTGTTTCCTCGAGAGGTGCTTGTTTGGGCCCTACGACAAACAATATAGCTGAGTACAAAGCGGTTATTGAACTTCTTCGATATGTTATTCATCATGGTATTTCATGTTTAGAGGTAAGACTTGATTCACAGTTATTTGTCCTTCAATTAGTAGGTGAGTATCGTGTTTGAGATCCTACTTTTCTACATCAGTTTTTGCGAGTTAGATTACTTGAGAGATATTTTACTTACATGTCATATCAACATATATCAAGGAATCACAATACATTAGCTGATGCATATGCAAATTACATACTTGATTGGCATTTGTACCATACACAATAACATTAACCATTCACACACATAAAGATAAAACATGTATATAAAACTGGTATTGTATATATATCAGGATTAAAAAATAATATGAGTTTGAGTCACTATTTGTCGTAATGTCATAATATACAAAAATGGGCATAACAGCCTAAAAAATAACATGTCACTCTCTCTATGGAGAGGGAGGATCCTAAGCTAGCTGTGCCACAACCTCTCTATAAAAAATAACTAGCCTGGCTACTTTTTCAAGTAACAATATCCAGGATGGGGGCACTCCTACTACGTGTTCTTGCATCTCGAGCGACATCCACTCTATTTTGTATGTTGGAATATCGTGATTCAACTAACTCATATTCCCCTCGATGCTCCTCAACATGGTATCCACAAAACCTGGCTCAGTTGGTCGTGTATATATCCTTGGATGCCCAACAGGCCTAGTTGGCCCCACATCTGCATAAGTTATAAATTATTAGTACTTACACTCATAAAAAAATTATATATACAAAACAATTAAAAAATTAAATATTTTTCAATACAAAAACATATTTTGGTACCTATCTCTCCCCAGGATGATCCTGAAGGTAGCAGAAGCTCGGGATCGCCTCGAAAATCCATGCATGCATAAGGAAAATGCTCTAGATCTAGCACTTGGCGGCTCCACCACCCTAGATAATCCTCATCAGCATATGATAAACTGGTCTCGCCACCACCCCGACGTAGGAATATGTTGCCCCAACGGGTCATCAGTGGCTCGCGGGGGTTTAAAGCTGGAAGGCCCATCCCCAGACTAAGAGCAGGGACTCTCTCGAAGAAAAAGGTGCATAGTATAATACCGTACCCAAAATTATTTTTCTTCCCCGTCTTGCGTTCGGTAAGTTGGTGTTTCATGTTTACTAGTAGGCCTGAGCACCAGTCGAAGATAACACTGTGCAGACATTCTATGCCTATTTGCATGTAGTTCCGCAAGGCTAAGTGTTGTTCTGCACTTCCACCAATCTTGTTGATTGTACTCAAGATCACTTTTTATGGGAAGCTTGCAATTTGACCAATTGGCACTTGGATCCCACTTTTTTCCGTGCCAGCTACGCAAAATGTGTTGATATAGTTTTGAATGGATAAAGCACCCAATCCTCTAAAAGTCCATTTGAGGTTAACTCCCTTACCTCATCTATATAGTCCAGTTATGAAGTATATATCCTCAATTGTGATATCCAACATCTCTCCTCTGAGAGACTAAACATGCCATGATCGACATCCCAATATCCCACGAGCATTTGGAGAAGATTTGTTTGTGCACACATGTTTGTAGTTTGGAAAATTTTTAAGAGCCCACACCTCCTTAATGCATTCAATGTGAGAGGATCCCCTATTGAATTCCTGTCCATGGCTTCATGCTCCCTCTCTGTCCATGTTAAAGCCATCTTGCATCACCTATTTCCATTCTTTTCATTAGTTTGAAGTTTTTGTATTTTAAACTATGGTACCTACGGCTTCATCTCTTTGATAGAGGCAGCTACGCGCGACTCTTCCTGCAGTAAACCTGCACACATTTCATGTGGCCGCGGATTTTACTCAGTCACACCCATGGGTATGATGCCCTAGTTTTAAAACATTCTTAAAGCCCTCAAAAAATCATTAAAAATTAAAAGAAATGGATAAAAAAGATAGAGCAAGAAGAGATAGCTTACCTGCAAGTAACAGTGTTTGATTCCACTTCCTGGTTCACCCACAATCAATGTTTGAAGTAAGAGGGTTTTTCTCCTTATCTCCAATGGTAAAATGGTTTTGTGAGTTATGTTTTTAATTTGGAACTATTTATATATTTTTTTTAAAAATTTTACCCACTTTATATAGTTTCAAGTTCTTTTTTAATTTTATTTAATCATAAAATGACCTTTTTGAGTTGTTTTGATTAGCTGAAACTTTTAAAAGCTGCATTTCTCACTATCAAGTTGCAAAAGGTGTTAAACAGAGGTTTGCTTTCTCTTGACATGTCAGTTTAGGTCAATACTTTGAATATATTATGTCATCTTATGTCATTTTGAATATCCTTTGATCACTTTAGACTACCATTTTTTTCTATCCATTGTAGTTGATTCTATTTACAATCCATCCATCACTTGATATATCAGGAACTTATACATTGTATATTATCTTTTTCCCTGTCTTGATGAATTTTTTCATGTTCTTGTTAGACTTTTCAAAATTAACAAGATTACCGAGCATACTTGTCTTGTTCAGACTCACTAAAGGAATTGAACAGATATCCACTTAGGTATAAGTTTACCCCTTTTATGGATCTTTGTGGATTACTTATGAAAAATGTATACTCTGGTCTTTTCGACTAGAAGAGTCCTCTCTCGCACACTTTTACACTTTTTTGGATGAAAAGGCTAACTTTACGAAAAAGTATAGTATGGAGTTTTTGTTTAAGTTTTTCAGACTCCTTAAATATGAAAACACCAGCGAGCATTCACCAACTCGAGCTTGATACTAAAATCACATGACTAGGTGTATGGATTTTTTGTTTAAGTTTTTCAGTCTCCTTAAAATTGAAAACATTGGTGAGCATGAACAGATCCAGGCTCGATATTAAAATCCATGGATCAGTATTATCGAGTATTAATCTATCTTTCCTTCAAACTCGTTAAACCATGAAGAAAGTCCTGAGTTTCCCTCCCATGGACTCGTTAAACTACACATGGTTGGATCCATATCAAGCACTCTTCTCCTCCTCTTCAAGCTTGTTCAAAAATGAAGATGGATTTATGAGTTTACTTTCTTGGACTCATTAAAATTTTACAAGAGAGACAGTATTGAGCTTTCTTTTCCACCTTTTCATGCTCGTTAAAAACAAAGAAAATACATTTATAAAAAGAGAGGGAAGGGAATTTTATGTTATTCATTCATTTTGGTGGTCAGTCTCAAAATCGTCTTTGAAAACAACACTTTCATAAGTCACTAGGTTTTAGTTTTGGATTTATGATTTAGCTTGATTCCAGATTCGTGTCCTCCACCGATTGGTTACTCTTCCAATCTTATGGAGAGTTTGTTCTGCCTCCTGCATAGGAAAATTATATCATGTTTCCTTTCTCAGTCTACAGTTGCCTACTTTACTTCCTTTGGTGCCCAATGTTCAACTATTACTCCTGTGTCGGCCTTTCTGCAGTTCACCTTGACTCCTCATGTCGGCCATCCCTTATATCAGTTTTGTTTAAAACTCAATCTTCCAGTGTTCCTCATGTGAGATGATGAAGGATACATCAATGCATTCCTTTTCATGAGTCTCTTCCTATCGACATCAACACATTTTTCTCTGGGAAGAAGACTTAGAGTTCCTAGTTTAGTACCTTGATATTTGTAGTCCTCAGTGGCAGATTCTCTCGCTATTGAGTTATGGGAATACATCAATGTCCCTTACTTGATAGATTGTTCAACTGTTCGACTTCAAGGCCTATTATTCACACTTGCAAGGATGTACTAGGTACCTTGGATCCCATTTTCATTATTGGTGGGTGTCCTCACATTTGTTAACGGTTTTCATCATTGACCGGTAATCAAACGAAATCCTCCATGTTTGAATTAAACTCCTTTTATTTGCAAGGTTTAGGGTTTGTACTATCGATGGTTGTTTTGAATACCTTGGGTTTATGATACAGTTCATTTCTTATCAACCAAGTTGCGCAAGACCAAGCTTTATTGTTGGCTCATCATGAGAAATAGATCCAGTTTGTTTCTATGGCTATGTTCTCCTTTTGACATGGATCCACACTTGTATTTCAGTGGCCATGCTATATACATCATTTCAGTTATGTATTGGAGACCATGTTCTAACATTTTGAACATATCCTGATATCAAGATTGTAATTGCTTGTTGACCTTGTTTATGTTTCAGGTACTATTTGCGACCTTGTTCTTGTGGTTCCTATGCTCCTCCATTTCCTGGTTTGTAATGTATTTCGACCATCGTCTTTCCGTGACTACATTTCCTTATTAGACACACAAAAGGACATTATGGATTGAAGAGCCTATTTTGATCATAGATGCTTTTTCCTTAGATTTTGCAATGTTCTCCTAAACAACAATATTTTTGTGACAATTTCTGAGACATAGCCGCGACCCTACCTTCAGCCATCTCGTGGGTCACTCGCGACACTCTGTATTGTTAACCCACGGGTGTCATCCTAAAGGTTGTACCCGCTAGTTGCTGGACTTAATACCTGCAACTCACTCGTTGGTTGTTAAGAGTAATAGTCGCGGGTGTCTCTAAATCATGATAAAAAATTTAAAGATTTGTTAGGGATTAGTTAAGGGAAATTATCCTATCTACCCTAACTTCCGCAACCAATTTCCCTTTCGAGTCTATACTCCCAGTCTTTCTATAAATACAAGGGGAGGGCCTTGAGAAGGGGATACCAATTTGATGCTATTGTTATGTTGGAGAAAATTCTACCGAAGGAGGAGGAGAAGGAACCCAGGGCTAGGTTTCAACGGTTCCAACTGCAGGGTAGGTTTGGATGATACCTTTAATTCTTTAATACAGAAATTTCCTTTCCCATATATACTTGTTTATGTTCATGAATGTATGTTTTGAGTCTATCTTGTTTATTATACATGAGTTTCATATAAAACATTTCATTCTTATTTGAGTCATAGGCTTTGAGAAAGGTATTTGTTATTGCAAGTTATCTTTGTGGAGCAATGGAGCAAAAGTCTAAAGTTTGGGAACTTGGATCAACCGCCAGTTTTTCAGGTATCTAATTCCAATTTCATGTCTTAGTTATTTACATTTAAAAGAATATTTTCTTGCTGTATCTTTATGTTGTCCCATCTCTGTAACTAGTTAAAATGTACATTGGTGATCTCTGTATTTCCCAATCATAGGTTTTTGCCACACAACAGTACCCATAAAGTGCCATAAATGGAAACATTTTTGATGATGTATGGAAGGAAGTATTGTACCACCATTCTACCAATGACAACCATTTCAGCCACTATGTTGGTTTATTAGGTGAAAAGCAACAAAGATAGCCTTCCAAACATTTGTTCATTATCTCAGTTTTCCCATCAGATTGAGGATGATAAGATGAATTCTGAGTCAATTGGGTACCCAAACAAGAAAATAATTCATTCCAAAATTTTCTAGTGAAAATTAGAGCTCTATCACTTACAATAATCTTCGGATTTCAATGTAACTTTTGAATAGTTTCCATAAAGGCTGTAGCTATTGTACTTGCATTAAAAGCGTGAGAGAGTGCACAAAAATGTGCATACTTCACGAGTCTATCAACAAACACCATAATAAAATTATTTCCTTTTGACTTGGGTAGACCTGTGATAAAATCCATTGAGACTTACTCCCAACATTGGCAAGGTATGTCTAATGGTTGTAAAAGTCTCGGGGTCGTAACTATTTCACCCTTATTTTGTTGGAAGACCAAACATTCGACCACAAACCTTTGAACATAAGATTTAATACATTCCCAAAAAAATTCCTTCTTGAACCTATGGTAAGATTTCAGGAATCCAAAGTGCCCACCTACAGGAGAGGTGTGTAATTCCAAGAGGACCTTTTGTTTGAGTTGGGATTTTTTGCATAAATAGAAGTGATCCTTATACCATAGTGAATCATTTTTCCACACAAAAGTATTTGATACACCAGGATCGTTCTGTATCTTTTGAATGAGAATCCACATGGATAGGCCATTTTTCCATTCTTCCCTTATTGCTACTACCAATATTGTTGTAGAATGAAAATTGCACAAAGTAATGCCCCAACATCTTCATCTTTTCTTGAGAGTGCATCTGCCACCACATTATGTTTCCCTTTTCGATATATGATTTCAAAGTCATATCCCAACATCTTGGTTACCCATTTTTGTTGCTCTTCCAAAGATAGTCTCTATTACGGGAAGTATAAATAACACTATCATGATATGTTTTGACCTTGAAGTGTCTACCTATTAGGTAAGGACATCATTTCTTAAGAGCATGTAGTATTGCCAACATTTCCTTCTCATAAATGGGATTCTATAAGCTCTTTACCTTGATTGGATGACTTGTGAAAGCAAATGGGTGTCCTTCTTGCATTAGAAAAACACCAATGTCATTTACTGAAGCATCACATTCTACAATAAAGGTTTTTGTGAAGTCTGGTGTGGCCAAAGTAGGATCTTTGCACATTGCCTCTTTAAGTTGTTCAAAAGCTTGAGTTGCCTCTGGAGTCCAAGAAAATGCATCTTTCTTCAATAATGTTGTTAGAGGCACTGCTATTCTTCCATATTTCCAAACAAACTTGCGATAATACCTTATCATACCTAAGAATCCTCAAAGATTCTTCAAGGTTTTGGGAATCGTCCAATCTATCATGGATTTAATTTTGTTAGGTTCTATCTTGACACCTTCATGAGATACAATATGACCCACATACTCTACCTCCTTCACCCCAAAGAAACATTTAGAAGGTTTTGCATATAGTTGTTTCTCCTTTAGTAGTTGTAGTACCCTATCAACATGTTGAACATGTTCTTCCCAAGACTTGCTATAGATTAGTATATCATCAAAGAATACTAGCACAAATTTTCTAAGGAAAGTCTTGAAAATGGAATTCATCAAACCTTGAAATATGGAAGGCGCATTCGTGAGACCAAATGGAATGACCCAGAATTCATGATAACCTTCATGAGTTCTAAATGTTGTTTTCGAGATGTCTTCATCCTTCATTCTAATATGATGATATCCGAAACGAAGATCCAACTTTGTGAAGAAAATTGCTCCATGTAATTCATCTAACAATTCATCAATGATAGGAATGGGAAACTTATCTTTAATGATGATCTTGTTGAAATCTCTATAAAATGGACACATATGTCATCATCCATCTGGCTTGTGTACCATTACTATTGGTGTAGAGTAAGAACTTTGGCCACAGGCATATCTGTAAGGTCTAATGTTATGAGGAACACTTCATGGAATTAAGTAAATAGCATGATCAAAATATCGAACATGTGGAATACCTTTTGGAATATATTCATGTAACTTGGAATTCTTTTTAATGACCCTTTGGAGATCTGGGAAATATGAGGCCAAGATTTTTGAACATCTAATGAGCATAATTGTGCAATTACACCTTGGTGTCCCTTTTTCATCAATTTTTCCATACCATTAGAGCTTATCACCTTGCTTGGTTTCCATGTGATACCTATTAACTCATATTCCTTTCCTTCCCATAAGTATTTCATGAAAATATTTTAAAAATTAATAGCCATGGTTCCCAATGATTGCAACCATTGAAATCCTAAGACAACATCAACACCACCCATTGGAATATCAATCATTGGACTATTCAATACATATTCCCCCATAATAAGATTTATGTTATGGAATTTCCCTGAGCAATTGATAGTTCCTCCAACTACAATCATTACTTGAAACTCTAGTGTCGGATATACAAAGCAATTTAGAACTTTTCTAATTTATAGTGAATGAAATTATGAGTACTACCAGAATGAATCAATACTGTTACCTTTTTCTTTTTGATAAATCCTTCGATCTTGAGAGTTTGAGGAGTGCTAATTCCATACAATGCATGACAAGAAATTATGGGAGTAATCTCTTCTGAAGTAGTATCTTCTATTTCTTCATCTGGAGATAGTTATTGTTCTTTTGGTTGTTCATATTCACAATCTATGTAGAATAATGTCTTTTCACTACACTTATATGCCTTACTATACTTGCTATCAAAATTAAAGCATAGGCCTTTTTCTCTTCTTTCATCTATTTGCTGAGGTGTCAACCTTTGAGGTGGATTAGAAGAAGGAACATTATTCTCTCAGTATGTGTTGGAGGTGGTTTTCTAGTAGCCATCATCATATTTTTACTTTCATCCTTCCTTGCCACCATTAAATCCTTCTCTAAGGATGGTGGTTCAAAGAGATACAACTCGTGTTGAATGTTATCCTTCAATGTTCCAATAAAGAGATCCAACAAATTATCTTATGAAATGTTCTTTAGTCTAAGACTTAGCTGCTGAAACTGCTTGATGTGCTCTGTAACAGGACCTTTTTGCTTGAGATTTATTAATTAGATAAAGAAGGTGTTGCTATTAATATCCCCATAATTTGTAATCAATTCTTCTGTGAATATAGACCAATATATAATAGAGTCCTTTTTATGGTCACAAATCCATTGGTACCATAAAAATTTATTAGGTTCTAAATATAATGATGCAATAGTTACCTTTTGCAAAGTTGGCACCTGATGTAGATCAAAGAATTCTCCATCTGGAATATCCATGTTATTGGATCATTTCCATCAAAATTTCTAATGTCAATCTTGGGAATTTGGGCACCCCTTCATGACCATCACTAATTACTTCCATTTTGGGAATGCTTATTATCCTTGTCCTCTTAAGAACCCTAGAACACATCATCACTTGTAGGGAGAGTATCCTTTGAATTTTGGATGAGCTTAGCAATATTTTTCATACTTTCCTCCATATGCCTCATCAACGTATCCTCTAGATTAAGTAAATCGACCATTTTCATAGACCCTTTCACATTTTCCTCCATGATACCTTCCAACTTGGACATTTGAAAAGAAAGGTCTTCCATTTCGTTGTATGTATGGGATGAATCCTTAGGTGGTTTGACTAGAGCGTGATTTTTTCCACTGCCTTTGGGTGGAATTTTTAACAATATAAATATATATCACACCCTCGGGTTCACCTCAAATAGATTCTTTACTAAAAATGATTCCAATTTAAAATGGCATACCTTTATCAAACCTTGAATTGAATATTGTGTTTCTAGCCAGCCTTTCAACTGAGATATATATGAAATTTTGGACCCAATAAGTCTAAAAATCCTTCCTATAGTATCATGATATATCCTCTTTGCAATGCCATAGGTTTGACCTAATTCTGATGTGTGAGTAAAACAATATGACAAATCTCCTAACACTTGTTAATTTTTATCCTTTCAGAAGAGAGAACTTGTATGGACGTCCATGTGTCCAATATTTTGTATCCACGTATGAAACTTGTACCACAAATATTGTGGTCCATATTCTTTCTGATGCAATAGGTCTCACTCCATTTGGATCTTGCATGCCCTGGATATAATAGTTTTACCCAAAACACCTGTTTGAGACTAGTTTTTCGACCAGTCAAAAACCGTAACTTCCAAGATAGATAGGCATGTTTTCTAGGTTGGTTCCAAGCCTCAATGTTTGAAACCTTGTAGAAAAAAATTATAGTGAAAATTCCAAGAAGACTATTTTTGAAGAAACCGGGCCCAAGGAAAGAGATCTGATAGTAATGTTATGCAACAAATTTTCAAAAAGAGCATGAAAATAGTAGAAATATATCAGAAAGAGTACTCCATGAATTTAAAGAAGAAAATATACGAATATCAAGCCTCTTCAAGGGGGAAACCTCCTTATACAATGTACTAAGTACAGAAGACAAAACAAGACAAGACAAGACAAGACAAGATACTCCAAATTAAAAGGTATCCTTCCTATATATAGGATACTAAGAGCTATAAATCCAACTAACTGACCCAAGACGATGTAACTAATATAACCATACTAATGAAAATTACAAATAATGGACCAAATTCGACATCAAAACTAATGTAATGCACCACAATATAGGAGGAAATGTGCCCACATTTAGGGCTTAACAAGTTTTTAGTTGTTTTCAAAAAATTAAAGCTCTTGTTGAGAAGGAATGAGGATACAATTTGAAATCCTTGAGAACCGATCAAGGTGGAGAGTTCACTTGCAGTGAATTCAAAGAATTTTTTAACTCACACGACATCAATAAGGAGTCAACCATAGCTTATATTCCTCAACAAAATGGAATAACAGAAGGGAAAAATAGAACAATTATGGATATGGCCAAGTGTATGTTGAAAGAAATTCTTTTTCCAAACATGTATTGGGAAGATGTAGTGCATTCATCTCTATTTACTCCCAACAAAAGTCCTACAAATATGGTAAAAAATTCTACTCATGAATCTTGGTTTGGTAAAAAGCCAAGTATTTTTCATTTGGAAATTTTTGGGTCAACATGTTTTGTTCATATTCCTATTCAATAAAGAAAGAAATTATATGGAAATTTAGTGAGATGTATTTTACACATAATTTTTATCATCAATATATAGCTTTGTGACCTCATGTTGCCACAATCCCTGAAGTCACTTTCATGGTGAATAGTTTTTGAATGACTTGCTTTGCAACTTAACTTGTTTTGTGATTTCGATGTGTTTTGCTCTATTGGAAACATGCGTCGAAACCCCATCGTTGTAGTGTATCCTACTTGCAACCCGCGTCAATGACATGGTGTCTTCAAAGAAACCCGCATCGACCCATTCTGGTGCACATTGCTCTACTACAAATTGCGTCGATGTCCCCACGAGGGTAAAATTAGGTTTTCGAGAAGCTTCTAGAGCAAAATCTTGAATGATACCCTTTCTCTCCTATTATTATGGTTCTGGCTCGACTTCCACCATTATGGGGATCATATCCCATCCACTCCCCACACATATCTAACCCTCCCTTTATCCACATTGTCCTATAAATTGATGCCTTGGGCCATGGGTGAGAAGAGGAAGATTGGAAGTAGGTAAATGCTAGATAAATATACTTAGACTTGGAGAACCTTTGAGGTGTTTTGTATTCAACGTGAAAGTGACTTGTTGGAGTAAGAAGAACCCATTGCGAAGAAGATACAACACCGAGGCCTAAATGGTTGTACTTTATTTCTACCACTTTTAATACAATTGTATTTTCCTTCCCATACATTAGATGTTCAAGATCATGTATTGTAATATTCCTTGGCCACTTGCATAGGTCAATTATACTATTTCTATTTCGGTTGTTGTTGGCTTGCCTTGATCTGTAACCGGTTCTCTTGTACGTAAGGATGGATCGTGTCTTCTCCTGGAATACAAGGACAACTTTTGTATTAGAGATAATTCCCCCCCATACTCATCCTTTGTTACTATTTCATTGACCTAGGTGAAGGTTTATACAATTTGTCTATTTTTGTTTAGATCTAAACCATTCATATTAGGGACTTCGATCTTTTTCCGCGTCGATTGAAAACTCCTCAAAAGAAATTGGCGACTCCACTAGGGATCACTCGTTAAATATCCCTTGGTTTTCCTTGGATATTCTTTGAATCTTGTCACTTACATTGGCTTACTTGATCGAATTTTTGCATCTCTGAGTAACTAAGTGATCCAGTACAGATCTAACACTTGCATTCCATCTGAATCCCTTGAGGTTAATTTCCCTTTTGGTATTTTTCTTTTGAAACATTTATCTCTATTGACATCAATGCAATTTGTCTTCACATACAATGCGTCGACCACGTGCCTGGGTAGTATACTAAACCATGTCGACCCCCATTGGCACGTTGTGTTCCACAGTAGACTGTGACTCTGTGCAAATTTTGCAATAGTTTCAAGATCCCCTCTTAGGGGTGGATCAGGTGTTCCTCTGAGACTTGTCCGTTGCTTATTTCAGTCACGTTCTCAGTCTAGATCTATCATTTACCTGTTTTCTTGAGATTTGGATCCATGTTTGGCCCTTTGAGTCAAAACTAGTACTTTGCTTGCATTTTTAAGCGAAATGAATTGCATTTTTGAAAAAAAATATCCCCCTCATTGTCGAGGGGGGGTGCATGAATCATGTATCCTATAGTCTCTTTGACCCATATTAATGTTTCAAAATAATTTTTGGTTTGGGGTCAATTGGCTTGTTTTAAATACTTGAAAAGTGTGGGATATCCATGTCTTTTTTACACTCATTTTCTTGGGTTGTGCATCTTGTTTCCTTTACATACTAAGCTATCTATTAATTGTTGGAAAAGATTGATTCTTTGTCTCCACTTTAGTTCAAAGAGAAGCTTAATTTTGTCCCTCTTTGCTAGATTCACAAACTTGGAAAACATAAATATTATTCTTGCCTAAGTTTGATCATTTGGCATTATTGGTCTTACGCTCATAAGAAGAAGAAAGGCTTGTTTCATATTTGTGTGCATTTGAGATAGACAAGATTATTGAGTGTTTTTATTTGCCTTTCATTTCATTGGAAACATTTGTGGAATCCTTCTTTCCATAGCTTAGATGTGTCTTTTTCAAGTATAAAAAGGTATGAAACGAATTAGAGTTCTTGCATTTGGTGTTCATATAAATATCTCTTTTGTCACTTTAGGACAGTTTTGGGTGCATGATTTTGAATTTTTTACTTCTTTCTATCATTTTGAAAAAGCTAAAATCGCATTGGCATAAGGTTGTGCATTTGGGAAGAAAAAATATCTCTCTCTCCTTCTTAAGTAGTGTTGGAATATTCTCACCATCGTTTTTCAGATTTGCATGTTTGCATGCATCTAGTCATTTGCATGCACTTGCATGTAACTGCATGCATCCAGTCATCATCTTGGTGGTCCTCCCAACACCTAGAGCCTATTTTCAGCTCCCTAGAGCCCATCTTCAGCCCCCAGTATCCCTCCTACCTACTTGATGCGCCCTATTTGACTCTCCTGCATGACATGTGCGCCTTTTCTCACCTACCAGGAGTTATCATTCAGTTAGAGCATCTTATCTCACCTACTAGGAGTCTGACAGTCAGTTAGACATTGATTGAGAATTTCTTCCATTGATTGCTCATGCTAACTGCTTGTAGCTCCTAGTTAGCTAGTTCTGGAGTGCGACTTGACCTTCTGACAGCCTCATGCACCCTCCTTGGAGTCTCCATCCCCTGATTTGTGGCTAGATGTTTATGTTAGACTCAGTTAGACTCACTTGACTGACTATTGACCATTTATGACTGATACTACTGACTGGATGATGTCTCCAATTTTATCCAATCTAGACTTTGAGAATGATTCGAATGACCTCCTTGGTTACTTTGAGTTCTATTTGACAATTATTGTATTTTATTCATTATTCACAATGCCAGCTCACAACAGATGCATGATACTGCTATTCTTCATTTTCTGTGTTCATGAGTGATTATTGAGTGCTTTCTTCTCTTCTTCTTTGCACTTCTTGAGTGAGTTTGATTGTGAGGTTTGTTTTAGTTGCTAGATCCTTAGTTGGCCCTTCTATCAAGTTGGGCAATGATTTAGAAGTCTCCTCTCAGGGGATTGGAAGAATCAATCTTGACCATGGCTACTTTTCTGATGTGCTTTATGTTCCATCTCTCACAACAAACTTAATTTTAGTGTACCAAATGACTCATACTGGAGATCCCAAGAGAGTAATCTTCTCTCCAAATGAAGTCGAAGTACAACACATGGTTTCAGGTGAAATCACTGCAAAAGGTGTTGCAAATCATAAGACAAAACTCTATGAGTTTTCACACTTCTTACCTCTCTCAAAGCAACCTGCTCTTCACTCTCATGCAAATGAAGAGAGTAGGCTATTTCATCTCAACTACAAGCATTTGCAAAACTTGCAAGCTCAAAATGTGGTTGAAGGTCTTCCAAATGGAAAATTGGCTCATGGCATCTTCAAGGGTTGCTTGAAAGTCAAAGATTCACCAAAGAAGATTGAGAAAAAAGAGGAGTCTTGAAGAAGTGTCAATGCTAGATCTAGATCCACAAGAACCTAAAGATCTAGCAACTATTGGTTCAACTCCTATGGAAAAGTGGGCCACCACTACTACATCCACTAGTGATCTTGTTGGATATCCATCATCACCATGTCCTATTTCTATTGATAATGATCTCACCTATGTTGGTTCAAAGGAGATATCAAAGAACTGCATGCACATTGTGAAACAGTTTAATGATATTCACATTTTTGGATTTTTTCCTCCTTTGAGTGATGATGAGCAAGAGAGCAAAGCTTCCTCACATGAGATTTCATATTCAGTGTTTGGAAGTAATGATGAGCCAGTTTCACTTGCTTCTTCACATGAGATTTCAGATTCAGAGTTTGGAAGTGATGATGAGATAGTTTCACTTGATTCTTCACATGATATTTCACATTCATAGTTTGGAAGTGATGATGAGAAAGAGAGAAAACCTTCATCACATGAGATTTCAGATTCAGAATCTAAAGATGGATATGATGAAGAGTGAATGCTAGATCTAGATCCACAAGAACCTGAAGATCTAGAAACTGATGATGAAGATGAGCGAATGGGAGATCCAGTTACACAAGAACCTGATGATCCTCCTGTTCCTCGATGGGCATGCATTACACTCCGATCTGTCGATGATTTGGTTGGTGATCCACATGATCAGAGAAGAACCAGATCAGATTTTCAGAATGGAAGGTTTCATCCTTCTCACATTACTAATCCATTTCAGATCGATCCATCCTTCTTCGGAAAAGAAGGACACTTGTCTCCTTCTGCAGTGAGTGATGACATGCTACATTAGCATCCTTCAGTCTATTTTGAGGGAGGGATTTCTTCCCACTGGTTTTTCCCTCTTTCCTCATTTATTATTTAGATTTTTGTACGGGGTGACCTTTCATCTTAGTCACCAAGGCCCAATTTTTCATTTTTCAGTTATCACCTCATAGTATAGCTTGAGGGGGGGTGTTGGAATATTCTCACCATCATTTTTCATATTTGCATGTCTGCATACATTTTTCATGCATCCAGTTGCCTGCATGAATTTGTATGCATCCATTCATCATCTTGGTGGTCCTCCCAACACCCAGAGCCTATTTTCAGCTCCCTAGAGCCTGTCTTCAGCCCCCAGTAGCCCTCCTACCTACCTGATGCACCCTATTTGACTGTCTTGCATGACATGTGCGCCTTTTCTCACCTACCAGGAGTTATCATTTAGTTAGAGCGCCTTATCTCACCTACCAGGAGTCTGACAGTCAATTAGAGCATTGATTGAGCGCTTATTCCATTGATTACTCATGCTAACTGCTTGTAGCTCCTAGTTAGCTAGTTCTGGACTACCACTTGACCTTCTGACAGCCTCATGCGCCCTCCTTGGAGTCTCCATCCCCTTATTTGTGCCTATATGGTTCTGTTAGACTCATTTAGACTCACTTGACTAACTATTGACCATTTATGACTGATACTACTGACTGGATGATGTCTCCAATGTTATCCAAGCTAGACTTTGAGCATGATTCGAATGATCTCCTTGGTTTATTCGAATTCTATTTGACAGTTATTGTATTGTATTCATTATTCAAAGTGCCAGCTCACAGCTGATGCATGATACTACTGTTCTCCATTTTTGTGTTCATGAGTGATTATCGAGTGCTTTCTTCTCTTCTTCTCTGCACTTCTTGAGTGAGTTTGATTGTGAGGTTTTTTTCAGTTGCTATATCCTACTGCAGATTATCACAAGTAGGACTTCGTTGAAAAAAAGATTTGCATCTCATACTTTCATGGTTTTGAGTCAGGTCCAATATTCATCTATCCACTTAACGACATAAGATCAAATCAAGAGGTAGTTAAGTTAAAATATTTTAGCAACTTGGTGTGATAGTGTAGTGACGTGTTCCAGTGTCATAAAATGTAGGAGTTGTCATTATTTTCCTGCACTACATCCCATGTTTTTTGTGGTTCTTCCACGTACTTGTCGATATATACAACGACCTTTCATGTACTTCATGGTATATATAAAGGTTCATTCACGTACTTGATGGTATATAGGAAGGGCCCTTTCAAATGGTTGCGCATTAGACAACACTACTACGGATTTGAGCTCCCATGTACCTTATGTATATCATGAGACACCATTAGAATCCTGGAACCATCCGAGTGAAATTTATGGCCATCTTGTTGTTGCAATACACCGAGAACAACACTCAAGTATATTACTATGCATGTACAGTTCGGTATTCGGGTTATATAGCCAAGGGTATGGTCCTAATCCTCCTTGGTTAGTGCTCTGAAAAATTGGGCCGTGTATAACTGTTGGTCCCTACAATATATCACGAGTTATGACAAATTGACATACCCGTGACGATCCATCTTTTACATCCTTCCTATTCACAAGTTTTCATGTTGCTTTTAGTTTGAGTAGCATTTTTTATGTGTGATATTTAGAAGGCCTTAGACAGTTTAGATATGGAAACCTCGTATGTGACTAGCAATCAAGACACCTCTTTTCAAGGGGCACCTTTTTTTTTCCTCCAGTTGGAGATATTGGTCCTCCCTTTATTGCTACTTTAAATATTCCTGGATTAACCATAGGATTATCGGTATGGTTATTCAATCCGGTGATTTCGGTTGTATCTAATGTTTCAAATGTTAACTCTCCACCACAGGAGTATCAACTTGAAATTGATCCTTTCCCTTCTTCATTGAACGTATCTTCTTCAGTTTCTTCTTCCTCTCCTAATCAAAGGAGTAGTGTTAGTAATCAAGAGGATAAGAAGAAGAAGAAAAGGAAGATTAAGAAGAATAAGGATAAGAAAGAGACCAAGCATCAACTAGATGCCTCTAATGGCACTCATTCTATTCAAAAACCTCTTAGACCCAAGTTTCCTTGCAAGATTTGCAATGGTGATCACCTTCTTAAATATTGTCCTGGTATTTCCAACGGTATTATAAGAGTGGTCTAAAGTATACAAACAACCCATATCATCATCCTATGGACATCATACTGATGATACCCCATCGACCAATGACTCTATAGTTAAGGGTTGGAAAGGTAAAGTCAAGAATCCTTGCTTGTTATGTAAGGATATGTGCCTTACTTACCTTTGTCCTCACATGGATGAAGCTTCACAATTGTTGGAAGAAACCATTGTATCTCAAAATCACCTTCCAACTAGATGTTGTAAAATATCCCTTGACCCTTCGTTAGTTAATAAAGAGGTCAATCCAGTTCCATTCTCGTTTGATCCCGCTCTTCCTTTGAAGAGTGAACCTCAAGTGACGATCCAGTTCCATCTTCTGTCGATCCTACTTTTTCCTCAAAGAGTGAAGAAAAAGTAGTTCATCCCACTCTTCTTTTGAAGAGTGAAGTAGAAGTGGTTGAGTCAATATCACCTCCACTCGATCCCACTCTTTCATGGTAAAATGATAAGACTAAGTAGTCACCATGACACAATCGTTGTCTCATTCTACTTTTTCAGTTGAGAGTGAACTGAAAAGCGCTGATGTTTTCTTAGTCAGTTTAGATTTTTCAAGGAAAGGGGAAATCCTGTCCATTTCCAAGGGAGCTCCTCCAAGTATTGAGGTCATTTCCTTTGATTGGAATAGTCTAACATAATCTTTTTTTCCTTTGGGTGTTCCTTTTCAAATACCTGTAGGAGTGGCCGATAAGAAAATATTTCGCACTATATTTGATGAAGGAGCTTCTATTAGTATTTCATCTCAATTGCTTGGCAAGCTATAGGTTTTACTCAGCTTGTGCTAGTCACTGACTAGATACTAGACTTTAATAGAAGACCTACTATACCGTTAGGGATCCTTCTTTGGTACCTATTACCTAAGGAGGAAAAATTGTCTGCATTGATGTTATGGTAGTCCAAGGTCCCTTAGATTTTAAATTGCTCCTTGGACGAGATTATGTTTATGTAATGAAAGTTGTATTGTCCTCACTCTTTTGAGTGATGTATTTTCCCCATGACGGGAGAATCGTGATAATTTATCAACATTCATTTGTTAAACCTAATCACCGCATGATGACCAGTCATTATACTTCCCTAAATGTTCCTCATGTTTGAGTGGTTTCTTTTCCTAAGGGATGGGGGGCATGTCTCCAGCCTTTGGACATCATGCTGGAGTTATCCCCCTAGCTTATTATGTTAGGGGGCACACTACCAACCTATGGAAATTAGGCTGGGTAGGAAACGATTTGTAGCATAGTTTACCTTTGGTTTCAAGCTTGTGTAAAAATGAAACCAATCCCAAGTATAGTTTACTTTCAGTTTCGAGTTTGCGTAAAAATGAAATCACTCACAAGCAGGGTTCCCTTTCTATGTCAAGTTCTTTAAAAAATGAAACAGGTCATCATGAGCATAATTCCCTTCTTGTTTCAAGCTCGTTAAAAAATGAAACAGGTCCCCACGAGCACGATTCCTTATCTATGTCAAGCTCATTAAAAAAATGAAATAGATTCCTCTCCCATCGAGTCGAGTGTTCCTCTACACTTAGTACCTAAACCCTCTTTTCATCCACCTATTCCATTTGATCCTTCTTCCTCCTTCGTCTCTTGTGAACATATTCCTATTAGTATCCAAGAGTTTAATTGAGGGAAGAAGAAGGAGATTAGGAAAACGAAACGAAGCTTGGGGGGCATGTCTTCAACCTTTGTACATCATGTTGAAATTAACTTGATAGCCTCTCCACACAATGTTGGAATTAAGTCGCTTACTCTTAGAAATAATGTTGGGGGCATGTACCAACCTCCGGGTATCATGTTGGGAAAACATCCGCCAATGGGAATCTTTTTGATCATACTTTCTTTTCGATTTCAAGCTCGCTAAACCATGAAAATTATCTTGAGCATGGTTCATTTTCTATTGCAAGCTCGTTAAAAAATGAGCAGATGCCATGATCATTCTTCCAACCTATCTTCGAGCTCGTTAAAATTGTAAGATGGTGTTGAGCTTACTTTTTCACTTTTTCATGCTCTGGTTAAAAAAATGAAAAGTGGTTTGAGCTTACTTTTTCCTTTTTCGTGCTCTGCTTCAAACATAAAAAATATTCCAAGTTATTTTTGATATTATGGTCGTGTTCGTTAAAAAATAAGTAAAAAGGTGTTGAGTACACTTTTATCTCTTTTTCGGGCTCGTAAAACCTCTATGAAAAAGGAACCCCCTTGGAGTTGTCTTTAAGCTCTTTTTCAGACTCTTGAAATAAGAAAAGATCACCAAGAGATCTTGTCTCTTTCACGCTTGTAAAAGGATTTGAAAGGTCATCTATCCAGTGATAGTTTACCCCTTTTTTGGACTGTTTAGACTATTTACAAAAAAGAAATACCTTAATCAACCATTGACTAGGAGAGTTCTTTTGGGCATTATTTTAAACTTTTTCGGGCCTAGGGGACTAACTTTACAAAAAAATTCACCCTAGAGTCTTCTTTTGACCATTTCAGACTCTCTTAATGTGAAACATTATTGAGTTTACCTTCTTCGGACTCGTAAAATTAAATGTCGAAAGACTCTTTTTTGGGACCGAAACCCTCATTTCTCAGGTTTGTAAAACATGTGATATTGGACTCGTTTGAAGGATGAACTACTGAGCATATGTTATCCTCCTAAAGCTTTTTAATAAACAAATAAGTACTCGTCAATCATGATGGGGAATAAGGGGATGGAAATGCACTTGTATTTGTATCTATGGCAGCCTATTTTCACCCTTGAACATGGAACCTATTTGTATTTCATCCAAACAACTAGGTAATCAGCTCATCCTCAAGTTGTGTCAAATATGTGAGGCTTTTTCTCCTTTGGTTCATCCGAAGAATGCTCCATTCATGTTGCATTATGTCTTGATTTTTGTCTCACTAACTCAATGCTTCCAAGTCATTTGTTGTGCCGTAAAATGTTCAAGGGAAGTCCTCCATTTGAGTCAAAATTTGCAGTTGTCAATCTATTTGTCATATCGATCATCCCTGAAACAATATCTCAACAACACTTCTCCATACACCTTGTGTCAGTCCATGCTCATTTGATCTACCATCCAAAATCATCCGCCTATATCAGTTTTGTGTCGATGATTGGGGATACATCATGGCCCTCCTTCGACGTATCTATCCCCTTTGACATCAACACATTATCCAGGGATTAGATTTAGAAACCACCTAGTAGATTGGAGCTTGCATGCCTCAATGGAAGGTTTTCTCATTTTTGACAGTAGTTTTACATCATTGACCTCAGATCGAATGATTCCACGGTTGTTTGACTCCAACTCATTCATTCACATTCATTGGAATGTACTTATATGGCTTGGGGATCATTGTCCTCATTGGTGATTTCCCTCACACTTTTTAATAGTTTAGATCATTGACTAGTAATCAAGTTGTTTCTACAATGTTCAACTTGAACACATTGTAATCACATGGTTATATTTGTATCGTTTCAGGGATGGGTAGAATACCATGGGTTGTTCCGATATCTTATTACTACGCCCAGGTTGGGATGGAGATTTTATAGTAGGTTCCCACACAGATGTCATGGTGGAGACCTCATTGATGTACTATCACACAGATCCACTCTTGTATTGGTTGTGGTTGTGTCATAATCTCATCATGGATCTACGCTTGTATCTTAGTAGCCATGATTGTGTTTAGTCATTCGGGTATGGATCCACGCTGTATTTTGGTGGCCATATCCTCAGTCATTATCAACATGGATCTATAATGTATTGTTCGGCAACCATGTCTTGAGTCATTGAGATGTTTAGTTCGGAGATGTCATAACTTATATTGCAAAGTCCTTGATCATTGTTGTCATTTTTTCGATCGATGGTTCTTCTCTATAACATTCACATCAAAGTACATCACCTATCCTCTTCCTCTAGCTTCGTACTTTGGGGGGAAATTTGTTACACTGAATTTTCTTCATCAGTATAAAACCTTGTGACCTCATGTTTCCACAATCCCTGAAGTGACTTTCATGGTGAATAGTCTTTGAATGCCTTTCTTTGCAACTTAACGTGTTTTGTGACTTTGATGTGATTTGCTCTACTAGAAACGTGCGTCGAAGCCCCATCGTTGAAGTGTGTCCTACTTGCAACCCGCGTCGATGATGCAGTGTGTCTTTAGAGCAACCCACGTCGACCCATTCTGGCACATGTTGCTCCACTGCAAACCATGTCGATCTCTCCATGATGGTAAAATTAGTTTTTTGAGAAGCTTCTAGAGAGAAATCTCGAATGATACCCTTTCCCTCCTATTGTTATGGATATGGCCAACTTCCACCATTATGGGGATCATATCTCATCCAATCCCCACACATGTCTCAACCTCCCTTTATCCACATTGTCCTATAAATTGATGCCTTGGGCCATGGGTGAAAAGAGGAAGATTGGAAGTAGGTAAATGCTGAAGAAATATCCTTAGACTTGGAGACTCTTGAGGTTTTTTGTATTCAAGGTAAAAGTGACTTGTTGGAGTAAGAAGAACCCTTTGCAAAGAAGCTACAACACCAAGGCCTAAATGGTTGTACTTTCTTTCTACCACTTTTAATACAATTGTATTTTTCTTCCCATACATATGATGTTCATGATCATGTATTATAAGATTCCTTGGTCACTTGCATAGGTCAATTATAATATTTCTATTTCAATTTTTGTTGTATTGCCTTGATTCGTAATAGGTTCTCTTGTATGTAAGGTTGTCTCATGTCTGCTCCTGGACTATAAGGACAACCGTTGTATCAGAGGTAAGTTCCCCCCATACTCATCCTTTGTTACTATTTCATTGACCTAGGTGAAGGTTTATACATTTTGTCTCTTTTTGTTCTATATCTAAACCATTTAGAATAGGGACTTCGATCTTTGTCCGTATCGATCGAAAACTCCTCAAACAATTTATTTTCATTGGATATTTAGAAGAAAGTAAGGATTATATGTGTTATGGTCCTCTGACTAATAAGATCTATGTTAGTAGAGATGTCATCTTTGGTGAAGGGGGAGTTTATTTCAAGAATGAAAGAGAAGATAGAGTGATCAATCCACGTGTTGAATATTTAATCCTTAATAATAATGATCAGCCTTTGCATCCCTCTATAGTGACAGATATAGGTTCATCTACAATAATTTCTCCATCAAAGGATTTTACTCCAACAAGATCTCAATTTGATACACAAGTAAAAACTCCATCTAGTCCTCCTAGAAAAACAAGGATTTTGAAGGAAATATATTAGACATCTAGGTATGCTAATGATAATTTTACTCATCTTTCTTCTACACATTGAATCGTTCAATTCAATGAAGCTTGTATTGATGATCCAATGGTGCAAGACATGTAGGATGAGATATCACATATTTAGAAAAACGACTTTTGTGAGTTAGTTGACCTCCCTTAAGGAAAATCCACAATTGGATTAAAGTGGATTTACAAGCTAAAATTTAATTTGGATGGAATCATTTCAAAATATAAAGCACGTTTGGTAGCAAAAGGATACATGCAACAAAAAGGAATCGACTATGAGTATACTTTTTATCATGTAGCAAGAATGGAAACTATAAGAACTCTTCTTTCCACTGCATCTTAGTTGAAGTTAACAGTTGATCAAATGGATGTTAAATCATCTTTCTTAAATGGATTTTTGAAGGACATTAGAGAGATTTTGAGGTCGAAAAATGGCCTCGTAAGAGATATACTAAAAAAAATGAGATAAATTAAAATATTATGAGTTAGGAGTTTTATGGGGTAGGTATATATGACAAGTCACCTCCTACACTATTTTCTATGCACAATATAAATAACCATGGTTGAGTTACTTTCCAAAATTCACTAGAAATAAAATTAATAAAATAATTCTACATTGATGTGATTAAGATTCATTGTAAATTCCCAAAATATTATTGTCCTTTAGCATTTATTTGTCTTGAACTTCCAAATGAAATTAAATAATAAAAAACATTTTTAAGAGCTATTTTTTTAATTTATGTTGACTTTTTATATTTAGTACTTTTCTCATCAATTTAATATAATGTGATTTAATTGAAAAATTATTTACATGTAAAATGTTAATAATATTATTATAATCCACATTGCATTATTATTATTATTCTTTATTCATTACATCTATATTGGTAAATTAATATCAAAATCATAATATATATATATATATATATATATGTTTATAAATTACTTTGGCATTTAATATTAAATAAAATGGAGTGAATATATAATTAAAAATTAAAAATATGAAAATAACAAAAATATTATTTTATGAAAAAATGTGAAAGGAATATATATATATATATATATATTAATTTGACATTATGATATTAAATAGAATGAAGTGAATATATAATTTAAAATTAAAAACATGAAAATGACAATATATTATTTTATATAAAAAATGTTAAAGGACCTTCTTTATAAATTATGAGTACTTTACTTGAAAATGACAATAATATTATTTTATGAGAAAGTGTGAAAAGACATTCATTATTAGTACTTTACTTGAAAATGACAATAATATTTTTTTATGAAAAAATGTTAGAGGACTTTCATTATGAGTACTTTGCTTTATGACTTAAAAGTACTTATACCACTACCTTGGTTAACTATGGGTTTTCATCCACCATAGAAAATTTGACAAATAAGCATTCTTAACTCATGCAATGCTACCTCAATCGTGGGGGATGATGTCAACTACTAGAATGTGATTGGTTGATTTTTATAGTACACTTTCTTTGTTTTGAGGCCCATTTTTTACCTCAAAATTTCTTTAATGAATAAGTTTATGTTGAACAACCTCAAGGTTTCATTGTTGAAGGTAAAGAAGATAAGATTTATAGTTTTAAGAAGGCACTTTATGGTTCTAAACAAGAACCTAGAGCTTGGTACTCTAGAATAGATAACTATATTCATGGTCAAGGTTTTGTTAAATGTTCTTCTAGGAGTGTCATCTTCAAAAAGGTTGTTGAGCCAAATTTCATTATTCTTTGCTTATATGTATATGACTTAATATTTATGGGCACCTCATTCTCACGTAAGAAGGAGTTCAAAGAAGCAATGAAATATGAATTTGAGATGTCTGATTTGGGATAAATGCAGTGTTTTGGGGTATACAAATCAAACAAATAGATGTAGGTATATCTATTATCCAATCCAATTATGTAGAAGACATGTTGAATAAGTTTAACATGCAAATATGTAAACCTATGAGCACTCCCATAATTGTTGAGAGTAAATTGATCAAGGAAGATGAAAATCCTCTTTCTAATGCCATACTTCATAGATCTCTGATTGGAAGCCTTATGTATCTGAAAACCATAAGACGAGAAATTATGTTTGATGCCAATCTAGTTTCTAGATTCGTGCATCAACCACAAGAGTATCATTAGTGTGTATCCAAAATAATTCTCATACACAGATGCAAATTGGGCAGGTAGATTGTATGATAAGCAGAGTACTTCATGATTTCATTTCTCTTTAGAGAAAAATTTGTTTCTTGAAGCATCAAAAAGCAACCCATTGTTGCTTTATATATAGCTGAAGCAAAATATATAGCTGCAACATCAACAAGCACATGGGCAATTTGGATGGAAAGGCTATTTGAAGATTTGGGAATGAAAATGTGTAAACCCATCAAAATTTATTGTGACAATAGAAGTACAATATCCATGACAAAGAATCTAATATTCCACAATAGAAGCAAACATATTGATAGTTGACATCATTTCATTCAAGATATTGTAAAACAATAATTTCTCTCCATTTTTTGTCAAACTGAAGAACAACTTGCAAACATTTTTACTAAGGATTTTCCAAAAGACAAATTGGATGAACTTATATTGATGTTAGGAATTCAAAAACTTGACCATATGAAGGGGGAGATTGAAACTGTTTGATGCCTAGTTTTTAGGCATGATCTATGTGTCACCAATGTATTTTCCATCTGTCATCAATTTTATGCCACGTTTTTTCTTGTTTGTTGTATGGGGTCCCCAACTGAAGCCATTGACTCCTATTTATTTAGTGTTTCATTCTTATTTAGGAGGTGTTATGTTGTTTGTATTTACATAAGAGAAAGTGTTGTTTGATCAGCTTGATAGTGAGTTGCACTATTTTTACTGTTAATTGTGAGCAAAACTAGTTTTACTGTTATGAAAACAGAGGATACTTTGTTTTCTTTGTCCTTTTTTTTGAAATAAAGTTGTAACTTTGATTTTCTTTTAGAAGAAGATTATTATCACTTTTGTGTGTGATATCAAATTTATGGTTAATTTTACATTGATATAGTCATTTTTCTCTTTTACATATTTGTTTCCTAGATCTGTATTTTTTGGGGTGTGGTGACTACTCAGTGAGCACTTAAGTCCTTTTGTTCATATACATCAGATAACAGTGATTGGGTCTTGTGAGTTGTTGTAGATGAGGGATGGGGTGTATATTTTCCAAGCAGCTGGGCCACCTAGGATTATGTTGTAAGTCCTAAAGAAAGGAATATCCAAATTAGCTATGATAGAAGTTCAAATGATTTTTTCCAGAAGCTTTAGAGTGTTTAGGCCTCCAATAGGGTTCGATAAGGGAAAGAGGTAACCAAGATGAGGAATGAGCACAATGTCAATCTTGTAGTAGATGTGGCAGATCCAGCATGCGAGACATGGAGGGAGAATCCCAATCCTGCGCTAAGCAATCCTCCTAAGCATGTACATGGAGAGCAAGTTGTTGTGGGATGGCCTACCTGACTTCTAGCTATTTTGGGGGACACAATGAAAGAATATATTCCACAAAGTGTTGACACCTTTAATAATCTTAATAAAGAAAGTTTTAATAGTAATTATAGATTATATTATTTCCAAAATTGGTTAGGTTTGTAGTTTTTTATGATAGTTGCTTTAAGTATTTTTCCCCATTAGTCTTGCTTTTGCACAACCCTATAGTAAGTGCAGTTTCATATATCTTGTAGTGACTCACGATGAGTTTATGGGTTCTTTGTATGCCTCATGAGATAGAGAGTGTGAATATATGATTCAATTTTTTTTAAGAATACGACACATGGTATACTCATACGTGAACAATTAAACAACTAGAAATTTCCATGATAAGATATGTGCAACCAGATTTTACTTCGTCTTTTTAGTCCGAGGAATATATTCAATTGGTGATTTCCTTAAATGTATATATTGTGATTATGTTACAAGTAGTAATTGAAAAGTTCCGCCTCCATTTACGAAACTAGTTGGAGTTTAAATATGTCAAGAAAAGGTCTATGCATGTTTGTAAACCATATTCCCATTGTCATGATGAAAATCCCTTCAAAGTTTTATTTTCTCACTTATTTATATTTTATCCCCATACTCCAAAAATTATGAGCATCGTGTAATATTTAATGAACTGCTGACCTGAATGTTTTGTGACCATCGACATACCATTGCTCGAAGGAGTTGTTAAAAACCACAAGCTATGTTTTAAAATGGTTTGGTAGATCCCATGTCTTATTCTTTATGATAGAAATTTCCTTGTCATTCATGTACTGTCACAATGTGGAAATTGTTAAATTAATTAATATGTTTCCATGATGGTATTTCTAAAAATGCCTTAAAATTTGGTTAAGAGTTAATAGTCATTCAATGTTGGGATTTCATAATTTTCCTCTAGTTATAATCATATTGTTAACTCTGATTTGTTTTCGATCCTTAAATATGGAGATTAATTTGTTTTTAGAATCATGCCTGAAATGTCTATTGGTTTTCTTTTGTGAGGATGTTTTCTTTATATTTGAGGTTGATACATTTTTCTATTTATTGTTTTTATATTGTGAAATATATGTTTTGTCTAGTGAATTATGATCTTGAAACTTGTGTTTGCTTTACAAACTCCCAATTATGTTGTAAGTGTTTGTATTTCCATAGTGGCTAACATATTTGTTTGAAAAATGTAGAATGCAATTTTATAATGATGTCATGATGTTTTAGGATCGATGGGAAAGAATGATGCTCCATGATTCAAATGAATATAAAGTGACTTAAAGATTGAGTAAATATATGGAAGTTTTTTGTATTAAAATATTTTTAGCAAGCAACAAAGGATTAAGTAAATTGATTGTATATGTAAAATGAAGTTTTGAATTCATTTTCATGTGGTCTAGAAATCATAGAAATCATATATTGTACTATAAAATTTGAATATGGAGTAACTTCTATTGATTGGTTTTTTTTTTTTTCCAAGAAAAAAAGCGTAATTTTATTCATCAGAGGTGAAAAATTACATTCAGTATATGCGTATAGCATGCGTTCATCCATTGCAGGACGTTACATTAGTAGCAAAAATGTTTCAACAAACCGAAGACTGCTGTAGCAAGCTCTCTAAAAAAAGCTCCACAACCCAACAAGACTGAAAAGCACCCTGTTACAGGTCATCCATGAAAGGCTAAGAACCAAAAGGCCCGCTCATAAAGAGCCACAGAAAAAAGAAGAGTAAAAGAAAACACAGACAAAAAACCAAGTACCAATCATGCCCCGGGCACATGATACAGGAGCAAAGCCACCGGTTCAGGGTAACACAGTCAACCGCAAAACGAGAAAAGAGATAACCCCTGGCACCGACAACAGCACAAACCCTACGCCGTCGAACCGCCCCCGCCAGCACCTGTGAGAGAGTCCATACGCCGCATCCCCTGCCGCCGTCCAAGCCATATTGCGGCGCCTTCATCATATGACAGTGAAAACCAGCAATTAAACAAAACACCCAGAAACTAAATCATGAATCCAAGATTCATCCTGAAAGAGCTTTTCTAGACTTGTTCACGAAATGGAAGCTTCAACTGCAATGATATCAGTCGCCTGCCGGCATTGGAGCCTGGGTGTGGATGCGCGAACGACCCCCTCAGCCACCGTGGGCACGATCCCCTCCGCCGCCGGATGAAACGATCCCCTCAGCCGCCGTCGACGAAGCAAGTCGCTCCTCCCTGAAACAGTTCCCCGCAGCACCGTGAGCCGCCGCCGCCGCCACTGGTAGGAAGGTTAAGGCCCCTGCCCAATGGGTCGCCGCGCGAAAGCGCCGCCCCTACACCAAGCACCAAGAGAAATCGACACCGATGGGGGAGGGCGACCATGGGAGAAGCCCATGGCCGCCAAGATCGATTCAAGAGCCGACTACTGAAACCCTTTCTATTGATTGGTTTATTGTATGCATTTGTAAAATATTTGTTTATGATGATGGAATGTTTGCTTATATTTATGTAGATAATCTATTCTTGAGTTTAGTTTGTTCATAATTTTCTTGGAATTTTGAAGGATAATTCCTTAATGATTGAGGCTTGTTTCTTATCGTTGAGGGTGGTATCATTGTGTTGAATATTTAGTCCCTTCAGGTTGTATATGAGCAATAAGCACAACAACATCAGTGTGATTGTGTTTATTAGCTCTGAATAGAATATAGGAAAAGATTGAAATATATTGGAGTATTTATATTATATATTTACTTTTGGCATAAAAGCAATCTGTCTCATTTCCATATTGGTTTTATTGGTTGAAGTGTGTGGAAAGTTTCTTTCTTCATATTATTTCTAATAATATTATGCAGTTTTATTTAATTAAGCAGTAGACTATAATATTGTATATCCTAGAAGAAGTAAACTATGATCACATGTTTCCATAATAGTGAAAAATGTGTGGGCCTTGTTAACATCTGAAGTGATCCCTTCTCTTGAAGGACCCCAAGTGTACAACAAGGAATGTGTTTCTTGTCACCAACACCACTCCTTTATATTTAGAACTAGTGTGTGCTAGATCCAAGGGGGAATTCCTAATGACTTGAAGCATGTAGTGACCCTCGTTTGTGGGGTTGTCCCTAAATAATAAACTGAAACACATCTAAATAATATAATACTGATACCAACATATCAAAGACAGAAAACAACATTACACATAATATAAATTTACCTTAAGCAAATAGAAATGGAACCTTATACCTGCCAACTATGGATCGATCCCGCTTTCCATTGGCGTCCGCTTCCTTGTTGTGTCCCTCCATCCGAATCTCATTTAATCGTAGGCGAAGCAACTGTTAGCTTCACCACCCAACCATAGGCTCATGCTTTCAGTCGCATAGCCACCCCCGAGCTTCTGGGTCGTAGAGCTCACACACACAATTTAGAGACTCAAAAATGGGTTTCACCCCCACCAAAATCCTTTTCCAAACTCCAATAGCAACAAGTCAGTCTATTACCAAAAATTACGATAGCCATCCAAAAAATGGGTTCCTTACCCATTCCCAAAGCCTTCCTTAAATAGGAAAAGCCATTGCGACACATGTCGCTTCATGCAAAAATATTTAATTCATTTTTATTAACAAGTAATTTAGCTCACCTATCCATGTGTCAATTTTTCTAGAGAGTGCACCAACTTTCCTAAGTTTATTCAAGTGTGTCTCCATGATGTTCCTTCTAATCTCTATTTTTGTGGGTGCAAGTGGTGTTAACTAAATGCTCAAGCCTAGGATTCCACTTTGCTCCTAAAATAATGATTTCTATTATTTTAAATACTAAAATGCATTTTCATGTGCAAATGTCTAAAATAATAATCTCTATTATTTCAAATACAAAAATGCATTTTTATGTGCAAATGTCCAAAATAATAATTTCTATTATTTTAAATACTAAAATGCATTTTCCTGAGCAAATGTTCTAAATGCAATTTTATATGTTTTTATGCATAATGTTTAATAATTAATCCTTTCTAGGACCTAGGTACCACACCATTGATCCCATATGTCCTTTATGCTCATCTTTCGACTTGGTACCACTCCGTTAGGTCCAATCGTCCGTCGTTTCCATTTCTTGGCAAGGTACCACATCGTCGGGTCCTTGTGTCCTTCATTTTCGTTTCTCGGCAAGGTACCACATCATCGGGTCCTTGCGTCCGTTAATTTCCATTTCTCGACAAGGTACCACATTGTTGGGTCTGTGCGTTCATTATTTCTGTTTCTCGGCAAGGTACCACATCGTCGGGTCCTTCTGTCGATATCCTTCCGTTTGACTTGTAGGAAATTCATGTAGGGATTTAGGATCTGTTACCTTCAATCCTCCGTCTACACGCTATTGGAGACTAATGGCGCTGAGGAGTAAGTTCGTTCTTATTGTGCGCAGCCCAAATCGCACGTGGCCAACTCCGCCATGGTCCACTCGCATGACCTCACACTTTCCCTGAGTATGCGGATCAATGCTTCTTTACTCATGCGTGGAATTCCGTTGGAATTCGACACCGTCGTCGTCCTTCCATGTGTGATTTATCCGTACTCTATGACCCTTTAATTCCTTTGTGTGTCCATTGGTGAACCGTTTCACCTGCCGCTACACACATTCTCAAAAGCACATATTAATAATCATGTCCTCATTCATCATAATTCATTTCTTAAACCTGCTAATCATTAAGCAATTATATTTTACTCAAAACATCATACATTCCATTAATCAGTAAGGCATTACGTCAATATGTACTTCTTTCGTTCAAATCACATAATTCATCATACAACTAATCGTTTAAGCATCATTTTCATGTACACATAACACACTTTTCACAATCAAAGCTAATCATTAAGAAACATACAATTATTCATTTAAATCAACTATCCAACTCAACACATGTCATTTAGTTCATAATTAATCCATTTATTGATTGTCGTCATGCACATCATCAGGTGATTCTAAATTATTAATACACATCCTAACTCAAAGGGACACTTTATTGAATTATGTTCAGTCGGGTCACTCGACAGGTGCCCTTAAAGTCCATAGTCATTCTAGGGGCATTACATACACCCCCTTTTGTATAGAACTTTGTCTCGAAGTTAAATTTTGTTCTCGTACTTCTGACACTAGGCTTAACTTTTAATTTCCTATTCTCATCTTCTTGTCATTCTCTTCTATTCTTCTCAACAATCATAGCCATAGTCATTTGTGGTTCTAATTAATTGTTCATCCAAAACGGTTCCAATACCTCCTCAAAAATTCAATCGTAATTTTCGTAATGGAAAGTTAATAATTCCTTTAATAACTGTCATTCTCCACTTAGATTTCCTATATATCCTATTCATCTGCGAATATTCACGGTATCCGATCTAACTACAATTTATATTGCATCAAAGGCCACACCTTAGTTATCCAATCATCTTTTTGCATAACAAATCCGAATGATATTTCAAATCTATTGGCTATCCTTTCCTCCAAAACGAGCAGGTAAGCATTATACAATCTTCCTTAAAATACAGATGGGTAAGTTATAATCATGAATTAACAAATCAAGAGCGACTACCAAATATTCCAAAATCTAATTCCTAAATGTTCTAATACTTGTGGTTCTCAATTTGTTATGATTCAAAGCGTCGGAACTTAGTGATTTAGTCGAACATATTAAACTTTAATTCCTAGTCCTTTCGTCAATAACATCATGTCCAGGTCAATGAGATTATCACGTACTTACCTCATTTCGTCATTTTTGTTGTCATAGGACCACTTCGACATACTCATCAAGTCGCTTATGTGTGTTTTCTTATCTTCGTCGAATTCCAACTTGAGGGCTAGTCATCTTTTCATCAAGGGTTGACCATTTCCTGGGGTTAGCTCCATTGCATTCATTTCATTGTGCTAATTATCTCCATACGTTGCTTGATAATAATCATATTTATGTGACCCCTTTGGTAGTTTTTTTCCAGGTTACATTTCCCATTATCATGTCATGGTCAAGTGAAGTTTGTAATTTTTCATTTTCGTTGACAATATCATCGTGATGCCGAATCGATGTCCTTATGTTCAGATTATCACAATGGTCTTGTCGATACCTTGTTTTCCAAATTCTATGTTTGTTTCACCCTCGTGAATATCTGTCGAAGTCCCGATAATTATAATCATTTTGCCTCATGATAGTAAAAAATTATTGAGTTTACTTTATTCACTAACTATCCTTATTAATCACTTGAATATTTGTATAAAATTATATTTATAAAATATATCCTATTACAAAAGCAACAATTTGGATACCTTTCTTCACAATTTATAAAACAATGTATTTAAATCCATACAATATCTACTTGTAGATTCCATTCCCTATTTATGAAATATATATGAGAGTTACCAAAACATCCATTGATCACATAATATTCAAGAGTATCAATTTACCATTCATCAATAACCATGAATCTTTTAACAAAACAACAATCTTTTTTTTTTTATATATATAGTTAATTTCATATTATCCATATTTGACCAATTATTTTAATAGTGACTTTTATAATTAAAAAAAAATAAATCCCCAATGATTAATTCCTTCCTATTCGAAGAATATATAAACCTTTTATATATTTAAAACAATGTCTAATTCTAAAAGTAAACATTTATATATAACTAACTCAACATTCCCTTCTACCACATATTACCAAATTCTTACTTTTCATTAATTATATATATTAAAGAGAATAACCAATTTTATAATAAAAATTTAAAACTCCAAATTCAACTCTTCGTCATCTATGAGATATAGGTGATTATTATGAGTTTTATACTATGTCTAGATTTCAAATAAGAATTAATATTCCATTCTTAATTCTTTTTCTTCTACCCATAAATATGTTACCTGTTATAACATTATCAAAGTTCCACAAGATTTAATATTTTTATTCTTAATTCTTTTGTCCTCTTCCAACAACACAAATATATATCCCTTATATAATTCAAAATAAAGTTCAGAATAAGAATTAGAACAACTATTTCTAAATTATTCCTTATCATTAACTATACAACTTTTAGATATAAAACTATAACAATAATTCCAACAAGGATTAATTAAAAGTCAATCTCTCAACTCAAGCAAAAATTCACGTGTTGCTTATACCATATGATGCAAATCTAAATATAATTAGTAGTATTATATTTACTCACCTACCCTCGAGTCTAAATATAATTAGTAGTTCCTTTACTCACCTCAAGTAGTATTATGATGACTATGGGTTTGGTCTAAGTTGGGTTGCTATACTAGTCAACATAAATATATATAGGTGTGTAATCTTATAATTGATAACTCAGATTGCATATGACTGTATGATCCGTAGGTGTTGTATCTTCCCCAATCATTGGTGGTACTTGAAGGTCTGGCAGTGGAACTTGCTTTTGAAAGTAAAATGTTTTTGTTGGCTCCTTCTGATGAATCGTTTAAAGACTTGGGATAACTTATTACTGTTTGGCTGGGTTGGGCCCAATCGTTGTGTCCTTTGCAAGACACATTTGGAAACAACCTTGCATCTTTTTATCGATTGTCCATTTACTGTTTCTATTCTGGAAAAACTTTACCACCGTTTTGCTATTGGACAAGTTTGGAAGGGGTATTCTCTTGATGTGTGTCTGAAAGAGTGGATGCAAAAGTGTAAGCCATTTGCCACTTTGCCGATTTTCTTATGCCGGGCGGTGTGGTCTATGAGAAACCGTGCCATCTTTGAAGATCAGCAGCCTGACATCCTTCGAACGTACCGGGCCATACTATCAATGTTTATGCCATTTCAACCACAGGATGTTGTTTCTGTTCAAAGGTTTATTGGAGTCTTCCAGTTTAATTTATGTGATCCCGTCTTATTTTTGGATGGGGCCACTAGCTATGGAAATTGTGGTGCTGGAGGGGTGATTATCATTAATCAACATCATCTGTTTTTACTTCGGCTCAAATGTGGTAAAGGTTCGAACATGAAAGCTGAATTGATGGCATTATGGTGTGTTGTCAAGGTTGCTCATATTTTTGGGCTTCCGAGGCTCAAAATCTACGGTGACTCGCGCGTCACCATCAAATGGGCTCGGGGAGAATTTGACATTAACGTCCTGGAACTTGAAGGCTGGTGTAGAAGGATTAAAGAAGAACTCCGGTCATTTTGCTCTTACTCACTAGAACATATCTACAAAGAACATAATGCGCTGGCGGATCGGCAATCAAAGTTGGCGCTAGATGGGATAGAGGATTTTGTGCTCTGGGAGGAATGCTGGGACCATTTGGTGATAAATGCGGGATCATTTAACATTATGCTTTGACTCTTCTACTCCTCTGTGCTAGGATCCTTTGGACTGTAGACATGGCTGTTTTTTGTTTGTCCCTATGATTATACTCTTCGTGAGGCTATCCAGTTCTTTTGCTTTGAAGGCCACCTTCTGATGGCAGCATCTCATTGGGATCTTGACTGTAATTTTCCGAATTGTATGCGTATCTATGTGGATCCTGCTTGTATAGGAGACTAATCTGTCACCTATTTGATTCAGCTTTTTGAATAACAATAGTAAGCTTTTTTTCGCGGAAAAAAAAACTCATCGCATTTAATGTTATACATAATCATTTCTTCTTTCTTAAAATCTCTAACAAACGTCCATCATTTTTCTTTTCGTAAATAGATAACAAGTAAAACCTTATTCTATATTCATAATACATGCAATTATTTAATTTCTTTTCTTAAGACGTATAACAATAAGCATTATTCTCTTTTTCATGATACATAAAACAATTTAATTATTTTCTTAAACCTGAGATAGCACGCATTTAATCTCCTTTTCATAATACATAAAACAATTTAAATTATTTTCTAATATACTTCAATCAAACACAAATATTTCAATTATATATACCATAAATGACATCTTCCTTCCTTCTTTGTATGCATCCTAGTTAACCTATGAACCTATTAATACTACTCATAATTTCAAGGTGCTTCAATGGAACATAATGTAACTCCTACCTTTCTATTATTTTTCCATTGAATATCTCCAATATCTCTTCACCACGTCGAAGTATATACAAGGGGTTTATTCTTACTTTTAAAATTACATTAGGTTTATGACCAATCATATCATTAAATTTCCCATTCAATATATATATTAATGAGTCTCTCTTTATTTTTCTTTTTTAACTTTATTACAGGTTTTACTTGGAACGAAACTAGGGTTACATCCATGATTAGGGTTTGCTTTTACAGTTGAATATGTAGATGAAGTTATAAGAAACCCTAACTATGGGTGTCCGAAGAAACAGTTGAATAATTCCTTAATGATTGAGGCTTGCTTCTCATCGTTGAGGGTGGTATCATTGTGTTGAATATTTTGTCCCTATAGGTTGTACATGAGCAATAAGCACAACAACATCAGTGTGATTGTGTTTATTAGTTGGGCTTATTAGCTCTGAATAGAATATAGGAAAAGCTTGAAATATATTGGAGTATTTATATTATATATTTACTTTTGGCATAAAAGCAATTTGTCTCATTTCCATATTGTTTTTATTGGTTGAAGTGTGTGGAAAGTTTCTTTCTTCATATTATTTCTAATAATATTATATAGTTTTATTTATTTAAGCAGTAGACTATAATATTATTTATTTAAGTAGTAAACTATGATCACATGTTTCCATAATAGTGAAAAATGTGTGGGCCTTGTTAACATCTGAAGTGATCCCTTTTCTTGAAGGACACCAAGTGTACAATAAGGAATGCTTTTCTTGTCACCAACACCACTTCTTTATATTTAGAACTAGTGTGTGCTAGATCCAAGGGGAAATTCCTAATGACTTGAAGCATGTAGTGACCCATGTTTGTGCAGTCGTCCCTAAATAATAAACTGAAACACATCTAAATAATATAATACTGATACCAACATATCAATGGTAAAAAACAACATTACAAATAATATAAATTTACCTTAATCAAATAAAAATGCAACCTTATACCTGCCATCCGTCGATCGATCCCGCTTGCGCTTGCCGTCCGCTTCCTCATTGTGTCCCTCCATCCGAATCTCATTTAAACATAGGCAAAGCAACCGTTAGCTTCAACACCCAACCATAGACTTATGCTTTCAATCGCATAGCCACCCCCGAGCTTCTGGGTCATAGAGCTCACACACACAATATAGAGACTGAAAAATGGGTTTTGCCCCACCAAAATCCCTTTCCAAACTCCAATAGCAACAAGGCAGTCTATTACCAAAAATTACGATAGCCATCCAAAAAATGGGTTCCTTACCCATTCCCAAAGCCTTCCTTAAATAGGAAATTCCATTGCAACACATATCGCTTCATGCAAACATATTTAATTTATTTTTATTAAAAAATAATTTAGCTCACCTATCCATGTGTCAATTTTTCTAGAGAGTGCACCAACTTTCCTAAGTTTACTCAAGTTTGTCTCCATGATGTTCCTTCTAATCTCTATTTTTGTGGGTGCAAGTGGTGTTAACTAAATGCTCAAGCCTAGGATTCCACTTTGCTCCTAAAATAATGATTTTTATTATTTTAAATACTAAAATGCATTTTCATGTGCAAATGTCTAAAATAATAATCTCTATTATTTCAAATACTAAAATGTATTTTTATGTGCAAATGTCCAAAATAATAATTTCTATTATTTTAAATACTAAAATGCATTTTCCTGAGCAAATGTTCTAAATGCAATTTTATACGTTTTTTATGCATAATGTTTAATAATTAATCCCTTCTAGGACCTAGATATCACACCATTGAGCCCATATGTCCTTTATGCTCATCTTTTGACTTGGTACCACTCTGTCGGGTCCAATCATCCGTTGTTTTCATTTCTCGGCAAGGTACCACATTGTCGGGTCCTTGCGTCCTTCATTTCCGTGTCTCTGCAAGGTACCACATCGTCAGGTCCTTGCATCCATTAATTTCCATTTCTTGACAAGGTACCACATTGTTGCGTCCTTGCGTCCGTTATTTACATTTCTCGGAAAGGTACCACATCGCCGGGTCCTTCTGTCGATATCCTTTCGTTTGAATTGCAGGAAATTCGTGTAGGGATTTAGGATCCGTTACCTTCAATCCTCCGTCTACATGCTATTGGAGACTAATGGTGCTGAGGAGTAAGTTCGTTCTTACTGCGTGCCCCCCAACTCACACGTGGCCAACTCTGTCATGGTCCACTCGCACGACCTCACGCTTCCCCTAAGTACGCGGATTAATGCTTCTTTACTCATGAGTGGAATTCCGTTGGAAGTCGACACCGTCGTCGTTCTTCCGTGTCTGATTTATCCGTGCTCTATGACCCTTTAATTCCTTTGTGTGTTCGTCGATGAACCGTTTCACCTGTCGCTACACACATTCTCAAAAGCACATATTAATAATCATTTCCTCATTCATCATAATTCATTTCCTAAACCCGCTAATCGTTAAGCAATTATATTTTACTCAAAACATCATACATTCCATTAATCAGTAAGGCATTACGTCAATATGCAGTTCTTTTGTTCTCATCACATAATTCATCGTACAACTAATCGTTTAAGCATCATATTCATGTACACATAACACATTTTTCACAATCAAAGCTAATCATTAAGCAACATGCAATTATTCATTTAAATCAACTATCCAACTCCACACATGTCGTTTAGTTCATAATTAATTCATTTATCAATTGTCGTCATGCACATCATCAGGTGATTCTCAATTATTAAGACACATCCTAACTCAAAGGGACACTTTATTGAATTATGTTCAGTCGGGTCACTCGACAGGCGCCTTTAAAGTCCATAGTCATTCTAGGGGCATTACATACACCCCCTTTTGTATAGAACTTCGTCTCGAAGTTAAATTTTGTTCTCGTACTTCCGACACTGGGATTAACTTTTAATTTCCTATTCTCATCTTCTTGTCATTCTCTTCTATTCTTCTCAACAATCATAGCCATAGTCACTTGTGGTTCTAATTAATTGTTCATCCAAAACGGTTCCTATACCTCCTCGGGAATTCAATCGTAATTTTGCGTAATGCAAAGTTAATAATTCCTTTAATAACTGTCATTCTCCACTTAGATTTCCTAAATATCCTATTCATCTGCGAATATTCATGGTATCCGATCTAACTACAATTTATATTGCATCAAAAGCCACACCTTAGTTATCCAATCATCTTTTTGCATAACAAATCCGAATGATATTTCAAATTTATTGGTTGTCCTTTCCTCCAAAACGAGAAGGTAAGCATTATACAATATTCCTTAAAATATAGATGGGTAAGTTATAATCACGAATTAACAAATCAAGAGCGACTACCAAATATTCCAAAATCTAATTCCTAAATACTACTTTCAAACCCCTAAATGTTCTAATACTTGCGGTTCTCAATTTGTTATGATTCAAAGCGTTGGAACTTAGTGATTTAGTTGAACATATTAAACTTTAATTCCTAGTCCTTTCGCAATAACATCATGTCCAGGTCAATGAGATTATCACGTACTTAACTCATTTCATCATTTTTGTTATCATATCGTCATTTTTGTTGTCATAGGACCACTTCGACATACTCATCAAGTCGCTTATGTGTGTTTTCTTATCTTCGTCGAATTCCATCTTGAGGGCTAGTCATCTTTTCATCAAGGGTTGACCATTTCCTGGGGTTAGCTCCATTGCGTTCATTTCATTGTGCTAATTATCTCCATACGTTGCTTGATAATAATCATCTTTATGTGACCCCTTCAGTATTTTTTTTCCAGGTTACATTTCCCATTATCATGTCATGGTCAAGTGAAGTTTGTAATTTTTTATTGTCATTGACAATATCATCGTGGCCTTAGGTCTTGACGCAACAAGGTGGTGGCCGTCAGGCATCACCATATACAGAGTAGTTCTTTCACTGGTGAGATCGATAGGTCATAGCGATAGATGACTACCCCTATGCAGGGATAGACTTCCGGTAGGATCGAGACATGCTGCTCCCACTAGATGCAGCGTTCGGAGACATTGGTGAGTACTCTTTTTAGGTTTTTGGTGTATTAAATTTTTTTGGGGGTAGTATCATGTATTAACGTTTGACTGTTTTCTCACAGACAAGGGCCCAGTGAGACTCGATGGCTTCCCGAGGCATCATTACCGGGGCAGGGGTGATGAGATGGTAGGTGTTGCAGCAGAGCGGACACTACAAACTCTGTGGTCCAACATATCATGGATGACTGCCAGGGTACCACAGGTAGAGGTGGCGCAGCTACCAAAGGATATGCAGCACCAGGTGGTGGGGGTGCCAAGCAACTGGGTGCGACTACTGCAATGTGTCGCGAATGCAGTGCATTATTTTTATTAGACACATCCTGTTGGGGCGGCAACTAGGCCTCCTCGTAGGGAGTAGATATCTCAGGATCTCATTTTTGTATTGATATGTATATTTTTTAGAGCTACGGGCTCCATTTTTGTATTATGACACTACCATTTTGGACATATTATTTATAAAAAACTTTGGTTCTCCGGTTCTACTATATGTGTGTATGTACAAATGTGTGAATGTATTCTTTTATTTGTGTGCTTCATTGTGAATGTGAAAAATGCCAATCTAATATATAGTTAGTGTATGCATCAGATATATGATTAACACTTATTGGAACATGTATGTATGTAATTGAAACAAAATATCGTTCCAAGAGTCTTACCCTTAGGAATTTCTATAGTAACGTAGGATCTCGCACATGGTACTTCCCATTCAGCTGAGACACAACTAGTTGTGAATCCAGGTGGACTTCTAAAGACTGGATACCATGTGAGATAGCATCCCGAAGTAGCTCAATAACGGCACTATACTCAGCCACATTGTTAGATGTAGGACCGAGACAAGCACCTCCTGAGGACACAACTGGTGGTCAGGTGAGAAAATGACCCAGGCAGCAGAAGCAAGCTGCTGCGTATCACGGCTAGCACCATCCGTGAAACCTAAGAATGTAGGAGATTCCGCTGACATCTTTCAATCAAACGGAAGCGAATCAGTAGACTCGAAAACCAAAAGCAAGCTAAACTATGTACAGAAATAACTATACAATAATATACAAAGGGCACTAGCTCAAACTAAAGGTTCAAGTGTAATACCGCTTGAGGTAGAGCCCATTCCTAGGCTCCTTCAAGGCATTCCCCTCATAGTCCTCTAATCCATAGGTTCCTTTTTCTAGGACAAGCTTCACGATGTAAGGACCGTGCCACATGGGTTAAACTTTCCTGCCCCTAGGGGTTCTTTAGCTTGGTCATATAAAAGGACCAAGTCACCTTTAGTATACTGCTGGGGACAAACAGACCTATCGTACTGAACCTTGACACGACATTTGTTGGCATCTATAGCCATGGCAGCATCTCGACGTTGCTCATCAAAGTGCTCAAGGTGGATTAAATGTTGCTCAATACCTGTCGTATCAGGGAGGAGCTCTATGGCCAGTTTAAGCGAAGGGATTTCGTATTCAATCGGTAAAATCAACTCCACACCGTGTACTAACTGAAATGGTGAGAACCCGGTGGTAGTCTTGACTGCAGTTCGATACATCCACAAAGTAGGATATAACATGATGTGCCAATTGTTCTTGCTTTGTTGGATGGTACGTTGGAGAATGGTCTTTAAAGACTTATTGACTGCTTCAACCTTACCATTCGCTTGGGGATATTAAGAAGATGAGTGTTCTTGACGAAACCCAAGCTTGAGTGACAAATTTTCCATCATCTTGTTTTGAAAGTGACTGCCATGGTCAGTGCCAATCTCTTTCGGAATACCGAACCGAGTAATGATCTGATTGAACACGAAATGGGCTACAGCAGGACCGTCAGATTTTACGGTAGGCATGGCCTCTGCCCATTTGGAAAAGTAGTCCACGACCACTATAATATGGTGATTCCCCCCAGTTGAAGCTGGTTTGCAATCCATGAAATCCACCCCCCACTTGGTGAAGGGACCGACAGTGACGGCCGGATGAAGGGGCGCTGGATGCGAGCGTATATTCCGAGAAAACACTTGGCAAGGGTGGCATCTCTTCACAGCACTAATACAATCTTTAAAGATTGAAGGCCAAAAGTAACCAACTCGCATAATACGTTGAGCTGTAGCAAGCCCAGATAAGTGACCGCCACACACCCCTGCATGGCAATCATTAAGCACCCGCTCCACTTCTTCGTGAGTTAAGCAACGACGGAGAATAGAATCATTTCCTTAGCGATACAAAGTGTCGCCGATGATAGTGTAATCTTTAACGTGATGTTTCACACGCCGTCGTTCATCTCGTGAATAATGCGGGGGAAACTTCAAAGTTTGGAGATATACAATGACATCCCCATACCAAGGGTCCTCGGACGAGATAAGAAATAAGTGCTCATCCACAAAGGAATCTTCATGAATGACATCCTCATCAAGTCTCGGAAGGTCCGACATAAGCTCAGCGAACACCAACGATTTCACCGATTGTTTCGAAGCAAAATCGAGATCGAACTCCTGAAGGATCACAATCCATTTATTGTACTTCCCTCGTATAAGGCATCGTGATAGCACAAACTGAAATGGATTGATATGTGCTACAACTGTGGTTGTTCTAAGCAAAATGTAATGTCGTAACCGCTGGACTGCATGGACAGTCGCAAGCGCCAGCTTTTCCACGTGAGTATATCTCAGTTCAACGTCTACTAGATTTCGACTGAGGTAATAGATAACATGCTTGACGAGCGCGTCATCAACCTGAACTAAGACCATGCCAATTGTCTCTTGAGATGCAGCCACATAAAGGATAAAGTCTCGTGTGAAGTCTGGTGGACTGAGCACAGGGGTCGATACCAAAGCTTTCTTAAGGGCATCGAAAGACTGCTGGGCTCGCTCATCCCAGATAAAAGGTGTGTCTTTCTTCAATAAGCGCGCGAAACCTTTGGTAAGATTAGCATAATTGACTACGAAATGGCATAGAAAAGTGGCTCTCCCTTGGAGGATCTGAAGTTGTAACAAGTTACGCGGAGGAGGCAACTGAAGTATTGCCTCAACTTTAAGAGGATCGACTCTAATACCCTCTTTCGAAACTATGAAGCCCAGAAGGCGACCAGTCCTTACTGCAAACATGCATTTATTGGGATTCAATTGAATCTTGTAGCATATACATCGTTCGAGAATCAGGCGCAGGTGCTTGGGGTGGTCCACTCTCTTGCGAGAATGGCCAACAAGATCATCCAAGAAAACCTCCATAATCTTTTTAAGATCTTGAAAGGCGTAGGTCATGACACGCTGAAATGTAGCTCCGTCGTTTTTAAGGCCGAAGGGAATTTTTCGATATGCAAACGTTCCCTAAGAACAAATGAAAGTTGTCTTATGTTGGTCCTCGGGTTTAATCTGAATCTGATTATAGCCTGAAAAGCCATCCATAAATGAAAAAATCTCACTTCCCGCACAAGCATCCAAGATCTGATCGATGAATGGCGTGGGGAAGTTGTCTTTCGGATATGCACGGTTCAAATCTCTAAATCGGTGCATACTCAGATTGTTCCCTGCTTTTTATCCACAGGAACAGGGTTTGACACCCATTCGATAAGGGGACCGGGGTAGATGAAACCAACTTTGAGCAGCTTCTCCACCTCTGCCTTGATAGCAGCTGCTTTCCTAGGGTTCACAACACGTAAATGTTGTCAAATGGGTTTAGTGTTGGGATACGTTCTAATTTTATGTTCGACAATGCGGGGGTCTATTCCTGGCATCTCCTCATATGACTAGGCGAAAGCTTCCCAGAGTTCTGTAAACAATTCAGTGTAAATAGCAATCTCCTCAGGAGTGCAATCATCACCAATGTAAACATTCTCTATCTTTCTAGGAGTACGAGAGATGTTGATCGACGTAGTTGGAGAAATATTAGCCATATTCCCCTCCGCAAAAATATCCTGCGACCCTAAAAGAGCCACAGGGTGACCAACCATCCCTTCTAGAGTCATCCTAAACTCTTCCTGTTCGGCGAGATTGAGGTTGGGAAGGAAATAAGAGTGATGGTGCATATCTTCCCAAGGCCTCTCACTACCACACATAGCCTCCATGATAGCTTCATCAAAAGGCAAAGTATTATCAAGGCAACCGTGTGAAAAAGACAAGTTGGCTGCCCAAACTAGTAGCGTAACGGGATCTTCCTCGACTGTCTGAGAAGAAGAGAGATCTGGCTCTGCAGCAACTTGTTGAATATGTTGGTAAGCAAGCTCAGCTACAGACAGTGGCATAGACATCCCGACGTGCGTAATGTCTCCATACGTGGAACTCGTGGATAGTAAAGTCCATGGATCATTAAAATATGAAGTCTGGAACGACATATTATGCAAAGGAGGAGACGCATCGTCGAAAATGGTTCCGATAAAATTCACAAGTGCAGGAAAATCATAAGTTCCCATCAATGAAGGGTACATACCAACACCCATGTTCCCAGTTGCCAACTGAGAATTAGTAGCTTGCGGGACTATGGATCCCGTGGATGCTGTGGATGGGGGATTAACGAAATCTAGCTGATCAATGGTCACAATCTTGCCTTCGTGAGGAAAGCAGATAACTCTGAATACAGTAGATGCGACAGCCTTCATAGCGTACATCCAATTCCGACCCAGTAAAAGGTTGTAGTCGATGGGCGCATCAACCACCTTGACTTCAATAGGCACAGATTTACCTCCCAAGCAGACAATAAGGGAAGAGATAATTCCATGTGGCTTGAATGACCGACCATCGAATGCAGTGAGCGTGGTTCTAGACGCGAGTAGAGGAGGAGAGCCAAGAGCTTTCCAACAAGTTAACGACATTACTGACGCAGAAGCACCTTCGTCAACCATCGTACGTTTGACAAAATTTTGAAGGCAGGCCACCTGGATTTGAAAAGCCACGTGGTAAGGTAAGCAAGGTTGAACATCAGTAGTGTCGAACTTGATAACACTGGGACTTCTCCCATCTTGAACTCCTAACGCACTCAAAAGGGCGTGCTTTTGAGAAGGATAGGCCAGCAAGACTTCAATAGCCGACATGGCACACAAAGTTTGGCCCAAATCTTCCACGATGGAGTAGTTATGGGCGGCTCGAGCATTAGGATTATGCGTAGAGCGCTTGAGAACACCTTTCGGTATCCGCGACATATTAGAGGGCTTCTCAATATGCAAGGAATTGTCAGGAGGAGGGGGAGGCTCACTCCCCATATTAGGTTGTGGTGCACCATAATCACGTTGATGAGTGGCAACACTAACCTCCGATTGAATCATATTCACACATCCATAACCACTAGTATTGGAAGAAGACGTTACTGTCTCGGTAGGTCCATAACCAGTGGTGGGAGAATGCGAAGCCATGTTTTGATGATGAGGAAGGGGATCCTTTAACACAGCTAGGCTCTGTGCCAAATGCTTCGATGCTTCTTCGATTCGAGGACATAAGTGAGTAAGATGATCTTCCCCACAGAGCTTCCAAGGAAACTTCACCTTATGCCTAGGTTTACGGTCCTCACCATCATTTCCGCCTTCCCGAGGAGGGTTGGAATTCTCCTTACGTGGGGTATTGTGATTGCTATTATTGTTATTCCCATTGTTTCCACCCCTACGGTTGTTTCTCCCCTTTTTCTTACCGCTAGGTTGCTGGTTACCGGACGGTTTCGTTGATTGCACATTGTGTACATCAGACGACGTATGAAAGGATATATATATATCACTACTACATACATATGGGGGCTTAAGACATTTTTGGACTAAATTGTCTTAACTTGAGACAAAAATAAATTTGTGTATTGTCTTAAATATTGTCTTTAAGTGAGTGTCTCAAATTATTGTCTTTAAAAATCGTCTCTATAAAAACAATATAAATCACAAGTATTATTGTCTGTCTAGAGACAATTTCATTTGGTCTCTTTAAAGACAATATAAATCACAAGTATTATTGTCTCTTTAGAGACATTTTCATTTGATCTCTTTAAAGACAATAGCTGAGATTAAAGACATATTGTCTCTATAGAGACCATATTTCTTTAATTCCAACTATTGTCTCTTTAAAGACTATTTGAAAAAAATTATTAAAAAAAATAAACAAATTATTATTCTCAGGTTAGTGATATACAAGAATTCATGCACTGTGTACTGTGGGAGGATCTGGATCTAAGAATGGATTTGAGGATGGAATGGGATCTGCACTCCGGACCGGAACTAGGCTAAGGAAAGCCGGGTCTCGATCTCGAACTTGGAGCTACTAGATATCGATCTCATTCATCAGCTGGCACAGAATCTTAAAGATATTTCAATTGATAGCCTTTTATCTTATTTAAGTGCACATAATCCGTGAAAACAAATTATTGCAAAAGCATTGAGAGTACGTATAGTGAAGTTGGTTCTGATTGAAAATGGTAGAGAGAATATTGATTAAAATAAACAGAAATTTAACTTCAGCTTTACCGTTGAACTTAACATCCTCTATTGTCTCACGAAAGACAGATATAGCTATGCCTCCTAGGCGAAGTGTTTCATTAATAACCTGAAACATATCGTATCATGAACAATGAATAATAAACAGAAAAAGTAGAAGAGAAATTAGAATCTGATTAGAATTAAAAAGGATGAATGTCCTCTGTGAAGATCAAGCATTAACCCCATGAATGGGAGCACTTTATGATTTCAAAGGCATATACGTTGAAAGTTTGACGGATTACAAACAACAGGGAGTAGAAGAAATAAAACAAGGGTATGAACATATAAGTCCACAGTGTTCTTATTTATACATTCACAAGAAGAGAGTGACATATGAAACATTAAACACAGTTCACTAAATCTAGGCAATACACAAGAAACCTCTGCTATTTGATCTGATCACAAGCAATAAACAAAGATAACTTGTCATTCATTCGTTCTAAAATGAGTGAAGCATCCAAATGTAGTGCAAAAGACTCTTTCTATATTCAATAAGAAGAAATGAATGAAAAATACAATAGAGGCACGGTCAAATGGAAAGGACATCGAACTCTGGGCATAAGGTATTGCTAATTCAGTAGCATACTTCTCGGTCTTCACATCAATATTATGTGCTTGAAAACTTAAAACCTTTACTTCCTTCTAAAGGAAGATTTCGAAGCCCGCCAATAAATTTCAAATGATCGAATTGAATGGAAAAATTACAAGCAACGAACTGTTCCTTCTAGAACCGAATTCTATCAATCAATTCAAAATAGACTAAATCTGGAAATGGTTACAAAAAATTTGGAAATAAATCTCGGTTCTTTTTATCTCCACAAATTTACTTGATGCCCTGAAGCTATTCGAAATGTCTTTTAATTGGATCTTTGACTGCCACATGCACTCAAATCTTCCACCAGCTGATTTCAAGTCTGGAAATATGGGACATGGATTTTTTTACTTGGGAATATTTTGCATAAATCTCAGGTATTTATTTTGATGCGATGCTACTAGTGTATTTCTTCTTAAACCTAGAATTAATTCTTGACTATTGATTTCATGCCAAAAAATGCTCTGCCATGAATCCAATCGATCAATGGTGATGATACACATCATTTATTCAACTTGGATTTTGAATTTCCCATCGATCGCTACAATGAAATCTGTTTTCTTTGAAGCTTCAAACATTAAAAATTTCACATTTAACCATTAAAAAAATCACATTTAAAGTAATGTTCTTTTTAAAGAATTTAAGATCTATAAGGGATTTAAAATTTAGGGTAACACTTGCAACAAAGTTAAGCAATGCAAAAGTAACATAAAACTATGATTATTTTTAATTTATAATTATAGCAATATCATGAACCAACCAAAAATCTTCAATGTCATATATTACTAAGCAAGCTTTTACAATTCAGAATTGGGTGCAATATGTACATAAGCATCTAGTAAACGACATTGATTTGTAATCATCCCAAGTTAGTAGTTCCTGATCTGTTCTTCTTCTTCTTATTGAATCGCACTCATCCTGTATGAATTCATCGCCACAAAAGTCAAAAGACTATTAGCAAAAATGCTTTATTTGTTGTTGGAGTCCACGTAAGAGTATTTATTGAGATAAAAAAGATAGCGAACTATGTAGGATAAATGGCGGATTACTTTTTATATAAATTTAGGCCTTGCACCTTCTGCAAGATTTGCAATTCTAACTTCAAGATCATCGCAGATCAGTGCATACCGTTGAGATCTGACTCCTAGTCCCGTCTCTGTCAAATCCAGTTCAAGGCCCATTAATGAATTTGTGTAATTCGCAGAGCCATCAGAATGAAATTTGATATGTTTGTTGCTTGGGTACGAGTTTGCCCATTCCTTCATCACATATGGATCGTTCACTGAAAATAATCATCAACACTCTATCAGTTATTGCCTTTCAATTAATTGAGCACAAGTTTTTCAATTCGAAGATTGTGATTTATCTTGCAAATATATCAAAATTCTTTATAGGTTAAATTTTATACTTACTCTCAACTGGTCCAAAGCTTTAGGACAGCCTGTAAGAAAATGTATGGCGAATGACATTGTTTTGGCTGTAGTTTCATGACCAGCAAAAAGTAGAGAAATGATGAAATCACCTATAATTTCCTCCGAAAGATTTTCTTCATCTAATACTCTGTCCAGCAAACCACTTTTCTGTACTCCATTACAATTCGTTTTTCTGTCCTCTATGGCTTGGGATATCTTACTGATCAAAATCCACCTTGCCTGAGAATCAAAACTCAATCAAAGACACCATTAGATCAATGAATTGTATTAAGAATGGCATTCAAATATGTTGTTGAAACTACAATACGAATGGCAATTAAATTATCGTTGATATTTATGATAAAATTAAGTATAGAAGGCCTGATTAAACGAAGTAATTATCTGAGAAAGTTTGCAACCTTCATAGCTTTGAAATATGCAAACCCTGATATGTTTATTGGAATCGATAGAATTCCATGTACGAAATCAATGAAATGAGTAGACATTTCATTTATTTCATCTTCAGTGGATACACCCAAAGCTGGTTCGCCATTAAACTCATAGCCAGCTGCAGTTCGTATATGTGTAATTTCAAGGACCAGAAGAAGAAACAACAGTAAATGAATAAAAAATAAAAGTTGCAGATCATGGTAATAGGCCATTATTTATGCACTTGCCTTCCTGCATTCGTCTTCAAAATACATTTCTCTATTTTTCCAAGTACCCATTGTTCGCTGTAAAATTATCTGAATATCTACAATGAAATTGCATTTCAACTTCTCTAAAGTCAACTGGCTGGCAGCTATGGCATGAAGTTTCCTCTGCAGGTTTCCATGTATAGCAATCAAACCATTCTTTCCTACTAAATCTCAAAATGATTTCGGATAGCTGGCCTTGAATAGCATTCCCTCGTTTTGCAAGACATATCTATTGAACTTTGGATCCGCAGAAATGACAGTTGATTTTCCAAAGAGATTGCAGGTGAAAATTTTTCCAAACCTATATTCTCATACATATATATGATCAATAGCAAAAATATTGAGCCCCAAACAAATAAACAAACAAAATCAGTTAGTTTTCTTCTGCAAAAGATCATAGTATACCTTTTAGCAGAATCCTCAACGAATGATGGTGGGTGTGAGCTTGATATACTGAAATACCAACTAAGAGTGTGTCCAATTATTGGTAATCCCTTGGAACCAGGTGAAGGGTTTTACTTGTGGGTATAACTAAAAACTTTAAACCCTAACCAAGATCTACTCCTATGCAAGAAATTAAACTTAATGCACAGCGGAACTTAGAAATCAAGATTAATGCACAGCGGAACTTACTTTCCATCTTCAAAGGTCGCGGACAGCTTCTGGTCTTGACTTGAGTTGTTGGCTCTCGAATCCTTCCAAGAACTTGCAATCCTTTTCTCTGGAGAGTACCCTGTCTTCAAATGGAGCAGACAATTTTTCTGGATGATTGCAAGCCTTGGAGACTCAGCCCTTTTATAGCAGTGCCAAAGAAAAAGATTCTAATCCTAGGGCTGCTGAAATTTAGCTAATACTTGGGAAACAAGTCTGAAAAGAAATCTGGAGTTTCCGATTTTATAAAAAACTTCAAATCGGGAAACTTCAGAAAAAACTGAAATAAATCAGAATAAATTCTGATTTCCTTATTTAGCTCAATTTATTACTGCTATTATTTTAATCAACTATAATCGGTCCATTAACAATTATAATTGATTAACATTATTCTATATGTATTTGTATCCAAATCCTTATTTAAATACGTATAATGCCATGACTTAATTAATCACATTGTTTGGCATGTTTTAATCATTACATAAATGTAATCTTTCGACAGTATTTGATATCATAATCATAATGCACGTATGTCCAACTTAATTATTGTCATTAGACGTCTCTAAATCCAACAATCTCCCACATGGACAAGTGCAACCTTTTGATTATATATCCTTAACTTTATTGCATGCAACTTTTCTGTCTTTCTTATCGTATTTCTTAAACAATTCTGTCCATCAATTATGTTAACAAAGGACTTAAGCAGCACTTGTCACATTTATTCGCAACTAAACCAACATAAATCACGCTGCCAACATAACTAAATGACATGAATCTGATTTGAACATATAGTTTAGAAATTACACGCAAGTGTGATTATACGTGCCTATTTCTAATTGAGTCACCTTTACTTTACTGTATGAGGTCAAAAGATCAAACTTTAAAGAAAGAAATAATGAAACTGAAACTGAATGCAATTTGTATATATCATCAAAATTGTTTACAATTGCATTACATAGAACATCCAAAAACAAAACTTAAAACATATTCAGACTCCCACATTTTCTAACTATCCTAAATAGATATTACACCCATACGGGCAACATGTTCGTGAAACTTTTTGGGTGGTAATCCTTTAGTAAGAGGATCAGCAATCATGGAGTCTGTACCTATGTGTTCTATACATAATTCATTATTCTGCACTCTCTCTTTTACAACCAAAAACTTAATATCGATGTACTTTGACTTTGACGAACTTCGGTTGTTGGTTGCGTATAACACTGCTGAATTGTTGTCACATAATAATTTGAGTGGTTTCTGAATAGAATCCACAATTTTCAGACTTGTGACGAAGTTCTTCAGCCATACGCCATGATTAGATGCTTCATAGCATGCAACAAATTCAGCTGCCATAGTGGAGGAGGCCACCAATGACTGTTTAGCGCTCTTCCATGACACGACACTGCCTGCCATCATAAAGATGTATCCTGATGTTGACTTCATGCTGTCGACACATCCTCCAAAATCAGAATCTGTATATCCAATGACCTCGAGCTGTTCCGATCTCCGATACGTGAGCATAAAGTCCCTTGTTCTCTTTAGATATCTCAACACTCGCTTGGCTGCCTTCCAGTGTTCCATACCTGGGTTACTCAAATATCTCCCTAGCATTCCAGTGATGAACGCAATATCTGGACGCGTGCATACTTGTGCATACATGATGCTACCCACGGCTGAGGCATAGGGAATATCTTTCATGATGTTTTTATCTAAGTCAGTTTGGGGACATTGTTTTAGACTAAACTTATCTCCTTTTGATACAGGGGTATCTCCTGGTTTGCTGTTTTCCATGCCAAATCTTGTTAGAATCTTATCGATATAGTTCCTCTGGGATAACCTTAGAATACCTTGAGATCTATCTCTAAGTATTTCAATCCCTAGAACAAATGATGCATCACCAAGATCTTTCATTTCAAAGTTCTTAAATAAAAAATTCTTAGTTTGATGCAACATGTCCTTATCGTTACTGGCAAGCAATATGTCATCTACATATAAAACCAAGAAAATAAATTTACTCCCACAGAACTTAAGGTATATGCATTCGCCTACTATGTTAGACTCAAAACCAAATGAGCTAACAATTTTGTGAAATTTATGATACCATTGTCGAGATGCTTGTTTTAGCCCATAGATAGATTTCTTAAGTCTGCAAACCATAGACCCTGCATCACCTGATACAAAGTTCTCTGGCTGCTTCATATAGATCGTTTCATCAATGTCACCATTGAGAAACGCCGTCTTTACATCCATCTGATGAAGTTCTAAATCATAATGTGCTACAAGCGCCAATATAATCCTTAAAGAGTCTTTCGATGAAACTGGAGAGAAAGTCTCTTTATAATCAATGCCTTCTTTCTATGTGAAACCTTTCGCAACAAGACGTGCCTTGTATTTTTCAACATTGCCTTTAGAATCCCGCTTAGTCTTAAATATCCATTTGCAACCAACGGGTTTCTTGTCTTTAGGCAACGGAACGATATCCCAAACGTCATTGTCATACATAGATTTCATCTCTTCATTCATGGCATTAATCCACATTTGAGAGTTAGAGCTTTCCACAGCTTGTTTGATATTAACAGGATCATTTTCAAACATGCCAATGTCAAACTCATGTTCTTGAAGATATGCATAATCCTTAGATTGTGTAGATCTTTTCTCTCTAGTAGATCTCCTAATTGGCACAGGTACTAGATTTTCTTGAGGTTCATTTACAACTTGATCTTCAACAGGAGGAGGAACATCATTATCAATTTCTGAATCTCCCACAGGCCCTAGGCCATCAACATTTGTCATGTCAATGTCAGGGTTTGGGTTGGGTTCAGGTCCATTTGTGTTCTCTATTCCATGTTGAGTTTCTAACTGAGTTATTTGTGATGATGAAGTTTGCATATTGTCAGAAGATGTATTTCTAAACGCAATCGGAATTTGAACAAAACCAGGACTTTGGTCCATAGTCTCATTTCTAAACGCAATCGGAATTTGAACAGAACCAGGACTTTGGTCCATAGTCTCATTCGCATTCGTCTCTTCTTCTTCAAAAATACTATCTTTTGTCATATCTCCCCTCACAAACTCATTATCCTCAAAAAATTTCGCACTTCCTGACTCGAAAACTGTATGTTCTGTTGGATTATAGAATTTGTATCCCCTAGATCGTTCAGAATAGCCTATAAAGTAACAACTAATGGTCCTTTCGTCCAGTTTCTTTTCATTTGGCTTATAAGGCCTAGCTTCACATGGACATCCCCAAACTCTCAAATGATTCAAGCTAGGCTTGCGCCCAACCCATAACTCGTAAGGGGTCTTGTTAGCTGCTTTAGTAGGCACTCTATTAAGTATGTATGCTGCAGTCTTTAAGGCTTCTCCCCACAAATTCTCAGGTAGAGTTGTACGAGCAATCATACTTCTCACCATGTCTTTAAGGGTGCGATTTCGTCGTTCAGCAACACCATTCATTGCAGGCGAACCTGGCAACGTATACTGAGGCACAATTCCGCATTCCTCTAAGTATTTTGCAAAGGGACCTTGACGTTGTTCTCCTGATCCATCATAACGACCGTAGTATTCACCACCACGATCAGAACGAATGGACTTTATACGTTTGTTAAGTTGTAACTCAACTTCCGTTTTGAACTTTATGAACACGTCTAATGCTTCCGCCTTTTCTTTTATTAAGTAAATATGACCATATCTTGAATAATCATCTATGAATGTGATAAAGTAACGGTGACCATTTCTTGTAGCTTTTGGAAAAGGATCACAGATATCCGTATGAATCAATTCTAAGACATCATTACATCTTTTTGCATCATACTTACGTTTATTAGTTTGTTTTCCCTTTATACAATTCACACAATCACTTAAGTTTGTAAAATCTAAAGGTTGGAGAATATCATTAGACACTAGACGTTCTATCCTTTTCATAGAGATATGTCCTAATCGCTTGTGCCATAATGTTGGAGATTTCTCGCAAGTTAATTTACGTTTTCTATTATCTACATGCAGTGCCTCTGAATGTGAAGTGTCTATATCTAGAAAATAAAGATTATCATAAGAAGACAGGATACCAAAAGCAAGAAGCTTAGAATTTTGACACAAACTGAAATTTCCATTACCAAATGAACATACATAACCATTTTTGTCCAAATAAGATATAGAAATTAGGTTCCTTCTGAAAGATGGAACCACTAAAGCATCAAAACTTAAATAAAATCCTGTCTTACATAATAATCTAAATTTTCCTATGCTTTTCACTTCTACTTTATTGCCATTTCCTACGTAAACGTAGCGCTCCGCCTCACTTGGCTTGCGATGGCTTAGGCAACCCTGCATCGACATACTGATGTTAGTCGTTGCACCTGAATCTATCCACCAAGTATATCTAGATACAGAACTTAAATTAACTTCAGAACAAACTAAAGCAAGAGACATACCTTTCTTTGCCAACCATGCATGATAGTTAGTGCAGAATTTCTTTGTATGTCCTGACGCTTTGCAGAAAAAACAGTTCCTTTCTTCTGCTTTCGCAGAAGTATCTTCCTTCTTGCTTTTCTGCGCGGCATTGTTTGCAGCTACCTTGGCAACAAACTTGCGCTTCTTGCCTTTACCCTTATGATTAGATGTTACTACATGAGCACTCTCCCCCTTAGTCATTTTCTGTCTCTCTTCCTCCTGCACCAACTGAGCCTCAAACTCAGGTAGTGTCCATGTCCCTTTTTGACAATTATAATTCATCTTGAATTGACTAAAGTTGGACAGGAGAGACAGAAAAATGAACTCAATGAGAACTTCATCAGAGATGTCATAATTATGCCCTTTCAAGGCACGTTGTAGTCTTGTCATCTCAATAACATGCTCTCTAACCCCTTCTTTTCCCTTGTATTTTATTGTTGCCAACTTCACAAAGAGTGTACTAACTTCAGTCTTTTTACTCTTTGTGAATTTCTCTTCAAGGGCCTTAAGGTATTTAATAGCGCCGGTCTCTGTATCAGGTATTATGCCCCGAAAAGTCTCATGGATCGTTTGCTTCATCACCATTATGCACATGCGATTTGAATGCTCCCATCTATCAATATCAGCCTTCTCTTGGGGAGTTTCTTCACCCTCTTTATTGGGCTTGGGGCGATCAAATCTCAGTGCAGTGTCCAATTGCATGATCCCTAAGACTAATTTCAGCTTTTCTTCCCACTGTTTGAAATTGTTCCCCATGAGGGGCTTAATTTGACTTAGATTTGACATTATGTTTAGATCTGAAAATTGAAGAACAAAAGGAAAAAATTAGACATTATGCATCACGATTTGATCTTTAATCATAATTCTAAAATCCATCTAAAGGCCCAAATTAAATTATGTGCTCCATTGAATCTTTTAGCCAAAACACCACTCAATAATGAAAAACACCTTTGGGCGCAATCATTACCTTATTGTCTTTTCCGCCTTTGGGCCAGATTGACATATCCATTTGCTAACGACCAGGCCAGTCAAGTGGGGAAGGCAGGTCACTAACGGACCTGGTGCACCAAGCCCCAAATGCTTTTCTAGGCATTGCCAGCATATGTGTGTTGCAACTTATTTGTTAAACGTCACCCTTATGCACCAAACAACTTAGCAGGTGCCAACCCTCCTTTGGGAAAGCTAACACCCACGTCCATTGAGCTTGTCATGAGTCATCCTTGCAATCGTCTTACACAGAGCGGTTCGTTTTGCGAACATCAATGCTTGACTCATGCGAAAACAACACATGTATACATAAAATTCCTTTAGTTAGATTCCAAAATTATACCTAAAATCATCACCCTTAACAGTTGATAATATGTGCTTGTTCAAGTAAAATATTAACATCTCTAAAAGAAAGTATCACATTCAGAAATACTAAACTTAAGATTGCCATTTCTAGGCAGACAGTACAGAAAGTTATTTACTGTTGCAACATCAAAATTTTAGCTTAAATGAATGAGCAATCTTTATAATTGTCAAAGGTCAAAATTTTTGAGAATTTAAAATTCTAAACAGATTTTGCCTTCTAAATTTATACTTAGTCTGGATCACATTTCAATGTTAAATTTAACCAGAATTAATTCATGTGAATTTAGAACCCTGATAGATCTTTTTTTTTGTGTAATGCCGTAGATCCCAAAAAGGGATGAAAAAGTTGGTTACTGTGAAAGGGCATAAATGCATACTATATCTTAAGTAAAAAATGTACAGGGAAAATAAAGAAGCGGAAGCATGCCCAGATAGCCGAGCTTCCCAATCTCTGCACAATAATTATGAAAGGCACCTAGCAGGGAAACAATATCGTAATCCCATTATAGGCACGGGGATCTACCTCAAGCACCTGCGCGGTTAGCAAAAGAACAACATGCATGCTTCTTATCAAGCTAAAATGTACAAAAATATATGGGATCAAGCTCCCAATCCCCTGCACTATGCAAGCCAAGCCCCACGCAGCATTATCTTTCGTGTACTCTGTATTCTGCAGAACATAAATGGGGGAACTGTCGGGGGTTGGGCAAACAAGTCCGTAATTTCTTAACCTATCCATTTTTCATCTTAGCATCACGAGTAATATATATATAAGCGATTGTAGGATCAAAAGATCGGGGATGCCATGAGCAAATCCAGTGGTTGATTTAGATTCATGCTATGGATTATTCCTAAATTAACCAACCATCAGCTGTTAAACTTTCGCATCAAGAATTCTGGAATTTCTGGAAACACCATTCAGTTTCGAAATAGATGCATAGAGATATTTAAGGTAAATTTACAATTTGGATCATAAATTCTGGAAACGCCCATCGGTGTTCGAAACAGATACACAGAAAAATTAAAGGTCAGAGTTACAATTCGTTTCATAAATTCTGGAAACGCCAATCGATATGGATATACAGAGAAATTGAAATGGATACACACAGAATTTTTAAAATAAACGATATGCCATCAAAACAATCCTGGAACACAAAAAAAAAAAGGATATGACAGAGTTTGAAAGGGCATGAAGGGTTTCCAGATCTGAATCGTGCCCACAATAAAACTCAAAAAATATGGGTAAGAATAGAAGCAAGGTTTTCCAGGAAAAAAAAAATCAGAACTGTCTCTTATTCACCAGACAGAGATCGAACTAAAAACGCGAATGCAAGCCATGATTGGTGGCCAGAACTGAAAATGTGGTATTGACAGGGTTTAAGGAGATCATACTCCAAACGGCAATGAACCCAGATCGATTTCTGAGCTGAAAATGATAACTTTGACCAGATCGATCTTCTCAAAAAACGTGGCTCAAACAGAGATTACAAAAGAATTAAAAAACAATGCTTCATAAACGTTTTCACACACAGCATTTCTTACATGAGGGTAGCTCTGATACCAATTGAATGGTTTTACTTGTGGGTATAACTAAAAACTTTAAACCCTAACCAAGATCTACTCCTATGCAAGAAATTAAACTTAATGCACAGCGAAACTTAGAAATCAAGCTTAATGCACAGCGGAACTTACTTTCCATCTTCAAAGGTCGCGGACAGCTTCTGGTCTTGACTTGAGTTGTTGGCTCTCGAATCCTTCCAAGAACTTGCAATCCTTTTCTCTGGAGAGTATCCTGTCTTCAAATGGAGCAGACAATTTTTCTGGATGATTGCAAGCCTTGGAGACTCAGCCCTTTTATAGCAGTGCCAAAGAAAAAGATTCTAATCCTAGGGCTGCTGAAATTTAGCTAACACTTGGGAAACAAGTCTGAAAAGAAATCTGGAGTTTCCGATTTTATAAAAAACTTCAAATCGGGAAACTTCAGAAAAAACTGAAATAAATCAGAATAAATTCTGATTTCCTTATTTAGCTCAATTGATTACTGCTATTATTTTAATCAACTATAATCGGTCCATTAACAATTATAATTGATTAACATTATTCTATATGTATTTGTATCCAAATCCTTATTTAAATACGTATAATGCCATGACTTAATTAATCACATTGTTTGGCATGTTTTAATCATTACATAAATGTAATCTTTCGACAGTATTTGATATCATAATCATAATGCGCGTATGTCCAACTTAATTATTGTCATTAGACGTCTCTAAATCCAACACCAGGAGGTACATTAACAGGGCTCCTGGGAACATTTCCCTTGTTCCAAAGATACACAACCCATGCAAGACCAAAGAGATAAGTGCATATAAAAAACTGTCCGACATGCTGAAGAATTCTCCCATGGCTGCATCTACACCAATACAATGGTAAGCAGAAATAGAATCAGCCTTCAATTATATAAGTCCTCTAGTTTGAAGAATTCTTGAAACTAATTGCTTCACATTTGATCTATCAAAGCACAAGCTGATTGCTATGGTTGGAAGGATTGTAATAACAATTGACAAAATGCACAGATTACAGCAAGTAATTTGACTTGAATCCACAAACGTGTGCGGTACAGGGATGCAAAATTATAATAGTAGGGCAGTCATCCCAAAGATTGGCTGAACTTTGAACTGAATCAGTGATTGTGGTACTTACTTGGGAGGAGGCATTTCTGAGTCATTACAAGAGTTTCCTACTTGTTTTTCCTCGGCAGACATAGAGACTCTGGTGGGATCGTTCTAGATACCTGCCTTCCAGGAGAGTGGGGAAAATGGGTGCTGCATCATTTTCTGAGCTAAGATCCCCATGTATACCATTGAGGGTTCGGTATACCATTGAGGAACCACTTGCGGGTATGCCAGCAGCTTGCAGACTTTACTCATTTCCTTACTGAAGCAACACAAGACCATGTTAACCCATCCTTTAAGTTTTCAAAGATGTAATTTGGAGCCGGCATCTCCACGGGCCTGTTAACAATAATTTCAGAGTCCCGCACTGTTCTCTCTTCATTTCCAAAGAAAGAACGAATTTATCACCAAAAACACAGGGAAGAGCTCTATAAGTACTCATCGCTTCTTCTTAAAACATTTGACTGCTTCATTAACAACAGTCTTCCCATTGCCCGATTTAAAGCACATGCAACATAACATTAGCCTTAAAAAATACAGGTTTGGGAGTAGTAATATTTCAAATGTAGTAAATCATTGAGGCTTGCTAGAATAATTTTGAGCACAGAAAGGAACATTGACTTGAAATGAGCATTACCCTATAATGGCTAAAACAAATCAAAATATAATTTGAAGAAATGAAAAGTGAACTCTGGGATTCCCTTGAATGCACGAAAATCATATGTAGATTCTAAGTGAACTAGCCATATTTGAAGCTAGAAATACTTTGCAAATCCAAATAGAATGAAGCATAAGCTATTCTAGAACTGGGCAGAATGGAAAAATATTTAGAACAATAGCAATACATAATATAAAGAAACATAACTATTCATTGAACATGTATGATGATATATAAATTAGGTTTATAATAGCAACGAACTGAATAGAGACGCAAGAAGAAAATATGTGTTTTGGTTCGATCCAAGGAGCACACTTATATTTGCTGAAAATACAGTCATGTCATTGAAAATGTAAGTAATCATCTCATCCTCGATCCAAGGCAACACAGTTATATTTGTTGAAGAAACATGACTATTCATTGAACAAGTATGATGATATATAAAATAGGTTTATAATAGCAATAAAAACTGAACAAAGTTACAAGAAGCAAGAAATATCTCTTTTGTTCATTTGTTTATGTACATCATCTTCCTTTGTGTCCTCTTTCTACGAGGCACAATTCTAACTATGGGTGTGGATTGCTCATCACATTGAACAACCTTCTCATTATTCTTGTCTCCTATTTGTTGGAATTCAAGGATGGTTTCGTGTCGAGGTTCAAGAATGACAATCGGGCCATTGTGTGCAAGAAACGATTCATCATGTGCCTCTAGCTCCTCCTCATGATCACTACCAGACGCTTCACCTGATGAGTTTGATTGTTGGGATTCCTATACACAACACAATTTAAATTATTAAAATAACATAATACCTCCAATTAAATTATTGCAGAAATCATAAAATATTATAAAGAACTTACCTCAGATTCATGGCCGGTGATTAATTTCTCCCCTCGATCTAGCATATGTTGTCGAAGGCCTTGGGAACCATGTAGTAAAGCATATTTTAGGTCCTCCTCTGAAGCTTCCTTTTGAAATTGGTGAACCTACATAAAAGAAGATAACCAAATTTATAAGGTATAATGACTCATAAGATACAATTAACTCACATCTTTGTCATGATTTTTTTTCTAAAATAAAAAAATATATATAGTAGATGAAAATATTCACTTACCAAGCCACCACAAATGCTATTGTACCCACCAGATCCTAATTTATGGGATCCAATACTTGACAGCCTAGCTTGGGTTGCTTTTGTTGTATCTCGAAGGCGTCTTTTAGCTCCTCCTCGTGAGGATAGCCTATAGTTTGGATTATTTTGGGTCTTCCTCTTAAACTTGGCATCTTTCATAAGTTCATCCCATGTCACTTGGTTTGTGATCCAAGTTGGACGTGGATATCTCAATTCTTTTGTCAGCTTTGACCTTAAATTGTCTCGTTTAGAGTGAATGTATTTCCATGCAATATCCAGAATAATTTCCTTATTAAAACCGGGATTTCCAAATGCTATTATGACATCTTTAAAGAGTTCTTCTTTCTTAGCATTGGCTTGCTTCCTCCAATCCATTTGGATGGTATTTCCAAATAATTGTTCTGGATGACGAAAAAATAAAGTGAAAAAATTTCAACCCCATTTCATCCTTCAAGACATTTCCTTCCGAGGTGAGCAAAATTGTAACTTATTGCATTCCTTTTGTTGTCACTGAGGATATTGTTGTAGTCTTAAGGGTTGAGGTAGACTCCCCTATAGGCACATCAATCACTTTGTCATATATATCCTATATTTTCAATGAGATTGTGAAATTGTTAGAAACCCAACCAAAATCTGAAACTATTTTCAACTCTAAGATAATTATCATAAACACCAAATACGAAACTAAATAAATAAATAAAACTTAGAACTTCAAAATATTTTGAACTACAGTAATACTAAAAACTCCAAAACTATGAAAACTCAAATCTATAACGCTGAAGAAAAATATAAAAAGAAAAAGAATAATATTAGAATATCTCTAGATACTATAAAAGGATACTATAAGTGGGCCTAGCAGCCCTTATTGTTTGGTCAAAAGCACTCATGTTGAGCATAATTTTTTGAGTATAGTTGTGGATATTAATATCCTTTTGTGGCAATAATTTGAGAACACATTATGGCATCATCATTTGTAGTAGTTTTATGTGAAAATTTTAAAGTAGAATTGCCCATAACTGAATACAAAAATCTCATATTCCTTCACTAAGTTCATCTTGATTTGGTGGTAGCATTACCTAATTTTGATGAGCTAATGTAATGTGGACATAGTAAGGATTTCCATATGGATTGATTTAATTACTGATATTTGTGCATGTCAAGGGCTATTGTATAAAGTAGTTAAAGGTTGTATTTAAATGATCAATTTGGTTACTGAGGATTGTAGTGGCCACGGTAAGAAAGTCTTTGAGCAGCTTGATGATCATACTATCAGCAGTCAAGAATCTTATTTAGGTTCAGATTTGTTGTAAACAAGAGCTGATGTAAACATATGACTAGGAAAGTTGCATTTAATGTCTCCAAAGAATCCTTGAAGAGCTCATTTAAAGGACTCTAGCATGATGCACAATATACAACTATAATTTTTAGTGCTGAAGATTATTATGATATATTGTTGAATAAGAATAAAGATGATGGGTTGGAACATATTTGGGATAAATTCCAAGGATGGTTGGAAGTTCAAGTTAGAGAATTAGGTGTGAAGAATTTCGATGTATCATAAGAACAAGAACATGAAATGTCATGATGTCAAATTCTATAAACAAACCTTCTTGAAGCAATGCAATGTTAAAATATTGAAGAACATTTGAAACTCTTGGAAGCAGCAATGAAGCATCAAAATAAATCAAGAGATCACAACAATGCTTATAATGCTCAACAAAATTATGAACTAGACAAGAATAATAATATAATATCTCTAGATAATTTTACCTGTTCATCTTAAGTAAGCCCCAATGCCCTCTCCAATAACTGAATTTGTTTAAGTATTTCCTTCCTAATTTCAGCATTTTCAAGAGTATCTGGAAGGAGCGTTAGTGTTCTCGATTGTGATTCTATGAGAATCCTCAAGGAAGCTTGTTCAGGTGTTGGTGGGAGAATTCTGGTTGAACGTAGACTTGAAGGATTATTCATTAACTGTGATGTACTCCTAACAGGGGCACGCATGTCCATTTCAACGGGTATACTAGGCACATCCACGTTTGATGCCACTCTTGTGATAGGCGTCTCTGGTCTAGATGTAGAGGGCATGAAATGACCCTCTATACCAATAGATTGCACACTTGTTGGAGTAATTCTTGAAACATCCTACAAGGCACAAACTAAATATTAAAATGGTAAAAGGTGAATTAAGTCAATTAAATGCACAAGAGAATTTAGATTAAATCTTACCGCTGGCATAATACTAGATGTATTAAAAGGTGTAATGGGGGTTGGACTGACTTTAGAGATGGACTGCATTCCACAAACATAGATTAACAAAATATAATAGGGAAAATAAGATAATTCAAACTATGAAAGACAATTTCAAGCTTACCTCATGCAACATCATAACAATGTTTTGCCCTTACCTGTTTCTTAGCATTTCAAGTAAAGCATTTAAGATAAGCGGATCCCCCATAGTAGAATTGGGAGCACCCATACACATATTCTTAAAGAAACACATGACATAAAATGAGCAAATATTGATTAGAGAACATATGCAAGTGATATTAGTAACATAAATCAAATTCACTAGCACATAAACAATAACATACATCATTTTTATTATGTTTCAATACATAAGAAAAACGTAAACAATGCTCAACTTCCAAAGGTATTTTATCTTTATGGTATTGTGTTTCTCTTTCCTAGGTGTTGATTGCATAAAGTGCCTAGGTGTTGATTGTGTAGAGCTTCTCAACATTTCAATTAAGGAATTGGGGTGTGGTAGATCCCCTACCTCCACCAAACACAAAAAATCATTTCAAGTAAATTGTTAAAGAAGTAAAAAAATAAAATAAAATAAAATTGCAAGTTATATGTAACGAACCAATATCCGTGATAGCAATTTTGGGATATGGGGCAAAAAAAAATTATTTTAACAAACATCAACACTTCAAGGTATAAAACATACTTTCTAGGTAACTACTATAACCAAGAGTGTATGCTTGTTATACATAAGAACACATCCTTCTATAATATTCTATTATGTTTCATTCTTGTTTAAACACAAAGGGAACCTCTTTCTTACATTATGTACTTTAGCTTAGTAATGCATTTATTATAAACTTGGGGTTAACCATCTGAATTAAATGTCATGAAAGGAATATATATTATCTGCATCATATAGAGAGATAGTTATAACAATAAGCTCATTATATGAAACCATAAGGTTTGCACTATGAAGATATGTGTAATGAAACATTCCTTTAGGCATACTTTAGGCCTTATACTAGCTTGTAGTCGAATGTTTATACCATAGATTTATTAGGAACCCAGATGATATTATCTATTTCAATAATAAATATAATCTATTATAATCCAATTACTGACAGCATAAGCAATATAGCAATTCTTAAACAATTACCATCATACTCACAACCATTAATGCACATCAACTTCATATGATTTACCACTACATAATGATTTACCAACACAATCAAGTTAATAACACAATCACAATATGATTTCCATTATATTTTGTGTACAATAAAAAAACACAATACTTAACCTATAAATATTTAATTATATTGTAATGAATTCTCATAGCCATATTAAAGTGAACATGGTGATCAAACAACGTCATCTTCACATGAAATTTCCCCATCTGATGGCATAAATACACCATCATTAATGGGCTCTAAATCCAGAAAAAAATTAATAGGAGAGTTTTCATGGTATTCATCACCTTCAATTACAGGTAAATGATAATCAATAAATTCATCATCTTTTTCATGGACTTGATTCTCATGTGGTTGCTCATGTCCTTCGAGCACTTCATTGAACTCATCATGATCTTCATCTTGGTCATATTCATCATCAACAATCATGTTTTCATCATCTTCATCTAGGTCAACCATGTCTTCAGGGGGGCTTCTGCATCTTCATGTAAATCATGTTCCTCTACATCTTGAGCAAATGTTACTATTCGTCCTCTTGGATCATAATCAATGACAAATGACCAACCTGGTTGTTCTAAATTTGGAATAAGAAATATTTGGTCACATTGATTTGGAAACACATAAGGTTCAGAAGTGGCTTCAAACCTAGATGTATTGATCATTTCAAATCCATTCAAGTGTAGAAAGATATTTTTTTCCGAGCCCACTTTGATAAGCTTGTACCATTCAACACGAAATATAACTTTTTTAAAAGACATAAAATCAAGCTCTATAATATCCTCCAACACTCCATAATACCGAAGTGTACTTGTGATTGGTTGTCTATCATTTGCATGTGAACGACAATCCACCTCAAATGATGTCGTTTGTCGCTTGTCATCAATCATAAGTTTGTCGCTTGTCATCAACCTTTTTTATGCAAAAATGACGACCATTATTCCACATTCCTTTGTAATATGTTACCTAAATTCATATAAATATTAACTAATTAGATTCAACACTCCAATCATAAGTTTGTCGCTTGTCATCAACCTTTTTTATGCGAAAATGATGACCATTATTCCACATTCCTTTGTAATATGTTACCTAAATTCATATAAATATTAACTAATTAGATTCAAGGATACAAAATTTAAAAGAATTTAATAAATACTTGACATGTTAATATATATGTATCACCTCTCCATTTTTAGATCATTTAATGAAATTCAATTGTTGTTTTGTTACTCTATTCCTCCCCTTTGTTGCCTCATGTTCAATATTGGTCTTTAGCCAATCCCATGAGTATCTCTCTAGCCATTTTCTTTTATGGCTTGCAGGAAGTCCTCGAGCAGTGTTTTGGCCTTGTCTATAATATATATTGGCCCATGCCTTTTCATCCTCTAATTTCTTTTGTTCAGTGTACTTCTCCATCCATTCCAACATAAAGTCAGAATTATATGCAACATACAAATGTAATGACTCCCACTCCTTAGCATCTACAATGAAAAATAGAATTGTTCAATGAATTAATAATTATTTAAAGCCATGTCTTATAAAATTTAAGATAAAAACAACTAAGAATAACATTTTTATATTCCTTTTATCCTCTTTGAAGTCCCTTTACCCTCTATATTTTCTCCTTCAAATGATTGTGGTTGGTTACAATCCCATAATCGCGGTGTTTCAAGATGCAATTGAGGTAAGTACTCACTCAAATGAACCATTGTTTGGAAAATCATGTACACCTCAACCATCGACCCTTTTGGTCGAGCCTTTTGCCTCACAAATTGTTTTAGAACCTTCATATATCTCTCCACGAGCCACATTGTCTGAATATGGATAGGACCACACTATTCAATCTCTTCTACTAGGTGTACAAGGTAGTGTTCTTGAGAATTGAAGAAGCTTGGAGGGAAGTACATTTGAATATCACACATCAAAAGCGAAACATTCCTTTTCCAATACTTCAATTCATCCTCGTGTATCTCTTTAGATGAGATTGACCTACATATATTAACATTTATCACAATAAAGATTAATGATTTCTTCAAAACTATATGTACAAACTAATATAAATGAATTACCAACGATACGCTTCAAAGGATAAGTGTCATCGAAGAGTATGGATGAAGGATTAAAAATACCTCAAATATTTGGATAATTTGTAAATAGTTAACGTGACATCATGATCAAAAGTGCTTGGTATTGTTGCAGGCAACACATACTACATGACCAATAACAAATAGCCATGTTAAAATATGAATGAACTTCTATTGTCAGTAACATATACAAATTTATAATTATATTGCAACAAATCTGATGTACTACATAGTTACCTTTATCCAGTTGTGCCAATCATGTGTTTTTAGGCCTGTAAACTCTGACCCATCTCTCGTGAATAAGTTTTTTAATGTTGCACAAAAACCAGAAGGAAATATTATGCTTTTCATTGTATCAATGATGTTTGCTTTCTCCTCTGATGTAAAAATCCACGAAGCATGAACATATGAGTTGTTTTCATGCAACCACATGTTGGGCATGATATTGGCAACTTGGAGGTCCTTTCGTAACTTTATTTGCGCTTCATGGTTGGTTCCATTTAGATGTTTCCACAAGCACTCTGCCACATTTTTCCTGATGTGCATAGTATCAAATAGGTGGGCTATTGGCAAGTTCTCATAATACTCTAATTTATAGAAAATAGAGAGTCTTTTCATTCCTAGTGGAAATCTCACCCCTTCTTTTTTTTCATAGAATGCTTTCCACCTAGAAGGATTCATCTTTCTTGGCTTCCTCATTTCCACTTCCTTTCCATTGAACTTATTTTTCTCACACACTCGATAGCGATGATTTTGTGATAAGAATTGTCTATACTCATCATACACAGTTTTATTAACATCCTTTGAGTACCTATACAACATTTTTGGCCCACATGATGGACAACCATGTTTCCCCTTTGTTTGTAGCCCTGAAATAATTATGGAACGTATATTGAGTAAACGGTAAAATGAACAAAATAATTACAAATGTAATTTATAATATATTACCACAACAAATAAAGAGTCTCGGGGCATCATGAATTGTCCAGATAAGGATCGCATGAAAGAGGAAGTTTCTATCATTGATAGGTCTTGATACATTATACATATTTACACCATCCCATAATTCGCAAAGCTCATCAATGAGGGGCTCCATGTATACATCCATATCCTTTACCTGATACTTCCCTAAGTAAACAAAAAGTTTTGTATCAGGGTTTAACTGAGTTGAATTTTTTTGTATATAATCTTCAAGAAAGCATTGCATTAATATGTTCTAGTACCTGGTATGATGAGAGTTAACATTGCATGCTCCTTTTTCATTTCCATCCAAGGGGGGAGATTGTTGTTAATAATTAAAATTGGCCAAACAGAATATGTTGTTCTAAGATCTCCAAACGGATTGACACCATCCATTGCTAGAGAAATTCTTGCATTCCTTGGCTCATTTCTTAAATGTGGCCATTTTCCTCAATATCTTTCCAATATTTGCTATCCGCGGCCATACGCATGACACCATCTTGGCTCCTCCCTCGTGCATGATAATCCATATATTTTTCCAACTCCTTGCATTTGAACATCCTCTCAAACCTTGGCTTTAGTGGAATGTGTCATAGTACTTTATAAGGAACCTTCTTGGATACTTGATCTTTACAATACCTATCTATGTGACACACTAGGCATTGTTGCAAATTTGCATTCTTTCCATAGTACAATATATGGTCATTTGGACATGCATCATATGTATTGTACTCCATTCCAATGTCTTTCATTACTGAAGATACTTCTCTATGAGAATGAGGCAACCTATTGTCCTTTGGAAGAATCTTGTTTGCCAAAAGTCTACATGATGCAACAAATGATTTTATAACATAAGTATACACAATATTCAAAACTTTTAAGACATTTAGATCATTAATTTATAGGAATATCAAATCCTACCTTAATATATCGATAAAGGCATGTGTTCATCAATCCATGTGTAACCTTCAAATTCAACAACAACATAAGTGTCGCCAATATAGAAGTATCTGCATTTGGGAAAAGAGGCATCCTAGCCAAATGAGCTAGGGGTGAATCAATAACTTCTTCAGAAGATGTGTAGAAGTCTTGGATAAATTCATTAACACCAGACTCATTTACCTGCGAAGTAGTTTCATCCATAAATGTGTCTTGTTCTTCATCTTGAGAATGGTTATCATCAGTGATATTTGTCGGTTCTCCAGGAACATTGGGAACTGAAAGAGGCTTTTCATCAAAAATCATTTGAAATGATCGATAATAATGTATTAAATAATGTGCATATTTATTTATTATAAGAATAACAATTTGTTAATTTTATAGTGTACCTCTTCTATATAAACTCCATAGTTCAATCTATGTTTACCAACTAGTCGTCGCTTCTTTAGTTTCTTGTTTTGGCACCTTTTGCAAGTGCAATATATTATTTCATTGAAGCATTCATTTGTCCTTGGAGCAGGTATTGGTGCTCGTTCATCTGAATATTCAGATGATGATGTGCTATTTCCCTGAATGCACCATGTATTATAAAAAATAAGAGTGCAACTTTTAACACAAGTATTACATCTTTCCAAAAAGAATATGGCTCTTAGGTGCATGATATGTTATAACTTAAGAAACTTGCAAGAGGTGAATTATAGAGGAATATGTGTTGGATATTATTTTTCCCAGATGGTTTAGAGGATTAATGCAACGAAGTTATGTTTCTTTGCAAGAGATCAAACATTTAGAGTGAAAGTCATATCTGACAATCCAACATTTGTACACATCTTACTTAGTTGGATATCATGTTATTTAGTTGTGATTCTTGAAAATGAAGAATGGTAAGGGAGTACTAAAAATGATGAGGAATTCAAAATACTAATGTCATTTTTTCCTTGAATGATTTATAATATGATACAAGGTGATCAGTCAAGCCTTAAGACTTGGCATTAATTATTGGAAAAATTTACAGGTTTAAAAGAGGAACAACATTCGTATTTCCTTCAGAAGTGACAACCAATCAGATGACAAGGTGAGGTTACAAGGAACCTGAAGTTCCAACACTTATTAATCAAATTTTCAGTTTCTTTCCTTTTGCATGTTGAACTCCATCCTCAATTCATCCTATCCAATCCTATTTTTTCAATTATAAGTTGGTTGGTCTCAACATCTGAACCCTATTTTTTACAACAATTTTCAAAATATGATTATCGGTCTCTTGCCTACCTTGTCAATTTCTCTCTTATATGATGGGGATGAATTGATTTATGAATTCTCTATAGGGGTGATTACTTTTCAGTAACTTTATGTGTACGAGAACTTTGTTTGCAATTTTTTAGTGAAAAACAACTTAACGTGCAAAGGAAATGGTGACAACATCAGCAAAACCAAACAAGAATCCATCAAAAACAGGAAAATATATCAAGAAGCCAACAACAACAACAAAAACCAAATAAAAAGCTAGGATGAACTCAGCTCTCATGAAATACTTGGTCTGCCATTTCGTATAGACACCAAACAAATGGCGTAAAATAAATCTGCAAATAAAAGTGTGTGAATGCTAGTTAGGATCATTACATAAATAGTTGTTGAAATATATGAAAACATGTATCTTAAAAACATTTATGTAACATTATTCTAAATGTATCTTGATCACTAAACACAATTCGAACATGGTTAAAAAAGAAGTGGCTCTACACTTTTGGGTGGCTCTCCTCTAGCACAAACAGGGTCTACCTATTTAAAATTGCTAAAGCTTTGGCATTAAGTTCAAGGTGAAATGGAAGAGTGGTATTTTAACAAAACATGTGGTATTAGTATAGGTTAATAAATGAATGCTGAGTGGACCAAGCCTAGTATCACATTCAAACCTCCTTAACAACTTCCTTACTAAAAGTTGCAATGAGTTGTTGACATTCGCTTTCTTCTCCAAGAAGAAATAATAAAATATACATCCTTATTGTAAGACTTATTGTAAGAAGGTTCATGATCCATATGTACACTTGTGATAGCTTGCTTAGTGGATACCAAACCTCAAATTATTACCAACTCAGTGTTCTTCCCTAGTGCATTTGAGATCTATTTCCCAGATGATGGTTGCATCGAGGATTCACCTAGTGGGAAAACACCCTACAAGATACAATGAGCATTTCGGAGGAGGGATACAAGCCCTAGATGGAATTTTCTAGCTCCATTTCCTATTTCGAGGATTGGAAATCACTCAGGGACACCTAGGGATTTGATAGTGTTCTTGCAAGGGGTTGTTGTCCTAGAGGAGTACTTAGCTTTGGAGAATGGATGGAGTCTATGGATGCTCAAGATGGATAGGTTTGTACTTGCCTTGCATAGATACATCACCTTGGGTCACTATTGTGCATGACATCATCATTGGAGCTCGACATTTGTACTCTAGGAGTGGATCGCTTCACTTGTGTGTGGCTTACTTATGTTTAGTAGGGCTTGATTGTAAGGCTTGGGACAACCTATGTTATATTGTTGGCCTCCCTTACATTTCATATAAGTAAAGGAAGGAGAGAGTCTTTCCAAACATCACATCACATCACACATTCATTTGTATCTCTTCTTTGGAGTGTTGTCTTAGTTATGTGCTAGGGTTCATGAAGAAACCCTAGTGGAGCATATAAAGAGGAGGTGGACCATTGCTCTCTCTTAAGATTCTTCTTTGTACATTTGATCTATCTCTCTTGGGTGCTTGGGTTCTTGGTCTCTTGGAGCATATTGGATTCTAGGGTTAGGGTTTCATCCCTTGGAGGCTACATATTCAAGCTTGGAAACCCTTGTATGTATTTGGGGATGAAGAGCAAGGATTTTTTCACCTTGGATATGAAACCCTTGGAGGGGTTTTTTCACTTGGAGGAGCTAGGGTTTGTTGACCAACCCTAGCTAGGTCATCTTGGGTAATTGGATTTTGTCCTAGCCTTGAGAGGAGGCTATGGTATATATGCACTTCATTCATTCAACATCTATTTATATATATATATATATATTTCTAATTGTCCACATATTGTGTATATTGCATATTTCATTTTAGCATTTTATCTTCTTTGGATGGTTATTTCCAACTCTTAATTGTCTTGTTGATTTGATTCACTCAAGAGAAAATTGTTTAAGGGGCTTAACACTAAGATTGAAGACAATAGAACAACCACTTATTTTTGTTGTGCTTGTTGTTATATCTACTATATAAGAAGTGTTTTTAGAACTAGTTTACACATGTGAAGCTTGTTAGGTTAAGCTTGACTTAGTAAAAAAGTCAAATATGGGTTTACCATTGGTGGTTTACAAACCCATCGTTTTGAGTGTCCCACAATATTTTCCCATGGTATTGAATGTGATGAAACCTACTTAAGGGCTGGAGGAACTCCATTGTAAAGTGCCTAAATTTGCTAGTGTTGGCCTGTGAGTGGCTGGTGATGGCCAGATTGGCCATGCCTTGGTTGGAGTGGTCAAGCGTAAGGTTCCCAAAGTTATGACTGTTTTGGGACCAAAAAGATTACAAATAGAAAGATCCATCTACCAAAAAGAATCCAATAAGAGAGAAACCAATTAGTATAAAATGATCTACATAAAACTAAAAAAATCATGAAATGCGAGGAATTTTAATCTAAATTTTATATTGATTCATAATGATGTTGTTCTATTATAAATTATCAAATTCTGTTATGAAATATTTACCAGATTCTTACTCAATTTAAATTGCAAACAGGCATATTTCAAAAATATTATCAACTTAATCATTTGAAAACTTTACATTTCCAAAGTTGTTAAGTCCATTTAGTTTCTTCATCGAATTGGGAGTTCATTTAATTCTTAGGACCTTCATAGAATTGGGGATTAACAAAGCTAGTGATTTAAAACAAAATTAGGTTTAAAAGATTTATCAGACCTAGATATGTTAGTTAAATTTATCTCTTGTCGAAATAAGAAGATTATGTGACGAAGAAGAACAGTCCAAAATTCTCACCCAATTTTGTTCCGTTAGATACTTGGCAATTTTCTTAACGAAGGATAACTCTGAGTAGACTAGAGCTTAATTGAAATAGGGGAGAGTTCAATTTAGTGTGTAGGAGGTAAAAAGCAAAGGAAACTCTATATATATGTCAACTAACACTTTAGGTGCAAAAGCATCGGTCTGAATCAAAATTTTCAGCCAATTATATGAGATAAATAAGCAGTCCAACTAACAACATCATATGGGTTGTAAAATTTTGACCAAAACAATGAAACAGATATAGTATTAAAATTCATAATAATTGGTGCAGGGATCAGAAATAATTGTAACCAGTCAATTATTGTAACTATACTTAGGCCTACATTCTTATCTGCATGCACATGAATGCTAGACGATCCTTGCATATCAACCGCCATAAGGTTGTAAGCTGTTTTTCCTATAACATAGAATATTTATGTAAATTTGTCAAAAATTTAGTTGTGTTGAGCATTTTTTTAAGGCTTCATCTTCCTCCATGCGCATCCTTCTTCCCTTATTGTTGGCGCCTTCTTCCACTCAGAGAGAGTGTGACTAACATCATGCTTCTAATAAGAGCGCAATTGTTGCAATTCCAGGAATAACCTAATTACAGATCTATACAACAGATTCACCCCAATATCTATCTGAAATTATACATATTTCGCTTTATTTCATGGATCTACACCATACATCCATAAAGCTAGAAACTCAATTCATAAAATAGATCCACATTCACAGCTTAATGTGACTCAATGCTTTCTGAAGTAAATAATACAAATCTACATACAAAATTTGTACTTTAAACTTCAAGAATCTTCAGAAATAATAGATTAAGCTTCTTAGCTTTCTTAAAACAACCTTATAATAATGACAACTCCCTAACAATTGCAAGAATGGAATATTGGAAGCATGCAAGAAGGGTATACAAACAATCTAACGCACTACTAGTATTGTAGGAATGAAATAACAATTTGCAAGAATGATATAAAGTAGTTACATATAAACCAACCAACCTATCTTTCATCCCTGTGGTACCACATGGGATCCACCTTGAAACTTTCCCTAATCAACTCCATCAAACTTTGAAACTCCACATTTCTAGTAGATGTTGGATCCAACACATTCCCTATCTTAGCAATATCTTTCTCGGCCTTGAATCCATCATGGATTAGAAGGGAAATGTCTCCTCCATCGCCGAGGATCGAACCAGGGGGTCCTGAGACCATGATGACGGATGGTTGTGGGTCAATTCTATCATGTGAAGGTACTTTTAGTTGGCCTGGGAGATGAGGCACATTGTATTCGACCTAAGTTTTAAAAAATATGGTCGTCTACGTATGCATTGCGTGCAATCGGCGTAGGCATTAGACTTGTTCAAAAAACACGGTCTCTCTTACAGTGGAGCAACTAATCTCGGAGACCTTCTAAACCGTAATAGATTCATTAACGATTTTGTGTCCTCTCACCATCACATTCAAGCTAAAAGAAGAGTTCAAAATATATGGTCAAGGGATTCAAAGTGAATGCAGAATTCAAAAGAAATATGCCAAGGGTTTTTAGTACAAGATGCATACGAAATCCAGATTCGTGGTTTTTATGGAAATGCTTTTCTTTAGTATTATATTTAGTATAGTGTGTTTTGGAATAGTGTATAAAATATAAGTATCGCAACCAAAATCATAACTAACTACATCATGTAAATAATATAAAGGTGGTTGACATAATAATAATAATCCTTTTTATGGTCAGAACATCTAGATTTGATCATATGATATTCTAAGAAGAAATGGTCTCCTATAATATTTTTCTTAAACCATCTCCTAAGAAGAAACACAAGTTCTTAACATCACCCTTGCCACTTGAGCAATGAGAATCTCTCATAAAGAACATCTAAATGAAGGATTAGAACATCTATGAAGGGTTTTTGCAAAATAATGGCTATAACATAAAAGACATCAAAAAGGATTTCAGAATTGCACAAGATTCAAAAAATAATTATGGAAAACAAAAACAAGATTATTCCAAGAAAGCAATTCTCCCTTATGTTCAAGGAACTTATGAAAATTTTGCTAGGGTTTTAAAGAAAAAAGAAATAAAAATAGTTTTCTTCCCTCCCAACTCTTTGAGAAACATGTTAGATAGAGCAAAAGATAAGATCAATCCCAAACTAAAGAAAGGTGTCTACCTGGTTCCTTGTTCTTGTGATGAAGTTTACATAGGTGAAATTGGTCGCTCTATACAAGTTAGAATTAAAGAACAAGACATCAAATATGCTTGGAATACCCAAAAGTCATAGCCCTAGAAGATCACTATAATAAGAGAAGAATAAGAGAGGCCATTGAGATTGAAAATCATCCATTTTGTTTAATAAAGATGATGGGTTGATATTATGCAATTCTTGGAAACCAATAATACACTCTTTAAGAAGAAAAACTGCTTGTCCATTGAGCTAAGAGTTTAATCAAGGTTGGCTTAAAAACAAGTATTTATTGATCTCATTAACCTAGAATTCCATTGAGGAATTCCCTAAGTGGAAGCCTCCTCTATGTCTCTTCCCTACTTCAATTTAGTATCGAAGTAGAAGTATTACCCATGCAAGAAGATTTATTGCCATCAATTTACTAAAAATTTTCATTCTATACTATATAATCATTCCTATCATAAAAACAACCATACACTAAGATTTAATTCCATCCTCACACATTCACATATATTACATAACATAATATAAATATAATAATGAAAATTCATAACACAATTTGAAACTCTCCTTTCAATTTCCTCCCATTGTAACCAACGCTAAGGCCAATCTAGGACCAGGTATTTAATGTTTCTAAATAATATAATTTATTATCATATAATGAATTGTGATATTTTAAGAAAAAAAACCTTTCAATTAACATGTTTGATATATTTAACTAAATAATATTAAACAAATTATTTAATTAAAAATTAAAATTAAAAAAACTCTTCACATTTTAAATATTTAATCACTACTGAATGTGGACCTCGTGTTCTTGGGCCGATGCCACTTCCTTCTTTTTTAGAAAAATCCATGCTACTTTTACTTGTTTAAAACTTCTTAGAAAGTGTAAATTAACGTACAAAATGTAAAAGATCTTAAATATCAGAGGCACCATTTAACAAGAACAATACGGGGCAGAGTTTCCAGCACAAATTAAAGTTAAAAAATGTGAAAGATTAGAAAACTGAAAGACACCATTTAAAAAATCAATAGAGGAACAGAGTTTACAGGCCAAGTAAAAAATAAAGTAGTTGGACTGATAAACATATCTATTTGTTCCCTATCCCAGGCACGGTTTAACGAAGTGACCTCAGATTTTCCAAATGCAGTACATGGAGCTATCCGGAGTAAATCTACATATTTTTTCTTTTCCCTTTCTCTGCTTTAGCTTCACAGGACCTGGCCAGAGGCATCATGCTGGCACATCCCAGAGCCAACTTCATGGAGTAGCCAAAGCAAAGGGAGGTTGCCAAAAATTTTAGGTTATTGTGGAACCAAAACCTTACAAACAGGGAGGCGTAGTCAATAGAAGATCTAACAAAAGGAAGAAACGAAGGAAACCATATCCAAATTTGCAGAATTGTTCAGCAAATAAAAAAAAATTACAAGAAGAGATTCTTCTACAGCGAACAGACAGTTAAGTTGATCCTCTTCCTTGCAAAGGAAGGAAGGACGCAGAATGGAGGGAAAAACGAAGTGAACTCCAATTTGAAGCAAGAAAAGATGTTTATTCAACCAGAACGCGGAACAGAAATTTATTTACCTCTTTGATAGCGGGCTACTAATTACAATATCCTTCAGATGGTTTTGAATGCGGCCATGAGCTTTAAGCTGGGTTTTAATCTAAAACAAAAACCCACATAACATAGTTAATACAGGCCTGTGTAGATAAAAAAAAAACATAAAAAAAAGCATCCAACCCATATACAGTAATTAAGAACCTTAAAATTCAATGAACTTACCCAAAAAAAAATCTTAACTGAAAATAAGACAAAATTCTGCATCCAACCCATATACAGTAATTAAGAACCTTAAAATTCAATGAACTTACCAAAAAAAAAAAACAATCTTAACTGAAAATAAGACAAAATTCTGTGTCTACTCGAGTAGGAAACGAGCTAGGAGCAAGCAAACCCTTCAGAGCTAGGCTCGCTACCTACGTTGACATGGGTTGTGCAGTCTTTATAGCATTGGTTAGTCTAACATGGACTAAGCTTTTGAGATATCTATGGGGTCGAGTCTTCACTAGTGATGAAGGAGTCCTAGCTCTTATGACCACGGTTTTGCCCATTATACGACTATGTGAGTTGGGGAACTGCCCTCAAACAACGGGTTGTGGGGTTCTAAGAGGGAGCGCTAGGCCTGCAATCGGTGCTAGAATTAATCTTTTGTCTTTTTATTTTATAGTGACGCCTGTAGCTATTGTCTTAGCCTTTGTTCTTAGGCTTGGATTACTGGGCCTATGTTATGACCTTCTGGCAGCTCAAATTGCATGCGCTTTCTCAATTCTGTTTGTTCTCCTATGCACAGATCACAAGTCTCAAAAACACAGTTCTTCAAAATAATGTTCACAATGGAGAAAGACTTCAATGCAAAAGTATTCACACTAGAGAGAGTCTTTAACGCTCCACAGGCTAGGTCGCAGCTACTCAGGCTTCACACTTTCCAATCAACAACTCCATGTTTCACAATAATTCAGGGTGATAGAGAGAGAGATATTCACTCACATTAGTCACATATAGAGAGTAGGATTTGCACACAAAACACACCTTTGAAGAGATGGAGAGCCCACGCATCAGTCACAAGGGAAATATCGCAGCTTTCCCACATTGTTCTATGCACAGCTCGTAGAGATAGTAGTAGCCTGCATCTTCATGTAGGTGTGGAGAGGGTAGTCTTCACGGGATTGTTCCACCAATTTGCTCACTCTCTAAACCAATGGGCTCATGCTCTAAACCTAGAGTCCCAAAAACGCAGAGAAAGTACTGATCACGTCGCATCATTCATTATTTACAATGGAGAAATCGTAGTTCTCTTAAAGAGGGGGTTTGCAACTCTAATATCTCACAGAAACATGTACCCAGTAGATGGGAAGAGAGTTTGTGCACTTCAACAACGTCATGGAACCGCGTAGATCCGGAGCTCTAGAATAGGGTTCAAACTCCAGCTCACCCCAAGGGATAGAGAGCTCGCAGGTCTCACAAACAGGAGAGAGGTTACAGCTCTGCTCAAAATTCACTATGCAACTTCAGGTCTTCAAGAGAAAGGTCGCAGCAGGGACGAGCTACCAACAAGTCACTTCATCAATGCTTTGCACCATGAGCTTCAAGAGAGCAGTCTTCATTTGAAGGAGATAATTGCAGCACTACACAAACTTGGAGGGAGGCTAGACTGGACATTTGAGGCATTAAAGGCAAAGCAGCTAACTGGCATGGAAAGCGAGCTTGAGCTCAGCAGATCAGATGAGGAACATGGACTTCTGAGAGAGGAATTAGGATTAAATAGAGATAAAGAGAACATTAAAACTAGTGACTAAAGAGAGCTTCAAAGAAAATGGAAAGGCATGAGATGATTGTCTCTGTTTGGTCGCAGAGAAATTAGAACTCGGTCTCCTCACAGTACATTCCTTTGAAAGTGTGTAAGCAGGACGGACATATGAAAATTTTGACAATAATATACAAGGAAACCTGCCTTTAAAACTTAAAAAGATATAAATATAAACCTGATAGACATATGGAAATTTGGAAATTTTGACAATATATAATATACCAGGACAAACGCCTTCAAAAAATGGAAACTACCGATATGATGATCTCTAACTTATACGATTAAGAAAATTCATTTCCGAACAAAACTTTAAAAAGATAGTATATGAACCTTAGTAGCAATTTGCACGATGGCCTCCCTGGAGGCAGGAGATATTGGCCAGCTGACTGTAAACGAAGAGATCTTGGCCAGCTGACTATAAACTGATCAGATATCTTGGGCAGCTGACTGTAAACACGGGAGATGGATCCATAAAATTCTCAGCGATCTCCTCTGAAAAATTTCACCTCCCGCGCGCTCATCCTGCAATATACCCAATTATTTGGCACTCTTCTACAACTCCAAAACTATTGACAGAGGCAGACACAGCTGTAGACCGTAGCTTGAAGGCGCATTAACTGGTTTATGATGTCGTCTATCATAGAGTAGGTGAGCCTGCATTGAATATGAAACAAGCGCGGGTTGATGGTTGATGAAAGACGTGGCCCACGAGGAAGGTTGATAATTAATGAACGTCTAACTAAACACGTTTCTTTTAAAACATTTTAAAAGGAGGATATATATTTAAGACAAAACGGTAGTTTTGTCTTAAATATATGTCTTAAAAGTACTCCGTGGTGTAATAATGTATATATCTCGGTTGTAAATTATTTAAGCAAGAAAGCATTTATTTACTTCACATTAATAGGCATATGACTTGTAGTCTGTAAAATATTAAAAGAATTATAATTAGGGTTAGATGTGAAAAGAAAAGAATTATAATTATATGTTGAAAGAAAATGATGTTATATTAAAAAGAAATGAAATCCTTTTCCTTTAACATCATTTCTTTTTAATAATCCTTTTCCTTTAAAAGAAGCTATAATAATCCTTTTCCTTTAACATCATTTCTTTTTAGATAATAATAATCCATATAACATCAATTAAAATATAACAATCTAACCATATCCATATAACTATAAGCACCCTTTATTTAGTTATGTTTAGATGTTAAAATAAAATGATTTACATTTAAAAGAAATGATATTAAAAAAAAGAATTTTTGTTATGTTCAAATATTAGGAAAAAAAAGGACATTTTTTTTAATTGAAAAATAAAGGGTGTTTATAGTTGAAGTGTTGAAATGAAATCGATATTGGGTAAATTATTATAGCTTCTAAATTATATATTTTGGAGAATTGTTAAAAATTATAGAAGTTACTTTAGGACATCTCAAAGAACATATCCATTACAAATTATGAAGGGATATGGTAGTTAAAAGCAAAGGCGTGGATTAGACTTCAACTTAAAAGGGAGTACTTTGGTACGTATTTAAGATTGATGAATCATTGAATTTTCTCACCTTGTTTATGTTGACAGGAATCGAGACTTTATAATTATTAAAAATACGATGGATTACAATTCCATATTGTAATTGTGGTTATGTGAAGTATAGTGTATGGTTTTAAAAAGAGATCAGGTTCTAGAGATAGAGTTATAGTTAGTTATATAGCTTCAAATTAAAGAGCTATCCAATTAATTATAGCCTTCCTTGTTTTTTAAAAAAATATTTTGAATTTTTTTTTTTAAAAGAGAAAGGAAGGATTTAGAATTCGAGTACTCTCATCCTTAATTATGTTTTCAAAGGGGATCATATATATATATATATATATATATCGACAAGCTTTTATTAATTTGCTTTTAAACCTATAAAATTTTTCCACTACTATATATAAACTATAGTTTGAAGTCTATAATATGTTGTCAAATTTTTAAATTTGGTGTTTTTCAAAAAACCTATTGGTTGCAGGGTGTGACGTCATCCTCGATTTTCTCTTTTCGGGAGGTGGCTGCGGGTTCACGTCACGTCTGCACAGGCTGCACGGTTGCAGAGTTTTTGCTGGATGTCAGTGATTATAAGTTTTGTTGGTTAACAATGGTGAGCCTCATGTCCTCCGTAATCCCGTCCTTATATACATCAATGGGACACGTATCTCTTCCGGTCATGTTGTCAGATGACAGCAAACACAACAACATTCTGCAGTTAAAACCGTAGTTGTTTCACATGCTGGATGTCAGTGATTATAAGTTTTTCGGGCGAGCCTCACATAGGGGAGAGGCTCCTATTGTTGTGCGGGAACCAGTAGTCGTCATGGTTCCCGTCACATCAACCACCCTATTCTTGCACATGACAAAGTTAATTAAAAAACATTAAACAACATATTTTTGCACAGATATATATTATATTAAGTCCAAAATAGGAGTAAAAACTGATTGGGACCCAGCTGACAGTATTCAGTCCATTTAATGCCAACATTAAAAACCATCCAGTCCAATTGATAATCCACTCTGTCTTGCCATTAATTACAAATTAAACATCAAAAAACCCTCTCATACTCAATCTACTAAGTACATCCTAGGCATCACATCAGCCCTCATGAACCACAACTGGAGAAGCAACAATCAAGCAGCAGGATCCAGTGTTCCATCACCCATTACCACCTGCACACTGCAAGTGGAAAGGAGGGTCAGCATCTGGTACAGAATTATTCAACAACTCACACACGCAACCTCAATAAATGCCCCAACCCACTGAAAAAATCAAATCACCCATTAAAATTCATGAAATCCAAAGGAGCTGCCAACCTCTACGAATGCCCAAAAGCAAAAATCCATTAAACTCTGCAAATAAAAAAATCACATCATCCATTAAACCATTAACTCAGCAAACAGAATTCAAACCGCCATCCTCTACGAATGCCATAAACTCTGCATATAAAAAAATCAAATCATCCATTAAACTGAACATCAAATCAAGCATTGAACTCAACCAAAGTTGCTGGCCAGCAGCAAAGAGCACATGGATCATGCAAGACCAATTCTCCAGCCATTGGATTGGTTCCAAATCAATCCCAGCCCCCCATTCCCAGAATTAACCCTGTAATCCATGTGATTTCCCCTATGCAATATTTTTCAACATAAAAAACTATAAAGCAACCTCTTTGCACACAATTGAACCCATTTGCATCCATTCAATTCATCTAGCTTTCAAGCAGTGCGTGCATTTATCAGCCAGGACTCAGCCAAGCAGTGTGTTTATCAGTTAAGCAGTGCATTTATCAGCCAGGACTCAACCATCCATCAACAACCCAAAGGTTGTGTGCACAGTGTCACCCATCCATCAACAACCCAGCAGTGTGTGCACTATGTGACAAGTATGTACAGTAACCTACCTGTTGTATTCGATTAACCATCTATTGAAATAAGCAAGCAGGAAAATGAGAATGATAAAAGCAACAAGTATATAGTGGTTATCACTTCTTTCAACTTTGCTTAATATCCATAACAATATGAAAACTATCTTGAAAACTATTTCAAATAATTTTAATATCCATAACAATATGAAAATTATTTAAAATGGTGATGAACATCTTCAATGCTTAGAACCACAAAATTTGTACAGTTCCATTAATATCCTGACTTTCGAAGCAGTATAGTTTACATAATCTCTATGCTTTTGTCAAGACAAGTTTCATGGCAATAAGTGCAATAAAACAAAAAATAGACTATGGAAAGAGTGAAAGCATCAGAGCAATTGATGATCAAACTTCTTATAATTAATAGTTCAGTGACATCTATGAATAGTTCAGTAGCTAAATAATGAGATCACGGGCAGTATATTAAGAGCCTCGGGTGAGCAGAGCAGGGGTGATTTAACACTGGGAGAAGCTATATTCATATGAACATTTCAATAACATCCAAGCAAACATTAAAATGGACACAATCAACATACAGACATGATAGCAGTGTGATAGTAGTGTTACTCACTTCTCTTTAACAAGTCCACATTTTCTCAATTTTCAAACCTCCATTGTTAAGCAATTGACATAGTGAAAATTATTAAAACCACCAAAACTCCATACCAGACACAACCATTGCGTTACTCAATATTCCATCTTTTTCTGATTTTATCAATCACATTTCTCCAATCTTTCAAAACATGCTTCCCTAAAAAAATGGAATCCCCAGATAAGTGAAAGAATTTCATTCTTGTTTAGCATTGAAATCTAAAACATGAGCAATTTTGTGGATTTGTTTGTAATTCCATTGCATAAGGATCTATAATACTCACAGGTTAATTATCTGGATGTTGTAGATTCTCATAGCCATGCCAAGAGTCAATATTGCACGTCGTACAAGGAACACAAGGAAGCGGGGGTACCCAAATACAATGCACATCATCGGATGATGAAAGGGCCCGTGTTTCAAATGACAACATTGTTACAACAAATTCGGAGAATGGTCCTGTGGAAGATGTAGATGGTGTGGTTCCACCATCAATGACAGAGCCATCACCACCCACAGTTTTAGCATCGACCATACTCCCACCATCTTCCACGGTGCAAGGTGCCATTTCAATGAAGAAAATCAGTGCAATTAGAGGATGGACCAAAGAAGACATGCTGGCTGCAATTGACGATGTCGAATTCAAGGGGTTTTCGATTAGAGTAGAGGCCAAAAAACATGAGATTGCACCCACGTCAATCCATTACTGGATAAATAGCTTGACCCATACCAAGAGAAGAGGTCCTCTTATAGTCATGACTGAACAGGAGGAGGAGGAGGTAGTGGTGTGGTGCAAGGAGATGGTCGAATTGGGACATGGGCTAGAGTTGACAACTGAAATCAATTGTTGCTCAAATCTGTCATGGGAGGCCAAACCCATTCAAAGATGGGTTTCCAGGTAAGTCTTGGTGGGCTGGTTTCAAAAAAAAGCATCCAGAGCTAGTGCTACGAACTGCAGAGGGCTTGGACAGAGATAGGGCATTGAATCTACGCCCCACAGTTGTTTCCAAGTTCTATGACACTCTTTCTTCTACATATGAGAAACACTCTTACAGTCCAGACCATATTTGGAACTGCGACGAGACAGGGTTACAGGCAGGAAGGAATTGTGGCATGCGGGTCATTGCAAAGAGAGGGATCAAGAATGTGCCTAAGATTCTTCCCAAGAGCAGGGAGTGGATAACCATTCTATCATGTGTGAATGCAATTGGCTCAACAATCCCAGGGTTTTATTTGTTCAAGGGAAAAACTTGGCTGCAAAAATATATCCAAAACTGTGAACCTGGGGCATGCATGGCTGCACATCCCCATGCATGGATGACTAAAGAACTTTTCCTGAATTGGCTTTGCCACTTTGCAGCATCCATACTAGGCGGTGTCTCGCCTGAAAACAGACACCTGTTGGTTTTAGATGGCCATGGCAGCCACATTGCTGTGAAAACCACCGAGGAGGCAAACAGGTTGGGCATTGACTTGTTAACACTTCCTGCTCACACCACTCACAGGTTGCAGCCCCTGGATGTGAGTGTGTTTGGGCCTTTCAAGGCTTATTTCAAGTCAGAATGTGCTGCATGGATGGCTCAGAACCCAGGGGTAGAGGTAAAGAGGTTTGAGTTAGCTGAGCTTTCAAGCAAGGCTTTCAAAAGGGCTCTCACCCCCTCCAATATCAAGGCTGGCTTTAGGCGAGGCAAGCAAAGGAAGCGAGGAAGTTGCAACAGATGAACCAAAAAAATGCATCACAATAGAAGGAAAGGAATGTGATGGCTGATACTCCAAGAACAACCAATGAAAGGAACATGATGGAAGGATCATTAGAAGCGTTTGTAAGCAGTGCACGATTCTACCAGGATCTTATTAACATTCAGATACCCCGTTATAATCATGCAGGTTTACACCCCACCTCTATTCCTACTACTGCAGGGTCCCATCCTATGTTAGCTTATCCAACACCATGGGGGATTCACTAGAAGGAAATATAATATCATGTTCATTCATATTGTGGTATTAAATATTCATGAAAACCTAAAAATTATATTGCTTATATATTAAGGGGCAAAGGTTTTTTTTAATTTAACATAACAATACAAAAATACTTTGGGGTCTTTTTTATATGGGCGGGTTGACAAATATCTTCCAAATGGAGATAGCGGGATCACAGCCGGATGAGAAATTGGGTTGAGGCAAGGCTCAGGCTTACCAATACGCAGGGAAATCACATCTTGAGGCATGCTTGAGGCTAGGGGTTTCGTGGTGAAGAGGGTTTCCAGTCGATCATAGTCGAGAGACAGTGGTCATTGACAGCCAATTGTTACCAATAACACTCATGAAGTTGTTACCAATGGCCTTGGGAGGCTCTAAGCCTCTAGGGCCTTTTATAGGCCCTCGATAGGCCTTGGGGGCTTGAATACCCAACCACTCGTTCCTATTACAGGGCTTGGGAGGTTTATTCAACTTCCTAGAGCTTGATACAGGCCTTGGGGGCTTGGATACCTAGCCCACAATAGGCTTAGTCAGAGATTGGGGAACTGCAACATGCAATCTAAATGTTGTACTATGTGCATTGTCTCTAGTGACATACAAGATGTGACCTCCTATCTATTCATTAGACCATTAGATGTTGCAAATCATAATGATATGTGGTTGATTAATTGCATTGTGGGTGAAGTAATGTGCATCCACAATATACATCGAAAGAAGCAAGGTGCATTGTAGAATGCATGTGGAGTCATAAGAGGGGTATCATATCAATATACTAGGTAGAAATATAAAGGGGTATAAAAAATGTTAATGAAAAAATTGATACATACAATATCTAGTGAAAATAGGGGTTTTTTTAAATTGGGAAGGCATATTGGGTGGGGGTTACAAAAAACGATTGTGGAAGGTATTTTCCAATATTTAGTGAAATTAGGGGTATTGTTTCATATGCCACGAATGAACGTGCTATGATAGTGGTTTATTGAGTGAATCCCCCATTTCCAACACCGGCAAATATTTCAGGGGTCCCATGCACAAGTCAGGCCTATGGCTATTCAATTCCTCCTTGGTTGCAAGGAGTAAATTGGCCTCAATCTGTTTCCACCAACTCCACCCTTCCTAATCAAAAATGCTGAGTAAGGTCACCCTACTTGTCTCAAGCTGGAAACCCTACAAGAAATTATGTGGGAGGTGACAAACCTCTTGAAGAATAGGGTATCCGATGTATAGACCAACCAAATGGTATTTTGTGATCAAGGCATTTTCTTTTTATGCAGCCCCAATCAAACATGGTGAGGGATTGATATAACCTAAATCCTAGTCATTGACATCTAGTGCAAACAGAGGCATTGTTTTGAGATGTACTTCAGACAGAGGCATTGTTTCGACATCTACTTCAGATAGAGTTATTGTATTTGTATTTCAATACTATTACTATAAAGTGCAGTTGTTTTATTATAAATGAGCAGTTCTTATTTATTTATATTTGTTTCCATAAACAAGGAAGTTAACCATAACAAGGAAGGTAACCATAACAGTCACTCAAAAATCATAAATATTCCCTCAAATATCTACTTATTTTGCAGCCTCAAACAGTAATATAAAGATGAATATCAAGTTCAAAAACATACTACTGCGTATACCAGAAACATAACCAAAATCTTAATTAAACCATAATTGAAGCAGCATTCAACCAACAAACCTTCAGACTATATATAACAGTGAGCATAACCATAATTGAACCAGCATTCAACCAACATTCACACTATATTTCAAATCCACAACATTTTCATATCCACGAGGGGCCATGCCAAACTGAATATCCACATCATCAACTTATTTTGTAGCCTCAAACAGTAATATAAAGATGAATATCAAGTTCAAAAACATACTACTGCAAAATTACCAGAAACATAACCAAAATCTTAATTGAACCATAATTGAAGCAACATTCAACCAACAAACCTTCAGACTATATATAACAGTGAGCATAACCATAATTGAACCAGCATTCAACCAACATTCACACTTTATTTCAAATCCACAACATTTTCATATCCACGGGGGGCCATGCCAAACCGAATATCCACATCATCTACTTATTTTGCAGCCTCAAACAGTAATATAAAGATGAATATCAAGTTCAAAAACATACTGCTGCAAAATTACCAGAAACATAACCAAAATCTTAATTGAACCATAATTGAAGCATCATTCAACCAACAAACCTTCAGACTATATATAATAGTGAGCATAACCATAGTTGAACCAACAATCAACGAACATTCACACTATATTTCAAATCTACAACATTTTCATATCCACGAGGGGCCATGCCAAACCAAATATCCACATCATCTACTTATTCTGCAGCCTCAAACAGTAATATAAAGATGAATATCAAGTTCAAAAACATACTGCTGCAAAATTACCAAAAACATAACCAAAATCTTAATTGAACCATAATTGAACCAGCATTCAACCAACAAACATTCACACTATATATTACAGTGAGCATAACCATAATTGAACCAACATTCAACCAACCAACCATGTTCTTCTTGTCTTCTTAATATCCTATGGATTTCATAAAATTCACATAAAGGACATCGACTAAGATGGGTGTGGTTGCCTACAGTTCCCATAATTCCCAATGGTTGGGCTTAAACCCCTTCTTGAATATATGGTGGTCCTAATTCCAGGGGAACCTTTGCAAATTGAATCCCAATTCAACCCTTGTACCCAATAAATTCACAATGACCCTTATAACCAAATTTGAATAAAAAATATGTCTCAAGCAATTATGTAGCCAACTATCAACCTTAATGTAAACAACTCATTCATAAATAAGAATACAACAAAAGCAAGGGAAATATGCAAGATTGCTTAAGTCTTATTGCAGCCTTTACTTCTTTTGCAGCCTTAAACAGTAATATAAAGATGAATATCAAGTTCTAAAACCTACGCTGCAAATTTTTCAAAATCTTATTGCAATATTTCTCCCAGTTACCACTAATCTACAGTAAGCATATCCAAAATTCAACCAGCAAACTTTCACAATAAATTTCATATTGGCAACATTTTCATATCCCACGAGGCCATGCAAATTTCATTTCCACATCATTCAGAAACCTACTGTTGCAAAATGACCTAAATTAACAAAATCAAATTCATTTATCCACCCAATATTTGTCTGCCAAAACCAAACGCAAACATCATTCATCCACCCAATTGTGCATACCATGCCAAAACCAAAAACCCCTCAACCACCACATTTGCAAAATTGTGACCGCATATGCCCAAATACACCCCAACCACCACATTTGCAAAATTGTGACCGCATATGCCCAAAAACGCCAAATATAAGCTGCAACTGAAAAATGCCAAATATATGCCCAAAAACGCCCAATATAAGCTGCAGAAAAACAAAGAATCCCATACGAAACCCTCCAAGGCCAACCCTAAACAACAAACAAGTATACAACTGTATAATTACCCAAAGAGAAACCAGTGGAAGCCAATTCAGGCAAGCTGTTTATACCAGTTTTTTGGACCATGTCCCAAGTTACAATCACGCACGCAGAGCCAGAACCGTAGCAACTTCCTTAGAACCAGATACAACCAACGGGGGTGTGAAAAAAACATTCAGTTTAGCAGCAACCGGAACCACATTACATAATCGCAGGCAGTTCAACACGCCATTTTCCATTTTGCCAGGGCTTCACCACCGTTTAAAAACAGTAACCAGACAGGGTCCGAAAAACTAATCAACACTAACCCATAATTGCAGTTGCAAACTACCAAACAAACCCAAGAAACCACAAAAAAGCTGAGACAACACTTTCATGACGAGATGTGAAGTGTTAAAAAAAACACTGTGGAAGTGTTAAAAAACACTGTGGAGAAGCTGGTAGGAAACCCCATCCATTGCAGGATGCAGAGCCGAAGGCCATTGAATATGCAGAGCCGAGGGACAAACACAATACAGATAGGCAAATACATCCAACCACTGAGAAAATGAGCCAAAGAGTTAACGACATCCATGAAGCGACATGGAGTGTTAATAAACACTGTTCAGAAGCTGGTAGGAAACCCTACTTGTAGCATGCCTGCCGAAGGAAGAAACTGCCATCGCCAACCTTCATGACCCCGCAACCGGCACAGGAGGATGCGAACAGTGCGACACTCAGGATCGCCAACACAGAGAGTGGGCACCAAGGAGAACGCCCACCGAACGAAGCCACCAGCCGAACAAGTCTGCAAACCATGCGAACCGAACCAGAAGAGGATGAATGCCGACCAAAACAGGGACAAGGGCGCGAGTTGAAGGGTTCTGCGGAGCTTCGTCAATAGCACGGAGGTGTTCCACCATAGACACAAGACTGCGTGGGAAATGGAGCCCCGACGGACCACTACCGTGGTGCCGAAACGGACACACACCGGACCCGCACAACATTACACAAGGAGGTAGAGAAGCCCAGGAAAAATGCTAAAATGGAAACCCTAAACCCCTCGAAAACCCTAAAAAGTTCCCTTTGCATGTGGTGGACACGCGTCGACAACCATTGGACACCTGTCGTACAGTGAACGTGGATTGTCGGGTGTCCGTTGACGTGTTCGCGTGGACCCCGCACCACAATTGGTGTCCCTCCCCTACCAGATAGCCTCACCTTAAGGTTAATATGTCCTCTATCAAACAAGGGCGGCTCCATCCCATCCTTATATCCATCAATGGAAAACCTATCTCTTATGTTCATGTTGTCAGATGAGAGCGCATCTTTTCGATGTTGATGAGTGCCCATCAATTGTTTTAGGTAATCGGAGGAGGCCTCTTCTATTCATTTGATAAAGATGTGCTAGAATGCCCTTACACAGTTTAGCGTATTAAGATTTATTTAAGCTGAATCTCTAATCTGGTTTGTGTTATGCAGGAGTGGCAGTCGAAGTTGGCGACGGTGTTTCCAAATTTCAAATTTAGGATTGGCAGTTTTAGATAAAGCTTTGATTCAGCCTCATCCCAAAGCTGAATGCTTCTTGGTATAACTCAGCACCTTTAACCTGGAGAAGCTCATGTATCCATACAGAAAAAGTGAGAAACCGAGGGGTACACCTTAATCAAGATCTTTCCTACATGGGTTAAATAGGTTTGTGAAGGATTTGAACCTTTGTTAACATACAAAAATGAGTCCACGTTGCTGAACGATTTGGCAACGACTTAATACTATTGTTTTATGTCATTTATTTCGACAGTGGAGGCAGCCAAAAATAATGCGGAAGGAGATATTGGACTATACATGAAAGGTAACGGTGAGGAGGGTGCCAGAAAATAGTTTATACCCATAGTATTAAAGGTCTGTTTCATTTGCATTCCGTTTTGTTTTAGTAGATAGTCGATTCCATGATGAGAGCATAATATTTTTTGTATGTTTCTGCAGTAGGGTTCCAAGCCGGATTTGAATAATGTAGTTATAACAATATAAGTGGGGTTTTCTATTTTGTTGTTTTTAACAGTTTGAAGACGTGAAATACAAGGTGGCTATATCTGAGACAACATCCTGGAAAGACAATATGTTCTTAAGAAAGAAGGCGGCCTCGTCAAAGAAAGAGATTTTGGCCATGATGGGTCCTTCAGGAAGTGGCAAGACTACACTCCTCAACATGCTAGGCGAAAGAAATCAGCAGCCTATGGCGGGGAGGATCATGTATAATGATCTTCCATTTCACAAATCGTTGAAGAGAAGGTTTGAGCTATGATTTTGAGGTCTTCCATCGCAAGAATACTCTTCTATCTAAAGCCTACTTGTTAACCCATTTACAAAACATGACTTTTACTTTTTAGTTAAGTATTGAGGGGCTTTAGCAGTCCCAACATTTGAACAATATTGTAAATCCGTTTGTTTAACCATATGAAAATCCATCTTAAAACCCTAACTCAAGTGCACCTCAAGAAACCTGATCTTTTACAAACCGAGTAGTGGTGGAGTCATCCACAAACTCTTAGTAGGTGACAGTAAAATGTGAGGTTCACCCGTGGAGATCAATTTTGTTGAGGCTTTAATCACAACTAGCCCAGGTTCATGGTTCAAAGTCTAGGGAGACCAGTAATAAGGATGTCATTATGTTATTAATAAGGATGTCATTCTGTTATTCAAGGATAAGTAGACAGATTAGTTCCAGGCCATATCCTGGGTAGTGATTGGATCATTTATGAACTATCTTAATGTGTCACAGTAAAATATGAGGTCTTTCTTGTGGAGACCAATTTGTTCTGGTCTAAATGACGGTCAACCCAGGTACATGGTTCAAAGTCTAGGGAGACTGATAATAAGCATTCTGCTCCGTTACTTAGGAGTATAACCATAAATTATCCCCCCACCTTACAGCCTGGGTAGTATGGGTCATCCATAAACTCTTACTGGGTAACAATAGAGGCTAACGGGATCCTAAAATCCTAGTCTGAATTACACTTGAAAAGTTGCTAGTTTTAAAAGAATTATAATTATATGTTAAAAGAAACTAATGTTTTATTAAAAGGAAATGATGTTAAAGGAAAAGGATTATAGTTATGTTAGGTGTTAAAAGAAAATAATTTTACTTATGTTTAGATGTTAAAAGAAAATGATTTACATTAAAAAGAAATGATATTAAAAGAAAAGAATTTTTGTTATGTTCAAAGATTAGGGAAAAAAAAGGTATTTTTTAATTGAAAAAGAAAAAGTGCTTATAGTTGAAGTATTGAAATGAAATCGATATTGGGTAAACTATTATAGCTTCTAAATTATATATTGGAAAATTGTTAAAAATATAGAAGTTACTTTACGACATCTCAAAGAACATATCCATTACAAATTATGAAGGGATATGGTAGTTAAAAGCAAAGAACATATCCATTACAAATTATGAAGGGATATGGCAGTTAAAAGCAAAGGTGTGGAGTAGACTTCAACTTAAAAGGGAGTACTTTGCTACGTATTTAAGATTGATCAATCATTGAATTTTCTCACCTTGTTTATGTTGAAAGGAATCAAGGCTTTATAATTATTAGAAACACGATGGATTATAATTCCATATTGGAATCGTGGTTATGTGAAGTATAGTGTATGGTTTTAAAAAGAGATGAGGTTTACAGATAGAGTTAGAGTTAGTTATATAACTTCAAATTAAAGAGCTATCCAATTAGTTATAGCCTTACTTGTTTTTTTTAATATTTTGAAATTTTTATTTTTATTTTTTTAAAGAGAAAGTAATTATTTAGAATTCAAGTACCCTAATTCCTAATCAAGAATTTAGAATTCGAGTACTCTAATCCCTAATTAAAATCTAGTTATTGTTTCATTCATATAAAAGGTCATGTACACACTTATAATAGAATATATGGAAATGAATGAATTTGTCGTATAGTTATATATATGGCCATAGTGTTTAAGTTATATAAAAGTTAAAGTCATTTTGAGAAGAAGAAAGATTTAAAAGTGGGAATCATACTTTTATTTTATTATAGTTATATAATTCTAAATAAATATCAATGTTTAAGTTATATGTTGTAGTGAAGGATTATTTGAAGTAATTACTTTATTATTACTGCCGAAAACAGATAATATAGCAATCAGTTGCTATTCAAACAAATTTGACTTTTTAATAATTAACAAAAATTTTATATAGTTTTCAAATGTTATATGATAATTTTGTATTTAATTTAATATTATAAAAATAGAAAATTTATTTTCAAATTTTTAAAAGTGGTTATTTCTAATTTTTCATTGGTTAAGTACAATGAAATGCCTAAATACTCCTATTGTGAAGAGTAATTGTCAGATTAAAAAATTCATTTAAAAATTTATAATTTTGTTTATTATAAAAAAATTAACAGCTGGCTTTGTTTTTATCACCACCATTATTAAACATAATAAAGATAAAAATCCAAAATTTTTGTTGGTTAGAATGGAGTACGAAGCATCTGCATAGCCTTCTGAGATATTATTCTCTCCATTGATTTATGTGAACTAGCTTGCTGATTCATCTCCCTCACACCTGAATTTGCTCTGCGTCAATTTCACGATAAAAGCCCTCAAATCGACCTAAGAATCCTGATGCTTCATTAAATACACAAAATAGCCTCAGTTTGCTCCGAAAAACCTCGAAAATCGCTTAAATAACTTGCAGAAACCTTGGAATTTTTGACGAATCATATATATCTGGGTCTCATGAAGCCCAACAAACTGTATCTTGAGGCTTTACAGGCCAAAAAAAAATTGAAGTATTCGTGAGATTTCCCTACATTTGTTTTTGGTTTTTTTTGTTTTGATCGTCTCTGTCTGGGTACTTTGCCTTTGCCCGCTTCTCAATTTCCCATCGAACATGTCGCCATCATTACTGACACGTGTATAGAGAAATTAAACCCTACGCCAACTAAATGTTTTGGTCGTGGATGGAATGACGTTGAAGCAGCCAGTGACATTGGCATATATAAACCAGTTTCCGATTAATAGACGACCTTAAATTTAGTATTTTTCGACATTGCCTAATTTAATTATAAATTTAAAATTTGCCCCGTAGATTGGGTTTTGGTTCATTATGTCGGTAATTTGTCTATATGTTTGTTTTTTAATAATCGATTATTCTCTCAATAAGAGGTATTATTTATTTGTAATATCTATATATTGCATTATATTAGAGTTTATGTGATTATGCACTATTTCTTTTATTATAATATTTTAAAATATATATATTATAAATGTAATTCAAAAATATATAAATATTATAAACATTTGAGTTAGTTTAATATGTTACTATAGAGAAAAAGGAAAAAAAACTTTATTCTTAATATTTTTTCCTTTTAGAGCTAAATCTCTATTCTCTTTCTTTCACGTAATGTGTGTGCGGGGAATGAAAATGAATGATAATAACAAAATTTAAACAAGCAAAATAGCTGCAAAGCAGCTAGTCCCTGCTTTAGAATTATGTGCCAATAATCCGTTCCAAATTTATTCAAGAAACACACAATTCATGACAAAACACTGACGTTCACGCTTCACTGCTTATAAGATTAACTACCGAGTGGTGGGGCTCAACTTGTCACAAAACATTTACTTTCTGGAGCTGGAATAGTGACCTGGAGGTGCAAACTGCGAGACGTGTCTAGCAGCAGCATCAAGACAGCTGTTAATCATACTTTACGGATAATCAATTTCAAGTTTTTTATTTTAATTTTAAAATTATGTTTTATATTAAGTGAGAGTTTTATATTTTGTTTTTTTCACCAATGATTGTTTTATATTTGGTTAAATTTGTTATTTTTCGTTTTTATAAGAATTTCAATTTTTAAAAACTTTTGTTAATAATTGTAAACATAAATCATTTAATGCACAACAATTTTATTTTTTTTAATATTTTTTAGCCGTATTTAAAGGTATTAAATCTATTTTTATAATAAAAATAATGATTTCAACCATTTTAAATTGCAAACTCAATCCAAAAAAAAATTATAAGTATATTCACGTAAATTTCAAAATCTTAAAATAATTCATTTTTTTAATAATAATATTTCTTATTAACTACCATATCTACTTCAACTTAACAACTACACCATAGTAATTTTTTAATAATTGTATATTAAATTTAATATTTTGATAATAAAAATTATTTTATTAAATATTTTAAAATTAAATTTCTTGTTTTATAATTGGCTAACACCATGATTTTCCAAGGGCAACAATTTTATTACTATTTATTTGTAGATTAATTTTATTACTATTTTTTCTTGTTTTTAAGCGGCAGTAATAAGCAGCTTTGCTACTAATTTCACTTGTTTTATTTTGATAAGATGATCTTTTTATGTAAGGGGGTAATGTAGAACGTGTTATGTATTATGTATTTTAAACTATTGATCAAAATTTAATGGGGGTATTTTATGTACCTTAAAAGTTGATCAAAAATCGAAGGGTTAGGTTGGATGTGGTACATTTTATATATATATAGATAGATAGATAGATAGAATGCATTGTATATGTTGATGAAATAATCAATTTTGATGTATTTGTTAGAATTTATACATAAATTTATATGATGTTCTTAAAGAGTTAAAATGTGGATATAAAGGGTTTTGTACTTTATATGCATAAGTGAGTATATGTTATTTAAAGTTGAAGGATTTAAACATAACTAAGTCTCGTGTTATATAGAAGTGAAACTCCTTAATGCTTGCTAATTCTAAGTGTGATGAGAGAATTTGTTACATCCACAAGAAAAGCATGGTAAAGTCGCATGATAACTTAGAAAACCCATCGAAATGGTCAAACAAAGACTATTTTAGTAAACGAAGTATGGAGATGATCGATATGAAAAGTAGAATATAATGATGCTAACTAATTGACATGGTAAAACCTCAATGAAAAGACAATTGGCCCTCGATATGGAACTCGGAGAAGTTAAGAAAACAGACATGTTGCGACTTGAAGAGTCCACTGAAGTGGTCCTAAGACAACATAAATGATGAGATGAGGTAAGGACATGATAAGCTCATTGACCTAGACATGATGTTAGTGATGAAAGGACTAGGAGTTAAAGTTTAATATGTTTGACCAAGTCGCTAAGTTACGACACTTTCGTATCGAGTTGAGAATCAATTTTATTAAAAATCATGAAATTGGAAGAAGTCTTTTGAGGATATTGAATGATTTATTCATTGATTTGTAAGGATGGATAGTCTCCCTTGAACCAGTAATTCGTAACTATAACTCCCAATCAGTATCTCACTTAAGTATGTTTGATGTTTATCTTTTCACCTCATAGAATAGGATAGCCAAACATATTGAAGTTCTTAATTAGAAATTGATTGGGTACCTATTGTATGGCTATTGATGCATCGAGATTATAGTTTAATTGGATATTCTGAACCCATATGGATAATTAAAGAGACGTGGGAAACCTAATTCAGAGACAACAATTATTGGGAAAAAAAATATTATTAGAGCAGTACATAAAATTACTATAGAAACTAGAGGATGACGACAAAAAGACATAGATGTGAAAAGAAAGTGAAACTCACTTTGGAAGTACAATAAAACTTAACTTCAGGATGAAGTTTTACTTAAGGGGGGGTGTATGTAATACCCCTCAACGCCGGTATGACTATCGATATTAATGACACTTATTTGAATGTGACCCAGCTAAAGAAACCAAGATAAATGACTGCATATATGTTGATTTAGAATAAAATTGTTGACTGATTAGCAATGTATGTGATAAATGAATATGTTTCTAATGAATGATTGATTTAATGATGATTATGGACACTTGTGACTTTAATATGAAATATTGTTCATTGATTAGCACATGTGAACCCTTATGTTGAATGTCGTATTCATGATGAAATATGGAAATGGAATTGTATTTACAATGATCTATGTTTGCTTAATGATTAGAGAATGAATGAAATCAATTATGATATGACGATTTTTTAGCAGTACTATTGATATGTGTGCTCTAAGTATCTGTACAGTGACAGGTAAGGTGGTTTACCGACTGAATCATGATAGAACAAGAAAGAGGCCGTACAGGACAGGAAAAACACACATAGGGGCACGGCGACGGTGTCGACTCCCGATAGCATCCACGCACGAGTTTGGGAAGCCCTTTCAGCTTTACTCGGGGGAGAATGAAGTCGTAAGAGGGAGACCATAACGGATTGGTCACGAACATGGTTGAGGGGCGCGCAATAAGAACGAACTTACTCCTCAATGCCATTAGTCTCACATAGAGTGCAGCAGGATGATTTATGGTAACGGTTCCTAAAATCACTACACAAAATCCTAGCACAATAGTAAAATGAGAAATTATTGTTGGAAGGACCCAACGATGTGGTACCTAGACAATTAAAGAAAGAAATGGTTGTCAGAAGGACCCAGCGATGTGGTACCTAGACGAATAAAGAAAATTGATAAATGAACACCTATGTATTTGGCATATAGTACTGCATTATATTATTTGTGAATGAAAGGAATATTTATAATTATGTACTTGGCATATAGTATTGCATTAGATTATTTTTGCATGAATTATTATTTATAATTAAATAATTGGGGATAATTAAATATGGAGCAAAAGATAGACTAGGAGTCATTAACTAGTCAACTCCACCTGCACCCACTAAAATAGGGATTGGAATCCTAGTATCAGGGGACATCTAGGAGTAAAATGTGGGAAGTATGTGCACTCTCATGAGAGAGTGACACATGGTTGGGTGAATATTTGTATTAAATAATTTGGCATAAAAGAGTATTTTTGCATGAGGTGACATGTGTCACAAATGATTTTTCTATTTAAGAAAGAAGTAAGGAAGGGAAAAGGGATGGCTCCCTAATGCTGGATGACTGCCTAATGCTAGATGGTTGTCGGAATGGCGAATGAGTTCTGATTATGCTTTCTATTGTGATTTTGGCCAAGGATTTTGGTGGGGGGGATCTCATGTCTGAATCCTTGCTAGTGTGTATCCTTTACGACCCTGAGGCTCACGGGTGGCTATGCGACTGATTGCATAAGCCCATGGTTGGGTGGAGAAGCTAACGATTGCTTCTCCTATGGTTAAACGAGTCCTTACTTGTGTGTTTTTAACTGAAGACCTAGTCGGCACTTGGACGAGTAGGGTGGGATTGAAGACGGAGACCTCTCCTCCAACAGTAGATTTGACCTAAAGTAACAAGTTATGTGTTCTTATGTTTACTTGTTAGTTCTCAAATTTATTAAATTTTATTGTTGATTATGCATTATAATGGTTATATTATGTTTTTAAGCTTTGGAAAAAAAATTTAGTAGGACCTAGAAATGGGGGTCCCTACAACATCTCTGCTCGCCACAACCTTTTTGGTGACAGGAATATATAGCTTGTAGGCCTTCTAATGTTCACTGTAACCAGTGAAGATACATTTTTCACTCTTTTTGTCCTTCTTTTTCCTTAATTCATCAGGTATGTGTGCAAATTCCACACATACAAATACTCTGAGATGTGAAACACTAATCTTAGTGCCACTCCATGCTTCTTCAAGAATCTTATCTTTAACACTTACTGTGGTAGATATGTTTAGTAATTAAACTGAACATGCAATAGCTTCAGCCCAATAATCATCTGAGAAATTCTTATATATGACAACATACTTCAGGCCATGTTCATGATGTTCCGGTTCTTTCGTTCAACAACTCCATTCTGTTGTGGAGTGTATCTGGTAGTGAACTGGTGCTGGATGCCATGTTGTTTACAAAACTCTGCAAAATCATGTGAATCATATTCACCTCCTCTATCTTACCTGAGTACTCTGATGGATTTACATGACTGCTTTTCAGTCAATGCCTTGAACTCTTTAAACTTGGAGAAGGCATCTGATTTGTGTATGAGAAAGTAGATCCATAATTTCCTGCTATAATCATCAATAAAGGTCAGAAAATAAAGACTACCTCCTATGGATTGGCTTTGCATGGGTCCACATATATCCATGTGAACTAACACAAGGTGTTCTTTGGCTCGAGATGTGGAAGTGGGAAAATTGTCCCTTTGATGTTTCCCTAAGATACAATCTTCACAAGAAATTGATTGTTCATTCATAACTAGTAACCCCTTGACCATGGACTGTTTTTGCACGAGACTGAGACTCTGAAAGGGTATATGACCATATCTACAGTACCAAAACTAGGTTTCATCTAGACTAGAAATAGTATGTTCATATGACTGTGAAAGAATAGCACTTCTCAGACTGAGTGGGAATATTCTATTCTTGGTCATTTCTACTTTGGCTAAGAGTCTTCTACTAGGGTATTTATCATAGAAAACACAATATGAATCAATAAACCTGACATCATGCTTATTCTGAATCAGTTGACCCACACCGATCAGATTGACTTTCATATTAGGAACATCTAGAATACATCATGTATAAACTTATTTCCATTTTGTTTACTAAGAACATGAATAATTCCTTTGCCTTGAGCAGGAACAAGATAATGTTAACCAAGTTTGATTTTTGTATTGACAGATGAATCTAGATCAAAAAAATAATGATTTGTTACCTGTCATATGATTGTTGCAACATAGTCTAACAACCATACACATGAATGATATTCTTCTTCAGTTGCTTGGCATGAGAGAAACATGACTTCTCATGAGCTTTCTTCAACATTGGCGACATGGGATTTGCCATTGTTCTGGTCTTCTTGCTTATTTCTGCAGTCTCATTCATACTGGCCATACTTCTTGCAGTACTTGCATTGAATGTTGGACCTATTAGTCCATCTCTTTCCTCTCCATGTCTAGTTCTGAGAGTTGTGAAAGTGCTCATTGTTATCTAAGTGTTCATGAGCAGTTCTATCCTTTGTAGAATGAGAACTTCTTCCTCTTCTGCATCGTCCTCTGCCTCCTCTGCCGAGGGAAGCATTAATGCTGAATGCATTTGACAGAGACTCTTTGTAACATCCCTAAAATTCGTAAAAATTAAAATTTTTCTATATAACATAAAATACTATAACTATGGTGCGGAATTTATGATTATGTATACTTAATTTCTAAAGATGTTAAACTTGTTATTTGGTAGCGACAACTATGGATTATCGTAATTCTGAAACATCTTTTTTTTTCAAAGATCAAATGCTCGTCTTTGATACATATGCGGTTATGCTACTTTATCATCATCACTCTGGTTGTAATTATGGTTATGTTTAGCGTTCTCATTATGAATGTTTAACTTATTATTGTGAAGGGATCCTTGTGAAGTTCCGATGCTTACTTAGCTTATGCTAATAAATTATGATCCTGTACCTTATGGCAGGTAAGAGTCTATCCTTTATTAAGGACTGGTTTACACGCCCATGGTTAGCATGGGGATTTGTATAACTTACATGTTAATAGGTATAGCCATTCAATATTTGTTTTGAAGGTCTTAATTTGGGTCTTCATTACCCTAGCGCATATTACCAAAGTGTTGAGCATGTTTATCCTATACTATAGGTTAAAGGAGTATTACCTATACTACGCTATAAGTTAATGGAGAAATATTAAGTCCCAAAACTATATACTAAGGGTGGCACATATGGTGTTATTACCATAACAATACCATATGGCAAAACTATGGAGAAATGGGTTTTGATCAACGTCGAAGTGTTGGATAGCTAGCTCATTAATGAGGCCACGTGATCTCCTTGGGGACCGGTCTCCACGCGTATGGAAACCCTAATTCTACGGTTGAGGGTTTTGGTCTTGGCAGTTTTGTTATTGTGCTTCGAGGGTTGGAGAGACCTGCTCCTCTCGGCCTTTACGATGAACCTGCTACTACGCAACTCACATACGTGTTTAGCAAATGGCGAGAGGGTTGTTTCTTCACCTTGCTGAGGTTGTTGGTCTTCGAGATGAAGGTCGTGGGTCTTAATGTTTCGGGTCGTGGTGATAACTAGCGTTCGGCTCTGCGTTTCCCAAACCCTGAAGGTAATGGGATTCGAACCCTACTATGCTCTTATTTCTTTGTATGCTTCGATTCAAATGATACTGTAGTAGTTATTAATCATGTTGCTTACTATTTGGCAAGGTTCACCTCTTGAATCTCCAGTCGGTTTGGGGTTTGGCTTTAAAGCTTAGCTCGACATCGACCATCATGGTAAGCCTCGGACCTTCCCAAGAGACAGATACCCATGAATACTGTTATAATTGAAACTTTACTTCTCCTTCTAGAAGGGTGATACGATGATGTAGATGGATGCTTCTATTTCGCCCGTGTTGGATTTCGGATTACTGAGACATTGTTTTTATTACATTCCTGGGTACCATTTGGTGACTCGAACAGTACTACTGTTTTTGTAAGGAATTTTCCTGGATTAATAAAGATGGTTTTTCCAATTTCAATACTTGAATTACTCCAATGTTTAAGAGAAATGCTCTCGGCATTCTCGAGATATTAGTATGGCTAGAATTTGATGTTATTTTGGTGTTTAGGGCTAAGCCCGTCTTGCGACTCTGTTGGTTAATAATATTTATGTTTATCCTTGGTAACATTTCCAGTTATGAATAAAATACGGGTTCATACCCTAACCCTGAACATTATGTATAAAGGTTTTAACTCGGTAATTTTAAGAAACTTATGGGATTTGAAACCCCGGTTATGTTTACAATTTATTTAGTTTTGAACTTGAGAGAAAAATGTTTTTAAGGGCCATGTCTGGGCAAACTGAGGCTCAAGCCCTAGACTTCTATTTGGTATTGGTGACGATGCTATTCTATCTCATATTTTAAGTTTGATTGTTATATAGATTAGCTTGTTTCTTTGTGATACACACGTTGTGGAATGGATTCATGTACCCAGTATTATGTATACCACTGGTTCATACGATTTTGAAGAACCCTTCGGTAAGCCCTTTACGGGTCTTGAACCCGAGTCCAGTATTACTTAAGTAATATTCATATTTGTAAATATAAGTAAACTGTAATGTGTTGTTAAGCCTGAGAGGTGGTCTTAGGGTTTTGACTTTTAACTTGCATTCAAATGTAACTGAGTTTGGTTATTGGTATTACTAGCTTGTTCTGGAACTCATAGGTAATATTCCTACAGTCTTACGACTTGTGATATAAGTATAGGGTTTAAACCCTAGTATGGATGATAAATACTTAAAGTTATTCTGCTTATGTAACCCTTGTATATTTTAATAATTGAGATAATATGTGAATAGAATATTTCTCTAGAAAAGTATTACGACTCAGCATGTTTATGTTTATTGAATAATCTCTATGTAAGATATTCTAGGTGGATAATTTGTGGTGAAATGATGCATGATGCTTATTTTTTAATAATAAATAAATGTATGTATATGGATACTCATCTACATGGATAGAAAACTCAGTACACTAAAATTTCCAGTTTTCGATTTGGTTTGTTTATAAAATATCTTGTACTTTGGAAAATGATACTGCTAGGGTTTGCAATATACCTTGTTTATAATACTAAGGGTTAGGGTTTGATAAGGTTTCTGTACTCATTTAAAAAGTATTTATTTACTGGTAGTTAAATTATTACATATTATAAAAAGGATAATACTATGTATATATCCTAGGTTTGTTTTGAGAGTAAGCTTGATTCGAAGATTGTTACTTCTGTATAAAGCAATGTGATGCTATATAATGTTAATCTGTATGAGAAATAGTTCCTGAAAATTTACCTACCATGTAATGTTTACAAATTAGGGTTCTGTTTAATAGATAAATAACATTTTACTGCATTTAATATAAAATGGTTTTACTGATACATAACTTTTACAACAGCTTCTAACTCTGATATTCAATCATTCTAATCTATTTATAAATAAACTTATATGTACTAGAGTAGGACACTTAACTGTGTGTGGAAAAATACAGAGAAGTATTTCATTCAATCACACTACATTTCTAATCTATTTCTTCAATCATAGTATAGAATCATATTGCTAATTATCTTCTATACTAACTGGAACAAATTCGAGCTTTCATGATACATTTAAACATTTTCAGAGATAGATACACATTGTAAATAAAACAATAAGACAATAAGAACCTACAACTGAAGAGGGAAACAAACACCCAAGGGAGCCCATTCCTCCCAACCTTTTCCTGAAGACAGCCAAGTCACTTTCCTTAGGACCCCCAAGCCTGTTCACTGAACCACTAGGATGAAGATGTTGTGTTGAGGCAAATTTTATCCTCTACAACTCAGCAGTGATGCTGACAATACTCAAGAATGAGACTTATGCTTTTCAACAATATTGAGTTCTGCATATAGCAGTACTAACTTAGAGTAATAGACTTATCTCAATCAATTACCCTAGCCTTCCCCTCATCGAATCTCTTGTGCATTCCTCTTTCCTTCTGTGTTCATAATTGTCACAAGGAAAAACTTGATTAGCCCCCTGCTCCAATTCGATGGGTGTAGAAATATATTGCTTAGGTCTTTGGTCAGTTTTTTTTTCAATTATTGAGCCACCTGCTCTCTTCCAATTCCTTGGGGAACATGACCATAAATGTAGGGAAGTTGCCACCTACAACAGCTAGAGGTGCATTGATGATGCTGCCAAGTGTCAATTTGTTCTCCACCCCAGTTCATTCCTCCTAGTGGGTCAGTGAACACACTTTCAACAGTCTCCTTGGGATATTTGTCTCATCTTTTATTTATTAATAATAAAATATGTGAGAAATTAATTACAGTCATCCTTGACCCCACTTGGTCAATAGTCATACAAACTTTATAATAACCTATAAAATAAGGTTTTTCTTATAACATAAAATGTTCATAATTTGGATATGTGACAAACACCCCCTCCTAAATTCAACATCGTCCTTGATGTTGCTTATTCATCATTCCAAGCACCTTCCTGGAACAGAATTGGATATGCTACCCGCATATCACTTTCCAATTCCCAGGTTGCTTCCTCTGGACTAAGGTGCTTCCATTGCAACTTTACCTGTCCAATGGTGTGATTCCGAAGTGAAATTTCCCTCCTTGTGAGGATACAATCCAGTTCCACTAGAAAATCTCCTTCAGGTTCCACCTGTACATCATTCCAGTCAATCACATGAGTAGCATCATGTACATACTTTTTCAAAATGGATATGTGAAATACATTATGAATTCTCAAATTAGGTGGAAAAGCCAACTGATATGCGACTGAACCAATCCGTGATAAGATTTCGAATGGTCCACAATACCTGGGTGCTAACTTAGCACAACCCCCCAACCTAAAAGAACTTTTCTGGGGCTTTACCTTCATGAAAACATGCTCACCGACTTGGAACTCTTTCTAAGTTCTTTTTAAATATGCTTGAATTTTTTGTCGATCTTGTGCAATTTTTAAGTTGCCTTGTACCTGTTTCACTGTTAGTTCCATTTCCTTCAATAATTCAGGTCCTAATATCAATATATAAACAGGATTACTCCATGAAATAGGAGTGTTACATTTCCGTCCATATAAAATTTCAAAGGGACTGAGTTTGGATGAGGTTTGATAATTATCATTGTAATCAAACTCAACTAAATGCAAAAATTCTTCCCATTTAGTTGGTTGGTCCTTAATATACATTGTCAGCATATCTTCAAGAATCTGAATTACTTTTTCTGTATGTCCGTCAGTTTGTGGATGGAATGAGGTACTGAAATTTAACTTGGTATCTAGACCTTTAAATAAGGACTTTTAGAAATTTCCCGTAAATTTAGAGTCTCTATCAGAAATTATGAATTTAGGAATTCCATGCAAACGAAAAATTTGTTTCATAAAAATTTCAGCAATGTCAACAGCCTTGTGAGTTGTTTTAACAGGCATGAAATGGGCTGCTTTACTAAGCTTATCCACAACTACCATTATAGAGTCATTGTGTTTCTGATTTTTAGGTAAACCGGTTATAAAATCAATGCTGATTATTTCTCACTTCCAATCTGGAATTGGTAGGGGCTGTAATAAACCAGTTGGGTGTTGATGTTCAGCTTTAAATTGTTGACATTACATGCACCTAGCTAAATATTCAGCCACTTCATTTTTCATATTTGGCCAAAAGTAATCCTTCCGTAGCATCGTTATCATCTTCTGGTAACCAGGGTGTCCTGAATAAAGACTTTTGTGTACTTCATTCAAAATCAAAAACTTAATTTCAGAAACATTAGGCACATAAAGTCTATTTTGTACAGTATTAAACCTTTTTCATTCAAGTTGAAATCTGTTATTAAATTTTCAGATATGTTTTCAGCAACCTTTTCCTATAATTTCTGATAATTTTCATCTTGTTTAATTCCTTCTTCAAGCTGATTTTCCAGATCTGTTTTATAAGTGTTGATTGCTACCATGAAATTCATTTTTTCATTTCTGCTTAAGGTATCAACAACTTTATTTTATTTTCCTTTTATGTGTTGAATCTCGAAATTGTATTCGCTAAGGAAAGCTAACCACCTAGCATGCCTCCCATTCCAATTTGGTTGATCCAACAAGTATTTTAAGCCTTTATTATCTGTCATTAGTGAAAACTTCCTTCCGATTAAGTGATGGCGCCACATTTTTACCGCATGTATCATGACAGCCAACTCTAGATCGTAGGTAGCGTAGTTCTTTTCGTGAACTTTTAGTTTTCTTGACTCATATGCTATTACATGACCTTCTTGTGTTAATACTCCGCCAAGGCCATCGTTGAATGCATCAGTGCATACAACGAAGTCTTTGTTTGGATCTGTGATTTTTAATATAGGTGTTGTTGTTAACAGTTCTTTCAATTTCTTAAAACTTTCTTCACATTTTTTATCCCAGACGAATTTCTTTCCCTTCTTCTGCAAAGAGGGATTTGCAATTCTGGAGAAACCTTTAATAAATTTTCTGTAGTAACATGTGATCCCCATGAATGATCGTACATCGATTACGTCTTTAGGGACAGGCCACTTGTTAATTGCTCTTATTTTATCTGGATCAACTAAGAACCCATCTTTAGATATTACGTGACCTAAGTACTGTATTTTATCTTTAAAGAAATCACTTTTGCTGAATTTGGCATACAATTGATGTTCTCTTAATACTTGTAAAATTATCTTCAAATGTTCATCGTGTTCTTCCTTAGTCTTTGAATAGACTAAAATATCATCAATGAAAACAATTACAAACTTATCTAGATATTTTTGTAAAACATTATTCATTAGACACATGAAAATTGTTGGGGCATTGGTTAGCCCGAAAGGAATCACCACGAACTCGTAGTGCCCGTAACGGGTTCTAAAAGCAGTTTTAAAGATGTCCTCATCTTTAAATCTGACTTGATGATACCCCGATCTCAAGTCTATTTTAGAAAATATCGTTGCTCCGTGTAAGTGATCAAACAGATCATCTATGCAGGGTAGAGGATATATGTTTTTAATAATCATTTTATTTAACTAACGGTAGTCTATGCATAATCACAAGGTACCGTCGTTCTTTTTAACGAAGATAACAAGTGCTCCCCAAGGAGACACGCTTGGCCTTATGTTATTTTTATCAATTAATTCTTTTAACTGTGATTTTAGTTTGTTAAGCTCCAGAATGTTCATTCGGTAGGGATCCTTTGAGTTCGGTACTGCACCTGGTACTAGCTCGATGGTGAAATCTAAATCCCTTTTCGAAGGTAGTCCTGGAATTTCCTCCGGGAATACATTAGCAAAGTCCCTTAGGATGGGTATGTCTTCCAGTTTTAACTTATCTTCCTTAGTTGTATGTTCGTCATTAATTGCATTTACAACAAACATTTTACACCCTTTTCTTACATCCCTTTTTACTTGCAAAGCAGAAATCTGTCTAACAAAAGTTTTCCTAGGGATCCCTTTTGTTGTTGTTGTTTCACATTTATCATTCAAACAAATAAAGGTCTTTTCAAAACAATTTAACACTACTCTATGCTTCTCCAACCAATCCATTCCAATTAGAACATCGTAAGAACCTAATGGTAATACATTCAGCTTAACATGAGTCCTAAACTGATTCATCAATAATTCACAATCTTTTACATAATCGGTTACTTTCCTTTTTGTTCCGGTAGCTAATTGAACCAGCCATGACTTTTCAAACTTCTCTACTTTCATATTGCAAGCTTTTACTAATTCAGGTGACACATAACTAAGACTAGCTCCTGGATCAATTAAAATGGAAATGGGTTTATCTTTCAGTATACCTTCTACTTCAACCATTGAAATCTGATGATCATCATGTCTGTTTTCCAAGGCTGCATTAATCCTAGGCATTTCCCTTGCTAAATATCCAACTGTTCCTTCTCCTTGTACTGTATGTATGTTGTTGACTGCTCTCTTTCTGTTCGGATAGTTTGATGCATAGTGAGGTCCATGGTAGTCCCAACATTTAACAGGTTCTTTTTGTTCATTGGTTTTAACATAATTATTAGGTGGATCTTTGTTTCTTGCAGCTGTAAAATTTGGTTGTACATTGCTTCTTGGATTATTTCCTGGAAATTTTCTGTTAGAAAATTTTTGTGAATTATTATTTCTAAAATTTCGATTAAATGAGTAATGTTTATTTCTTTGTTCAAAATTATTAGGCTTCTTTGCCTTCCAACTAGGCAGGCTTTCCCTTTTTCTGTTATGTTCATAACAGATATTTGCTTTTCTCATGGCCTCTTCAAGGGTTCTAGGATCATCATACTCAATTCTGTCTTTTATATGAGAGGGTAAACAACTCAAAAATATCTGTGCCTTGGGTTTTTCTTCAGTAATGTAAGGCACGTATGTCAATAAACTTAAAAACTTGTTGCTTAATTCCTTCATATTCATGGAACCTAACTTTAGTTCATAAAACTCTTTAGCTCGTTCCTCATAATACTGTTCCGACAGAAATTTTCTTTTAAAATACTTCTTAAAATTACTCTAGATTACGTTTTTCTCTTTTAATCCTTTTACTCGTTTCAAATCTTGCCACCAAATGTCGGCTTTCCCTGTCAGGTTATAAATTTACATTTTAGTTTTTAACTGACTTGAATAGTTGTAAATTTGGAAATATTTATTCATATCGGACAGCCATGCTTCGGCTTCCTCACTCTTATGTTTCTCCATTAAAAGTTGGTGGTTTTATCTTCTTAAATTCCCCTGAAATCTCTTCGTAGGGTCTATACTTCTTCTTTTTAGCATAATAATCACTTTCACTACTATCGCTAGAATACTTATGCTTCTTCCTGTGCGATTTAACATTAATTTCAGAAGAAGAGCTAGTTCCATAATTGATAAGTTTTAACTTTTTACCTTTACGTTGGTAGGGCATGGTTTCAGATTCAGAATTATTTTATGTTCTTTTATCCTTATCATTATTATGGAATTTATCCAACAGGATTTGATTCAACTCCTCTTGAGCTTTTAGAATTGATTCATTCTTCTCCTTAACAGTTTTTATTTATGTTCTTAAATCTCTTACTGTTCTTAATAATTCAGATGAATTATTGTTTAATTCAACAAATATATTTTCTACTTTAACATGTTCCTGCTCATTATTATTCTGATCATTGGGAGGGGGCATGTCCTCAGCTGACTCTTCAGTTCCTTCCATATCTGCAAACTAAATATAATATGTGTTGAATAGAAAACAAAATTAAAAAAAAGTTAGTAGTTGTATTTTTTGTTTTAAATTTTAATTGTGCGAGTTGAGCCGCTTTTTAGGCCTAGAATTTGAACTTGCGCTTTGATACCACTTGTAACATCCCTAAAATTCGTAAAAATTAAAATGTTTCTATATAACATAAAATACTATAACTATGGTGCGGAATTTATGATTATGTATACTTAATTTCTAAAGATGTTAAACTTGTTATCTGGTAGCGACAACTACGGATTATCGTAATTCTGAAACATCTTTGTTTTTCAAAGATCAAATGCTCGTCTTTGATACATATTTGTTATGCTACTTTGTCATCGTCACTCTGGTTGTAATTATGGTTATGTTTAGTGCTCTCGTTGTGAATGTTTAACTTCTTATTGTGAAGGGATCCTTATGAAGTTCCGATGCTTACTTAGCTTATGCTAATGAATTCTGATCCTGTACCTTGTGGCAGGTAAGAGTCTATCCTTTATCATGGACTGGTTTACACGCCCATGGTTAGCATGGGGATTTGTATAACTTACATGTTAATAGGTATAACCATTCAATACTTGTTTTTAAGGTCTTAATTGGGGTCTTCATTACCCTAGCGCATATTACCAAAGTGATGAGCATGTTTATCCTATACTATAGGTTAAAGGAGTATTACCTATACTATGCTATAAGTTAATGGAGAAATATTAAGTCCCAAAACTATATACTACGGGTGGTGCATATGGAGTTATTACCATAACAATACCATATGGAAAAACTATGGAGAAGTGGGTTTTGATCAACGTCGAAGTGTTGGATAGCTAGATCATTAATGAGGCCACATGATCTCCTTGGGGACCGGTCTCCATGAGTATGGAAACCCTAATGCTACGGTTGAGGGTTTTGGTCTTGGTAGTTTTGTTATTGTGCTTTGAGGGTTGGAGAGCCCTGCTCCTCTCGGCCTCCACGATGAACCTGCTACTACACAACTCACATATGTGTTTAGCAAATGGCGAGAGGATTGTTTCTCCACCTTGATGAGGTTGTTGGTCTTCGAGATGGAGGTTGTGGGTCTTAATGTTCCAGGTCATGGTGATAACTGGCGTTCGGCTCTATGTTTCCCAAACCCTGAAGGTAATGGGATTCAAACCCTACTATGCTCTTATTTATTTTTATGCTTCGATTCAAATGATAATGTAGTAGTTATTAATCATGTTGCTTACTGTTTGGCAGGGTTCACCTCTTGAATCTCCAGTCGATTTGGGGTTTGGCTTTAAAGCTTAGCTCGACATCAGCCATCATGGTAAGCCTCGGGCATTCCCAAGAGATGGATACCCTTGAATACTGTTATAGTTGAAACTTTACTTCGAGGATCCTTCTGGAAGGGTGATACGATGATGTAGATGGATGCTTCTGTTTTCGCCCGTGTTGGATTTCGGATTACTAAGACATTGTTTTTATTATGTTTCTAGGTACCATTTGGTGACCCGAATAGTACTATTGTTTTTGTAAGGAATTTTCCTGGATTAATAAAGATGGTTTTTCCGGTTTCAATGCTTCAATTATTCCAATGTTTAAGAGAAATTCTCTCAGCATTCTCGAGATATTAGTATGGATAGAATTTGATGTTATTTTGGTGTTTAGGGCTAAGCCCGTATTGCGACTCTGTTGGTTAATAATAATTATGTTTATCCTTGGTAACATTTCCAGTTATGAATAAAATACAGGTTCATACCCTAACCCTGAACATTATGTATAAAGTTTTTAACTCGCTAATTTTAAGAAGCTTACGGGGTTTGAAACCCTGGTTCTGTTTAGAATTTATTTAGTTTTGAACTTGAGAGAAAAAAATGTTTTTAAGGGCCACGTCTTGGCGAATCGAGGCTCGAGCCCTGGACTTCTTTTTGGTACCAGTGACGATGTTATTCTATCTCAGATTTTAAGTTTGATTGTTATATAGATTAGCTTGTTTCTTTGTGATACACATGTTCTGGAATGGATTCTTGTACCCGATATTATGTATACCACTGGTTCAAACAATTTTGATGAACCCTTCGGTAAGCCCTTTACGGTTCTTGAACCCGAGTCCAGTATTACTTAAGTAATATTCGTGTTTGTAAATATAAGTAAATTTTAATGTATTGTTAAGCCTGAGAGGTGGTCTCAGGGTTTTGAATTTTAACCTGCATTCAAATGTAACTGAGTTTGGTTAGTGGTATTACTATCTTTTTCTGTAACTCGTAGGTAATATTCCTACAGTCTTACGACTTGTGATCTAAGTACAGGGTTTCAACCCTGGTATGGCCGATAAATACCTAAAGTTATTCTGCTTAGATAACCCTTGTATATTTTAATAGTTGAGATAATATGTGAATAGAATATTTCTCCAGAAAAGTATTACGACTCAGCATGTTTAGGTTTATTGAATAATCTATGTGTAAGATATTTTAGGTGGATAATTTGTGGTGAAATGATGCATGACGCTTATTGTTTAATAATAAATAAATGTATGTATATGGATACTCATCTACATGGATAGAAAACTCTGTATACTAAAATTTCCAGTTTTCGATTTGGCTTGTTTATAAAATATCCTGTACTATGGAAAATGCTAATGCTAGGGTTTGCGACATACCTTGTTTATAATAAGGGTTAGGATTCAATAAGGTTTCTGTACTCATTTAAAAAGTATTTATTTACTCATACTTAAATTATTACATATTATAAAAAGGATAATACTATGTATATATTCTAGGTTTGTTCTTAGAGTAAACTTGATTCGAAGATTGTTACCTCTGTATCAAAGCAATGCAATGCTATATAATGTTAATCTGTATGAGATATAGTTCCTGAAAATTTACCTACCTTGTAATGTTTACAAATTAGGGTTCTGTCTAATAGATAAATAACATTTTACTGCATTTAATATAAAATAGTTTTACTGATACAGAACTTTTACAACAACTTCTAACTCTGAGATTCAATCATTCTGATCTATTTATAAATTAACTTCTCTGTACTAGAGTACGACACTTAACTATGTGTGGAAAAATATAGAGAATTATTTCATTCAATCACACTACATTTCTAATCTATTTCTTCAATCACAGTACAGAATCAGATTGCTAATTATCTTGGATACTAACTAGAACAAATCTGAGCTTTCATGATACATTTAAACATTTCCAGAGATAGATAAACAATGTAAATAAAACAATAAGACAATAAGAACCTGAAACTGAAGAGGGAAACAAACACCCAAGGGAGCTCGTTCTTCCCAACCTTCTCGTGAAGACAGCCAAGTCACTTGCCTTAGGACCCCTGAGCCTGTTCACTGAACCACTAGGATGAAGATGTTGTGTGGAGGAAAATTTAATCGTCTGCAACTCAGCAGTGATGTTGACAATACTCAAGAATGAGACTTCTGCTTTTCAGCAATATGGAGTTCTGCATATAGCAGTACTAACTCAGATTAACAGACTTATCTCAATCAATCACCCTAGCCTTCCCCTCATCGAATCTCTTGTGCATTCCTCTTTGCTTCTGTGTTCATAATTGTCACAAGGAAAAACTTGATTAGCCCCCTACTCCAATTCGATGGGTGTAAAAATAGATTACCTAGGTCTTTGGTCAGTTGTTTTTTCAATTATTAAGCCACCTTCTCTCTTCCACTTCCTTGGGGAACATAACCATAAATGTAGGGAAGTTGCCACCTGCAATAGCTAGAGGTGCATTGATGATGCTGCCAAGTGTCAATTTGCTCTCCACCTTGGTTCATTCCTCCTAGTGGGTCAGTGAAGACTCTTTCAACAGTCTCCTTGGGATATTTGTCTCCTCTTTTATTTATTAATAATAAAACATTTGAGAAATTAATTACAGTCATCCTTGACCCCACTTGGTCAATAGTCATTAAAACTTTATAATAACCTATAACATAAGGTTTTTCTTATAACATAAAATGTTCATAATTTGGGTATGTGACACTCTTCTTCTTGGCTGAGTTGAGCTTCGTGGGACAAAAGGGACCCTATTAACTCTTCTAGGGTAAATTTGGACAGATCTTTAGATTCTTCTATAGCAGTAACAACCATAGAAAACTTCTTAGTGAGGCATCTAAGAATATTTTGGACAACAACCTTTTATTCCAAGGCCTTGCCATAGGTTTGGAATTGAGTCACAATACCCGAAAACTGAGTCATGAACTGATATACAGTTTCAGTTTGCTTCATTTTAAGACTTTCAAACTAAAGTCGAAGGGTTTGGAGTCTTACAGTTTTGACTATGTATGTTCGTTTGTATGCAGATGCAAGGAGATTCCATGCTTGATACACGGTGGTAGCTCCTGAGATCCGTGGGAAGATGGACTCCTCAATGCAACTCTAAATCAACCATTTTGCAGTGAGATTTCAATCTTGGTTGTCTTCAAGGGCTTTCTTGTGAGCATTAGACGTAGCATCTAGAGCGGTTGCATTTGGTTCTTTGAAGTCATTTTCAACCATATCCCAACATTTGTTGATTTGGAGAAACGTCTGCATCTTAATTGACCAAACTCGTCGTTGGTGCCGGTCAACATTGGTCTGAAGATCTACTTCATACTGGTACTAGCCATCCTTTATGACTATCTTTTAAACATAGTGCCGTAACTTGTACAACTAGCACAGTGCGTCACTCAAAATTTGTTTGAATGAATAGTGTTCTCCGCAATTCAGTTGAACATCAAGTACGTCAGTGCCGCACTTTCCTTTAACTGCAGGTGCGTCAGTGACATGACTTCCCTTTACTGCAAGTGCATCATTCGAAGGGTGACGTAGTTCTCGATAGGTATAGGTGCGTCGATGCTACCAAAGGAAAAAAAATAGAGATTCGGACCCAAAGCTATGAAGATGGTCCTTCACGTTGATGTGTTCCCATCTCGATCTGCAACCTCCTGAAGATGTGAGATCGGACCGTGCTTTCCACTATGTGAAAAGGATTACCCCAAATACAGGTTATATGGATGAGGCCATGCGCTTTGATGCCATGTTAAAGTTTTTAACACGGGAAGAAGAGGAAAACACATGTGGGCATATTAATTGCCTTCTCATTATTAACCATAAGCTTATATAGGATTACATCACAACAGTACTATTGTCCAATACTATGGAATAGAAAATACTACAGGATAGCCAAGTGTCCTAGTCAAACTATAACCAACTAACAACTCAAATTTACTAGAATTAATGCACTTATGACCATTGAGATTACATTTCTTAACAAAAAGAACTCCCAAGACTCATTGTAGACCAATTTGGAAGTTCTAGGATTAAGTAGTAATTTGTTGGAAGCGCTGCCACGTCAGCTCGGTGACATGAAGAGCTTGAAGATCTTATCACTCTCTTCGCCGCAATTGAAATCTCTGCCCAACTCCTTTGGACTATTGACTCAGTTGACTCAGTTGCAGTTGAGGCGTTGTGGGATAGAATACTTCCCACAAGAGCTTTTCAAGATGAACAATCTAGAATCTTTGGAAGTATGGAATTGTCCATTTCGAGAACATCCATTTAGAAAGGAGATTGAAGGAGAAAGAGAAACACTCTTGTTATTAGAAGGGGTAGAATGGGTGAGAGCGTTGAATGAATTGAACTCCTCCAAAGACAGATGCATGCTTGGGCTCAAGAGGTTAGATATGAGGTGGTGCAACGAAATAAGGGAGGTATTTTTCGATGAAGGTCTCTTCCCTAACCTTAAACAATTGAGCTTGTATGGGTATCATGAATTGAGGCAAATAGAATGGTTGTGTGGTAGCAGCGGCTCAAAAGTTGAGGAGCTCATCGGTCTTGAAACGTTGTCTGTTAAAAATTGCGAGAAGCTCCAGAGCATACAAGGTTTGTCTTCTTTGGAGTGGTTGAGTGTTCGTGGCTGTGAGAAGCTCGGTAGCTTACAAGTAAATGTGAAGGAATGGCATGAGATACAAGAGTTGCCAGAGGTGGAACATTTGACTTCTTTAAAAACGATGAATGTTACTCAATGTGAGAAGCTCAAAAGAATACAAGGGTTGGGGCAACTCACAAAGCTTACACAACTAAATGTTATTGAATGCCATGGGATAATAGAACTGCCAGGTGTGCAACATTTGACTTCATTGGAGGAGTTGAATGTTAGTGGCTGCCAAAAACTCCAGAGCATGCGAGGGTTGGCAGCTTACAAAGCTTACATAACTAAATGCTAGTGAAAGCTTACATAACTAAATGCTAGTGAATGCCATGGGATAGCACAGCTTCCAACTGTGTAACATTTGACTTCATTGGAGAAGTTGGATGTTAGTGGTTGTCAAACCTCCGGAGCATGCAAGGGTTTGGGCAGCTTACAAAGCTTAAAAGGTTGAATGTGAGTAAATGCCATCAGTTACCAGAGTTGCCAAGTGTGGAAAGTTTGACTTCTTTAAAGATGTTGAATGCTAGTGGATGTGAGAAGCTTGAGATCATACCAAGGTTGGGGCTGCTCACAATGCTTAGAGAACTGAATGTTAGTGAATGGCATGGGATACCAGGGCTGCCAGATGATGAACATTTGACTTTGGAGAAGCTGCAGGTTAGTGGACCTGAAAAAATCAAAATCAAAAGCATTCAAGGGTTGGGGCAGCTCACAAAACTAACAGAAGTATATGTTGGTGAGTGCCATGAGATAACAGAACTACCAGGTCTGGAACATTTGACTTTTTTGAAGACGTTGAATGTTAGTGGATGCCAGAAACTCCAGAGCATACAAGGGTTGGAGCAGCTCACACAGCTTAGAGAATTAAATGTTAGGATGTGCCCTGAGATACATGAGCTGCCCAGTGTGGAAAATTTGGCTTCTTTCGAGAAGTTAAATGCGAGCAGATGCGAAAATCTCAAGAGCTTACACGGGTTACGTCAGCTCACAAAGCTTAGAGAATTAAACGTTAGTAAATGTCATGATATACCAGAGTTGACAGGTACGGAAAATTTAACTTCTAGATGTTAATGGATGCAAGAAGCTCCAAAGCATACAAGGGTTGGGGCAGCTCACAAAGCTTAGGAAACTAAGTGTTTGCAAATGCCATGAGATACCATAGTTGCCATGTATGGAAAATTTAACTTCTTTAGAGGAACTGGATGTTAATGGATGCAAGAAACTCCAAAGCATCCAAGGGTTGGGGGCGCAGCTCACAAAACTTAGAAAACTAATTGTTCGCAAATGCCATGAGATACAAAACGACTTAATAATCGTGAAGCTATATATTACTGTGCATGTTGTGAATGATTTGTCTAGACTGTGATCTATTACAGATCGACGGGTAAATCGTGATTGAGCTTTGTGTATGGATTTCGAGACATCGATCTATTATGGATCAATGTATAATTACTGTTGAACTCTGCATATTTCATTGATGGAAAATGTACAACTGTATATCACTGTGCAAGTCGACTATCGTTTTATCAAGACCTCGATCTACCATAGCTCGATGTATGAATATTGTTGAGCTATGTGTATTTAATTGACGGGAAATATAATGATAATTACACTCTGATTTTTACAGACCGAACGGTCTCAGGTAATGTTTCCTCTGCTCTAAATTTTTTATGAATAAAGGTTGCAAGAAAGTATTACACACACAGATCGGGTGATCTATTGTCAGCGATTTCTTGTACGCTGTAATTAATTGCTAAAACGGTTCATACCTAGGTGTAATGTGTATAATTTAGATTGTAATTTTCCACATATCAACTCCTCCTTTAATTGCACATACAGTCGATATTGATTGACTAGATGTACAAACTTGAGAAATGACGTAGATAAAACATAGAATATTTGTTTAAAACTCGTACAAAACCACCACTTACTCATATGGAAAACAACAGGTTTCCCAAAGTGAATTTATTTTGTTGACTTCTGGCTCATGGAAAAATTCTCACTAGGGAGAATCTAAAAAAGAGAGGTATACAAGGGCTTTCCCAATATCCTTTATGTTCCAAATAAGAAGAAACGATAGCTTCCTGGATTGCCCATTCGCTAAAGAAGTCTGGGGCATTGCATTTGCAAAAATAGGATTAGAGACCTCATCCCTCGCACCATCTAAGACATGTTCTCCTCTTGGGTCATCCATTTCATGAAAAAATACAAGGCCAAGTCTTTTCTTCAACAAGCTTGGTTGCCTCTTCCAAAATTTATTGGTTGAAAAATATGGCTGGCAAGGAATACACAAATATTTCAGAATGTTGGTTGTGTCTTGGACTAGCAACAGAACCAACAGATTCATTTATTGGTCTAGTTGCAATAGATGACAATGATTCGATGGATTCATTTGCTAGGATTTATGAGGTTGGGAGGTGAATATCAACATATGACGAATCAAATCTGAATGATGGGTTGGAGAATAAGAATGAAGATGAGGGTGAATTAGAAGATGATGAAGATGATGGGTTGGAGATTGAGGATAAAGATGCTAGCTCCTTTGCAAGCTGGTAACAAGTCATATTTCATTTATTCATCTCTGCAATGAGTAATATTCCTATCCTCTCTTTGGAATTAATATATTAGCATTGCATTTGAGGATTATTTCATTTCATGGCATTCATTTATTCATCTCTGCAATGAGTAATATTCCTATCCTCTCTTTGGAATTAATATATTAGCATTGCATTTGAGGATTATTTCATTTCATGGCATTCATTTATTCATCTCTGGAATGAGTAATATTTGTTGTTGGTAACTAACAAATAGATCATGTAGAACCACTAGCTGTTGAATATGTGTCTCTCCACTTGATAGAAATATATGTGGCACCGTTTGACCCCTTGGGTTAAATTGCCTCGATAGGGAAATAGTGCAATGAATCATAACGTTGAATGAACTGTCATTAATCCAACTAGTGGTGAATTGCTAGGATGAGTTCATTAGAGTTGTCTTGTATTTCTGCTAAAGATTGGGCAACCAACCGAATGACATTTTAGCTAGGATGAGTTCAACAACTCTGAGAGTTAGTTGTTGATGTACTAGTTTGATATTGATCAAATTTTACTATACCACTAGGTCATTGATGGTATTAGAGATGGATATCTTAGCTAGACCAATCATGGGGTGATACTCCACATGAATAGATGTCCGTAGGCTCATACGAATTACCATAGAAATGACTTGTCTTTTTATTTCAAATTACATACTCTATACACACCTTTAAGTTCTATCTTAAATATGTTGAAATCCATTATCCAACTCTAAAAATGCCTTTGCATCTTAAATACAAACTAATTTGTATTTATAATGGTAAATATACATAAAATTCTCCCAATTTATACCTTATCTCTAGGAGATATGATTGATGAGAAACAATTCTAGGAAGATGAATGCATGACAAACACCACCATGGCTTCTGTATTTATGATATCTTGACCTAATAAAATATTAAATCTATTATTCAATTCTAGAAATTCCTTTGCATATGAAATCCAAGTCGATTTTATTTATAATTGTAAACAACTACATATTTTGTCAATTTATACTTGATCTTCAGGCCATAGATTGATGAGAAGCAATTCTATGAAGCTGAATGTGAGACAAACACCATCGTGGATTCATTATTTCTAAGCTCATGACCTACTAAAATATTAATTCATTATCCAACTCTAACAATGTCTTTGCATTTGAAATCCAAGCCAATTTGTATTTATAACTGTAAACAACTAGCAGATTCTGTCAATTTATACCTTATCTTCAGGCAATAGATTGATGATAAGCAATTCTAAGAAGCTGACTGCAGGGAAAGAACCACCATGGCTTATGTATTTATGAGATCATGACCTAATAAAATATTAAATGGGAAAAAGGAAAAAATACACCCAAAATAGGAAATTCCCGCAAACGAGAAAAATTCCATATACCATTTGCCAATCACGCAGGCCACCAAATCCCATGGGCCACAGAACCATGGGTCACAATATCTATATATACATGTGATGGTGCCCCATTTCACATACCATACATTATCCACCTCAGTTATGTCATTACTCTGTCAAAATTCCATTGAGTCCTTTTTACCCATATGTTGAGTTTTGGTACCTCTTGCGATGTGTAGCTGGAGACTACGGAGCTGCTAGGACACCAAGAACCTACTACTTTGGAAGGTTGCAAGGGCCCACATTTCTAGGTATTTCTTACGGTCCTAGATTGTGCTCTTTTAAAACCATTTTAGATTGATGTTAGCTTAATGTATGCTTAATCTAGATCTAGTTTATTTTTCATTATTTGCACCACCATTCAATCTATTACTAAGACTTCCATAAGTCTTAGCAGGTGCTTTTTAGTACTAGCTAGTGTGAAAACACTAACTACAAAACCCATTCCAGAAATTTGAGACCCCCTTTGTTGTATTATTTGGATTTCTGAGCCACTGAACATAGAGTTAGCTTTCAGATATTTTGTATTGATAACATTCTTCCACGGTCCTGTGCCACAAATTTTTTTCTAGAAACTTTTCTGACATAAATCTTGAATGAACAATGCAAATTTTTAATATCCCACGTTCTTTGGAAGGGATAACCTACCCCAACTATCCAAATGCATTTTGTCCCCTTTATCAGTACTAGACCATAGAAAGTTAAACGTTTTCCTTCTAATAAGATTCATAATTGTATGGGGTACTTTTGCTAAAGGCATCCAATATACAGGAATCCCAACAATAACAGATCTAACCAAGGTGAGTCTGCACCCTAAAGTTAACAACTTGTAGCACCAATTTCCTATTCTCTTTTTTTTTTTAATTTCTTAACAAACCACATCCAATCTGCAACCTTATAATTATTAGGCTTCAAATATTAGCCTAAATATTTGAAGCCACCTTCAATGTCCTCTATTTTGAAGGGTTAAAAAGCAACAATCTGTGAGAAAGTATCATCTGGGATAACATTTTTTAGGAAATGGGATTTCTTGGAGCTCACCTCCATGCCAGTAGTAGCACAAAATACAGATATGACCTCAGGAAAATTCTCCCAATCCTTCACCGAACCTCTACCAAGTAACACTACATCATCAATAAAAAGCAAATGTGTAATAAACTAAGAGGTTGCAATCTTAATACTTGAAAATTTGCCATCATTCTTAGCAGCAATTATCATCCTATTAAGACCTTCAATAACCATCAGGCACATAAATGGTGAAAGTGGATAGCCTTGAATTAACCCCCTGGAGCACTTAAAAAATTTTGTTGGGAAGCCATTTACAAGGACAACAAGACAAGCAGAAAATAGTCAGTCGGGTATGATGCCATGTAGAACTCCTCTTTGTTTTGCTTCAACCCTTCTTGAGCTGCTAATATAGCCCGAGCCATGTTCTCTAAGATGATATCTTCCCAATTATAAATAGTACCGTGTGTGGTAATTTGGTACATCAGGGGAATCCAACTAAGTTTGTAAACATTTGCAGTTGATTTTCCAAAGGTCCTGCATAGAAGCATTGCTACAATCCTAAAAGGAGTTTTCAGACTGTTTGTCTCATGCTCCCCACTAGATCTCTACCTCAACTGCTTACCTGGGAGTAGCATTTTCTTTGCATATTCCGAGTGATCTATTGTTACACTATTAACCTAATCATCTGTCAGGAAGGATTTGGGAGCTGGCAGTTTATAAGCTTTGCTTATGTGTGCAGGTTGAAATGAGGCAAATCCATTTCCATTAACTCCTACAATGATTTTGAGTTTGGCATATACATGGGGAAGGATCCAACCTATTACTTCGGAACACGGGAACAGTTCTGGTCGAGTAGCAACCTTGTGGAGACCAGATTTCTTTATATTCTGATATATCACTATTTCTTTGATTGTAGCATCTGGCATGTTCTGATCTCTGATGAGTTGGTAGATTTATCCCCACTTGTATTTAGGGATTATTCCAGTGAAATCTCTCGTGCCTTCAAACTCGATCTCCATGGTGGATTCTAGGACTATTTCAATGTCTGAATCTGATTCCACCACTTTTCCTTTTCGTTTAGAAGCTCTTCAAGACATGTCGGGGTCCTGCAAAATAAAAGCAGTATCAAAGCTTGACATTGTCTGTGTTTGCAATATAAGCAGAAATAATAACACAAGGTCTACAGAAAAAATACTGAATAGCGTATTTTCATCTTTGTCTCAAATCTACAAAATGAGATTATGTGTATGCCTAAATGTCTATGCTATCCATCAAGTTACACAATTACTTCCAATGCAAACTACTGCTGAAGTTAATGTAGATTTCAAACAATTCTCTATTATGAAAACAATTTTGAAACTAGCGACTCATATTTTTCATTTCTTATCAAACAAAATAACCATGTTGAGGATTGGGGATAGAATCGTCATAGTAGTCGTTTTCTTTGGTGATGGACTTAGGGTTTAGCGCCAAGTTTCCACAATTTTCTAAACACGGGCTCATAAATTTTAGGGTTTCAAATAAAGTGAATGGAAATGATAATAAGAAGGTTTCAAATCAAGCACTGAGTATAACATTCATTTATTTTCAACTTTTCTTGGATTTAACCTATAAGTTCAAATGTTTATGATACCAACTATGCATAAAATTATTTTAATGCAAACTACTTCTAAAGCAAAAGTATATTCTAATATGCAATCATGCTAAAACAAATACTAAGAGTAATTTCATCAACCATTTCAAATGGAAATAAAAAAATTGATCTACGCCCTCCTAGGGATTGTTGGTGTTATATGCCAGATTTCAGTGGTCCTTTTAGAATCTCAATAAGCTTAGGGTTTCCATCCCGTTTTGCAAAAACGCGATTGCAAAATATGCCCTCGTCAAGCTCTAGGATTCCAAACTTCTGCTTGACAAACTGTTTGGATCTAAGCTCCTAGTCAATTTGGAAAATTCCTAAAAGAGGGCATGCCAACACCTCAATGTGCACTCCGCTGGTTAGGGTTCAATGTTTTCTTCAATCATGGATTCATCTGAAATTGATCAACGGGTACATAGAAAGGAGAGACGAATCTGAGGCGATCACTCCCTTTTGAAATGAAAACGGCAGGCTCAAAAAAACTTGCAAAACTAGGGAAAAAAGAACAACACTCACCTAAGCTCTGACACCAATAAAAAACAAACAAGTTTATTAGGTAAGACAAAGGGACCTACCTGGAAAGGCTAAGCATGTCTCCGAGCTGGCGTTCGAGTTGGAAATTTTCCTCTTCTAGGTGGCGTGATCAAGCGAACGGATTTCAAGGTTCCAATATTAGAACGAAATGACCTCCCTTTGCAAATAAATAAAGTCTAAACCCTAACTTCTCATCAAAACGCTAGTGGTGGGCTTGGAGTAAAATGTTTTATTCAATAAGAATGACTTATAGATCAAAATGATCATTTCGAATATTTATACATCGGTGTTGAATTATGATAATTTCGATGTGTTTCGGACCAAAATTTATTTTGCATCAAAACAATCGACGATCAAATTAATATTGATACCAATAGCAGAACTACAACCCCTTTTGATTGAAAAAGCAATGGGAAAAGCTTCTATTAAGCCACCCATTTTCGAGTCTATAAGAGAAATGACTTTGAAAAGCATCAGGCCAAAAATAGCTTTGGGTGTGACCATTTCAGACTAAAATTTAAAAGGACTCTGATATAACGACGGACAGTTATAACATACCCAAAATTCGTATAAGCAAACTAAGCTACTATAGTTTTAAATAATCATTAATACAATCAAATAATAAAACACTTACTTGAAACAATGCAAATAACAACTTGGAGAAATCAGCTCCTCCCAACCATAGGAGAGAGCAACTCAACCGTTATCCCAACTCCACCCTCGAGTTGGATCACCACCATGAACTAGAACACCAAGCAACACTTCCACATGGCACTCTCTCTCAGATTCTATAACAAGCTCAAATGATGGACTTATGAAAGAGAGAAACACTCAACATAGTTTCTCCATGCACAACACAACGTCCCGTGCTATCTCAGTGCACCAATATATATATTTTTTCCCAGGTCATGTGTCATGCCAATCAAATATTCAATCAATCCTTCAATCCCTATGATTTAGGTTTTTGTTTGGTAGTTGAGATTTTAGATGGATTTGATTGGTAAAAAACTCCCTTGCTTTCTTTACACGTGTTCTTTGTGCCATGGTGGTGTCCCCTCATTTTGCTGGATTCTCCAAGTGTCTTTTTCTTTTATTAATAATAAAATAAATAGCTTGTTGTGTAAAGTGTCACTCAATCCTCTTGTGAGTTTTTTTGAGTTTTTAAATAACTCTTACAAAAGTAATTTTGTTTTTTTTTAAATTGTCACAAATATTAAATCAAAATAAAATAATAATGTCTTAGGGTTATCACATTTCTCCCCCCCCTTATTCTTAACACCATCCTCGGTGTTCTTTATTTTGATCTCTCTTGCTCATTCCGAAACATGGAGGGATATGCCTCTCGCATTTTATCCTCAATTTCTCATGTTGCCTCTTCAAGGCTGAAGTGATTCCATTGCACTTTTATTTGAACAATGGCTCGATTCCGTAGCATGTGTTCCTTCCTGTCTCTAATACACAAAGCTTCGGTCTAGAACTCGCCCCCGGGTTCTACCTGAATTATATTCCAATCAATTACATCAGTAGCCTCATACACATATTTTTTTTTAATAAAGTTACATGAAATACATTGTGTATTTTTATAGTAGGGGGAAGTGCAAGCTACTAAGCTACCAGGGAATTCCATATCATAGAACATGTAGTTTAGTTCCAATAACCTTATCATGGAAAGTTATGAGACTCTTGCTATTATTAACTTTGCAAACTATTTTGCTAGATACTTGATCCTTGACCATCATCAACTTTAATGTATTAACATTCAAAACAATAATCATAAAATGACTATTTTCTTTATAAAAATCATCATCTTAATGCAATGAATACATCTATCTGTTATCTCCATAATCAAGAGTGGAATGTTATAAAACTCGGTATAACTTAATTTATTAAAAAAGTACTTATTTGATTCTTGAAGGCCTTTGCGACTGAAGATGTGACTGTAACTTTTGGATCTTTATCTTCCAATTTTAATCATCTTGGATCCTTTACTCTTCCTGCATGTTTTTATTGTTCCTCTTCCTTTCATAACCTGCACTTTACACAACTCATACAAGGTCTTACAAAATTTTTAGCATAACATATGCATAACATGATTTTTTTCAATTTCAATAAGAACGTAAGTAACCACAATATATTGTTGTTGTTGTTAATGGTAACTCTTCGATTCTTTTTTTCATCGACATTTGTGTTCTTATCATCGTAAGAGAACATAAAACATATATGTGATGATCATTTTTCATTATAGCAAAAAGAATACATAGGTAAAACAACCATTTACTTATCTTCTGAAGTACCATCTTTCATTTTCATTCTCGGATGATAATCCTCTTAGTTAGTCTTTAACTTGCTATAGACATATCCTTCATTCACAGGTTAGTAGCATTCACATGTTATACAACTTGATGAGAACTTATACTCAAAATGAGAACTCTAGCCATAAAAAATCACATTTTGCGTCAAAAGCACAAAAAACAACCCTGAATCGAAAAGTGTTCCTACCGGTAGCATCATTTTTTTTCGAAGCTAAAATTACAACTTGTTGGTAACCTTGGGTGGTGTCGCTGTAATCAAACCATAAAATAGGCCTGAAATTGAAAATGGTAGCGTGCATTTTTTATTCATTTTTATTTAGGGGGCTAAAATTACAACTTGTTTGACATTGTTTCCTTAACAGTCGACGCCTTCGCAATGTGAATGCCAAAATCAGTCTATGAATCGAAAAGAGGTGCTACCAATGGCACCTCTTTTCTTTGTCGGGTTACATTTGAAGGAATTTCTAAACCATGCCTTGAAAATATTTAAATTTGAAAAAAAAAATTTAAAAATGAAAAAAATTCATAACAATTTCAAGAAAAAAAATATTAAACAAATTTTCACCGAAAAACCCTTAAAAAACAAAAAAATGAAAAAAAAAAATACATGTTTTAAACAACACATTTTGAAAAAAAATTAAAAATTGAAATGAACGACATGCATATATATTTAAAAATCAAAATAAAAATAAACTAAAAAACAAACCTAGCTTAAAAAGGTAAATATTAAAAAAATCAAATAATTAAAAAATTAAAAATACAAGAAAAAAAACATAATAAAAATAAAAAACTAAAAATAAACATTATAAAGTTTTAAAAATAAAAAAAGGAGGAGTTAATTTTAAATCTTAATGGGGAGGGGGAGAGAACGTGAAGGATGAGGGGGTGGGTAGTGGGGTAGGGAGGGGAGGAGTGACGTGGGAGGGGAAAAAACAAACCTAGCTTAAAAAGGTAAATATTAAAAAAATCAAATAATTAAAAAATTAAAAATACAAGAAAAAAAACATAATAAAAATAAAAAACTAAAAATAAACATTATAAAGTTTTAAAAATAAAAAAAAGGAGGAGTTAATTTTAGATCTTAATGGGGAGGGGGAGAGAACGTGAAGGATGAGGGGGTGGGTAGTGGGGGAGGGGGGAATCCACCACTCTCCCACCATCATTTTTTGTTTTTTTGTTTTTTTTTAATTGTTTAAAAATGATTTATTTTTAATAGTTTTAGTTTTTGAAAGTTTAGTGTTTTTTTGTTTTTTTTTTATGCTTTTTTTAAAAGAAGGTTTTTAAAAAAATAAAAAATAAATAATTTTTGGTCATGGTTTAAAAATGTCTGGAAATGTAACTCGAAAAAAGAAAGAGGTACTACTGGTAGCACCTCTTTTCGAGTCACTGGTTTATTTTAGCATTTGCGTTGGAAAGTCGTTGGTTGTTAAGGGAACGACGTCAAAAAAGTTGTAATTTTAGCTCCGGGAAGAAAAATATGTTCTATCATTTTTTATTTGGGGGTCTATTTTACAGTTTTTATTACAACGACATCGTGCCGCACTGCTCGAGGTTACCAAAAAGTTGTAATTTTCGCCCCGAAAAAAAAGCAGTGCTACCGGTAGAACCACTTTTTGATTGGGGGTTGTATTTTGATTTCTTTAACACATATAAAAAAATGAGAACAATGTCGGGTTCTCGTCAAGTTGTATAACTTGTTCATTATATCAGAGATTTTCGGGAAACCAACCTCAAAACTTGACACTCACCCCCAGTTTTGGATGATATTTGCATACATCATACTTAATCATTAGGGAAGCTAACAACCAATTTGATTGGAAACTTTTACTCCTACGTCCCATTATTATATCATGGGGATGAAAGACTCCAACAACTCTTTGTTGTACCTAGATCTCTCCCTTGAGAACTGCCACCAGATTACAAGTGGACTTATGGGATTTAAGCTTTTGAGATTACTCCTCTTTTGATTGCCAATAAAATGTTTTCATCCTCAAAACATAATGGTCGTTCTGTTCCCCTGACATTATTTTTAATTTAGTTGGCCTAAGTCTTTCCATTGATGATCACCCACCCTCTCTCTTTTCCACTCAAGCTCACTTGATTGAATCCAGAAATTTACTTTCTTTTCCACTCAAGCTCTCTCGCTTGGGTCCAGGAAATTACTTTATTTTCCACTCAAGCTCTCTTGCTTGATTCTAGGAAAATTACATTAGCATGTTGGGGCTTAATCATCAATTTTGTCACTTGGTGTACCCCAAAAATCACAACAAATCGATTTTGTTAGCTGCAATAATCATTTATGCAACAAAGATAATGTGTTATGATCATAAACTCATCTTCATCAAGCATAGACAATTAATATAAACTTGTGTATATTCATACTTAGCTTGTTCAAGTTTAAATGGTATTCAACATGTGCTATAGTAGTAGATCTTTACAAAATCATATCTTGTCCTTCTATACAAAATGAACATTTTCTCATTCACATGTTCATTCAATTCTTTCCTAATTCATGTATTTACTAGACTACCTAATCCAAACTCTAATGAAATAATGTCAATCAAATTTTAGTAATCTTCTACCTTTTAACAAAGATCATTTATTTATCCATTGATTAATTAAAACATTAGTGATGAAAGGAAATCTGCGGAAGAATTTTTAAATTCGACAGTTTCGAACCTTTTAAGTAGGTTCATCCTCAGGAGAAGCAAATCTCACTCTTTTTAGCACGGGGAAATGAAATATAAATATTGTTTGTTTAGTTTTTTTAGGGTTAGGGTTTAGCATAGTTGTTTTTAGTCTTAACTGGAACATGTCGGTTTAGTTTTTAGGGTTAGGGTTAAGCATAGTTGTTAAAACATTTTAATATTTTAAATTTATTTAGTTTAACATAAATAGAATATTGCTTAAGTAATTAATTATTATTTAATTCTCTATAGTGTTAAAAATATAATGTGTTTTTTAATGTAACAAATTTATTAGTGTATTAGAATAGTTTAAGTTTTATGTTTTTCTATAAAGTATAATCATTATTTGAAATTTTTGAAATTATTTAATCACTATTTTATAAGGTATAGTATTTTAATAAAAAAAATTATAAGGTATATTATTTTAGTAATAAAAAAATTTGTTTTATAAGGGAAAGTATTTAAAAAAAAATTAAAAAATTTTAATTTTTTTTAATATAGTATAAAATTATTATTGATTAGAAAAGTTATTAATAATAAAAATTATAAATTAAAGGTGTGTAGTTATATTAAATAATTTGACTATTAATTTTTAGTATAGTGTTAGGATTATTAATAAATTCAATGGCATATTGAAGTGTATATTATTCATCCATCTTATTTATATGTTTATTAAATTAAGTTGTTCTTAATTGTTTCATAAATGTATATGTCTTGTTGGATTTATCAAACTTAACTTGTTTTGAGTTTATGAATTACAGGTTTCCAGGCTTCTTTTAGTTTGAAGCCATCACCTCGGTTGAAATTCCTTCTACATTTCTCAATTTCTATAGCTTCGTGAGTTTTTCCTTTGTGATATTGAGGAACAATGGCTAAGACCTTAGAGTCTTCTAAGCAAATATGTTGTTTCGTGTTATGAGCATGTTCAACAATGGCTGATTTTTTTATTCTTTCATGTCGTAGGTTTGCGCTATGTTCCTTTAATCTAATTGCGATTGATCTTCCAGTCTCACCTATGTAGGCTTCGCCACATGAGCAAGGTGTTTTGTATAAACCTTTTTGGTTTTTGGGATCAATAGGGTCCTTGGCTTTGTCAAGCATGGTTCTCAAGGAATTAGGAGGATCAAAGGACACCATAATGTTATTCTTTTTTAGAACACTCGCAATCTTGTTAGTGGTGCCATGTATATATGGAAGGGTCATTCTAGGGCGGTTTTTATCAACTTTTTTTTTATTGATTTTATTTTTGTTCTTCTTTTTTATGTTGTGGAAAACTTTATCAACATCTTTACATTTATAACCATTGTTTATGAGGGACTCTTTAAGGTTCTTTAGCTCATCTTCCAAGTGGTCTTGATCTGAGACTCACCATGCACGTGTGGCTAGGGTGTTTATAATACCAACTTTCTTGGCTGGATGATGGTGTGAGTTGGCATGGAGGTATCTATCCGCGTGAGTTTTCTTTCTGTATACTTGGTGAGAAAGAGAACCATCCCGATTCTTTGTGAAAAGAACATCCAAGAAAGGAAGGGAGTTATGTACCTCTTTTTCTATGGTGAATTTAATACTTTCACATTGATTATTCATATGGTTTAAGAACTCATTCAGTTTATCCTCCCCATGTGGCCAGTTACTAAAAACATCATCTACAAATCTGAGCCACCACTTTGGTTTATGTGGAAATGCATTGATTGCTTTATCTTCTAGATCTTCCATGAAAAGATCAGCAACAACGGGAGAAAGTGGTGAGCCCATGGCCACTCCTTCTGTTTGTTCATATATTTCTCCTTGAAAGCAGAAGTAGGTAGACTTAAGCAAATATACACAAGTTTAGCTATCTCAGGGTTTGATACTTTTTTTATTACCTCAATAGCTCTATCAATGGGAATTTTTGTATAGAGAGATACGACATCAAAACTAAATAATGAATCATTTTTATCCATTTTCCAATCTTTCATTTTTTCTACTAGTTGGGAGGAGTCTTTAATGAATGAGAATGTTTTTCCAACTAAAGGTTTTAGGATCTTAGCTAGGTTCTTTGCTAGATCATAAGTAGGTGAGCCTCTTGTGTTTACAATGGGTCTTAAAAGGATGCCTTCTTTATGTATATTTGGTAATCCATATATACGTGGCATAATTCCATTTTTAGGAGTGATTTTCTTCTTGATTTCATCCACATTTCATCACCCAGGGAGGATTTTTTGATCGCATTAGTGACATCTTTAACTACTTTCTTCATTGGGTCTTTTTTTATTTTTCTGTAGCAACCACTTTCCAGATGCTGAATTATCTTTTATTGATAGTCTTCTGTTTTTATAATGACTGTGGCATTGCCTTTATCCGCTTTCAGGATCATAACATCTTTGTTTTCTTTCGGCCTCCTTAACGCCATATATTCGTCCTTGGTTATGTTACTCCTCGGTGGTTTGGATTTTTTCAGAATTGTGGCACACTCTAATCGAATGTCTTATGCCTTCTCTTCTGGTAAATCTCTAATGGTCTCCTCAAAAACGCATATGATATCCTCATGTGGGATGCGTTTGGGAGCAACGATGAAGTTTAAACCTTTCTACAGGAGGTTATCGGTGTTGCTATCCAATTCGATGTCTGCTAGGTTAACAACGCAGCTCTTAAATGTAACAGAATCAGGATTTTGTTCTGATTGCAGGTTATTAAACTTACGAGTTTGCTTATCCCTGGCTTTTTCCAGGGCCCTTTCAGCCTTAAGTGCATTTGCGGTGTTCACATTGATCCAGTAATCCAAACGAAGTTCTTTTGCTAACGTTGTGTGTAGATTATAGGCTTTCAGGGACAACGTGTCAAGTTCCCTTCTATTGCACCTTATTTCACCTCTAACGATTGATAAGCTTAATTCTGTAAATGAGTGTTCATGGTTACGTTTTAGATTATGTTTTATTTTAGCGAAGCAAGGAATGATTTTATTATCACGACAATTTTTTTTAAAAACCAGGTCTACTGCGCGGTGGGAGATTAATTAAAACATGTTATAGACAAGCTAATTCATACATCAATCTCATATGCAAGCTGATGTTAATAAAGAATAGCACTTTCAAAATTATTATTTCACAATCATTGTATTTAATAGCCTATCTACATCTTCCTTTCAAAGATTTAACAATGATTCATACTAGCTTGGACTTAGACTTAGACTTAAAATTATTTTGTAACAATCCCAATTTTTTTATAAAAATTGCAGAAATTTTAAAAAAAAATTACAATTCTCAATAAGAACTAACTATATTGTATAACTTCTTGATATTGATCATACTTAAACTTGCTTATGCTTTTCTAAAACATACATCCACTCATATTTTCATGAACCACTTTTCTTTTCCCTCTTAAAGAAAATAATTATAATGTCTACACATATTTAACCATAATTTATTTATATATATAATCACAACATTGGCATATATATCTTATCAAGTAAATATACCAAATTTCTTTTTAAATTTATCTAAATATTATAAACCTTACTAATTCCTTTTATATATATATATATTCATTCCAACCATAGTAATTATAATTACCACCTCTCTCGATCCTATTTTTCATAGTAAGTTCACCCCGTGAATCTCTAAGGAAGGTTCCTATTTGAATTCAATATTCTTAACAATATTGAATTCAAGCATTAATTTTCCACTTGGTTAAGTGTTCAATATTTTATGATCATAAACCTCTTAACTGTGAATGAAACATATTTATGAGACACATGTATTATGTCCACCTTCAAAATGTGTAACTGTTTACAATCCAATAACAGAGTGCGTTCTTTTTTTAAATTTAATTATATCCATGTCATATTGGCTATGATGTCTAAATAACAATTAACATAAATGACTTCTGCTAACAATTAATTTATGCGTTATCATGAATTTTATAAGAGTTAGCTATCGAACTTGTTCTTTATGTTAAACCTTAATTCTATAGTAACCAAGCTATTAGATGGTGTGTAAGCAGCCAATCTTTTCGGTTGAACTACACGATGTCAACGGTTAGAGATGTCGATAAACTAGTGACAATGCTTGGCGTAATAACTGGGAGCTGAAGGGAATGAAGAAGGTTAACGCACTGTACAAGGCTTCGGTCTGAGATGTGTCTTAGTGTTCTAACTTAGGAGAGCTGCCAGGTATGGAAATATAGGTATCTTTGGAGGACTTTCGCTCATCTGAAAGTGTGAAACTGAAGAGGATACAGGGGTTGGTGCATGGTACAAAGCTTCGGTTGATGTTTGTTGTTGGGTGTTCTAAGTTAGGGAAGCTGCCAAGTTTGGAAACATTATAATCTGACAAACAAACAGATTCAACACTTCTCACCGGTATTTACACAGATGTTAATACAACTCTCACCGGTATTTACACAGATGTTAATACAACTGATATAAAAAATACATCAACCATTACACAACAGGGCCAACGATTACAACTGCCGAGTTTGAGTTCCTTCAAACTTTAGACAGAGTAACTGCTTTGATAAAAAATAAAACGATACAACGCTAACTCACACTATATCACTCAAATACGTTTTTTTTTTCCACCGATTTATTACATTCTTTAACACAAAAATAGACCACAGTAATTTCACATTACGGGTTAATACCCATATGCTGTAAGAGTTTTAATTATTCATAAGATTTTAGATCACAACCTCGTCCCGAAACGATCGATCGCTACACAGTATTTAATCTAATTTGAATATTGAAATAGAGGCGAACTAAAAATTAATACCCCAGCTCGACTGAGTTCACACATAATCCCCAAACTTTAAGATCAATGAATTACAGAGCGACTGGATTCAACCCCAATCCTCCAATTTTCAATTAAATTGCTTAGCGATTTTGTAAAATATACAGGAAATCGAGATTTTAACTCAAGAGAACTCCATAAAATAAATTAAAATTTTATGATCCCAACAATACTGTTAGAGATCGATCAATTGGTCTAGAACATGTTCATTTTATATAACGTCTACCAATTTCAGACGTCCATAATAGAGGTTTGATCTTTCTTTCATAAATATCTTTATGTCATATAACCCGAATTCACATTTAAACGAAAATAAACAGAAAAATTGATTCGAAAATCCGGGCACTTTGAGTATTGAAGCACAACTCAATGTACTAAAACATTATCCATCTTTTTTCACCGAAGAAGAAGGGCAAGCTATTGGTAAACCTGTTTCATTGGAAGAGCTTGAAAAAGTCTTGAAGCTTTTTAAAAAAGAAAAGAGCCCTTGGCCCGACTGTTGGACCGTTGATCTTTTTATTGTTTTCTGGGATATAATGGGTTCTGATTTGGTGGAGATGGTTGAATATTATAGAATTAATGGCTGGGTTGCTCGAGGGATAAACTCAACTTTTTTAACCTTGATACCCAAGAGCAATAAACCTCTTACTTTCCACGATTTCAGACTGATTTCTCTGTGCAACTTGGTTTACAAGATTATTATCAAAATTATTGCTAATAGAATTAAGCCTAAGCTCTCGGAGTGGATGTCAAAGGAGCAGTTTGGTTTTCTGGCTAATAGACAAATTCTTGATGCGGTTGGAATCACTCAGGAAGTTTTTCATATGGTCAAATTGAGGAAGCAAAAAGCTCTGATGCTCAAAATAGATCTTGTTAAAGCTTATGATCAGGTTAACTGGGACTTGATGTGCTTGATGCTTCTTCAAATTGGTCTCTCTCGGGTTGCCATAAACTGGATTATGGCATGTGTCATGACAACTAATTATTCGGTTTTAATTAATGGCAATCCAACTCCTTTTTTCAAGAGTCACATAGGTCTGCAGCAGAGATGCCCTCTGTCTCTGCTATTGTTTTTGCTGGTTATAGAAGGTATTACCAGGTTGATAATTGGAGCCAAAGTTGATGGGAAAGTTAAAGGGATTCACTTTTCTAAGACTTTCTCCAGTACTCATCTACTTTTCGTGGATGACGTAATGCTTTTTGGTACTCATTCTATTGAGGAGTGGGAGACATACTCTTCTCTTATCTTTTTATTCTGCAAAGCGACTGGTATGGAGGTAAGTCAAAGTAAGTCGGTTTTCATTCACAATCTGGTTGACAATTCCGTACTACAACAGGTTCATTCATTCCTTCCTTACAATGCTACTTTCCTGAATGATGGAGTAAAGTACTTGGGGTTTTTTTATAAAGACTAACAATTATAGTGTTCAATATTGGAAATGGCTGATCAGAAGGTTTGAAAAAATATTAATTTATGGTGTCATAAGTGTTTGTCCTTGGGAGGCCGTCTAGTTCTTTTAAATTCTGTCCTTGGTAGCTTGATAGTGTATTGGGCATTATTGGCTCAATTACCCCATTCTATTCTCCACAAAATGAAGAGTTTAATGTTCTCTTTCCTTTGGTCTAGAAATACAGACTCTGACCATTATCATTGGAAAACTAGGAGATTTTTATCTCTTCCGAGAAGATATGGAGGCTGGAATATAAAAAATGTTTTCTGGTTTAATATGGCGCTATCTTTGAAAAGTTGTTGGCGAGGGATCTTTGGAGACAACTTATGGTCTGATCTATTGCAAGTGAAGTATATAAAGAAGGATCGATGCAGCTGGGTTAGAAAACCTTCGATCAATCCATGCTCTGCGTCTTTTTTTTGGAATGGGTTCATGAAATTATTCCCCTGGATTAGCTCTTACCTTTCATGGCACATTGGTGATGGTAATAATGTGATTGTTGGCATTGATCCTATCATGGGTATTGAGTCGGAGTGTTTTCTTTGCCTAAAACTTCGAAATCATTTCAAGGATTATGGATTGATTTATCTGACCCACTTCAGGCGTAAGAGTGGTTTAGTGCTTGATAACTCCTACTAGTATACTGCTTCTGACCTTGGGATCTCTGGTAGTTGGGAAATTGAATGGAATGGATATTTGAAGAATTTAAATAATGTTGCGATCAGACTTTCTTTTGGTAAAGACTGTCTTCCATGGTCAAAAATTTCCTCTATAGGACAAGTTTCGGCCAGCAGTTCATATCATGTTATTATCGAAAATCATGTTAAGGCTGATAAGAAATGGTCGTTCACAGCTCTTTGGAAGTGGAAGCTTCTGCTGAAAGTTAAGTGTTTCCTATGGTTGGATTTTAGCAACAAACTTTTAACCTGGGATAATCTATTGAGACGTGGTAAACAAGGTCCAAATTTTTGCAGCTTGTGCAAAAAAGGTGATGATTCGGTGGCTCATATGTTTTTTCATTATGGCTTCTCCACTGATGTTTGGAAGATTGTTTGCAATAGGTTGAAGAAGGATTTTGTTTGGCCCTCTATTGAGTTCGAAATGCCTATTTCTTATGGTTTCAGAAATTCAGGCAGTTGAAAAATGTTCCCGAATGTGTGGCTTGGTCAATCTGGCACTTCCGTAATTGGGCTATCTTTCATGATGACCATCCATCGGTGGATGCGGCTGTGGTTTTCTTCTGGAATTTTTTCTCCCATTACAATACTACTTCCCTTATCTGTAAGAATCCTAGCAGAGGTATTAAGCTGATCCATGATTATCACTCTGCTATTGGATTTTTTGATGGGGCTGCGACAGTTTCTGGATGTTGTGTTGGATTTATCATCTATTGTTGCGAGGACCTTACCTATAAATTCAAACTTATGTGTGGACATGGGACAAAGGCTAAGTTGCTTGGTTTGTGGGGGCTTCTGAAAGCTGCAATTTGTTGTGGCTTAAGTTCTTTCAGGGTTTATGGCGACTCCCCAGTCATTGTTAATTGGGAAAAAGGAAAACATCGCCTGAAAGACTCTCATCTCAATTACTGGCGTGAAAGAACCTCATTTTTAATGTATTGGTTCTGTGAGATTTCTATTGATCATACTTTTAGGGAAAATAATGATGTGGCGGATGCCTTATCCAAAGAGGCATTTGATGGATCTGCTGGCATTCTCCATTGGGAAGAATGGGTCGAAAGGGAACTTACTCTCTCTGGAACTATACCTTTTTTCTCTAATGTCATTTAGTTATTTGCCAGTTTGATGTCTGATTTTGATGTAGTGATGTTGGTTCAACTATGTCTGATCTTTTATTTTTGGTTGTAAATACTGCTCAAGCAGTTGGAACAGATGATCCTATTTTTGATAAAACAGGACTCTCATGATCTATCTTTATACTTTTTTATTTCTACTTGAAATAACAAAAATATAGTTACAGAAAAATTGATTTTTCTTTTTAGAAATACACACATATATAAATTCTTTTAATTTCTATTAATACAACCTTTTATGTATGCATCCATATAAGGTAAGAATCTCTTTAATACATGTATATTTAAACTTCGCTGATACACCCCCTTTCATATATGCATTTACATAAATTTAGGACACCTTTAAATACATATTTATTTTCTAACTTTAATCATTCAATCTTTTTCATATATCTATAAAATTAGAATCACTTTTAAATTTTTAATACATATTTATTTAATGATACAATCTCTTTGATATATATATTAGAATCACTTTTAATACATATTTATTTAATGATACAACCTTTCTTATATATGGTGTATATATATATGTTTATTGGTTGTGGCTCGGATGGTTGGGAGGAAAGATTGTTGCCCTTCCCACTCAGATTCAATTCTTGTAAGTGATATGATGCTCTTATTAAACCCTATTGTAATGATTATATTTCAAATTTCTTTGCTTCTAAAAATGAACTAGGATTTCACAAATAATTTGAACTTATAATTTTTTTACAAATTGAAGGGACACATCTCCTTTAGATTCATGCTTGTTAGGAAAGGAATATTGAACAAGATAACTTAATTTAATTAATAGAAGAAGGTTATACGCAGTTTATATATCACGCCATATATACGCAGTTTATAAATTAAAAAAAAGACTGTTTCAATCCATATGCAGAGATCACGCGTCCCGAAAGTAGATCTTTCATGCTAAAATTATGCAGAGCGTTCAAGTGCCGTATGCAACAATTATTTAAACAGAGTATTTATAATAACATATAAAATAAATATTTGAATTGAGCCTTCGAATGATATATAAGACGCCATTATTTTGTTCATTCTACTAAAGCTATGTATTTTAAATTCAACCCATATATAATCTTAATTTTGTACAAGCCGCCAATCCTTAACTACTTCAAAATATAGTATAAAACATTTTGACAGTACTCATACTGAATGTAAACTTAAACAACAAAACATGTATTTTTTTTAAATCCGATCCGTCTATTGGTAATACATCTAATGCATAGGGGTGGGGGTTCTCTTGTAGAGTCCGCCCTACACAACAACAAGCACAGAATAAAACATGTGGATCTTCTTGTGGAAGCGCACACCAACAAATGCGTGCGGCAGATCTCAAAGATGAACAACTCTTTTAACATCAAAAACAAAATGAAAACATATAGACATTGTGTTTATACGAATACCTCAGAAATAAAATTCTATGCAATTCATTCTGAGCAATAGCAGAAAACGCTTAGATCCGAGCTTTTGAACCATGCTTTGATACCACTTCATAACATATCCAAAATTTATATAAGCAAACTAAGTTACTATAGTTTTAAATAATCATTAAGACAATCAAACAATAAAACACTTACTTGAAATAATGCAAATGACAACTTGGAGAAATCAGCTCCTCCCAACCATACGAGGGAGCAACTCAACCGTTAGCCCAACTCCACCCCTGAGCTGGATCACCACCATGTACTAGAATGCCAAGCAACACTTCCATGTGGCATTCTTTCTGAGAGTCCATAACAAGCTCAAATGATGGACTTATGAAAGAGAAAAACACTCAACATAGTTTCTCTATGCGCAACACGAGGTCCCGTGCTATCTCAGTGCCTATATAGTTTTGCCCAGGTCTTGTGTCATCCCAATCAAATCTTCAATCAATCCTTCAATCCCTATGATTTAGGATTTTGTCTGGTAGTTGAGATTTTAGATTGGATTTGATTGGTAAAAATCTCCATTGCTTGCTTTACACATGTTCTCCGTGCCATGGTGGTGTCCCCTCATTTTGCTGGATTCTCAAAGTGTCTTTTTCTTTTATTAATAATAAAATAGATAATTTGTTGTGTAAAGTGTCACTCACACCTCTTGTGAGTGTTTTTGAGTTTTTAAATAACTCTTACAAAAATAGTCGTTTTTTTGAAAATATTATCATAAATATTAAATCAAAATAAAATAATAATGTCTTGGGGGTATCACAACAGTTCAAAACTTCCCAAGTGTTAAGCTATTTCGGGACCAAAACGAAAATTATTCCGATAATTTCAGTGTAAAATCCAAGTTCGACTCAAATACAGCGGTGGAAAACCAGATTCGATTTCGATCGTGTCGGCACAAAACAAAATATAGGCTTGACATGTATCGAAGCAAAATTAAATGTGGAACCGACTGTTTCAGAGCAAAATCAGGTTTTGCTCCGATAGTTTTGGCGGAAAATGGAATTGTTTCCCGACTATTTCGGCCTAAAATTTGATTTTACTCCGAAACAAAAACTTTCCAAATGTGAAATCTTCTAAAGGAAGTTAACTTCTAAAAGGCTTAGAAAATATAAGAAGCCAAAATTAAACACAAAATCAAAAGATAGACTTAAAATCTAAGGAGGGCCCTAAAATCTCAAAAAAAATGGAGAAGGGGTTGCAGCTGCAACAGTACGTTAATGGCTCATCCAACCCTCATTTAACTAAGATAATAGGATTTTCAACAAGTGCGCTTTTAGTAATAATCACGAAAATAAAGTTATCTCCCATTAAACCACATAATCCTCTTCTTCCTTTCTTAAAAGAAAGGAACTTAGACATCAAGATAGTGAAACTTGGCTCTCAACCATTGAAGATGATAGGGCTCTTGGTCTGTTGGACACTAAATCGTGACTGTTAAGGCTCGGCTTCTAAAACAATAATAAGGTTTAGTTATGAATCCTAAACCCAATTCTTTAAATCACAAAAGAGGGCTTCTAAGTTTTACAAGATTAACCCACTAAAGCAATAAGATTATTCTCTCAATATTTAAGGTTGTAGAAATGGATTCTCAGACCACGAACTTGGCATTGAACAATTAAATAGATGGTTTACTTCTCAAAAATAAATTTCTTAGTCCTCCACGCAACGAAACTCAATCCTGTTAATAAATCGTAGCTTTACTTTTAACACAAAAGGATTGTCTCTGGACAACTAACGGTGAGTAGCACTTGTGGATATTCATTCACATACCTAGATATTAGTAATCCTCACACGTTACACTTATATATTAGGTAAATTAAAAAAGGATCCAACCTCTAGGGTCATCACATCTAGCAACGTACATGTGTGTGTGTTAGAAAACCAAAAGAATCGACTTCCGACATACATATATATGTGTTGGTTAGACAACAAAATAGAAAGAGACGTCAAACAATAAACAAGCTATAAAATATCAAGGAGTTACCTCCTTTTGGTTGCAATAACAAACAACGATATAATATATGAAGGAAGAAAGAAGGGAGACAGTCCTCTATGATGAGGCCGATCCTCTTGACACAAATAGACAACCAACAAAACTTAAAGGAAATGATATAATCAACTTCTTTCTTGTCGAACCCAGTATTCCTTTAAAAGGAGTCCACTCCTCTTTGACATTGTAGGGATTAAAAATGTTGTCTTCTTTTCTTATAAACTATTCAACATAATGAAATGATTATATGTCTCCCTTAAACGATAACCGTAGGGACATATTATAAAGTCGGCGGATGCTCCTCCCCTTCCAAGAAAGCCTGGGCATGCTATATTGGGTTAGACGCATCACCCAAAAGAAACTTCTACAGTAAACACATATTATGTGCCTATGAGATTAGATTTGTCCCTCCACCGAATACCACTCTCCTAAATCTACCAAAAGTCATCCACTGAAAATGAACCATGAGTGCAGGAAAGCTTGAGCTGGCTCTCACCCAAGAGACCACTCTCTTAAATACACAACAAGTCCTCCATAGAAGGTGCACCATGAGTACAAAAAATAGCTCGATTTGGTTCTCACTCGAGAGACCACTCTCTTGAATACACAACACCTCTTCCATAGAAAGCACACCATGAGTACAAAAAATATCAATTTGGATCTCCCCCAAGAGACCACCTTCTTGAATACAACAAGTCTTCCACAGAAAGTGCACCATGAGTATAGAAAATATCGAGTTGGCTCTCCCCCAAGAGACCACCCTCTTGAATACAACAAGTCTTGCATAGAAAGTGCACCATGAGTGCAGATAATATCGAGTTAGATATCCCCCAAGAGACTACTCTAATTAATACACAATGTTTCCCCCAGGAACTCATCGTGATCCCATCAAATACTCCCGTTTGTTCTCAATGGAGATACCACTCTATTAATAAGTTTTCCTTTTTTTTAATTAGATTACCAAGTAACTCCCCAATATGTGTGTGTGAGAGAAAGAGATATGACATCACAAAGGAACTTTTACGAGGTTCACCTTTTTTCCTTTTCCTTCTAACTCTATATTTAGATCTATATTTATATTAGATGATCCTCCTTTTATCAACATATTTTACACATGGGTGATTCTAAAATACAGGAAATTACATCATGAATTGCTCTTAGGTAAATAATACTAATATGCAGATTTTTTCCCAAGAATACTAATATGCAGATATATGCATTAGGTAATTTATATTCCCCTTCTTTTTTCCATATGAAATGAATTTCATTTTGCCCTTATACTTAAAGGCAATTTATGCAATTTATTATTCTTTTTAAATACTAAACCATTTAGGAATCCTAGCAAGGAATTCCCCTAACTCTCAGCATATAGAATAGGTGTATGCTTTTTCCATTAGATTAGGATTAATAAACAAGTAAGGAATGGCTTGTTTTCGCTTGAGCACATAAGCTCATACACAAATTACTCGTAGTTAAATTAACATTCCAGCATCATAGGTACCAAGATGACACCTGGTCATCATCAACTGGGTTCCCAAGTGTTAGCACCCAAAATGACCCTTAAGGCTATGGGGAAAGGAACACTTCGGGGTAACCACAAAACCACTTGAGATTGTACTTCTGACCCAATACAATCAGAGAGGGATCTCTCACTATTTACAAAGCTTTCTAGGTCAAGATGTTCAATCAATGACATTCAAAAAGTCAGATTTCTAACAGGGCAATTTGTTTTTAAAGTTTTGGTAAGACAATCACGAGAGAAACCATTGGGCAATGAAGTCAAAACATAACACATAAATCAAATAACAGTGCTGTTGCATGGGATATCAAAACAGAGGCAAGGTAGCCATTCATTTACAGTCAAAAGGATGTTGTCTGGTGATAAGGGAAGAAGGAATGAACAGTCCATTAGCATGGGCATCCCATGAAGACAAATCCGATGCTAACTTTAGTGGAAGAGTTTCGTGGATGCTCGGAATTAACGAGACAAAGCATGGATGTATGAATTCTGCCTCGATCTATACTTATCCAAGCATGAAAGGAATACAATATGAAAAAGAGAAACAGGAAACACATTCACAAAAGAGGAAGAAGATACAGACTGTAAGATAAATAACACATGAATCTCTGCAAAAAAAAAACCAGCTTCAAACACTGTGATTCTACTAAGGGTTACATCTCAAAAACAGAGCTTAACTTCCCCAAGCCTCAACCCACTGACTTCCAACCCTTTTCTATCTCTATTACATGGAGATATATAGGCCCTTAGGCTCGAATTATCTAACAGAAAATAGTTACAGCTGCAATGACACCTACATGGCCTAGCCCATTGTCTTTGAGAATTGGTTACAGCATAAATGAATGCTGACAGACAAGCCTAACTGATTTTACATGTGTCATTATACAATTGCTAACTATAACAGCCCCTAAGCAGCTAGCAAGCCTTAAATGGTCTAAAAACATAAGAACATTACATATTCAAAAGAATTTGAAGTAGACCGATAGGTCGGGATGCAAAATATCAAAAACAGGCCGCCACCCTATGCCTGAGCTATTACTTGGCCTTGCTGGTCGAAGAAATCTTCCACCTTCAGGGAATCATTCACCTATTCTTTTCCTGTTGAAGGAGGTGGCACCACTTCCTCAGTGGGAACAACAAAATCTCAGAGAATCTCCATGGCCTGGTGGGTGCACTATTCAACCTTCCGGGCCTTCTTCCTTTTCCTCTGTCGAGCTTTCTTGCGCACCTGTAGACCTTCGCGCTCCTTGGGCTCGCTGGCAGTACTTTCCTCTACGTGGTCGAATTTTACAGGAGACGAGGGAATGTGATTATCCTCTGCGTTATACCACACCTGCTCCGGTACAAAAATCACTCTGGCTTCTTGATCCTCTTCCATGACCGGATCTCAACTGAAAATATCCAGGATGTTGAGCCTGCCACCCTTTCGAACATGGATAGGAACAATAAACCTTGGGAGCCCATTTATAACCACCGTGACAATGACGGCAGTCAGGAGTAATTATTTTCGCATGATCATCTGACTGGACTCTCTCAATGAGTGAGAATGATGACTAAGGTTTGGGCTGACGCTCAACAGGCTTTAACCAAGTTTCATGTCAAGTGAGATAGCATACGGAGGCTCTGATGTGGCTTCCTTCCCTAGGACCATCATTCGACAGCAGAGGTGCTTTTCAACCATCTATTTCCATGATTGACCCAACACCGTCGATCTCGATCTCACTGGCCTTCGGACCATCCAAAGATGCGCCTCCTACCGTACTTCACAAAATATTGGATTGCTACTTATCCACAATAGTTCATTCTGCAAACAAATTCTTCGTCGTAGATCTCACCTCCACCATATCTTTGCCGTCTACACCTGCAAGGGCCTACCAAAAGTTCACTAATTTGGGACTGCCCATTTTCCTGCAATGTCGAATCGACAAAGTACTCCTTGTCCGTAGATCTATCCTTTCATCCATCGATCGGATTTCTAAGTTGCTCGCGGGCTAAGCACTCCGCCTCCACTTAGTACACCCCCCACTTCCTTCGCGAGATCGCTTTTCAGCCATGGATCTCCCTCGCTACGGATCTCTGCCCTCCATTTGTGTCGTCGTTTGACTGGGGGCGGGTCTTTACCTTTTTCTTCATTTGCTAGGCTAATACTTGGGCTTTCTTAGATATTTCGTTTCAGACCTAGGGATAAACCTTTCACTAATTTTGATTCGCACCCTTAGGGGTCGCATGGCTTAAAGAACTGAGACCTTGCTCATTCCTTCATGAATGCTAACCCCTTCAATTTTCCCAAGACAAAACTGGTGCTAACAATTGGCTCCAATTGGGGATGTTATCCTCCCTGTGAGGTAGCGAAGAACCCCGTAGACCCAATGCCTGATCCATTGGGATGTTCCCTATCACAAAGTTGCAACCTGTAACTCTTTATCTGAGATCGAAAGCAAATTGAACACTTTGGCCCAACCACACACCACGGCTTTGAGCTGAAATTTGAAACTGAAAGCTGAAATATTGGAAATCAAGACAAAACTGAACTACATATGCCGAAAACCAAACTGAAAAATGTAACATACTACTGCAACTAAAAAATGATGAAAAGGTGCTCGACATGTCGAGCTTATTTATGCACAGACCACCCTACCCTATGCTACTAAAATGGGAACAATATCAGGTGATACTAAAGTGCCAATGTAACCAATCCAGCAACCAATCCGATAAGTAAACCTTCTCGCCATGCTTAACTAAGATCAGAAAATAAGAACACAATAGCAAAAAGCAATGATGATAGGTGTAATATTTTTGGCAGAAACATAACCAATTACTCCAGTTGAAGAGTTTCTCCATGTAACTAGCTACTGGATCATAAAAGGCATGATAGCCTTCAAATTTCTCTGCAATTTCTTTGACATGACAAGGCTGCCCTAACTGTAACTTATTTGGCACCCTGTCAAATTGTGATCTTGCTTGCAGCCTAGCGAATTCCTCTTCAAAAGAACTGTAAGTAACATGCTCATCTCCTTCATCATTCATGCTAAGTATAGGAACTGAATGCTTATAACAATCCTCAAATAGAACTTGAAAATCATGTATGCTTGTTCCATCATGCAACCCAATAGGACCAAAACAATCAAATTCATATACATCCTTCTGTTGTGACTGTAGCTTTGTAACATGAGAGGTTGTTTCAACACATGGGCTATCTATAACGTCACCCTCTTGGCTATTTAGAATTCCTGGATTAAAAACGTAATTTTGCTCTGGTGTTTTGAAAGAGATACCATCCTGAATCTCAAATGGATCAAGAAGAAGAACTTCTTCTTGATACAAAGACTCTGAGCTCGAATAACATGAAGAAAAGATAGACTGACTATCCTGGTTCTCCTCTAGATTACTTATTAACTGGCCAGCTTGCTGAATGTATGCATTAATTCAGGGGAAACCACACGAATTTATTTATGGATACCACAATCTACTTCATTTTCAGCCAAGGGAAAAACCTCTGCTTGTTGGAAGTCTTCATGAGTACATTGATAATTCGCCTCTTTTCTCTCTTTTTGATGAGGCAGAGTTCTTCATGCATGGCCCTTAAGCTTTCTTCATTCAGGACCTTGAAACCTCCCTTCACTGTGTCAAATAATTTAGAGTAGAGAGGTAGGGCATTACCTTTGTCAGGCTTACTATCTCCATGGTTTTCAATTATGAAATCATGAGCTACAACTGGGCCCTTCTCCATGACTGGATTTTCTATATAGTGGGCCTGATTGTATGATTGCTTATTCTTTTCATTCACTTCTAAAAGGTTTATGGCATCCTTCCAACACTCATCCTTGTATTCATCATATATAGGTGGACTTAAATCTTCTTCAGAACCTTACACCACAAATTTTTCAGCATGCTGATTGCAATTTACATTAAAAAAATCAATATTTCCATCTTCTGGTGCATCACTGGCTAATCATTTCTCTGTTCATCATGAAAAGGATTGGGATGCAAGGCAAACTCTTTTTGTTCATATCTCTCTTCAAATCCTAACTCTTCTTCAATTTTGTCATCATTATCTGGGTTTGAAACTTTTCCAAACATCCTAAGATTGTCTTCAACCTCCAATGAATCAATAAACATATGCTGCAATGTGGAAGACCTTCTCTCCAAAAGAAGAAAAGACAATTCAGGAGGAAAGATCGATGCATAATGCAATTTAGCAACATTTTCTAGAGGCTGAATTTCCTTTGGCATGTTATAATAAAAGCTTGCAAACCTTCTGTTAAAACTAGACATGGTTTCACCTTCTTGTCTTTTCATGGAATAAAACTCTGAAAGAACTTGGTCCAATGACCTTCTCTTACCCCAAAACTCCAAAAAGACATCAGAAAACTCTTCCCATGTATCAATGGATTCAGGCTGCAAGTGCTTGAACCATTTATTAACATCTCCTTGTAAAGATTGGGAAAAAGCCCTCATACAAACATCATCATGCTCTATTTCAAAAAGGTCTAGAAAACGCTCAAAACCTTGAAGATTTTTTTCAGCTGTGAGACTACCATCTTCTCCATCAAAAACAGGGAGGTATTTATGGTATTTGGGAGGAAAATCATGAAGATCAAGGGGCAGATTCAAAGGACTATATCTCTGCAGGGATCTAGAAGGTAAAAGAGTATGTAAAAGAAGAATGTCATCAGCCTCAATCTCATGGGGTTTGCAAGACTGATTATGGATCTTACAGGATTCAAAAGAAGGAATCAAATCAGCTCTAGGAATGAAAGAAGAATTTACATCTACAATATCTAATGAAGGATACACAAAGGAATCCCTCTCATGACTTAAGAATTTTTGGTGAAACGGATATTTCTTGATATAAACACATAGAGATAAAAAGCAATCCATGCAAAAGAACAAGGTATCTTTGAGGAAATTTGTACTTTGATACCTGGATCTCAATTCTTCCATGTCTCAAACAACTAAGCTCGTTCTCCAGTGGAGCCTGCAAATTTGATTGAATCATGAGTCGAGTCGCCAAGTGAATGATACACAACCTTCTTGATGTCTGACTGTTGTCCACCATCAGTAATCAGATCTGAAACCTTTTTCATACTGCCCAGGGACAATGCAACTTTCGATCCCCGACAACAACGCCATTATGTTAGCACCCAAAATGACCACAAAACCACTTGAGATTGTAATTCTGACCCAATACAATCAGAGAGATCTCTCTCACTATTTACAAATCTTTCTAGGTCAAGATGTTTAATCAATGACATTCATAAGGTCAGATTTCTGTCAGGGCAATTTGTTTTTAAAGTTTTGGTAAGACAATCGCGAGAGAAACTGTTGGGAAATGGAGTCAAAACATAACACATATATCAAATAATAGTGCTACTGCATGGGATTGTTGGTCACCCTATATGTCAGTTAATTAAAGCTAACGTACATAACGGTCAATCTAAATTGTCAAACCCAGGAAGGTTTTTTATTTCAAAGGCAATAAGCACAATCTATGCATAAACAGATCAAGCAGTTGATTTGCTGAATGTAAATAATGATCCTACATATGTGTCAAGCCAACTCATTCCCTCAGAACACTAATCTAATTCATACATCTAAGAATCCAAAATAAAACAACTTCCCTACAGAAATCAACCTAGCAAATTAATGATCTAATGATGACATGAAACTAGATTACTTTTGCAAGAAGTTAAATCCTATAATTATCAAACTACAGCATTCAATCTTTACCAAAATGATCTATCCAATAGCTAATGTAATTCTACCATTAACTGTCTAATCTATGAATGTAATTGAAGATACAACAGCGACCAGAATTAAAACACAAGCTTGAACTCTAACTGATAATTACTGGAAATCCTAGAAAGCATAAACAACTAAAAGATAATTGGGATTGAGCTTGGCTATCACAACTGATTAAAACACACATGCGATTAAGTAAATTATCCTACACAATCGACTGTCACACCACTATGCTACAGCTATTCAGGATGCAATTGTAAACTACTAGAAAGGAAAGCTAATCTCGGTTACAGCTACCAGCAATAATTGCAATCATTCCACACCACACAACAGAAGTAAAACTAAACTACTCTACCTACTTAAATCGGCTATCTCTGTGAGAAGGCAGGCCCTGGCCTTCTAACAGAGATGCCAAGAGTCACAGCAAATTAAGACACAGAAATGAAGAACTATGCTCTCATATTAATAATGGAAGATCATGAGTCTCAGTGATCTGTTACAGCTTACACAAAATGGTGATTGTCCAACCCCAGGCTACGAGAGCCTTCTGAAATTTATACAAAGGCAATACAGTTTCAGATCCACTAAAATCGTGCAGCAATGAAGATCTATGATCTTCATGCTGCGGAGTTACAGCCAACTGATACAGCGTATTAAACAGGGCTGTTAATTCTGAAAGATGCTGTTGCTTGAGAGTTAATGGATCAACAGACTCAGCAGCTGGAACGCCACCTATTTGTCGCAGCTAGGCTCTGCTTCAGTGAAATCTGTTTCAGTGGGGATCTAATACAGGTTGCGTGGAGGATGCACTGTCCCTTGGAGTATGAGGAGATGGTGCCTTGAAAAGTCACAGCTGGCACTACTGGGTTGATACACCTGCGCTTTAGACCTTGGCTAAATGAAATCACACAGATCAGTATAAACCAAGGACTAAAATCCATAATCTTCAACAATCTTAGGCATAAAACAAATAAAGTAATAACAAATTATACCTGCCATATTATTGGTTGATCTGAAGAAAGACATGGATATAGCTTATAAAAGTAAGATGAAATTAGAACAAAATGGTGTAATAAGGAAGGCCAAAAAGGGGCATTTCCTAGACCCAACATCTCCCCCCAACTATCCAATTGCATGTCCTCATGCAACAACCTCCCTTAATCTGAATTTGAGTCTGAGTGGAATCTGTGAAGATTTGTAAGATTATAAACAAGTTCCGGTGCCTCCCCTCGAGGAACAAACCCATAGCAAGATACCCAATGCCCCCACCACAGCTCTTCTTCTTCTAATGTTAGAGCATAGCTGGTTCTATAAGAATTGCTTATAGGCAACCAAATGAGAGGGAATTTGAATCTCAAACCAAGCCACCAAGACCCACACCTTTCCATGCACCACACATATCTAGGAATCCTTGTCAAAGCTTGCCTAAAATTTTCAAAGCCATATGGATCCATTTCCTTAAGAGATGAGGAAGAGTACAGCCATCTGTATTCACTACCTTCCAGGGCATCCTGCTACATATTGAGAATCATTGGGACACATGTGGTAAGGAGTCTATCTCGCAGTCTCTCAAAATATCGGGTGATTGAGGGAACCCTGAGAGTTTTAGTGTGATTTTCCATGAATGATGATGGACTCTGAGGTTCCCCCCTAATCCAAAGAGTAGAATTCTCCTCATTCCTAAGGATGGTTTGGAAAGAATCTCGCCATCTTACATGGTTAATGACAAAGGAGGCAAATGCCCTCAGCTGAATATCCCCTAGAATAGGTAAAGGATTAGATGGAAAATCAATGTAGCAAGCCCTGTCATGTAAATACAATTCACATAACAAATGTTGGTCCTCAAAGTCACTCTTCAGAAAAGTCTCCAAAAACTAAGTAGCTGTTGCCAAATCAAATGATCTCCCATCCTTGAGAGCTCTTAATTGGAATAAGGTTGTCTGCTCATGGAGAAAAACAGGGTAAGAGGGGGATGGAGCCCTGCAGCTCAACAATTCTATGGAGAGAGTGTACATTTTGTCTTTTTCTTGTTGCAGGGACTTGAGTTTCTTTAATCCTTCCAATTTTTCTTGAAGTTTCTCCCACCGGAGTTTCTGGAAGAATAACTCCTCAGCCCACTTTTCTCTCAATCCTTTAATGACATTCCTATGTTCCTGGAGAGATATCATACCTGTTTTGAACTGTTCAATCCACTTGAGCCATTTATCCAACTCGAGATTTAACCAGAGAACCTTCTTCTGCAGCCATTGAATCTTTCTGTCTTCCACCTCCTTCTCATCATCAGAATCCAAATAAATGACTTCCTTATCTTGCCTTTGCACTGTGACAGTTTCATCCTCTAGTGGGGTTGCAGTGGTCTGTGCATGTAGTGCAGTCTCAGCCATGGGTTTTAAGGATGCTGGTTCTTGTGTAACAACATTCTTTATTTCCATATTCTCCTTAGCTTCCTCAGTCTGTGTCATAGTCTAAGTCAATATTCTTAGGACTGCTGGTTCTTGTGTAGCAACGTCCTCCTTTTCCATTTCAATCTCAACCATCTCAGTTTGTGTTTCCACTGTAGAAAATGATTTGGAAACACTGGTTCTTGTGTAACAGTGTTTTTCTCCTGGTCCTTGATACTAGATGTTGCTATCTGAATTGTGGCTTCACTAAACATTTTCAAGGGTACTAGTTCTTGTGTAACAGTCTCCTGTTCCTCAATTTCTTTGAGCTGCTGAGATTGTTTCTGGTTTATATCAGATTTTTCTGACTGATGAGACTGGTCCTAAAGAAGCTCAGTATCCCCTGATGGCTGGGACTGTACTGTTTCATCCCCTAAATTCAAATCAGGGATCTCTTCAATTCTTGGCTCATTTTCCCCTATCAATTCGATTCCTGGCATTCCTTCTTCCACCTCCTCTATCTGTACATGATTTTGTGATGAAAGTCCCAACACAACAACTCTGTGTCCTGCTGCAGAAAATATATCTCCACACTCTGGACATACAGTCTCCCCATACTTCTCATTTTCAAATGCAAAAGATGGATTTTCCAACAAATTTGCAACATTTGCTAATGTGTCCATATTTCTCACTGCTTGTTTTCCAGCTACTCTCTTCCATCTTTCTAGCTAATTTCTCAATATCTGCACCTCTTCTTTTAATAGTTCATTTTCAAGCAGGAGATTTTCAATTTGGGGTTCTTCTCTGAGAGGTTCGTGCATAATAGTAGATAACTTAGGGTTCAAAATGGGAATCTCTAAATCTATTCCTATCACAGGTATTTTCTCCACCCAAGATGGTTCCCTATTCTCTCTGACTGCTCCCGCTGTCTCTACTACTTCTGCTGTCTCTGCTAGGGGTGATTCAATATTACCCCCAATTGGATCCATTGTCTCCACTTCTTCTGTTGTTTTTGCTATCACAACTACTTCCTTTGCTGCTACTGAACAAGTCCTTCTTCTCACCATTCCCACTGGGTGTTCCTCCATTCCTACTGCTATTGGTGCTTTAACAGTTCTGGTTTTCCTTTTCTTTGTTGCAGTAGGTGTCTGGCTCCCATTTACCGATCTTACTCCTCATTTCTTTAACACGGGAGTCCCTACCTTAGTCTTTTCTTCTTCAATAATAGTACCTCTTATTTCTGAAGAGGATTCAACTTCCAAAACTTTCACAATCCCCTCTTCTACTGTATGATGTCCTTCCATTTGAATTTTTGTTTCTGTAATTGCAGCTTCAACTGTCACAGCTTCAACAGCTGCTCCAGTTTCAGCTTCTTTTAATTGAGTATCTTCTTCTGTAGTTACAGATTCTACTCTTTCTTCCTCCTACTCCAGTGCTTCCATCACAATTTCCCCTACTATAGGGTTTTATGTTACTGTTGCTTCTCCTTTGTTTACTTCCCCTTCGTCATTGACCTGGTTTTCTGTTGTTCTGGCCTCCCCCCCAACTGGATTTGAGGAACTTCGGTCCTCACTATCTTCACCAGCACCCCCCACTTCTAATACGGGTTGTATGATAGGAGCATCTCCAGCCAAAAATTGCTCCCAGGTTAAATTACGAATTGCAATGGCTCTTAGGACCAGTAATTTAATTAAACCATGATTAGTAAGGGAGGAAACTAGGTGTTGGGCGGTTCTTGCATACCTAGCCATGGTTTGTAAGGCTTTAAGCAGATAGAATGGTATATTTACTAAATTACCATGGTGCAAATGAGACAGTAAGGGAAGTTCAGAAAAGGAAACGACTTGGTACCTACCTCCACAAGAAATATATATTTTCACAAAGATTGCTACTTGATTCCAGGGTGGTGGTAAGTAAGCCAATTCCAGCCCATGCGCTTTGGAATGACCTGCTCTCCAACTGACAGAAACTCCCTCACCACATTTGCATTATGTGCCTTCCGTCCAAATAGCCTCTTCCCAACCATGGGTAAACCAATAACTTCAGCTATGATTTCCTCTGTAGCATCCATGCGCAGTCCTCTCACCTCAGAGTGAGTATAAGTCAGGTTGAGGGCAAATTGCAATGCGGTTTCTGTGTGAAATCCATTCAACCGTTCAAAATATGCCATCCAACCTGCGGCTATGAAAATATTAAGAACCTCTGCATTGGCACATACAGCGTCTGTATTTACTGGTTCATGTCTGACTGGGTTTCCCATTTCAATCTCTCCTCAAGGTTCAGAATTCAACAACTTCCGATTTAGAAGTGGAAAGTTGCAGCTTACGGACATGCGAAGGGTCATTAGGGTTCAAAAATTGGGTTTTAGGCCAGGCTGCGCCAGTATGAACATTCTATTGAAGCGATAAAGTTGGCAGATAGGAGTAACAGGTGCAAAATCGGGTAAGGTGACGGAAAATAATTGCAATTATGACCTTAACATAATCCTTAAAGTGTAATTCGCATGGGTTCATTAATCAAGGGTTGTGATAGGAGATAATTGTTATTACCGTATTAATTTTCTGCCAAATCATGTAAAATATGGGATCCGTACCTTGTGTTTATGAGTTTGAGCCATGGATTAGTCATTACAGTCGGTCGTCGTCCTTACGGGTATAAATGCACATGTGCCGAAGTGACGTGGCCACTGCCACTCGGGCTAACAACTACTCAAGGCATCCGAAATTTCCTTCGTGGTGGATCATAATTGGACCTTGTGGAGCGAGCACCAAAACTGATGCCTAGTCACATCATTATTGGCATCATTAATCGGAGAGCAGACAAACTGGCGGAGTATCAGCTGCGGAATCTAGCAGAATAAGCAAAAAATGGCGGAGTCGCAGCTGTACGGAAGGAGGGAGAATGAAGTGGAAGGAATGGAGTCGCGGGTGCTAGATTTAGCAGAATGGACAAGGATAGCAAAGTCGCAGATGCTAAGTTTAGTGGAATGGACAAAAGTAGCAAAGTCTCAGCTGCTGGGAAGGAGTGAAGATAAAGCGAAAAATAGCGGAGTAGCAGCTGCCAATTTAGAAAGGTAAGCAGAAATAGCGGAGTCGCAGCTGCGAAATTTGGCCGAATGAGCAAAAGTGGCGAAGTCTCGGCTGTGGAAAAATGAAGCAATTGGGAAATGGTGGAGTCACAGCTACAAAAATAGAAGGAATAAGCATGACAGGGAGTCGCAACTATGTTGAAACGAAGTAGCGAGCAGATTTTAGCTGGCTGTAAGAGACTATGAATCATCCATCTTTTCAAAAGATCTTTATTAAACCAAGAAACAAATGTGGGGTGTCTGCAATCATCTGGCCCAGTCATGGCTGCTGCTCCTCCCATTAGTTCCTGCACACAGTTCTTCAAAACAAACCGATCAACTGCAAGAAAAATTAAAAATAGATAAAATACAGAATGAAAGAAAAAACAATTATTTATGTACAAAAATATGTGTGGAAACTGCATCTTTTAGGAATTCACAAGGTTTAAAAATCCCTATCCTGACGTTAACTGATACTCTGGATCAGCTGCAACTTGTGAAATAAAAGCCTCCCTTGAGATCGGCCTGTGATACAGTCGCAGCCGATGACCATTTGCAAATAATGGTACCTTGTTTTCATCAATGGTGATCAACCGGACTATTCCATTATCAAGTACCCGATCTATCTGATAGGGTCCCAACCAACGGGTGCGCAATTTGCCTTTAAAATCCCTCTTAAATTGTGAATCATACAACAGGGACCAGTCTCCTTCTTGGAAGACTCTTTTCTTTATAAATCTGTCATGCCATCTAGAGCACTATTGTTGGACTAAAGTTGTATGATGTACTGCAGCTGTGCGCTTCTCATCCAATTCATTGAGCTTATTCAGTCGATTTTTCTGTGCCTCTGATAAATCCAGATTTGCTTCAACAACTGTTTTTAAAGTTCTAATTTCAAATTCAATTGGAAAAACAATGTTCTTGCCATATACTAGCTCATATGGGGAAAAACCAGTGGTGTTACGCCAAGTGGTACGATAGGCCCACAGTGCCTCTGGAAGTCTTTCAGCCCAATCTTTACGATGGCTCTTCACTGTTTTTGTCAAAATAGCCTCAATAACCTTGTTTGTGCTCTCCACCTGCCCATTGGCCTGTGGGTGATATGGTGAGGTTATTCTGTGCTGAATATGAAATTTCTGCAACAGTGCTTCCAGCTTGTGAGATACAAACTATGGTCCACCGTCTGTAATGATCTCCTTAGGCACTCCAAACCGAGTAAAAATCTCTTCATAGAGAAAATCAATCACAGTTTGATCATTGGCCTTGACCAAGGCTACAGCTTCTACCCATTTAGTCATGTAATCTATGCAAACCAAGATATGAACTTTTTGCTTTGAGGGAGGGTTGATAGGCCCTACAAAATCTAGAGCCCACCTATCAAACAATTCAACCACAAGCTATGGCTGTAAAGGCATCTCATCTAATTTGTTGGGTTGGCCCATCCTTTGGTAGCTATCACATGCCTGAACATACTTCTTCGCATCCCTGAACAATGTAGGCCAGAAATAGCCCATTCTCAAAACTTTATGACCTGTCCTCTTATTAGCAAAATGTCCCCCACAGAGCTCATCATGGCAAGCTTTAAGAATGCTAAAGATTTCATCTTCTCTAACACATCTTCTGATTTCTAAATCAAGCCCTGCGTAAAAAATATGGCCATCAATCCAGCAATACCTAGCACTTTGTTGTATGATCTTCCTTCTTTCTCTCTTTGACAGATGTGTTGGAAGCTTACCTGCAGCCAAAAAATTAGCAATATCTGCATACCATGGGGGGTGAGCTGATATTGGAAACAAATGTTCGTCAGGGAAGGAATCCTCGACTGGTAAATTGTCATCACTGTTAGCAAGTCGAGATAAAAAATCTGCAACAACATTTTCCTTACCTGGTCTATCAATAATTGTGATATCAAATTCCTGTAACAGTAAAAGCCATCTAGTAACTCTAGCATTCGTGATTGGTTTATTCATTAAATACTTGATAGCAGAATGATCAGTGTGCACAAAAGTAGAATATCCAGTAATATAATGTCTAAATCTGTTGATGGCATAAACAATGGCAAGAAATTCTTTTTCTGTGACAGTATAATTCAGTTCAGCAGGAGACACATTTTTACTAATGTAGTAAATAGCATAAGGAGCATTACCTTCCTGCTGTCCCAAAACTGCTCCAATGGTAGTGTCTGAGGCATCTGAAGAAATGTGAAAAGGCAGAGCCCAATTGGGTCCTCTTAAGATGGGTTCTATGGACAACCTTTTCTTTAGCTCAGTAAACGCTGTTTGGCATGCGTAATTCCAGACAAACTGTGCATCCTTCATCAACAGAGTGAACAAAGGAGAAGCTAGTTTGGAAAAAATTTCTATGAACCCTCTGTAATAGCCAGCATGCCCCAAGAAGCTACGTACATCCTTCTGTGTTCCAGGAGTTGGTATATTTTCAATTACCTTGATTTTGGATGGGTCTACCTGGATACCATCAGAAGAGATGAAGTGCCCCAGCACTATGCCTTCGCTCATCATCATGTGGCACTTTTCAGTGCTCAAAGAGAGTTGGCTTTGTTCACAGCATTTCAGAACCTTTTCCAAGTTCTTCAGTGCTTCTTCATAACTATCACCATATGGAGTAAAGTAATCCATACAAATTTCCATGCAATCATTCACCATTTCTGAAAAGATTTCAATCACTGCTCTTTGAAATGTAGTTGGTGCGTTGCACAACCCAAAAGGAAGTACTCGGTATGCAAAAGTCCCCCAAGGGCAAGTGAAAGTGGTTTTGTCCTGATCTTCTGGAGCAATCTGAATCTGGTTATAGCCACTAAAGCCATCCAGAAAAGAGAAATACTTCTTCCCAGACAAGGTATCAAGGTTCTGATAGATGAAAGGTAAGGGGAAATGGTCCTTCTGCGTTGCCTTGTTCAATTCTCTGTAATCTACGTAGACCCTCCATTTCCCATTCTTCTTTGGTACAATCACAAGTGGAGAAACCCACTCACTGTCTGAAATTGGGTATATAAATCCTGCTTCCAAAAGTTTTTAGATTTCCTCTTTCACTATGTCCCTTAGGTTTGGGTTCATCCTTCATTGGGGTTGACATACATGCCTGGAGTCACTCTTAATATAAATGTGATGAGTGCACAAATGAGAAGGAATTCCTTTCATGTCTATGTACTCCAAAGCAAAAGCTCCCCTACATTGTTTCAGCAGAGTGACTAGCTGTTCCAGCTCGCTAGGTGCTAGATTAGGATTGATATTCAATGTTTTTCTTGGCTCAATTTCCACTGGAACACTCTTCGAATTCTTAAGTACTAGAATTACATTATAGACATTCTTCTGTAAGATTTTCTTGTTCTGTTGCAGCTAAAGTACTGTCCAAGATCTGATAGACATTCTTATTAACTGACGTGGGCTCACTGATGAAACTATTAATGGCATCATCCTCTGTTTCATCTTTAAATGTCAAGGCTCTCCCTATGGTTAATAGTGGCTGCATGCCCTCTTCCTCCTCCAAATATGCCCATAATGGAGTCTCAGCTTCTGTGCTTGGTCGAGCTGGAGGGTAGAGGGTTAGATTCTTGATCTCAGTCCCATCTGAAATAGTTCTAGAACCTGACCGACAGCTGATACAGGCATCAGCTGTGGCCAACCACGGTCTTCCCAGGATCAGTGGGTGTCCCCCCAACTGAGATTTTGGCTGTAATACCAAAAAATCCGCAGGGTATTCCCACGAGTCAACTGAAATTATGAGGTCATCTAGGATTCCTTCAGGCTTGATCGTTGATCTATCAGCAAGTTCAAAAACAGTAGGGGTTGGCCGAAGATTAGTGAGTCCCAATTTCTTCGCAGTCTCTATGGTCATAACATTAATAGCTGCGCCCAAATCCACCAAGACATTTGGAATTTGTGTGTTCCCTATGTGCACTGTAACAGTCGGGTTCCCAGGGTCATCGTACTTTTCCACATGGGCCTTTCCCATTATTAATTTTGAAATTTTTCCCAGCACGTGGACAGTGGGAGGATCCCTGGGCCTTCTTCCTAGTTTCCTAACACACAAATATTTAACTGTATTAGCATAAATGGGCACATCATGGAGGGCCTATAACAGTGGAATTTTGACATATAAATTTTTCAACTGTTTTCTGTAGTTGCAATCGTTTAGGATATGGTGGTTCTTTTTTCAACTTTGTAGGTTGTGACACATCGTGCATTGCTTCCTGAGTTTCAGCTGCTGCTTCAGTAGGAGTATCAGCATCCTCAATAATGGGGCTTGCTGAATTAGCCATGTTCTCATAGTGCTGATTTACTCCAGTTTCAATCACTGGGGAAGACACATCCTCAGTGATAATAGGTTCCACTATCCTCCCTGATCGTAATTGTATATCGTTGCAGAGAATCTGAGTAATGGAATAAGTCTCAAATTGATGGACTGCTTTATTGTTTGGGTTTGGGTTAGGTTGTGCAGGTAGTTGTGGTCGAAGTGGTGCATTCATAGGTGTGGCATTATTCTGGAAAGGGAGCTGTGGTTGCTGATACTGTTGAGGAGGGTACTGTTGATACTGAGTCTGGTGATGGGGAAAGTTATTTCCTTGGTAAGAGTTTCTCCAGTTGGAATTCCAAGGAGCTTGATTTGACCGCTATGACCATGGTGTCCATGAATTAGGATTTTGCATTGGGTTCTGAGATGGATGCCACTGGTTCTTGGAATAATGTGAAGGGAATTGTGTATTCATATTATGCATGTTGTTCGTTCCATTCACATTATGCAGGAAAAATGTTGGATCTGGATTCATACCTTGGTTTCTAGGATACCATGGTTTCTTCTGTGCCATAAAGTATGCTAGCTCTGCATCCGGAATAGATTCCTGCAGGAATGATTTAACCTTAGGTAATGATGGACATTCCTTAGTATCATGCTTGAGTTCACATATCCTACATACCTCTGCTTTGTCCAATGGGAACTCCTTCAGTGGATGCTTCTTCCTGCATTTAGGACATAATACCCCAAGTGTAAGATCTTCTACTACTTGTTTCTGTTTTTCCCTCATGGCATCCAGCTCTGAGGAAATGGAGCTCATCATGTATGTTTTAAAGTTCTCTAGTAGGTTTCTTATTTCTGCTCGAGTGGCACTTCCACTAGCTGACTTCTGAGTCCTAGTAAAGACATCCTGGTCTCAGTCCTTGTCTCATTTGCTGGTTCTGGAAGATCCCCTGGAGTACCTTCGACATAATTCAACAATATTTTCAAAAGGCTCCTTCGAGATATCCCCTTTCCCCAGCAGATTAAACATATCAAGGCAATCTTCTCTAATTCCTCTTAGCAAGATAATCTTGAGCACATCCTTGCCAATCTCAGCATGACCAGATCTTTGCAAATTGTACAACAATCTCTCCACAAAGTCTTCCAAACTCTCTTCATCCTTCTGAACCATTTTGAACAACTCTTCCTTTCTATCTCTATTTCTGCAATATTCTTGATATTTAGAAAGGAAGTTGTTCTTCATTTGGTCCCAAGTAGTAATGGTCTCACGACCCAAACTCATGAACCAACACAAAGCATTTCCTTTCAAGGTGGTTGGGAATAGCTTTAGCTTCTGAGCACTAGAGGTGTAATCATAGCTGCGACAAAGGATATCAAACTCAAAAAGGAACTCATAAGGATCCTTAAAGGACTTACCATGAAAATTAGGGAGAACTGATGGTGAGATATTCTTCATAGGAGCTGCTCCAGGTGTTTGAAGGATAGGGAATTCTAATGTAGCCACAGTTTTACCAGGCTGATTATTTTCTCCTTCTTCCTCCCGGTGATCCTCATGTTCATTCTCACCCCCTTGCTCTCTACCAGCCATGGTTTTAGTCCAAAATTCAACAGCTTCCTTTATGCGTTCTTCCTCTGCTTTGGCTTCTTCCTCTTTTCGCCTCTCTTCTCTTTGCCTTCTTTCTTCGTCTGCTATTCTACGAGTCTCCAACCACACCTCTTTAGTAACTCTAGTTCTGTCAATATGATAAATCTCCTCTCTATGTGGTGCACCTACGTCACTTCCCTTATCTTCAGGAGGTTTACTTTCTGCAACAGGAGTTGAAGGTCCCATTGTATTCTCCACTGTGGATGCTGAATGTTCAAGATTGGGAGGAACAGAATTTCCCCTGACTGTAGAGTTCTGTGGTGGTCTAGTGGAAGAATCATCTCTAGCAATTATCTCATCAATATATGTGTGTCTTCCCTGACCTGCATTACGACCTCGACCTCTTCCACCTGCAATGTTAGTATTCAAAGGGGTTCCCGATTTGTTTTTCTCGTATTCATGCATGCTGTAAAGAAGTGAACTAAAATAAAATCAAATGAAACCAACTACTAACTCTATCTATCTATTACCATCCCCGGCAATGGCGCCAAAATGTTGGTCACCCTATATGTCAGTTAATTAAAGCTAACATACAGAATGGTCAATATAAATTGTCAAACCCAGGAAGGTCTTTTATTTCAAAGGCAATAAGCACAATCTATGCATAAACAAATCAAGCAGTTGATTTGATGAATGTAAATAATGATCCTACCTATGTGTCCAGCCAACTCATTCCCTCAGAACACTAATCTAATTCATACATCTAAGAATCCAAAATAAAGCAACTTCCCTACAGAAATCAACCTAGCAGATTAATGATCTAATGATGAAATGAAACTAGATTACTTTTGCAAGAAGTTAAATCCTATAATTATCAAACTACAGCATTCAATCTTTACCAAAATGATCTATCCAGTAGCTACTGTAATTCTACCATTAACTGTCTAATCTATGAATGTAATTGAAGATACAACAGCAACCAGAATTAAAACACACGCTTGAACTCTAACTGATAATTACTGGAAATCCTAGAAAGCATAAACAACTAAAAGATAATTGGGATTGAGCTTGGCTGTCACAGCTGATTAAAACACACATGCAATTAAGTAAATTATCCTACACAGTCGACTGTTACACCACTTTGCTACAGCTATTCAAGATGCAATTGTAAACTACCAGAAAGGAAAGCTAATATCTATTACAGCTACCAGCAATAATTGCAATCATTCCACACCACACAACATAAGTAAAACTAAACTACTCTACCTACTTAAATCGGCTATCTCTGTGAGAAGGCAGGCCCTGGCCTTCTAACAGAGACACCGAGAGTCACAGCAAATTAAGACACAGAAATGAAGAACTCTGTTCTCATATTAATAATGGAAGATCGTGAGTCTCAGTGCTCTGTTACAGCTTACACAAAATGGTGATTGTCCAACCCCGGGCCACGAGAGCCTTCTGAAATTTATACAAAGGAAATACAGTTTCAGATCCACTAAAATCGCGCAGCAATGAAGATCTATGATCTTCATGCTGCGGAGTTACAGCCAACTGATACAGCGTATTAAACAGGGCTGTTAATTCTGAAAGATGCTTTCGCTTGAGAGTCAATGGATCATCAAACTCAGCAGCTAGAATGCCACTTGTCTATCGCAGCTAGGCTCTGCTTCAGTGAAATCTGTTACAGTGGGGATATGATACAGGTTGCGTGGAGGATGCGTTGTCCCTTGGAGTATGAGGAGCTGGTGCCTTGAAAAGTCACAGTTGGCACTGCTGGGCTGATACACTTGCGCTTTAGACCTTGGCTAAATGAAATCACACAGATCAATATAAACCAAGGACTAAAATCCATAATCTTCAACAATATTAGGCATAAAACAAATAAAGTAATAACAAATTATACCTGCCATATTATTGGTTGATCTGAAGAAAGACATGGATACAGCTTATAAAAGTAGGATGAAATTAGGACAAAATGGTGTAATAAGGAAGGCCAAAAAGGGTCATTTCCTGGACCCAACAGGGATATCAAAACAGAGGCAAGGTAGCCATTCATTTACAGTCAAAAGGTTGTTGTCTGGTGATAAGGGAAGAAGGAATGAACAGTCCATTAGCATGGGAATCCCACGAAGACGAATCCGATGCTAACTTTAGTGGAAGAGTTTTGTGGACGCTTGGAATTAAAGAGACAAAGCATGGATGTATGAATTCTGCCTCGATCTATACTTATCCAAGCATGAAAGGAATACAATATGAAAAAGAGAAACATGAAACACATTCACAAAAGAGGAAGAAGATACAAACTGTAAGATAAATAACACATGAATCTCCGCAAAAAAAAAACCAGCTTCAAACACTGTGATTCTATTAAGGGTTACATCTCAAAAACAGATCTTAAATTCCCCAGGTCTTAACCCATTGACTTCCAACCCTTTGCTATCTCTATTACATGGATATATATAGGCCCTTAGGCTCGAATTATCTAACAGAAAATAGTTACAGCTGGAATGACACCTACACGGCCTAGCCCAGCATCTTTGAGAATTGGTTACAACAGAAATGAATGCTAACAGACAGGCCTGACTGATTTTACATGTGTCATTATACAATTGCTAATTATAACAGCCCCTAAGTAGCTATCAGGACTTAAATGGTCTAAAAACATAAGAACATTACATATTCAAAAGATTCTGAAACAAACCGATAGGTCGGGACGCAAAATATCAAAAACAGGTCGCCACCCTATGTCTGAGCTATTACTTGGCCTTGTTGGTCGAACAAATATTCCACCTTCAGGGAATCGTCCACTCGTTCTTTTCCTGTTGAAGGAGATGGTGCCACTTCCTTAGTGGGAACAACAAAATATCGAAGAATCTCCATGGCCTGGTAGGTGCACTGCTCAACCTTCCGGGCCTTCTTCTTTTTCCTCCACCGAGCTTTCTTGTGCACCTGTAGACCTTCGTGCTCCTCGGGCTCACTAGCGGTACTTTCCTCTACGTGGTCGAATTTTACAGGAGATGAGGGAATGTGATTATCCTCCATGTCGGACCACGCCTACTCCGGTACAAAAATCACTCTGGCTTCTTGATCCTCTTCCATGACCGAATCTCAATTGAAAATATTTGAGTTGTTGAGCCTGCCACCCTTTCGAACATGGATAGGAACAATAAACCTTGGGAGCCCATTTATAACCACCGTGACAATGATGGAAGTCAAGAGTAATCATTTTCGCATGATTGTCTAACTAGACTCTCTCAATGAGTGAGAATGATGACTGAGGTCTGGGCTAATGCTCAATAGGCTTTAACCAGATTCCGTGTCAAGTCAGATAGCATACGGCTGCTCTGATGTGGCTTCCTTCCCTAGGACCATTGTTAACACCTAAAAAGTGCTCACTAGCTCATTCCCTTACTCACATGACCCATTTGTCCACTTTTCCACCATCTGAGCCTCTGAAACCAACAAAAGGTCACCAAAAGACCTTAGTACACCCCTTTTTTCCATTAAAAAAGATTATTTTTCCAAGAAAATCATAAAAAACCCTCAAAAAGGGTCCAAATTCCCAAAAATATTAAAAAGGGAATTAAAATATTATTTTTATTCAAAAAAGGAAAAAAGAGGGAAAAGTACCTAAACCATGTTGGTCAATACCATTTGGTTTCCATAAAACCACAAATGGTATTTCCCACCACCAAAACCTATAAAAAGGTGGTAGGGGCTCCTCATTTCAGATCCTTCCATTATCTCATCCTTATGCTGCTGAAATCTCCCCTGAGCACTTTTAGCCATTGAAGCAACCTTGGAGAAAGAGACCTATTGGAGTTTGGAGCTACTCATCTTGGGAGTTGCTCAACATCAACCTTCACCATTGAAGGTAATATCGCAAGCACTTGCTTGCCCCCCCACTTTTCAATACAAAAAATTATTTATTATGTTTCTTGTTCTTGATTTTGAAATGTTTACATTATTTGCTTAGATTCTTGTTTAGATCCATGAAAAGTATTGTTTATTTAGTTTATTGCTTTTATTTCTATTGAAACTGCTACTACTAGTTAGTAGGTGCCCATAGCACTAAGCTTGGTTGCAAAACCGAGCCAACAGTTTTGGCGACTCCGCTTTGGTTTGAACTTTAGATCTCTAGCTTTGCCATTCAATCTTAGTTTTTATGAGTTTTTAACCATTAGATCCATAGATCTGCCATCTTAGACAGCAGATCCATTGCTGTTCTGAGATTTGGCCCCAAAAAACAGCCCTAAATTTTAAATTTTCGAGTTCGTTTCTCGTTTTCCGTGCACGGCTTCCGCCTCGCGGCTTTTTGCCAGACAGTCGCGCGGTCCATCGCGACTTTTCTGCATTTTTCCGCGCGGTCCATCGCGGCCTTTTTCCAGACAGTCGCGCGGTCCATCGCGACTTTTCTGTGTTTTTCCGCGCTGCACACCGCGGCTTCGCGGCCTTTTTCCGCGCTGTCCATCGCGACTGTGCGCCCAAAACCTGCGCGGTCCATCGCGACTGTGCGCCCAAAACCTGCGCGGTCCATCGCGACTGTTCGCCCAAAACCTGCGCGGTCCATCGCGACTGTGCGTCCAAAACCCGCGCGGTCCATCGCGACTGTTCGGCCAAAACCCGCGCGGCCCATCGCGGCTGTTCGTCCAAAACCCGCGCGGCTGAATTTTTTCATTCGGCCATCCCGATTTTGAAAAATATTTTTTACTGTACTTTCTGCCCATAGCACATTTTTTACAGTATCAAATTCTGCATATTTTCCAGATTTAGAAATTTTTTTTACTATTTAAAAGTGCATACATAGAAATCTTTTTAAAAATTTTCAAGAAAGTGAAAGAAAGATTCATTTTGCATTCTTTATCTAGATTCAAATTTTTTCTTGTTTACTTCTTTAGAATCTTGCCCTTAGCAAATTTTATTGAAACGAAGAAATCCATTTATTTCTTTTAGAAGTTTATTATTTGCTTTCAAAAATCCAAAAAATCCATTATTTTTTGAGTTATTTTTGAAAAAGCAATTTAATTTCTTTTAGTGAAAAAAGTCTTAAATATTTGCTTATTATTTTTCGAAAAGTCCTTTATTTTTTTGAAAAATTTCCCTTAAAGCATTTAATTTTTTCAAGTTCAGTTTACAACACCTCACGTGCACTCACACGATCACTTAATTGAACTAAGACTTAAAACTTACCCTAATTTGAACACACTCTTAACCCCACTTGGGGAACACAAAAAGAATTCTTGTAGCTAGGTAGTATTGGGGGGATAGGTGTTCCAATAACACCCCTCAGTTCATACATCTGAGACATAGAAGTTGTCCAATTAGGGAGCTAAAATCTCTTAGTACTTTTTGGCGCGGTCACAACCGGTTTGTGGGAAGGCCTCTCCCCTAGGAGGGTTGAAGTCGCGAGGATGGTTCCGGAAGCCTGAGTGGGATACCGAAACCCATTCAGTAACCGAAGGGCTACCATTCGCAGTTCTCGGGATATCCCTATATTGGGATATTGCGATCAAAGGACCAAACGGCAGATTTACCTTTTCTCGACGCGTCATGAACGGAGTATCCTAGTAGCCTGTCTTTTTAGGATTGATTACCCGGTGTCCCTCCCGGTAGGGGGATATCTAGCCGTTGTCTCTACATTCATATTGTCTGACTTGGATTTCATCACCTTGCAGGGGATATCGTCTGTTTGAGTCACAATACTTTTAGATTAGGTGTTTGCATGATCTTTACCACCTTTTGAGTCTAGTTACACCTATTTTTTCTAGGAGCCGCTTGCATGTTGGTATTCTGACCGGTTGTTGCATTCCTCCACTTATTGTAGCACAGCTGCTAGAATAAGTGCATTTTTTGAGGATTGATTTTTTGGCCTGTGAGCCTTCTTTTTTCACTCCCCTTTTTTGCACCCTTGGTTGCATTAGGGTTTTGAGTCTTTTACATATATATCACCACCTGATACTTAAAACAATTTTTACATAAAAACCATATTCTCACCATTGAGAATTCTAGACGTTCTCGTCGTCTACAGGGCGAACTCCCAGAGTTTAGTCCACTCGGCTCTCCACGTCACGGACGCAGAGCATTATCCCTTGATTTGACACATCGTCGATCATCTAGACGGTCATCCGATTCTGACATACCCCACTTCACCTTTGATTTGGAGGTAGAATCCGAAAACCCCACAGAGTTACCACCTACCACAATTATGTCTGGAACACCAGAAGATCCACAATTTACATTAACCATAGGTCAGACATCCGCAGACCTTTCTGCGGGGATACCATCCATGACAACACCCACCCCCTTGGGTATGCCCAATATGGGTAACACTCCACATTTAGGAATGCCTAGCACAGGACCACAACCTGTCATGGGCATGCCCAACATGGGGGTCATACCCCCTTCGGTTTCCACAAACCCTATCCCAGGAATCCCTAGTACGATTCCTAACCCAAGTGTCACTCCTGTTGCACTTGGGAATGCTATCCCAGGAATCCCTAGTGCGATTCCTAACCCAAGTGTAACCCACGTTGCACTCGGTAGTAATATACCAGGAATCCCTAGTGCGATTCCTAACCCAAGTGTAACCCAAGTTGCACTTGGGAGTACTAACCCATATCAGGCCACACCTGTTGGAGGGCACATACCCGCCATACCTAGCATACCTATAGGAGCTACTGGACCCCTACACCATACCACAATGGCTAGGCCAATCCCCGTTCCAATCACCACATCCGCTAGTCTACCATACATGGCAAGTCTCAACTTGCCAGATTTAGCTAGGCTTACGAATGACCCCATTAGGCATGATCCTGCTTGGCCCCATATGCCCACTAAGCTTCCCTCTGACATCCCTAAGTTTGAGGGAAAGGCCGGAGAAGACCCCCAGAACCACATCATGTCCTTCCATTTATGGTGTTCCTCCAACTCCATAGTGGACGACTCAGTCCGCCTCCGTTTATTACAGCGCACCTTCACTGGCTCTGCAGCCAAATGGTATATCGAGCAACCCCATGGGACGCATTCCACATTTACCTCCCTTGCCTCGACCTTCCTGCAGTTCTTTCAGCTACCAGTCCGCTATGATGCGGGCGTCGAAATCCTACTGTCTTGCAGACAGAACACGGCCACGCACATCACTGACCATATCCATGATTGGCGTCGGCGCCGAAGCCTATGCAAGATCAAATTAGACGACCGAATCTTTTTAGACTGGTTCCTTAAATCCCTCCTTCCCCTCATTGCGAAGGATGTAGCTTCTGAAAGACCCCAGTCTGAAGAGGAGGCCATCCTTAAGGCCCAACAGTTTGACCTTATCTATGCCCAGTCAGGATACCTATACACCATCATACCTGACGCCCCACGAGGCGACTCTGCACGCGGTGACACACCGGGGGCATCACATGCCGCTGATGGCATTATTGGCCAAATTACACCGCAAGCAAAACCTTTCAGTATGGTGAGCACCATGCCCGCCCCAGACCTTTCTAGGGCTACATCCAGTTCCGGAGCGACAACTTCTTATGCTCCAATAAACCAGACCCATCATGTTCATGGACCCTCTTGTCCACAACATTGTTATGGCCAAGCGCCATCAGCATATGTACCTCCTACATACTATGCTCAACCTACGGTACAAAACCCCATGCAGTTTCCACAACAGCCCATGCATTACCCACAACCGGTTGCACCGGCTAACCTCACACCTCCACCAGCGCAGGGGTACCAACAACCCCAACAGGCAACTGGACCACCTTCAGCTCCACCTGCATACTATCCACCGCAACCTGCTCCCGCACCTGCGGCTCCTCAGAATCCCCCCAATGCTCAAGGGCATGTGTACGCACAACAACAGCAGCCCCAATATCAAAATAACCAACGCAACCAGGGTGGACAACCCAACCGCGGAAGAGGACGCAACCGTGGAAACAATCAAAACCGCAACCAAGCTCCACAGCCTACCCAGCCCCCGCAAAACAATAACGCGGCGCCCGCTCATCAGAATCCTGATCGGCCACCTAAGCAACCTAAAAATGCTAATTTACGGACAAACCATCCTTGTTCCATTTGCGGTGTCTATGGCCACTATACCCACGCTTGCCCACATCTCGAGCGAGCTCGACAACTATGGACAAATGACGCCCATCGTCAAGGGCAGGCGGCTCCTCAGCCACCACCCAACCCCCCACCACCTCCACAACAACCTCTGGTTCTCCAAAACCCCTTTCCAACACAAGGAGTGGTAAACACCCAGCCGTTAGCCCCCCAACAGGGCAACGTGCAACCACAACAAATAACTTACACAGCTCCTGATCAACCCATGTTTGATTCAGGTACCCACCACCTATTGATGATGTCCACCGCTGACGTCAATGTCCAAACCCGCCGAAATCAATACGGACCGACTTCTGAAGCCCCCCCCGCCGAAAAGGATACAACTGCTAATCCCACTGATCAGACATTGCGTATACCTCAGGTTCCACTTGATGGCGCTTCTAAAGCACCTCGCTTCCCCCTTCGCCGAATCAACAACAACCCCAATGCACGAGCTGCATCCAATTACAACATCGTAGATGACTTAGCTCAATCTCCCGCAGCCATGTCTGCGTTAGAAGTCTTAAAAACCTGTCCTTCTCAGCGCAAGACTTTACTTTCCGCCATTGGGGCTATTGACCCAAATGATTCGAACTTGATGACCTTTGACTTAGACCAATCTGAACCACGGCTGCCTTCTACCATAGCAGTCCAAGTTTCCGTTTCTATTCGGAATCTTGTCATCCATCGATGTATCATCGACGAGGGTGCCTCCACATGCGTCATGTCCACTTTTGTTTGGCAAAAGTTGGGCTCCCCTGCTCTCCAGCAATCCACCACTGCATTGCGGGCCTACGACGGCCGGTCAGCTCAACCTCACGGTTTATTACCCAAGGTACCCGTCCAATTAGGTGGGAAGACCGTACTCATCGACATAGAGGTCATTAACGCCCAACTAGACTATAACCTTTTACTTGGCCGCAGTTACATGTATTCCATGAAAGCGGTCGCCTCCTCCGTCTTCCGCACCATGAGGTTCCCCCATGAGGGCCGCGTGGTCAAAATTGACCAGCTCACCTACTATGACCCCAACGCCCCTGCAGCACCGGAGAATGTTCTCCCCATGATTGAACAACCCGCTTCTAGTGCTGTTACCTCCTTTGTGTCTTCTGTGGCACCCGGACTGTATTCGGATACACCAATGACCTCTACATTCCAGGCCATTCCACCACCGTCACCGGAGACCCAAGTCGCAAACCTCTGTACTGTTTCGCAGAATACGCAAACACCCGGCGGTCAACCACCATTGATCCCCAGTCACATTGGTGTTACACCCATCCACACCATCCCCTTCCTATTTCCTCCTTCGGGCGTAGTAAGCGCCCCGGTTATGGCTACCCTTAGCCTACCCGGGCTAACATTGGGATTACCCGTGTGGTATATTCCGCCTCCCGTTCGATTACCGACACCAGACGTCATCCTCCAACCGGTACAACCTATTGTTACCACAAATCAACCTCCCCCTGGCGTCGCGATCCCTTCGTCGGCAACGACACCTCCTCCTAACCTCAATATTCCTTCGTCGTCAATGAAACCTCCTCCGGGTCTCACGATTGCGTCGACGTCAAAGGATCCCCCTCTCCTTGCTAAGCCCACTGGGGGCAGAGGTCCACAACCCTACACTGCCATACCACCTCCTAAGGCAGCCAAACCCCCACCGGTGTTTCGAGCTCCCCCCAAATGTTCATTATGCGATGAAATTGGCCATCCAACTCATCAATGCCCACATTTACCGGCACTCCAAGAACATATGAATATGTTGGACGATGACATCGGCATCCCGGTAGTCAAATTAGAGCCACCTCTACAGCCTCGCGACAAATCACTGCGCACTAACCATCCTTGTGCTATATGCAGTGTCTACGGCCACTACTCACACCATTGCCCTGATCTACCAGACTATAGAGCAGCGCTGTACGAGTTAAACAATGCCGATTTAGAGATATCTCCTCCCCTCATCGAGGAGATTCACCCTCCACCATCATCCTCGTCAGAAGAAGTCAATACGATATATATGATTTCGACAACCTTCAAACCAGAACCCCTCGATTTATGGTCTGACTACTTCAATACTGACGAGCAGATTTTGGAAACACTCACTGCACCCGACTACCCTTGGGATGATATGCATCATCGCTCGTACTTCCTCCCGGAAAAATCTACCTCCACCGCATCCAACCAGCTATCAGTCGAGTCGAAAGACTTCATACCTGCTAAGGTCGATTGGTTAAAGGACCCCATCCCAGCACCGGATGCCTTTGAAGAAGGGAACATGTCCAACATTTCCCCCACCATACAGATAGACATTTCCATAACACCAGGGAAACCTGAGCTCATCTCGCTGGGCGCATCTTGCACTCAAGCAGAAACTCAGGCATACAAAAAACTCTTTCAAGAGTTCCGAGACGTCTTCGCCTGGTCCTATACCGAGATGCCTGGTCTCGACCCCGCCATCATTGAACACCATATCGATACATGGCCGGAAGTACCCCCTGTTCGTCAGAAACAGCGACCTATTCACCCTGCCAAGCTCCCCGCTGTCAAGGCTGAAGTCGAGAAACTTCGAACAGCAGGTTTCATCTACCCTATTCCGTACACCACATGGGTGTCGAACCCCGTCCCTGTCAACAAAAAGCAAGGCACCCTTAGAGTATGCACTGATTTCCGCGACCTAAACCACGCTTGTCCAAAAGACAATTTCCCCACGCCATTCATTGACCAACTCATTGATGAGTGTGCGGGCCATGAGGTCCTATCCTTCATGGACGGGTTTTCCGGATACAACCAGATTCACATCCGCAAGGAGGATCAGTACAAGACTGCCTTTACCACCCCATGGGGCACCTTTGCCTATCGAGTCATGCCCTTTGGCCTTAAAAATGCTGGTGCCACTTTCCAGCGAGCCATGACCTACTGCTTTCACGACTTGGTCCATATCCTGCGGGTCTATCTTGACGACCTCACAGCGCGTTCCCGAAAACGATCAGACCACCTTAGCGACCTCCGGCAAGTTTTCCTGCGTTGTCGTAAATATAAAATCCGCTTGAACCCACACAAGTGTGTCTTTTGCGTCCCGGCAGGCCGGTTGTTGGGTTTCATTGTTTCCCAGGACGGGATCACCGTTGATCCCCTGAAAGTCAAAGCCATCTTAGAACTTCCCCCTCCTCGCACGCTTCGCCAGCTTCAGAGCTTGCAAGGTCGGTCCAATTTTCTTAGGCGCTTTGTTTCTGATTACGCCACCAAAGTCCATGGATTCTTACGCTTACTTCGTACCCACATACCCTTTGTCTGGGACGAACAAGCAGACACGGCATTCGAAGCCCTCAAGAAGGCTCTCACACAAGCCCCCTTGATATCCCCACCGGATTTTTCCCAAGACTTCACCCTTTACGTCTCGGCATCCGAACATGCCGTATCCGGAGTTTTGGTCCAAGAAGATGCTTCCCACAAAGAGCATGTAATTTACTACGTCAGCCAGACCTTGTCTGGCCCACCTCTACGTTACCCATACGAGGAAAGATTAGCCCTAGCTGTAGTCTTTTCCGTACAGAAACTACGACACTACATTTTGCTTAGTCATACCACGGTCGTCGCCGACTCCAACCCCATGGTCTACCTCCTCACCAGGAGACTCCTTCAGGGTCGTGTCGCTAAATGGGTCATTATCCTCCAGGAATATGACCTTACTTTCAAGACTCCCAAAAGCACCAAAGCCCTCGCGCTTGCTCACTTAATTACAGATCTCCCGTCCTCTTCGACATCACCCGTTATCCATACGGACCTGATTGACGAGCAGATCTTCGTCATTTCGTCGGACGACCCTTGGTACGGAGACATTTTGACTTACCTCCGTACGCAAAAATTCCGACCACACATCGATCGTGATGGACGCCGTCGCATACGACACCACGCACCCCGATACCTACTTATCGGAGATGTACTTTACCGACGCGGCGTTGATACTATCTTACGCCGCTGCCTATCCCATAGTGAGGCAGAACAAGTCCTCAATGATTGTCATAGCGGTGCCTGTGGAGGCCATTTCTCCGGCATGGCTACCGCCCAGAAAATCATTCGGGCAGGTTATTTTTGGCCATCGTTGTTTACTGATTGCATCACCGCAGTCAAGCATTGCCAGAACTGCCAGCTCTTTGCCCCCAAGGCAAGAACCCCCCCTGCCCCCCTTCATCCAGTCATCACTGTTGGACCATTCTGCAAATGGGCCATAGACTTCCTCGACTGCAACCCCCCGTCAGCCGGCGGTCACAAACACATCATTGTGGCCGTAGATTATTTCACCAAGTGGGCAGAAGCCATGCCAACCTATAACTGCAAAGCCGACACCGCGGCGCGGTTTTTCTTCAACCACGTCATCGCTCGTTTCGGAGTACCACAACAGCTAGTCTCTGACCACGGCTCTCACTTCGAAGATGCCGTCTGGAAAGAATTATCAACCATGTTGAAATTCGAACACCATTTCTCTTCCGCTTACTACCCCCAAGGAAACGGCCAAGTCGAAGCGATCAATAAAATCTTGAAGACCATTCTCCAACGCACTGTAGACAAGCACAAGTCCAATTGGCATCACATGCTTTTCCCAGCACTCTGGGCTTACCGCACATCAACCAAAACCGCCACCGGTTTTACCCCTTTCCATTTAGTTCACGGTGTCGAATCTGTCCTCCCTATTGAGTGCCAGATCCCAGCTTTACACATCGCCGTTGAGCTCCTACCAGATACTTCCCCGATCGAGCAACGTTTACTGCTCCTAGAGCAGGCCGATGAAGATCGGCGCACAGCCATTCAAAACATGGAAGCCGCTAAACAAAGATCGAAACTAAGTTACGACAAACGCGTCCACCCAAGAACCTTTTCGGAGGGAGACCTTGTCCTCGCTTACGATCAAGCTCATGATAAAACCGGAAAAGGGAAGTTCGTGTCTATGTGGCAAGGCCCCTACATCATACACACCTGCCTCGGGCAGGGGGCATACATTCTGACCGATTCAGAAGGCAACACCTTACGCAACCCACGCAACGGGTTGTACCTTAAAAGATTTTACCCATAGAAAATCTCATGGACACCATCGTCCATTTTTTAGTATAGGCATACGTTTTTCGTTCACAAAAAATTTTCAAAAAACCTAAATATTTGTTTTCCCTGCATGACCACAGATGGAGCCTCTTCCACTCTGCCATATCGGTTTCGCTAATGGTGCAAGCCGTTGGTCTCCCAATCTCGCCTCCGCAGCTTGGGTAATATACTCCCCTTCACATGAGTTAATTCACATCGATGGAGTATGTTTAGGTGCCGCCACCAATAATCAAGCTGAATTCGATGCCGTGACCGGTCTCCTGGCCGCTGCTCTCCAGATGAGCATACGTCACCTCAACGTTTTCTTGGACTCACAGCTCCTAGTTTCCCAGCTCAACAATGATTACCAGGTACGCGATCCCTGTCTGTTCAGAAAATTCCTGCGCACTAAACAAATGGTTAGACAGTTTGAATCCATTACATTCACACATGTCCCAAGACACCTCAATAGTGTAGCAGATAATATGGCCAACAGTGTCCTCGACTGGCACACCAATCACATCATGTCATATCCATAAACAAACATGCACCCAGGTGCAAAACATGTGCCTCCACGGGCATATACAAAAAACCAATATTGCATCCACGTGCATAACATGTGCCTCCACGGGCATAAAACAAACCAAAATAATGCATCCATGTGCATAGCATGTGCCTCCACGGGCATATATAAATCTACAAACACACTGCATCCACGTGCATAACATGTGCCTCCATGAGCATATACAAAAGACAAAGTGCATCCACGTGCATACACATCAAAATATCCAAAATATATATCCACATATATATACGAACCAAAACGTCTACATGTCATAAGTGCCCTCAGCACTCGATATACACAAAATACATCTTTCATACAAAAATGCTTCCCCATATACTCATGAGCATTTGGGGGCAAGTACAATGACGTCTAATCATCAGGATCCTCCGGATCCTCAGGATCCTCCTCCGGCTCCTCCTCCGACTCCACCTCCGCTGGCCCAGCCGGGTCACGACGACCCCGAACTCGCCGCTCGGCTGGCCCTGCTGGGTCGTCCCTCAGACGTATCCTCCCCGGTGCCGGCTCTGCCGGAGCATCTCCTCCACCACCCCCGTGTCTCGCAGCAAGCACCGCTGCCCTCAACAACAGTGACTGCCACTCGGGCGGTGCACCGAGACATCCCTGCAAAATGTCCCGATCAAGGTCCCTCCAGCCATCCTCCGGAAGTCTAGCTACGATCCGGGCCAAAGTCCGTCGAACACCATCTATAGCATCGTCCTGAGGGCCAACCCCTCGCCCACGGGCTCCAAATCCTCCACCACGAGGAGGACGTACAGGTACTGGAGGACGCGCAACCACTATCGCCCGCCCCTGCCGAGCCACATAGTCAGGTGGTGGTACCGGACCAATATCTGCACAAAGCAAGTAGAACCATCAGATACTATACAACAGACATCATCATGATCAAACATAATACATATGGTATAAACATCACATAGGACACAAAAACATACCGTCTAAGCTCCAGGCCTGTCCTGGGGCACGTGGCATCTCCGGGTCTCCCCGGTAGTCCATACCGGCGTATGGATAGTCCTCGATCACCAGTGGCATCTGCTCCCACTGCTGGAAAAAATCCTCTGTAAAGAAGCCACGGATACCACCGCCAGCACGAGGCATCATCTGCCCCCACCTCATCATACGAGGCTCGCTAGGTAGACCAGCACGAACCGGTACGTGTGGCCGTAGGGTCGGCACCCGCTCAAAGAAAAAACAACATAAAAATGAGGCGTAACAGAACTCACCTCCCTCTCTCACGGCCTTGTCCAGATCTCTCCGGACACCGGCCAAGAACATCTGAGCCCAAGCATAGTAAGTACCCCGGAGAACGGAGTCCACCAACACCGTCTGCCCCCCAGACATACGATGTGGTGCAGCAGCACCCAAAACCCTCAGAACACAGGCACCAACGGCCCGCATATCCCACTCACGTAGGAACTTCAAACTGATAGAGCTGTTTACCAAAACAGCGTCATCCCCACAAAAGGTCTGTAAGAGGTCCTCCATGTCCACGCCTGGAGGCAACCTCGGAGAGATATCGCCCACCTCACCCAAGCGAGGCAAACCCGTCAAAAAATATACATCAGTGAGAGTAATCTCCAGCCTCTCACCACCAATAATAGAGGCACCCTCTATCGGCACCCACCACTGCACGAGCTTGTTCAGGAGTCTCCTCACTGAACGGATATAAGGTATCTGAGCGAACTTCAAGAGTCCGCTCATGGCTAGGGCCTGTCTCACCCCCCCATCATTCTCGATCCTCGCCACAATCTCGGCATCAATATCTCTCTCCCGCCATACGGACTGAGCCCTCCGCAACATCCTGCCAAGAAAACACAGAAAATTTTAGCCCCAGCATAAAAAATTTTAGAAACAATCCCATCGTGGCTTTTTCACAAAAAGCCGCGATGACCATCGCGGATTTTCCACAAAAGCCGCGATGACCATCGCGGGTTCCATGAAAAAACCCGCGATGAACATCGCGAGTTTCGTCCAGACAGTCGCGATGAACATCGCGACTGTCACCCATGAACACGCGATGAACATCGCGGGTTCCGACCTCACAGTCGCGATGAACATCGCGACTGTGAGTCTAAAACCCGCGCGGTTCATCGCGGGTTCCGCCCCGAAACCCGCGCGGTTCCACGTTGGAGAGTCAACGTGGAGTTTCGCGGCTTTCGGGGGCCCACCGCCAACTAAAAAAGACATAATTGACTAGGTTAAGGCGAATAGAGTTACCTGCAACTCGCTAAATCGAAAACCAACGGTGAAATCTCCCGGAAATCGAGAAATAGCTCTGACTGCTCTATCAAACTCGCACGTGACAATGACAAGTCATATTGGGCCCCACGTCCTATTTATAGAAATTCCACAAATTTCAAACAACCATTGCGGTGTCATACGAAGTCCATTTCTCAAACCGTTGGTACCGTTGGGATCAGCACAGCGAGAACTTCATAGAGGTTCCTTCCGTTTCCCGTTTTTCCCGGGGTCCATTTATGACCATTTTTTAAGCCCCTCTCGTGGCCTCGGTTTGCGTGCCACATCGGCCGTACTCCGTTTTCGAGGTGCCTTATATGGCCGGATTCAGTTTTCCGCGCTCGTGATGATGCTTGAGACCATTTCTCGCTCTCACCTTTAGATTTTCCGGGCATTTTTTCCCACGCCCCCTCGTCGCCTCGGTTTGCGTGCCACATCGGCCGTTCTCCGTTTTCGATGTGTCTTATATCGCCGGATTCAGTTTTCCGCGCCCTTGATGATGCTAGAGACCATTTCTCGCTCTCACCTTTAGATTTTCCAAGCATTTTTTCCACGCCCCCTCGTTGCCTCGGTTTGCGTGCCACATCGGCCGTTCTCCGTTTTCGATGTATCTTATGTCGCCGGATCCAGTTTTCCGCACAGATGACGATGCTTGAGACCTTTTCTCGTCCTCGTCGAACCATTTTTGTTCGGTATGATTTTACCCCTTTTTCGGGCCGAGCAACCCCTTTTACGAAAAAGGCACTTAGGGAGTTTCTGTTAAGCTCTTTTCTGACTCCTAAAACAATGAAAAGATCGCCGAGCAATCTTGCTTCCTTTCATGCTCGATAAACGTATCTGAAAGGGCGTCTACCTGGTATAAGTTTACCCCTTTTTCGGACCTTGTAGACTAATTACGAAAAAGGTATACTCTAGTCACATCGGCTAGAAGAGTTCTCCATTCGCATCATTTTATACTTTTTCGGGCCTCGGAGACTAAACTTACGAAAAAGAAACACCAACAGAGTCCACTTACTGTTTTCAGACTCTCTAAACATGAAACCAACCATGAGCATGCGCCGTCCGGGGCTCACAAAATCCACAGGACCGTACCATTTCAGAGCACACTTTTATCCCTTCTTGGAGCTCATTAAAACTACGAAGAAGGAAGAATGGTGCCTCTTGGCGCCACGACAGATCATGTCTACTCACATAGCAGCTTCCCCATTCTGGTCGCCTTTGTTCAGAGTATTCTGCAGTATGTCACCCGGAAACTCCCTCGACAGCTACCATCAGCTTCACCCCCCCAGAGTCAATACATACCCTTCAGTCCCTAAAAGATGATCCCCACACCTACAAGTCAGTTCCCTACGCTGCCAGGTCAACCACGTCATCATGCTCTGAACAAAGGAAGTTTGAGTCTACCCATTTTTGACCCAGTTATTTCCCATCCCCACAAGTATGTCAGTCCTACCAGCAGTACTACACCACTTCAGTTCTACACCTCGTGCTCCTGTCAAGGAAACATCATTGCCTTGTTAGTTGCTGGTCTCCCTCTGTCGACGACAACCACATTGATTCCAGAGGATAGACCTAGAGGTCCCTGTGTCTTGGACTCATTACCATTTATAATGGGTGCCTACGGATCATTTCGAGAGGAATCCTCAGTGCCTCTCCAAATGGTTGTTTCTCACATGCTCGACTTCAACACCTTGATCGCATCGTTGAGACTCGCACAGGGTATTGGTCCGTTCAGTTATTAGTCGAAGACCCCGGATACCACCTGACTCCTCCACATTTGACAGTCTACCTATGGATACAACCAGTTACATTTTTTCTATAGATATCCGGGTTGCGTATGACGACAGTATTCAGATGTACCCCAGTTTTATACTCCCTCGAGTATACAGATACAAATACTCCCTAGAGATGGCTCACAGTCTTTGAGTCCCTACAGATGTTGGACACCTTCAGTTTCAGCAGTTCCACAGTTATTCCAGTGTATCAGTTATTGAGATCAGTCATGATCATGAGTATATCCCACAATCATGTCCCCTCTGGACCATTATGATGTACCAGTATATTTCTTTACGTATTAGATCCCCCTTCTTGGGACTAATTGTTTTGTATATGTCTTGATACGAGCATGGGAATGCCCGCCTCGTCCTTTATCAGAGATTATACCTCATTCATATTGAGGCAATGTAATATTTTTTGTTTTTGCAGCTTCCAAGGGCCGTGGCTCCAGTCTCCAACCGGTCTCTTCTCTCCCCTAAAACCCAGAAAAAGGACAAAAGAACTATGATGTCTATCGGCCATACGATGAGCTCCTGCCCTCACACATCAGGGGGCAATCTGTTAACACCTAAAAAGTGCTCACTAGCTCATTCCCTTACTCACATGACCCATTTGTCCACTTTTCCACCATCGGAGCCTCTGAAACCAACAAAAGGTCACCAAAAGACCTTAGTACACCCCTTTTTTCCATTAAAAAAGATTATTTTTCCAAGAAAATCATAAAAAACCCTCAAAAAGGGTCCAAATTCCCAAAAATATTAAAAAGGGAATTAAAATATTATTTTTATTCAAAAAAGGAAAAAAGAGGGAAAAGTACCTAAACCATGTTGGTCAATACCATTTGGTTTCCATAAAACCACAAATGGTATTTCCCACCACCAAAACCTATAAAAAGGTGGTAGGGGCTCCTCATTTCAGATCCTTCCATTATCTCATCCTTATGCTGCTGAAATCTCCCCTGAGCACTTTTAGCCATTGAAGCAACCTTGGAGAAAGAGACCTATTGGAGTTTGGAGCTACTCATCTTGGGAGTTGCTCAACATCAACCTTCACCATTGAAGGTAATATCGCAAGCACTTGCTTGCCCCCCCACTTTTCAATACAAAAAATTATTTATTATGTTTCTTGTTCTTGATTTTGAAATGTTTACATTATTTGCTTAGATTCTTGTTTAGATCCATGAAAAGTATTGTTTATTTAGTTTATTGCTTTTATTTCTATTGAAACTGCTACTACTAGTTAGTAGGTGCCCATAGCACTAAGCTTGGTTGCAAAACCGAGCCAACAACCATCATTCGACAACAGAGGTGCTTTTCAACCGTCTATTTCCGTGATTGACCCAACACCGTTGATCTCGATCTCACTAGCCTCCGGGCCGTCCAAATATGCGCCTCCTACCGTACTTCATGAAATATTGGATTGTTGCTTATCCACGCTAGTTCATTCCATGAACAAATTCTTTGTTGTAGATCTCACCTCCTCCAGATCTGTGCCGTCTACACCTGCAGGGGCCTACCAAAAGTTCGTGGATTTGGGATTGCCCATTTTCCTTGCATGTTGAATCGACGAAGTACTCCTCGTCCGTAGATCTATCCTTTCATCCATCAATCGGATTTCTAAGTTGCTCGCGGGCTAAGCACTCCGCCTCGGCTTAGAACACCCCCCACTTCCTTCGCGAGATCGCTTCTCAGCCATGGATCTCCCTCGCTACAGATCTCTACCCTCCATTTGTGCCGCCATTTAATTGGGGGCGGGTCTTTACCTTTTTCTTCATCTTCTAGGCTAATACTTGGGTTTTCTTGGATATTTCATTTCAGACCTAGGGATAAATCTTTCATTAATTTTGATTTGCACCCTTAGGGGTCGCATGGCTTAAAGAACCGATACCTTGCTCATTCCTCCATGAATTCAAACCCCTTCAATTTCCCCTAGACAAAACTGGTGCTAATACCAAGGTTTCAGTATCCTTTCAACTCACCCTACCTAGTGGATATCATTGCCCTTTTTTGTTTCCATCGTCGTGCACATTCATCCCTAGGTATATTTCATTATTTCATCATTTACTATTTTACATAATACATGTGATGTCATCATGCTTTAACGAGCGCATGGATCAACCAAGAAAATCAAATTGTTACAAGGTTCACTGGCAGGGCCTTGGCCTTGAGCTCCATGCCAGAAACTATTACATAAATACATTTCGTATTCGATTACAATCACAGTGGTAAGGAAGGAGGAATATTACATGTATAATAGTTATATTTAAGAATAACTTTGAGTTAAGTTTGTAGGACTCCATTAAAGCCTCTCTCAATATTTTTTATTCTCTCTTCATGAAAGCCTTATGATCTAACATATAGCAAGACTAATTAATGACAATATATCCATGTATTGAATGTGTGTCAATACATATTCAATAGGATACATCACTGTGCTTCCACTTAACACCTATCGTAATTATTTACAGCTCGTCTCGCCATGACTTTATCTTGGATTCTCAATACTTTTGTCACTCCATCCCCTGCAAGGAAAAAGAACCTATCATTATCCCATTCATGTTGCGATAGGGGCTCTCATGGAAGCAAGAATTTTGTTGTGTTGGTCAATTGATCTCCTTCAATATTTTTCAAAATTTATAGAAGGTTGAGGCATGGATGCCTCCTTTCCCCGTTTTTGTTCTTACTATTTGCAGAAGGATTAAGCAAGATTATTGGTAAGGCTAGAAGTGAAAGAAATTTGAAAGGCATAAAAATTATAGCCTCTCTCTTTTCAACATGTCTCCTATTCACTTATGTTTTTTTATTGTTTGGTCATGGTTCAGTGGAATAATGACAAACCTTCAAAGACATCTTAAATTTCTTATGTGCAACTACAGGTATGGACATCAATTCAACAAATCATTTTTTTAAAGAATGATATAGTTAAAGAGGTACTGGTAAAAATTAGAGAATTTTTCCCTTTACAAATGGACCCTCTTGAAAAAAGGTTTTAAATATATGGGATGTTTCTTACATCCAAGTAAATATGTTAAATAGGATAGGTTATGGATAACTAATGAATTAAAGAATAAAATTGGAATATAGTTCTATAAATGGATCTCACTTGGAGGAATACTGACTTTGGAAAAATCGGTACTTGAAAGTATTCTTGTTTACTAGTTTTCACTTGCAAAAATCCCAAAATAGATTTTACATAAAATTTGCCAAAAGTTCTCTTGAATGGATGCCCCTATGCCTCCACCCTTTAGTATAGATATGCAACTCCCTTTCATTAATCTGATAGGGACAGGGCCTCCATTCAATCCCCCATTTCAAGTTGGCACGAGAATTCGTTTCAAAATAATATTCTCAATAGGATTTGCACCTTCTCCTGGGATTCCTCGTCTAGGTCATATGGAAAGAATGAAACAAAAGGATTTTCAAGAATGAGACCAATGATATCGAGCAAGTTTGGAAAACAATAAAATCTATCATACATGAAACTCTTCATCAACAAACCTAGACTCAAGAAGATCTAACCTATCAGCATCGGGAACAGTGTATCATGGAGAGTTGGAACCTTATCCACATAATAAAACCAACCTCGATGAAGAGCAAGAAAATCCATAGCCAGATCCTATATTTTTGTACATGTCCCCCTAAAGTTTTCTATAAACTTAATTCTGTTGGAGCCTCAAGAGGCAACCAAGGACTAACCGACTATGGAGGGGTTTTCTGTAATGACGAGGGGAAAAATATTTGGATTTGTGCAGGTTCATTGGGCATGGAATCAAACAATGCAAAAAAAACTTTAGGTTTTACTATTTGGAGTTTGGATAGCACTTCGTCTAGGGTTCAACATGCTTGTCGTGGAGGGAGACTCCCAAATCCTTATTCAAGCTATCTGCAATATCATCCATGGAACCATGTACAAAAAACTCTCTATGAGATGGCATATCATGTATGGCATGGAAGGGATGGGTTATATACTCCCTGGAATAGAATTTTGTATTCCCTCCCACGTCATACATAAAGGAAACTAGTAGGTCGACTTGTTGGTAAACACAGGCATAGGTTGTCAGGAAGGAGAGGTCATCAAATCTGAGAAGGAATTATAGAACCATCCACTTAGCCATGATTGTATCCATCTGGCCGAAATGGATAAGCATGGCCCAAGTAGGATTCCCAACCCACATGTTTCCCATGAATGTACCACTCACCCAAAGATGATTAACGAACATCAAATGGAGGGGTAAGTGGAAGAAATGGAGGCAGGTGGTCACATCAAAGAATGACGGATTGAAAAATTATCTATGTGGAAAACAAGTTGAAGAGAATGAGGTAGGGGAAAGCAAGATGGTAGTTTTCCTCGACAACTATCTTAGGATGTAGGATGCTCAAAAAACCTTCCTTTACTCGATTGTTGATCATTATGGACCCTGCTCATCACTAAAGTCTAGATGTTGTTCTTATGATTCCAATCCAAGAAGATGATGTTCAAGCACGTAAACTAATGATTACTCCGGACATATTGCAATCCCATGAAGCTAGCAACTTCAATATGAGGAAGGTGAAAGCTACCAATTCCAAGTCCGTGCTTCTTGTAGACAATATTGTGAGTTGTTATATCGATGTTCTGTATCTCTTTGCAATGGTGAAAGACAAGGGTAGTATGGTGGATATTCCAAGATCAATAGTTGATATAAATAATGAGGGTTGACCAATACAACAAAGAGAAGGCATGAGAGCCAAATGAGTTCGTAGTATTGATGAAAAATCCTATGGGCAGGAGAAATCTCGAAACATTAAGAGAGCCAAACAAATTGCTCATTTCTATCAAGATAATATTTTTGGGAAGGAAAGGAAGGAAATTGAATATATGGAAGATGAAATTAGGATTGATAAGGATTTCATCCTTGAGACCCAAAGTTTCAAGGAATTTGAAGGATGGGGTCTTGACCTTGAGGAGACCAGGCGTAGGCTCGTCCTCTTTAAGACCTCTACTGGTCAGTTAAATCCCTCCCAAGAAAGACAGTTATAGAGAGGGGAGATGCCTATGGGGATATCCTGGGATAGCTGGAGGAAATCCACTCCCTTGTTATCCTGTTCAGATATTTCCATTACAAGATGTAAGTAATTGATGTCAAACATAATCTCCTGGCTCAGTCCATGGGCTTAAAATTCAAAATAATTACGGTGGTAGAGGAGCCTCCTGCACCAGTCCCATCTAAGCCTCCAGTGCTTACTCCAACCAAGCCCTCCTTCATCAATATGTAGGATGACGATGGCCAAGGTGATCCTCCTATAGGACAAACCCAAGGGTCATACACCCCTCACCCCCCAACTTTTTGATGGGTCTTTCATGAGTATCTCTTTTGTGTTTTATACTGAATCCTTTTAGCAGGGTTTTGCATATGTCTCTTAGGTCTCTAGATCTCTACTATTATGTTGTTCTCAACTAGCTAGTTATGTTGTAAACACTGCTACATTATGCTATCTACAATATGTAAGCTCCATATTCAGGCATGCTACTTGCATCTCTCGGGTTGTTTTATTTTCCTATGGGAGGAGCACTTGAGAGCTGATTATTTTCACTCTATGTATTTTTGTTGTATATTAATATAATAGAAGGAACCACCTGCTTTACAACAACAAAAAACAACCGAAAGGTATTTAGTTTTCTATGGTCTGGTAGAAAAGAGAAGGAAGGTATTCATTTGGTAGATGGAATAAGATAGCTACTCCAAAAAAGGATTGAGGTTGGGGTTCAAAAAATATATTTTGGTTTAGTTAGGCTATGGGCATGAAAAGCCTTTGGAGGGGACTTTTTGGAACAGGACTTTGGAGTAAAGTATTTCAAGCTAAACATCTCAAGAACAAATATGTTGAAGACAAGATCCGAGCTATCTCAAAAACATTTAATGCTAAATCAAACATTTGGAGGGGATTTGTAGATGTGTTTCCTCAAATTGGTTTATGCTAGCTTGGAAGGTTGGAAATGGTCACTCTATTCTAGTTAGGGAAGACCCATATATTGGTGGGGATAGTAACTTTAGACTCAAGAGATGAAATCTATGCTAAGATCAAAAGGTATATTTTTGTTAGCTCAAATAGCAGGTACTAGAACTCTTTTTGGACAGTATTGGATTAATGGATCAGAATTGGAGTTGGAAGGTGCTTTAGAGAAGTAGTGGAACAATTATATAAGATGTCTATATCATTGTGTTATTATACTCTTTGACATTGTTGATCAAATCAGAATCTCTTGGACCACAAAAAATGGCCAAGTAAATGCTAAACTAGCATATGAAGCTATTTCCTTTCTACATATGGAAGGTGAGGATAAATGGTGGTACATGTATCTTTCAAAGTGGAGTTAAAATTATTTACACAAACGCGTGTGTTCTAAAAGTATAAGCTTTCACAAGGAGTACTAAAAATCTCCAAAGTTTCAATCAGATAGAATTATTTTGACACAAATTATTCTCATGGATTTTCCTATAGGACATTTCGATGAGGCTTCATAAGATGGTAATTAAGGAGCTAGTATGACAATTAGAGTTATATTTAATCATATTCTTAAAATGTGGATGGGATGTGGATGTGGTACTAATACTAGGGCATAAGTGATAGCTATGTGGGGCTTGTTATCTTTTGCAGTACAGAAAGGAATTTTCCGGAATTCATGTGTTTGTTGATTCAAAAGTTCTTATAGACTAGGTAAATGATAACGTATTTCTTCGGGTGGCTTCTCTTGAACACTGGTTGGAAAGGATTAGATAGCTCAAGCCATCCTTTCATAATCTTGTTTTTTCTCATGTCTCCAGGGAATTGAATGAGGAAGTTGACTTCCTTTCAAAGTGGGCGCTTGGGGAGGAGGAAGGTGTTCTCTTTTATGAGGAACTGTAGAATAATTTAGTGATTTCACATGGCAATGTTCAGCTATATGGATAATTCCATTGTCCTTTTGTGATTTTTGTTATGTTGGAAGAGTGTAATAGTTATAGAACCCCTTTTGTCTTTTGAAGGGTCTGTTGAAACTTTATATTTACTTTGTATTGAGGATATGTTATGCTTAGATGAGGATATGTTATTGTCATATTTTTCAAAAAGTAATTTTTCTTATGTCAAAGTCTAATTATAGACTTATAAAAAATGCAGTCCAGAAAATACTTCGATATGCATAGTATTTTGTTGGCTATATATATATATATATTTCTTTTTTTTTCCTTTATGCATTGTAGCTTTTTCTATATTATCTAGCTTTGTGTATATTTTTTTCTTTCAAAAGTGGATAGTATAATTATTATTTAGATTTTTTTAATTAAGATGTTTTTTCTAAGTATGTGGTGAATTCAAAATTATTGAAAACATGGACTCCATATATAATGATATACATATTAGTGTAGATGGCTTTGTATTATAACATCTTTATTGACACGTAAGTGATTAATCTTATTTGAAATAAAATATTTGTTTAACATTAATGGTTGCTTGTATTTATATCAAAAAGGTGGATGTGACATGACCAAACATCCTTGAATTACATTTGATAGCTTCATAGAACAAGAGCCACGAGGTGGCAATGTCCCCAACATTGCCACCTACTTTATTTGCTTGAAGTTGGAAAGTTTAAGAGTCACATTCTCTAGTTTACATCAACATAAATAATTTGAGTAATGATGTTTGTTCATAATGATTCATACTTTGCGTTTTTTACTTGGTCAATATATAATAGTACACTCTTAGAAATGACAAAAAAACCCTAGAGATAATCATTTGTTTTTTTTCCCTTAAGATGTAATAGTGGAGACTCTTAGAAATGATAATATAGTGTGCACTATTAGAAATGACAACAAGAATCTTGGAGATAATCAACAAAGAAAGGTAACTTTTGTTTGAAAACCTAACAAATAACAAGAATGTTGGACATAATTATTTATAATATTGTACACTATTAGAAATGAAAACAAGAATATTGGAGATTGTCAATCGAAGAAACTTAAATTTTGTTTAAAACCTAATAAAATAAACTGTTTACAATATTCAAACATTTCCCAAAAGAGTTCCCACTAGACTCGAATAAAAGAATTTGACATTATCATCACGTTTACCAAAAATAATAAAAAAATATTGTGACCTTATTTACATTCATATGCACCAAGTTGCTTTCAAAGGAATGGAAATGCCTTTTTAGAAATAAATAAATACAAATTACAAGAAAAACAATTTATAATGAACACCATACCACTCATAATAATATGAAATTGAAACAATTACCTCTTTCAAGGCACTCATAACAATATGGAGATTGAAACAAATCACTAATATATCATCCACAAACGTAAATATGTCTATTATTTTTTCATTTTTAAATTCAAATTCTCTCAAAAGATATACTTGTCTTTTTCAATAATTTGAATTTAAAAAAAGTGTCAACTATATTTAAAAAATGTTCCAAAAAAAACATTAAAAACATCTTCAAAAAATAAAATAAAATAATTATAAACAACAATGCAAACATGTGAATGATATCTTATTTGTTTGTCCATCAAGTAGCTACTAACCAAATTAACATCTTCAAAAAATAAAATAAAATAATTATAAACATCAATGCAAACATGTGAATGATATCTTATTTGTTTGTCCATAAGTAGCTACCACCCAAATTAGTGTAGCTACCACCCAAATTAGTCTCTTTGCCTAAAAAGAACTTGAATAAATAAAATTCATTTCTCAACCAATAAACATTTTCTTGAGAAGTATTTTCCCAAGCACTCTCAATAATCTTATGATAAATAATTTAGTGCAACATCCTATCTCAACACCTTTATAAAGAAATTCACTAATGTGAAGATTACAAGGTCATCATCATCCAGCTTTTCCAAATCTCGAAAAGCCATGTAGTGATGTAACAATCTGGAAAAAGAGGACTTTAAAATCTTCTAAGCAATAATATGCTTAGAAGTCCTACCACAAACATTTATGATACATACAGGCAAGAGTTGCGAAATAGAATCCTACTATGTTAAGTGCAACACTACAGTTTAAGACTAGTAATATGGATAAGTTTGTGCATCGTTTACTTGTCCTGAAAACAAAACAAGTACAGGGAATGGAAAAAAGACCGTGGAATGGAAGGTCCAACTTTTCTAAGAGACAAAAATTGTTGGGGTTGCATACATGATCAAATACAAATTTTAAATATTGAACATACAATTAATATCGAAGGACTACACATTAGGCTTTCAAAATATGCTCAGCATTATATTGTCAAGCTTACTTGAGCAGTTTACAATAAATTTTTGTTAAGGACTTTTTATGGGAATCACTAAATTACTTGATTGTATTTTACAATTAATTTTTGTTAAGGACCTTTTATGGGAATCACTAAATTTTCTTCTTAGAATGGTTGGAGTTGTATATGCTCTGGGTACAGATAGCAATGAACTAGGAAACATACATACCTTAAATAAATTTGTTCCTGAAATGGATTTGGGATGGGTATGTAGAATAAATACGTTTATTGTGAACCTTGTAATTTTGTGAAGTATGATGCCTTTTGGTATAAAAAAACCATCGTTATAAAGTCTAATGCAAAAGCCAAAAAATGAATACCACTAAGCACTAAGTTCTAAACAAGAAGACAAATCCAATTTCAAAAAGAGAAATTAGTTGGCTGAGCATTAAGATTTGTTTCGAAAAGAACATCAATATTTTTTAATAACCCGCAAATATTCACAAACATGCAACACAAAACACATTCATAAATTGGACATCGACTACCATATAATATTTTTAAACAAAATTAGAAACTCAACTCAGCCCTCAGCTCAAGTGCATCAATGGACAATGTTTAGGTCATTATTGTGCTTCTGAAATATGTAGATCAATTAAAAAATAAAAACCAAAATTAAAAATGTTGATTATGATCCCCAAACATAAAATAATGGCATATTTGATGCATTTCAAGACGGATCAACAAGATTCCCGTGGCACCCGATCGGAGCTCATCAAAAGATGGCCAGTTGCAATGTTATGTCACAAAGCCTTTTGTTGATGTGCACATAATGTAATAGACAATGCTTTCATTCTCGTATCTAGTAGCTTATCATTAAATGATGTTAGTTTGTTACGAGAAAACACTTTTTCAGTAAAAGTTGACTCCCTCTCCTCATTTTTACCCCTTACTATAGCAGTATTCTGGATTCCGATAACACGCTTTAAAAAAATCTGCAAGAATTCCCCAAAGATCAGGTATACGCGAAATATAGTAAAGTCAATAATGCAAACCCAACTCACTTCCATCGTACTAGTCACAAGAGTGAAAGTTCCTATGACCTAGGTAGTACCAGTCGTAGCCGCCCAGAGATAGAGGAATACCCCTATAGAGTGGGAGCAGTGAGAGCCACTATAGCTACGGTTGTGAAAGCAGCTATAAAGTAAATTTGAGGCAAAGTACCAGAATGAATGAAGCAAACCCACATCTCAAAGTAACTTAAGGTAGCAAAAAGAAATAACAACTATGTAGGAGCATAGGCTTGTGAAGAGTCCAAAGAATGGATGATAGGATCACCGAAAGCTAGGGTAATGGTAGCTACGTCCAAGGTAGTGAACAAAACCACTTGAGTTTAGCTAGTGAAATCCATAGTTGCAACTGTTTAAAAGCGATATACATAGAGGTGCTCACCTAAGTTTCGAGTGTATAAAGCAAACCACCAAGATATATATAGTCGAAATCCATAAGAGGAATACATGTCCCACCCAGTCGAACCATGGATGGACCAGACCGGACCGGACGGAAGACTCTTTCTTGTTAACTCTGGTCTAGCACAGCGTTCGGTCTTTGCCCGAAGACTGACCTAAGTTATAATTTATTTTATTTAAGCATGGCTACTATGTTGTCTTTAACCTTAAGACAAATATTATTCTTCATCTTGTAGGTTATTATAGATGCAGTCCCAAAAAAGAACAGCCTGAAAACTCATGTTTTATGTGCGCCTAAGCTGTCACACTCGAGCCCTATTGGCATCTTTGATGGCGCGGCTCAGGAGGGTAATGTTGGTATTGGGGGATTAGTGATTATTGATGATAATAATTATTATGAACTCTCTCTTGGTGGGGGGCGAGGTAGCAACACTCGTGCGGAACTTTTGGCCTTGTGGAGCATTTTAACATTTGCACGCTCCAAGCAGTTACCCTCTCTCCAAATTTTCGGTGATTCCAATGCGATTATTGGCTGGGTAACGGGAAAGAGTATCTTGAACATGTCCTCTCTTCACCACTGGAAGTAGCGTATAACTTTGATTTTGGATCGTTTCCAGGATTATTCATATCAGCATATCTCTCGGGCCTACAATCAACGTGCTGATTTTTTGTCTAAGCAGGGTTTAATGCTGGCTGAAGGTCTGCTCCAGGTCACTCCTTATGTTGATCATCTTGCAGGGGAGGTGTTTCACATGCGTCTATATTAATTAGAGCATGTTTTTTTGTTTGTTATTTTTTATATAATCTGATAGGTGGCTGGGTTTTTGTTTATGATCTTCAATGTATCTTTGTTTATCCAGTTGTAATCTTCAGCAACATAGGCTCATATGGAACTCTTCCGAATAGCGGTTTGCTCTATCGGATGAATTGTAATAGTTTGCAGGGTTAGTAGCCACTGAATCTATCCTTGGGATAGGAATTACTGTAAGTTCCTTTGATTCAATCAATGAATAGCAGGGGACCTTTTTTATGTTGAAAAAAAAACCTTAAGACGGAGATAAAAAGACTCCCAAAGAGCCAAGCATTAGGTCCAGGGCCCGGTTAATCCCTTCATTCCTTAAGTATCTCCATAGGCCTCAATATGATGACCTATTAGTATACCCTTTGTTTGCGCCCAATGCCGGGGATAGAAGTAAATGGTAGTAAAATGAAGCCAAACCAGCAGGGCCACACAGGCCATAAGCACAAACCGCGAGGGCGGTGAGAGTTGCGTAAGAAAAGAAGAGAGGGGTTGTTACAGCTGCCTGAGAGCAAGCCTCCCCTCAATAATAAAAAGAAGAAAGGGATGGGAAACGATAGTGTAAACGCTAGGTAGACAGCCTAGCCGTAAAAGCAAGGCCGCGCAAAAATGAATAACTATTGGGATGAAAATAGGCCAATTATTAAGATGATGGAAACAACAATAACCTTGGACTAATAGCTAATATAATAGATACTTATGCAATGAACAGTAATAGGTATGCAATGGTACCTTGGATTAGTCCTGGTTGAGTTTGAGAGAGAGGATACCTCCGGCTCTTAGTCATGGCATCTACACCAAAAATAGAGTTCATTTCATAAATAAAGAGCCATATACCAACGAAAATAAAAATAGCATTGTTTTGGCACGAGAAATGATTGAGTGAAAAGAAAGAGCTTCCCGTGGTAGCACCCAAGCTATGAGGTGAGATAGCTGAAAATAACTCTCCCATACATCAGGAAAGACATACACAGAAGTTACCTCTGAATCAGCTAATTATGTAGAATGATCACCATTAAAAACTTATATTTAACCCTCCTTTCAATGATATTGTAGATAATACAGAATCACATTATAGATTAGATCACGCAGACCCATTTGACAACCTTATTTACCTCAGAGATTTAATACAATGCGACCAAATTGCAACTTGAGAGCTTTCATGATACGATACTGTGCAGGTGAGGAACCTGCAAAATGCAACCTATAAGAACCATTTAAATTTTAAATACATGCTAATTATCTAGTGCCACAGGACAAAAGCATATTAAGGTGCTCTTATACCATAATTAGAGTCCAATCATAACAAGAATACCAACCATACTAGCAGGAAAATGTCTTGAAATATCCTCATCAAAAAGGGAATTCCCAACGACGTCTTGAGCAAGGGGAGCTGATAACTCAGGATCAAAGGTGAAAACACCAATAAACTCTACAATATCAATCAAGGTTACTGTGTGAAGAAACTCATGCACTCTACCAAAAACAGAGAGAGGCTTGTACCCTGGACGACTCCTAGAGCCACCATTCGCTGCATCAAAATCTCGGATAATAAGAGAGAGGGCGATGCCCTTGGTAGGCTACCTGTTGTATGCAACAAACAGATGTGGCAATAAACCCTTCCTCGGTATGTATGCCTCTTCTTCCACCTTACCAAGACTTGCATTGGGAAAAGGAGAAGGCTGCCCTCAAATGATCCCCTGCAAGAGAGAAAACCATGGCGTTTTAGTTGCAGAGGTCCACCAAGGGAGGATCAATCTTCAGAGACCAACAATGACTGACAACTAAGCCAAGACTATTGACCTAACACTGAATACTCCACCTAGACTGCATGCAGTGAGGTTTCAAAAGTTGTATGGTTGCCTTGCCGAGAACGACTTGCTGCTAGGTGTTGGGACTTAGATCCTTAGCGTGCATGTTCTCTGCGTAGTACCTATAACATGTATAGGGTTTACACCAGCGCCGCCCCTTTCTTGGCACCAGATTTCAATGAATACCTCAGTCTTCTGCAAATCAAAATTCAGATAATAAATTTTTAAAATTTTGAATTAATAGACTAAATTTCCAAACATTAGAAAACTTTGTAGTTTGTAAATATTAAACTCCAGTACGGATAGATTAATATATATCCCGCTACGCAAGACATAATAATAAATAATTTATTAAAAGGAGGAATGGGGTAAGTTGGATTTGCAAGTGTGTAGTTTGGGATAAACGGATTGGGGAGTGAGTTGTCATTGGCATCTGTGGTGGGTATGTCGCGTACTCTGTATAAACTGATGTCATCTCGCCGCCACCTCACGGGAAGGGAAAAACGAGGATGACATCATTGTTTTGCAGCCAATTAAAATTGGAAAAATATATATTTTTAATAATTAGATTTAATATAATATATTTAATAGTATAATCAAACTATAGCTTGACAACAAAAAGTTAGTCTATAGACCCAAATTAATAGGTACTCCACGATACATATATGACCCCCTTCGGGGACACAAAAAAGCATGTACACGTAGTTCTTTGCAATGCTCAAAATCGTGAGTTTTTGTGCCCCTAGGAACTGCTAGTCTACTACAGAAGGACAATTTTTTTTGCTATAGTAAATTCTACAATATTTTCCTAACAACAAAAGATACTTAAAATGAATTTACATAAATTAAAAAAACAAAAGGTCATAGCCATTACAGGCCTTATTATTCCCCTTCTTGAGGGTTATCATGTTGATCTTCAATATCTTTGCTTCCTTCATCATAACCACTTCCATTCTGCATTTGATCAACCCCTAAAGGACTATCAGTATGATCTTTGTTGCATGCTTACATTGGACTATCACTTTTAACTTGCATTACACTGCCAACCTCTGTGAAGTCATACAACCCATGATGCTGAATGATACTCTTTAAAATTTTGTTTTCTTCCTCATAGATCTCAACTTTTCCTTTCAGGACTATGTTTTCTTCTTCACAGTTCTTTACATTTCCTTGCAAGAATTCTATTTTTACGTCTGCCATGACAATTTTAGCTCAAAGATTGACCAATTGAACGTCTTGCATTGGAAACTAAAATTGAGAGATTGCATTATTCTTGTTGATATTAACCCTTAAATCTCGAAACTGCCTCTCCAATCCATTGATTCTTCTTGTTAAAAAATATTGATCATTTCCATTCCCTCCTTCTCCAGCTTGAGGGTCAATATTGTTGAAAGGATAATTGAAATGAGTTACAATTGTTTCAATATTATTCGAGTTATGAAGACTATAACCCATGAAAAACACAATTTTAAAACTCAAAGTCCATATACTTATGAGGAAACAAGTATTGACATCTAGAGTGACAAGACAACTTCCCTCCAAAGAACAAAGCTCAACAATATGAGCACTTTTCTTTTCTATTTTCCAAAAATTACTCCAACAAAGAAGAACTATACTGAGAATTTGCTAGAGACTCATAATTCTTACCGAATATATACGCAACACTTGATGAAGAAATTCCCTCTTATCTTGAATTTCCTCCAACTGACACTAAAACCATTGAGAATACACATATGGTGCACCAATTCTAAGTACACGAAAGACCTCACTACCAAGAAACTTCAAGGGAGTGAAACTTAGAAGTCCTCCAATTTGGCATAGATAATCGCAGCCTGAATTCCATAAAGAGCACATAAATTTTGATAATGAATTCCACTTTCATCATCTTCCATATTTTGGAACAAGCCATCAAATTTGTCCATCATGTCTATATAATTGGGAATATCAAAGTCACTTCTCTCACACTCGAACATTAGAACCTCATCAATTGACTTGTTGCTCATTAAATTCACTCCATCATTGTACCGTTGTGCATGCATTTCAACTACCACCTGTAGGACTAATCACATGTATCCATTAATTTGATATTAATCCATTTTGTTGGTTTGAAAACCAAAGTTTTGAGAAGTCGTTGCACCATAGGAAGAGATTAAGGGATAAGGCAATGACCAATATCGTCCCCTCTTATTAGGAGGTTACCTTGCCCAAGATTATGTGAAGAACCTGCAATAATTAATTAATGCAAATACACGAGATATCAGAAATAATAGAACTCAGAATCACTTTTGTATTGATCACGGGCCACTTCGAAGGGGCAACCTCCTTTGAGAAAGCTCAATACAATTAACTTCACGGTCCTTCAATGACCTCAACACACACTTATATACTAAGTCTATGCCCAATACTATGAGTCAAAACCATGGGACATATAATACTACGGGATGACTTACAAAGCATATGCATCCAATACTATGGGTCAATACCATGGGCTAATATAAACTATGGATCAACAAATACTACGGGACGACTTACAAAGCATATGCGTCCAACAACAATATACTAACAAAGTAAAGAGAAGGGTTGACACGGGTTCCTAACATCTCTCTCCCTTAGAAAAAGCTTTGTCCTCAAAGCTTTGGTTGGGGAAATTGATGCAAAATCTGAATGAGTGGTTCCCCGGGTAGCATCCTCGGGTTGCATTTCAGGCCACTAACACCTTTGGAGTTTCAAGGAGGATTGCTTGGAAGGATGTAGACGAAGAAGAACCATATCAGCTACATGAAAAGTGCGCTCATAATGGTGCTGATCGGCTTGTTGTTGCAGTCGAATTCTGGCCATGTGAAGATTGTCCTACAGAATGAGAAGAATCTGATCACGGTTTCGAAGAACCGAGTCAATTGCCTGAACTGGGGAGCTGTTAAGGGTGTATGGAAGAAGAACTGGTGGTGTTTTTCCATAGACTGCTTCATATGGTGTCCTTGTAGATGTGGTATTGTACCACCAGAGCACTTCTAAAAAATCCATAGAAATAGTTGGCCAAATCTGTGTAGGGATGGGCAAGGATTTGAGCAGTCCCGAAAGGAGTGTCGTTTCACCCTTGTTGACCGGGAAAGTATCACAGCCAACCACCATCTGTTGAATTGTAATTTTCAGTCCCTGCCAAAAGAAGTTACATTGTTCCCGGTCATACATTTTGAAGAATCCAGAGTGCCCTGTTGATGAAGAAGCATGGAGTTCATAGAAGAGATAGCCCTGTTGAACATATTGCAACCAATTTGAAACAAGCAGAGAAATAGTTGTAAGAGAAATTGGGTCATCAATTGTGTGAGAAGGAGCATCTGCCACCATATTGTCCTTACCCTTATTGTAAGTGATCGCATAGGGATAACCCATGAGTTGGATAACCCATTTCAGGTGTGTTGGGGAGGAGACCCATTGTTCTAGGAAATTTTGCAGACCCTGGAGATCAGTCTTGATGCAGAAATAATTCCCTAATAGGTATGGCTGCCACTTCTGTACTGCATGCAAAATAGCCATAATTTCCTGCTGAGAGGTAGATGCGGCTAAATTCTTATGGGAAAGGTCTCTTGAAGGCAGCAAGCTCATTGGTTCAGCAAAAACACCTGCATATCTATCCAAGGAAGTAGTGGATACTGTTGATGGGTGCATCTAAATGGAATGGAGCTGAGCGATGACACCATGTGAATTCTTCTCAAGGATTTTTTCCAAGCGATGTGAAATGATGATGCAGAGAGACCCTGGTTGTAAGCCCATAAATTTGTGTTGTGCCCCATTGACTGAAAACTACATCCAAAGTTTAGCAAAATCCCATAAGATGGTGCCAAGTGTGCGTAACCATTGAATGCCCAAAACCACATCACATCCGCCTAAGGACAAGGAAAACATGTCAGAGCGCAAGTTATAATCTTCCATAGAGATATGCACATTGTGACACTTCCCCTTGCAAGGTAAGGTGCCCCCATTGGCAACCATGACTTCAAAGTGGGAGCAAGGATGGACAAAACAATCAGCCTGTTTGGCAATCTGAGGGTCAATGAAGTTATGAGTGCTACCAGAATCAATGAGTATGGTAAGAGGGAGCTTCTTGAAGTATCCCCTAACCCGTATTGTTTGTGGGGTGGTGACACCGATTATAGCATGGAAAGAGATCTCGGGTGGGTCGTCCTGCGATGGGGTGTCAACAGGCGGGTGTTGAATGTCAACCTGATCATCTACTGTATCTAGAGCTTCTTCACCAAGTTCAGAGGCAGGCGGAGAATCCACATCCAAGAGATAGAGCTTTTGTTGAACACATCTATGTCCCCGAGTGAATTTCTCATCACAATTATAACAAAGCCCTTTTTCTCGGCGTGCCTGCATCTCTGTTTCAGACAAATGCTTGATAGGAGTTGGTCGAGGAGTAGGCGTGATGGGAGGTCGTTGGGAAACCATATTTCTGAGGGGAACAAAGGTGGGTTTGGAGCATTGTTGAGCTGCGATCTTGTCCTCAGCCAACTTAGCCAACCCTAGGACTTCCATCATTGTGTTGGGACAGAACATTTTGACCTCTGAGCAGATTTCATCCTTGAGACCACTGATAAAACAACTCTTGTAGAATTCATCAGACAATCCTTTTGTGTGATTGGCTAGTTTCTCAAATTCCGTCTGATACTCTCTCACTGTGCCAGTTTGGTGAAGTTTAGTGAGTGCTCCTGTGAAGTCTTCAAAAGCACTAGGACCAAATCATGGCAAAAGGAGCTGGCAAAAATTTGTCCAGTTTGGCTCGAGGTGAGCTTTGATGTACCAACGATACCATTAAAGGGCTTCCTGTTCCAAATGAAAGGATGCAAGTGGAACTTTCTGGACATCAAAAGTATTATGCAGACTGAAATATTATTCTGCTCGGTATATCCATCCAGTCCGATCAGTACCATTGAAGCGAGGAAAATCAAGCTTCGGGCCACGAAAATTGCTGGAAGAAGAGAACCTAGTGGCTGCAAAAGATTCTGGCTGTCGGTTATTGTTCATGGCTGAATGCTGAAGATGGAAGCTGAGAAATTTTTCATCAAGATCTTGGAGTTTGGTTTGGATGGCTGCAAGTGCTTCCTCCATGGTTTTTGCTTCTACGCGGGTGACAACCACAACCAGGAGTGTTTTTTTTTTTTTGGAAAATGGATAGAAAAACACAAACAAAAGCTTATTTAGTAAAGGAAAATTTGGATTTGGGAAAAACTCGGATTGGTAATTGGGGTTTGATTAGGATTTGGACACTTTCTGATGAACATGGAGAAAAAAAATGGGGATTTCAGAAGCGGGGTGAAAGAATGAGAAAATTTGGTAGAGAGAAACAAAGAAGCAGAATTAGGAAAGGAACACGGTGACAAAATTTGAAGGCGTTTGGGTGAAAATTGAAGGAGTTATGGCAAACCCTAAAAATAGACAAATGTGGGATTTCTGGTCTTAGGAAGTGGAATTTGGGATAGGGTCTTCAAGAATGAAATATGCAGAATGGGATTGCAGGGATGTCAGTGAAGTTTTAGGGAAAACAAAGTTGAAACAAGGGAGATATGGCTGAAAAATAGAATTTAAAAAAAAAAAATCCAGAAATGGATCGGCAACGACGACGCGAAAGGGATCTGCAACAGATGGATCTACAACGGCACAGAAGGGATCGAAAAATGGTTGGATCTGAAACGGCGACTGGATCTGGAACGACTTTCAGAATAGATCTGAAATGGCTGGATCTGGCAACAATTCAGCTGAAAATAGATATGGACCCCAGGTATGTGCAGCTTCCTATCGGTTCAGGGGATTCACTCGGCCACCAATGAGGTCTGACGGCTTGCGTATTGGGGCAGTATCCCTCATTCCACGGTTTAGGTAAAACTGATAACCGCTTTGCCACAGACGACAGCTCTTGGTTTACCTCACGGGTGGGAACTAGTCAATCGGGTAGGGGTCGTTGCCCTTTTCGCTAGCAGGTCCTCTCAATGGGCCAGCTACTTTGGGGTTCCTGTGGTACTCCTCACAATGATTTTTAGGGCTTATGCCCAAGTACTTCCCAGAGTTAAGCGGATAAGGATTATTCCCAGATCCAAACTTGCAACAGATGTGAAAACAAAACAAAAATTGGCAGAAATTCCACCCAACGAGCCTAAGAAAGTGCTCTGATACCATATGTGAAGAACCTACAATAATTAATTAATGCAAATACACGAGATATCAAAAATAATAGAACTCAGAATCACTTTTATATTGATCACGAGCCACTTCGAGGGGGCAAGCTCAATACAATTAACTTCACGGTCCTTCAATGACCTCAACACACACTTATATACTAAGTCTATGCCCAATACTATGAGTCAAAACCATGGGACATATAATACTACAGGACGACTTACAAAGCATATGCGTCCAATACTATGGGTCAATACCATGGGATAATATAAACTATGGATCAACAAATACTACGGGACGACTTACAAAGCATATGCGTCCAACAACAATATACTAACAAAGTAAAGAGAAGGGTTGACATGGGTTCCTAACAGATTACATGCCACGTTTCCTTGTCTATTAGCTTGGTAGTTGAAATCTTTGAGAGCATGATAAAATTTGACACCTTCAAAGTCTGCTTTTAGTTGAAAGAGCCTCCACATTATGTTTCTTAGAGGCCCATCTCTTGGAATCTTCTTTGTCACTAGATTCTGAATTATGGCCATTGAATCTCCCACTATGGTTATGAATCATATATTACCTTGGATAACTTGATTTAAACATTGCCATAAAGCAAAGGCTTTAGCAAGATTGTTGGACATTTCCCCCAATCCCGAAAGAATAAGATTGCTTCTACTTTCCTCCAGGGTCAAAGATCCCCCTCTCCCACTCCTTATTTGAAAGAAAATATTATGAAAAACAATATTTTTCTTTAAATATATAATATTATTTTTTTAATTAATTTTATTTTTTGAGAATATGAAATAAATATTATGATGGTAACATATGTGATTTTAAGAAGGGAAAAATTAATGAAAATTGTTTTGTTGGCAAACATTATGTCTTTTTAATGATATTTGTTATGCATACATTATTTGGAGATCATTGATAGTTATCAATGATTGTATATCTAAACATGTTGCTTGAAATAAAGGAGTGAGTATTAATACATCAATAGCATGGCAAAGGGTCTAAGGTATTGATTTCTTTTTAAATGAGCATAGATGCATCTTGAATCTCACAGAGGGATCCAATTTTTTTATGTGAATTTTCTTATCTTAAATTTTTTACATATTAAAAAAATTTACATATCAAGATATTTGATCATGTGTTCTATATATCTAAGTTTAAGATAAAACCAATATAATTAAATATTTTTGTTTGAGCTTATATCATTTGCATTTTTTTTATGAGAACATTACGCTACATAAAGTTACACAACTTTACAACATCTCTACACAACATTACAACATCTCCCCTATACTTTAGATACAATAATTTTAAAAATATTTACAAAACTAATTAAATTTATCACTATAAAATTGATTTTTATAAATTGATTATTATTATTATTTTAAATGATTTTTAAAAATAAACAAATATAAAAATAATAAAACTAATTTAATTTCTCACCTATTAAAATATCGACATGAAAAAATAAATTTAATAATATGATTTAATGAAAAAAAATGTATATAAAATTTATAAATAATAATAATAATAATTTAATTACAAAATAAATATTATATATTTAAAAAATATATGGAAATGGCAAAGCTAATTAATCCATCATCACATGTTAAAATGTTGACATGGAAAAGTTAATTTAGTCGTATTGACATGTAACAGTTTATTTAACGATATGAATTAATGAAAACATAGATGTATATAAAATTTAAATATAATAATAATTTAAGTAAAAAATAAATAATACATATTTGATATTATAAAAAATTAACAACTTACCATAGGTAGTCCTAATAATTCTTACACTATTTAAATTATTGTACATAAAATATAACAACACCTAGGGTTCATTCCAGGCTTAAAAAAACATAAAACATATAACTGAAATAAAATTATATGCATACGTGAACTTCGAACTTGCAGCTAGATGTTTCAGTTTTGCATGAAAACTTTTAAAGTATTTTACACAGCAGGATTTTAAAGTATGGTGCAAGCTTATTTGTCGTTTCCTCAATGCATAGGTATGATATAACTTTATAGAATTTCTAACTCACATTAATATGTGAGTATACACTTCTTTTCTCTTTTCGATATACTGCCTCACTTTGACTACATTATAAATTTCAAGTAATAGATTATATAAAATGATAATTATTATTTACAACATAATGACATGTTTAAGATAGAATTCGATTATTAATCTATTTGATAACAAAGATAGAATTCGATTACATTCATCTTTCCGTCATTTATTAATCTATTTGATAGGTAGATAATGAACTAATCAAAAAGCACACCATGTGTGCATTAGATTGTGATTTCTCATAAATAACGACATCCTCATAACATCCTATATAATAACTACATTTTTTTTGGAATTTGAACAAACCATACCTTTCTATATCTTTTCCATACAATAAAATCACCATATATAATTTCCAAGAAGTTCTAAGCATACATCCACATCCTTTTATGAATATAGAACATACATATGAATTCATTCTTTATTATCATATGCTTGCATAAATTTCACCCTAAAGACATTTATACTACATTTAGTGTCTCAAGTTTGTAACAAAACAATTTTATATATATATATATATAACTATGCGCTATATAACTATATTTATGTTTGCTAAGAAGTAGATGTGATAACTTCAAATATATATAAAAGTTTATATTCTTAAAACTTTGCATATCAGTTCAGAGTAAAACTTCCATTCTATTCCCCGGGTATGTATGTATATATATTCACTGGAAAAAAATGTATGTATATATATATATATAGTGAACCGTCAGTTATACCAAAGGTAATGATTTGCTCACTCTTAGATTTGAATCTTACTATTAGTTATTCGTACACATGAAAGGGGGCTTTCACTATATGAAAATTCAATTAAAAAGGTAGACATTACCCATAACCGATGGTTAACCTTTCACTGCTCGCCAGCATAAACGAGTAAAGGAGAGAGATCAGGTAGTCAATAAATTTTGCTCAAATCTAGTTAGTAGCTAAGATGTACGGTGGGCGTAGCAATCGCGAAATTTATTGCCTTTCCAAGATGGAAATTGAACCCAAGATTACTGGCAGCAAGGACAAGTCATAGAGGATTTGTTTACGTCAATCCTAGTTTCTTTAATACTCTGAAATCGACTCTAACCTACTGCGACAGGTTGTAAAAGTTCACCATCGATCACGTTGGAGATCTATCTGGGATATACCATACAATAGTACTTACGACTGTAATAAGATCTTGACAAGTGAAACTACAAACTAGCTTCCAGGAGTCACAACGCAATGATCCTATGAATGCGTTCAACCTCTTTCAAATAATATTTACTGGTTTCCTATCAGAAACTAGAGAAAGGAAAAAGGTCGAGGGTCATGATATCAGAGGTCATCGAGCTTTATCAGGAAATCGACAGAGTTTACAAAGTTCAGAGAGGACAGGTGCAGAAGTTTTGGTTTGATCGTTTTGACACTTGCAACTAAACTCCTCCAATTTCCATCCTTCACGGATCACAAGGAGGAATAACCATCCCCAGTCGACAACTATTGGAACCAGTCATAACTCTATCTTGATGTATATAAATATATATCCGAAACCGATTCCCAGTCAAAAAAATAAACACAAAGTTTTCTTTCGGATTTCACGTTTCCTAGCATGTAAGAGGAGAAGACGTAGGTTCCAATTCATATTGGAATACACAGAGTTTTTATTTCAATTTAACTCGATTAATACATAGAGCTTTATTTACAAAGTTTAAGTTTTCATTCTCAATCAATTATACACACAGAGTTTACTGTGAAATGTACTGAGTTTAAGTTTCATTCTCAGTCGATTTATACACAGAGTTTAATGCGAAAAGCACAAAGTTTAAGTTTCATTCTCAATCGATTTATACACAGAGTTTACTGCAAAAAGTACATTGTTTAAGTTTCATTCTCAATCGATTTATACATAGAGTTTAGTGCGAAATGTATAGAGTTTAAGTTTCATTCTCAATCGATTTATACAAAGAGTTTACTGCAAAATGTACAGAGTTTAAACATTACAAGAAAGGAAACCGGGTCCACCATTTATACGTAAGCAGAATTTCCATTGGTTTAAGAAAAAAGAGAGATCCATTCTTAGATGCAATGCGTACTCCCATGATATATAAGTATAATGTCTCAGTAATTCCCACAAAGATCGATTTGCAAAATCGGAAATCATAATCGTTTATGAGAATAAATATATGAACAATCTATTGTTTTTTTTGTATTGTGTTTGAAAATAGTACTATATATTACTACTGCACTCCTACAAAATGTAAAACTTCAAGTAGTAACTCATCGAATATAAAATAGAAATCGACAACAATAAAATTTCTTACAATGCACACAACAGGGAATAAACTAGAAACAATGCCAAAAATGGCTAGCCACATTCTTCAAAGAAAATAAAATTTGATAACCGAAGGGATTGATAAGTATTCATTATAAAATACAATAAAAAAACGGAGTTCATAACACTAACGAAGATCCACTTACTTGAAAAACAGATAAAAGGACAGTTTGGAGAGTTAGCTCCTCCCAACCTTAGAAGAGGGAAACTCAACGGTTTGCCCAGCTCCACCCCCGAGCTGGATCACCACCATGCACCAGAACACAAGCTATCGCTTCCTTGCAGCACTCGCTTCCAGAGTCCGTAACAAGCAGATGGACTTATGAAAATAGAGAACACTCGACTCGTTCCTTTGTGCACAACATGGCATCCCATGCTATCTCAATGCACTATTATATATAGTTTTGCCTAGTTCTTGTGACATCCCAATCAAGTCTCTTATCAATCCATAAATCCCTATGATTTAGGATCTTGTCTGGTTGTTGAGTTTTAGATTGGATTTGATTGGTAAAGATCTATCTTGCTTGATTACACATGTTCTCTTGTGCCATGGTGGTGTCCCCTCATTTAGTTGAACTCTCCAAGTGCCCTTTTTTAGTTTATTAAAATAAAAAGAATAGTTTGTTGTGCAAAGTGTCACTTCAGTTTTTGAGTTTTAAATAACTCTTACATAAAAGAATAAAATTTAATAATTCACAAACAATTAATAATATTTTGGGGGTATCACATTTCTCCCCCCCTTATTATTAACACCGTCCTTGGTGTTCTTTATTCTGAGCTCTCTTGCTCATTCTGAAACATGGAGGGATATGCTTCTCGCATCTTATCCTCCATTTCCCAAGTTGTCGCTTCAGGGTTGAAGTGATTCCATTGCACTGTTATTTGAACGATGGCTCGATTCCATAGAATACGTTCCTTCCTATCTAGGATGCAGAAAGGTTTGGTCTGGAACTCGCCCTCGGGTTCTACCTGAATCACATTCCAGTCAATTACATGAGTAGCATTGTGTATATATTTTTTTAATAATAAAACATGAAATACAGCGTGCACTTTTAGCTTAGGAGGAAGTGCAAGTTGATAGGCTATCGACCCTATATTAGATAACACTTCCAAAGGTCCACAATACCTAGCTTCCAGCTTGTAACACTTTCCCAAGTTCAAGGCACTATTTTTTGACTTTACCTTTAGATATACATGATCACCAATGTTGAACTCTCTTTGAGTTCTTTTTAATTCTACATAACTCTTCTGCCAATCCTAGGAAACTTTTAAATTTTGTTGCACCTCTTTCACCATCTGTTCCATCTCCTTTAACAAGTCAGGTCCTAGAACAGTCCTGTCAATGGGGTTATCCCATTACACCGGAGTGTGGCATTTTTGACCATACAAGACTTCAAATGGACTCATTTTTAATGACGCTTGATACCCATTATTATAAGCAGATTCTACTAAATGCAAATACTCTTCTCATTTACTTGGTTTATCCATTACATACATTCGCAACATATCTTCTAACACTTGATTAGTTCTTTCAGTTTGCCCATCTGTTTGAGGATGATAAGAAGTACTAAAATTCAGTTTTGTATCTAGGCCTTTAAACAAGGATTTCCAAAAGTTACTTGTAAATTTTGCATCTCTATCAAAAATCACAACTTTCGGAATACCATGCAAATGAAATATTTCTTTCATAAAATTATCAACTATGTTAATGGCTTTAAAACTATATTTTGCAAGTATGAAGTGTGCAACCTTACTTAACTTATCAACAATTACCATTATTGAGTCATGTTGTTTATTCGTTTTAGGTAATCCTGTTATAAAACCCATACTTATTATCTCCCACTTCCATTCCAGAATGGGTAAGGGTTGAAGTAACCCGATAGGATGTTGATGTTCTGTTTTTACTTGTTGACATTCAATGCATCTAGCTAGGTAATTTGCAGCATCGTTCTTCATGTTAGGCCAATAATAACTTTTTCTTAGTTTTGTTATCATCTTTTGGTATCCCAGGTGTCCAGAATACGGTTTCTTATGTAACTAATTCATGATTAATTGTTTAACTTTTTCTGAATTAGGTATGTATAACCGATTCTTATAGACTAATAAGTCTTCTGAGCTTATGGAGTAAGCTGAGGATTCATTTCCATTAACATCATTTTCTAATTGTTCTTTAATTTTTAGGTATTCTTCATCATTTTTAGCTGTATCTTTTATCAAATCTTCAAGATTTGTTTTATAACGACTAAAAGTGGTCGAACAAAGTGGAATGGCATTCCTACTCAGGGTATGTGCCACCTTTTTATCTTTTCCTTTAATGTGTTTAATTTCAAAATCATACTCACTCAAGAAGGCTAACCACCTTACTTGTTGAGCATTTAAACTTTGTTGATCAAATAGATATTTTAAGCTTATGTTATCCGACATTAAAGTGAATTTTCTTCCTATTAAGTAGTGTTTCCACATCCTTAATGCATGTATTATTACAGCGAGTTCCAAGTCATGAGTTGCTTAGTTACGTTCATGTTGTTTGATTTTTCTTGACTCGTAACTTATTACATAATCCTCTTGCATTAGCATGCCACCCAACCCTTCTAAGCAGGAATTCGTACATACAACGAAGCCCTTGTATGGATCTGTTATTCTTAGAATAGGTGCGGTGGTCAATAATTGTTTAAGTTTTTCAAAGCTTTCTTGACATTTATTAGACCATGTGAACTTAGTAATTTTATTTTGGAGTGAATTTATCGGGTAAGAAACCTTGGAGAACCCCTCAATGAATCTACGGTAGTAACCTGTGATCCCCATAAAATATCGAACCCCAGTTACTTCCTTAGGAACTGGCCAATAACTGATTTCCTTGATTTTATTTGGGTCCACATATATGCCTTCCCTAGATATCACATGACCTAGGTATTGAATTTTATCTTGAAAGAAGTCTCATTTACTAAAATCCGCATACAGTTTATGTTCTCTAAGGGTTTGTAAGACTAACTTTAGGTGTTCTTTTTGTTCTTCTTCATTTTTAGAATATATTAAGATGTCATCATTAAATACTATTACAAAATTGTCTAAGTATTTATGGAGGACGTTGTTCATCAAACACATGAACATGGTCGGAGCATTGGTCAAGCCAAATGGTACAACCAAGAAATCGTAATGCCCGTACCTTGTTCTAAATGTCGTTTTATGAACATCCTCGTTCTTAATTCTTACTTGATGGTACCCAGACCTCAAGTCAATTTTAGAGAATATCGTTGCTCCCCGTACTTGATCAAACATGTCATCGATGAGGGGGAGAGGGTATCTATTCTTAATTGTCATCTTATTTAATTGTCTGTAATCAATGAAAAGCCTTAGTGTTCCATCTTTCTTTTTAACAAACAAAATTGGTGCTCCTGATGGAGACACGCTCGATCTTATATATTTTGTATCTATTAATTCTTGCAATTGTACCTTTAGTTCTACCAACTCGGTTGTGTTCATTCGATAAGGATCCTTTAAGGCGGGTATTGCCCCTGGTACCAACTCAATGGTGAAGTCAATATCCCTCTTCGGAGGTAGTCTAGGTATCTCTGTTGGAAAGACATCTTTAAATTCATTTAAAAGCGAAAAATTCTCTAAAGTAATTTTTGTCTTATGATCATTAGTTTCGGTGATGTGTACAACAAACAATCTACATCCTTTTCTAGCACACTTTTTCAATTGCAAAGCAGATATTTTTCTAGTAAGCACCTTTTTTGGAATTCTTTACTTTTGCCATTTTCATCAATACAATTAAAAGTTTTCTCGAAGCAATTTAGCACAAATCTATGTTTTTCTAGCCAATCCATGCTAATTAATATATCATAAGATCCTAATGGAAAAAAATTCAAATCTACCTTTGTAATCAAATTTTGCATATGACATTCACAATTGAAATAACGCTGGTTACTTTTCTTTTCGTAGTTGTGGCTAATTGTACTAACCACAACTTTTTGAAATCATATTTTTCTATTTTACATAAATCTACTAGATCGGGAGAAATATAACTTAAAATAGATCCATAATCAATTAATATAGAAATAGGTTTTTCAAAGATCTTACCATCTACCTTGATCATGGAAGTTTGATAATCTGCCTGATGATTGTCCAAAGCGAAGCTAATCTATGGTATGTTCTGAGCAACCTCTCCAACTGTGGCTGCTTCTCAAACTGTGTGAATATTTCGATTATCCTTCTTATGAGGACAATCCCGATAGAAATGACTCTTCCCACATCCCCAACATTGCAAAGGTTCTCTTTTACATCTTCTTTCTTTTTATTAAAGAAATTATATTTATACTCAGGAGTTCTCATGGGTTGTTTATATTCAGTCCTTATTGTTTGTTATCCATCTTATTTCTTTGAAAACCTTTTTGTTTATAAAAAGGCTTGAATTCTCTTCTCCTAAAATTGCTTCCCTCTCTTTTCTTGAAGTCATAATGATTTCATTCCTACTCTTTGTTTGATCATATGTTAATTTGGCCTTCCTCATTGTTTCATACAAAGTCTTTGGTTCATCAAACTCCAATTTGTCTTTATAGTAGTTAGGTAAGCAACTTAGGAATCTCTAAATTTTTTGTTTTTCTTCGTTTAGGTAAGGCACATATCTTAACAGGGATAAAAATTTAGTGCAGAAATCATTCATAGACATGGATCCCAGTCTTAGTTCGTAAAATTTATTAGCTTGCCCTTCATAGTAATATTCTGAGAGGTGTTCTTTTTTAAATTCCTTTTTAAACCAGTTCCAACTTACTTTTCTATCATTAATCCTTTTTGCTCTTTTTAAATCTTTCCACCAAATCTCATCATTTCCAACTAGATTGAAGATCGCCATTATTCCTTTCATTGAGTTGGAATAATTCTACATAGTAAAGTATTTCTTCATTCTAGAAAGCCAAGCCTCAACTTCGTCTCCATTTTTGACTTCGTCGTCAAAGGTAGGAGGCTTTATTTTCCTAAATTCTCATGTTAACTCATCTTTATATTTTATTTTCTTCTTACGTCTACCCTCGGATATATCACTAGAATATTTTGATTCACTAGAGAGAGGGCTTTCGTCAGAAGAGGGACATTCAAAGGATGAGCTCTCTCTTTTACATCTCTTTTTATTCTTATCATTAGTTATCTCATTTAGCTTATATAGCAGAGCTTCTTTTAAGCCTTCTTGAGTTTTTAGTACCCACTCATGTTCAGTCTTAAAGTTCATTAGTTCGGTTTGTAAGTATTTTACTGTCTTCAAAATCTCATTATTCACATTTTTATTCTCGTCATTCAGTTCAACCCATACAAGTGGGGTGGGGGATAGTCTTCCAGCCATTTCTTCCTATATTTTTTAGTAACACAAAATTTCTTCTATGCGCGAAAGATGAAAAACATATACACAAAATTATTTGTCATAACACTTAGTGGACACCATAAGGTCGAGTGTCGTAACCTAAGCTCTGATACCACATTGTCACAACCCCACAATACAAAATTTTTGAGTATATAAAAATAAATAATCTTTAATGAAAACTACCCTCCTTATTATTTATTTATTTTTCCATTGTAATAAATAAATAAATAATATTTTATTCACATAGAATATATAAACTTATGTAACTAACCAATCTTATTTGTCGTTTCCTCAATGCATAGGTATGATGCAACTTTATAGAATTTCTAATGCACATTAATATATGAGTATAGACTTATTTTCTCTTGTCGATATACTGACTCACTTTGACTACATTATAAATTTCAAGTAATGGATATATATAAAATGGTAATTATTATTTACAACATAACGACATGTCTAAGATAGAATTCGATTACATTAATCTTTCCGTCATTTACTAATCTATTTACTATGTAGATAATGAACTCATCAAAATGCACACCATGTGTGCATTAGATTGTGATTTCTCATAAATAACGACATCCTCATAGGATCCTATATAATAACTACATCTTTTTTGGAATTTGAACAAACCATACCTTTCTATATATTTTCCATACAATAAAATCAATATATATATAATTATAATAAATTTCCAAGAAGTTCTAAGGCATACATCCACATCCTTTTAGGAATATAGAACATACATATGAATTCATTCTGTATTCATCATATACTTGCATAAATTTTACCCTAAAGAAATTTATACTACATTTTGTGTCTCTAGTTTGTAACAAAACAATCATTTATATATATATAACTAGCAATTGCACCGTGGGGTGCAATAAAAGAATGTCGTATTGTAAGTGAAGCAAGGGGATGGAGAAGGCGCATCCAAAGAAGACATATGGAAAAAGAATTACAATTCGAAGCTTTGTACAAATCATTGACCCCTGCATCCTCTTCAGCTTACACATTCGTATGAGCAGCTTACACATTCATATGAGCGAAAGTACTTCAAAGATACCAATAGTTCCATACTTGGAAGTTCTCCTAACTCAGATCTCACACAAAAACCTATAGGAATCGAAGCTTTGTACAACACACCAACACCTCAATTATCTTTAGCTTCACACATCCACCTGGTCGTCATGCAGGTAGCCATAACCATGAATTCCCAGATTTCAGTACCTCCATCACCATGAAAACTTTAATATAAACAATTCTTCAAATGAACTGAACTTTATATTGATATTCTTCTGAGTAACTTACCGTAGTATCCTTCTGCATCATCCCAGTTGTCATGGAGACCGCTTGTATCAACAGGCAACCCATCACCTCTACCTTGTAATAAGTAACATGACATGAATACATAATATAAGCATCAAACACAAACAATATGCACCATTCCAATATTGTCCTCTTAATAAAAATAACAAACAATAATGCATTTCATTGCCATTTCAAATACTCCAAATGAAGCCACATAGCCAATGTTTTGAAATCTAGCATGAGCTAATCAAACAATAAAGGAAATGATGAGGATCTTATCGGCTTGCGAATTCTCATAGGTGATTCTCCAAATATGTCATCACAAAACATATCTGCTGACCTCTCACTCTAAACAAAACAAAAGAGCCAAAAACATGTTAAAATAGAAACATCAAGTATAGAGACGAGAAGCTAAGTGACGCATATGCACACATTCCTAATAAAAAATATTAATTTTTCTTTTCAAATATATTCCAAAAAAGAATTGGCCAAAGAGAAGGCACTCTAACATCTTGGTTTCTAGAGAAGAGGGAGTCCTCAAGACAATGAGTAACATGTTTCTAGAAATTTATAAATAATTTATTCTACATGACAAATGCATACCAACGTTTGGGGAACCTTCTCCAAGACCACCAGCACATGATCTTCTTTCTGTAGGGAGTGTCCCATCTTGCAGTGGCTCTTTCCCGATAGAGAATGTTGGGTCAGGTACAAAAATATCACTCCCATCCTGTCCAATATCACCAATTCCAGTCATTTGCTCTGGTTGTCTGCTTGGCATTTGTGTTGTGATTGCACTTTTCTCCATCATATTGTCTAAACCATATGCATAGCCATCTGTAGTAAGATGTGACCCATTAATATGAACAGTAACATAAACAAACATAGAATAACAAAACAACCATCATCCAATTTTCTAAAATCATGTTTTTTATGATTAAACAAAAATAAAAAGTGAAATATGTATCGCCATCTGTAGTAAGATGTGATCCCTTAATACATTCAGTAGCAGATAAATAAACATATGATAACAAAAAACCATAATCCAATTTTCTATAATCATGGTTCTTATTATTAAACAAAATTAAGAAGTGAAGCTTAGATGTAAATATGATCAAATACCTTTTCTAACTTCTTGTTCATTAGTCTGTTGTGGATGTTTCTGTTGCCTGTACTTCTCTAATATCGCCTTTCTCCTCTTCCTACTTTCCTCTTTGATTTTTTCAATATCCTCCTCCTCTTTCTCTGCAAGTTGCAAGGCAACGCGCTCTTGATATTCTTCCTTGTTTTCTTCCTCTCTATATGTTAACAATTTCAAAGGAAACCTTGTCAAAAGACCAATCGAAGTAATATCTATAATAATAATATAAACACGAATACTTTACAGATATTAGACTTGCCTAATTTTGTCTTTGTCCTCGGGATCTTCTTTTGGTTCCTGACCTCTTCAAGCGTGCTCTTTTTTCTGACTTTCTATCTCTTGGTCTGTCTCTGTCCGATTCTCTCTGATGCTCATATCTATGATGTCTACTATACAAACGTTCACCACGGTCATCAGTTCAACCACCTCTTGAGACATCCCTTGAAACAAAACGCCTGACTCGTGCACTATGATCACGGTTCTCTCTGCAGTACCTCATCTCCCTCTCATGAGATCTCGATCTCCTTCCCTGGTCATCTTGAACCTAGTTTCTATCTCATGAATGAGAATGGCGCTCCCTCCTTTCTTGAGATCTTGATCGTTTTAGATGAAAACTCCTGTCTCTATAACTATCTCGAGAAGGAGATCTGCCCTTGCTACGATACTTATCCCTCAAAATATCAGGAGATTTGTTTCTATCGGATGGCCTATCTTTCTTTATGTCTCGAGACATAGAATGCCTTCTTTCTCGGTATCTTTCATTGTCACGGTCAGCATACTGGCCATTCCTGCACTTCTCTACAGCATAATTTTCAATTCCAGATGCTTTGCACTCTGATCTTTCTCTAACACCTGGATACTGTGATCTAGTGTAGCATTTTGAATCCTTTCCAACCATATTAGACTCAAGGTACACCCTTCTATGACGCCTCTCTCTTTCAATATATTTTGAAGGAGATGGTGAAAAACCACGTGTTGGATGCTTCTCCCTTTCATCAATATCATCAAGAGGTGTTTGTGAATGCTCTTTTATGTGTTGCCCCTGACTTTGAGTTTTTAAAGGTGATCTGGAATGACCTTGTTTGCACTGCAAGTCCCTTTCACTATCTTTTGAATGAGAGCGTGAATGTCGTTGTCTCTGATGCCTTTCCCTTTCAGTATCTTTTACAGGAGATTGCGAATGCCTTCATTTGCAATGATTATCCTTAGAAATGGATCTGTGATGACCTGCTTCATGATCTTGAATTTTACCACTATCTCGAGAGGCTGAGCTGCAATGTTGCCTGTTTTTATCATCCTCCTCCAAAAGAATCCCTCTTTTGTCCCTGAAATGCAATGAGTGACTACCCTGCTTAAAATTATCTTCTTGCACCAAATCATTTCTTTCCAATGAAAATTGGCTCCCATCTTCAACCACTCCACCCTTGCTTTCCTCAGAGTGCAGTAGTTGCACATTCAACTGTGTGTTACCATCTTCAGTCATTTCCATATATCCCATTTGATGATTACTTAAGCTCCTGTACTGAGCTTCCTGAACTGTTGTCTCATTTGCCACGTTCTTATTGGAAGTCATGTTTATTTCATCATACTTTAACATGAAATCATCACTTGCCATCACATCATGTGTACCAACATTCCCTTTAAGCTTACCAACTTCTTCATTCGTAACCTTCACATGTGAGCCTTTTTCCTTTTCAATAAATCCATTATCAACACAACTGTGCTCCATTGACCTTTTGAAAGCACTTTCATCAGTTTTTCCAAAACCCTCCACAAATCCTGCCAACTCATTTTTAGACTCCCCACACCTTCCCTTAGATTCTGGCTCTTGATTTGTTCTATTGTTAAATTCCTACAAATAGAAACTAGAAAACTAAGTGATACTTTTTAAGTAATCAAAAGTAATGCCGATGATAATTCACTATCTAATAAGGCAAATAAAGCATACAGTATTAAGTGGAAGTAGTTCAACTTCATAGATAACAAGGTACTTTCAAGAACTAATTGAATTGTACATTTTAATTGAAATAGTTTAGATTTGCCCTGGGCGAAATCCCATAGGCATTAAAAAAATTATGGAAACTAATTGTACTATGCCTTAAATAGTGCATAATAGATCATATAATTAATCAACAATAGAGAGGAAGTGGATTGCGATATATTAAAGTTGACACTTGACAACAATACAGAGATTGGTAGAGCCTACGTATACATATCAAGTCTGGAAAATCACCAACTTTTATCATGACAACGTAACTAATATAATTTGCATATCATCGACCTCCCCATATGTTACTAGGCTTATTCTTCTTCTTATCAGAAAATTCCCATTTTTTAGACGAAGTTGGATCAATCTCCTGGGACATGACATGACATTCTTGGGATTCCCAGGTAGATGAGAGAGGATGCAAACACCAACATGTGGATAATCAAACATGGATCAGCAGAGACAAATCCCCACGGGTTTACAGTGAACCACTTAACATAGCCTAACCAACCAAGATACTACTGAGCTTTGATAACCCTCACAAACATAGCAGAGGCAACCTTTATCAGTTTATCTTAAGATTTACACAATTACTGAGACGCCATATTTAACAACAAAGAAATGGAAATTTATGAACAATGGAAGGAAAATATCTATAATAGAACATCTGCATTATTATAAATTTAAGGTGAACGGCTAAACTCTTTCCTCAGAACATGATCTACCAAAATATCACTCGAACATGTAGCTAAATATGAGGTTTTCCATGATTAAAAAGTAAATAAATAAAATAAACGAATAGTGAGATAAATATTAAGTACCTTATTAGCGAGCATCTTAAAAATGCATCTCACATCTTTTGGGATGGAAACCTCATCGAGCCCATTCTTTAAGCTCGCTGCCTCCTCTGAATGAATTTCGCCAGACTCGATGTCGGTCGCGTTTTAAGACCAGTGCCCTGGCATTTAGGACAGAAAATTGAAGCACAGTTGTTGTTGGTGCCCTCGCTTCCATTGATTTGTTTCAATCAAACACTATGGATGCACGTCCCTAGGGCTAACTGCTGTAAAGGAAAATATCGACTTCACAACGTTTAGGTACACATATGAACCAGGTTAAATAAATGTTATTATATAGGCATGGAAAAGGCATGTATCATGAAGGATTGAGGAAAATGTGCGTTGTAGCAGCTCTCGCAAGGGGAAAAAATTGAAGGGTTTATGTCACACATTTCAATGGAAAATCCAAAATAAAGAAAAGGAAATAAATGCATGAGAATGATAAATTTACAATTGCGGTGAAGAGAGCCTGGGAAGTGGAGTCGTAAAGAACGAAGGAAAACTTTCCAGAGAGATCTCTGACGTCCTGATCTACAGGGTAAGGGCCCCTATCTCTGAGACTCCGATAGGCTTCGATGACAATAGCCACTTTATTTGCACTTTTGTTGAGCCTGTATCATTTGCTCAACATCGCTACATTATCCAAGATGCCCACGAATATGCAGAAGATGTCATCCACAACTCCGAAAGATATACGCCATTCAAGAACCACCGACTATAAGAACAGATCTACAAAACAAGGAATTAAAGAAATGAAATGTGGATAGAAAACATGCCAGGGTATGAAGAGAGGTTGACTCGACTGAGTAAAGGCCATGGCACTGACATCGCCAAGGTTAAGGCAGACAGTTCCAGGATTGGCAGAGACGAAAGAGTGAACCAAATCGATGCCATTTTTCCTCTGGTGAGCCTAAGAGGTAGCACCGTAGATGGAGGCAGCACCGCCTAAGACTGTCGATAGGCAGCAACAGATGTGCATTTAAGGCAACAGATGTGCAGATGTGCATTTAAGGGAGTAGGCCAGTTCAATGGCATTTAAGGAAGTAGTCCAATTCAATGGCAAGAAGCAGATCCTAGATCAACGAGCCAAACCATCCCAATCGTCAGACGAAGGATTAGACGACCGAAAACCAATTAAAAAAATAAAAAATAAAATCAAAGAGTCGATTCCCACTTGTTGAAACGCCTTACGGCGTAATTATGCGTTATACAACTATATTTATGTTTGCTAAGAAGTAGATGTGATAGCTTCAAATATATATAAAATTTTATATTCTTAAAACTATGCATATTAGTTGAACTCCCATTTTATTCCCCAGGTGTATATATATATATATATCCAGTCAACCGTCAGTTATACCAAAGGTAATGATTCGCTCGCTCTTATATTTGAATCTTACTATTAATTATTCGTACACATGAAAGGGGGATTTCACTATATGAAAATTCGATTAAAAAGGTAGAAATTACTCCTAACTGACAGTTAACCTTTCGCTGCTCGCCAGCATAAATGAGTCAAGGAGAGAGATCAGGTAGTCAACAAACTTATGCTCAAATCTGGTTAGTATCTAAGATGTTGGGTGGGCGTAGCAATCACGAAATTTACTGCCTTTCCAGGATGGAAATTGAACTCAAGATTACTGGCAGCAAGGACAATTCATAGAGTATTTGTATTAAGTCAATCCTAGTTTCTTTAATACTCTAAAATCGACTCTAACCTACTGCGACAGGTTGTAAAAGTGCACCACCGATCACGTTGGATATCTATCCGGGATATACCATACAATGGTACGCACGACTGTAATAAGATCTTGACAAGTGAAACTATGGACTAGCTTCCAGGAGTCACAATGCAGTGATCCTATGAATGCGGTAAACCTCTTTCAAATAATGTTTACTGGTTTCCTATCAAAAACTAGAGAAAGGAAAAAGGTCAAGGGTCACGATATCAAAGGTCTCTGAGATTTATCAGGAAATCGACGGAGTTTACAAAGTTTAGAGAGGAACGGTGCAGAAGTTTTGGTTTGATCGTTTTGGCACTTGCAAGTAAACCCCTTGAGTTTCCATCCTTCACGGATCGCAAGGAGGAATAACCATCCCCAGTTGACAACTATTGGAACCAGTCGGAACTTTGTCTTGATGTATATATATATATCTGAAACTGATTCCCAATCAAAAAAATAAACACAAAGTTTTCTTTTGGATTTCACGTTTCCCGACATGTAAGAGGATAAAACGTAGGTTCCGATTCATATTGGAATACACAGATTTTTTATTTCAATTTAACTCGATTAATACATAGAGCTTTATTTACAGAGTTTAAGTTTTCATTCTCAATCGATTATATATAAAGAGTTTACTGTGAAATGTACCGAGTTTAAGTTTCAATCTCAATCGATCTATACACCGAGTTTATTGCGAAAAGTACGGAGTTTAAGTTTCATTCTCAATCGCTTTATGCACGGACTTTATTGCAAAAAGTACAGAGTTTAAGTTTCATTCTCAATCGATTTATACAGAGTTTACTATGAAATGTACAGAGTTTAATTTTCATTCTCAATCAATTTATACACAGAGTTTACTGTGAAATATACAGATTTTAAACATTACAATAAAGGAAATCGGGTTCACCGCCTATACGCAAGAAGAGTTTCCATTGGCTTATGAAAAAAGAGAGATCCATTCTTAGATGCAATGCATACTACCATGATATATAAGTATAATGTCTCAATAATTCCCACAGAGATCGATTTGCAAAATCAAAAATCATAATCATTTATGAGAATAAATATATGAACAATCTATTGTTTTTTTTTTCTTTTGTATTGTGTCTGAAAATAGTATTATGTATTACTACTACATTCCTACAGAATGTAAAACTTCAAGTAGTAACTCATCGAATATAAAATAAAAACCGACAACAATAAAATTTCTTACAATGCACGCAGTAGGGAATAAACCAGAAACAATGCCAAAAATGGCTAGCCACATTCTTCAAAGAAAATAAAATTTGATAATCGAAGGGCTTGATAAGTATTCATTATAACATAAAATCAAAAAATGGATTTCATAACACTAACGGATATATACTTACTTGCAAAATAGATCAAATGACAATTTGGAGAGTCAACTCCTCCCAACCTTATAAGAGGGCAACTCAACGGTTTGCCCAGCTCCACCCCCGAGCTGGATCACCACCATGCACCAAAACGCAAGCTATTGCTTCCTCGCAAAACTCTCTTCCATAGTCCATAACAAGCAGATGGACTTATGAAAAGAGAGAACACTCAACTCGCTCCTCTATGGACAACATGGCGTCCCATACTATCTCAGTGCACTATTATATATAGTTTTTCCCAGGTATTTTGCCATCCCAATCAAATCTCCAATCAATCCATAAATACCTATGATTTCGGATCTTGTCTGGTTGTTGAGGTTTAGATTGGATTTGATTGGTAAAGATCTCTCTTGCTTGCTTACACATGTTCTCCTGTGCCATGGTGGTGTCCCCTTCATTTAACTGGACTCTCTAAGTGCCCTTTTTTTATTTTATTAAAATAAAAAGAATAGTTTGTTGTGCAAAGTGTCACTTCAATTTTTGAGTTTTAAATAACTCTTACATAAAAGAATACAATTTAATAATTCAAAAACAATTAATAATATTTTGGGGTATCACACTCACCCAGTCAAGAAGTAAATTTAAAATATATATCACAATTAAAATATATTATGGGAAACATATTTTTTTTAACACAAAAAGAGTTTCTTACTATTCATAGTTTGAATCAAAGAAACTTACAAGTGTCTCCTATCCCATGGATAGTTCAGTAATTTATTTCTATACCATATCTTTCAGGTCAAGTACATTAAAAGACATCTAAACGTAATCCTTCAAAATTGGTTTTTGTCAATAATATTTCGCTTCTAAAAAGTAATATCTTGAAACAAAATGACAAATGACCTCATAATCCATAAAAAAAAATTCAATATAATAACTAAAATCATACAACTAAAAAATCTTAAGAAAGCCTTCTTCCATAAGCTGATATCCTATAAAATAAGAGTATGAAGGACACCAACATCATATGTCAAACCTTTCTTCGAAAGAGAATCGACTATTTGATTAAAATCCGAGAAACATGCTAAAAAATGACAAAGAATGAACTGTTCCAATAGTGAAGAAATCATGGATTTCCAATGGTCTTCCTACACTAGTATCCATTGTGAGTAGAATAATGATCAATGTAACTTTCGACTGGAAGATGGAATCCTTACTATAAGTTGTATTGTACTTAGTGCATAGTCATTATAAAAGAAAATAGACATAATAAAAACAAAAGTAGTGGAAGATGGAATCTTTACTTTTAAGTTGTACTGTATTTAATCATTATAAAAGAAAATGTGGGGAAGAAGGAATCTTTACCTAGGTTTTGTCACTTTAGGTTTTATCACTAGGGTTTTCTCTATACCAATCAATTATTATCACTTTAGGGTTTTGTCTATATCAATCAATTATTATTATCTCTCAAAAATTGGGTGGAATTATGAGATGTAAAGATTATTTGTTAAATTTAATATTTGAGCTTTCGGTGGAATTATGAGATATAAAGATTATTTGTTAAATTTAATATTTGAGTTTTGTGGTTTTCAATGATTTTTTTTAGATGTTTTTTAATTAAGAGAGAGATTTTACATTATTCCATGTTTTCAATTTTATATTATATGAATTATGTTCATGAATTCATAGAATAAGTAAGAAAGTATAGCTCTTAACTAAATAAGTATGAGTTTGAGTATTACATAAAATGAATGAGTAGGAAAGTATAGCTTTTACTTAAACAAGCATGAGTTTGAGTATAACTTAGTAAGTGGACCTCTTTCATTTTCTTTGAAGGTTAAGAATGTTGCTTGATGACATTTTTGCTAAAAAGGGAACACTTTTATTTATATGTAAAATTAAGTTGAAAATTGTTCATATTACCATGTTTATTGTGTGATTTATTGTTTAAGTGAATATTAATCCTTGATTATATCAACCAATTTTATGGACAAATTGACTAATTATCCATGACACCTTATATGATTTTGTGATCACTTTGCACATAATAAATGAAACTTAAACTCTAAAGCATATCATTCAACTCATCTCCATTTTATCAATGCGATAGAAAAAGTTACATATTCTACACTATTTTATTGCATTGCGAGCAGTGATATGCATTCCATAGTGTATTATGCTATAAATGTGTAATGTATGTGCCTAATATTGAAGTGATATGTGGCATAAATATACTTAATATAATATATTTTTAAATAAAAAAATATAACACCATAATGATGATAATGATATATTTTTTTTATCTATAACATTTGTGCTTATAGATCAAAAAATAAAATAAAATAAATATACTAAGACATAAAATAAAATAAATTTACTAAGAGTGCACACACAAGGATTAGAGTACACCTAGATGGTTGATTATGTTCTGGTCATAAGGAGACAATGTAACTTTTCATACTTTTAATATTAAGTATAGCATTTATCTTTGTGGAAAAAAAAAGAGTACACCTAGAAGTGCTTTTGGTTGGCTGATGGGTGACTATAACTTAAATTAGCTCTATCGATTAGATCTCACACCTAAACAAGCTCATGGGGTTAAGCCATCTAACAAGAGTGGAAGTTTGTTCGATACATCTACCCATGGAATACTATTATTAGGCACATGTAAGTTTTGGGGTAAAGGTAGGTTTAGCTCTTTAAGGGATCTTGACCAAACTCGGAGCTAGGAAATGAATTAGAGCCTACTTATCTACTAGGGATATGGTAATGAGAAGAAAGCCAAGATATCTAAGTAATCATTTTTAAATCTCTGGAAAAAAAATACACATGCATGTTACCTTACATCTAAATTTCTTTTTGATCCTTAGTGTTTCCACATTGATGGAAAATGTTATGGACCATTAATCATCCATACCTTTCTTGAAAGTGTGGCTAATTTTACTAATTTTTAAATTTGCGAGCATTAAATGTTTGGTATTTTTTTTTTAATATTCAATTTTCTTGACAGAGTAAAAAAGAGTATTCCATGGAATTTGGGATAAGCATCTTTGAAAAAAATTAAAAATTGGTGAATATATTTTTTGAAAAAAGTCTAAAAATAGCTCATGGACTAAATTTTACCCATAAAATTTTCCTTGTTATGGACAACCATAAGATGATGCTATTGATTATGAGATAGAGTCACATGTATGTAAATTTCAAGCTTAAACTAGCAAGACTAAATATCTACGAAGTGTTTTTCTTATACTTTCACCTAATATCATATTTATGATATTGATCTTTGTCATAATTTGTTGAAATTATTTTTTCTTTTTTTATAAGATGTTCTTGTATACACCTTTAATATTATAAATTACTTTTTTTTCTATACTTTTCAACAACAAAAAATATACACATTTATATTAAAATGAACATTGATACAAATACCCAAAGCCCAAAATTGTCATATAATTTTGAATCTAAAACTTGAAACCACATTATACTCCAACCGATTAAACTCACCATTAAACACTTCCAACAACCATTCTCTCAACTAGGAACTTCTCTCGTTATACTCACATGGCCTCTTGTGCCTCCAAATTTAAGTGATTGTGTGCATACAAGGCACATTACGGCCTCTTGCAATTACTCAATTTTTACGTCAATAGACATTTATTCTGAAGGGGAGTTTGAAAAACATTGTACAACCTTCGTCGTCCCTCCCACAAATCAAGAACTACCACACGTTTCATCTTTTCCCGCAAATCAGGAACTGCCACACGATTCATCTTTTCTGGCATATAAAATTCATACACGTGCCTCCTATGCTGTTGAAGTTCTGTTGGAAGTTTCCATTTGCTCGTTTGCCATGGTTGCATGTATAGGAAGTTCGCATCGGTTCCCTCTACCCTGTAAATTGTCGATCTATGCCTATTCCCTTTGGCGTGTATTCTACAAATAGCTTCCAACAGAAGCTAAGTATTCATAGAAATATGGTATTGATCGTTAGTCCTTCTGCTCGGTGCTATCTCCTGTTTCTTATTTGCAAGTTGTTTTTTCGAGGAGTGGACTTAAAATGAAACCCATGTCCACCATGTATTGCGCATGGCACTCATGGGACGCCCGCAGAGTGGAACCCACTAAACAGAGAGGTTGCCTCAATTCGTCGGATTGGAAAAAAAATTTCTGCATACAAATAAAGCGAGCAGCCTGCGGGATATCGGTGGCGGGGTAATGGAAACCAAGATTACGCTCCAAGTCTGAATGTCTAATTTCCGTAACAACTTCCCATGTTCGTCTTCGTGAAACTTGTATGCCATGGTCCTTTCACACCCAGTCAGGTCTGGCACATTCCCCACAACAGTATCACATAGGTGACAACAGGCCGATATCACCACCAGGAAGTGACTGCAGACGAGAAATCCCTCTCACATCAATCTTCTCAGAATGCACTGCAGCAGTAGCTGCGGCAAACATGAACGCATCCCCAGTCATCAAGGGTTTAAAATCTATCATCATCCCTACATCAATCCTATGGACAATTGCATAGAAGGGCTTTCCAGTATTTTTACAGTGAACAAAGATGGGATTAATGAGTCTTAATTTCTGGGTTGCGATAACCTTTTCCAAGAAATGAGCACTGGCTGAAGTGATCAAGGTTCGAATGGTCCCAATGGTAAGAACGTGGGGTTGAGTTTTTTCAATGCTAGGACAGATGTAGCGCCAAGTGGCCATCTCACCATCCATGTAAAAATTATTATTCTCTACCTCATTCCCCACTTGCCTGGCATGCAGAGGCTAATCGTATGGCCCAATTATCTTTGATTATTTAATACCAACCTTGACTTCATGTTTCCCTCATTTCACTCTCATAATAGGAAGGTACAAGTTTGAGCTTTGAATAATTATCTTAGGTCTTAACAAGGTTGAAGTCTCTTTGCAGTCAGTAAAATCTTTACCAACAAGCAATAAATGACGTCATTTCCCTCATGTATTTAGTTTGTGGGAGCTGGTGCTGTGGCAGACAAATCCCTCTTAATTGGGTTTCATTTTTAGTAATAAATTTACATTTTAAGTTTTGATCATTTCTGAATTCCACGTTGATTAAATATGCATGTTGAAATTTTGTTTAAGCGTGTGCTCCGTTTTAAATTTTGTTGATCTATTCTCGGAATTGTCCATGAACAAGCTGTGAAAAAGTTAGTATTGATGGATAGCATGACGGAGGACAACTAGAGAATTGAAATTGATTAATGGATTGTGTAAAACACGATAAACGGACAACTCAAATTTATTTAAGTGTCGTCTACTCGAGACACCCTAGGGAAAAAGAATAAAAACCTATACTTTTGTTGCATAATATGATATGGGTTTGATTTTCAAAGTTTGTCATTGCACATGCTTGAACACCGAAGCCCATGAGCACTTCCCATGTGAGAGGTCAAGGGATCGATGTTTGCATGGATTTATTATACTTATATGGCTTACCATACGCATTTTCTACAGGCCATTCATGTTTAATGCGCAGATTTAATCAAGAGTACAATGGTTGGGCATTGTTTGATATTGGCATTTCCATGCCTTTTTCATCTTGGGAAAGGGACTTAAGTTTCCATGCTAAACAACATTTACAAGAAGATGACCTATTATTTGAAAAACTAAAAGCTTGAAATGAAGGTATAAACAACATTTACAAGAAGAGGACCTATTATTTGAAAAACTAAAAGCTTGAAATGAAGGTATTTTCGAATAGAGTGTTGGTTTAGTTTTTCATTTAAAATAATGTTTTGTTGGCGAAAATAGGAGATTCCTACCCAATATATCGAGCCTTAGATCTTGGTTCGCATCGACTTTGGATGCTTTCATCTTGTTTGGATTAATTTATTTGGGAAAATCACAGATCAACTGCAAGTACTTTAGAACCTATTATCATAATTGTTTTTTCTTTTCAGTTGAGTTCATAGACATGATAAATGAGTTAATGCTATGTTTTCTACTCTGCTTTTCATAATGCTTATTAGTTAATGCTCCAATTATGGTGTACTTTTCATAATTCTTATTAGTTAATGCTCCAACTATGGTGCAATTTTGTAGGAAGTTGTTATATACTTCCACAAGTTCCATACTCATTGCATGAATCATTGTTGTTGGCTATAACCTATATCAAATTAGAGTATTGGAGTTCAAAACTGATCATTGTAAAACTTTTTATTTTCCATAGATATCTTCAAAGAATTTTGTGCAGTTCGTTTCATATTTAATATCTTTAGTGTTAACGTCACGGGGCTCGGTGACACCTTTTGGAGTATTAGGTTCATCTTTTTTTGTTATGGAGTTCCCCCATTGGATTATGAGATTAAACTTAAACTTTTTTTTAGTTCATTGATTATGACTTGGTAGAGTTTTACTTTGCACATGTACACCTAGGATAGTTTCCAACTCCTTTTTGTTAATGATGTTACTTCTTGAAGTATGAAGTTAAACATCTTCTGGTTAGCATTTGCATGCCTTTATTAACATCTAAATGACATGCTGGCAACACTTAGGTGTATGATGAAATTGTCATGCTTGCAATTTTTTTCATTCTAATTCCATCTCGTTTTAATTGGCATGCCTTTCACCTGAACTTATCCAAATCATTAAGGATTAGTAAGGTTTTTGTTGGGATCCGAGTTTTCTCAGCTATGTAGATGGTTGAAATAGGCACTAAATCCCTTAATAGATTTGTTACTTATCAATATTCCACTTCATGGAAAATAGCCTCAATCAAACTATATTCAATTAGTGCTTGACTTGTTTTCTTTTCCACATTACAGTGCTAAATAACTAAAAAGTAAATGAGCTTATCAAGGTCAATCTTTGACGTCAAAGGACCAAGCATTTTTATACAAATTGGATGCCTTTCAACCAAAATGGTCGTTGCAACCTGATGTTTTTTTCTCCCCTCCACATTGTCTATCTTATATTGTGACTTATCACATAAGGTACAGGCACACTGAACTATCCTTATCATCTCCATTTCCATCTTTAAAATAAAATATATACTATTTCTTTCGAGGAGGACCATCCCTTAGTTTGGCCATGTCAAACTTTGTCATTTTAATACATTTCCATCTTCAAAATAAAATATGTCAATTCAAGAAGGCATAGTTGTGTCAGTGTTGATGTTGTTCTAGAACCTTCTTAAATATGGTATGATGTTTATTCCCATTTAGGTTTTATGGTCATTATATGATAATATCTCATGTCAACTATTAAATACAATACAACAAATTTACAAAATTAATGACAGTGGTTGTTTGTTGTTGATTCCTTTTTCTTGGAATCTTTGAATATATGTCAACTTTCTTGGCACTTTCAATTAAAGGGGAATGAGTGTACTTGTTAAAATGAAAACATAGCTCATAAACTCCCAACAATCTAGGTCCCCATGAAATTGAGTGTTGTGGAGTACATAACTTCTTTGAGGCAAAACAATGGGTGAAGGCAAATCATTTGAGCTTCTAGAGCATTTGAATGTCGAGTTGAGCATCCACAAGTACTAGCGAAGCTCAAAATTGGGTGGCCATCTACTAAAGTACCCATATGTTTAAACCATCCTAGAAAACACTATGCATACATAATTGAGAGTCCATGCTACAACAAACAAAGTTTCCTTGGTCCGATGCATAAACAAAGAGTCATCATGTTGTGTGACATTAGGTGGAAAATCATCATGGGGTTGGATCCCAACCTATACCAATAATAATTCACACAAAAAGAATACTACTCTCTTTTCCACTTCGTCACATCTACTTTTCTTCCCATTTTTTAATTTCCTTTCGGCATTTTATTGCACCTTCTGGGGCAATTACTATTATTGCACAGAAGGCTTTCTTTTTCCGAGAGCATGTTTTTGGGCACAGTTTTTAGTTCGTAGTCCCTCGATCAAATAAAAATAGGACACGTTCACTCCAATACAAAACTGCCACGTTCACTCTCCTCTAGTACATAGCCGCTTGTTTGCCAAGAGTGTGTTCCTGAAGTTTCCTCTTCTGTGTGTTTTCATATTTATGGTTCCAGGCACCACAACGATGTTAGCATAGCTTCCCATACTAGCGAACTCGAGCATGCTTCGCACATACCAATCTCAAGCTCTGTCCATATACGAGATCAGTGAGAGAGCTCTGATGAATTTATAGAAAGCTCTATGTCACTGGTGCAAGGTTCTTTGGATACATTTTGTGATCTAACTTTGAATCCAAAGGCTTCACGATTATATCTTATATAAATATGTACATAAGATTTCATAGGGTATATTATTGCAGAGAACACAATTTATTGCTCGTATACATAGAGTCACCTGGTCTAGAAATCTAGGAATAATGTACTAACTTGATGCCATGCTTTTGTTTCCAAGCAAACACCTCAAATTTTAAAGCAAACCTGGTTTGTTTCCAAACAAACACCTCGAATTGCTGAGTACTGGAGGCTATGTATCATCGAAAATTAGATCTTCAAATCTCCAACAACCAAGCCCAAATGAATCATGTCATCTTTGTAAATAAAGGCAGTCAAGTAATTAAACAATACATAATTTTGTTCAACCACTTAATTTGCATCCCTACTTCCAAGGACTTAGACTTGTCTTCCCATTTCTTAATGTAACAGGAAATCACCACTTGTTTGTTAGCATTCCAAGTAATTAACAGATGTCAATTTGACTACACATGGCACTCCGTTCATAGTGTGATATGCGTGAAATAATGGCTAACATTACATCATCAAAATCCAACTATTTTTTAAATGATATCATTCGTAAATCCAATCTAATAGAAGAATAATTTAGGTGTAATTATTTGACGAGTTTAGTCCAATATTGGATCCTCATATCTTAATGGATGAAATCAAGTCGATATTCCAGTAGAATTTTTCCGATGTTGCCATTGTCTTCTACTCAATGTTCAACTGTGCATGCAGAGCAGATCGTATGTTTTCTAGTATGTCTGCGAGCGAGCTCATTATGAAATCCTAGGGTTTTGTCCAGTATGAATGCTTATAAAATTAACTGCACACCCTCCAGATAAATATATTTTTATCCAATGTCTCATTGCATGGTACAGGGTTTCCATCTTTGAAAAAAAATGGTACAGGGTTGCCTTTATTTCCAAGCCACTGTCATACCAATTGTTAGAAATGTATGAGAGGGAAACATGTGATACTTGAACTACACACGCAAATATATTTTAATCCATTGCGTCAAATTTGCAGTCATGTTGTATTATATTTAAATTTAAAGAAAGAATGTAGCAAATTCAATGTAGTCCCCCTTAGTGGAATACCATCAAAGCAACATTTTTTTTTAGCAAAATCAAGGTGACAACATGCTCGGATGCAAATGGAAATAATCAAAATTCCAGAGTAATCAGGGCTACTTAAGATCGTGCAGAGGATGTTGCTTCTTCAATTTGCTTGAAAGCAGTTTAGCCTTCGTGGTCCACTTGATATGTGTATTATTTCCTAACATCCGAGTGATTGGAGAAGCTAGTTCCACAAAATTCACCATGAACCTAAAATAATCCTTTTAAAGTTTCTCTTACTTTTTTTGGAACCTAAAATAATCCTTTTAAGAAAAAAATGCTAAAAACTTATAAAAGTGTATTCAATTCAAGCGTGTAATCGATTAAGAAAAAAAAACTTATAAAAGTGTATTTAATTCAAGGTATCTAATCATGTGCATAAAAATCTATTTATTTTCATTAATATAATAGACGCAATAAAAAACTTATCTTCTAATAAGTTTTAATTATGACAATTTCACTTTCCTTCTATACACATACATAACAATATCTATAAAATATCTTCATTCTTATTGTTAAATATATAAATATATTTCATGAAATAAAATAATTTAGATTTCCTATTAAATTACATTTAATTATCACAACCTCACTTTCCTTCAAAGAAAGGAATCTTCATTTGAATTGTTGATTTTTTTGAGATTCAACTATATTCTTCTATTAACCAATTTATGTATCTTTTAAAAATATATTATTTATTTATTATTGAAATATCAAATTAATCCCAAATCTTTATTCACTGTTATGTTTTCTAAGTTTTTAAATAAAATTTAGAATAAATCAAAGCACAATTTAGTGTTTTTAAGTTGTATTGATATCTACTTTTAAATAGCAACATTGTATAAGATAGAACCATATAAAAGCAAACATTGTTCATCCAAATCAATTTGGAGTGAACTTATAGGTCATTGAAAACTTGGAATGTAATTTTGTATTAATAACTAAAAAACACATACTTATACACAAATCAATAGTCCTCGATTCCTTGTAATAGTCACCATATTACAATTGCAGGCATTGTGACTGAAAATTATAAAAGAAAATCACCTGGTACAAGTGTTTTTGAAGTCCTTGCCCTTGTTAGGGATTATGATATACAAGTGTAAGTATATAAAGGAGACTATGTTTACCATGTATATTGTTTCCACATGGGCATTGCCTTCAATTTGTTATCATGACAAAGATCTTGTAAAAAATTAAATCATAGTCGGCCTATTGTTTCATGAAACAATAAACTTTATTGTTTCATAAAACTTTTAGGTCAATAATTATTGGCCCTTAGTCATATGGGGTCATAATTATTGGCTCTCATTCATATGGGAACATGTTTTCATGAAACTTTTATGCAAGTAATTATTGAGTCAACTTCATTCACAAGGTAGGTACATTCCTTCAAGAAAAAGTGATCATTTATGGAAAGCAATTTCATGTTTTGCATCATTTGATGTTAAATAATAACTTAGAAATCAAATATAAGAACCTGGTAGCTAATACAGAGGAATCATAGATTCTTCTGTTTGAAAAAAAAATCAAGATTATATGAGTGATAGTAAAACTTACTTCTTAGTCGTAAGCATCTTAATTTCAAACTTATATCATTTGTAGGTTGGTGTATAATGTCCGTGAGATCTCACTGGGTGGGTTGATGTACTATGTTTTTATATTTGAAAAAAGAACATAATTTTTTGTTTCTTTCCATGTAAAGCAGGGACTTGCTGCATTAACAACTCCCCTTGTTTTTTTAAGACTTCGAGAATTCAATGTGACTGGAAAACATTAATGTTTGAAAATGTAAAAAGAGTGATAAATGGAATATAACAAATCTAAAAAAAATGGTGCTTTATTCAATTTTGAAACGGACTTGCGACAATATTGTCGAGAATATATCGACATCACCATTGTTGGCTACCACTAGGGTTCACATTCGAAGTGCCACTATGAATCTTATAGGATCCTGCCATTATTTCTTGGTCGAATGAAAGACTTGAGATTATTGTGTCTTAAGGTTATTTCCATTGCATTAAGTAAGTATGATTCAATTGATTATGGTACAAATTTATGGAATATGTTTTTTACAGCAATAAAACAATCGGTTGATAACTTTATCCAAGAAAGTGAGAGTAGTGAAACACATAGCTCATTGTTTACTTGTTTTCTTGAAATGAGCAACCATTTAAAATTTGCTTTGACATTTCTCAAGAGAGAGAAACTGCTTGTCCCCAACATCATGTCAATCCTATCTATTTCATAAGTCATGGTTTTAGCAATTTTGAGTTTCATTGAGAATCTTCTAAATTTGGAGCATGGAAATCATGAAGGTCAAGATAATATTTTGTTGCATGCAATTTTTTTAACGCATCTTGATATACTCTTCACAAGCAAGTAGAATTCACTTCATCTTCATTGGGAGAATAAGAGGCAAAACGTTACAGGACCTGGGAAGCCTGAGCTAATTTCTTTCTAAATTGTTGGGAAAATATGCAATACATGCAAAAGTAGTGAATCAATTTGTTGATTGCATGTTACCATTCCTTGATGAATAACTAGTTAGAAAGAATAATCATTTCATCGAATCACTCTCTCTTTTGGGTGATAGAAGTGCTATGAAAACGCTAATTGTGTTTAGTTCATTGCCAACTTTGTCTACATTTAATATTCAAGTGCCTATTTGTGATGCCCTAGAAGGGATTTTTAAAGTTGACCCTTCATTGCCCTTCCCTACAAAAATGTGTAGCTCATTTGTAATGGTACTCAAGGTAGAAGGCCAGGTCTACACTATGGAAAAACTTTAGTCCATGCACTTTGGGGGGGCCTTTTTCTCAAAACACCAATTCGATTTTAGTTTCCCCTTTTCAACCATTTCACCCTCAGCCAACAACCTATCGACCTATTACATATTGAGTGCTACTTAAGGTGTGATCGTATAACTTTGATGGAATGGTGGGTATATTTTTCATAAGATTATTTCCATGAATATTTTTCCTCATAAAAGGGAAAATTATTTACATACTTAAATTATATTAGTTTAAGAAATATATATAAATATTAATTAGTTAAAATATAAATTCAAATCGATTTTTTTTTCACGCGGAAAATACCACCTTCATGTTATTCCGAAGGAATCAAGGAAAATCCAACCAAACTTCTTCACATATAAACCAAATGGATTTGAGTCCTTGACCAGTAGATATAACAAAATATTATATTATAAAATAACATTAATGCATACGGTGGTGTTTAAGTTTGAATATGGCGTTTCATAAATATGTATTTTTGAGTTAAACTTAATTTTAGATAGTAATGTATTCCATTTTTCATTGTTCAATTGTTTTTTTCAATTTGTAATTAATTGTGTAAACTGTATGTACGTTTTTTTTGTTTTTTTTTTTTGTTTTTTTTTTTTTTCATCGAAAAATATAACTTACTATTAATACCGCGAAATAGTAAATAGTTCCAATTACATCAAAGCATCATAGCATCTGGGTATGTGAACCATACCAATCAAGGGCAAGAAATAGCCCAAAACTCATCAACAATAGTACTAGTTCTAAATCAAATCTCATACAAAGGTGGCAAAAAGTTGCCAAACCAAAGCAACTATCACCAAGTAGTAGATTAGCCCACATATCCGGGCCCTATGTCATAGTACCAAAGACCACAAATGTCATACATAAACCTGATAAAAAGTCGTAAATACAATAGATAAAGTCCAAAATAGCCTATAGCCTGGACACCAATGTCATATAGACACTAGATGAATATAGCCGCAAAAACAAAGGATCAAAATCCCAACAAGAAGTTGGTTGAAAGAGTCTATGAACTTGCAAAAATAATGCCGCATAATATAAACATAAAGTCACATATAGATCAGATAGTACCTCAAAAAGAACCAAACCACATGTATCAAGTCCAATGCAAATCAACCGAGCCCTGGGAGAAAAAAAATCCCCATGTCATTCCTCCCACATGATGATCCCAGCCAAAGAATTCAAGGCCAGCTTGGAGAGAAAGTCCGCCTCCAAATTTACCTCCCGATAAACATGGGAAAAATGAATATGCTCAAAATCATTGATGTAATTTCTGACCGCATCCAACCAATGCGAAAGGAGCATCACATTGATAGGGGAGACGCCCAAAGCCCAAGAAATGATGGAGGAAGAATCACCCATAACCAGGAGGGATGATTCCTGCTTGAGTCGAGCAAAGTTTAAGAGGAGCCAGAGAGCACATAATTCACTGCGGGTGTTAGTACCAAACCCCAAATTTAAATGGAGGCGAAAAAAGATAGTGTTAGTAAGGTGTAAAACCACACCAGCCCCACCAACACCCCGACCCCCAACCCCCAACCATAGCCCCATCGAAATACCTACAGGGATACACCAGCACCGGAGGAGCTAACCGATAACCAGGGCGAATAACAATTATATCATGATTGCCACCAGGATGATTAGAAAGTGAAATGGACTCCTTGAAAGAAGCAATAGAACGACTACATAACCAATCCAGATGTGGTAGGGAACCTTCAAAAACGCGGCGGTTACGGGCCTTCCATAATTCCCACAGCATAAAACATGGAAGTTCTAACCATGGTGAAGAAAGTGAGTTCCTAAACCACAGTCCAAGACAATCGATCAGTGAGGACGATCGCCAGGCAACATGAATGCCAAGTATAGATGTAATAAGAGTCCAGAGTTCTTGGATGACCGAGCATGATGAGAAAAGACGATCAACTGATTCCAATTGGGAGCAACATAATGGACACCAACCAGGGCCGCTAAAACCACGATGGCAGAGGTTATCCCATGTGAGGATTTTATTACCCAATGTTGATATATATGTAACTTCGGAATGTATTTCACATATATGTATATTGTATTCCTATAGAGATGGTATTATTCCTCTATAAGGAAGTGGTATTATTCCTCTATAAGGAAGTGTCGTCATTTATATTATAAGTGTCGTAACTTATACTTGATGGGTTATTAGACCACCTTGTTGGGGTCGACCCTGTATAAGTCATGTGGGTCGAAGGGTTATTAGACCACCCTATTGGGGGTCGGCCCAGTCAGCATTATGTTATGTGGTTAAGTTCGAGCCTACATGAGTTAGGTAAAAAGGCAAGTCAAGTCAAGTATAAATAGAGTGCGGGAGGCACTCTATTTACTCACTCACTTCTCACACATGCACTCAAGGAGGAGTGGCGCACTTATGGAGGAGGAGGATCTGCTGCTAGGTTATGGCTATCTCTCTTGGTTGGTTGTATCATTGCTCTATCTATCTCTGATGAAGTTATTGGGGTTTTTCACCTTTATGGTTTTCCCCAAGTAAATCTTTGTGTCTCTTGTGTGCTTGCATTATTGTCTCCATGATTGATATGCTGTAGATATGTTGTACATGTTGTTCTCTCAGTTAAGATCCTAGATCAGATTGAAGTAAATTCTGAAAATCTAACATGGTATCAGAGCTAGCCTGAAAGAAGGCATGATATGGCATGTATGACACTTGTTGCACTTACGATGCTAGGGCTTGATATAGCAAAAACCAGTCATCGTAGCACTTTCGCTATAAATCCGTTTTGGCGAAGTTTTCGGATCTGAAATTGTTACAGGCCGAAGCTAAGATCTCCAGGTATCTTGTGTCCAAAGGACAACCTCTAATTCGTTGTACTTTGTGATTTATGATCTGTACAATATAGGGTTTCTGCCTCTTCCAGATCTGAGTCAAAATCAGGTGACCTTGGGAAAAAGGTCATATCTTGGGCTATGAAGCTCCAAATGAAATTTCGTAAAAAGTGACAGGTAGTACACAGTCTGTACTATCTCAGAAAACTTTTTCAGAGGCCGAAGTTGAACTAGTGACACGTGGCACGCCGTACAAGTTCGCTCTCCTGTATTATCCCATAAACAGGTCACGTTGCGACATTTGGCATAACTCTCTCTCAGAGAGTCCAATTGAGGTCAGACCTATCAGGATGGAAAGGTAACAGGCCGATATATATCAAAAAACTTTTTCAGAGGCCTAAGTTAAAACAGTGACACGTGGCACGCCGTACAAGTTCGCTCTCCTGTTTTATCCCAAAACAGGTCACGTTGCGACATTTGGCATAACTCTCTCTCAGAGAATCCAATTGAGGTCAGACCTGTCAGGATGGAAAGATAACAGGTCAAGCTATCTCAGGAAACTTTTTCAGACCCTGTGGATAAAAAATTTCAGAGTTACACCAGAAACAATCAGGTACATATTTCTGTCAAAACATAATTATTTTTTTTGGTACCTTCATTCACGGCTTCCGGAATTTAGGGCTTTGGAGAAAGTTGGAATTTTTGTAATCGGAGACCACGGCTGGATGCTACTCATCAAAATAGAAATTTAGAGACCAAGATCAGAATTTTTGGTTGGGCAGAAGGTCGGGCTTGATTAGACCCTAGTTCGGGACTTTGATCAGAAAAGTGGAAAATTAGGGCTTCTGTAAAAATGGGAATTTTTGAAATCTGTGACCACGGCTGGAAGCTCCTCAGAAAAATAGAAGCTTAGAGCTTTGGATCAAACATTTTGATGGGGAAAAAGAGTGGGCTTCATCAAACCCCAGTTCAGGGTCACGTCCAGTGAATCCAGAAGTTTTAAAGGCAAAATTGAGGAGTGAAACCTTGCAGTTTTCAAATTATGAATATACCAGTTTGATCAGCTCATCAAGGCGCATATTTCTATCCTTTCGAAAGTTTGAAATTCAAAGTTTGAATTTTTGGGTTTTCTCTGACAAACCCATATCCAGCTCCAGGTCCAATTCTTGCAAATCAAGTGGATTGGGTTAATCCTAGAAGAAGATGGATTGATCATCTGCATGAGTAAAGAAGTTCCTGTTTCAGAGGGAGATGAGGCTAAGGCCTTACATAAGAAGAGTACAAGCGATCTCAACAGGTATGACTCATCGAGGTATGTTTCGATATTTTCCATGATTAAGTTTATGGTATGTCTTCATGTTATTACGGTTAGTACAATTTTGATTTTAGATTTGTCGTATCACCTTAACAAAATTATGAATGCATGATAGAAGATATTCATTGGTTAGGGTGTTGACACTTATGATTGTACTAATGCATTATGGTGTTGTATGAGGTTTATGTTGTCTACTAACATGAAAGGTACACCAAGAAAGACAAATCATGTTCTGGTCCAAGAACATATGATCATGATAACATGAGGACAAAGATTCATCCATTGTCATGGATCTCATAGAAGATCCATTTACGAGGTATGTATAACTTGGTTTTGTAATAGTTAACCTATGAGATATACAGGTTACTAGCACAAGTCATTGAAGAAGAACAAGAAGACATCATGTGAGTATGTTAGACATAAATAGCTAGCATGCTAATCCAGGTATGTTTTTCCTATATCAAGATAGAATCCTACCTTGTGTTAGGATCTTATACTGTTGTTGATAATGATTATTCATGAAGTCATAGGTTTGAATAATCATGATTGTATGCATATTATGTTTCTTACCATAATTGATGATATGACTAACCAGAAGAATCATGATGGTATAGGTTTGAATAATCACAGGTTTTATGCATTTTATATCTCTTATCTTGATTGATGATTCAACTAACCTGAAGAGTCATAGGTTTGAGTAATTACAGGTTTAGACATGTTATGTTTCTTATGATTTGACTAACCATAAGAATCCTACATAAACCTTGAATGCTAATGCTTATTATTTCTGTTTGAAATGATCATGACTATACATGCTTGAGATTATTGTGTTTTAATAGTATACTAATGAATGTATGATTTAATATGAGATCACAAGGATAACACATTCATGATACTAATAAGCATGCATAGGGACCAAGGATGAATATGAGATTCAAGAACAGGTAATCCAGGAAGCAAAGATCAAGAGGGAGTACATTCCAGTGGTTTATGCAAGGATGCAGATATTCAGAGGGAGTTGACCATCTCTCTACATCCCACAACAGAAAGGTGTAGAAGAAGCTACTTCAGATTAGGACTCCAGCAGCTCCTGCAAGGAAGAGAAGACTCAGAGGGAGTCCACCCAACGAACAAACAAAGATAAGTATTTTAATTATCATTTCTTACATATTTGTTTGTTTAAATAAAATTGTTCAATGATGTATATGCTCATGGTCTTAGACTTAGGATATGTATTGTGCATATTAGAATAATTACGTTAATGAACAGTATACTACTAATATGCATGGGTAAGTAGCCTATGGCACTGTACAACATTCCATTGCTACTTATCTAGAATGAAACCTCTTTGCTGACATGTTAGGAGTTGTGCACACTCTTAACAATGTTCTGGTAGAGATTGGAAGGCATCTAGAAAGTTACGGGATATGGATAAATGTTGTATTGAAGCATTGGCTAAGATAATTGCATGACTGTATGACATATTTATTTATGTGTAAGAATTTGTTCTGAAAACTATGAGATGTTTTCTAATCATGCAATTTAACTTGTTGTGTAGGAAAGATCGCATGCCATCTCCTACAAAAGAAGAACTACAAAATTTGTTCAGCAACAAATTTATTTATTGAAGATATTGAAGTTCCCAAGATCTGGGATGAAGAAATGAAATGCCATGATCCGTCGATCATGAAGAATGATGTTTGGGATGTAGTCCCAAGATGTGAAGGGAAGTTTGTTATGACTTCCAAATGGAACTATCAGATCAAGCATGTTGCAGATGGCAGCATTGAGAAATATAAAAGTGATGAAATATAAGATGCACCAGATGGATCTCAAGACAGCATGGTGTAGTCATATATGTGTGCAGAACTTGGTATGGTAGGATAGACAGCTTTCTATCCAGTTTGGGCGTTACCAAGAGTAAAGCAGATTCCAACCTTTTCTACAAGGTTGAAGAAGGCAATCCATTGATACTACTTTTGTATGCGAATAACCTGTTTGTTACAGGTGAAGATAGATTGATTGCCGACACGCAGCAGAAGCTTACTACCGAGTTCGAGATGAAGAACTTGGGGATGATGCACTATTTGTTTTTGGCATGGAGGTGTGGCCGAGTGTAGATCGAATCTTCCTTGGTCAAGGGAAGTACACAGTTGATATCCTGAAGAGATTCGGGATGATGGATTGCAAGGCCATGGCCACACCTATGGCATCGAATCTGAAGCTTCTATGTGATGCTTCATCTGATCCGGTTGATGTCTCTATGTATCGTCAGATGATTGGCTCCTTGATGTACCTGACGAACACGAGACCAGATATTTGCTTTACTGTGAACACACTGAGCCAGTTCCTGACGGATCCGAGGAGTGTTCACCTGGTTGCGGTAAAGCATGTTCTGAGGTACCTGAAGGGTACAGTGGATTATGGGCTCAAGTATGAAGCGAATCAAAAGTTTAACCTGCAGGGTTATGTTGATTCAGATTGAGCTGGCAGTGCTGCAGATAGGAAGAGCACATCTGGGTGCTGCTTCAGTATGGGATCAGGTGTGATCTCTTGGTTTAGCAGGAAGCAGTCCTGCGTAGCACTGAGTACAGCTGAGGCAGAGTATGTTGCAGCCTGTTCAGCTAGTTGTGAGACAATATGGATACGGAAGCTACTGTCTGGGTTATTTGATCTCCCATTGGAGGCTACTGGTATCTTCTATGATAACCAGAGTTGTGTGAAGATGTCCGAGAACCCAGTGTTTCATGACAGGTCGAAACACATAGAGATCAAATATCACTATATCAGGGATATGGTGCAGAGAGGAGCTGTGAAGCTCCTATATGTTGCGATAGATGAGCAGATTACAGATGTGCTGACGAAGCCGCTAGCCAGAGTGAAGTTCGAGTACTTCAGAGAGAGGCTTGGCATTCTTCAGATCGAGGACACTTCGAGGAAGAAGTGATGGACACATTTGCTGAAGCCATTCCAAGCATGTTGGAAGGAGGATCCTTCACATGGCTGTGGATGTAAGTGCTGGATGATGAGCATCAGGATGATGTTCTGGTTTCTGCTTGATATGATCAGTTGGATCATTTTTATGTATGTATGTACGCATCATGTTGGATGATGGATATGATCAGTTGGATCATTTTTATGTATGTATGTACGCATCATGTTGGATGCTGGATATGATCAGTTGGATCATTTATGTATGTATGCATCATGTTGGATGCTGGATATGATCAGTTGGATCATTTATGTATGTATGCATCATGTTGGATGCTGGATATGATCAGTTGGATCATGTGTACGTACTTTGTATATGCTTGGACCATGTATTTGTATTTGTATCAGGTGGATACATTGATGATCAGGAGGATCATGTATGATGATATGTATCAGGTAGATACTTGGTATGCATCAGGTAGATGCATTGATGATCAGGAGGATCATGTATGATGATATGTATCATGTATTTGTATCAGGTGGATACATTGATGATCAGGAGGATCATGTATGATACTTGGTATGCATCAGGTAGATGCATTGATGATCAGGTGGATCATGCAGCAGGATGTTGCAGTGATGATCAGGATGATCATAGATGACGAGCTTCAGGATGTTGCTCCAGATGACATGCAGCAGGATGTTGCAGTGATGATCAGGATGATCATAGATGACGAGCTTCAGGATTTTGCTCCAGATGACATGCAGCAGGACGTTGCAGTGATGATGATCAGGATGATCATGGATACATCAGGATGATGTATGGTGAGTATCAGGTTGATACTCTGTGGCCGTGGATCAGGTTGTGCAGATGAGCATGTAATCCGGTGCCCTGGGAGATTTGTAGATGGTCTTTCAAGGTTTTGCCTATGGCATGTAATTCGATGCCCTGGGACATCTGGCAAATGCTCTTTCGAGGTTTTGCTCTGGGAGGACATGTAATTCGTTGCCCTGGGAGATCTGCAGATAGTCTTTCGAGGTTTTGCCTATGGCATGTAATTCGGTTCCCTGGGATATATGGCAGATGCTCTTTCGAGGTTTTGTCCTATGGCATGTAATTCGTTTCCCTGGGAGATCCGATAGGTTGGGCTGTGTGCCCGTAATCAGTCCTGGGATGCTCTTGCGAGGTTTTGCCATGACCACATGTAATTCGTTGCCCTGGGAGATCCTATAGGTAGAGCTGTGTGCTCGTAACAGCCTGGGATGCTCTTGCGAGGTTTTGTGGTGGACCACATGTAATTCGTTGCCCTGGGAGATCCTATAGGTAGAGCTGTGTGCTCGTAACAGCCTGGGATGCTCTTGCGAGGTTTTGTGGTGAGGTCACATGTAATTCGTTGCCCTAGGAGATCCTATAGGTAGAGCTGTGTGCTCGTAACAGCCTGGGATGCTCTTTCGAGGTTTTGTGACGCACGTAAAAGTCCTGAGGATTCCACAGTATGGCCAGTGATGATGAAGACCTGCAGGTGGTGGGCCTACATCCAGTATGAAAAAGGACTGGCTCTGTAGAACTTCCTATGACGAGTAGATTCAAAGATTGATTGAGATAGCAGCAGCAGTGACGATGATGATGACTCGATGACGATTATCTAGTGACGATGATCCAGAGAAGATGACTTGTGCTAGAAGAACTGTGCTGAGAAATACCTTCCTAGTTAAGAGGGAGTGTTGATATATATGTAACTTCGGAATGTATTTCACATATATGTATATTGTATTCCTATAGAGATGGTATTATTCCTCTATAAGGAAGTGGTATTATTCCTCTATAAGGAAGTGTCGTCATTTATATTATAAGTGTCGTAACTTATACTTGATGGGTTATTAGACCACCTTGTTGGGGTCGACCCTGTATAAGTCATGTGGGTCGAAGGGTTATTAGACCACCCTATTGGGGGTCTGCCCAGTCAGCATTATGTTATGTGGTTAAGTTCGAGCCTACATGAGTTAGGTAAAAAGGCAAGTCAAGTCAAGTATAAATAGAGTGCGGGAGGCACTCTATTTACTCACTCACTTCTCACACATGCACTCAAGGAGGAGTGGCGCACTTATGGAGGAGGAGGATCTGCTGCTAGGTTATGGCTATCTCTCTTGGTTGGTTGTATCATTGCTCTATCTATCTCTGAGGAAGTTATTGAGGTTTTTCACCTTTATGGTTTTCCCCAAGTAAATCTTTGTGTCTCTTGTGTGCTTGCATTATTGTCTCCATGATTGATATGCTGTAGATATGCTGTACATGTTGTTCTCTCAGTTAAGATCCTAGATCAGATTGAAGTAAATTCTGAAAATCTAACACCCAAGGCCAGCCAAATAAAACATTTGATCCTTGGAGGAAGAGCAAGTTTCCAAATAGTGTTGTGCCACCATATATTCTCAGACCGACAGTCAGTAAACAACGCATCATATGCAAGCTTTGAAGTGACCGCACCATTTGCAACATCCCACAACCAAACCAACCGATCCGAGGACTCAGTTAAATGAATATTGGGTTGAGAAAGGTGCAGTATATATTCAGACCATTCCTTCCCCATAACACCACGGATACCCAGCTGATAAGCAGTAATCCATCTACCATTATTAAAAGATGCCGCATGAGCAAGATTGCAGAGCCCCTTGGACCGAAGATGTGCTAGTAGTTCAGGAGACAAATGATAAGAGGGAGATCCCCCCAGAACAGGATCAATTCCAAGTCTGATATCCCGGCCATTGCCAGGTTTTCAAGACAGCACTGAGCAATGATAGAGAAAGAGCCCATGAGTCCATTCCATATATTTGAGGCACCAATAACAGAAGGCCTACCTTTTCAGAACCAGATGGCTACCGAAACATGTTTAAGGTATTTAGCCCAAATGATCTTGCCCCACACAGAATTGACAAATAAGGCCCGCCACAAGCTCTTTGCATGAAGATCCATTATGAACAGCTCCAAATTCTTTACATTCCAACCCCCCAGTTCATATGGTTGTGCCAAAGATTTCCAATTAAGTAGATGAAATTTGTCCTTCTCCCCCCCACCGGACCATAAAAATCTGAAGAATTTCCCACGAATAAGGCTCATAATGGACATTGGTATTTTGCAAAGAAAGAACCAGTAAACTCCCAAGTTTTGTAAAATAGCTTTAGCTAGCGTAAGTCTGCCACCCATCGATAGATACCGCATACTCCAATGTCCAATACGAGCATCAAAACGCTTGATAAGCCAAGACTAGTCATTTTTCTTGTAGTTTGATGGTTTGACAAAGTACCCAAGGTACTTCGAGCCATTGGATAACTCCTTGAATTCCAAAGGAAATATCATCCGGATCGATCGTTCCATATTCTCCTCCAATGAATGCTTCAAGGAAAAAGATTTTACCAAACTAATGAGCATACCAGTTACTGAGTAGAAGAAATCGAGAATTTTCTTATACTGTAACCATTTTGCCAATATACCCAGACCAAAAAGCATTACATCATCCACAAAGAGAGTGTGAGTAACAGAAATACCAGCAGAAACCTTGATACCCACAATAGTACCCTCACATTTAGCTTTGTGAATGTAGAGGCTCATACCTTCAATGACCAGGAGGAACAGAAGGGGCGAGAGTGGGAAGCCCTGACGAAGGCCCCTGGAAGCCTTGAAAAATTCAATTGGCTGGCCATTGATAAGAACAACAAAGTTTACAAAGGTGACACAGGCCATAATCCACTTCATTACCTTCCATGGTAAACCAATTTGAATGAGGAGCATGTTGGTTGTGGAGCCAGATCTTCTAGTCTCATAGATGATATTGTATCAGTCGTGTTTGTACCCCAGTTTTATATGATACGTAGGTGGACTGTACAGTCACCCTAGCGGGGGGGTGTGGGGGGGCATCCCCCCCCCCACGGGGTTCCATCTCCCCTGGCTGGGGGGTCCGGGGGCTAGCAGTCCCCCGGCGGGGGTTCGAGGGCAGCACCCCCGAAGAAAATTTTTGGGGCTGTTTTCGCCAGCTGTTTTGCAGGCCCATGGTTTTGGGTATCCCGTGGTATTTTCCCATTGTATTTCCCTTATAAAATAAAGACATTGTAATACGGCTAGGGATGATGATGTATTATGTTTTATGCATTGTAAAGATCTCTGAGATCAGGAGAGAGACTGTGAAACAGAGAAGAGGAAGTGCAGCGGTTGTGCTGTAGGTTGTATCCCTTCACCTTGCTGGATGGTAATAATAATAAGGACTGGCAAATTCAGTGTGGACGTAGCCCAAGTTGAGTGAACCACGATATATCTGTGTCTCTCTTGTAATGTGTATGTGTGATTATATTTGCATTTCTGTTTATTGTTATTGCTCTGCGATCCTGTTTTTCTAACAGATCAATCTGAGAAAAGTCCAGCTGACTCGGTCATAGGCTTTCACTAAGTCGAGTTGTAGGATGAGTGCATCAAGTTTCTTTTGATTAATGCTGTGAAAAACCTCTTGAGCCACACCAAATGCATCATGAATCTGTCTACCATCCAAAAAACCATAATGTTCCATAGATATGAACTTTGATAGGATCAGCTTGATGCGTATAGCAATAATCTTGGATATGATCTTGTAAACAAGATTGCACAAGGCTATAGGTCGGAAATAATTGAAGTTCTCAGGATGTGACGATTTAGGAATTAGTGCCAAATAGGTAGTATTTAATGCCCCAGAGACCATTCCCATATTCCTAGACTCATCCACAGCATCCCTGAGGTCATTTCCCATGATATCAAAAAAGTGTGAGAACAGTTCCACTGTCCACCCATCCGGTCCAGGAGATTTATCCTTAGCAAACCCCCGAAGTGTATTATGTACTTCCAATAAAGAAATAGCCTCAAATATATTGTCACCCTCCATGTCATTGAACATCCGAGGATATTCCTTGATGATCTTGAATTGTTCGGGCAATGAGGTAATATTTGGATCAGTAAAATAATCTTGAAAATGCAGAGATGCCTCAGACATCAGATCCTTATCACCACGAATCCACCACCCAGCATGATCATTAAGATCCCAAATGTTGTTTTGTATTCTGTGTGAATATGCATAGCGATGAAAGAAATTTGTGTTTAAATAGCCAGCTTTGAGCCAAATTGCCCGACTCTTTAAACGCCATGATTCTTCATGTATGAGAAGGATTTTGAGTTTCCTTTCCTCCAAAACAGTTAGTCTAGCACGACCCATGTGAGATATCCCCAACCTCAGAGATTGGTCCATTAAAATACCAATTTCCTTTTCCATCTCGATGAGTTCTACCTCCAGCTCGGCTTTTTTGGATCTTTCCCACTTAATAGTAAAATATTTTAAAGAATTAAATTTCACAGCTAGCTTATCCATAGCCGACCGCTCCCCAGATACATTAGTGTTCTCCCAATGTGATCGCACACCCACATCATAATCCTGATCATTTAACCATACATAGTTGAATTTGAAGGGATACACATGATGAGTTACTTCAGATTCAAATTGCAGAATAATGGGAAGATGATCGCTGATATGGGACTACTGAATCCAAGTTCTGTAAGTCTAGAAGGAGTTTAAAAGAGGCTCTGAAATCAAGTATTGGTCAATACGTTTGGAAATCAAATTATCATCCTTTTTTCCATTTGACCATGTTGGAGCTAAAGGCCGCGGTTCCACATCAATCAGAGAGTACGTAGAAAAGAGATTCCTGAAATATGACCTAAGAGGGTCCCTTCTGGCCGCTTGGCCTCAAATTTCCTCAGCCCCCCAAGAAAAATTCAAATCACCTACAAGGATCAAATTTTCCAACTCCAATAAGTGCCCCGAACATGCCAGATTCCAGAAAGCTTCCCTGTTGCAGTATGGGCCATAGCAATTTACAATATTTATATCTTTCTCAGATCCTCTAATATTGCTAGATAGAAGAATACCCAGGGATATAATAAAAGGGTTTAACCTAAGAAACCCAAGGTTCCATGCCGCTAGGAGTCCACTAGAAAGTCCCACAACATCAACTGAGCACATACACCAACCCGGCTTAATTTTGTTGAAGAATGAACGAGCCTTCTCCCCATAAACCATTGTTTCTTGTAGAAAGACCAAATCAAGATTAATAATATGAAGTACTCTTTTGAGGGTCAATTGTTTGGGTAGACCCCCCACACCCCTGATGTTTAGAGAGACAAAGATCATTATTGACCCCTGGCAAGGGCTTTGATTCCTCTAAGAGCTCGGGTATCAGGAGAGATGGGGGTAACCGAATTATTGATTTTGTCATTTCCCCCCAGTGAAACGACCTTCTTGTTTTTCCTAGCACTTCGTGTTTTTAAAGGAGAAAAATCCGGAGCCAACCCACCCAGCCAAGCCCCCTTCACAATGCATTGTTCACCTAGAGTGGCAGGAGTAGGATTGTTTAAGTCCCCCATGTCCGGAACCGAAGCCGCAGGGCCTGAGGGGTTTCCCTCCATTGAAGTTTCGAGTTCACAATCGACAACCACTCGATTTTTGAAGAAGACGGGAAGGGGAGACTTTTTAACCATTTCAGAGTACGATGGGATGAGTAACACCCGCTCCTGGGGAATCGACTCACAGTTCAGCAGTGTGCATGGAGGAAGAGTCTCGGTCGGAGGTTTTGACGAACTCACCCCACCCCCAATAGGACCAGTATCAGTCACTGGCACCTCATTATCCGAGGATAGAATGATGGTAGGACTGTTCATGGTGGCCGACGCAACCGGTGAAATAGGAATGATGAAAGTGTCCACTGAAACAGGGGAGGAATTCGGCACAGGTAGAGGGTCATCAGATGGAGGAGACACATTGACGGATGGATCATGAGGATCTTTCTCAGACTCAGAGGAAATGGACAGCATTGGATAAACCCAACTCAAATAATTCCCATTGTTACCATTATTTAGCTCCAGAGCATTTATGAATTTGATATCCAATTCATTCAAAGAATGATAAAGGGAGGGGTCATTTGTTTCTAACTTACCCAATAAGCCCGTGGCTGGCGCATTTGGAATCAACACTCTGTTAGAGAAGCCATCTAGTCCGCCATTTGTATCCATCTCTTTGTCGCTACCATCATCCGAAGACCAGAAGGGATCCGTCCCCACCGGACGCCTAGAAGAAAACCTCTCATTGCACTTATGCCAAAGATGACCCACCTGTTTATAGTTAGAGCAGCGGAAAGGAATGCCCCAATAATCAATGACTAAGTCTAGTTTGTGACCATGCCAATTGATGTGGAGGACATCAATAAGCCCCAACGAGATATCCACTTCTACCAAGAGCCGCCCCATTCGACGATCAAACCCAACCAAGTGCTCCTCCTCCACATGAAGAAACCGACCCAAACTATTACCAATGGCTTCGAAAGCCCCTCGGTTCTAGAGAGCAAGTGGAAGACCAGGGATGAGAACCCAAAAATGGTGTAAACGCACAGTAGCCGAATCAGGGTCGAAGTCCGTATGCCATTTCTGTAACATGATGTTGCCGCACTGTAAAGCCAGAGCTTGTTTAAGATAGTAGAGCAATGTGCTTTCTGCTCAAATTTGAAACCATACCACCCACGAGCCATAGCAAAGACCTGGGGCATGTAGCCCACGATGGGTTTCCATTTTTCCGTGACCCAACCCACAATATCCTTACGATTCATTGCATAATAGGAGAACTTACCAACCAAAACAGTACAATTGAAGTCCACTAGCTCTTCTAAACTGAGGTCCCTGCCCATTGTAAGCTAGACCTCCCCAGGATGGCAAAAAAACTTCTCACTCAAGCGCCAAGCAGCCCTGGAAACATACTGAGGCTTTTTCCCCTGCACATGACTCGGCAAGGCCCGAACACTTTCGACTGATGGATCAGAGCCAGATGTGGACCTTGGAGCCCCAAACAATGGCAAGTGCCCTTTTTTAGCCGCATGTTTGGCATGTGGAGCTTTATGCCGGCTACCTGAGGCAAGTGGCCGTTTTCCATGAAGCATTTCCTTGAAGAATGAGTCCGGTTTAAATAACCCGACCTCCTCAATTCTAAAATCCGAGGCGGTCATGGGATTATCCGCCAAGGTTTGAGTGGCCGCCACATTATCCCCCATTAGTAATATGATAGAAACTATTACCGTGTCACAACAACCATGGAGCCAAACCCTAGTTAGCACAACAACCATGACACAAACACCACAGGAAGACCGACAGCAAGAGAACGGGCAGAAAATGACGAACCCAGAAATGTAAACCCCAGTTAAAAACGGAATGTAGCACCACTGCCAGTAGATAGCATATATCGATAACAAGAAATGGGCAGGTAATGATGAAACCATAAACCAAAACCAACGTTATAACCGGGTTGAAAACAAACCTGTCAGTTGGGTGAAAACCCCTCCCCCACCCAGGAGGACCGGTCACATTCCGCAGCTATTATAAAAGAATCCAAGGCATATGCTATCCAAAAACAAACCGAGCAAGTGGGGAACAGGAAAAGTTGTGGGCGCACTGCCACATCTAAAAACGAAACCCCAGTAGATGTGTGAAAAAACGAGCAGGTTAAGGAAAACTAGAAAATGTGTTTTCCGACACCATTTGACACCCCCTTATGTCCGGGAAAATAGTTCCGTGTTAAACATGATAGCCTGTGGCGTCCATAACCAACCACCATCTCCCAAAACAGTCAAACCCTATCGCCTCCATCGCCCTCTCCTCAAGCCAAATACTTCAAAATTAAACTGTATGTACGTTGTATGTTGGTATATATTTTGGAGTTAAAATTAATTTTAGATAATAATGTATTCCATTTTTCATTGTTACATCGAGTGAAACTAGGTGCTCTACAGTCGAGTATGGGGGAGATGTTGTAATTACATGTAGCGTTAATCTAATAAAACGTAAAAAAAAAAAAAAAAAAATTAATTAAAAAAATTCATGTCGGCTCATAAAATAAAAAATTATGAAAAGTATTTATAAAAAAACCATGTTGGTTCATAAAATAAAATTAAAAATTATGGAAAGTATTTTAAAAAAAACTATGTTGGTTCTTAAAATAAAATATCATGAAAAGTAATTAAAAAATAGATGTTCGTTTATAAAATAAAAACTTAAAACTTAAACCCGGATCTATAAATCAAAAGAGATCAAATTTCTTGAGTTTAAACACCTCAAGAAATTGGATCCCTCTCAGTGCTTGATAGATACGGGTTTAAGATGAATTTAAGATAGATCTATGCTATTAAATTGTTTTTTTCAATTTGTAGTTAATTATGTGAAGTATATATATTAAAACAAATTTATAGTACTTTATTGACTTTTATTTTTTACAAATAGATTAATGGTTTCTATGTATTAAATTAGCAATTTTTGAAAATCAATTTTTTTTATATTCCATCAATATTTTCGATAACATTTCGATCATCACAACAAACTTCCACTCAACTTTGTACCTTAAATTTTTGATAAAAAAAAATTTGTTATACACATTAAAGGTTTAAATGTACAGAGATACCAAATCCAAAATATCACTTATAAAGCACCCCGGAAGTGAAACCACATTTATCAAATTTTACAAAGACCGTAAAATGAAAAATTATAAAAAAAATAACCGCGATCAAAGTTTCATTTTACAAAACTTGTGAAATTCTGGATCCTATGGTACGGCAGAGACTTATCTCTTTGCGTGTTAGTCGGCCATAAAGCAAAATTGTGAAAGTAAAAGCAGGAGATGCTGTGGGGTCGGTAGTACCAATTGTCATAATCACCGACATCACAACTCTCCCCACCTAAGAAATTTCATGTGGTGGCATATCACGAAATATCACAGCAGTGGCAAAGCAGCTGAAGTGACAGAGTTGCAACGCGGCTTTGGCATCGAAAGCACCTACATCACGTCATTGCTCAACGCATCGACTGCATCTTTAAAAGGCTCATTGTGCTTGCTTGCAGTTTCCACCGATCAAATTTCGCTGTTTTATTTGTGTTTCAGTCCACATATTCTCCAGATTACAGTGTCAATGGCAAACCTAACTACACCCAATCAGGTAGCTGCTGCTTCGTCCTCCATGGCGTCCTCTGCTCCCTCGACTTCTTATTCCCGTTACGATGTCTTCATAAGTCATCGCGGACCGGATGTTAAAAACACATTCGCTAGCCATCTATACAGACGCCTTTTTAACAGTGGATTGAGTGTCTTTTTGGACAGGGAAGAATTGGAGGAGGGACACAACATTTCCTCCCAAATCAAACAAGCTATCCATGGTGTCTCTCTCCACATTGCAATTTTATCTCTAAACTATGCGCAATCTAGTTGGTGCTTGGATGAACTTGTCCTCATGAAAGACTCGGGGGCTACCATTCTTCCAGTGTTCTTCAAGGTTGACCCTTCTGTGGTTCGCTGGACGGACAAAGGTGGAGCTTACGCTGAAGCCCTGCAGGGCCTCCAACAGAAAACAACACCGGACTCTGAAACTGGTGAAGCGAAGCCACGCTATGAGTCAAACACTATTCAGAATTGGAGAAACGCACTTGCCTATGTCGCGGATCTGAGCGGTTTCGTGCATGGGTGAGCTGCATTTCCTGCTGTCTCTTCCAATCTGTGTTAATTTTTATTTGTTGGATTGATTAAGCTGCATATATACTTACGTAGGCGTTTCTTACTTTGTTATTTTAATCTATTTAGGGACCAGGACGATGAAGGCGAGCTCTTGGATAACTTAATGGAAAGCGTTTTCAAAAAGGTTCCAAGGCCACCGTTGGATGTGGCGAAATACCCAACTGGTTTGGACCTCAAATTTGAAGAATTTGAGAAGACAGTGCTATCGCAGAAGCAGGATGAGAAGCCTGTAGAGGCCAAAGTCGTGGGCATTGTGGGCGTGGGTGGAGTTGGGAAAACCACCCTCGCCAAAGAATTCTTCAACATTAGGAGATCAGATTATAATAGTTCTTCTATTTTATTTGATGTCAGAGAAAATGCACGCACAATATCTGACTTGCAGTATAAGCTCCTCATAGACCTAAAACCTGAGTTTAAAGAGATTGAAATTAAGAGTCGTGATGAAGGCATAGAGATACTTAAAAGGCATCTCTCATCTTGTCATGCCCTTATCATTTTAGATGATGTAGATCATATGGATCAATTGGAAGCGTTTTTTCCAATTAAGAAAGTCCTTAGACCAGATAGCTTGATTTTGGTTACCTCTCGCGACAAGCATGTTCTAAGAATATCAGGGGTCTTAGAGTCGTCCATTTATACTCTACAGGGGATGGATACACTGCACTCCAAAGAGCTCTTTTGCCGTTATGCCTTCGATCAGACAGATCCACTTCCAGAATTTGCAGATCTGGTAGATGGGTTTGTAAAGGCGTGTGGTGGGCTGCCGTTATCCTTAAAAGTGTTTGGGGCTCATGTTTGTGGCGAAAATGATAGATCTTTCTGGCAAGAGATTTTGAAGGAACTTGACAAGATACTACCTTCTGAGATTTTTGTTAGACTAAAGATTAGTTATGACTCGCTTAGTCCACAGGGCAAGGAAATATTCTTAGATATTGCTTGCTTTTTCCTTGGAGAAGATGGAGACCAGGCAATGAGAATATGGGGCACGGTGGGGGTTAGAAATCTACAAAACAAATGTTTGGTCGAGCTGAACGAAAAAAATAAAATAGAAATGCATGACCACATTAGGGATATGGGAAGACAGATTGCGGAGGAAAGATCCATGCCCCGTCGTCTTTGGCATCCGACCACCTACATCAATGATGATTTGTTTCAGCAATCTTCACCTGTAAGTACTTCAATAATCCAAACGTGTCTTCGGTTTAATTAAATTTTAATATTTTAAGTTTCTTTATTAAGAGAAAGATATATCGGTTTACTGTGATTCTTCTGATCAATGGACAGGTAATAACCGAAGTTCGCGGCATTAAGATATTTAGTTCCTCCTTTGATGTCTCCCAAAGAAATGAAATGAGCAACAACGTCAATTTTCCTGGTATGAGGAATTTGCGACTTGTTGCCACTGAAAATGGTTATTTAGAAGGTATATTGAGCAGAGTGCAGTTACCACATCTCATATGGCTTCGGTGGAATAGATGTCCCGAGTCTTCCCTGCCTGACTGGATTCCGATGAGGAATTTAATAGTTCTAGAAGTGACGGGGAGCAGATTGAACACACTGTGGCCACAAGTAGGCAAACATATATTTTTGCATCTATTCTCTTTATTTAATTTCATTTTGTAGACTATGTATCTCTTACACTGAATCTATTTCTTTATTTAATTTCATTTTGTAGACTATGTATCTCTTACACTGAATCGTCAAACATTGCAGGCTGCGCCTCTCAAATTGCGAGAGTTAAAAATCTGGGCTCCCCTTTCAGACATTCCAAAGTCTATAGGGCAGCTGAGGGAACTCGAAAGGATTGAAATAGGCGAGCCATGGCCATTCGGCGCACCCACACTCACAAGGTTGCCTGACGAATTTTGTTATCTGCGATCCTTGAAATACTTGGTTTTCAATAGCTTCTCCAGAATGGCGTCGCTACCTCATTCCTTCGGAGAGCTAACGAATCTCCAACACATCGATTTGAATGGTGCTACCAGTTTGGAGATGCTTCCAAATTCATTTGGGAAGTTAACTCGGCTCAAACATCTATGTTTGAGGGGCTGCACGAATTTGACCATCTCCAACGGAACATTCGGAAATATTTCAATGCTGGAATACTTAGATCTTTCAAATTGTAAGCAAGTGAACGAATTACCTCCCCAAGTCGCACGTCAACGGTCCTTGCAAACATTAAATTTGAAGGGAACGATGTTAAAAGAACTCCCAACCCTTGTTGGAGACCTCTGCAATTTGGAAGTTCTGAAATTAAGTAGTGATTTGTTGGAATTGCTGCCACGTCGGCTCGGTGACATGGAGAGCTTGAAGATCTTATCCTTGTCTTATTTGCCGCAATTGAAATTCTTGCCCGACTCCATTGGACTGCTGACTCAGTTGACTGTGTTGAAACTGGAGCGTTGTGGGATAGAATACTTACCACAAGAGCTTTTCAAGATGAACAATTTAGAATCTTTGATAGTTTCGGATTGTCCGTTGTGGGAACATCCATTTAAAAAGCAGATTGAAGGAGAACGGGAGAGAGCGTTGAATAAATTGAACTCCTCCAACGACAGATGCATGCTTCGGCTCAAGAGGTTAGAGCTCGAGCGGTGCACAGAAACAAGGGAGGTATTTTTCGATGAAGGTGTTTGCCCTAACCTTCAACAACTTGTCTTGAATGATTGTTATGAATTGAGGCAAATAGGATGGCTGTGCGGTCGCATCTGCGCAAAAGTTGACGATCTCCCCAGTCTTGAGAGGTTGAATGTTAGCGGATGCCATGGGATAACAGAGCTGCCAGGTGTGCAACATTTGACTTCTTTAAAAACGTTGAATGTTAGTCGATGTGATAAGCTCCAGAGGATAGAAGGGTTGGGTCAGCTCACACAGCTTAGACAACTATATGTCGTTGAATGCCGTGAGATACAAGAGCTGTCAGTTGTGGAATATTTGACTTCTTTGGAGACGCTGATTGTTCAAGGATGCCAGAAACTCCGGAGCATACAAGGTTTGGGGCAGCTCACAAAGCTTACAGATCTATATGTTGACGAATGCCATGGGATAACAGAGCTGCCAGGTGTGCAACATTTGACTTCTTTAAAAGCGTTGAATGTTAGTGGATGTGAGAAGCTCACAAAGCTTACACAACTAAACGTTAGGGAATGCCATGGCATAACAGAGCTCTCAGGTCTGCAACATTTGATTTCTTTAGAAACGTTGAATGTTAGTCGATGTGAGAAGCTCCAGAGCATAGAAGGGTTGGGTCAGCTCACACAGCTTAGACAACTATATGTCGTTGAATGCCGTGAGATACAAGAGCTGTCAGTTGTGGAATATTTGACTTCTTGGAGACGCTGATTGTTCAAGGATGCCAGAAACTCCGGAGCATACAAGGTTTGGGGCAGCTCACAAAGCTTACACAACTAAACGTTATGGAATGCCATGGCATAACAGAGCTGCCAGGTCTGCAACATTTGATTTCTTTAGAAACGTTGAATGTTAGTCGATGTGAGAAGCTCCAGAGCATAGAAGGGTTGGGTCAGCTCACACAGCTTAGACAACTAGATGTCGCTGAATGCCGTGAGATACAAGAGCTGTCAGTTGTGGAATATTTGACTTCTTTGGAGACGCTGATTGTTCATGGATGCCAGAAACTCCGGAGCATACAAGGTTTGGGGCAGCTCACAAAGCTTACACAACTAAACGTTAGGGAATGCCATGGCATAACAGAGCTGTCAGGTCTGCAACATTTGATTTCTTTAGAAATGTTGAATGTTAGTCGATGTGAGAAGCTCCAGAGCATAGAAGGGTTGGGTCAGCACACACAGCTTAGACAACTATATGTCGTTGAATGCCGTGAGATACAAGAGCTGTCAGTTGTGGAATATTTGACTTCTTTGGAGACGCTGATTGTTCAAGGATGCCAGAAACTCCGGAGCATACAAGGTTTGGGGCAGCTCACAAAGCTTACACATCTAAATGTTGACGAATGCCATGGGATAACAGAGCTGCCAGGTGTGCAACATTTGACTTCTTTAAAAGCGTTGAATGTTAGTGGATGTGAGAAGCTCCAGAGCATAGAAGGGTTGGGTCAGCTCACACAGCTTAGACAACTACATGTCGCTGATTGCCGTGAGATACAAGAGCTGTCAGTTGTGGAATATTTGACTTCTTTGGAGACGCTGATTGTTCGTGGATGCCAGAAACTCCGGAGCATACAAGGTTTGGGGCAGCTCACAAAGCTTACACAACTAAACGTTAGGGAATGCCATGGCATAACAGAGCTGTCAGGTCTGCAACATTTGATTTCTTTAGAAACGTTGAATGTTAGTCGATGTGAGAAGCTCCAGAGCATAGAAGGGTTGGGTCAGCTCACACAGCTTAGACAACTATATGTCGTTGAATGCCGTGAGATACAAGAGCTGTCAGTTGTGGAATATTTGACTTCTTTGGAGACGCTGATTGTTCAAGGATGCCAGAAACTCCGGAGCATACAAGGTTTGGGGCAGCTCACAAAGCTTACACAACTAAACGTTATGGAATGCCATGGCATAACAGAGCTGCCAGGTCTGCAACATTTGATTTCTTTAGAAACGTTGAATGTTAGTCGATGTGAGAAGCTCCAGAGCATAGAAGGGTTGGGTCAGCTCACACAGCTTAGACAACTACATGTCGTTGGATGCCGTGAGATACAAGAGCTGTCAGTTGTGGAATATTTGACTTCTTTGGAGACGCTGATTGTTCGTGGATGCCAGAAACTCCGGAGCATACAAGGTTTGGGGCAGCTCACAAAGCTTACACAACTAAACGTTAGGGAATGCCATGGCATAACAGAGCTGCCAGGTCTGCAACATTTAATTTCTTTAGAAACGTTGAATGTTAGTCGATGTGAGAAGCTCCAGAGCATAGAAGGGTTGGGGAAGCTCACAAAAATTAGAAAACTAAATGTTTGCAAATGCCATGAGATACATGAGCTGACGGGTGTGGAATATTTGACTTCTTTGAAGTGGTTGAGTGTTAGTGGATGTGAGAAGCTCAAGAGCTTACACTGGTTACGTCACCTCAAAGGGCTTGAAGTACTATTTGTTCGGGAATGGCGTGAGATACAAGAGTTGCCAGAGGTGGAATATTTGACTTCTTTAGAAAAGTTGAATGTTAGTGGGTGTGAGAAGCTCAAGAGCATACAAGGGTTGGGGCAGCTTACAAAGCTTAAAAAACTGAATATTAGTAAATGCCATGAGATAAGAGACATGTCACATGTGGAAAATTTGACTTGTCTACAGATGTTGAATCTTAACGGATGTGAGAAGATTGAGATCATATCAAGTTTGGCGCATCTCACAACTCTTAGAGAACTAAATGTTAGTGAATGCCATGGGATACGAGCGCTGCCAGTTGTGGAATATTTGACATATTTGCAGAAGCTGAATGCTAGTGGATGTGAGAAGATCAAGAGCATACAAGGGTTGGGGCAGCTTACAAATCTTATAGAACTGAATGTTAGTGAATGCTATGGGATAACAGAGCTGCCAGGTGTGGAATATTTGACATCTTTGCGGAAGCTGAATGCTAGTGGATGTGAGAAGATCAAGAGCATACAAGGGTTGGGGCAGCTTACAAATCTTATAGAACTGAATGTTAGTGAATGCCATGGGATAACAGAGCTGCCAGGTGTAGAACATTTGACTTCATTGAAGACGTTGAATATTAGTGGATGCCAAGATCTCCGGAGCATAACAGGGTTGGAGAAGCTTACAAAGCTTAAGAAACTAAATGTTAGTAAATGCCATTGCATAAAAGAGCTGCCGAGTGTGGAAAATTTGACTTCCTTGGAGATGTTGAATGTTAGTGGATGTGAGAAGCTTGAGATCATACCAAAGTTAGGGCAGCTAACAATGCTTAGAGAACTAAATGTTAGTGAATGCCATGGGATACCAGAGCTGCCAACTGTGGAACATTTGACTTCTTTGGAGAAGTTGAATGTTAGTGGATGTGAGAATATCAAAAGCATACAAGGGTTGGGGCAGCTCACAAAGCTTATAGAACTAAATTTTACAGAGAGCCAGGAGATAACAGAACTGTCAGGTGTAGAACATTTGACTTCTTTGGAGAGCTTGAATGTTAGTGGATGCCAGAAACTCCGGAGCATACAAGGGTTGGGGCAGCTCACAAGGCTTAGAGAGCTAAATGTTGAGAAATGCCTCGAGATACCAGAGCTGACAGGTATGGAAAATTTGACTTCTTTGGAGAAGCTGAATGTTAACGGATGCCAGAAACTCAAGAGCATACAAGGGTTGCGAAAACTCACAAAGCTTAGAGAACTCGATATTAGGGATTGTTATGAGATGCAAGAATTGCCGGGTGTTGAACATTTGACCTCGATGGAGATTCTTGATGCTTGTGAGTGTCCCAAACTGCAGTGGTGTGATGGAGTACTTGAGCAGCTGCGCCAACAGTTGAAGGAAGGCCTCAAATATGAAAAACAAAGAGAAACAAGTGGCAATCTCTGTGTTGTGTGTTTAATATTGATTATGGTCATGGTCGTACTTACTGTGTTTGCTTACACTATTACATAGTAGCAGCAGGTTTTGTTCATATATCTATATATGCACAATCTGTATAGTAGCAGGGCTTTCATTGCTTCATGTTTTGTCCATCTATCTATGTACAAACGTGTATAGTAGCAGGGTTTTCATTGCTTATATCTATGTACAGAAGAAATTTGTTTATCTATCTAAGGACAGGATTAATCTATGTTCTGTACACACTACTACACCGAGGGGAATTAGTACTATCAGAGGTTCCTGTTCTTAACTTTATTTTTATCTTCGGCAGTGGCTGAGCAGATCAGCTCGTGGACTACAAATTTTGGGTTGCTTTTCGAGGATCAATTGAGTTCAGGGCTAAACAGGAAAACTCCCAATAAGAGTGAATAACTCCAATTCCTCTGCCAACTATTGTTTTTATTTGTATTCTAATCCCAGTATGTAATTAGGGTTCCATGAAATTTTCTCTTTTGAAGTTTGTGCTTGTTTAAAAGATATTTGGGAAACATTTTCCTATGTCTACAGAAATTCCATGCCTAGGGTTCTTATTCATTCAGTCTGCAATTGTTATGTCTATCTTAGTTATGTTGGTTTTGGAATAACATGGGAATTTGTGACAAATTTGGATGGATGGAAAAGATGGAAACAGTAGAGAATCAAATTTCTTGTTGTTACTTTTCATACGAATATATTGCCCATTTAAAATGTTACTTTTGGACTGTTCTGGTTACGGATCTGCAAACAAATAATGGTTTTGTTTTGTATTAAAGCTTATTTCCAAGTTTGCAATATGCAGTTTCTTCAATATCAGTAATGAATATATATCCTTGCTGTACTTACCTTTAAAGACTGATTACATAATATACACACTGACCAAATGCACACTAAACATCAACTGTCCATGGTTATATAAGGTCTTCATGTTTTCTTGAACTATGTAAGAGGATGTTTTTCTGTTTTGAGATCAGGAGTGATTCATCTGTGTATCAGTATAGCTGATGTGTATGTATCTATGTGCACAAATCTGTTGGTTTTACTTGATAATTTTTTTTACAAGATCTTTGCATAAATTTCAAGTTAATTTGGTGTGTTGCCATACTCCTGATCCCGAGAGAGATTGACTTCTGTTTAATGATTAATCTGACAGGTATTTGGTGAATCAAGAATGAATTAAGCCACTTTGTGATATATTAGTCTGCCCAAGCCCAAGTTGGTAATGATGCATTTCAGTGTGTTCAGTGGGCACAATGTTGTTTGGTGCAAAGGCAATTGGGAAATACACCATCCACATGGAAAGGCGGAGATCCTTGTGGTTCAAAATTGGTGGCATTTCTCTCATCACTTCCTGTATAACTTCATTGTAAGTATTTTGTGCATCTTGGTTTCAAATCATAACAGCAACTTGTCTTCTAAATGAATATCCATGTTTGTGGATTTTCTTGAGCTCTGTATAAAAGATTGAGAGTTCTCTTTAATTGAATACTCGGGTGCAATAATATTTAAATTCAATACAGTCATTGCACTGTCTAAATTTTATCCCACATTTATATACACAGTGTAGTGGTGATGGATCTTCCACTGCTTCCCTCTATGCAGACCGTCTTCTTTCTCTAGATGCAACTATACCAATAGTACCAAAAAACCTCGTGGGTTTGTGTGGCAAAGAAGAGGATCTAGAATATATAGATTGACTGAACGAAGTCATCATTGTAGGGATTTATTGTACAATCCAGGCTCGTCAGGATTGATTCCAAGTAGTTTGGGTAATTTGCAACATCCTTGGATGTTGTAAGCATTTTGAATCCTGTAGTTCAATCGTTGGCAATTTTATTCAAATTGTTTCCAATCGACTAATTTTAACTCATTTTAGGATTTTGGTAGGCTGTAGATTTTCTGGGCGCATTCCAGCAGACATGGGCAAGCTGCATAAGCTCATTATTCTGTAAGTAGATACTAAAAAAAACCCTTATTTTAATGAACATTGCGAATCATCGTCGTTTTTGGTAGGGACACGGATTTGAATGATTTATCGGGAAGTATTCCTCCATCTTTGAGTAATCTTACCAGGCTCCATTGGTTCAATTCGTCCAACAATTCCATTTATGGAGAATTTACAGTTGAGAATTTGTCCTAACTGGTTCTTATGTCATTGATTGTTAAAGCCACTTTAATAAAAGCAACTTGAGTGGATCAATTTCACCAGAGGTTTTCCATGAAATTGATGGAGAGAAAGAGCGTGTCTATGAAGTTCAGAGATGGTGTAACTGCATATGAGGATCAGTCAGACAGTTTATGTTGTAACCTTTTGTTATGTTGTGTAATGTAGTCATTAAGAGGGGCAGTTAGATAATAATGACTCATTAGGGATTCCTAGAGTTTAGGGATTAGGTTGGGGGTAGCTGGAAGAGGTTGAGATATTCTCTCAACTTCTCCCTACAAAAATGCAATAAGTTGGATCTAACTCCAACTACATATGTACCTGTTGTATCTCTCTTTATGCATGTAATACAATCTATTGTTGTGTGTGTGTTAATCATGTGCACTCCGATTTCCAAGTTGGTATCAGAGTAGGCTCAGCCCTGACTCTCTCGCGAGAGGGGCTGTGATCATGCAATCTAGACAATGTTAATCTTCTGTAAATAGATTAGCGTAGAGTGAGAGTGGATTGTTTTATTTTTTAGTTGTTTGTTTGCCTACTGCTTGGTGATCTGTGCACACAAGGATTGTTGCGTTTATTGAATCGCTGCTGAACTCTGTTCACTGAAAATGCACAAGTAAGCTGCTACAGCAAAAGAAGAAACCTGTTGATCGCTGTGGAGAAGCCGTCCGTCCTGCTGTGCAAATCGCTGTAGAAAGGAGCTGCCGTCAGTTGTATTAAACGTCTTTGTGAAGGAGCTGGCAAAGGGATCAACCATCGTGAGCGCAGGAGCCGAGGGAGGAACTGACCGTAGCCGAATCTGTTCGCTGGAAGGAGCCGTGAGACGCATCTGTTTGCTGGAGGTCGCACTGCCAAACTCTGTTTGCATCTGCTGTGAAAATTGAGATCGCTACCAGGAGAACGCTGAAATTAATAGATCGCTTCCTCTGTTCATGTCTGTGAAGGGATCACTTCCTCTGTTTTCTACTGAACCGATTGTGCGTCAACTGCTGAAGAAGGAATTATGTGTTGACTGCTAGATGTTGGTTGCATAAAGAAGTCATAATCTGGTTTTGATGGCCCAAATGCAAGTGATGACAATTCAGAAGTGTAGTTAATATTGTGTGAAATTTGTTGTTGTTTTATAGAATGTGAAGAATTATGATATAGAACCAATTATAGAACAGAGTGATGTAATTCGGGCTAGTGGTTCTTGAGTTCTTCGATACCACAAGAACATGTTACTCTCTTGAATATGTATACAATTCTGTTAAAAGATGGTGATTTTTGCTGTACTTCGGTGCTCCAAGATCATAAAGTGTGTGTATAAAGGTCACCTTGTAAGATCAATTACTGAATCTTTTTCAGTATCGAGACTATTCTTCGGGGTAGTTTAGAATCTTTGATCCTACAAATGCTACAAAGATGGTTGGAAGCAGTTTTATTTATGCTGGATGAATTGGTAGCTCGAAGATGATGGAGAGAAAGAGCGTGTCTATGAAGTTCAGAGATGGGTGTAACTGCATATGAGGATCAGTCAGACAGTTTATGTTGTAACCTTTTGTTATGTTGTGTAATGTAGTCATTAAGAGGGGCAGTTAGATAATAATGACTCATTAGGGATTCCTAGAGTTTAGGGATTAGGTTGGGGGTAGCTGGAAGAGGTTGAGATATTCTCTCAACTTCTCTCTACAAAAATGGAATAAGTTGGATCTAACTCCAACTACATATGTACCTGTTGTATCTCTCTTTATGCATGTAATACAATCTATTGTTGTGTGTGTGTTAATCATGTGCACTCCGATTTCCAAGTAATATGACCCTAAAACATGTGTAAGTATCCATGTTCATTGTGCTGTAAGGACTTAATTTACTTCAGAATAAACTATTTTGATCAAATTAGACCTAGAACATAGGGCCACTATGTGCAGGTTATTTGATGACAATTCCTTTAAGGAGAGATCCCCTCAAATATTGGAAATGTATCATCCTTGACTGTCTTGTTAGTCTCCCATATGATCTAGTTTCTTTTGGATTTTAAATGACACAAAGTCTCCAACTCCTTTTTATGTGACCATGTTGGAGATAAAGCTTAAACATCCACTTACAATAATGTTCAGTTCAGTTTACTAAGTGTGGTGTCAACTAAGTATGGGCACGTGTCATGTGGGAAATAACACAAATGTGTGTTAGTGTATATGCAAACCCGGTTACAATTCTGTTGTTTATTTATTAATAGTGCAAGTGAATTTGGTGTAGAGTGTAGAAAATTTAGTTGGAAAACATTAGTTGTTGTTGAATATTTATATGCATGAAGTTTGTAGGTGAGAATTTTCTTGTTTGATTTTATACCTCAAGAAATGACCGGACACGTCCAGATTGGGTGAAGTGTCCCGTGGAGACGTCGTGTCCTGCCTCTGCACAGTAAGAATATTCTGCACAATGAAACATGCATTATTGTGTTTGATAAAATGTTAAGTGAAGGATTTGGACATATCCTAAATTGCTTTCAATTTTCAAATAGCTCATATCGTTATTTTCTTTGGATTGGATACTCTTCTTTAACGCAGTATTAGCATCTTTAGTTTTGAAAATGCATGTCTGTTTTTTTGCCAATCTCTGAACTTGTTATATGGGCACATTGGACCCGATACACTTATGGAAAGTTATGTACTTATTTCGGATGAATGAAGGTTTAGTACTTGTGTTGTAAATTGTGATAGTAATTTTTTATTAACTGTTAGTTCATTTTTAAAATTCAGCTCTTCCATAATACATGGTATGATTTTATCAATTATGTACGAGAAGTGAAAAGAGATTAGTACGCAAGTTTAGGAATATAAGAACACCAAAAACAATATTAGTAGGTAAGAAATTTAACAAAAGGGAAATAGAATATGGCATACAATATTTTTAATTTTAAAAAAAATTGAATCTATATGTCTTTATTTTTAAAAATAGTGTCCTCGTGTCAGATGACTTAGCACCATACACGTGTCAGGTGACTTAGCACCATACACTTTTTAAGTATGTTGTTAACTTAAAATGAAAATGTGTCTGGACTAATACAACAAGTGTCCATAGCAGTGCTGTCGAATGTAATATGTAGAGATTATCCATAAGCAGGGCTGTTGAATTTAACGATGTTCTCTTATTCTGATAATAAAATTCTGCTGATTTTTTTTGGCTGACTAATTCTCAATATCTTAACAGACCATCTAAATCTTATTCAATGAATAAAAGGAGGCTAGCTGATTGCAAATATTTCGAAGGCCCAATACAATCTAACATCGCTCACTTGGGACATGTTAGTGAATCGCAAAATCAATGCTGGATTGCGCCTCTTCAAGATCATAGTATTAACAAAAAAAATTCATTGATTCTGTGCATTTTGTTAGGCATCTATCAAATAATCAGCTCAACGGTTATATATCTGTTTTATCTGGGATGAAAGATATTCAGTACATGTAGAAGGTTCAAACTTGCGCAAAAGATCTCGAATGAATTTTATCAATTTAAGACTTCCAATATTCGGGTGTATGCTATTTGTCTTTAGGGACCTGAGTAACAATTCACTGGAGGTCTTCGATCTGCCAAACTGGTGATCTGCTCTAGCATCATTGACCACTATGTAAGTTCAGGTGATTTGAAATACCACACAAATTGAGTTTTGCTTATCTTTCAAACTAACTGGTGTTTCTATTACCCTTGCCTTGTTCTATAGTGTGATAAAAAACAGTAATTTGAATGGGCTGCTTCCTTCTGAAGTTTTTAGCTTGCAGCAACTTGACACAGCATAAGTGTATTTTTAATTTTTTTTATGCATTACTGTCAATATTACATTGTTTAAAGCAAGGTTGAGGGGGAGCGTCCTCCCCCCCCCTCGCCCCCGCTCCGGAAGCTCGCTTTTGGCCAAAAGCGTGGTGGGAGCTAAGGGAGAGCGCGCTCCCAATTTTGCTCCCCGTCCGGATCGTTTTGTAAAGCGCGCTTCTGTGGGTGACAATAACGCTCCCTGCCACCGTCAAGAGCGAATTAGGGAGCTATCGGGAGCTAACGCTCCCGATAGTTCCCTATTTCGCTCCCGAGCGCTCTACCAAACTAAGTTGCACTGAAACGGATACGGATACGGGGGGACACGGATACGGCAAATTTTTCAAAAATATGAATACGATACGACAGGGAAACGGCATATATATATATATATATAATTTAACATTCAATATAAAACTTATATAATATAATTTATTTATAATTAATAATTAAAATTTAAAGTATAATACATTAAAAAATCATTAACTATACTAATAGTCTAATACACTATAAAATGATGCATAATTAACTTTACATTTTAACTTTACACAAATTATTAAATGATGCATAATTAACTTTAGACTATAAATATTAATAACCATTAAATATTAACTTTACACTAAATATAAATAAAAGTATTGACTTTACACTATAATGAATATAAATATTAATTATTAAATATTAACTTTACACTTTACACATTTTATTAAATATTAATTATAAACATTAACTTTAAAGTTTACACTTTACACTATGTACATTTGATTAAATATTAATTATTTAATATTACACTTTGCACTATACACTATATTTAATATTACTAAATTCAACCCCTTTACACTATGTACATTTTATTAAATATTAATTATTTAACATTACACTTTGCACTATACACTATATTTAATATTACTAAATTCAACCCCCAATTCGACTTTGTCATTAACTAATCACGACTCTTGTGATATCGGCAAATCAAAACTATTGTTTTCTAATTTAATTTAATCTTTTTCATGATTATAAACATTGCCAGATGTACTCAATTCTAAATAAATTATTTAGCTAGTTTAAATATTGATAATTTTTTCGATCATATTTTGATCTAAATAAATTTTTTGAAAACCCCACGACAACGACCTACCGGGAATCGGAAATCGACCACGACCCCATCGACAGAATGCCGGAAATCGGCAATCGACCACGACCCCGTCGACAGAATGCCGGAAATCGGCAATCGACCATGACCTGCGGAATATGCCGGAAATCGGCAATCGACCATGACCTGCGGAATATGCCGGAAATCGGCAATCGACCATGACCTGCGGAATATGCCGGAAATCGACCGCGACCTGCGAATATGCCGGAAATCGAGAATCGACCACGACCTGAGGAAAATGCCGGAAATCGATCGCGACCTGCGAGGAATGGACCGAAAATCGACCACGACCGGCCGTGGGCTCTCGCTACAGAAATAGGCGGGAAATTGATCACGACCTGCCGTGGGCTCTCGCTACAGAAAAACAGTCTAGAAAAGTTGAAAACTCGAGTAACGAATTCATGGTCGGCGGGGTAGGGCTTACACGCAGGTCCTAGATCCGTTTCCAAGCCGAATCGATCACGAATCGAATCCGTATCCGTTTCTGAAGCGGCGAACGGCGTTTCAGGGAGATGGGAGGGCCGTTTCCGGTAACTTAGCTACCAAACACTCTGCATCTTTAAAAATCGCTCCCGGGATAGCTCCCCATAGCTCCCGCGGGAAGATGACGCCCGTGCAAAGGAAAGACGAGGAGGGTGGATGGGGTCCACTTGTGGGGTTTTGGAGGGAAGGAGTAGGGCTTTGGGGGATAAAGCCCTCTCCTCCACATTCATTTTCACTTGCATTGGATTGAGAAGAGAATTGAAGAGAAAAGAAGAGAAGAGGAGAGGAGAGGAGGAGAAGAGGAGAGGAGAGGAGAAGAGGAGAGGAGGAGAGGAGAAGGCTACCATCCTTGGAGATTGAAGAAGGTTGAACTTGTCACTACCATTGGAGAGCCAAAGAGGTAGGGTTTAAATTTTAAAACCTTCCTTCTTGTTTTTTTTTTGTGTTTGAACTATGATTTAATCATGAATGCTTCTAATGTAGTCACTAGATTCTAGAATGTGCATTGTTGATTGTAGATGTTCCTCTTCTACTCTTTCCCATGCTTCCTCCCTCGTTCTATTGCAGGGAACAGGTTGAATCTCTAGTTCCATCAAACATGATGATGGGTATGTGGTTTATTTTCTTGGTTCCATTTGTTATTTTGATGATGGTGCTTGGAAACCGGAGGAGGAATGAGGGAGAGGATGAAGAAGTGGGGAGTGGCACATACCGTGGAGAGGAGGAGGAGGAAGAGGAGGGGGAGGAGGAGGAGGAAAACCGAAAGAAAACCAAAGAGGAACCCACACCCTTATGGAAACATGTCACAAAGCAGGGAGGAGGTAGAGGGGGTGGAACCACCAAATTTGTTTGCCCCCATTGTAAAAAGACATACACAGGTTCATATACCCGTGTGAGAAGACATCTATGTGGTCACATGCCATGTGATGACAAAAAAACTATAGGAGTTTGTGTTTGCCCAAATGTGACATCAACACAAAGAGCCATCTATAAGAAGGAAGAACTTGAAGCACAAACCAAATCAAAAGATTTTAAACGATTAATGGATGACCATGACCACTCTTTCTCACCGAGAACCGGAGGCCCATCCACCCAAGGCAGTGGATTCTCTCCCATGGGGCAGTCACGTGGCAGGGGTATATCAGATTTCCTTGACCAAGGTTGTAGGGATGACGTGGATTCAAAAGTATTTCGGTTTCTCTATGCATGTGGCATACCATTCAATGTTCTTCGCTCACCCTATTGGCATGAAATGGTAGAGGCCATCCACTCCGCCCCAGCAGGATACAAGAGCCCCGGGTATGACAAAGCTAGAACTGTGGGGCTTGACAAGGAAAAAGCCAAGATCCAAAATGCTTTGGGGACATTCACAAATGCTTGGAATGAATATGGGGTATCAATTGTATCAGATGGTTGGACAAATGTAAAAGGCAAGCCATTGATAAATGTGCTTGGTGTGTCTGCTACTGGTGCAGTCTTCCTTTCGGCCCATGACTACTCAGATAAATTCAAGACCGGCATAAACATTGCAGAACTCTTACTCAAAAACATTGAAGATATTGGTCCATACAATGTCATCCAAGTCATTACCGATAATGCTGCTAATTGTAAGGCAGCGGGAGCAATCATTGAAGATAAATACCCCAATATATTTTGGTCCGGGTGTTTTGTTCACACACTGAACCTTTTGATGCACGACATTATTAAGTTGAAGGAAAATCAATACAAATGGATTGGTGAACTGTACAAAAAGGGCAAGCACATGATAAGATTTATTACCAACCATAGCAATGCCCATGGCATTTTCCGCACTCACTCAAAGTTAGAGCTATTGAAGATAGCAAAGACTAGATTTGCTAGCTATTACCTCACCTTCAGGCGCCTTTTGAAGGTAAGAGAGGCATTGGCTAGCACGGTATCAAGTGAATCATGGCAAATCTTGAAAGATAGGGCTATATCCACATCTGATAGGCTTGATTTTGAGGAGGTGGAGACCAACGTTCTTGATTGTCAATTTTGGGCAAGTGTCAAGTTTGTTTTGCAGTTCACAAAGCCCATTTATTACATGATTCAGTTTGCAGATACAGATAAGCCGGTGATTGGGGAGGTGTATGAGCAGATGGATAGCATGTTGGGCCAAATTAAAGATATTGTTGAATCAAAAGATCCCATCCTGTATGACCATATTCACAAACATGTGGTCAAAAGGTGGGAACATCTCAACGTTCCACTGCATGCCTTAGCATATGTATTGACACCAAAATATTATTCTCCATCTTGGTTGGCCAAACCAGCACCTGGGGGTGGGGATAGGAGAAAGCCCCACACAGATCCAGAGGTACAGGTTGGGTACATGGTTGCTATAGACAAGTTGGTCCCTGATGAAGAAGATTGTGCCTTATTGCGTAGTGAATTAAGCAAATACCTCAGTGAAATTGGTCCGTTTGGTACTTTGCATGCTAGAAAAGATCGAGATAGGGCACCTCCTATTGAATGGTGGAACATGTATGGCTCATCATGCCCACGCTTGTATAAATTGGCAACCAAAGTTCTTTCACAGGTGGTTAACAGCTCCTCTGCAGAAAGGTGTTGGAGCACCTATAGCTTCATCCACTTAGTGAAAAGAAACCGATTAAATGAAAATCGAGCAGAAAGCTTGGTTTTTGTACATTACAACTTGAGGTTGTTGACTCATTACTGTGAGCAGGCCAAAACTGATAGATCATATGTCACTTGGGACAATAATCCGGAGGAACATAACTTGGAGGATGGAGCCTTAGCTTTAGAGCGCTTGGAGGAAGAGCTTTTGGGCGATGAGGATGACCATCACCATGGCCATGCAGTAGCAGCAGCAGCAACAACAATGATGCCACCGCCATCTCCGACCTTGTTTCTAGATGCACCATCTTTGCCTAGAGGTTCAACTTCAACTTCACGACCCTCATCTACATCAGTGAGGGGGGGTCGTGTAGGACCAAGTCTTGGACGTGGCTCAACATTGGTGGCTACTGGGGATGATAGTCCCACGCCCATTGTTCCTAGACCACGGGAAAAGAAATTAGAAATTTCCCGTGGCAAGAGGAAACATCCATAAAATCTACTTTTGCAGTCTTTTCTTGTTTACAGTACTTTCAAGTTTCAAGTTTCAAGTATATGCACTATTAACTCTTTTATATTTATTATGGTATATTTTGTGAACATTACATGGCAATTCAAGTTTGAAGTTTGAAGTTGAACTGGAACATACCTTTGAAGTTCACTATGGAACATAATGATAAAAGCATATGATGATAAGTTATAACTCTTTGGTAATGATTCATAAATATGATGCTTTGTGAATTGTTTCAATTCATGGTATGTTATATATTGAAAATTTGAAGTTGTAAGGTTGATGTTATAGATACTGGTAACTAGAGTCTAGACCTATGGTTGACGAATTCACTACTATATGATTGATGATTAATGAATGATGTTATATGGTATTATGGTTTATTTCATGTTTTTATGCTTTCCAATGAGTTTCCATAACTAATTCAACATTCTACAAGCATTTGTTAACATATATGCATCAAAATATATAAAAAATATATATTATATAAAAAACGCTCCCGCAACGCTCCCAAACCGGAAGCTTTTGAAAATTTCGCTTTTCGCTCCCGCTCCCGCTCCCGCTCCCGCTTCCCGCTCCCGCTCCCGCTCCCAAGTAACCTTGGTTTAAAGTTCAGACTTGAATAGTCGGGGATCTTCATTTTCCAATGGAGTAGGAGGCTCTCCAACAATTCTATAGTCGGACCTCTATTAGTTATGGAAGGCTCTGTCAGCCAGCAGCTCCAGTTGATCGACTTTCGATAGAACAAAAGACATTGCATATGTTAATCTTTATGGCAAATTCAATGATGGGATATTTGATGAGTTAGATTTGTGAAGTAATGAGAGGGTCCAAGAACCAAGCCCAGATATGCGGAGATATGCGGATTTGTGAAGTAGTGAGGGGTAAAAAAACCAACTCCAAATCTGAGGCAGACTTTAATTAGGATGAACGTTATTGATTTAATAAGTAATCCTTCCAGTCTGCATAATTTATGGTTTAACTGGTTGAAAACAGGGAATTGTGACTCCAGATTTATGAAGTCACGAGAGTGGTAAAAAAAACCAACCCCAATAACTGGTGGGATTCAGGGGACTGCGACTACAAAGGATTTAGATTTATGAAGTAACTAGTGGGGCCAAAAGAAACCAACCCCAAATCTACAACCGATTTTAATCAAAATGATTGTATACTATTTAAAATTTTAAGCGATGGTAATTATTAAAAATGTTCATTTATTGATATTAGGTGTGTGTTGGTTTTTTTTAATGTATTTTGTTTCATTATAAACAAGAGTTTAGCATCTTTTCTGAATTCTTTTATTGAATTTAAAGTTAGTGTTAGATGTTTCTACAATTCTAAGTAATCACCAGGATATGTTGAGCCCCTGGACATTTTAAAATGTATTTTGTTTCATTATAAACAAGAGTTTAGCAGCTTTTCTCAATTCTTTTATTGAATTTAAAGTTAGTGTTAGATGTTTCTACAATTCTAAGTAATCACCAGGATATGTTGAGCCCCTGGACATTTTAAGTGACGCAAATCATGACAAAATAGTGATATATATAGTCTTTGAGGGGTAGCTTGGGTGGTTGGGAGATTTGGTTGTTGCACTTTCCACCAGGGTTCGAATCTTGCCAGAGACATTTACTCCTTGGAAACCCTTGTATGTAATAAAATATTAGGCTGGTGAGTCCTTTAACCCTTTATTATGATCGGCCCTCTTGGGGGTTTCCTAAACTTAGAGGTACACTGATTATTTTATCTGGTTAGATTTGTGTTCTTATTCAGTACGCCATCATTAAGTGAGAATGACCTAAGGTCATATGGGATATATTCTCTTGGACATGAGTAACTGTGTCCTTCGAGTATCTAGCATAGAGTATAGAGATATCTAGAATTGAATGCCTAGAAGATTATTTTCTTCCTTGTATATCCATTGAAGACAATGGGAAAGGCAAGCACAAACATGGTTTCATTTCTGTTACTAGCTCATCATCTGTCTATATCTGCATAAAAATAAACCTTACCGCCCCATGTCTATGTATCTCTGCATAAACATAAACTGTCCATGGAAAACAATTTAAAGTTGTAGTTACCATGAAGTGCGCTACAACTAATGGCCCACATGTGACTCTTGTATTTGTTCATTTGTTCATTTGAGGTCCACCCATATTAACCTGCATGCATATGACCTTTGGAGAGGTTTGCTAACATTAACATTGCTAGGGAATTTTTCATAGATTATATAACTCAAATATGTGTCGATTTTTGTCATATTATGTCTAAAATATTTGTCCTCAGTTACAAGTTGAAATTTCAAGGAATGCTGATTCAGAAATCTTGGAATCTTTTCTCTTTTCTTGTATGCTGAAAGTTGGTATGTGCTAAACAACACCATTGCCATGGTTCTCTGTTCACACAACCAAAAAGGTTACATCTATGTTATAACTAAATCTTTTGAGATTTGAAACAAGTGTGAATTTAAAACTAATTTTTCTTTGCAGAGTGCCTGTTATAAATGTGAATTTGGGAGTATTATGTTTTGCAACCACAAACCAAAGAGTGGATCTGTTGACAGATCTGTTCAGTGTTTACAGCTTTTTGGCATGCAGATATGTGCCAAGAAATGCATCTGTTTTTGGATCAGCATGGCTCTGTTTTTGGCTGTATGCTCTGCAACTGCGGCTGCGTCCGACCAGATTGCATCAAAAGGCTAAAGATATGATATCTGATGTAAACTCTGTTTTATGAGTAATATAAAGTATGGGTAGCACTCCCAGTTCCGCCTTTCGTTATTGCTAATTGCCTAAACCGTATCACCCTTCTGTCGGAACCATAATATCCCAGATCTCGCAAGATTCTGAGCATTGTCCTGAATAGCGGTAAGGCTCGCAGTAAGTCCTAGGGGAGGCGATAGAGCATGTTGGACCTGTGGTGTTCAGAAGAAAGATCGAAGGAATCCATATTGTGGTTATTCGGTTAGCAAGTTAACGCAAGCCGAACTTAAACTAAACAATTATATTTATTAGTTATATGATCCTCAATACTAATTAAATTTATTTATGACCCTCGTACAGGTTGGTTTCCCACGCGTCAATAATTTGGTATATGTTCACTACAAGCTTCGACTCTGGTTGAAGCAGTTGGAGAAGGTACAAGATGTGGAAAGCCATTTACTTGGATAATATTAACATATTGTCTGAGTGGAGGATGGATTACGAGGCCCCTGTTATGCAGGGCGCACCTGCATGGTTGGATGAGGAAGAGCAGTAACAGGCACAACGGGGTAGGGGAGGAGCATCAAGAGTGGAGTGCAACAAAGGACTTTGACATCATGGATGGTGATGTGGCAGCACTAGCACTGCCTTCTATACAGGCTGATACAATTACACCCTCTACTCAGCATCATATAGATGATACATGAACTTCTCATGGCAAATGACCCATGACTTTTTCTTGTAAAAGGGGGAGAGGTCATTGATTCTCCAAGATAGCTAGCTGCTAGATTCGTCATTGTAGATGACTCACGATGATCAGATACATTGATATATTTGATTTCATTTTGTATTGGTTGTCCATTTTTGAATCTTTGATTGGACAGTTATCAGGGTTGAAGATGTAGTATTGACTTTGATGTATCAGTTTTGATTTAGCATTCACTATATTATTTATATCACAGTGTTTTCCTATATTTATGTGGCAATTTGTTTTTTTGATGTTGTTTGTTACATGTTTGAAATTTTCTTTTAAATGAATTTATTTTGTATTTTAAATGCTTGCTGTGGCTTGCTGATTTTTTTCTGATTTCTTCTCTGATGTTGCTGAGAAATTGTATTTCAAACCCCTGCCAATATTTTTTGCTGATATTGATTTTTTCAACAATGGACTTTTTTCCCTTTGGCTAGGTTCCACAGTTCTTGTGTAATGTCCCTTGTGCTACTTTTGTCTTTTTAGTTCTTTTTGGAAACCTCTCATTCATAAGTTTCATTTCGTTCTTCACATCATTTGCAAGAGCACTGTTTGTCACGTACCCACCCATTTATCCAATGCAAGGCAGGGAACATGATGCCAAATTCAGGGCTTTCACATGATCTCAGCCCATTCATTAGATTCATATAATTAAAATATGAGTGTGCAGATGTAAAACAAATCAATTATGCACAGCGGAATTAAAACAACATCCACACACAATTCATGCTCATCCAACATATCAAAATAATCATTAATTAAACATTGTAGAAGTAAATACAGACATAAAAACACTTATCTTCATTTTGCAACTGCCCCAAGCAACTAGCTATGTTGCTGCAACGTTCCACCCAACCATAGGCTCTTCGACAGCTTATACTGAGTCCGTCCGAAGGCCACCCCCGAGCTGGGCATGATTCTCACAAGGAAAGGGAACATTCCAGCTCGTTCACTGCCAATTACTCATTTCATCTCAGCCAAGCCAGTCCACAGCTGGGTTTATCAGGCTACATTTGAACCATGGATGCTTATTCTCAAGCTCAAGCCAAAGCAATGGATACCCAAATCCCATACCCCAACATTCTCATTTCTCACACCGCAAGCACAAACATTGGGCATAGATACCATTTACAACAAGGGTATTTTACAAAACAGGGTCCATGGGTTTTTCCCAATCGTGGCTCACTAAAACAGACTGTGGAAAGAGTAATTCGATTTCAACCCCAGGTAGTAAAACTGATTTCTCCCCACTGGTTATGATCCTTTCTAATGGCCTGAACGACTTCCAGGAAGACCCAAAAACATGTTGTTCTCTTCCCCACTGGTAATCAACACAAAAACGCCCTTTCCTAGGTAAAAGATGAAGGGAAACCTAGAAAAACCATGGAGGAAAACGCCCAGGCAGCTAGAGCTGCGCGAGGGAGCAAGACTGATGGTTGCATAATGGCTTAGAGAGAAATTTCGTGGTTCTTTTCTTGTCTAAGGAGACAAACATGATTTTTCATGAAGGGTGGCTTGCCCATACCCGAATTTGGACAGCAATACCTCTCCATTCCCAAGGCATTAACTACCTCAACCAATTCTTGGGAGAAATCAATGGTTGGGTACAAAAGTCAACATGGGTAGTTGAGGGTTTGATGGGTTCTCTCATTGACACTTGGCTTGAACTGATTGGCTCAAGGGTTTGAATGTTTTCCCTCCCAATTCCTTATGAAATCATGCCCCCATCTCTTTGTTGCATTGCATAGCTAGTTGTGGGTATTTTTATTAAAATGCATATTACATGATGTTGAAGTTCCAATGTGCCTGGCTAGCACGCAAACCATATGCATCAATAAATCGATGGCGGGGCCTTGGCCTTGAGCTCCTCACCATGATTTCATAACAATATTACATCATTTAAAATGTTAAAGTGATAGGGTCTAGATGGGGATCTCAATTTTTAAGGTTGTGACTTGAGGAAATCCTCGGCCAGGTTTGGCACCCTTATACTCTATTCTTTATCTCAGCAATTATTTCTGTATATCTGATCACGAATAATTTGTTTTTACATTAAAATGCTTGTAATGTTGTTATCAGGGTATCCCACCCAAGCTCCTTCTCCCCAGTACGCTGAATCAGCCGGGCCTGTAAAAACGCAGCAGAGAGTAGAGAAAGGATTCCTTGAGCGCTGGTATGAGTTCAAATCCAATTTTTCATTATTCTTTAAATATATATATGGTATGAATTAGTGTTATTGATTTGTATTTTTATGGATTTGCAGCCTTGCGGCTCTCTACTGCTGCTGTTGGTTGTGCGAAACATGTTGCTAATGGCGTGGATTAGACATATATTGGGAGAAATAATTGAGATTGTACGGTTGTAGCATATGATTTTATATAATTCTGTTTTATCATTGCTGTAAACAGATGAATTCACCCTGTAGTGAAAGGGATCTGTGTGTTTACGGTTCCGAATTTATTTAGTGGCAGTTTGCCATTCATTTAATTTTACAGGCCTTCATGATACACTGGCAAAGATTCACAGATGTAAACTTGGTTTAAAGATGGATAAACTGGCAAAGATTTACAGTTCATTTAATTTTACAGGCCTTTATGATACACTGGCAAAGATTCACAGATGTAAACTTGGTTTAAAGATGGATAACTGGCAAAGATTTACAGTTCATTTAATTTTACAGGCCTTTATGATACACTGGCAAAGATTCACAGATGTAAACTTGGTTTAAAGATGGATAACTGGCAAAGATTTACAGTTCATTTAATTTTACAGGCCTTTATGATACACTGGCAAAGATTCACAGATGTAAACTTGGTTTATAGATGGATACACTGGCAAAGATTTACAGGCCTTTATGATACAAAGATTTACAGGCCTTTATGATACACTGGCAAAGATTTATTTAACGGCAGATTGCAATTCATTTAATTTCACAGGCCTTTATGATGCACTGGCAAAGATTTATAGATGTAAACTTGGTTGAAACACAGAAAAATAAAAATAAGATGGATCCATCTTATATGGGTGTTCTAGTTCTCAATTTTTAAGGTTGTGGCGTGATTTTTAGTTCTCAATTTGTAAGGTTGTTTCGTGGTTAAAAAAAAGAACGGAAAAGCTGCCCTGGTACTCTGTTGCCCGATTTATGGTATGAGAAGACATAAATATGTGGTGAGACATGGTATCATATATATCATATTAAATAAATTAAATTAAATTCTCTATTTTAAAATGTTAAATAAATAAATATATATATATAGTTAAAATATGTCATAAATTTGATTTTTGCAATTTTATAAATTGTAATAGTATTTTTGTCTTTTAGAGTAGGTTATTGGTTTTTCTTAAAAAACCAGGGATAAGTTAGAAACAAGTTAGTTTTTTATTAGTTCAAGAAGGTTATTGATTTTTCTTACAGGGATAAGTTAGAAACAAATTAGTTTTTTATTAGTTCATTTTTCTTGAATGTAAGGTTGAATGTAAGGAAATAAGTGAACAACTCAAAACCAAACTTAATTATGTCGATAGACGTTTTTTTCCGGAGGGGTGTTGTGAAAAGCATTGTAGTTCCTCTGGCGAATAAAAAGCGTTGCCACACACTTCACGAATAAGAAGCTGCCACGTTTGACGTTCGAGATAAGGATTTTAACGTGGGGCGAAAGCTACATCCAATCACCACATCTCTTTCGTGTTAATGACGTTAAGCTACCGTCCAACCGCCACGTCACTTTCGTGTTTATGAAGTTACGTTTCTTCTTTTAGATCACTATGACGGTCCTTCCAAGTTCCAATCTTTATTCTCCACATTTGCACAGCCAGCCATAGTTGGTATGCCGATCTCCTGCTGCTTGCCATCACAGAGCCTGCGTCCACATCAATCATGCTCTCACTCCATCTAGAAAAAGGCTCCGCCGGCACTAAATCTGCAGCGTGGTACGTCGATCCGACGGTCTTTACACCTCCTGAACTGGAATTTATTTCGTCAGAATTGCTCAGGCAATGCCTTGACGATTGAAGCAAATGTGCTGTGGGTCATGGAAAGCTAAGATTCAAAGGAAAGTAAATTCGTCTTCCATGTCATTAGATTATTCTCGACATGGAAATTCTTCCAATAGGTCTGCGTTCGATTCCAGTAACGGAATACATATGAATTTATGTTAAGCTTTTGAGATTAGCAAAGCCAAGCATAAACTCCTGTCAGGTTTCACCACGACTTGAAGTTTCTGAAATCGTTGACATGGTAAGGGGAGGGGTCTTTATAGGATTTGATGATCGATGATATGCTTGTTTTGGGGTTGGAAAGTCTACACACTGCGCTGCAAACTGAGAGGTTATTGGATGGCGTGATGCAAGAACCTTCGCGTGCAGGTTAGGAGGTAAGGTGACGGGGAAAGAAAGAAATAACAATACATACGATGATGCCATTAGGGGTATCAAACCCGGGTCACTTGATTTTCCTTTTATCTTTAAGGATGTAGGTAGGAGTCGCTAAATTATTTCAACCAGTGCCTAGTCATTGCGGATGTGATCCCTTTTCGTCTGTCTCTTGACCGAGGAAGGCAAAGGAGTGATCTCCCAAACCCAAAACACAAGGCTTTTAGCGCTTTTCGATCTTATAGTTGAAGCTCAAGGCATGATAAACGAATTGGTGGCAATTGACCACTTATTGATAAACATATTTCTTAGTGTTCCGGAAGTTTCTTGGCATCCCGTCCACATCCTGTCGACAAAGCGTGATCCAGAAGTTCTTTCCATTGCATTGCAAAGCCAAATCCTGCCGACAATGAGGAGTTCTGACACAAGAGGGTTTTTCTGTGATCGATGGAAGTTGAAGCAAATGAACTCGCAATTGATGGAAGACGAGGCAGAAGAACTTGCAGACTCGCAACCTGAAACCACCATGCATCTCCTTAGTCAGAAACCGGGTTTGAGATAAGGTTTGGTTCTTTCTTGCGTATCCATAAAGTCTCTGCACTGAAGATATTTTGGTTCTCCACTTTTTCTTCAGCAACCTTTTGTTTCTCCACATCTTCTTCGCCAATCTTTGATCTATCGACTGATTTCAACAACAATCTCAGATTTTGCTACCATATCTTCACTGGATTTTGGTACCTCACTGGAATCTTCATTGATCTTCAGCTTTTTTACTGATTCGGTGACAATTTTATCTTCGTTTCAGAGCTTCAAGCAAATTCCGGAACAACAAGTATTCTAATAGCACTGTATATAGTTCAATTCTCTGCTCTCGCTTAAACAATATATAGAGTCCCCAGCCATCGCACAACAACAGGTCAGCACCAACCTGTTCACTCATAACATAAGGCTACAATCTACAATGGGTCATTCAACACGCTCCATTCAACAAGTATTCAAGCAGCCTGGCATGCAACAACTGGATCTAAAAATTATCACTACTAGGAGTTACACAGCCCAAAAACAATGCACAACAAACTACTATGGATACATCATAGCAGTAATCCACTTTTGGTGCCCATTTGAAAACCCTAGAGACATCAGCCTCTGATCTGAGCAGGTTTTAAAGATACTGGATGTTGGAGGACACAGTATTCTCTATACTAGAACCAAGCAAACAATGACAGAGGGTTATGACATTTCCGAAGTCTTGTGCAGTGAGGCTCAATTTTTTCGTAGACTCAGTCATGGGTTTCAACTCCCGATCAAGGTTAAGAGTAAGAATATTTGGGTTTCTGGTAATGATCTTGGTGTTCTATGCATCTTGAACCTCTCAAGAACGGAACAGCTTGTTGGGATTTATAAGTGAATCTTGTTTCAACAATGGATGTCCTTCGTTATAAGATTGTTGAGAGCTCAGACTGGCGCATCCCACATTTGCTGAGTAAAAAACTGAAATGGGGCATGTGTTCTCAGCTTCTGGGTAGCGTGTGGGTCGGTCATCACCAACAGTGGCTATACAAAGCTGTGATGAATCTAACAAAAGAATTCGTGGAAATGGTGAGGATAGGGTTGCAATAAGGCGATGAAGAGGAGATCTAATATTAAATTCCGGTAGGAATTGCCCTGCTGCAGGAAAGCGCCCAAATGGATGCCACCGAAAGAAAAAGAAATTGTCTTTCCATATTTCTGGGGAAAATCGGCATTGACACCTTCGTCATCTCCGGATTCCATCGAATCAAGCATGGTTCCAGGCAGTAAGACAACAAGAAGTTTATTGTTTTCACTTTGCATTGAATCTGTTTACTTATATGATGTTTTCTTTATGGACGGTTGTTTGCAAAACAAAACTCTTGGAGCTATTATACATATATAAAAGTGATGAATTCTAGTCTTTGGGAAAGGGAATTTCTTTTGAACTATACCTCAAAAAAGACATACTAGAAATCCATATATTGAACTTTGAAGCAAAAACTACAAGCATTAGTGTATAACAAGTTACTCACACCTGCAATGAAGAAATCTACCATTGTTTCGAGATCCCAAATACAGTGATTTAAACACAGCGTAGTTGAATTCCTTGTGAGGCAGAAGATGATGACAATGGCTGTGAATATTCGTGCATGGCTTCGACTTATGCTCAGGCTAATCATTTTGAGCAACAATAAGCTTTTATACTCTTCTCACGCAGCCACAACACCCTCGGGTAAGAGCATGGGATCATATTGAAGTGACTTGCCATTATATAGTTGATGAGATGATATGGTTGAATGGATGCCTTCTTGTTTGTTTTCTGTGTGATTATGATGTTTTGCAGGTTTTTCGTTTGTGTTAATCACTGTCGATGGGGAGAGAACAACTGCAAGAAAATACGATTACGCTGTAGTTGGAGGAATGGCTGGTTGCCACTTGGCCGCAATGTTGGCTACCAACTATTCAGTTTTACTCGTGGAGAGGGGAGGATAGTGTTCCGGAATTGTAAAATGCAGCCTTCAAGAAATTCATTTTTTGAGACAAATCTCAGCTGACTTCGAAAAATCTGGCACCGAAATAATTGTAAGGATCGCACAATTCTTGTGGTCTACTAGTTGAAGTTTATCAGGAAGGAAACATCTAAAGAAACCCTCATTGAGAAGATCCGGAGTTGGCTACCAATCACAAGAAGAAGCATCGAAGGCTCTGGACTCCACCCATATGAGGTTAGTTAAATTGTCTCATCTTAAAAATGCTTGTGTAAGTATTTTGTCCAAATGCAATTGCAGAAGTTGTTTGCCTAGTATATTTGATTTATATTTTACAATTTAGAATTGCTTATGTGGGGTGGGTTAGTGGATTGCATTTCAACCTATTGTATGAAAAATTATTCTTGAATCCATTGTTGCTTTCGAATTGTTTTTCAACTTTTTCCCACATGTCCTATAATAACTGACTACACGGCTCTCAAATATGATTACAGTTGACTCCAAGGTGACATTTAAGGTTTCAACAAAATTCTAAAAAGGAGCCATGTTCTTTAAAGTAATTCACATTAAGAACTTTCTCAATTACTTCTCTGCCTACTGAACACAATTGATCCCAAATGACTTTCAATTTCAGTAAGTGTTTTGACATTGAATCAAGTTCAACCTCCTCCATCTACATCAAAAACAAAAACAAATTTGAGGTAAAAGTCCCTACCTTCATTGAAAGTCTCATGCATTTCACACAACTTCAACCAAACTATTGCACTTGTGGGAAAATGCCATTTATCACAGACGACTTTTCAGCATCATTGCTTCTCTATTCTTAGAAGTAGATTCTTTTTATTGATATTCATAATTGCGATCTCTATTTTCTTTTCTTGTATTAGAAGATGGCAATCATGTGTTGCTTGTAGACATCGAAGTTGTGACCATTGAACTTCTGACTGTAGTCAAATACAATGTGTGAACGACTCACCATTTCTTTCAACAAGAAAACAGAAAGTATCAATGAAAAAGTCAAACAACCCTTAAAAAAACTCATAATTACCTACAAAAAATATTCCTTGTGACAAAACACTATTGAATCGGCGTGGTATTATCAACTCAAGACCACCTCTATTGTGTACCAAGTTCAATATGAGAAAGACCATAATATGATATATATAGTGGAAGTGTACCTTATAAATGAAAAATGATACAGCTATCCCTTCGACTTATGATACATATCATTATCATAATTACCTCCAAAAAAATATTCCTTGTGACAAAACACTATTGAATCGGTGTGGTATTATCAACTCAAGACCACCTCTATTGTGTACAAAGGTCATTATGAGAAAGACTATAATATGATATATATAGTGGAGGTGTACCTTATAAATGAAAAATGATTGATTTTATTGTATTATGTGTTTTTATTTTTATTCTTAATTTGTTATATTTGTTTTTTTGGGGTAGACATGTAACATGTGCCACGTCAGTGTTATAGATCTGACACATCTCACCCACTTGGGCTATGGAAAGTGCCCTTTGACACAATCAGTTTTGAGTGTCTTTTGACACAAACAATTTTGATTTTTGGATAGTTTTGCTTCTAAACCCTGGTATACAAATTGGCTTTAGAAAAATGGAAACCTAATTACATATCCATACTTAAAAATAGTTGGTAATTTATACCAAAATTTGGTATATTTTGTTAATGTCTGTTATTTGTGAAAATAGATTGATCTTCTGATAGATAACTGGTATAGCTGACTTGCCGTAAATTTATAGATAATAATACAAATTCTTGTTACTATAAAAAAATGACTTTGTGGAATTTTGACCCTTAATAGAAATTCAATCACCTAGGAGACACAATTTTGACAGGACAACTATGAATGCCTTGGCATCAAAAGCAATAGATAATAAGGACAGGTCCTAGGATTCTGACCCTTAATAGAACTTCAATCACCTAGGAGACACAATTTTGACAGGACAACTATGAATGCCTTGGCATCAAAAGCAATAGATAATAAGGACAGGGCCCAGGATTCACCAACACCTTTGAAGTTGCGTGAGTTACAGACTTACAGTCAACAATTCTCTTTGATAGATAATAATCATGTTTATTGAAGATGACATATGCAGGAATCCTTGATATTAGACAATTCAGGTACTGATAGGAGAGAGTGTCTTACTGAATTGATATTAGTTTACTGTCTAATAGGAGAGAGTGTCTTATTGAATCGATATTGCTTGAAAACTCTATGAAACTCCGCTTTGCAAATAACACCTTGTGGGCTGCATTGCTTGTGTCTTTTATCTGCACCAACAACGTTCCCATCAGATCACTAGCTATGTGCCTCCTCCTTCTATTCTATGATGATGGGAGGGTAGATAGAGGCTATACAAAAAAAATTCACACTTAAAAATCACACTTGCTGTCAAAATGAGCATACTCTAAATATATTTAAAATTTTCTGCAATTTTTTAAGTATACTGTTTGATGTTAGAACTTGTTATAAATTTAGAACCTCTAAGTTTTAAATTTTGAAGTTCCTCAAGGTACATCGCTAGGTCTACAACAACTCTATTTTAGTTCCCCTTTTCATTTTTTTACCCTCCAACAACAATCTTATCGACGTATTATTGCACCTTCTTGAGGTAATTGCTAGTTATTACATATTTAAATGATCATGTAACTGCACCATCTACCAACCAAACTTAATTATTACATGTTTACACAATCATGTAACTGCACCTCATGGTAGATGGAAGATACAATTTAGTTTGTAGTCCGCTCCAATTTTACTATTAACCATAATAAATAATACTAGCATATGCCCTTAATGTTGCACAAAGATCACACCGTAGAAAATGTCACATATTAAAATGTATTATGTAATTTATGGAAGATGAATGAACGTTTTTGGGGCATTTTTTTTCTCCAAATTCAACTAATAAGAATTAAATCATAGTTATTAACTCTAAATTATGTCAAAAGTGCAAGTGACAACACAAATACTCTAAATTGCATTAAGTTTTAAGTCATTACACTTTTAAACGTTGCATCACATGTCTTATAAGATAAGGACAAGTCATAATGATATGTAGTTTAGTATAATTGATGGTTGAATAGTAATAATGCAACATTGGAAGAGTGTTTTGTGGAAATTTGGAAGTAATGCCCTTTGTGAAATAGTGAAAAACAATTTTTTTTTAAAAATTGTTGACGATTTTGAGGTAGTGCAATTTCACATAAGGGTTTGAGGTTGATTGCAACAATGGAGTTGAGAGGGAATGAAGCGCCCCCCCAAAAACCTCGGAAGTCAAATCCTTTTGAAGACTCATTACAGCGCAAGGAAAGAAGTCTGCAAGTGTGATCCCCTCTCGATTTATGAAGAAGTTAGACACCATACCTGAAGTGAAAAATTCGTCTTGAGAAACCTTGAAGGGTAGCACTAGCATTTGCAAAGAAATACCTAGTTGGAAAGTTTACAGTAATGTGGTCCTCTCCAAGGGCCATGGATGTCTGGATCCATAAAAATTGGTAGTCTCTTATCTCAGCTAGTGTTTCTTCATATTCTATAGGGAAAGGATTCTACATCTTCCAATTTGAACTACAAGTAGACCGAGATTTGATCTTCATAAACATGCCATAATTTATGGGCCCAAGAGGGCTTTATATGAACAAATGGACTCCTGACTTCGACCCCTCACATGGATATCCCCTTGTCGTTACCAGTATTGGTAAGGCTACCAAACGTGTCGATACATTGCTGGAACAAAGCATCTCTCAAATCTATAGGAAAAGCCCTAGGTACATTCATAGACCATGCAGAGCCATAAGGAACAGTATCCTATGCGTGGATCTATGTAGAAGTAAAGTTGGAGGTAGGTCTTCTAGAAGCCATTAAACTGAAGGTAGATAACTGGACATATATTCAACAGTTGGATTATGAAAAAATTATGTTTAAATGTCGAATCTGTCACGAATATGGCCATTTTGCGAGAGATTGCAAGCAAGCACTAAAAGAAGTCAAAGAGCTAGAGATATCAGAACAATGGATACAAGTAAAGCATGGAGCAAATCCTAAGCAAACTTAGAAATCTAATCCTCGAAAAGAAGCATGACTACCCTCAAAGACACCTCCCATAGAGTCTTCTTTAGTCTCCAAAAAAGGGTCTGACACCCAAGCAAGGAAAATTTTAGGGGCGAAATTTAACCCATGGGCTATTTTTCCATGTTTTTTTCCAAAAAACGATTCGCCAATATGCATTTTTTGAATCCCCGTTTCGCCCAATTTTGATGGGGTAAAATTTTTTCACTCTAAAATAGCCAAATTATTATATAAACTATATAAAACCCTTAGAAATTGAAATAATTTTAGAAAAATATCGCCAAATATTTTATAGTTGACATTTTAAGAATTCGTAAGATTCGCCAAGGTTTATACACTTTTAAATATGTATGGATCCTTAAAATTATCCCTGCACCCAGGTTCAAAACTCTTTTGAAATCTTGTCTCAACTAGAAGAAGAGCATTTTGAGGAAGCAAATAAAACCCTATCCATGTAGGATGAAACAATTCAACACATAGAACAAGGAAACCCTAGAATTGAAACCCAAGAATAGGAATCAAATCCTTAGGTAATTGAAATTACTCATACTCAAACAAGAGTTCAAACAAGAAATCTGGAAGCATAAGAAAAACCATAGGAAACCAAACAACAATCGAAAAAGCCAAAAGTGGGGAAAATAAAGGAATAAACATGGCCAAATCGAAAACCTAGGAAGGAACTTCTAGGGGATCCTCCAATCTGTCCAATCTCAAATAGTGAAGATAGTCTCTTCGAGGGGGATGGGTAGTAAAGTCAAGATAGAAGCAGCTAGGAATATTATAAGAACGGGAAAAATTGACATCCTCCTTCTCCGGGAGACTAAACTTGAGGATCAAGAAATCCTCCCTCAAATCTTGAAAAGGTGGAAAGACAGTACATGGATTGAAGTCATCTTGAGAGGCACTTCGAGAGGGATAGAAACAATCTGTAGTTCATCATAATTCCTTATCCAAGATTGCTCTCAACCAAAGGTCACCCCGTACAACAATCTAAAAAAGTGAGGAAAGAGGGAAACCCCCCCATCAAGATAGATTGAAACACACCAAAAATTGTTGCTCAAGACTCAAGTAGGTGTGATGCTTGATTCAATATTTGGAGGTATCTTCCTCTTGGGAAGAAGTGGATCATGCTCCAAAAACATGTGCTTGAATTCTCCTTTAGTGGATGCAAGCAAATCTGAAGGTTTTCTGAACTTGCTCTTCAGACCAAACATGGTGAGAACAAATCCAAAAATATGAGGATCATCCTGGAACTTGTAATTCGAACCAATTGAGGTAGGATCAGCTCCAATTAGATCTAATTGCTCTTGAAACTTGAACTTCTAATCAGTGGAAGTTAAATCAGCTCCAAGAATTGATAGATGGTTTCCTGTGATCTCCTTTGCACCAGCAGGGGTGAGATCAAAACCAAAATCACCAAAATGTGCCTGAGACTTGAACCCAAGCGAATGGTAGTGTCCTCCATCTTCAGTGAAACTCTAAGAACATGTGACAATGATCGAATAGAAGTACATAGGAAGTGTAATCAAGGATGGCGAATGCATCACCTCCAAACTTAGATTTAACCTCCAAAACATTCAATAGATCATCATTTTTCAAATCAGCAGGCTCATGGGAAGTAGATATTTCAAAACGCTCTTTAACTTCTAGAGTAGTAACTAACATATCTTGCTCAAAATTCGAAATAGAAGACATTGAGAACATGAGTGAGGAATGGATAATCTCTACAAAAGGATCATCTTCATTATTTGTATCACTTTCATCTGCATCAACTACATGAGAAGGGGACAATTCAAAATTGTCTCCAACTACTAGAACAACAGAGGAAGGAATGTCTTCAGCATAAAATTTATGTGTTGAATCTGCATCTTCTTCTTCATCCTGAACAACTTCATCATGAGAGATGATTGAGGCCGAGACATAATTGGAGAGAACACTTAAGGAGGCATCACTGGGCATGTTCTCCAAATAATTTGCACCAATCTCTTCATTTTGCTTGCCAAATGCTTTGTCTAGTTGGGACCATAAATCACTTGGATATTTAGTAGTTTCCATGAGGTAGCGCATACTCAGAGGAGACATAGCAATACACATTGCTCCAAAGGCTCTGTCACATTCATTTAGCCAATCATTCTCTTCTTCATAGGAAGAAAAATATCTTATAACGTCAATACACATATCAAAAATACCTTGTCTCTTCAGATATGCTATCATTTTTGGTTTCCATTTATCATAGTTGAATGGAGAGAGAGAGGAGGAACTTCTTTCAGATTTATGGAAGCTGTTGTAGAATACCTGCAAAACCAATGGAAAAATATCTGGAGGATTGTTACTGAATCTATTGAACACTGCTTTAGGATAGTAGGAACTTTTATCCAGATCCTTCACACTTGGATAGACCTCAAAGGATTTCTCCAATGAATTCGATGCAATGTTACCATGATTTGCTGTGGAAATCTAGAGACTTCTGGTGCTCTACTGAAAGCAGCTGCTTAATCTATTGTTGGAAACGGTTACAAATCAAATTCTCTCACGAGCTCTGATACCATGTGAAATTCCACAGGGGTAAATCATTGAGCTTGAAAAAACCTCACAATTTCACATTGTTATTACTGAGAAGAATTAGATAGAAACATGGATCAATTCACTCATAAAAATGAAACACATATGAAAAACTACTGTTGATACATTAATCAGTTGTAACCTAGGAAATCAAAAAGTGTTACAATAGAATGAATTCGATATTTTGGGAATTCGAATTCACCTCAAGTATAGTCTTAGTTTGCATTGGAACCATCTCCGGATAAGGTTCAGTGGCCATCGATGATGAATAATCAGTTAACTGAGGTAGAACTGGGCATAACTGAATCATGTGGGCACCAAAATAGGGGAGGAGACTCCAAGGGGGTGAAATACTGACTTGTGGTGGTCAAAATAGGTGCTCCTACATTTAGTAGTAGTGAAGCTAGGTGTAACAGTTAGTTAACTAGGCAATCAAGGGGACAAGTTGCCTTAAATCATGGAATTGACTGTGCTAACTCCTAAAATCATGCATGAGGGATAATTTGGACTTCAGTGATGTAACCGAGGCGCTCTAAGTGGATAGGAGGGATAATGATGACAAAAAAAAAGATCTGGGGGACCCAAAGTAAGGACTAGGTGCTAGGAGACTCAACTGTTAATGCATGGAATGCATGGATGCATGCAAGACCAAAATGAGATGGTGAAAATATTCCAACAAAATACACATGGAAAAATAAAAGGCAAGGATCGGGTCACTATAGATGCATGCCTTGTATATTATTGATACAGATCTCACTTCTCTTGACAGGGTTGTTAATCACCTCAGAAATTCTTCCTTTTGGCATATCTGAACATAAGCTGATTTCACTTCATTTTGAGAAAAGCATGGATCTAGGGCCAATTCCTTTTATATTTAGTCCCCTATGGATCTCTAATCCTGAATTTAAACTAATAGTGGAAAAGACCTGGTAAGATCCTATGCTAGGCTCCCCATCCCACGTTTGGGAAGAGAAGCTAAGGCGGACTAAAAAATCCCTCAAATCCTAGGAAAAATTCTCTCTCAATCCCCCAAGCCAAGAAAGGGAATTAACTTAGGACATCCTACATCAACAACAACTGAAGATGGATAATTTCCCAATAACTGAAGAAGAGCTTTGGGAAGAAGCCAAAATGCAAACAAATCTAAATAAGGCTTGTTGAGAAGAAGAAGAGTATTGACACCTTAAATCTAGAAGTCTCTGGCTCAAGGGATGGGATCGAAACACAATATATTTCTCAAACATGCACAAGCAATGAAGAAACAAGAAGAATGTCTCATAAATAAAAAAGACTAGGAAGGAGAAATAATATGCAATTTCAAGATATCAGAAGGGAAGTGTTCAACCACTATAAAGTTTTGTACGAGGAAAACCAGACTAAAAGAGGAGTTATTAACACGTCCCCCAACTAGTAACTCATGAAGATAATATCACCCTAGCAAAGCACATCTCTGAAGCCTTGTCCCCGATGGGTTCACCATTCATTTCTATCGGACAATGGCTGGCCAATCATCAAGAAGGATCTCTGCAGTATCATAATTTAATCCTGGTTCAAGCTGAAGCTAGGAGGAAACAATTCATGTTTTCTAGCCTTAATTCCAAAAGAACACTCCCCCTCATCTTTGAATAGATTTCTCCCTATTTCATTATGCAATGCTTCAAATAAAATCTTCTAAAAAATCTTATGAAAAAGATCATGCCCAAAATCATATCGGACAACTAGGGAGGCTTTATCAGCAAGACACAAATAATGGATAATGTAATATTAGTTTAGGAAGCCATTCACTCAAGCAAAAGGAAAAAGGGAAAAGGAATGGTTATCAAGATTGATATGCCATACACATTTGATTAAGTGCGACATGAGTTTATCTATCAAGCTATGCATTGCTTTGGATTTGATATCAAGTTTGTTAATTGGATAAAAGCATGCATTGGAAGTCCTTGGATTGCACCATTGGTAAATGGGAGGCCAATGAGCTTCTTCAAACTGAGAAGAGGTATAAGACAAGGATTCCCCCTCTTCCCATTCCTATATATCATTATGGTATATGTCCTAAGTCATAAGTTGGAAGAGGAGCAATAACAAGGAAATATTCTAGGAATTAGAATGGCACTTGAGGTACGGGAGTCAAACCATTCTCAATTTGCAGATGAAACACTATTAGTAGGTGGATCTTCCATCACTATTGCACATAGATTTGAAAGGGTCTTATCAACTTTCTGTAGCTCCATATGAGGGGAAATCAACGAACACAAAAGAAGCATCTACAGTTGGAACATTGATCATAGAACATTGATTACACTATTCAGGACCCTAGGTGTTCCAGCGCATGCCAAATGGGACAACTCTGAATACTTGGGCCTTTCAATCACTTTCCAAAGACCATCATTGAAATAATGGGAGGCCATTATTGCAAAGCTATAGAATAATATAACACATCGGGGAACAAAATGGTTGAATCTATCTAGCAAGATAGTCCTCTTAAAAGAAGTTCCCTCAACCATTCATGTTTTCCAAAGTACAATCTTTCTAGCCCCAAAAGGCACCCTGCATCAAATCAATAATATGATGTGAAAATTCCTATGGAAAGGATGAAAAAATAACAAGCACAATTTTTATTTGGTCAATTGGACAATGATTAAAAACCCAACACCATTAGGTGGAATCTATATAGCAAGACATGCTCATCTAGTCAATTTTGCATTGGGAGAAAAACATATATGGAGGCTTATTACGATAGAGAAATATTGGGTTAAACAAGTTTTAAGGATAAAATATCTAGGAGGAAGAAGTCTAAGAGGACTTGACAAAAAAATGTGGGATGGAATGATACTACACTCACATTTAGAATCTACGTAAAGCCTCTTGGGATTTCTTTAAAGAGGACCTATATTGTGTCCCAAGCAATGGGAAGTAAATCAATATATAGATTGATAAAATGCTTTCAAAGCCTCCACTTCAAACTCATAACCAACTTCAAGACCTTCAAACATGGATACAATAGAACGTCATAAAATGACCTTGGGACCTCATCCAATGGGAAGAGGGGAGTGGTTGATGAATCCTTCATGTTCCTCCTGCTCTCCAAAATGATTATTTGACACTCATTTAGTTCCTGATAGATGTAACGCTTGCCTTGATACAGTTGATTAACTAGACTATTAACGGCATTAATATTGAAGTGACCCGGTTAAATAAACTTGAACAATGTGTTATGATTTAATTATTATTGAATGAAAACTGTTGATTGACAAGCAAATGATGAATATGCTCGATTGATTGAGAAATATGATGATGTTAGGCATGAATGAAATAAATGATGCTTTTGATTCCATAAATATGAATAAATTCCAATTGTTTAAATATAATTGATAAAGATGAAAATGCATGATGATATATTTGATATGATGCAGTGCTACTAATGTGCACTTTGAATATGTGCAGTAGCAGGTAAAACGAATTACTGACTGACTCTCAATGGAATAAAAGGGGGTCGTAAAGAATGAGAAATATACATAGGGGTACAACGACGGACTATCGACCCTGAAATAACATTCGACGAATGGGTCAGAATCCCTATCAGCTCACCCGGGGAAGCGTGTGCCGTATGGGCGAGGTCACAACGATTTGGTCGCATATGATGTGTTGAGGGGCACGCAATAAGCAATATTTTATTCCTCAATCACCATTAGTCTCAATGGAAATGTAGTCGGAATATTACAGTAAAAATTCCTAATCGCTATATAGTATTCCCCACACAAGGACAAGGAAGTTGTCGGAAGGACCTATAGAAGTGGTACCTAGACAACGATAGGAAATGGAAAATTTGCACTTTTCCACTAAAACATTTAGGCATATATATTAATTTTTGCATATGTAAATGTTAAATTGAGAATAATTGAATGAAAGAGCATTTTAAATTAAGAAATTATTGAAAGGGGACATTTGAGGTAGAAATCATGTACACCCATTGATTAAGGAAGATATGCAGCAGATTAAAATAAAAAATAAATAAATTAGAGATAATTGATTTTGGAGCAAATCTAGATCAAAAAAATCTAGAGTTTAATTCCACATGCACCCACCGATCTAGGGATTGGGATTTTAGACTAGGGAGACAACTAAGAGAGAAGTGAGAAACTTATGTCCACTAGTATGTGAGAGTGACACTTGTTGCATTAGAATGAATATTAGAGAACAATGAATTAAATTAAATTTTGCACGAGATGACACGTGTCATCCAAGAATTTTCTATTTAAGAAAGGGAGAAGGAAGAGAAAATGATTTCTCGCTCCCTAATACTGGATGGATTCCGTAATGGAAGTTTGAGATTTGTGTCCAGTGCATGTGAGTTTGGTTGAGAACTGCTATGGGGATTGGAATATCTCATATGAGGGTTAAGGCTTGTATGTTCTTTGTGACCTGGAAATTCTGTTGTCGAATGGCTCTGATACCAATTCGCTAATCCAGGTTCATTATGGATTCTCATATTTCTTACAATGATGCTTTAAAATTCAAATCTGAAAATGAAGCTTCTACTTCTTCTTCTTCTATGGATGCATTATTTACTAGTAAAGATGTGCAATGGATAAACCATGGAAGCTCTGAGTTTGTAAATAATGACCCCTCTAAACCCTTTCAACTTCCTCGTCTTTCTACTCAACAAATCTATAAGGATATTTCTATGTTTCATTTAAAATCCAGACAGTTATTTAAAGACAGAGAAGGCGCCAGTGAAGTCATAGTTAATACAAGATCGGTAGGACAAACCCTCATACTTCTAGATCCTGTTGAAGTCAAATTTTATAAAAATAAGTATGGAAATAATTTTGTAAATCTAGGACAAGCTCTTATTGGAGCAGAGCCTTTAGTTAGACATGGAATAAATGATACAACGCTTGTTTGTTGTCTAGATAACTGCCACAACAAATTCATGGATGCAATCATAGGTGGTGTGCAAATTCCCTTGTCCAATGGCATCCAATATCTTGATATAGTTCAAGGGTTTAATATTTCCCTCAATGACCCATGGATCCACAAGGTTTTAGAAGTAAAAATATTCACTTTTGGTTTTGATATGAAGCCCGATGCACTCAATTTACGCATTCATCATTCTCTGGCACTACGTTTCACCAATACAGAAAACCCAATCAACCAGCTTCTACCCCGTGATAAGGACACTGATGTTGTCTTGGTTAAAAGTGATCCACAAAACGGTGCCCTTGTACCCTCCAAAATAACTTGGAATCAGATCAACCTTCCCATACCATCACTACCTCCGACATTCGTGAAACATCCTCCTCTTTCGTTATCTCTTTTCTTTCGTATGCTCCACCTTCTACATCCACAACCCAACGTGATGGGACTATACCAATACGATCCAAATCCTTTAATATTAACCCCTCTGAACAGATTTTATCAAGAAAAACTTCTCTCAAAGAACCCATGCTTAAAGATACTAACTGCCTACATATAAAAGTCCCTGTAAATATCCCCTTTACAATCGTACGTCCTGACTGCCAATGCATGGTACCCCCAAAATATCCAAATCATGAATCATCCACAAAAAATAAAAGGTCTAAAAAATACCCCTATCCAAATCCAGATTGTGAGACATCACCCTTAAGCTAGTATCCATACGAAACACAACTAATGATGGCCTCTTCTCCCCCTGGTTGGTGGGAAGAAATTTTCAGAAAAGAATCCAGTTCTGTAACTGAAATACAAAAGGATGAGGTGATGGATACTACATCACAAGTAGACAAGATCCTTTCAATTCAAAAATCACATCTAGATATCATAGGGGTTGGATTTTGTCCCATGTCTAGCCAAACAAAGCAATTGATTGATCCACTTGCCAAAGAAAGTGAAAAGGCTGAACATTATAGGTTGACTATGCAACAATATAAAGTAGAGAAAAGATTATCTCTCCCCCCATTAAGAATAAAGCTTTGCACAGTCAAAGATATCAAAGAACCATCTTTGGTCCAGAAAGAAATATTTGAAAGTATCAAGTTTGGACACTCTCCCTTTAATCCCAAAGATAGGATAATGAAGAACCTATTTTATTGGGACCTGCATACTCATCCAGAAGCAGAAGAATTCTAGAATCAAGACCTCCCCAAAGGAGAAAGAATAAGACTGTCATAAATATGGAATTTTGAAATGGACCTCCTCAATCAATGGATATCCTTTTATGAACGGAAGAAAGAATTCTAGCATAGTCTTGCTATGATGCAGTCTAGTCCTCAACCTGAGCCAAAACGACTAGAAGCAAAAGGAGAAAAAACCTCAAAAGGACACCTCTAGAAGACTCCAATAGGAGAAGAAGTTTATACAGAGGTCAATTTCCCACCATTTAGACCTATTAAGGTAGAGTATGAAGAAGGTGTTGCACCTGCGGTCCCTATTATAATAAACAATGACAAAGCATAACAATCAAATTGGTCAAATTTGGCTCTTAAAGGTCTAGCAATCCAAAACATAGAACTCCAGAATAAAATGTTGTGGGCTATCCAGGTCGTCTCTCTGCAAATCCTTTGCAGAAGAATACATGATGAAATCCAGCATCTCAAGATTGAAGGCCAGATCCATGAACACCCCCCTGTCTCTGCTAAAAAAGTAAAATCTATTTGTGAATCCCTCAAAGATGAGCTCATAGATTCTATCTTTGATCTAGATAAAAATGTAGGAGATTCCTTTTCCTACATAACATATAAGCTAAATGAAAATACAAGAAAACTGGGAAAAATTAAGAGAGATGTTGACAAGCCAAAAATAGACCCATCAAATCTTGGTATTTATGGAGAACTACCCTTTGCAAGCTCCCTGAGCATTCAACCTTCAAATCCCATTCCTGAAGGAAAAGAAGTAGCCCTCATGGCTATTGAATCAGGATGGGACTATAATAAACCCATAAAATTTGTTCCTCCTGACCTATACAAAAAAGACTCCAGATATCAAGAGTCTTATAACCCAAAGAATTTCTATTCTTGGAATTTAGATGTAAAAAATGAAGTTGGAATTATTGACATTGTTTGTAAAATGATGGTTTGTTTCAAGGCCTACATGTCAACTGGAAAATATGACCATGCTAACGTCGTAAATATCATCGTTTCCGGCTTTAATGGAAATTTGGGTGTCTGGTGGAACACTCATCTACAAACACCTAAAAAGGTTGAGATCCAGAAAAACACATGAAATGATGAGCCCAACATCCTTGGAGCTCTCTTGGCAGAAATCATTGCAGAATTCTGTGACTATGGTGCCACCATTGCTGAAAAACATAAACAAATCTTGTTGCAGCTTCGCATAAAATCTGTTTTCATTTCCATTGGTACCACAAGCAATTGATCTGCTGCATATATCAAATTGAATTTGATAGAGCTAAATAAAAGGTCTTTAAGGAAAAATATTTTGCAGGTCTGCTCTCGGGATTCCATGAACAACTTAGAGATAAATTTTAGGAGGACCTCACCTGCCATACTTGGGGTCAGTTCCGTGTTGCTACCGAAAAAATGTTTCTTCAGTATTTTGAAGCAAAGCAAATTGAAAAGGATCTTACCCACAACTCTTTTTTTCATGGGGGTAGGTAAGTCTACCGAATGTTCGGAACAACACCACAAAAACCTTCACACAGGAAGAGAAAACACCATTCCAAGTAGACAACACAATGAAATCCATTTCACAAAAGGTCCAAAAGGAGACAAAACAATATGTGGCAAAAAGAAGAGGCTTACTACAAACAAAAGGATTGAACTCATGAGAAGAAAGAAGCATAATACAGGAAAGAACCAGAAAAAAGGAAAATCATATGTTTCTACTGTGGAAAAGAAGGCCATAATGCTCCATAATGTCATAAAAAATCCCAATATTATCACAGGAAGCAAAGGGGAGAAAGAACATGGACAAATAGGGAAAGGATGTTCCCTAAATCCGAGCCAATAGACGATAACTTCAGAGGCCATCCCAGAAGAGGAAATCCTAGACACCAAGGCCTAATGTATGTAGAGGTCACAGATTCAAAATATGAAACTAGCCCTGAAGAAGATGTTGAACTTATGCATATTCAGAAAATGTACGATATGCCATGCAAGTGTGGAGGAACTTGCCAAGAATGCTAGGAAGACCAAGCAACATATGAATTATGAAGCTCTCCCCACTCTGATGAACAAATATTATTCTTTGCATGGACCAAGCAACATCACAAAGACATATCATCTCCAGAAACAGATTCAGAAGAAGTAAACTGCTTCATGGCCGACACAGAAGAAGATCCAAAGGTCCTAATGAAACGGGTGATATCCCAGATGAAAGAAGGAAAAGGTAAAGGACGAGCCAGTAAACAACTTTAACAAAATATTTCTTGATGATAAGAAGGGAAAAGGAAAAGAAAGCCCCAAAGGAAAATTCAGAAGAAAGTATGTACAGACTTCTGAAGAAGAACAAGATGATTCAGATAAAGAAGAGAATAATTGGAAATGGAAAGTAGTAGATCTCTCCACCATGGAGAAAAATGTGTATCCACTACCAGGGAAAATGCACCAAGAGCCACAAAGAATAGACTTGGAAACACTTCACAAGGAATATCTGAAGCTGGTACAAGAAGTTAAAGAACTCAGAAATGCAGTCGAAAGACTAAAAGAAGAAACTGGATCTTCTAAAAAGGAACCGCCACCTCAACAGGATGAAATGCACCTTATGATGGCCGTCCATCAAAAGACGGTAGTGAAAATAAAGATCAAGGTGCATGAAGACGAAATAATATTCCTAGCCTTGATTGATTCAAGAGCAGACATGTGTTTCCTAAAAAGAAAATATGTTGATCCAAATTACTGGGAGCCGTGTTAGGCCCCAGTCAGAGGTTTCAGAGGAAGAAAAGCAATAGAATACAAAACCAACCATGGAAAGGTATGCCTGAGCAACTTCTGTGTAAATTGCATTTTTCTGCCGGTTGAAGATGATTTTGCACACGAATGTGTAATATGAGCAAGCCTATTGTCCACCACTATTCCCCATGGAGTAAAGTATGATGACAAAGGAAACGTTGGCTACCACTTCAATATAAGGAAGATGGAGACTTTCCTCCCATTTTTTTCGATAGAGGAAATCACACACTCCATATGGAATTTGGAGCATGATCCTACAAAGCATTTGAAAAACCAAATAAAAGAAAAGGGAGAACAAATTAGGGCCATAAAAAAGGTAAAGTACCTACACAGAATAGATGAAGAATTGAAGACTCCTAAGAAATAGAAAAGGATTAAGGAGATTGTGACAGCATATGCAAGAAAGGTATGCCATAGCACCCCAAAAGCATTTTGGCATAGAAAACAATTTTGGGTAGGCCTTAAATACAAATAAGGATACCAAGGAAATCCAAGTAGAAGCATGGAAATTCCCATGAATAAAGAGTACATGAGCCTTTGGAGAAAAGAGATTAAATAATTTTTAAGTAAAGGACTCATCCAAAATTCAAGAAGTCCATGGTCCTGTGCAGCCTTCTACATGAACAAACATTCAGAACAAATATGAGGAGTACCAAGGATGGTAATTAACTACAAGCCACTAAACGATGCTATGGAATGGGTAAGGTATCCCATCCTGAACAAATAATATTTGATCAAAAGAATTGCAAGGGATAAAATATTTTCCAAATTTGATTTAAAGTCAGGATTATGGCAAATTGGGATTAAGCAGAAGAACAGTTCAAAACAACATTTAATGCGCCACATGGGAAATATGAATGGAAGGTAATTTCATTCGGATTGAAAAATGCCCCTTCTAAATTCCAAAGAATTATGGAATCTATTCTAGAACCTTATATGGATTGGCTCATGGTTTATATTGATGACATACTGGTATTTTCTAAATTCATTGAAGAACATACCAAGCACCTTAGAATTTTGCTTCATGTTCTCTACAAGAATGGATTTGTGTTGTTAGAGAAGAAAATGAAGTTATTCCAGACCGAGATTGAGTTTCTGGGATAAAAGAAAAAAAAATGGAAAGATAGAAGTTCAACAACATGCTGTTGATTTTGCAGACAAATTTCCAGATGTTATTCTAGAAAAGAAGTGGTTACAAAGGTTTCTAGGATGTCTAAACTATGTAGCATCCTACTATGATAATTGTGCACAAGACATAAAGCTGCTAAATAAAAGGCTAGGAACAATCCCACCTCCTTGGTTGTAGAAGCACACATAAGCAGTCCGAAGAATAAAGGCCAAGGTAAAAACTCTACCTGTACTGCATGTCATAGATGAAAACCTAATGAAAATATTTGAAACAGATGCATCAAAAGAAGGATGGGGAGCTGTACTAAAACAATGTCGGAAGAATTATGGTGGCACTGATGAATAAATAGTCCGGTATGCCTCGGGACTATGGAATGATGCACAAAGAAAGTACCACACCATTGATAAGGAAATCAAAGCTTGTCTGAATGCTATACAAAAATTTGAAATTCATTTAATGAATAAGAAGTTCTTGATCTGAGCAGACATCCAAGCCATGAAATTTGTTTTGGAGAATCCCATCAGAAACTCTACTGTAAAAGTTAAGTTTGCTAGATGGAAAGCCATGTTTTCTCAGTATGAATTTGAGATCAAGCACATCAAAGGAACTCAGAATTGTATTGCATATTTCCTTACAAGAGAGCACCTACAAACCAATTATGGAGTCACAGCCCCAACCTGCATGATGATGATAACATAATGGTATGATGGAGCGGATTCATGCAGGTATGTAGATGATGAGATGAGCTAGGAAGACTATACAAAAAAATGGAAGCCCGCCCGACAACTAAGATCTACAGAGATATTAGATGAAAGACTATACAGAAAAATGGAAGCCCGCCCGACAACTAAGATCTACAGAGATATTAGATGAAAATCTACAACACCCAAATCTGTTGATAAACCTAGTACCAGAGCACAAGAGATATCCGACATCCACCTGTGAGATTCCTAACATGGTTTATGGACGACAACTTAGACATGCTATTGATGCTTCCCATGTGCCGCAGACTAATTTTCAGGATCTCAGACTCATCTGTACCGAGTTAGTGGGAGGACAAGTCCAACAACAATATTACTGTATCAATCACATGATAAATTTAGCTTCCTGGCCCAGGAATAATCCCACTTTCATTTTTCCCCTCATTGATGTGAACTATGAGAAGTACAAAAAATTGTGGTGGTGATTCCTAAAAAAAGATAACCGGGACCAGGAGTACTTCACACGGATAAAATTTGGATTGTAATGGACCATGTGTTGGATGACATCCTTGAGTGGACACATTGTTGGTGGAATGATTTTGGATTGTGAGTTTGGTTGAGAATTTCTCTTGGGATTGGGAGATCTCATATGAGGGTTAAGGCTTGTATGTTTTTTGCGATCCCTATTTGCTTGGGGGATTGGGAGAAAGAAGAATACTCCTAGTGCGGTAGGGAGGTTAACCGAGGAGTCCTTCGGTAATTCGTTGAAGACTGTGGAGTGCATTGGAGCAGTAGGGATTGGAACTCCTTCATCGACCATAGGAACAACCGATTGAACAGGTTCATTTTTTATGTATATGCTTCCATTTAATTACATGTTGTTTTTTTTGTAGACTGCATCTCTGCTTATCTCTTGCTTTTAAGTATTGCGAGGGGGCTCGCACCATTATCATGCTACATAACGGGTTTACACTTCCATAGTAGTAGGAAAATTTGCAATTAAGCAAGGATTCGAACTTTGGTAGCTCATTTTATATATAATACGAGTCGATGAAACACTGTTTATTTTTCATTAGAACAGAGGTAAAACTAAACTCATATTCAGTGGTCTGTGTATTGTTTATCTAGGGAGAAGCGAATTGAATTTATATTCAAGATTTGATTAGTCTCCGTCTTTAGAAAGCAAAACGACTTAATAATCCGAAGCTGTATATTATTGTGCATGTTGTGAATGATTTGTCTAGACTGCGATCTATTACAGATCGATGGGTAAATCGTGATTGAACTTTTTGTATGGATTTCGAGACATCGATCTATTATGGATCAATGTATAATTAGTGTTGAACTCTATATATTTCATTGATGGAAAATGTACAACTGTATATCACTGTGCAAGTCGAGTATTGTTTTATCAAGACCTCGATCTACCATAGCTCGCTGTATGAATATTGTTGAACTATGTGTATTTAATTGACGGGAAATATAATGATAATTACACTCTGGTTTTGACAGACCGAACGATCTCAGGTAATGTTTCCTCTGCTCTAAAATTTTGTTTTTAGAGCAAGATTGGGTTTCGTGCAAAATTGGAGTTTTTACTATGTTCGTCCATAACTAAACAGACTGATAGTTGTTTATGTTGTGTTGCAGGCTATTATTAATTGGAAAGTTTGGACTTGCGAAAATAGACTTCTTTGAAATATTCATCTCTAGATAAGATTGATATCACTTTTAATTCTACTAGAGACATCATATATACATCATTAAGGACAAATCTAGAAGATATTATGTATTCTTTGAATACGGGCAGAGATCGACATCCTTTGTCTGCATCAGTCTGAACAATGGATGTTGTCCACTATTCAGACATTGCAACAACTGTTGTGGATGGTTGTCTCTTGGACTTGCAACAGAACCAACAGATTCATTTATTGGTCTAGTTGCAATAGATGACAATGATGCGATGGATTCATTTGCTAGGATTTATGAGGTTGGGAGATGAATATCAACATATGATGACTCTTATGTTGACTCAAATCTGAATGATGGATTGGAGACTAAGGATGAAGATGAGGGTGAATTAGAAGATGATGAAGATGATGGGTTGGAGATTGAGGATAAAGATGCTAGCTCCTTTGCAAGCTGGTAACAAGTCCTATCCTCTCTTTGCCTTTGGAATTAATATATTAGCATTGCATTTGAGGATTGTTTCATTTCATGGCATTCATTTATTCATCTCTGCAATGAGTAATATTTGTTGTTGGTAACTAACAAATAGATCATGTAGAACCACTAACTGTTGAATATGTGTCTCTCCACTTGATAGAAGTATATGTGGCACTGTCTGTCCCCCTTACTTGGGTTAAATTGTCTCGATAGGGAAATAGTGCAATGAATCATAACGTTGAATGACCTGTCATTAATCCAACTAATGGTGAATTGCTAGGAAGATTTCATTAGAGTTGTCTTGTATTTCTGCTAAAGATTGGGCAACCAACCGAATGACATTTTAGCTAGGATGAGTTCAACAACTCTCGGAGTTAGTTGTTGATATACTAGTTTGATATTGATCGAATTTTACTATACCACTAGGTCATTGATGGTATTAGAGATGGATATCTTAGCTAGACCAATCATGCGGTGAGACTCCACATGAATAGATGTCGGTAGGCTCATACGAATTACCATAGAAATGGCTTGTCTTTTTATTTCAAACTACATCCTGCATACACACCTTAAGTTCTATGTTAAATATGTTGAAATCCATTATCCAACTCTAAAAATTCCTTTGCATCTTAAATACAAACTAATTTGTATTTATAATGGTAAATATACAGAAAACTCTCCCAATTTATACCTTATCTCCAGGAGATAGATTGATGAGAAACAATTCTAGGATGATGAATGCATGACAAACACCACCATGGCTTCTGTATTTATGAGATCTTGATCTAATAAAATATTAAATCAATTACTCAATTCTAGAAATTCCTTTGCATATGAAATCCAAGTCGATTTTATTTATAATTGTAAACAACTACATATTTTGCCAATTTATACTTTATCCCCATGCCATAGATTGATGAGAAGCAATTCTATGAAGATGAATGTGAGACAAACACCATCGTGGATTCATTATTTCTAAGCTCATGACCTACTAAAATATTAATTCATTATCCAAATTTAACAATGACTTTGCATTTGAAAAACAAGTCAATTTGTATTCATAACTATAAACAACTAGCAGATTCTGTCAATTTATACTTTATCTTCAGGCAATAGATTGATGAGAACCAATTTTAAGAAGCTGACTGCAGGGAAAGAACCACCATGGCTTATGTATTTATGAGATCATGACCTAATAAAATATTAAATGGGAAAAAGGGAAAAATCCACCCAAAATAGGAAATTCCCGCAAACGAGAAAAATTTCATATACCATTTGCCAATCACACGAGCCACCTAATCCCATGGGAAACAGAACCATGGGTCACAATCTCTATATATACATGCAATGGTCCCCCATTTCACATACCATATATTATCCACCTCAGTTATGTCATTACTCTGTCAAAATTCCATTGAGTCCTTTTTACCCATATGTTGAGTTTTGGTACCTCTTGCGATGTGTAGCTGGAGACTGCGGAGCTGCTAGGAGACCAAGAACCTACTACTTTGGAAGGTTGCAAGGGCCCACATTTATAGGTATTTCTTACGGTCCTAGATTGTGCTCTTTTAAAACCATTTTAAATTGATGTTAGCTTAATGTATGCTTAGTCTAAATCTACTTTATTTTTCATTATTTAGATCGCCATTCGATCTATTACTAAGACTTCCATAAGTCTTAGCATATGCTTTTTAGCACTAGCTACTGTGAAAACTTTAACTACAAAACCCATTCCAAAAATTGAGACCCCCTTTGTTGTCTTATTTGGATTTCTAAGCCACTGAACATAGAGTTAGCTTTCACATATTTTGTATTGATAACATCACTCCACAGTCCTGTGCCACAAATTCTTTGCTAGAAACTTTTCAGACATAAATCCTGATTTAACAATGCAAATTTTTAATATCCCATCCTCCCACATTCTTTGGAAGGGATAACCTGTCCCAACTAGCCAGATGCATTGTGTCCCCTTTATCAGCACTAGACCATAGAAAGTTAAACATTTTCCTTCTAATAAGATTCAGAATTGTATCCAGGGTACTTTTGCTAAAGACATCCAATATACAAGAATCCCAACAAGAACAGATCTAACCAAGGTGAGTTCGCACCCTAGAGTTAACAACTTGTAGCACCAATTTCCTATTCCTTTTTTTTACTTTCTTAACAAGCCACATCCAATCTACAACCTTATAATTATTAGGATTTAAATAATAGCCTAAATATTTGAAGCCACCTTCAATGTACTCTATTTTTAAAGGTAAAAAAGCAGCAATCTGTGAGAAAGTATCATCTGGGATAACATTTTTGAGGAAATAGGATTTCTTGGAGCTCACCTCCATGCCAGTAGTAGCACAAAATACAGATATGACCTCAGAAAAAGTATCCCAATCCTTCACCGAACCTCTACCAAGTAACACTACATCATCAACAAAAAGAAAATGTGTAATAAACTAAGAGGTTGCAATCTTAATACTTGAAAATTTTCCATCATTCTTAGCAGCAATTATCATCCTATTGAGACCTTCAATAACCAACAGGAACATAAGTGGTGAAAGTGGATAGCCTTGACTTAACCCCCTAGAGCACTTAAAAAACTTTGTTGGGAATCCATTTACAAGGACAACAAAACAAGCAGAAAATAGTCAATCGAGTATGATTCCATGTAGAACTCCGCTTTGTTTTGCTTCAACCCTTCTTGAGCCGCTAATATAGCCTGAGACATATTCTTTGAGATGATATCTTCCCAATTGAAAATAGTATTGTGTGTGGTAATTTGGTACATCATGGGAATCCAGCTAAGTTTGTAAACGTTTGTAGTTTATTTTCCAAAGATCCTGCATAGAAGCATTGCTACAATCCTAAAAGGAGTTTTCAGATTCTTTGTCTCATGCTCCCCACTAGCTCTCTGCCTCAACTGCTTACCTGGGAGTAGCATTTTCCTTGCATATTCCGAGTGATCTATTTTTACACTATTAACCCAATCATCTGTCAGGAAGCCTTTGGGAGTTGGCAGTGTATAAGCTTTGCTTATGTATGCAGGTTGAAATGAGGCAAATCCATTTCCATTAACTCCTAAAATGATTATGAAATTGGCATCCACATGGGGAAGGATCCAACCTATTACTTCGGAACACGGGAATAGTTTTGGTCGAGTAGCAGCCTTGTGGAGACCAGACTTCTTTATATTCTGATATATCATTATTTCTTCGATTGTAGCATCTGGCATGTTCTAATATTTGATGATTTGGTAGATTTCTCCCCACTTGTATATGGGGATTATTCCAGTGACAGCTCTCGTGTCTTCAAACTGGATCTCCATGGTGGATTCTAAGACTATTTTAATCTCTGAATCTGATTCCACCACTTTGCCTTTTTGTTTAGAAGCTCTTCTAGACATGTCGGGTTCCTGCAGTATAAAAGCAGTGTCAAATCTTGACATTGTCTGCATTTGCAATATAAGTAGAAATAATAACATGAGGTCTACAAACAAAATACTGATAGCATATTTTCATCTTTGGCTCAAATCTAACAAATGAGATTATGTGTATGCCTAAATGTCTATGTTATCCATCAGGTTACACAATTACTTCCAGTGCAAACTATTGCTGAAGTTAATGCAGATTTCAAAGGGGGTAGGAAGGGGGCCGAGAGGGTGGTGAAGGGTGGTTGGAGGGTGGCACAATTCTCAGAATCGCGCCACCCTACAACCACCCCCTCGCCACCAATCCACCACCCTCCCACCACCATATTTTGTTTTTTGTTTTGTTTTTTTTTTTAAATTGTTTAACTTTTTTTTTTTAACAGTTTTAGTTTTTGAAAGTTTTTTTTTTTGAGTTTTTTTGTTTTGTTTTATAATTTGTTAAATTTTTTTTTTGTATGTTGTTTTAAAAGAAGGTTTAAAAAAAAAAAAAAAATTTGCCATGGTTTTAAAATACCTGGAAATGTAACCCAAAAAAGGAAAGAGGTGTTACCGGTAGCACCTCTTTTCGACTCACTAGTTTATTTTATCATTTGCATTGGAAAGTCATTGGCTGTTAAGGCAATGATGTCAAAACATTTGTAATTTTAGCTCTGGAAAGAAAAACATGTTCTACCATTTTTTATTTGGGGGTCTATTTTACAATTTGTATTACAACGACATCGTGCAGCATTGCTCAAGGTTACCAAAAATTTGTAATTTTAGCCCCGAAAAAAAAGTGGCGCTACCGGTAGCACCACCATTTGATTTGGGGTTGTATTTTGATTTTTTTAACGCATATAAAAAAACGAAAAACAATGTCGGGTTCTCGTCAAGTTGTATAACTTGTTCATTATATCAAACATTTTCGGGCAACCAACCTCAAAACTTGACTTCCACCCTCATTTTTGGATGAGTTTTGCATTACCTACAGTGATATTTGCATACATCATACTTAATTATTAGGGAAGCTAACAACCAATTTGCTTGGCAAATTTTACCCCTATGTCCCATTATTATATCATGGGGATGGAAGACAACAACAACTCTTTGCTGTCAGAGTGCGATCTTTTTCTTTTTTAATTTAGTTGGCCTAAGTCTTGCCATTGATGATCACCCACCCTCTCTCTTTTCCACTCAAGCTCACTTGCTTGAATCCATAAATTTACTTTCTTTTCCACTCAAGTTCTCTCGCTTGATTCCAAGAAATTACTTTCTTTTCCACTCAAGTTCTCTTGCTTGATTCCAGGAAAATTACATTAGCATGTTGGGGCTTAATAATCAATTTTGTCACTTGGTGTACCCCAAAAATCACAACAAATCGATTTTGTTAGTTGCAATAATAGTTTGACGTAATCATTATGCAACAAAGATAATGCGTTATGATTATAAACTCATCTTCATCAAGCATAGACAATTAATATAAAATTGTGTATATTTGTGGTATATTCATACTTAGCTTGTTCAAGCTTAAATAGTATTCAACATGTGCTATAGTAGTAGATCTTTACAAAATCATATATTGTCCTTTTATACAAAATGAACACTTTCTCATTCACATGTCCATTCAATTCTTTCCTAATTCATGTATTTATTAGACTACCTAATCCAAACTCTAATGAAATAATGTCAATCAAATTTCAGTAATCTTCTACCTTTTAACAAAGATCATTTATTTATCCATTGATTAATTAAAACATGTTATAGACAAGCTAATTCATACATCAATCTCATATGCAAGTTGATGTTAATAAAGAATAGCACTTTTAAAATTACTATTTCACAATCATTGGATTTAATAGCCTATCTACATCTCCCTTTCAAAGGTTTAACAATGATTCATACTAGCTTGGACTTGGACTTGGACTTAAAATTATTTTGTAACAACCCCAATTTTTTTTAGAAATTGCAGAAATTAAAAAAAAAATTACAATTCTCAATAAGAGCTAAGTATATTGTATAACTTCTTGATATTAATCACATACTTAAACTTGCTTGTGTTTTTCTAAAACATACATCCGCTCCTATTTTCATGAACCACTTTTATTTTCCCTCTTAAAGAAAATAATTTAATGTCTACACATGTTTAACCATAATTTATTTATATATATAATCACAACATTAATAGATATGTCTTATCAAGTAAATATACCAATTTTTTTAACAAGAGCCACGAGGTGGCAATGTCCCGCGTCATTGGTAAAAGATTGTTTTGAAATTTAAAAATTTGCATTTTTGTGAAAAGTTTGTTTTGAAATTTGAAGACTTGCTACATAGCAAAAAATACCAAAAATGCAAAAAAACCCTCATTCGTCCATGGTGTATGTGGAAAGAATAAAGAGAGCAACAAATTGCAAAAGAGACCAAGAATTTTTTTAATAATACCACATAGAAGATGCTATTGCCCATGTAATGTTTGTGAGGTTTTGCTACAGATTTCATTAAAACAAAACAACTAAAAGAAGCACTTGGAAGGGGAGAGGGCAACCAAGTAGATTCACAAGGTTTCGATCTTAAATTTATGTTAAAGAGAAGAAATGCACACTAATGGGATGATGTCATATTTCTAATTTTTGGATGATAGAACAACATGAAAACAACAATAAATATAAGCATTTTAGTGTGGAAGTGGAAGGTAGTGTCTGAGTTACACATTGGTTTGACGGTAGCATGCAAATTTACATAGTCAATTCCAAAATAGTGTTACACATATATATTTGAGAGTAGCATGCAAATGAGACAAGTTGTGTATATACTTCAACCTAAAAATTCATTCAACAATGAACTTCATGCAACATCAACATCAAGTACTACAAAAAAATAAGATGTAGATATAATTATCATCTCTACTTAAGTTTCAAAGGTACCATCACAACACCTAATAGATAATGTACCATTTATGCTTGCATAAAATTAAATTTTGAGATTAAATTTTATCCATAACAATACATTATTTACATTATGACACAAATATTTAGCCCATCATATCCACCTATACTAGATATGCATTAACTATAAATTTGCATACATTAATTATTAGAATATAATAAAAACAACTATCTCAATAATAAAAACAATGAAAAAAACAGAGAATGACTGCTTAAAACAACAAGAGAAATCACAAGGGAATAAGTGGGATGTATTATCATCCTCCCTCCTGCACAACAAATAGATCCTTGGGCCACTAGTGTTGCGTTTTTGCATTGGTTCCATAAACTACTCATTTTATTTTCATGTTAAATTTATTTTATATTTGAAAATATTTGACAAGACATTTACTTTTAGTTATTATATTTATACAATCAATAGCCAAATACATTGTTTGACACAGTAGCTTTTAGTTTACAATTTTACAGTGATTAATTACCATAATAAAAAGTGTAATTATTGTATATAACAAATACCTAAGCATATTTTCACTCTCACTAAGTTGTCCTTGAGACTTGGCAAGTGCTCAAGCATAGTCAAGTTGTATTCAACGAAATCGACCATAAGAGCAAAGCTTTTGACAAGACCTGAACACAGCTTATCAATGCAGCTATATCTGAAAGCATAAATCTTGGTAGCAACGTAATATATCTCTTAGATCTCATCCTTCCCCTCGTCAAACCAGAACTTCAAAACTGTGCGCCGAACCGCTGGTTTCTAAGTGATAATGTAGAATACACTAACGCAATTCAGTATGGTGGAGTGATATATGCTATTGTTTTATAAATGGAACCGCTCGTTTGGAAGTGATAGTGCAGAATACGCTACTGCAATTCAGTACGACGAAGTGACGTATTCCAGCTGCCCGGGGTATGGGCACATAAATCAATGCAAACGTCATTTTTGCATGGCCAATCAAATAATAAATAATTAAATTTTAAAAATTAATAAAAAATAAATAAAATCACAAACATTGTTAAACTTTAGCATTGAAAAAAATTTAGACTGTACGAACAAACTAATCGCTCAGCGGACATAATAATGCAGATAGATATTGTATTCTATGTGATAAAGTATAGCTGAAAAATAGATAAGCAAGACAGACAACTGATCGACTGTCAAGTTTAAGGTATTGGCGAGAGCTATTTAATTTAACAGTTCCACCCAGAAAGTATTGCATATTCAAACATAGATCCAAGCTTCATTACCGAGTATCAAAATATTATCTGTAAACCCCTAATTCAAGATTTAATTATAAAAGAAATAGGTTTAGTAACCATTCAAGTAAAGTAAGTCCCATGCAATCATACCAGCGTCGAATTGACCCAAGATTTTTAATGAGGTATACAAAACAGAAGCTTAATTTACAGAATACGGTTCTAGAGGAAAAAACATGCTACAGACAGACTACGACTACCAATTACATTCGTCGGCGCAAATTATGAATTTAATGGAAAACTATTTTAAAAACCACGAATAGTTTTTCTCTGGATCTTGATATTTCATTTAAAGAAATAGTCGTAAGTCTATACCACCACAGAAGTCTTTATATAGTCTATTTTCAAACAGGAAAGTTAAATTTCTTTTAATTAACTAGAAGTTGGTAACAAACCACCAAAATGATTTGGGTCAAAAACCCAAATGTCCAATACATTTATACAAAAAGCAAAACTGTAAGTCGCCCATATCTTATTGGCCTGAAATGCCAGAATGTCTCAAAGACTTAACAAGAACATTCTTCCCCAGCATTTGGTGCTAGGAAAAATCCTAAGAACATATTAGTTGTACCAGTTTGGTTCTCGCTAAGACCTTGAGAAGTCACGACTCTTCATAGTAGACCTCAACCTAAGTTTTCCCACTTTTGAGTTCTTTTAAAAAACGTAGGGAGTAGTCGAGGGTCGGCATTTTTCTTACCGAGAAAATGAATAAGCCTGTACATAGTGCAGAAGACCTTGCGTGAACCTGACATTTCTTTTATGTTGAGTTTTAGTTATAAGTAAAATGTAGCAGTATATATAAATGGAAAAATGTAACTGAGAACCACTGAATACCCCAGCATACCTGCGTCTTGAAGATACGCTGAGAACCACTGAATACCCCAGCTAACCTGCGTCTTGAAGATACGTTGTCTGGAGTAAACCAAGCCTTGACCTGGAACTTTATCAGGTTGCAAGTTAACCTCTCTAACACAGAAGGAAGACGTTCATTAAAGTCTTAAGACCGCAGCCACTCCCGACCACGCCAGAGACGGTATAGCCTTCGAAGGAAGATGTATGAATAATGAAATGAGGTTCAAACAGGTTCCAAACGCTTAACCAACGCCGAGACGGGCAGCTCGAAAAGAGTACCATTAATTGATTGAAAATAAATGCCAGGTTGTTAGGTCATCTTAAGTTTAGACCTCTCGCAGAGCGAAGAGCCAAACCATTACCTTGAGTTGACAGTACCCTCGTCTTTCATTAATTCCTGAATACAGTTGGCGGAAGATGTCTGAGTAATGAAATGAAATGAGGTTCAAACCGGTTCCAAACCCTTAACCAACTTCGAGGCGGGCAGCTCGAAAAGAGTACCATTAATTGATTGAAAAATAAACTTATGCCACCACACCATGGCAACCAATTACGGCATTTCCAGTTCAGCGTAGAGGACGGTGCCAGTGTAGAGGACGGTGACGACATTGCGCCGCCCCCTCCTGGGATACAAATTTCAAAAACAACGTCAGCATTTAGAGCCAATGAGCTTTGAAATAAATAATTTTTATAAAATTTAGTTTAATAAAAAAAACATTGCAATTATGTAAAATCATATAGCCAAAAAAAAATTACACTCGAGTACCAGCTAGACTAGGTAAACTAGGTAAGTGATAATAGGGTCCGAATGATCCATTTATATCCTGCTACGCAGGACATAAAAATTTATCTCGTACCTAAGATATTATAAACCTACCTTGCTAATTCCTTTTATATATATATATATATACCAACCATAGTACTTTTCCAGTGGAAACCAACATAGTACTTATAATTACCACCTCTCTCGATTGTATTTTTCATAGTAAGTCCACCTAGTGAATCTCTAAAGAAGGTTCCTATTTGAAGTCAATACTCTTAACAATATTATATTCAATTTAGAGTAAGAGTCAATAAATATATGCTTCTTAAAATGCAAGAATTAATTTTCCACTTGGTTAAGTGTTCAATATTTTATGATCATAAACCTCTCAACTGTGAATGAAACATATTTATGAGACACATGTATTATGTCTAACTTCAAAATGTGCAACTGTTTACAATCCAATAACAGAGTGCGGTCTTTTTATTTTAATCTAATTATATCCATGTCATATTGGCTATGATGTCTAATGAGCAATTAACATAAATGACTTCTGCTAACAATTAATTTATTTGTTCTCGTGCATTTTATAAGAGTTAGTTATGACTTCTGCTAACAATTAATTTATTTGTTCTCATGCATTTTATAAGAGTTAGTCATCGAACTTGTTCTTTATATCAAACCTTAATTCTATACTAACCGAGCTATTATATGGCGCTTAACCAGTCAATCTTTTCGGGTGAACTACACGATGTCAACGGTTAGAGATGCCGATAAACTAGTGACAGTGCTCGGTGTAATAACTGGGAGCGGAAGGGAATGAAGAAGGTTAACGCACTGTACAAGGCTTCGGTCTGAGATGTGTCTTAGTGTTCTTAGGAGAGCTGCCAGGTATGGAAATATAGGTATCTTTGGAGGACATTCGCTCATCCGAAAGTGTGAAACTGAAGAGGATACAGGGGTTGGCGCATGGTAAAAGCTTCGGTTGATGTTTGTTGTTGGGTGTTCGAAGTTAGGAGAGTAGTTTCCAAATATGGAAACATTATAATCTGACAAACAAACAGATTTAGAACTTCTCATCGGTGTTTTTTTTCATATGAGTAGTTAAACCGGCGCTCAATGGTGGGCGAGAGCGCCGAATCGGACAGGGTCTCGGGGTCGATCCTGGGTGGGGACGACCACAGCCGACCCCCAGCCACCCGACCATAACGGCCGCCCCTAACTTCTCATCGGTGTTTAGAAAGACGTTAATACAACCAAAATCAGAAATATATCAACCATTACGCAACAGGGCCAACAATTAACATCTCATAAAAAGAAGTTTACATAATTGCTTGAAATTCGTTTTATATAACAAAAAGGAGGAATCGTTCTACTCAAAGAGCAAAGATCCATACTTTCTGATAAAATTCTTTTGAGTTGTTTTTAATCATATATACGCAATTTATATATTAAAAAAAAGACTGTTTCATTCCATATGCAGAGATCACGCGTCCCGAAAGTAATATTTCATGCTAAAATTATGCAGAGCGTACTTCAAGTGCAGTATGCAACAATTATTTAAACAGAGTATTTATGGTAACATATAAAATAAATATTTGAACTGAGCCTTCGAATGATATATAAGACGCCATTATTTTGTTCATTATACTAAAGCTATGTATTTTAAATTCAACCCATATATAATCTTAATTCTGTAAGCCGTCAATCCTTAACTACAAAATATAGTATAAAACATTTTGACAGTACTCATAATGAATGTAAACTTAAACAGCAAAACATGTCTTTTTTTTTGAAATCCGATCCGTCTATTGGTAATACATCTAATGCATAGGGGCGGGGTCTCTCTTGTAGAGTCCACCATACACAACAACAAGCACAGAATAAAACATGTGGATCTTCTTGTGGAAGCGCACACCAACAAATGAGCGACAGATCTCAAAGAGGAACCAAACAAAATGCACAGTCAACTGAATTTAAACATTCAACCAGCAAGCTACTAGCGTGGGATTGATTCTCTCATTGGAGAGATTTCCCAGCTCCATCGTAAAAACTGATTAAACATTCAACAGCACAATGGGTGGATCGGCTCCTATCAAGGAATACTGCTCAGCTCTTTTAACATCAAAAACAAAATGAAAACATAAAGGCATTGTAAAATAAAATTCTATGCAATTCATTATGAGCAATATCGTAAATAAAATGATGAACCCTTAGATCTGAGCTTTTTGAACCATGCTAGGATGCCACTTTATCATACCCAAAATTTATATAAGAAAACTAAGCTATTATAGTTTTAAATAATAATTAAGATGATCAAACAATAAAACACTTGAAACAATGCAAGTGATACCAACTCCACCCCCGAGCTGGATCACTACCATGCACTAGAATGCCAATCAACACTCCCACTTGGCACTCTCTCTTAGGGTCCATAACAAGCTCAAATGATGGACTTATGAAAGAGAGAAACACTCAACATAGTTTCTCCATGCACAACATGACGTATCTCAATACACCAATATATATAGTTTTGTCGAGGTCTTCTGCCATCCCAAACAAATATTCATCCCAATCAAATATTCATCCCAATCAAATATTCAATCAATCCTTCAATCCCTCTTACAAAAATAACTAGATTACAAAAATAATGGTTTTTTGAAAATATTGTCACAAATATTAAATCAAAATAAAATAATAATGCCTTGGGGGTATCACAACAATTCAAAACTTCTGAAGTGTTAAGTTGTTTCTGGACAAAAACGAAAATTATTCCGATCATTTCAGTGTAAAATCCAGGTTCGACTCAAATAGAGCGGTGGAAAATCAGAGTCGGTTTCGATCGTGTCGGCACAAAACAAAATACAGGCCCAACATGTATCAGAGCAAAATTAAATGTGGAACATACTGTTTCGGAGCAAAATCGGGTTTTGCTTCGACAGTTTTGGTGCAAAATGGAATTATTTCCCGACTGTTTCGGCGTGAAATTTGATTTTACTCCGAAACAAAAACTTTCTAAGTGTGAAATCTTCTAAAGGAAGTTTTAACTTCTAAAAGGCTTAGAAAATATAAGGGGCCAAAATTAAACACAATATCAAAAGATAGACTCAAGATCTAAGGAGGGGCCCTAAAATCTCAAAACATTTGGGGAAGGGGTTGCAACTGCAACAGTCTATTAATGGCTCATCCGGCCCTCATTTAATTAAGATAATAGGATTTTCAACAAATGTGCTTTTAATAATAATCACGAAAATAAACTTATCCCCTATTAAACCACATAATCCTCTTCTTCCATTCTTAAAGGAAAGAAACTTAGACATCAAGATAGTGAAACTTGGCTCTCAACCATGGAAGATGATAGGACTCTTGGTCTGTTGGACACTAAAGCCTAGCTGTTAAGGCCCAGCTTCTAAAACAATTATAAGTTTTAGTTCTGAATCCTAAAACCAATTCTTTGAATCCTAAACCCAATTCTTTAAATCGCAAAATAGGGCTTCTAAGTTTTACAAGGTTAACCCACTAAAGCAATAAGATTATTCTCCCAAATATTTAAGGCGGTAGAAATGGAATCTCGGACCACGAACTTGGCATTGAACAATTAAATAGATGGTTTACTTCTCAAAAATAATTTCTTTGTCCTCCACGCAACGGAACTCAATCCTGCTATGTTTAAATAAATCGTAGCTTTACCTTCAACACAAAAGGCTTGTCTTTGGACAACTAATGGTGAGTAGCACTTGTGGCTATTCCATTCACATACCTAGAGATTAGTAATCCTCACACGTCACACTTATATATTAGGATCCAACCTCCAGGGTCATCCCTTCTCTACACATGTAGAGGGATAGCAACATACATGAGTGTGTGTGTTATAGAAAGGCAAACGAATCGACTTCCGGAGTTTCCCTTTTTTGCACACGCAGAGGGCCAGCAACATACATATATATGTATTGGTTAGACAACAAAATAGAAAGAGACGTCAAACAATAAACAAGCTATAAAATATCAAGGAGTTGCCTCCTTTTGGTTGCAATAACAAACAACTATATAATATAAAGAAGGAATAAAGAAGGGAGACAATCCTCTATGATGAGGCCAATCCTCTTCACAAATAGACAACCAACAAAACTTAAAGGAAATGATATAATCAACCTCTTTCTTGTCGAACCCAGTATTCATGTAAAAGGATTCCACTCCTCTTTAGCATTGTAGGGATTAAAAACGTTGTATTCTTTTCCTATAAACTATTCAACATAATGAAATGATTATATGTCTCCCTTAAACGATAACCGTAGGGACATATTATAAAGTTGGCGGATGCTCCTCCCCTTCTAAGAAAACACGGGCATGCTATATTGGGTTAGACGCATCACCCGAAAGAAACTTCCACACTAAACACACATTATGTGCCTATGAGATTAGAGTTGTCCCTCCACCGAATACCACTCTCCTAAATCTACCAAAAGTCATCCACTGGAAATGAACCATGAGTGCAGGAAAGCTTGAGTTGGCTCTCACCCAAGAGACCACTCTCTTGAATACACAACAAGTCTTCTATAGAAGGTGCACCATGAGTACACAAAATAGCTCTATTTGGTTCTCAATACACAACAACTCTTCCACAGAAAGCATACCATGAGTACAAAAAATATCAATTTGGATCTCCCCCAAGAGACCACCCTCTTGAATACAACAAGTCTTCCACTGAAAGCGTACCGTGAGTATAGAAAATATCGAGTTGGCTCTCCCCCAAGAGACCACCCTCTTGAATACAACAAGTCTTCCATATAAAGTGCACCATGAGTGCAGATAATATCAAGTTAGATACCCCCCAAGAGACTGCTCTAATTAATACACAACGTTTCCCCCAGGAACTCATCGTGATCCCATCAAATACTCTCGTTTGTTCTCCATGGAGAGACCACTCTCTTAATAAGTTTTCATTTCCTTTTCTTTCTTTTTTTATTATTAGATTACCAAGTCACTTCCCAATATGTGTGTGTGTGTGAGAGAGATATGACATCCCAAGGGAACTTTGACGAGGTTCACCTTTTTCCTGTTCCTTCTAAATGTATATTTAGATCTATCTTTATATTAGATGATCCTCCTTTTATCAACATATTTTACACATGGGTGATTCTAAAATACAGGAAATTACATCATGAGTTGCTCTTAGGTAATAATACTAATATTGAGATATATGCATTAGGTAATTTATATTCCCCTTCTCTTTTCCATATGAAATGGATTTCATTTCTCCCTTATACAAAAAGGCAATTTGTGCAATTTATTATTCTTTTTAAATACTAAACCATTTAGGAATCCTAGCAAGGAATTCCCCTAACTCTCATCATATAGAATAGGTGTATGCTTTTCCATTAGATTAGGATTAATAAACAAGTAAGGAATGACTTGTTTTCACTTGAGCACATAAGCTCATACACAAATTACTCGTAATTAAATTAACCTTCCAGAATCATAGGTACCAAGATGACACTTGGTCGTCATCAACTGAGTTCCCAAGGTTTCAGTATCCTTTCAACTCACTCCCCTGAGTGGATATCATTTCCCTTTTTTGTTTCCATTGCCGTGCACATTCATCCCCTAGGTATATTTCATTATTTCATCATTTACTATTTTTCATAATACATGTGATGTCATCATGCTTTAACGAGTGCATGGATCAACCAAGAAAATCAAATTGTTACAAGGTTCACTGGCAGGGCCTTGGTCTTGAGCTCCATGCCAGAAACTATTACATAAATGCATTTCATAATCGATCACAATCACGGTGGTAAGGAAGGAGGTATATTACAAGTATAATAGTTATATTGAAGAATAACTTTGAATTAAGTTCATAGGACTCCATTAAAGCCTCTCTCAATCTTTTTTATTCTCTCTTCATGAAAGCCTTATTATCTAACATATAGAAAGACTAATTAATGACAATATATCCATGTATTGAATGTGTGTCAATACATATTCAATAGGATACATCATTGTGCTTCCACTTAACACCTACCGTAATGATTAACAACTCGTCTCGCCATGACTTTATCTTGGATTCTCAATACTTTTGTCACTCCATCCGCTGCAAGGAAAAATAACCTATCATTATCCCTTTCATGTTGCGATAGGGGCTCTTAGGGAAGCAAGAATTTTTCTTTATTGGTCAATGGATATCCTTCAATATTTTTCAAAATTTATAGAAGGTTGAGGCATGGATGCCCCCTTTCCCCGTTTTTGTTCTTACTATTTGCAGAAGGATTAAGCAATATTATTAGTAAGGCTAGAAGTGAAAGAAATTTGAAAGGCATAAAAATTATAGCCTCTCTCTTTTCAACACGTCTCCTATAATTCATTGATGATTTTTTATTGTTTCATCATGGTTGGATGGAAGAATGATAGACCTTTAAAGACATATTAAATTTCTTATGTGCAACTATAGGTATGGATATCAATTCAACAAATCATTTTTTTAAAATAATGATATAGTTGAAGAGGTATTGGTAAAAATTAGAGAATTTTTCCCTTTACAAATGGACCCTCTTGAAAAAAGGTTTTGAATATCAGGGATGTTTCTTAAAGCCAAATAAATATGTTAAATAGGATAGGTTATGGCTAACTAATAAATTAAAGAAGAAAATTGGAATATAGTTCTATAAATGGATCTCACTTGGAGGAAGGTTGACTCTGTAAAAATCAATACTTGAAAGTATTCTTGTTTACTAGTTGTCACTTGCAAAAATCCCAAAATAGATTTTACATAATTTTTTCCAAAATTTATCTTAACTGGATGCCCCCATGCCTCCACCCTTTAGGATAGATCTGGAACTCTCTTTCGTTAATCTGATAGGGACAGGGTCTCCATTCAATCCCCCATTTCAAGTTGGCACCAGAATTCGTTTCAAAATAAGATTCTCAATAGGATTTGGCACCTTATCCTGGGATTCCTCATTTGGGTTGTCTGGAAAGAATGAAACATAAGGATTTTCAAGAATGAGACCAATGATATCAAGCAAGTTTGGAAAACAATAAAATATACATACATGAAACTCTGCATCAACAAACCTAGACTCAAGAAGATTTAACCTATCAACATCGGGAACAGTGTATCATGGAGAGTTGGAACCTTATCCACATAATAAAACCAACCTCGATGAAGAGCAAGCAAATCCATAGCCAGATCCTGTATTTTTGTACATGTCCCCCTAAAGTTTTCTATAAACTTAATTTTGTTGGAGCCTCAAGAGGAAACCGAGGACTAACAGACTATGGAGGGGTTTTCTGTAATGACGAGGGGAAAAATATTTGGATTTATGCAGGTTCATTTGGAATCAAACAATGCAAAAAAAACTTCAAGTTTTACTCTTTGGAGTTTGGATAGCACTTCGACTAGGGTTCAACAGGCTTGTCGTAGAGGGAGACTCCCAAATCCTTATTCATGCTATCTGCAATATCATCCATGGAACCAAGTCCAAAAAACTCTCTATGAGCTGGCATCTCATGTATGGCATGGAAGGGCTGAGTTATATAGTCCCTGGAATAGAATTTTTTATTCCCTCCCACGTTAGACATAAAGGAAACCAGTAGGTCGACTTGTTGGTAAACATAGGCATAGGTTATCAGGAAGGAGAGGTCAGCAAATCTGAGAAGGAATTATAGAACCATCCACTTAGCCATGATTGTATCTATCTGGACGAAATGGATAAACATGGCCCAAGTAGGATTCCCAACCCACATGTTTCCCACGAATGTACCACTCACCCAAAGATCATTAACGAACATTGAATGGAGGGGTAAGTGGAAGAAATGGAGGGGCAGGTGGTAACATGAAAGAATGACAGATTGAAAAATTAACTGTGTGGAAAACAAGTTGAAGAGAATGAGGTAGGGGAAAGCAAGATGGTAGTTTTCCTCAACAACCGTCTGAGGATGTAGGATGCTCAAACAATCTTCCTCTACATGATTGTTGATCATTATGGACCCTACTCATCACTCAAGTCTAGATGTTGTTCTTATGATTCCAATCTAGGAAGATGATGTTCAAGCACATAAACTAATGGTTACTCCGGTCATATTGCAAACCCACGAAGTTAGCTTCTTCAATATGAGGAAGGCGAAAGCTACCAATTCCAAGTCTGTGCTTCTTGTACACAATATTGTAAGATGTTATCTCGACGTTCTGTATCTCTTTGCAATGGTGAAAGACACGGGACGTAGTATGGTGGATATTCCAGGATAAATATTTGATATAAATAATGAGGGTTGACCAATACAACAAAGAGAAGGCATGAGAACCAAATGAGTCCGTATTATTGATGAAAAATCCTATGGGTAGGATAAATCTCGGGACATTACGAGAGCCAAACAAATTGCTCATTTTTATCAAGATAAGATTTTTGGGAAGGAAAGGAAAGAAATTGAATATATGGAAGATGACATCAGGATTGATAAGGATTTCATCCTTGAGACCCAAAGGTTCAAGGAATTTGAAGGATGGGTTCTCAAACTTGAGGATACCAGGGGTAGGCTCGTCCTCTTTAAGACCTCTACTGGTCAGTTAAATCCCTCCCAAGAAAGACAATTACAGACAAGGGAGGTACCTATGGGGATATACTGGGCTAGCTGGATGAAATCCACTCACTTGTCAGCATGTTCAGAGATTTCCATTACAAGATGTAAGTAATTGAGGCCAAACATAATCTCCTGGCTCAGTCCATGGGATTCAAATTCAAAATAATTACGGTGGTAGAGGAGCCTCCTGCACCAGTCCTAGCTCAGCCTCCAGTGCTTGCTCCAACCAAGCCTCGGTTCATAAATATGTGGGATTATGATGGCCAAGGTTCTCCTCCTGGAGGACAGACCCAAGGGTCATACACCCCTCACCCCCCAAAGTTTTGATGGGTCTTTCATGAGTATCTCTTTTTGTTTTATACTAAATCCTTTTAACATGGTTTTGCATATGTCTCTGAGGTCTCTAGATCTCTACTATTATGTTGTTCTTGGCTAGCTAGTTATATTTTAAACAAAGCTACATTATGCTATCTACAGTTATTAAGCTCCATATTCACGCATGCTACTTGTAGCTCTGGAGTTGTTTTATTTTCCTATGGGAGGAGCACTTGAGAGCTGATTATTTGCACTCTATGTATTTTTGTTGTATATTAATATAATAGAAGGAACCACCTTCTTTACAACAACAAAAAAAAACCAAAAGGTATTTAGTTTTCTATGGTCTGGTAGAAAAGAGAAGGAAGGTATTCATTTGGTAGATGGAATAAGATAGCTACTCCAAAAAAGGATGGAGGTTGGGGTTCAAAAAACATCTTTTGGTTTAGTCAGGCTATGGCCATGAAAATCCTTTGGAGGGGACTTTTTGGAACAAGACTTTGGAGTAAAGTATTTCAAGCTAAATATCTCAAGAACAAATATGTTGAAGATAGGATCCGAGCTATCTCAAAAACAAATTATGCTACATCAAACACTTGGAGGGGATTTGTAGATGTGTTTCCTCAAACCGGTTTATGCTAGCTTGGAAGGTTGGAAATGGTCACTCTATTCTAGTTAGGGAATACCCATATATCAGTGGGGATAGTAACTTTAGACTCTCTCAAGATCTGAAATCTATGCTAAGATCAAAAGGTATATTTTTGTTAGCTCAAATAACATGTACTAGAACTCTTTTTGGACAGTATTGGATTAATGGATCATAATTGGAGTTGGAAGGTGCTTTAGAGCAGGAGTGGAACAAGTATATAATATGTCTATATCATTGTGGTATTATAATATTTGAAAATGTTGATCAAATCAGATGGCCTTGGAACACAAAAATTGGTCAAGTAAATGCTAAACTAGCATATGAAGCTATTTCCTTTCTACATATGGAAGGCACAGATAAATGGTGGTACATGTATCTTTCAAAGTGGATTTGTCCCACAAAAGTTAAATTATTTACACAGACTTGTGTGTTATAAAAGTATAAGCTTTCACAAGGAATACTATAAAGCTCCAAAGTTTCAATCAGATAGAATTATTCCGACACAAATTATTCTTATGGATTTTCCTATAGGACATTTCGATGGGGCTTCACAAGATGGTATTTGTGGATCTGGTATGACAATTAGAGTAAGAGTTAATCATATTTTTAAAATGTGGATGGGATGTGGATGTGGTACTAATACTAGGGCATAAGTGATAGCTCTGTGGGTCTTGTTATCTTTTGCATTACATAAAAGAATTTTCTGGAATTCATGTGTTTGTTGATTCAAAAGTTCTTCTTATAGACTAGGTAAATGATAACATATTTCTCCAGGTGGCTTCTCTTGAACACTGGTTGAAAAGGATTGGATAGCTCAAACCATCCTTTCATAATCTTGTTTTTTCTCATGTCTCCAGGGAATTGAATGAGGAAGTTCAATTCCTTTCAAAGTGGGCACTTAGGGAGGAGGAAGGTGTTCTCTTTTATGAGGAACTGCAGAATAATTTAGTGATTTCACATGCCAATGTTCAGCTATATGGATAATTCCATTGTCGTTTTGTGAGTTTTTGTTATGTTGGAAGAGTGTAATAGTTATAGAACCCATTTTGTCTTTTGAAGGGTCTGTTGAAACTTTGTATTTACTTTGTATTAAGGATATGTTATGCTCAGATGAGGATATGGTATGCTCAAATTTTTCAAAAAGTAAATTTTCTTATGTCAAAGTCTAATTCTAGACTTATAAAAAATGCAGTCTAGAAAATACGTTGATATGCTAGTATTTTGTTGGCTATATATATATATATTGCATTGTAGCTTTTTCTATATTATCTAGCTATGTGTATTTTTTTTTTACAAAAGTGGATAGTATAATTATTATGTAGATTTTTTTAATTAAGATGTTTTTTCTAAGTATGTGGTGAATTCAAAATGATTGAAATCATGGACTCCATATATAATGATATACATATTAGTGTAGATGGATTTGTATTATAACATATTTATTGACACGTAAGTGATTAATCTTATTTGAAATAAAATAGTTTTTAAACAGTAATGGTTGCTTGTATTTATATCAAAAAGGAGGATGTGACATGAACACACATCCTTGAATTACATTTGATAGCTTCATAGAAAAAAACATGTACACATAGTTCTTTACAATGCTCAAAATCATGAGTTTCTGCGCCCCTAGGAACTACAAAAGGACAATTTTTTTTGCTATAGTAAATTCTACAATATTTGCCTAACAACACAAGACACTTAAAAGGAATTTACATAAATTAAAAAAACAAAAGGTCATAGCCATTACAGGCCTTATTATTCCCCTTCTTGAGTGTTATCCTGATGATCTTCAATATCTTTGCTTCCTTCATCATAACCACTTCCATTCTGCATTTGATCAACCCCTGAAGGACTATCACTATGATCTTTGTTGCATGCTTACATTGGATTATCACTTTTAACTTGCACTATACTGCCAACCTATGTGAATTCATACAACCCATGAATCTGAATGATACTCTTTAAAATTTTGTTTTCTTCCTCATAGATCTCGACTTTTCCTTTCAGGACTATGTTTTCTTCTTCACAGTTCTTTACATTTCCTTGCAAGCATTCTATTTCTATGTCTTCCATGACAATTTTAGCTCAAAGATTGACCAATTAAACGTCTTGCATTTGAAACTGAAATTGAGAGATTGCATTATTCTTGTTGATATTAACCCTTAAATCTCGAAACTGCCTCTCCAATCCATTGATTATTCTTGTTAAAAAATATTGATCATTTCCATTCCTCCCTTCTCTAGCCAAAGGGTCGATTTTTTTTAAAGGGTAGTTGAAATGAGTTACAATTGTTTCAAGATTATTCGAGTTATGAAGACTATAACCCATAAAAAACACGATTCTAAAACTCAAAGTCCAAATACTTATGAGGAAACAAGTATTGACATCTAGAGTGACAAGACTACTTCCCTCCAAAGAACAAAGCTCAATAATATAAGCACTTCTCTTTTCTATTTTCCAAAAATCACTCCAACAAAGAAGAACTATATTGAGAATTTGCCAGAGACTCATAATTCTTACCCAATATATATGCAACACTTGATGAAGAAATTCCCTCTGATCTTGAATTTTCTCCAACTGACACTAAAACCATTGAGAATACACATATGGTGCACCACTTCTAAGTACATGAAATACCTCACTACCAAGAAACTTCAAGAGAGTGAAACTTAGAAGTACTCCAATTTGGCATAGATAATCGCAGCCCTGAATTCCATAAAGAGCACATAAATTTTGATAATGAATTCTGCTTTCATCATCTTCCATATTTTGGTACAAGCCATCAAATTTGTCCATCATGTATACATAATTGGGCATATCAAATTCACTGCTCTCACGCTCGGGAATAAGAACCTCATCAATTGACTTGTTGCTCAATAAATTCCAAACCCTTAACTCCATCATTGTACCGTTGTGCATGCATTTCAACTATCACTTGTAGGACTAATCACATGTATCCATTAATTTGGTATTAATCCATGTTGTTGGTTTGAAAACCAAAGTTTTGAGAAGTTGTTGCACCATAGGAAGAGATTAAGGGATAAGGCAATGACCAATATCTTCCCCTCCTATTAAGAGGTTACCTTGCCCAAGATTACATGCCACTTTTCCTTGTCTATCAGCTTGGCAGTTGAAGGCTTTGAGAGCATGATAAACTTTGACACCTTCAAAGTCCGTTATTAGTTGAAAGAGCCTCCACATTATGTTTCTTAGAGGCCCATATCTTGGAATCTTCTTTGCCACTAGATTCTGAATTATGGCCATTGAATCTCCCACTATGGTTATGAATCATATATTACCTTGGGGTCAATGCAAGTGCTATGAATATTTAATTAATATTATTATTTATATATTAAATATATTATTAGGTTAATAAGCGAAAGGGTGTAACCCTTCGCTATTCTTGCTCAAGCCCTATAAAGGCGAGCTTATTGTAATTATCATCATCAATCAATATATTATTATCATTTATCTCAAATATGGAAGACGGTCTCGTTTCTTAACCCTTAACCATACACGGTTAACTTAGTGAACGGATACGTTCACTGCATTTGGTATCAGAGCTCGGTTTCGGCTCCTTCAACCTGAGCTCGGATTCGGCTCCTCCTACTATCGAGCTCGGTTTCAGCTCACATATCCTCACTCTCTCCTCGGTTCAGCTCTTCATTCTCATCACTCTCCATAACCATCGTTGCTACACCACCTTCTCCTCGTCTCCCTCGTTTCCCTCGTCCCCCGCTACTCCTCACTCCCTTCTGCGCCGCCTTTGCTCCACGTGAGCCCTCCAGCGCCATCCTCTCCTGCGCGCTCCTCCAGCGCCACCCTCTCCACCTCGCACGCTGGCTCCTCATCCCATCTCATCTACCACCTCCCCCACTGTTCACCTCCCCGTTGCTCATCCTCCAGCACCACTTCCATCCACCCTCCCCGATTCTAGCATTCCCATCCTCCCGTAGCTTCCCTCCCACAGCCTGCGATTACCTCCACGCTCACGTGCCTCCCTGCTACACATTCCCCCCCATTCCTCCTCTTCCCTCCGCCCATTCCTGCGTCTGCATCCTCCATGCCCCTCCACTTCCCCTTTGTTCGCCAGCTCCTGCATCCATCACACTCGGCCCTCCTTCCTCCGCCGCCAGCTCCTACGTCCACCACTCCCCACAACTCGCCCTCCCAACCACCCCTCCTCCGCGTCCAAATTCCTGCCAACCTCTCTTCCCGCTCTCCTATGATCACCCTTCACCCCACCTCACACACCCTATCACCATACCTGCCACACTCCTCCCTTCTGCCACACCCTCCGCTGCAACCGCCGTTCTCTCTCCCTGCCATCTTCCCTCCGCGTTTCCATTCCCACGTATGCCCTACAAAAAAAACAAATCAAAATTAATAAAACAAATATTATTATAATAATATAATATTATTACATAATATTTTAATTTTATTAAAATTTTCCACTCTATAATAAATATTTAAATATAATATTTATTATTTTATTATAGTGATTATTATTGCTATAATAATAATTATTAAGTCACCATTTTTCCAAGACCTTTTAATTGTTTCTCACTATTACATAAGCCAAAATTGGGCCCAAATATTCACCTCCCCACACCAGATCAAGAACCAACCATGGCGGAACTAAGAGAACAAATCGAAAAAATGGAGGAGGACATCAAATCCCTTGTTGCCAACCAAGAAAAATTCAAAGAAGAAACGAAAAATCACAAGGCACTTAAGAAAGGAATTAAAGAAGATGTTGTTCTAGTACTAGGAAGAAAACTTGATGACAAAGTAGACATCATGCATGAGAAAAAAAATAGTTAGATAACAAGATGTGTGCGATGACAATGAACATAAGCACCATGGCACAGAACTTGAGCATGATGACACATACCCAGAATACCATAATGGAAATGTTACAAAAACTAAGGTCTAATACAAACCATATCAGTAACTCAGATATGTTGGACCACTATGTCAACAAAAATGAGAGTAACAAAATTGATCAAGACATTAAACAAGACAAGGAAACTAAATATCGTAGGGATGACCAAAATACCAATAATATTTTTGATAAAGATGAGCTCAACCAAGATCATAATGAGATTCAAGCCAGTATCATTGACAATAAGGACGATCCATATAATGACAAAAGATGGAACCTACAATATGCAAAGGAATCCAAGTCAAAGGAATCAGATATCGTAGATTCATCTTCTACCTGAACTCTTCTACCACCCTGGAGAAACCTAAATGCAACACTATCAGGTGACTTTGAGTGTGAGAAGCCTCACAAAACGCCACTTCTCGAGATAACTTGTAAGGATAATAAAATGAAAAAATTACGTGATGACATCCTAAATATCGTAGGACAAGCGACTTCTAAAACAAGGCTTGATATGGCCAGTCACAAAAATACTCGTATTCATGTACAAGGAAAATGGGATAACAATAATAAACATAATGGAGTACAAATTCAAGTTACAAATGAAAGGAAGATGACAAGCTATTGCGTAAATACCAAGCATATACCTAATACCAGCTCTAAAAAAGACATAAAGGAAGTAATGACATTGTTTCAACACAAAACGAGAATGAAAAGACGTCAACAATAATCTAAGCTTTGAGGACAAAGCTTTCCTAAGCGGAAGGCAATGCTATGAATATTTAATTAATATTATTATTTATATATTAAATAGATTATTAGGCTAATAAGCGAAAGGGTGTAACCCTTCACTATTCTTGCTCAAACCCTATAAAGGCAAGCTTACTGTAACTTTATCATCATCAATCAATATATTATTATCATTTATCTCAAATATGGAAGACGGTCTCGTTTCTTAACCCTTAACCGAACACGGTTAACTTAGTGAACAGATACGTTCACTGCAGCAAGCTAATGAGAGTCACTTTTGGTGCGTTAGATGCAATAGAAAACTGAAAAAATCAGGCATCCCTCAACTTACTTGGATTTTTTGAGATACCTACGCAAAATATCTTGCATTGAGTAAAAAAGATGAAATGTAGGAAATTGAATCACGTTTCCGAATATATAACTTTTATGTATTGATTTGCATATCTATGTCAAGTTTCATTTTTCATAACAGACACGTTTTATTTTTCAGGCAAATGATAAGGTATATGGTTTTGTGGGTGCGGCCTTTGAGGGCCTAAATGATGGAATCAAGCTACAAAATAGGCATGCATGTAGAGAACATATAGCACTAGTGCGCAATTATTTTTCAAAAATTAAATTAGTAATTTTCTATTTTTTTTATAATTGTCTAAGTGATTAAACCTCGAAAATAGTACATCTTTTGTGGATGCAACCTTTGAAGGTCTTAAGGCAAAAATCATGAAATGGGGTTTTGATAGAGTGTGGAGGTTAGTGTCTACTTGTGCACCGTACAATTTGTTTTTGAAATGATAAAGAATTGAAAAAGTTATGGAAGAAACACTAACAGTGTGTTTCACGAGTTAAGGAGGTAGGACACAAAAGAAATTGAAAGAAAATAGGAAAAATTAATATTTTAAAATAAAAGTTACATATTTGGAATCTGCAGAAAAAATGCTATTTGTGTTTAAGATTTCGTAAAAAATGACTGTGTGTAGCATACTGTAATGGGTGGCTAAACACAGGCTTCTCCAGAAACTGGAAGAAATATACCCAATTAGCTTTGGTTTATCATTACCATAGCACAGGTTTGGTATTACCGAAGCAAACTCCAAAGCATACACATAGGATTATGGTTGACATGCGAGCAAGTGAGTCGGCTTGGTTTAAGATCTAACAAACACGAGCGCGTTCTGTTTAAATTCAAAAAATATTGTCGTGCTTTTAGAATTTCATAATGCGAACGTGTTATATAACTACATAACGTGTGCGTGCTATATAACTACATAATGCGTGCGCATTATGTAGTGCAAAAACGCGCTAGCATTATGTAAACTATAAAATATATGTTTAATACTTAAGAGGGGGTGGGGAAGACTTAAGGGCATTTTTGGTTAATATTTGAGAAGGGGTGGGGAAGGGTCAAGGGAATCTATGGTTAATATTTTTAATAGGGTGGGAAAGGGTCAAGGGATTAGAAGGATGTTGGAAGCTTGAGTGGGGAGAGATGAAGGGAATGAGAATATGATGGGCTACAGGGGTGAAGGACATTGGATATTGAGAGCACTATTAGGAGTAGAAGAGGTTCTGAAGAGGTATAGGGTTAGAAGTTGAAAGTGAGACTTGAGTGACAAGGGGGGGTGGATGGAGGCAAGAGTGATGTGAAAGAGAAAGAAAGAATACAAGGGGGGGAGAGACATAGAGCGAGGGAGGGAGAGGGAAAATGGGGAGGAATGCATTTAGAGGGAGTGAGAGATAGATGGGGATAGAAGGAAATAAAGAGATATGAAGGGAGGGACAAAAAGTGTTGGTGGGAGACATGTAGGGAGTGGTGGCGATGGAGAGAGAGAGAGAGAGAGAGAGACAAAGAGAGAGAGAGAATATGAGAGGAGGGGGAAGGGACATAAAGTGAGAGAGAGAGAGAGAGGGAGTGATGGAGAGATGTGGATAGGGTGAGGGAAAGATAACATGAGGGAGGGATAGAAGGTGAGAGAGAGAGCGAAGTGGTGAGAGAGGGAGGGAGAGAAGGTAGGGTGAGGGATGGAGGGAGAAAGGTGGAGACAGATATGGATGGAGGGGGAATGGGTTTGAGAATGGAAAATGACATAATGTGTGTGTGTGTGTGTGTGTGAGAGAGAGAGAGAGAGAGAGAGAGAGAAATATTGATGGTTGGGGAGAGATCTAGACTAGAGGGAGGTGTGAGCGACAAAGAAAGTGGGAGGTTGTGTGTGTGTGTGTGTGATATGGAAGGAGGAATCGGTGGGGTAGCAGGGACAAAGATGGTGTAAGGGAGAGAAAGCGACATAGAGGGAGGGAGGTAAAGGGAGTGAGGGACAAATCCAGGGATAGATCTAGAGAAAGAGATACGGAGGGAGGGTTACAAGGTGAGAGAGAGAGGACAGGGGGAGGGATAAAGCCACATAGGGGTAGTGATTAAGGGTGAACGAAGGGAGAGAGTGCTATAGGGACCTAGATAATTGCGAAGATAAAGAGAAGGTGGATACCCTCCTCCTAATCATCTTCATCACCATCACCATCATCTTCAACATCTTCTTCATCATCACCATCATCATCATCATCAACATCTTCATCATCATTGTCATATCTAGGTTCCTCATCAACATCTCCATCATCATCATCTTCCTCATCATCATCATCATCATCATCATCTTCATCACCATCACCATCATCATCAACATCTTCATCATCATCACCATCATCATCATCAACATCTTCATCATCATTGTCATCTCCCCCTTCCTCATCAACATCTCCATCATCATCATCTTCTTCAATGTCATCATCATCATCTTCATCACCATTACCATTATCATCAGCATCTTCATCATCATCACCATCATCATCATCATCAACATCTTCATCATCATTGTTATCTCTAGGTTCCTCATCAACATCTCCATCGTCATCATCATCTTCATCATCATCATCATCATCATCATCATCTTCATCACAATCACCATCACCATCATCATCAACATCTTCACCATCATCATCACCATCATCATCATCACCATCATCATCAACAACAACATCTTCATCATCATTGTCATCTCCCCCTTCCTCATCATAATCTCCATCATCATCATCTTCTTCATCATCATCATCATCATCATCTTCATCACCATCACCATCACCATCACCATCATCATCAACATCTTCATCATCATCACCATCATCATCAACATCTTTATCATCATTGTCATCTCTAGGTTCCTCATCAACATCTCCATCATCATTATCATCATCATCATCATCATCATCATCATCTTCATCACCATCAGCATCAGCATCACCATCATCATCAACATCTCCATCATCATCTTCTTCATCAACATCATCACCATCTTCTTCATCAACATCATCATCATCTTCATGACCATCACCATCACCATCATCATCAGCAGCAACATCATCATCTTCATCATCATTGTCATTTGTAGGTTCCTCATCAACATCTTCTTCTTCTTCATCATCTTCTTCTTCTTCATCATCATCATCATCATCATCTTCATCACCATCATCATCTTCATCACCATCACCATCATCATCAACATCTCCATCATCATCACCATCATCATCATCATCATCATCATCATCATCAAAATTATCATTATCATCATCATCCTCATCCTCATCATCATCATCGTCATCATCACCATCAACATCTCCATCACCACCACCACCATCATCATCTTCATCACCATCATCATCATCATCAACATCTTCATCATCACCAACATCATCATCATCATCATTGTCATCTCCCCTTTCTTCATCAACATCTCCATCATAATTATCTTCATCATCATCATCTTCGTCACCATCACCATCACCATCATCATCAACATCTCCATCATCATCATCTTCTTCATCAACATCATCATCATCTTCTTCATCTCCATCATCATCATCTTCATGACCATCACCATGACCATGACAATCATCATCATCATCATCAACATCTTCATCATCATCATCATCTCCATCACCATCACCATCATCATCACCATCATCATCATCATCAACATCATCATCAAAATTATCATCATCATCCTCATCATCATCATCTTCATCATCATCATCATCATCACCATGGTCATCTCCATCTCCATTGTTGACACTCAATAAAAAAATTTGGTTAATTATCTTCTGACGACATTGATGGTGCAAAAATAGATCAGTTTGCATAAGGGAGGTTTCAAACTTGGTCAAGAAAAACATCTTTGTCCTCGGGCGTACAAAAGATGGAAAAACTTTATGTTTTCATGAAAAACCTAAGGCCAAAAATCACGAAGAAAGAGGTTTGATATTCTAAAGACAAAAGCTAAGTATGGAGAAGGATTTTCACAATTTAGGCATAGTTGGAGGTTTCATGAAGAGGAAAAGCTTCAATATTATATTTTCTAAAAGTCAAAGCTTTTTGAAGGTTTTCGATATTTTAATTTTTTAACCCAAAAATAAATTTTATGAAGTAAGGAGACTTTATAAAAAAAAAAGGGGTTTATTGTATTCTTTATATTGGGTCAAAGTTTCGAATAAAAATTGGAGCAAAATTTATGCGCGCCCAACACCAAGGGCTCATCACGGGACCAAGTGCCAAGCCTTGAGGGCCCTAATATAGCCCAAGCCCACATTCTACAAAGGATACTTTGATTTTTATAATAAGCCCGAATGCTGATTAGAAAATGGAACAAAAGAAATGATGCTCAGCACCGAGGGCTTTTCAAAGGACCGAGCGCCAAGCCTTGAAAGCCCTACATTTCTCATATCTTCCATCATCCGCGAGCCTACCAATCCGTTGATAATTGATATATATTGGAGGCATTGGGGTATATAAAGAGTAAAAAGAAATGATTCGCTGTGCGTGTGGGATAGAGACTCCAGAAATTAGAAATGAGAATCGCAGATGTCTTCCAAATGAGGAAGTTATTGTCGCGGGTTAATTCATCAACTTGTAGAGTTTTTAGAAGGCATGATTTCTTTCTGTTTCTGTCTGAAGTAGCTAGGGTTTTGATGAATATTACATCAAGAACCTCTGAGCATACCAGAGTGCAATAGATCAACGATCGGATATCAGTCTCAATGGAATACCTTTCGACTTGTCAAACTATATGGTGAAAAGTATTAAGAATTTAATTTCAAATTGAACGTTTTGAGAAAGAAGCTGCTGAGATGAATAAAAGGTCATTCAAGTATGCTTGGGTTCTTGACAAGCTCAAGGCTGAACGTGAACATGGTATCACAATTGACGTTGCACTTTGTAAGTTTGAGATAACTAAATACTACTGCACTGTGATCGACGCTCCTGGCCATCGTGATTTCATCAAGAACATGATTACCGGAAACTCTCAGGCTGATTGTGCAGTTTTGATTATTGACTCAACAACTGGAGGTTTTTGAGGCTGTTATCTCCAAGGATGGTCAGACTAGAGAACATGCCCTATTGGCGTTCACCTTGGGAGTGCGGCAAATGATTTGCTGCTGCAACAAGATAGATGCCACTACTCCTAAGTACTCAAAAAGTCGCTATGCCCTTGACCAGGTTTCAGAGCCCAAGCGTCCTTCAGACAAGCCTCTGAGGTTGCCTCTTCAGGATGTTTACAAGATTGGTGGTATTGGGACTGTGCCAGTTGGTCGTGTGGAAACCGGAGTCATCAGGCCAGGTACGATTGTTACCTTTGCCCCTACCGGGTTGACCACAGAAGTTAAGTCTGTTGAGATGCATCATGAAGCTCTGCTGGAGGCATTGCCTGGTGACAATGTGGGATTAAATGTGAAGAATGTTGCTGTTAAGGATCTCAAACGTGGTTATGTGGCATCAGATTCCAAGAATGATCTAGCCAAGGAAGCTGCCAATTTTACCGTGCAGGTTATTATTAACAAATTGGAAATGGTTATGCACCCATGTTGGATTGCCACACTTGCCACATTGCAGTCAAGTTAACAATCTATTGTGGCATCGAATAAGCTATCCTGTTAGACACCATTTGGCTATGATCGTGAGGGATTATCACATGCAGAAACGAAAACGAAGCATAGATAGACCGATCTAAGGTCCACGTTCACTCCGCATTACAAAAGTGCTCGGTATATAAGGAATAATTCCTGCGCGGGAAAAAAACCACTATCTAATGTGTCCATTTCTAATACATCCGCATATATGAAAAATTGTATTGCAAACCACTCAACGCCCGTGCGGATACCATCCATTGAAAATGTTATAAAAGGGAAAATTGCCCCTTTCTTTTTGCATTTTTAATGTTTTAATATGACCGAGTTGCCCAGCCCTCGGAAACCCTAACGCGCTTCATCAAAATGAGTGAGATATTTGTGGCGAGCTGGAGAAATACACTACAAACGTTTGCTGCAGGGTTTTTCTGAGTTTTCATATTCAGCATGATAGAATTTTCTAGCACAGAAGTCTCAAAGCAAAGAAACCGTGTGCCCGTCTTCACACCTATACACAAGCCAAGCTTCAGCTATCATTTGCAAAATTGTATACACCGAGAAATATACAGCCGCGAAAGTTTGGATAAAAATAGGGTATTCTCCTGGAGCAACCGATAGTACCAACAGAAGGGCTCGATATCAAGTTATAAGAGGCATGATAATATTGTTTTCTGAATGTATTCCATCAAATTTCGGGAGCTGTTGGATGCCAGTGAAGCAAATGGTCGTAGGAATGTTACAGGGTTTCTTCCATTGGGTTGTTTAAAAAATTTGAAGCTTAAGAGGACACGAAGATCTTTAAAAAGTCCCGGAGGTCGTCAAATTTAGAAGGTTGGCCAATCGCATCCAGATTATAAGATTTGACGTGGGATATGTATCTTTTCTGCACGACATTAGTGGTTTCCGGTGATTTTAGTAGCATATCAACTCCAGTTTTGGGCAAGGCACGTTTGGACAACACACTCAACAGAAATAATAATTACAACACCTCAACCTGTAACGAATCCATTTGGAACTCTTACGGCAATATCTCAGATGTCTATTGGCCATAGAGCTGAAGAAGCTGCTATAGTATATGAGCATGGTGCGGATATTGAAACCCTTACGCTTAAAAATTTGGCATTCATGTTACTACACAGAACTAAAGATACAGGAATTGGTCGCCAAAGAACATGCAGAGCTAGGTTATTGCCTCCGAGTTAAGGATTTTGTGGTTGGTAGGAGAAGTTATGGTTCTGTGAATTTTTGGGGAAACTGATGTGAAGCGTCCAGATTGAGTGTTATTCAGTTTAACAAATACAAACATGAATGAAAGCAAAAAGCCACCTGCAGTTCAAGGATGAGATGGCAAAACATGTGGCAATCGAAAGATAGACAGAATTGAGGAATTTTCGAAGTTTTTTCAACAGCCGGGGATTCTTTGCAGCCAATCTCGATTTTCATGATACGAGTCTTACTTGTCTATTATTATTGTAAATCTTTGTTTAAATATTAGTTTCAAGTTTTAAAGAATTTATTTAAAAGAAAGTTATCTTTAAAACAACGCAGTTAGGGTTTGCTCAAGGAGCATTTTTTTTGTATAAATTATACATTTTACAACAGGAAAAGGGTTGGATTTTCAGTAAGGAGAAACCCATTCTGGGTGTTTTGAAGGGCTTCAGAAGTTAATAAAGATCTCAGAATTGAACAGATTTTTCTTCAAAGATTCATGTGTTGTTTAAAATTGCAGTCTGTACCATTTCCTTTCTCTACTTGTGCAAGTTTATTTTCTGCGTTATTCCTTTCATTATGTCGTTTTCTTCTATGCTTAGATGAACGTTCATAATAGATTGAGATTCATGTTTCTATGCCTCGATTTATTCGCTTCTGAGCATCCATTTATTTCTCTAAAATTAGCAGTGGATTCATCTGAAAATTGATGCCCGTTGTTAATGGACTGTCTTTATTTCTTTCCCTATCACCTGGAGAAATCTTATTGACTGTAATAAGACAGCTATCTTTCCTTTGTATGAAAATATTTGTTTAACTGTGGGTCCATATATTTCTGTTTTCTCGACTCCATTGCCCAATGGTATCCTGTTCATGTTGATCTAGCCACCTCATTAAAAATCCTTAAGTTTTTATTTATTTTACAAATTGGCCCTTGAGTTTCATTGTCAAACTGCTGTCGTGGTGTTATTGGATGGCAGATTTGCCGAGAGAGCCCTCTCTGGCTGAAGGAGGCCAACTTTCAGTCTAAAGATTGGTTTGAAATAGGTTACCTCGGGTTTCTTTGATACAGCCCAAGGAAAATCTGAGTGCTAACATTTTGGCGCCGTTGCCGGGGAACGAGGGTTTCATTTTCCCTGGGTATGAACGACAAAGTTTTCAGTTTTGATTGTTGATGGTGAACAACGATCAAACATCAGTAAGGCTGTACATCTTTCACCTGGCGACTCCATCCTCAAGAATCCAAATTTCAGTGACTCCATTGGCGGCATGATCCAGAATCAAGCTTTTAAAGAGAACCGACAAACTCCGCTGGGAAATGAGCTCATTGTGAAGACATGGAAAGGCATGATGAAAAGACAAGGTACTCAAGTTTCAGTTTTCTCCAAGACATATTATCCTTTCTTGTAAATCTTTTCCTGTCTTTTCCTAAGCTCGGCAAAAGAATTTCTCATTGTTTACTATATTCGAAAAAAGACCATAGATTTACTCCTGTATACCCTTCTTTAGAAACTGAAAATGTGTCTTCATTCTATACATATGATGTCGATCAAGATCTTTTACTTAAACCGCATGGCTGCAAGGATCAGCCTTATGAACCTCATGATACCAAAGCTGATAATACATCCTCTCTACATAGTTCAGTTTCTTCCAATATCCAAAATCGATACCGACCACTTCACCTACCTCATGTTCTCCATGATTATCCTCCTAAATACCATAAATACCTTCCTAAATTTGATGGAGAAATCGAAGGCCTTACTGCTGAGAAACATCTTCAAGGTTTTGAAAATTTTCTGGATCTGTTTGAAGTGGATCAGGATGATGTTTGTATGAGGATTTTTGCTCAAACTTTCCAGGGAGATGTGAAGAAATGGTTTCGCCATTTACAGCCAGAGTTTATAGACACATGGCAGGGGTTTTCTGATGTCTTCTTGAAGTTTTGGGGTAAGAGGAGGTCATGGGACTTAGTCCTTTCAGAATTTTACTCTATGAGGGTGCAGGAAGGGGAATCCTTATCCAGTTTCAACAGGAGGTTTTCCAGCGCCTATTATGATATGCCGAAAGAAATTCATCCCCTAGAGAATGCTGCCAAGTTACATTATGTATCTATTTTTCATTCTGATTTCTCTTTTCTTCTCTTGGAAAGAAAGCCCTCCAGTTTACAACATATGTTCGTTGATGCTTTAGAAGTTGAAGATAATCTTAGAATGTCCAGGAAATTATCGAGCAAAGAAAATGATGAGAGGATTGAAGAAGAATTTGGGTTCGAAGAGAAGTATGGACAAGGAGAAATGGTTTGGCATTCCAGTGGTTCCCGTAACAAACAAAGAGATGATCAGCCGGATGATGTGCTAGAAGAAGGTAACTCTGACTTGTTTTATGTCAATTACAATCAGCCGACTGAAATTTCTGTTAATGATGGTTTCAAAGAAAATTTCAGTCCACCTAAGTTTGATAAGTATGAAGAAGATTGTTTGGATATGGCTCCGGCTGAAAACTTTATAAGTCCCAGGGCAGTTAGTGAAGAAAATTTGATCACTATCCATGATCAAACATCTGAAAATCAAAATGCTGAAAGTTATTATCTACCCCTCTGTTATGCTTCATTCGAACTGATAAAACAAAAAATTAAGGCTTCTAATCAAAAACAGAAATCTATGATGGAGAACTCCATAAACTTTTTTGAAAGTGGAATTAAAGAAGAAGAAGAACAAGTCTGTCATCATGCCCAAAAAGCTGGAGTTTGCCATAAGGTAGAAAAGTGCCAAACAGAAAACCAGGTCTCCATTTCGCATTCTGAAATTTTGTATCAAGAAGAGTCTATTGAACTTGATGTCATTGAAAAATTTAATGATGGTTCTGTTGTTTTTGATGAAGAAGGGCAAGTTTTAAATTCTGAATTTTTGAATGAAATTGATGATGGCCTTTGTATCTTTTCTCCCGAGTCGGATAAGAATTTTCTTCAGTCTTGTCAGTGGTCTTCTCATTCAGAAGAAGGGCTGATAAGTTTCTCTCCATGTGACACTATTTCAGAAGCTGTGGGTCTAGAGAACTCTATCTTATTTGATTCACCTAAAAAACAATACATCAGTACTTCTCTCGGAATACAAGAAACAGAACATGCCTCAGATAATGCTGCTGATTTTTCCTTAAACAAGAAAGGCGGACGCCTCCATAGTATTTCCAAAATTTCTCCTCTATCTGAAGATGAAATAGATCAGCTCCTGAAAGGTCATATTACAGCTCCTATAATGTCAGACCTGCATTGTTCACACAGTCCAGGGTATGTAAGTGAGACTTCTTCCATTTTCAAGCATGTAAATCTAAATTTAAACATTGACAGTTATGACGATCCTTTGAAGGAACCTATTTATGATGATGATTCTCCGCCAAGGGATCAACTGTTAGACACCATTTATTTCCATCAAGAAGATAGGGTTGACATGATTAAGGATCTTGAAGGATGTTTGTTGTTTGAATATGTTTTGGATAATGATGTGGATAAGTATAAAAATGGGATAGATGGCATACCAAAAAGGGAAACAGAGCCGCTCATGCTTGAGGAGGATGCAGTCAACACTCAGGTATTAGAATATCACGCTCCCCAATTCACTTTCATCAATCCACAGTTGAATAGTCGTGCGGATGAACTTGAAAGGGATATTTGCATTCTTGCTGAATCTCAAGACGTGATAATATTTCAAACTATTGAAGATCCTTATGCTAATTTACTACAGTCTGAGGGGAAAATGAATTTTCTTATATTTTTGGGACATGAACTCATTATCAAAGAATGTTTGGAGTGGTTTGTTTTATGTTTTCTTTACTCACTCGAAAAGAATGCCAGCCATAGTAGAGCAAATGGTCAGTTGTTAGATTGGCTTCATTGGCACTTTTGTGTCATTTGATTCAGCAGTCACGTTTCAACAGAGTAGGGTAGGTAGGAGGAATAAGTTTGCCCGGCAAACATTTTTTTTTCAGTATGTACAACGTTGTTTTCAGTTTAATTCCGGCATGTATGTTTCAGTGTTCAGCAGTTATCGGTTTTCAGCTACAGTTTTTGGATGGAGGACTGGATGCAGGATGCAGGATACAGGTTACAGGTTGCAGTTTTCAGGATTGGGAGCCGCCCAATGGTTAGGCACATGGTCTACGGTGTTCTTTGCTGCCTCGCTGGGAGGACGACATCCCCAGTAGGAGCCAGTTGTTGACACTCAATAAAATTTTTTGGTTAATTATCTTCTGACGACATTGATGGTGCAAAAATAGATCAGTTTGCATAAGGGAGGTTTCAAACTTGGTCAAGAAAAACATCTTTGTCCTCGGGCGTACAAAAGATGGAAAAACTTTATGTTTTCATGAAAAACCTAAGGCCAAAAATCACGAAGAAAGAGGTTTGATATTCTAAAGACAAAAGCTAAGTATGGAGAAGGATTTTCACAATTTAGGCATAGTTGGAGGTTTCATGAAGAGGAAAAGCTTCAATATTATATTTTCTAAAAGTTAAAGCTTTTTGAAGGTTTTCGATATTTTAATTTTTTAACCCAAAAATAAATTTTATGAAGTAAGGAGACTTTATAAAAAAAAAAGGGGTTTATTGTATTCTTTATATTGGGTCAAAGTTTCGAATAAAAATTGGAGCAAAATTTATGCGCGCCCAACACCAAGGGCTCATCACGGGACCAAGTGCCAAGCCTTGAGGGCCCTAATATAGCCCAAGCCCACATTCTACAAAGGATACTTTGATTTTTATAATAAGCCCGAATGCTGATTAGAAAATGGAACAAAAGAAATGATGCTCAGCACCGAGGGCTTTTCAAAGGACCGAGCGCCAAGCCTTGAAAGCCCTACATTTCTCATATCTTCCATCATCCGCGAGCCTACCAATCCGTTGATAATTGATATATATTGGAGGCATTGGGGTATATACAGAGTAAAAAGAAATGATTCGCTGTGCGTGTGGGATAGAGACTCCAGAAATTAGAAATGAGAATCGCAGATGTCTTCCAAATGAGGAAGTTATTGTCGCGGGTTAATTCATCAACTTGTAGAGTTTTTAGAAGGCATGATTTCTTTATGTTTCTGTCTGAAGTAGCTAGGGTTTTGATGAATATTACATCAAGAACCTCTGAGCATACCAGAGTGCAATAGATCAACGATCGGATATCAGTCTCAATGGAATACCTTTCGACTTGTCAAACTATATGGTGAAAAGTATTAAGAATTTAATTTCAAATTGAACGTTTTGAGAAAGAAGCTGCTAAGATGAATAAAAGGTCATTCAAGTATGCTTGGGTTCTTGACAAGCTCAAGGCTGAACGTGAACATGGTATCACAATTGAAGTTGCACTTTGTAAGTTTGAGATAACTAAATACTACTGCACTGTGATCGACGCTCCTGGCCATCGTGATTTCATCAAGAACATGATTACCGGAAACTCTCAGGCTGATTGTGCAGTTTTGATTATTGACTCAACAACTGGAGGTTTTTGAGGCTGTTATCTCCAAGGATGGTCAGACTAGAGAACATGCCCTATTGGTGTTCACCTTGGGAGTGCGGCAAATGATTTGCTGCTGCAACAAGATAGATGCCACTACTCCTAAGTACTCAAAAAGTCGCTATGCCCTTGACCAGGTTTCAGAGCCCAAGCGTCCTTCAGACAAGCCTCTGAGGTTGCCTCTTCAGGATGTTTACAAGATTGGTGGTATTGGGACTGTGCCAGTTGGTCGTGTGGAAACCAGAGTCATCAGGCCAGGTACGATTGTTACCTTTGCCCCTACCGGGTTGACCACAGAAGTTAAGTCTGTTGAGATGCATCATGAAGCTCTGCTGGAGGCATTTCCTGGTGACAATGTGGGATTCAATGTGAAGAATGTTGCTGTTAAGGATCTCAAACGTGGTTATGTGGCATCAGATTCCAAGAATGATCTAGCCAAGGAAGCTGCCAATTTTACCGCGCAGGTTATTATTAACAAATTGGAAATGGTTATGCACCCATGTTGGATTGCCACACTTGCCACATTGCAGTCAAGTTAACAATCTATTGTGGCATTGAATAAGCTATCCTGTTAGACACCATTTGGCTATGATCGTGAGGGATTATCACATGCAGAAACGAAAACGAAGCATAGATAGACCGATCTAAGGTCCAACGTTCACTCCGCATTACAAAAGTGCTCGGTATATAAGGAATAATGCCTGCGCGGGAAAAAAACCACTATCTAACGTGTCCATTTCTAATACATCCGCATATATGAAAAATTGTATTGCAAACCACTCAACGCCCGTGCGGATACCATCCATTGAAAATGTTATAAAAGGGAAAATTGCCCCTTTCTTTTTGCATTTTTAATGTTTTAATATGACCGAGTTGCCCAGCCCTCGGAAACCCTAACGCGCTTCATCAAAATGAGTGAGATATTTGTGGCGAGCTGGAGAAATACACTACAAACGTTTGCTGCAGGGTTTTTCTGAGTTTTCATATTCAGCATGATAGAATTTTCTAGCACAGAAGTCTCAAAGCAAAGAAACCGTGTGCCCGTCTTCACACCTATACACAAGCCAAGCTTCAGCTATCATTTGCAAAATTGTATACACCGAGAAATATACAGCCGCGAAAGTTTGGATAAAAATAGGGTATTCTCCTGGAGCAACCGATAGTACCAACAGAAGGGCTCGATATCAAGTTATAAGAGGCATGATAATATTGTTTTCTGAATGTATTCCATCAAATTTCGGGAGCTGTTGGATGCCAGTGAAGCAAATGGTCGTAGGAATGTTACAGGGTTTCTTCCATTGGGTTGTTTAAAAAATTTGAAGCTTAAGAGGACACGAAGATCTTTAAAAAGTCCCGGAGGTCGTCAAATTTAGAAGGTTGGCCAATCGCATCCAGATTATAAGATTTGACGCGGGATATGTATCTTTTCTGCACGACATTAGTGGTTTCCGGTGATTTTAGTAGCATATAAACTCCAGTTTTGGGCAAGGCACGCTTGGACAACACACTCAACAGAAATAATAATTACAACACCTCAACCTGTAACGAATCCATTTGGAACTCTTACGGCAATATCTCAGATGTCTATTGGCCATAGAGCTGAAGAAGCTGCTATAGTATATGAGCACGGTGCGGATATTGAAACCCTTACGCTTAAAAATTTGGCATTCAGGTTACTACACAGAACTAAAGATACAGGAATTGGTCGCCAAAGAACATGCAGAGCTAGGTTATTGCCTCCGAGTTAAGGATTTTGTGGTTGGTAGGAGAAGTTATGGTTCTGTGAATTTTTGGGGAAACTGATGTGAAGCGTCCAGATTGAGTGTTATTCAGTTTAACAAATACAAACATGAATGAAAGCAAAAAGCCACCTGCAGTGCAAGGATGAGATGGCAAAACATGTGGCAATCGAAAGATAGACAGAATTGAGGAATTTTCGAAGTTTTTTCAACAGCCGGGGATTCTTTGCAGCCAATCTCGATTTTCATGATACGAGTCTTACTTGTCTATTATTATTGTAAATCTTTGTTTAAATATTAGTTTCAAGTTTTAAAGAATTTATTTAAAAGAAAGTTATCTTTAAAACAAAGCAGTTAGGGTTTGCTCGAGGAGCATTTTTTTTGTATAAATTATACATTTTACAACAGGAAAAGGGTTGGATTTTCAGTAAGGAGAAACCCATTCTGGGTGTTTTGAAGGGCTTCAGAAGTTAATAAAGATCTCAGAATTGAACAGATTTTTCTTCAAAGATTCATGTGTTGTTTAAAATTGCAGTCTGTACCATTTCCTTTCTCTACTTGTGCAAGTTTATTTTCTGCGTTATTCCTTTCATTATGTCGTTTTCTTCTATGCTTAGATGAACGTTCATAATAGATTGAGATTCATGTTTCTATGCCTCGATTTATTCGCTTCTGAGCATCCATTTATTTCTCTAAAATTAGCAGTGGATTAATCTGAAAATTGATGCCCGTTGTTAATGGACTGTCTTTATTTCTTTCCCTATCACCTGGAGAAATCTTATTGACTGTAATAAGACAGCTATCTTGCTTTTGTATGAAAATATTTGTTTAACTGTGGGTCCATATATTTCTGTTTTCTCGACTCCATTGCCCAATGGTATCCTGTTCATGTTGATCTAGCCACCTCATTAAAAATCCTTAAGTTTTTATTTATGTTACAAATTGGCCCTTGAGTTTCATTGTCAAACTGCTGTCGTGGTGACATTGGATGGCAGATTTGCCGAGAGAGCCCTCTCTGGCTGAAGGAGGCCAACTTTTAGTCTAAAGATTGGTTTGAAATAGGTTACCTCGGGTTTCTTTGATACAGCCCAAGGAAAATCTTAGTGCTAACATCCATCATCATCTTCTTCATCATCATCATCATCATCATCACCATCACCATCACCATCACCATCATCATCAACATATTCATCATCATCACCATTATTGTCATCAACAACATCTTCATCATCATTGTCATCTCTCCCTTCCTCATCATCATATCCATCATCATCATCTTCATCATCATCATCATCATCATCATCTTCATAACCATCACTATCATCATCAATATGTCCATCATCAACACCATCATCATCATCACCATAACACCTTTTTCATCACATCTCCATCATCATCTTCTTCATCATCATCTTCATCACCATCACCATCATCATCAATGTCTTCATCATCATCACCACCACCATCATCATCAACAACATCTCCACCACCACCACCACCACCATCATCATCATCTTATATCCTCCTCTTCATCATCATTGTCATCTCCCCCTTCCCCATCAACATCTCCATCATCATCATCTTCTTCATCACCATCATCGTCATCCTCATCACCCTCATCATCATATTCAACATCTTCATCATCATCACCATCATATTCATCTTCATCAACATCATCATCTTTATCATCTTCATCTGCATCATGATCATCTTCATTGTCATCACCCTCCTCCTCATCATCATCTTGTGCACTTATGCACTTAGGGATTAATGTTTAGAAGAGGGTCTAAAAGCCTTTATGGGGGAGGGGCTCTAGGAACAAGGTAAGAGAGAGAGGGCAGGGGGGAGGGATAAAGGCATAAAGGGTTAGTGATTAAGGGAGAAGAAGGGAGAGAGTGCTATAGGGAGGGATAATGGCGAAGATAAAGAGAAGGTGGAGAGATGGAGAGTGGGGTGGTAGGGACATGGATGGAGTAAGGGAGAGAAAGAAACATATAGGGAGGGATGTAGAGAGAATGAGGGAAAGATATTTAGAAAGAGATAGGGGGTATCCAGAGATTATTGGGAGAGAGTTAGGGGGGTATTAAACCATACAAAACATTTGTCCCACACTAAAAACATTTGTTTTGTATGTAACCATACAAAACATTTGTTTTCTTTTGATATTATTCGTTGCCCTAGCCGTGCACCTAACCTATTTATTGTGGTAAACCATATCACATGCGCGTTTTACCTTTATATAATGCATGCGCGTTTTGGAACTGTATAAACAGTGGACTATCCCTGTTCGAGAGAAACTTTACTCTGTCTAAGCAAAAACAGGATATCCCGCGATTGTTTGAACAGAGCACGAGCCTGCCATTGGTAATATTTACAATTTACACCATCTCCATCATTATTTTTATTATGCAGGTGCAGCATTGAGGACATCTTTCATGGTTGCTTAGTGTGGTGTTGGGTTATATGGCCATATTTGAAGAAGATAATCAGCAAGCTTGAAGAATCTCCAATTGAATAACACTAAAGATAAGGTCTTTGAAAGATTCATTTTGCCTATATTTGAGGAGCACACAAGATAAGATATCAAGCTTCAAGACCATTTCATGGTGATGGTGGATATACACAATTGTACAAGAGAATCAACTTGAGGAACAATTTATGATTTAACTTTCATTTGCTTATTATTGAATAGCACCAAAGGTAAATTTTCTCATTCATCATTGTTTTGATGGGAAATATGAACAATTGAGAAGGAAGATTGAAGCACCTTGAAGGATCTATAGTTCTAGAAAGCACTAAAGGTTTGAAAGCTTGTAATTGAGGAGCAACAAAAACAAACTATATTGAATTGATCATTGTGGTGATAGGAATGCATGTAACCGAAGAAGAAAATCAGCAAGGAAGAAGAGAGCTCAAGAAGTCATTGAAGAAGAGAAAGAAAAGAAAAGAATAGATATGATGAATTGGAGGCTTTCTTTGGAAACTAATCCAAATCCAATTATAGAGGATACCACAGTTCATCCTATTAATCCACGACAAGAAAAAAGGAAGCATTCACTAGAGGGACCTTCAATTTCCACAATAGTTGTTGAAAAAGCACCCCATGGAAGTAATCAAGAAGAAAAACATAGGTGCTCATTAGGGGATGTTTCAATTCCCACTTCAAGTCAAAGTGATAAGTTACCATCTCAAGATGAAGCGAAGAAACACAAAATTTGTTCACCTCTTGTGGTTATACAAGTGATGAAGTCAGAGAGGCATTGGACATGGAGCCCACTGTTGAAGAAGAAAATGTTATCCGGACCATTGACGAGGATGTTGGACTTCCACCATCCAACTACCAGGAAGAGAATGAAGGAAAACAAGCTACTACTGAAACTCCAGAGCGTCTTGGTGATGCGCTACATGGTAGAATTCCAACCCCGTTACCTCCATTAGCAAGCACACGTCGAAGAACTCTGAAGCGTATACAAGTTGATGAAAGTCTTCTCAATTCCATTGAAGGTATGCTATCTAAACGTAGTATTGCTTATCAAACTCAACAGATACTTGATAAATATTTTGTTTCTAAATGTGATGGAGATAAATGTAGATTATTTTTATCATTGTTAAAATCTAGGGGCATGAATATTGTTAGGAAAAAGTTAGGGATAAAGATGATAAAGAATTTTGAACCAAATTCTCATATAGTTAAAAGCTTAGTAGATGCATTTGGTAAAATTGGTAAGAACACACGTTCAAAACACTGCAATGCGGCTCGTCGTGTGTTGTCACAAGCAATTGTAAATAAGAACACCAGGGTCCTTCGTTTTCTCAAGCCTACATCCAAACTAGTTAATTTGAATGTAAAAACTCTCCGTAGGTATTCTATTAGAAGAGAACATCTTGACACAATCGATCAAACATATTTTTGGGCCTTTATTGTTGATGTATATGTAACTTCGGAATGTATTTCACATATATGTATATTGTATTCCTATAGAGATATTATTATTCCTCTCTACGGAAGTGGTTGTATTCTTATAGAGATGTTATTATTCCTCTATACGGAAGTGTCGTCATTTATATTGTAAGTGTCGTAACTTATACTTGATGGGTTATTAGACCACCTTATTGGGGTCGGCCCTGTATAAGTCATGTGGGTCAAAGGGTTATTAGAGCACCCTAGTGGGGGTCGGCCCGGTCAGCATTATGTTAAGTGGTTAAGTTGAGGCCGACCTAGTTGAGTAAAGGTCAAGTCAAGTTAGTGTATAAATAGAGAGCGTGTCTTTCTCATTTTACACATTCTATTATCTCACTCACACTTTGGAGAGTGGCGCACTTGTGGAGGAGGAGGCTCTGCTGCTAGGAGAAGACTATCTCTTGTATTCTGGTTGTATCATTGCTCTATCTATCTCTGAGGAAGTTATTGGGGTTTTTCACCTTTATGGTTTTCCCCAAGTAAACTCTGTGTCTCTTGTGTGCTTGCATTATGGTGTCCATGATTGATATGCTGTATAGTTGCTGTACATGTTGTTCTCTTAGTTAAGATCCTAGATCAGATTGAAGTAAATTCTGAAAATTTAACATGGTATCAAAGCTAGCTTGAAAAAAGGCATGATATGGCATGTATAACACTTGTTGCACTTACGATGCTAGGGCTTGATATAGCAAAAACCAGTCATCGTAGCACTTTCACTATAAATCTGTTTTGGCGAAGTTTTTGGGTCTGAAACGTTTACAGGTAGAAGATCAGATCCCCATGTACCTTTTGTCCAAAGGAAAACTTCTAATTCGTTGTACTTTGTGATTTATGATCTGTACAATATAGGGTTTCTGCCTCTTCCAGATCTGAGTCAAAAAAAAGTGACATTGGAAAAAAAGTCATAACTTGGGATAGGAAGCTCCAAATGAAATTTCATAAAAAGTGACAGGTATTACACAGACTGTACTATCTCAAGAAATTTTTTCAAAGGCTGAAGTTGATCCAGTGACACGTGGCACACCATACAAGTTTGCTCTCTTGTTTTATCCCATAAACAGGTCACGTTACGACACTTAGCATAACTCTCTCTCAGAGAATCCAATTGAGGTCAGACCTATCGGGATGGAAATATGATAGGTCGGGATATCTCAAAAAAAAATTTCAGACCCTATGGATCGAAAAGTTCGGAGTTACACCAGAAACAATTAGGTACATATTTCTGTCAAAACAGAATTATTTTTGAGCACCTTCATTCATGGCTTCCGGAATTTAGGGTTTCGGATAAAGTTGGAATTTTTGTAATCGGAGACCACGGATGAATGATACTCATCAAAATCGAAATTTAGAGACCAAGATCAGAATTTTTGGTTGGGCAGAAGGCCAGGCTTGATCAGACCCTAGTTCGGGACTTTGATCAGAAAAGTGGAAAATTAGGGCTTCTGCAAAAATGGAAATTTTTGAAATCTCTGACCACGGCTGGAAGCTCCTCATAAAAATAGAAGCTTAGATATTTGGATCAAACCTTTTGATTGCGAAGAAGAGTGGGCTTCATCAAACCCCAGTTCGGGGTCACATCTAGTGAATCCGAAAGTTTCAAAGGAAAAATTAAGGAGTGAAACTTTGCAGTTTTCAAATTCTGAATATACCAGCTTGATTAGCTCATCAAGGCGCATATTTCTATCCTTTCGGAAGTTTGAAATTCAAAGTTTGAATTTTTGGGGTTTCTTTGACAAACCCTATTACAGCTCCAGATCCAGTTCCTACAAATCAAGTGGATTGGGTTAATCCTAGAAGAGGATGGATTGGTCACCTGCATAAGTGAAGAAGTTCTTGTTTCAGAGGGAGATGAGGCTAAGGCCCTCCATAAGAAGATTACAAGCAATCTTGACAGGTATGACTTACAGGTATGTTTCAAATTCGGTTCATAGTTAAGTTTATGATATGTTTGTCTTCATATCATTACAGTACAATCTTGATTAATTACTAGACTTGTCGTATTACCTTAATAGAAGATATTCATTGATTAAGGTTTTGACACTTATGATTGTACTAATGCATTGTGATGTTGTATGAGGTTTATGTTGTTCGCTAACATGAAAGGTACCCCAAGAAAGACAAATCATGTTCTAGTTCAAGAACATATGATCATGATGACATGAAGACAAAGATTCATCCATTGTCATGGATCACTTATAAAATCTACTTACAAGGTATGTATAACTTGGTTCTACAATGGATAACTTATGAGACATGCACGTTACTATCACAAGTCATTGAAGAGAACCAGAAGACATTATGCAGGTATGTTAGACATAACTAGCTAGCATGCTAATCCAGGTATGTTTTTCCTATATCATGCTAGAATCCTACCTTGTGTTAGGATCTTATACTGTTGTGTTGTTGATAATGATTATTCATGAAGTCATAGGTTTGAATAGTCATGGTTGTATGCATATTATGTTTCTTACCAGAAGAATCATGAAGGTATAGGTTTGAGTAATCACAGGTTTTATGCATATTATATCTCTTATCTTGATTAATGATTTAACTAACCAGAAGAGTCCTATGATCAAATAAGAATATGCATGAGTAAAAGAAGACTTCCCTGAAACCTTGAATATTAATGTTTACTATCTGTGTTTGAAATGATCCTGACTATACATGCTTTAGATTATTGTGTTTTGATAATATTAAGATTATACTAATGAATTTTTGATTATGTATGAGACCTAGAGGATAACACAATGATGATACTAACAAGCATGCATAGGGATCGAGAATGAATATAAGTTCAAGGACATGTAATCCAGGAAGCAAAGATCAAGAGGGAGCACACTCCAGTAGTTTCTGCAAGGATGCAGATATTCAGAGGGAGTTGACCACTTCTCACAATCCACATCATAATGGAGTTGCAGAAAATAAGCAAAGACTGAGAGGGAGTCAACCCAACAATCAAACAAAGATAAGTATTTGAATTGTCATTTCTTACATAGTTGTTTGTTTAAATAATGTTATTCAATGATGTATATGCTTATGTTCCTATAATTACGTTGTGTATTATGCATATTAGAATAGTTGCATTGATGAATAGTATACTACTAATATACATGGGTAAGTGGCCTATGGCACTGTACAACATTCCATTGCTACTTATCTAGAATGAAACCTCTTTGCTGACATGTTAGGAGTTGTGCACACTCTTAACAATGTTCTGGTAGAGATTGGAAAGCATCTAGAAAGTTAGGGAATATGGATAAATGTTGTATTAAAGCATTGGCTAAGATAATTGCATGACTGTATGACATATTTCTTTATGTGTAAGAATTTGTTCTGAAAACTATGAGATGTTTTCTAATCATGCAATTTAATTTGTTGTGTAGGAAAGATCGTATACCATCACCAACAAAAAGAAGGACTACAACATTTGTTCAGCAACAAAGTTATCTATTGAAAATATTGAAGATATTGAAGGTCCCAGGATCTGGGAAGAATGCCATGATCGAGGAGTACCAGTCGATCATGAAGATGTTTGGGATGCAGTCCCAAAGGGTAGTCTGTAGTGACTTCCAAGAGGATCTACAAGATCAAGCATGTTGCAGGTGGTAGCATAGAGACTTTTGCTCCTGTAGCCAAATACACTTCCATTAGATCCGTACTTGCTCTGGCTGCAGTGATGAAGTGGAAGATACACCTGATGGATTTCAAGATAGCCTTCTTGAATGGTGTAGTTGAAGAAGAAGTATATGTGGAGAAGCCACTTGGTTCTGAGACACATGACAAGGAGTCATATATGTGCAGAACTTGGTATGGTAGGATAGACAGCTTTCTATCCAGTTTGGGCTTTACCAAGAATAAAGCGGATTCCAACCTTTACTACAAGGTTGAGGAAGGCAATCCAGTGATACTACTATGTGGATGACCTGTTTGTAATAGGTGAGGATAGATTGATTGCCGACATGCAGTGGAAGCTTGCTGCCGAGTTCGAGTTGAAGAACTTGGGGATGATGCACTATTTGTTTTTGGCATGGAGGTGTGGCAGAGTGTAGATGGAATCTTCCTTGGACAAGGGAAGTATGCAGTAGAGATCCTGAAGAGGTTCGGGATGATGGACTGCAAGGCTATGGCCACACCTATGGCATCGAACCTGAAGCTTCTGTGTGATGCTTCATCTGAGCCGGTTGATATCACTATGTATCGTCAGATGATTGGGTCCTTGATGTACCTGACGAACACGAGACCAGATATTTGCTTTGCGGTGAACACATTGAGCCAGTTCCTGACGAATCCGAGGAGTGTTCACCTGGTTGTTGTAAAGCATATTCTGAGGGGTACAGTTGATTATGGGCTCAAGTATGATGCGAATCAAAAGTTTAACCTGCAGGGTTATGTTGATTCAGATTAGGTAGGCAGTGTTGCAGATAGGGATCAGGTGTGATCTCTTGGTTTAGCAGGAAGCAGTCTTGCGTAACACTGAGTATAGCTGAAGAAGAGTATGTTGCGACGGATGAGCAGGTTGCACATGTATTGACCAAGCCGTTGGCCAGAGTGTAGTTTGAGTACTTCAGAGAGAGGCTTGGTGCACTTCAAATCGGAGTTCCTTCCAAAGGGAAGTGATGAGTCCAGAAGATGCAGATGCACATGATATTTTCTGACATGGTTGATGTGTTCTCCCTTGGTCATGATGTAATTGTTGAGCCATTTTTCACATGGTGGTAGATTTTTTCTCCCATGGTGAAAAAGTAAGGGCTGGAGCCTTCCCTGAATGGTGGTAGATGTGTTCTCCCATGTCGGTGGTGTAAGTGATGGATGATGTGCATCTGGGCTGTGCTTCGTGGATAATGAGATGATCTGAAGAGGACGATGCTATGATGATCAGGAGGATCATGGATGATGAGAATCAGGACGATGCTCCAGTTACTACTCTGTATATGTATATGCATCATGTTGGATGCTTGTTATGATCAGTTGTATCATTACATCATGTTGGATGCTTGTTATGATGAGTTGGATCATTACATCATGTTGGATGCTTGTTATGATCAGTTGGATCATTACATCATGTTGGATGCTTGTTATGATCAGTTGGATCATTTATGTATGTATGCATCATGTTGGATGTTGGATATGATCAGTTGGATCAGTTGTATGTATTTTGTATATGCATCATGTTGGATGCTTGGACCATGTATCTATATATGTATCAGGTGGATACTGAGATCACGTATGTTGATATGTATCAGGTGGATACATTGTGTGGATCATGTATCTGTGTATGTATCAGGTGGATACATTATATGATCAGGTAGATCATGTATGATGATATGTATCAGGTAGATACTTGGTATGCATCAGGTGGATGCAGTGTATGATCAGGATGATCATAGATGACGAGCTTCAGGATGTTGCCCCAGATGACATGTAGCAAGATGTTACAGTGATGATGATCAGGATGATCATGTGTACATCAGGATGATGTATGATGAGTATCAGGATGATACTTTGTGGCCGTGGATCAAGTTGTGCAAATGAGCATGTCTGGGAGATCCTATAGGTTGGAGTTGTGTACCCATAACAGCCTGGGATGCTCTTTAGAGACATTGCTCTGGGAGGACATGTAATTTGTGCCCTGGGAGATTTCAGGTTGGAGTTGTGTACCTGTAACATCCTGAGATGCTCTTGCGAGGTTTTGTCCTATGGCATGTAATTTGCTCCTGGGAGATCTAGACAGGATGAAAAAGGCCTCAAATGCTTCAGCCAGGTTTTGCCATGACCACATGTAATTTGCTCCTAGGAGATCTGGACAAGATGAAAAATGCCTCAGATGCTTCAGCCAGGTTTTGTGGTGGACCACATGTAAGGTGCTCCTGGGAGATCCGACAGGTAGAGCTGTGTGCTCGTAACAGCCTAGGATGCTTCAACCCGGTTTTGTGGTGAGATCACATGTAATGTGCTCCTGGGAGATCCGACAGGTAGAGCTGTGTGCTCGTAACAGCCTGGGATGTTTCGGCCAGGTTTTGTGATGGGTCACATGTAATATGCTCCTAGGAGATCCGACAGGTAGAGTTGTGTGCTCATAATAGCCTGGGATGCTGTAGCCAGGTTTTGTGATGCACGTAATAAGTCCTGAGGATTCCACAGTATGGCCAGTGATGATGAAGACCTGCAGGTGGTGGGCCTACATCCAGTATGAAAAAGGACTGGCTCTGTAGAACTTCCTATGACGAGTAGATTCAGATATTGATTGAGATAGCAGCAACAGTGACGATGATGATGACTCGATGACGATTATCCAGTGACGATGATCCAGAGAAGATGACTTGTGCTAGAAGACCTGTATCAAGAAATACCTCCCTAGTTAAGAGGGACTGTTGATATATATGTAACTTCGGAATGTATTTCACATATATGTATATTGTATTCCTATAGAGATGTTATTACTCCTCTATACGGAAGTGGTTGTATTCCTATAGAGATGTTATTATTCCTCTATACGGAAGTGTCATCATTTATATTGTAAGTGTCATAACTTATACTTGATGGGTTATTGGACTACCTTGTTGGGGTCGGCCCTGTATAAGTCATGTGGGTCAAAGGGTTATTAGACCACCCTATTGGGGGTCGGCCATGTGGGTCAAAGGGTTATTAGACCACCCTAGTGGGGGTCGACCCAGTCAGCATTATGTTAAGTGGTTAAGTTGAGGCCGACCTAGTTGAGTAAAGGTCAAGTCAAGTTAGTGTATAAATAGAGAGCGTGTCTCTCTCATTTTACACATTCTATTCTCTCACTCACACTTTGGAGAGTGGCGCACTTGTGGAGGAGGAGGCTCTGCTGCTAGGAGAAGACTATCTCTTGTATTCTGGTTGTATCATTACTCTATCTATCTCTGAGGAAGTTATTGGGGTTTTTCACCTTTATGGTTTTCCCCAAGTAAACTCTGTGTCTCTTTTGTGCTTGCATTATGGTGTCCATGATTGATATGCTGTATATTTGTTGTACATGTTGTTCTCTTAGTTAAGATCCTAGATCAGATTGAAGTAAATTTATTGGTCGGTTGCCACGTCGTGACATGAAGCTAGTTGATGCAGTAAAGGGACTAGTGCAGAGTTTTTGGCATGATCACACAAGGCCTTCTTCAAACCGGAAGGATGTACTGAAATTCAGAAGGGGTTCAAAGGATCGTGAACCACATACTAAGCATCTTCTTGATATAACACAGACAAAAATATACGAGAAATTTAGGAATGAACATAGACAATTGAACTTGGGGAAAAGATAATTTGAGAAATGTAAGCCATGGTATGTTAGAATAAATACTCTTCGTAAAACTTGTTGTTGTAAATACCATGTAGTATATGAATATTATTATGAAACATTTTTGTACGTTTGTCGTGTGTTGCATACTAACCATGTGCAGGATTGTTCCCTGACAATACCACCGACATCATTAAGAGAATTCATTCATAACATCATGTGCAATAGGCCTGAGGAGCAAACATACTATGCAAAATCTTGTTTTGATGGAACATGCTCCAACTGTGTTGGAATGTCATTATTGAGCCAATGTAGCACGAGAGTGGAGACAGTGAATTTGGGAAAATGCTTATAGACATGAAAAGTTTCAAATATATCAGCTATGAAATAGTCCCAGGGAAAGAAAGCAAAAAAATACAATTGGTGACATCTCAAGTATGCATTTATATCAATAAAATTATGTTTGAACAATTACATTTCAATCCTTAATCACAAAAAAAACTAATATTGAGATCATTTTGTGTCACCAGGTACAAGTTAGTGACTTCGTTAAGGAATTTATTGAAAAGACACATCAATATGTTCAGCATGCCCACTTGGCACGATGGCAGGATGATAAGTTTAGAATATGCAGAGATACATTTCCCCATGGTACTATACTTTCAATTGTTGATTTTGCCGAGAAATACACTCTGCAAGCTACAAATGAGATCCAAAGTCAGTATTATCACTCTGAGCAGGTTTCCTTGATGGTCCATATCACATATAGGCATGGCCCAAATAGCAATGAAGAGTAAAGACAAATTCTGAAGGAATATCACTTCTACATAAGTGATGATAGGTGCCACGACTTCCACTATGTACGTCATTGCTTCATCATGTTCTATGATCACTTGAAGGGAAGGAACATACAGATGGATCGACACTGGATTTGGTCTGATGGATGTGCTGGTCAATTCAAAAATACACGCATATTTCAATGTTTGTGCTCATTGCATAAAAAATACAAAGTGCCACATATGTGGAACTATTTTGAGACTAGGCATGGTAAAGGAGAGCATGATGGAGCCGGAGCATGTGTCAGAACAGCCCTACGAAGAGAGGAATTGAAAGTATCTACAGAATCTACTATTTGAAATGCTCAATCTATAGTTAGGTGGTGCACGTCAGTAATGGGAGAGGAATCAACTATGCGAGTAGAATCCACAAGAAAGAGACATGTGGAGATTTTTTTTTGGGAGGTGGTAGACATAGATCGTTCACATGCATGGGAATGCAAGACTGTGCCTGGGACTCGTGGCTTTCATTCGGTTCGAAGCTATGATAACCCAGTATTTGAAATTTGGACCAGAAAACTCGCTTGTTTTTGCCCGCCTTGTTGTGATGGTGACTGGGATGGGTGTGAATCATTGGATTGGGTTGATGGATGGGATCACATATCACTTCCACTTGACCAATGTGCAATTGTTGAGTTAACTCCGTTGGAATAAGACCAATCATCTATTTCTATAGATTTTGATCATGTCTCAGACCTTGTACAACCTGGTGTGATGCATTTCCTTAACATTTTTTTGTTTATTTACGTAGTCTTCAAATGCACATTAATGGCCTTGTATCGCACCAATTTTTTTTTGATCATATACTTACAATCATATTATGCAGGGCACATATACATAGTGGTTGCCTCAAAAGATAGTGAATGGGGTGGTGATTACTGGTTGGCACGCTGTATAGATGGAAAGAAAACCCTCATATGTCCATGACTGACGATGAAAACAACCACTTCCCAATCAGGTCTATGGTTGTTAAAGGTGAATACTTGACACAGGACAACAATGCAAGAAAGAAGGGTGGATATGTTTACATGGATTACAAACCAGGTGCAAGTGTGTATCACTTTACCAACTTAATCATTGGTACAAACCTCTAGGTACGAACAATGCCTAGCCGAAATTCATCGAAGTTACGCTACTTCTTACTAGATATAGAACACGAGAGACTAATGGATACCATCAGTATAAGAGATGATCCGGAGGGCTTGGTTGTATGATAATAAGTGGGATATAGCATGATGACGTATGTTACATACTTTTAATACTATACTATTTATACTATTTGTAATTGAATATTGATATATGCTCAATTTTCTCATGTATGTTGTTTATGAATATGTCAATTTTGTGTTCTTGATATGCCAAATTTACGTTTATGTTGTTTATAAATATGCCAAAAGCTCTCTTGTATGTCAAGTTTATGAATATGCCATTTTTTACATATGATCAATAAACCCTAAGATTATGTCGAGTTTATGAATATGCCTACATAGCTAATCTGGATTGTTTATGTGGATGGAGACACCCATCAACCATTGATGCCTAGAGCTCTACACACAAGTTGATTATCTCCAGCCCAAAAAACTCTTATATTATGTTTATTATGTTGGTTATTGGCTTCACTCAACAAAATTATATTTAACAATACACATATTCATAGATTTGGTTGCCCATGCTCAATGCTCACTATATTTAACAATACACTTATATTAAATTTAATTCATTTCTTTTTAAATATTTCATAATGAAATATCTATTTGAGAGCACCACCTTAGACCAAGTCATACCATTAATATAAAATGTACATTAGAGAAATGACCTAATTCAATTTCCTTCTATAACTCTAACCCTAACCCTCACCCAAACCCTAGCACTAAACCCTATGTACCCTTTAGATACTTCCTCCAATATGTCCTAATCTCCCTACAAGTAACACTAGGTCTCTTCACCCTCTCCACAATGGTGCCACTATCATGAAACTCAAAAGCTTGATAAATTTACTGAGCAAAACCCTTCATTATCATTGTCATCTCTAGGTTCATCATCAACATCTCCATCATCATCATCATCATCATTATCATCTTCTTCTTCATCATCATCGTCATCATCATCATCTTCATCTCTAGGTTCATCATCATCATCTTCACCACCATCACCATCATCATCAACATCTTCATCATCATCACCATCATCATCATCATTAACGGCTTCAACATCATTGTCATCTCTAGGTTCCTCATCAACATATCCATCATCATCATCTTCATCTTCATCATCATCTTCATCACCATCACCATCATCATCAACATCTTCATCATCATCACCATCATCATCAACATCTTCATCATCATTGTCATCTCTAGGTTGCTCATCACCATCACCATCACCATCACCATCACCATCAACGTCTCCATCATCATCACCACCATCATCATCATCATCACCATCCCATCACCATCACCATCCCATCACCATCTCAATCTTCATCACCATCACCATCAATGTCTTCATCATCATCACCATCATCATCATCATCACCATAAGTGCCCGGAGGATGATTTTGCAAAGTTGACCCCCATGTGCAAAAATTGCACACTCCCTTACTGAGCAAAACCCTAGTTTTGAAAATGGACCTACAAGATGACACCTGGGCCATGGGACCGGAAAAGAGGGGCACTCCTAACACTATACTAATGCCCTGAATCCAATGAAGTCGATGGTTTGTCGATCCGAGCCATGGTTGTCATTCTATGGCTCATTCCGTCTCACATTTAAAAGTCCTTCAAGGACACCTGCTGTATACCCCCTGGGGACATAGAATGACGACCGTGCAACAAAACCGGGTTCTGGGGAGTCCTGCAAGTGTGTCTAGGAAGGTTCTGGCTGGGAACGCTATCCATAAGTGCCCGAAGGATGATTTTGCAAAGTTGACCCCCGTGTGCAAAAATTGCACACTCCCTTACTGAGCAATACCCTAGCTTCGAAAATGGACCTATAAGATGACACCTAGGCCATGGGACCGAAGGAGAGGGGCACCCCTAGCACTATCCTGATTCCCTAAATCCAACAGAGTCGACGATTTGTCGATCCGAGCCACGGTCGTCATTCTATGGCTCATTCCATCTCGCATCCAAAAGGCCTTCAGAGACACCTGTTGTATACCTACCAGGGGCATAGAATGATGACCGTGCAACAAAACTGGGTTCCGGGGAGTCCTGCAAGTGTGTCTAGGAAGGTTCTAGTTGGGAACGCTAGCCATAAGTGCCCGGAGGATGATTTTTTAAAGTTGACCCCCGTGTGCAAAAATTGCACACTCCCTTACTGAGCAAAACCCTAGCTTCGAAAATGGACCTACAAGATGACACCTGGGCCATGGGACCAGAGGAGAGGGGCACCCCTAACACTATCCTAATGCCCTGAATCCAACAGAGTCGACAGTTTGTTGATCCAATCCATGGTCGTCATTCTATGGCTCGTTCCGTCTCGCATCCAAAAGGCCTTCAGGACACCTACTGTATACCTATCGGGGGCATAGAATGACGACCATGCAACAAAACTGGGTTTCGGGGAGTCCTGCAAGTGTGTCTAGGAAGGTTCCAGCTAGGAACGCTAGCCATAAGTTCCCGGAGGATGATTTTGCAAAGTTGACCCCTGTGTGCAAAAATTGTACACTCCCTTATTGAGCAAAACCCTAGTTTCAAAAAATGGACCTACAAGATGACACCTAGGCCATGGGACCGGAGGAGAGGGGCACCCTAGTACTATCCCGATTCCCTGAATCCAGTGGAGTCGACGGTTTGTCGATCCGAGCCATGGCCGTCATTGTATGGCTCATTCCATCTCACATCCAAAAGGCCTTCAGGGACACCTGTTGTATACTTACCGGTGGCATAGAATGACGACCATGCAACAAAACCGGGTTCTGGGGAGTCCTGCAAGTGTGTCTAGGAAGGTTCCAGTTGGGAACGCTAGCCATAAGTGCCCATAGGATGATTTTGCAAGGTTTACCCCTGTGTGCAAAAATTGCACACTCCCTTACTGAGCAAAACCCTAGTTTCGAAAATGGACCTACAAGATCTGGTAAGCATTCGTTTTTCAAAAGTGGTTCAGAGGATATTGCATCTTGGTAGTGACCAAGAGTATCTTGCAATGTGATAAGTATGCATTTTAGGTTTCAGCGAACTCAAATATGACTCGGAGTCTCTTGCTTTGTGGTTCATTTACTGAGTTTTTTCGTTTTACATTGCATTTCTATTGGATACGTACTTCAAAAAAGTGGTTCCAAATAGATGCATGGATGTGGAAGCTGTGTTTGTCATCTTTGTCTCAAGTATGAGAAGGCATGGCCATATCAGGCTCTTTAGGAATTGAAACATAGTATGATACAATCCTTAGGTATGGAATTCAATTAAAATTTTATCCATACTGTTGGGGAAGAGAAGATAGGAGATCATGCTCAGAAGGATTTAGCGAGCATTTCATTCCAAGCCGAGCTATTCCATTCATTGCCGAGGAGTGCGAGGCTAAAAAGGATCTGGTAAGCATCGTTTTTCAAAAGTGGTTCAGAGGCTCTTGCATCTTGGAAGTGACCAAGAGTATCTTGCAGTGTGATAAGTATGCATTTTAGGTTTCAGCGAATTCAAATATGACTCAGAGTCTCTTGCTTTGTGGGTCATTTACTGAGGTTTTTCGTTTTACATTGCATTTCTATTGGCTATGTACTTCAACAAAGTGGTTCCAAATAGACGCATGGATGTGGAAGCTGTGTTTTCCATCTTTGTCTCAAGTATGAGAAGGCATGGCCATATCAAGCTCTTTAGGAATTGAAACATAGTTTGATACAATCCTTAGGTATGGAATTCAATTAAAATTTTATCCATATTGTTGGGGAAGAGAAGATAGGAGACCATGCTCAGAAGAATTTGGCAAGCATTTCATTCCAGGACAAGCTATTCCATTCATTGCCGAGGAGTTTGAGGCCAAAAAGGATCTGGTAAGCATTCGTTTTTTAGAAGACGAGATTGCATTGAAGGAAATTGAGCAAAACCCTAGTTTATGAAATGAATGCACAAAGAATTCACTAGGCCATGAGAAGGCGAGGGAGAGGCCCCCTTGGAGGTAATCGCATGCCAGGAGACCAACGGAGTCGATGTTTCGTCGATTTGACCTCTGGCTTCCGATTTATGTTGAGTTGTAAGTCGCATGAAAATGTCGTTCAAGGACACTTGGTGACTTTCGGTCCGGGAGCGAAAAATCAAGCAGAGCAGCAAGATTGCGTGCCATTGGCTCCTTCAAGTGTGTATGGGAAATGCCGACATGGGAACACTACCAACACTGTCTCGGTGGAGGGTTTTGCAGAGTTGACCAACCAATGCGAGATTGCATTGAAGGAAACTGAGAAAAACCCTAGTTTACGAAATGAATTCACAAAGAAGTCACTGGGAAATGAGAAGACGAGGGAGAGGCCCCCTAGAGGCAATCGCATGCCAGGAGACAAACGGAGTCGACAGTTCGTCGATCCGACCTCCGGTTTCCGAGTTAAGTTGAGTTGCAAGTCACATGAAAATGTCATTTAGGGACACTTGGTGACTTTCGGTCCGGGAGCGAAAAAGCAAATGGAGCAGCAAGATTGCATGCCGTTGGCTCCTACAAGTGTGTATGGGAAATGCTGACATAGGAACACTACCAACACTGGCTCGATGGAGGGTTTTGCAGAGTTGATGCACCAATGCGAGATTGCATTGAAGGAAATTGAGCAAAACCCTAGTTTACGAAATGAATGCACAAAGAAGTCACTGGGCAATGAGAAGACGAGGGAGAGGGCCCCTAGAGGTAATCGCATGCCAGGAGACCAATGGAGTCAATGGTTCGTCGATCTGACCTCCGGTTTCCGAGTTATGTCGAGTTGCAAGTCGCATGAAAATGTCGTTCAGGGACACTTGGTGACTTTCGGTCTGGGTGCGAAAATGCAAACGGAGCAGCAATATTGCGTGCCGTTGGCTCTTGCAAATGTGTATGGGAAATGCCAACACGGGAACACTACCAACACTGGATCGATGGAGGGTTTTGCAGAGCTGATTCACCAACGCGAGATTGCATTGAAGGAAACTGAGCAAAACCCTAGTTTACGAAATGAATGCACAAAGAAGTCACCGGGCCATGAGAAGACGGTGGAGAGGCCCCCCTAGAGGTAATCGCATGCCCGGAGAACAACGGAGTCGACGATTCGTCGATCCGACCTCCGGTTTCCAAGTTATGTCGATTTGCAAGTCGCATGAAAATGTCGGTCCAGGGACACTTGGTGACTTTCGGTCCGGGAGCGAAAAAGCAAATGGAGCAGCAAGATTGCGTGTCGTTGGCTCCTGCAAGTATGTATGGGCAACGCCAACGTGGGAACATTACCAACACTGGCTCGATGGAGGGTTTTGCAGAGTTGACCCACCAATGCGAGATTGCATTGAAGGAAACTGAGCAAAACCCTATTTTATGAAATGAATGCACAAAGTAGTCACTGGGCCATGAGAATACGAGGGAGAGGCCCCTCTAGAGGTAATCGCATGCTAGGAGACCAACGGAGTCGATGGTTCATCGATCTGACCTCCGGTTTTTGAGTTATGTCGAGTTGCAAGTCGCATGAAAATGTTGTTCAGGGACATTTGGTGACTTTCGGTCTGGGAGCGAAAAAGAAAATGGAGCAGCAAGATTACGTGTCGTTGGCTCTTACAAGTGTGTATGGGAAATGCTAACATGGGAACACTACCAACACTGGCTTGGTGGAGGGTTTTGCAGAGTTGACCCACCAATGGGAGATTGCATTGAAGGAAACTGAGCAAAACCCTAGTTTATGAAATGAATGCACAATGAAGTCACTAGGCCATGAGAAGATGAGGGAGAGGGTCCCCTAGAGGTAATCACACGCCAAGAGACCAACGGAGTCGATGGTTCGTCGATCCGACCTCCGGTTGCCGAGTTATTTTAAGTTGCAAGTTGCATGAAAATGTCGTTCAGGGACACTTGGTGACTTTCGGTCCTCCTAGGGTTTCTATATTTTAAGGCTTGTATAATTTCCTTCTTCACAACTCACCTCTTATACCATGTTAAATTTTTTATACTTGATCTAGATAAATGCTTTAGACCAATTATAACCATTAGTTCAATGCATAAATTTAACCATAAAACATTTACATAAAGAATTTAACATGTAGGATCTAGTTAACGATAGAAGGAACTTTATTTCTTAAATCCCGAGGCAACGTTTGTTCCTTTCACCAATGTTGCTTTGAGCACTTGCATGTAGTTACTCATATGTAGTTTTGAATCTAATTGTACAATCAAATATTGGGGGTTGATGAAATGTGTAGCATGTATTGCACTTAGTTTTATTAAATTACACTTGAACATTGACTTAACTTGTAATTTAATCATCGAAACTCAAAAATTTTAATTAGACCTATCCAATTAGTGTGCATGGGTGAGTTCATTGAAACCTTGAAATACATTGTATTGCACTTAGTTTTATTAAATCACACGAGGAAGAACTTTGACTTAACTTGTAATGATCATCCAAAATCACAATTTTTAATTAGATATCCAATTAGTGTGCATGTAGTGAGCTCGTTGAAACCTTTAAATATAATAGTTTGTTCTTTTGACATAGCGCATTCATGAGAAATAGATAATCCACACAAATAAACACAATAGATTGACACAAGAACATGTAGAAACTGAAGAACAAATACAAAGTGAAATGTATCATTAATTTATAAGTGAAATGTCAATGTACATGTCTCCAAAAGTACATGTATCCAAAAGTACATATATATCCAAAAGTACATGTATCCAAAAGTACATATATATCCAAAGGTATCCAAAAGTATGTGTATCCAAAACTATCCAAGCCACATGTACATGTATCCAAATGTACATATATCCTATAAGACACATCAAAACTCAAGCTTCCTCTTGTTCTTTCCCGACATTGATCCTCTAGGCACATCTCTAGATCCTGCAAATTAAATATCAATTGTTAAATTCAACTAACTATGTACTAATACATTAGCTCAACAATTAACTCAACAATTATCAACATGTGCATGGAAATTGCATGAAACACTTGGTCACTAATGGACATCTCACCTCAAAGAGAGACTATGGCAAAGGGAATTGCATTCCTTGTGTAGCAGATGGAGCTATTGGTTGAACATCCAGGATGGTCGTAACCATGGTCGAACTAGGGGGGCCAAGAACTGCTTTTGCTGCTGGTGGCTACAATCACAAAATGTTGTAATAGTTAGACATCCATGAATAAACAATAGACAACAATAATAAACTATGTAAAGATCATGTTGAAATAGTTACATACCTCTGTGTGACCAGTTGCCATTGCAGATGAAACATTGACTGCTGCATCAACCATCGATGCAAGGTTTTCAATAGACAACTCTGGTTCCTGATGTAGTAAACATGCAATTCAAACATTAACAAAAATGATTTATGCAATGCATTTCAAGTTAACCAACAAATATCATCGAAGGATATACATTACCATGGTATCAGTAAGCCCATGGTCGTGGGCAGCTGGAGTCTTGCGAGGAGTAGGCCGCCTCACATACACATGACCCTTGTTCACGAATGGCCTAGGAGGAGATACAAATCCAGGCAATGGTCCAGATGTCTCGGTTGGTGCCTACAGTTAGCAAGTGTTCATGTAGTTAGACATGCATGATTCAACAAACAAACATGTATTTAAAAAATGACATTTTTAATTGTTTACCTGGAGCCCAGATGTTTCCTCGAACAATACGACCATGGATGCTACCTCCACATTGGCTTGGCCCAGTGAAGGATATGCCATCTGCAAGTTTAATAATTGTAAATATTAGACCGTATATAGCATTAGTGAACTAACATGTAAAGTATGTGGAAATTAACAAATTAACAAGTATTAAAAAATTGAAATTTTAAAATGTTTACCTCGGTGTGAGATATGGCAATGGGTGCTACATAAGAGGGGCCTGCCAACTGGGTAGCATCATGAATCTCTCCACCAACGATAGGATCAGTGGATGGAGTGTCATGCCCCCTAGCAGAGTCTGGAACATCTGACTCTGGGGCATCGCTGCTGGCATAAAGCATCAACTGCAAGTTCACAAAATTAACATATTAGTTCAAACTATATATATGTGTATAAAGAGGAAAATAAATGAAGAATTTATTACAATTAACCATCTACATACCTCAATCAAAAACCCACTGAAGGCAACATCTGAGGCAAGACCATAACAGGGATGACCACACGATGTGCATTCATGAGGCTCAATACTAGGCTAGGGATGTGCCGATGGTCTTGCATTAGTGGATGGTCCTGCACTAGACGATGGTCTTGCATGGTGACGACCTGGTGTATGTACCACACTAGGGACAGATGTCCCTTCCTCACCCATATGCTGAACCATAGTTCCATGGCGAACAACCGCCCATGCCAAACACAAAAACGCATCACGTGCCTGTGGAATAACACAATGTGCAGGTGGGACATCTGGCCCAGGAAACTGCCTGTGAGGTGCGGGATAGGGCGATCATGGTCTCGAAGCTTCGCATTGGGTCGGTTTTGGGGCATCCCCCCACCGATCCCTTGAAACTGCAAGATATCAAAATAGTTTACGTGTTTATGTAACATGAACTCTGCATACATCTTTCGAAGGAAATATAGGGGAATTTCCTTGTTGTTATGTGGTGGCATATCAAAAACCATGTACCATCTATCCATCCAGTTATCAACAAATGGTTAAAATGTGCAGCACTCAATAGAGATATGAGGCCTGTTTGCATTTGGGATTTACCCTGATCGAGGGTCCCTAAACAATGCAAATATGAGCTCTTTTGATATTTTCAACTTTTTTATTGCAGTGTAGTCTAGCCCATCAACATATTCTTGTCTTTTTCTTTCTCTATATGATGTAATATCATAGAGTACATTGCTAGACTGTGAAATGGTGTCAACAATTGCATCCAGAGTTGATGCAAGTGAGCGTCGAATCTTGTCACCACCACTAAAAGATGCACTAATGCCCCTCAAACGGGAAAGCTCAATCAGTATCTCGATATTTGTGTCCATAGACGCAACTGTAATATAAACATCAATATGAAAATCATTAGAAACATATACATGGTATATAATAATGTCTTTTCAAAATTGAAAATTTATTAAATCAAACTCAAGTAAGCAATTTAATGGCATTCACTTACATACATTTAAAACTTAAAATTAAACATATAACAATTAAAAAGTAAGTTTCGTTCAACTTCTTTCTAGAAGTTAAGGCACTTATTAACCCTCATTGGTGAGTTTTCCATGCAAACTTGGGTTTAAACTTCTTAGAATTTAGAAGTGTTATTTTGACATGTTTTGGCCTTTACGTCCCTTGCAGAAAACAATATTTCCATCAACTTCATAAGCTAACATTAAATTTACTGATTTCAACACATTACGCCTTGTGGTTGGAGGGGAGGACAAAGTGGTATGGAATGAAATGGATATGTATGAGTTTGTCTTGCCAATATGATTACATATACTTGAGATGACTATCAATGATTAAGATGTTGAATAATCAATTAGAGATTGTGACTAGAATGACAATAACAATAATGTCAACTTAATAAGATATCACAAGTGAAATATGACAGTGTTATCTCAAAATTATCACATGTATATTTATTAATGATCCAAGTATTATGATATGTTCAATTGATAAGACAAGATGGTTGATTAGGAGGATGAAGATTAAGTTGAGATAGAACAACTAAATTTAAATGTCACAGTCCTAGGATTGTGACTACATTCAGTTAATGAATAAGTAAGAATAGGATATGACTTGTTAGGCTTATAAAGATGGTAAAGGTAACATGCTCGGGGGAATGTCAGGTGGTAAAAATCAGACCCATGTCTTAAACACAGTCTTTAAGAGGGATGGAAGTTTAGGATAGATGTAGGGTTAGGAGAACATCCAAGGGTAGAAGGGCCGAGATATGTAAGAATGTTAGAAGGGTTTTAGGATAGGTTTCTGGGAGTAGTTACTAGGTCAGGGCCACAGGTCTTTTTGAGTGTAGATTAGGATTGTTGGATATGTAAATGACACAGGCGAAGGACTATTAGGATATGTGAGGCAAGAAAAGGGGTGATGCAAGGCTTCCACCAATCCTCTAAATATCATTGACTCGATCATGGTTGGGAACACTCTCGCGACACACTCTAGGTAGTTCATGGGTATTCACCATTTCCATTGTTCTATAAACATGGAAACCAACCAAAAGTGACATGGGAAAATGGGGAAATTGTGGACTGGAATACAATTGGTTGTAGATGAGCTTAGAGACTCGACATGTCTTTGAGTTGAATCGACGGTCCCTGAGCATTGAGTAGATTGATTGAGGGTGTGGATAGGGTAGGCCCGAGAGGCACTTTGTTAATGTGTTTTGGCATTTAGTTAAGGGTTATTAACTAAGAGGTAATGTATAGCTACCTACACTTGTGATGAAATTTTGATTATGTTCATGGACAAATGATTGTGATGAAATTTTGAGAAACCAAGTTACTAATTTTTTATGCATTTTTTCCATTCACGTGTGTGCATGCATTTCATCTTGTTATAGCCATTTCTGAGGAAACTTATTCAATTAGTATCATGGGGAAATGGCCTTTGAGGGTTGGAAATTTGGGTTTCATGTGGATGGATACATTGTAGAAAGGGAGGAGTTCTATTTTTTTCGATTTTTGGTTGCTTTAGGAATTTTCGAGTTCTTGAAAAGGGATTCATTGTAATTATTCACTCATCTTGGTTGAGGGAGATGTGAATTTAATTAGAGATTAGGTTATTTCCAATTTGATAAATATTACAAAATTAGGTTGTTTTAAACTATAAAAAAAGGGTAATTTAGGTTTAGAATTGACAAATAAATGGTATGGGTGAATGAATTACCTAATTAGATGACAATCCACCAGTGAATTTGCTTCCCCTTCAACGAAATCCAATTCCTCCAATACTCTAGGGCACGTCATCCAAGCTCGAATTCGCGTTTCTGATGCGTGAAATGCATCGCGGGTGATCCGGGGTGGCCGGGACAGTGTATTTAAATTGATTTTAGATTTACAAAACATGTACGTGTTTTGTAACTACATAACACGTACACATTTTGTAGTTCTATAACGCGTACGCGTTATGTTTACCTATCCTACATGTCTAGTGACATTCCAGGCTCCGATTTTACCATACCAAGTGCTAGGTATCAGAAACACGTTATATTTTTATGTAACATAAACGTGTTTTCAAAAACTAGGATTGCATCTAAAAGGTCCCTCATCTTCTTGCACACACCCCTTGGATAGCTTGATTTAAACATTGCCATAAAGCAAAGGCTTCCACAAGATTGTTGGGAATCTCCCCCAATCCCCAAGAGTAAGATTGCTTCTACTTTTATTCAAGGTCAAAGATCCCCCCCTCCCACTCCTTTTTTGAAATAAAATATTATGAAAAACAATATTTTTCTTTAAATATATAATATTTTTTAATTAATTTTAATTTTTGAGAATATGAAATAAATATTATGATGGTACATATGTGATTTTAAGAAAGGAAAAATTAATGAAAATTGTTTTGTTGGCAAACATTATGTCTTTATAATGATATTTGTTATGCATACATTATTTGGAGATCAATGATGGCTATCAATGATTCTATATCTAAACATGCTCCTTGAAATAAAGTGGTGACAAGTTTTTTTTGGTAGGTGATAATAGAGAGGAGGATGGCGATGGAGGAGGTTTTTTCTAGGGTTTTTTGCCTGGAATCTTACTTTTCTGTAGGATTTTACTGTTAATGATGGTTGATCAGACGTTTCTGTGGGTTCACGGCAACTTGGAGTCAAGCTGATTCACTGAATCAGCCCGAGTACCAGCCAAGTATAAAAAACGTGGGAAGTTTTTGCTTACGTCGCAGCCTACCATTCATTCTTTTTAACTTGATTTTTTAGTTTTTTCTTGTGGGGGTGTTTGGATTTTGGATTGGTGTGGGCCTAGTTTCTAGTTGACCTCCTCTTTTGCTAGTTTCTTGATTTTTTAGCTTTTTGTGGGGGTTTTTTTAGCTGCTTTTTCCCCTTTTTGGCAGTTGGTGGTCCTTCTTTTCGTTTTGGCAGCTGGCGGTGTAGCTGCTGGGGGGTTTTCAGTTATGCTTAGCAGCTGGCGATGAGCTCCTTTTCCTCTAGTTACTCCCTATTATGGATAGGGTTTCACCTTTCCAGGTTCAGTCTGCCCCTTCAGACCCTCCTTTGTCTAGAGTTCATGCTGGAGGTTCTGTTGTTGGTGGTTCAAAGAATTTCAATCTGCGTGGTTTGAGGGATAAATGCCGGCGTCATCTGAAAACTGTGAAAGCTCGGGATTCTGTTGCTAGATTTGATATCGAATCCGACTTCAACCTGGAGTGGATAGTTTTGCTTGTTGAGAGGGCACTTGTGGGTCGTTTGGAATTTACCACAGGTAACAAACTGGAAATTGTCGAATGGGTTAACAAATTCTGGGTTTCGTTGACTGGTATGGCCCCGAGGATTAATCTCTTGATGAATCGTTGGATCTTGTTTGTTTTTTTCTGAGCCAACGCATATCAAAAAAAATACTCTCGACCTTATGGGAATTTAAAAAGGGATCTCTATTTCTTAAATGTTGGCATATTAATTTTGATCCTCTAAAAGAATTTCAAGCTATTCGGCATCTGTGGATGCTCATCCTGGGCTTGCCCATTGAGATTTGGTCTAAAGTTGTTATCATTGGTTTGGCAAATGCAGTTGGTAGATTTGTCATATTGGACAATCAGAGTCTTTTCGGAATGGATAAAAGATATGCCAAGGTTATGGTTGAACTGGATTTGCGATTGGGTTTTCCTGCAGAAGTGGAAATAGCTTGGGGCAGTAGGGTATGGCGGCAAACCCTCAACTTCTTTAAAATTCCTTTTAGATGTTTTTCCTACCATAAAGTTGGTCATGTTCAGGCTAATTTCCCTATGGGCCAGAAATAATATTTGGCCTCTTCGTCATCCGGGCATTCATCCCCCCAAGATTGGACCTCATAAGAAATCTTCCTCGGATTCAGGTAAGTTTTTTGCTAGATCTCTTGACCCTTTCCCAGATTTATCTTCTGATGAACTGGCTTTCATTGAGAATTCTGAAAAAAGTCTTGTCTAGTAGAATTTCAAAAGCTGAAATTAAGATGCGGCATGATCTTGTTACGGGTTTATTGATTGATAATCATGAGTTATATTCTCCCACTCCTCTGGTTGGCCGCAACTTGATATCTAATTTGGAGACAGTGGCCTCGGATATAGCAACAACTTCTCCCCACTTTCCCCGACCAGTTGAGGGTGCAGACCCTACAAACCCTATTCTTATCCCTTCTGTAAACTCCAGGAGTTTGTGGGGTGAATCTTTTTTTGGGATTGATGATGGTTCTGGTCCTTCAAACCCTACCAACATTCCTTCTGCGAATCCCTTGGATTTGGGTGTTGATTCTAATCTAGAGGCTGAAGTTGTTCTTATTCCTCCAGATATCTCTACCGATAATTTTTCTGCTATTGACAACTCTATTTTAAAGGAAAGTGGTTATCTTCTTTCTGAGAAGGGGGTGGAATTTCCCCCCTTACCTACTTTCTCTAAAAACCCTGGTATTGGTTCTGTGGCCAAACCCTTACATGCTCTGAACTTCCAGAATGTTACCATTCGATGGGGTAAGAAAAAAAAGGATTTGGACAAATCTGTGCTTCTGGGTTTAGATTCTTACACTCCTGTTTCGAAAAGACTGGAAGAAGTGGGTGGGGGTGATATTGTGAATTCTGAGGGTCTTAGAGCGATGTCCCCCTCTTTGGGTGTTTCTTAATGTCTATTCTTTCCCTTAATGTGCGTGGATTGGGTAAGGTATCTCGAGCTCAAGCCTTATCCAATCTTTTCAAAGCTACTAGCGCCGCTATTGTTCTGATCCAGGAAACTATGTGTGATGACTTAGTTGCTATCTTTAAACTTGGTAAAATTCTGCCCAATTGGGAAGTTGTTGCTGTCAATTATTATGGTATGTTAGGGGGACTTGCTATTGCTTGGAACCTTGCTTTGTTTGCCTTCAAGGTCTTTGCTACTCCCTGGGGCATTTTGCTTAAAGGGTCATTTTGTGGTTTACACCAAACACTTTCCATCCTTAATTGTTATGCTCCCTATAGGGAGAGACAACAATTTTGGGAATCTCTTCTTGGTTCTGGTCTTCTGAATTTAGCCAATCTGGTCATCGCAGGAGATTTGAATTATACCAGTAATGCGTCTGAGATTTGGGGTTCTTCGGCTAGGTTGGATGATTTGGCAGAGTTCTTTAATAAGTTATTTGCAGATGCAAATTTTGTTGATGTAGTGCCTCTTAAACTATTGCCTACTTGGTCTAATGGTAGATTTGGTATTGATGGAATTCATAAAAGGCTGGATCGTTTTCTTGTTAAGGCTGAGCTTCTGGGTCAGTTTCAGCAACATCGTTCTTGGGTTTTCGACACAAAATTCACAGACCATTGGCCTATTGTTCTACAGCTGGAAGATTATGGGCACAATTTTTCATTTCCCTTCAAATTCAACAGTTCCTGGTTATCTGATGACAACTTTTGCAGCATGGTTAGAAATTTTTGGTAGAATTGTGGTGAGCAAGAAACAAATCCGGCGTTGAATTTTTGCTATAAGCTGAAGGGTTTAAAGGAGGCTATGACAATCTGGATTAAGAAGAGGAAGAAGTCTGATAAGTTGGAATTAGCTCAATTAGAAAAGAAAATCCATAAATCTCTTGTTGCTAATTTCTCTAATTCACTGGATTATGAAACTTTTGAAGCCTTGAAATGCTATGAATAGAAAAAGGAAGACTTGCTGCTACAAGAGGAAAAAGAAGGGCGTCTCAAAAGCCGAGCAATTTGGATCTCACATGGAGATAAAAACTCAAAATTTTTTCATTCCTTTGCATATGCTAGAAGAAATTTGAAGTTCATTTGGGAAATACAAGATGATCAGGGGCATTTAATCACTGGTCTTGATCAGCTAAAATCTGAAGCTGTATCTTTCTTTGGTAATATCTATAGAGATTCTGGTGATTGTAACTTGGCTGATCAAATCAAGGTGGCGAGTCTTTATCCTAGATTATTTAATGAGCAGGATGCTGACTGTTTACAAAAGGAGGTCTCTTTGGATGAGATTGAGAAAACATTGAAAATTTTTGCCAAAGAGAAAAGCCCCAGGCCTGATGGTTGGCCGGTGGAGCTATATATTCACTTCTTTGATGTTTTGGGTCAAGAGCTTAAAAATATGGTGAATTTTTCCAGAGTCAATGGATATATTTCAGGTGCCCTTAATTTTACATTTGTCACCTTAATCCCTAAAAAGAACAAGCCCCTTTCTTTTGGGGATTATCGCCCGATTGCATTATGTAGTATGTTATATAAGCTCATCACAAAGATACTTGCTGAAAGGTTGAAGAATGTTCTTTCTGATTATATTTCTACTGAGCAATTTGGTTTTTTATCAGGGAGACAGATCCATGATGCCATTGGCATTTCTCAGGAATTACTGCATAGTATTAAGATTAAAAAGAAGAAGGCTCTTTTGCTCGAAATGGACTTAGAAAAAGCTTATGATAGAGTCAATTGGTCTTTTATGCGTTTGATTCTCATCAAAATTGGTGTGCCTCCTTTGGTGATTAAGTGGATTATGGCTTGTATCACTTCTATGAATATTGTTGTGCTGGTAAATGGTTCACCGTCCTCTTTCTTTAGCTGCTCTCGAGGGATAAGACAAGGGTGTCCTCTCTCACCTCTTCTCTTCATTTTAGTCATGGATGGCTTCAGCAGATTAGTTAAGCAAGCACTGGATAGAGGTTTGATTAAAGGCATCAGGTTGACTAAGGACTGTGTGATCACACACATTTTGTTTGCAGATGATGTTTTGGTGGCTGGTTTGGATACTGTGGCGGAATGGAAAATATATGGTGAAATCATTCAGACTTTTTGTAATGCCTCGGGTATGAAGGTTAGCTCTACCAAATCAAATTTTTACCATTTAAATATGAATGATGAGTATTTGAGTGATATCATTACTTTTCTTCCCTACAATTGTTGTCCTCTAGAGGATGGCTTTAAATATCTAGGTTTTAATTTAAAACCCAACAATTACCTCATCAAAGACTGGTATTGGTTGTTGAGGAAAATTGAATCACGCATTGCTCACTGGTCTTATAGACTTTTATCTATCGGAGGCAAACTCATTTTAGTTAAATCGGTGCTTTCGAGCATTCCTGTATATTGGTTTTCCCTTCTTGAAGTGCCATCCTTCATTATTAAAGCCATCAGGAAATGTTTCTTTAATTTTCTCTGGTCAGGGACTGCAGACAGTGCTAAAATCCTGATGGTTGCAGCGGAGACACTTTCAAGACCTTTCAGATTTGGTGGTTGGGGAATCAAAGATCTAGAGGTCTTCAATTCAGCTCTCAGATTAAAAAGTATGTGGCGGGGTATCTTTGGTAGTACCCTCTGGTCTAGACTCATACAAAGCAAATATCTAAATAAGGATGTGTATCTTTGGATTAGAAACCTAAAACTGGGCAATTGGAATTTTTCTCCTATTTGGAGGGGCTTTATGAAAGTTTTCAAATGGATAAAAAATGATCTCTTTTGGCAGGTGGGAACAGGTGTGAAGATTCGAGTTGGTTTGGATCCCATTTTAGGGATGGAAGATTCATTTCTCCTTCCTACTATCCTAACTCAGTATTTACAGGTTATCGGCTTGACCACTTTGGACAAGATTCATATTTGCAGACTTGGTGGTGATGGGCCTGTTGTTTGGATGTCTGCAAGAGATCTTGGTCTCTCTGGTTTCTTTGCTCGGGTCTGGGACTCATACACCAAGAACTTAAACTCAACAGGTGTTAAAATTAATTCGGAATGTGATCAACTTGTTCGGGGAGGGAATCCATCCACTAGTATAGTGACGGCAAAATCTGCATATAATAGAATTATACAAGATAAATTAATCTTCCCTCAAGACTGGTGGTACAAGAGTTTATGGAAGTGGTCAATTCCTTTAAAATTAAAACGCTATTTATGGTTAGCGTACAAGATAAACTGAAGACTTGGGAGAATTTGAGCAAGCGTGGATGGATTGGACCAAGCATCTGCAGTCTTTGTCACAAAGATGCAGAAACAACTCAGCATTTATTTGTCAATTGCATCTTTACCAAAAAAATCTGGGAAATTTTTTATGCAAAATTGAATATTGCTTGTCATTGGGATGTTGGTGAGTTCAAGTTTTGTCTCGTGAATTGTTACAGGAATTGCAAGCAATTTTTTACTATTGCTATCTGCATTACATGGGAAATATGGTACTCAAGAAATTGTGCTATCTTTCAGAACATGCTTCCTGATGTAATGAAGTGTAGTTTGACAGCAATAAAGATGTTTTCAACATACAAGGCTGATGAGCACAAACTGAGGATTGCCAAAGTTAGTCATTTTACTCTTAAAGTGGAGCAACCTGTACTATTCTTTGATGGGGCTGCTCAAAATGGGATTTGTGCAGTGGGGGGTGTCCTGTATCTGAACGAAGATCATTATTTCACAGTTAGACTCAATTGTGGAGTTGGCAGTAACATGAAAGCTGAGCTTATGGCTCTCTGTTGTGTATTAAAAGTTGCAAATATTTTTGGATTAGTTAACATCAAAGTTTATGGGGATTCTCGTGTAACAATCAAGTGGGCATCTAGAGATTTCAAGCTGAATGTTACTAATTTGCGTCATTGGTGTCTTCGTGCACAAAAAGAAATATCTCAGCATCAGAATATTATGTTTGAACATATATATAGAGATCATAACTCGCTAGCAGATAAGTTATCTAAACAGGCTCTGGCAGGCTCTCAAGGTCAACTTTTATGGGAGGAATGGTGTGATAATACCATTCTGGATAGTGGAGTCACTTATTTCTTTGATTAAGGACTTGGAGGGTATCTTTCTCTCTTGCATCAGTTGGTTGTAGTTATATGTCCTCTGCACTTTTTTGATATATGGTTAGTTTTGGAGGTCTGTCTTTTTTAGATTTTGGGAATTGTAAGGGCTTGGAGGCATATATGTATTTCAGACCTTATTTGGAAGTTCTTTGTTGATTCGGACTGAGAATCAAGACTATCTTTGTACTATTTTATTCACATGAATATCAATAGTAGTTTTTTTTCGCTGGAAAAAAAGTGGTGAGTATTAATACATCAATAGCATGGCAAAGGGTCTAAGGTATTGATTTCTTTTTAAATAATTAAAAAAAAATTAAAAATATTGGAAAACCATAAGGTCTAAACCATTGATTTCTTTTTAAACGAGCATAGATGCATCTTAAACTCACACAGAGGGATTCAATTTCTTGATGTGCATTTTTTTATCTAAATTTTTTACACATTAAAAAATTAAAAAAAATTACATATCAAGATATTTGATCATGTGCTTTATACATCTAAGTTTAAGATGAAACCAATATAATTAAATATTTTTGTTTGAGCCTATATTATTTGCATTTTTTTTATGAGAATGTTAAGCTACATAAAGTTACACAACTTTACAACATCTCTACACAACATTACAACATCTCCCCTATACTTTGGGTGCAATAATTTTAAAAATATTGAAAAACCATTTACAAAACTAATTAAGTTCATCACTATAAAATTGATTTTTAAATTTATTATTATTATTATTTTAAATGATTTTTTAAAATAAACAAATATGAAAATGATAAAGCTAATTTAATTTATCACATATTAAAATATTGACATAACAAAATAAATTTAGTGATATGATTTAATGAAAAAAAAATGCTTATAAAATTTATAAATACTAATAATAATAATTTAATTATAAAATATATAATATATATTTAAAAAATATATGGGAATGGCAAAGCTAATTAATCCATCATCACATGTTAAAATATTGACATGGAAAAGTTAATTTAGTCGTATTGACATGTAACCGTTTATTTAACGATATGAATTAATGAAAACATATATGTAAGTAAAATTTAAATATAATAATAATTTAAGTAAAAAATAAATAATACATATTTTATATTAAAAAAAATTAACACCTTACCATAGGTAGTCCTAATAATTCTTAAACTATTTAAATTATTGTACATAAAATATGACGACACCTAGGGTTCATTCCAGGCTTAAAAACATAAAACATATACTGAAATAAAATTATATGCATACTTGACCTTTGAACTTGCAACTAGATGTTTCAGTTTTGTATGAAAACTTTTAAAGTAATTTACAGAGAAGGATTTTACATTGTCAAGGGACCAAAAGACAAGCTCGTATCCCTTCCATGGTCCACACATGAAACAGTTTTCTACAAAACTCAAAAACCCATGGGATCGAAAGTATCGCTTTCAAAATTCATCCTCCCCTGGAAATTGTGATCCGAATGATGAAGGAATAAATTGGAAATGTAACCATGTTACTTCAAAGTATCGATCAAAATCCATGGCAAATGAATGATTTCTCCCATTCACTGTTTTGTACAACTTCGTCTGCTTGGCAGCTTCCAATTGCAAATCCATGGCCGCCGCCAAGTCTTTCCTTTCTTTTTTGTGTGAGTGCTTCGCTATTTCTTGTGTGGTAAAAAGACTGGAAGAGTCAAGGAGTCAAGGAGAGAGATCAGGTAGTCAACAAACTTATGCTCAAATCTGGTTAGAGCCAAGATGTCGGGTGGGCATAGCAATTGTGAATGGACTTATGAAAAAAGAGAACACTCAACGTGTTCCTCTGTGCACAACATGGCATCCCATGCTATCTTAGTGCACTATTATATATAGTGTTTCCAAGGTCTTGTGCCATCCCAATCAAATCTCCAAATAATCCATAAATCCCTATGATTTAGGATCTTGTCTGGTTGTTGACGTTTAGATTGGATTTGATTGGTAAAGATCTCTCTTGCTTTCTTATACATGTTCTCTTGTGCCATGGTGGTGTCCCTTCATTTAGTTGAACTCTTCAAGTGCCATTTTTTTTTATTTTATTAAAATAAAAAGAATAGTTTGTTGTGCAAAGTGTCACTTCAGTTTTTGAGTTTTAAATAACTCTTACATAAAAGAATAAAATTTAATAATTCACAAACAATTAATAATATTTTTGGGGCATCACATTTCTCCCCCCCTTATTCTTAACACCGTCCTTGGTGTTCTTTATTCTGAGCTCTCTTGCTCATTCTAGAACATGGAGGGATATGTTTGTTACATCTAATCCTCAATTTCCCAAGTTGCCTCTTTAGGCCTGAAGTGATTCCATTGCACTTTTATTTGAACGATGGCTCGATTCCGTAGAATACGTTCCTTCTTGTCTAGGATGCAGAAAGGTTTGGTCTGGAACTCACCCTCGAGTTCTACCTGAATCACATTCCAATCAATTACATGAGCAGTATCATGTATATATTTTTTTAATAATAAAACATGAAATACATCGTGCATTTTTAGCTTAGGAGGAAGTGCAAGTTGATAGGCTACCGACCCTATATTAGCTAACACTTCCAAAGGTCCACAATACCTAGCTTCCAGCTTGTAACACTTTCCCAAGTTCAAGGCACTCTTTTTCGACTTTACCTTTAGATATACATGATCACCAATGTTGAACTCTCTTTGAGTTCTTTTTAATTCTGCATAACTCTTATGTCGATCCTAGGCAACTTTTAAATTTTGTTGCACCTCTTTCACCGTCTGTTCCATCTCCTTTAACAAGTCAGTTCCTAGAACAATCCTGTCAATGGGGTTATCCCAATACACCAGAGTGTGTCATTTTCAACCATACAAGACTTCAAATGGATTCATTTTTAATGATGCTTGATATCCACTATTATAAGCAGATTCTACTAAATACAAATACTCTTCCCATTTCCCTGGTTTATCCATTACATACATTCGCAACATATATTCTAACTCTTGATTAATTCTTTCAGTTTGCCCATCTGTTTGAGGATGATAAGCAATACTAAAATTCAGTTGTGTATTTAGGCCTTTAAACAAGGATTTCCAAAAATTACTTGTAAATTTTGCATCTCTATCAGAAATCACAACTTTCAGAATACCATGCAAATGAAATATTTATTTCATAAAATTATCAGCTATGTTAATGGTTTAAAAGTAGATTTTGCAGGTATGAAGTGTGCAACCTTACTTAACTTATCAACAATTACCTTTAGTGAGTCATGTTGTTTATTTGTTAGGTAATCCTGTTATAAAATCCACACTTATTATTTCCCACTTCCATTCCGGAATGGGTAAGGGTTGAAGTAACCCGACATGATGTTGATGTTATGTTTTTACTTGTTGACATTCAATGCATCTAGCTAGGTAATTTGCAACATCGTTCTTGATGTTAGGCCAATAATAACTTTTTCTTCCTTTTTTTATCATCTTTTGGTATCCTAGGTGTCAAGAATAGGGTTTCTTATGTAACTCATTCATGATTAATTGTTTAACTTCTTTTGAATTAGGTATGTATAACCGATTCTTATAGACTAATAACTCTTCTGAGCTTATGGAGTAAGATGATGATTCATTTCCATTAACATCATTTTCTAATTGTTCTTTAATTTTTAGGTATTCTTTATCATTTTTAGTTGCATCTAAAGATCAAATCTTCAAGATTTGTTTTATAATGACTAAAAGTGGTCAAACAAAGTGGAATGGCATTGCTACTCAGGGCATCTGCCACCTTGTTCTCTTTTCCTTTAATGTGTTTAATTTCAAAATCATACTCACTCAAGAAGGATAACCACCTTACTTGTCGAACATTTAAACTTTGTTGATCAAATAGGTATTTTAAGCTTATGTTATCCAACATTAAAGTGAATTTTCTTCTTATTAAGTAGTGTTTCCACATCCTTAATGCATATATTATTGTAGCTAGTTCCAAGTCATGAGTTGCTTAGTTACGTTCATGTTGTTCAAGTTTTCTTGACTCATAACTTATTACATAATCCTCTTGCATTAGCATGCCACCCAACTCTTCTAAGCAAGAATTCGTACATACAACGAAGTCATTGTATGGATATGTTATTCTTAGAATAGGTGCGGTGGTCAATACTTGTTTAAGTTTTTCAAAGCTTTCCTGACATTTATTAGACCGTGTGAACTTAGTAAATTTCTTTTGGAGTGAATTTATCGGGTAAGCAACCTTGGAGAACCCATCAATGAACCTACGGTAGTAACCCATGGTGCCCATAAGGATCGAACCCCGGTTACATCCTTAGGAACCGGCCAATCACAAATTTCCTTGATTTTATCTAGGTCCACAGATATGCCTTCCCTAAATATCACATGACCTAGGTATTGAATTTTATCTTGAAAGAAGTCTCATTTACTAAACTCCGCATACAGTTTATGTTCTCTAAGGGTTTGTAAGACTAACTTTAGGTGTTCTTTTTCTTCTTCATTTTTAGAATATATTAAGATGTCATCATTAAATACTATTACAAAATTGTCTAAGTATTTATGAAGGACGTTTTTCATCAAACACATGAATGTGGCCGGAGCATTGGTCAAGCCAAACAGTACAACCAAGAACTTGTAATTCCTGTACCTTGTTCTAAATATCGTTTTATGAACATCCTCGTACTTAATTGTTACTTGATGGTATCCAGACCTCAAGTCAATTTTAGAGAATACCGTTGCTCCCTATACTTGATCAAACATGTCATCGAGGCGGGGGAGAAGGTATCTATTCTTAATTGTCATCTTATTTAATTGTCTGTAATCAATGCAAAGCCTTAGTGTTCCATCTTTCTTTTTAACAAACAAACTTGGTGCTCCCGATGGAGACACACTCGATCTTATACATTCTTTATCTATTAATTCTTGCAATTGTAACTTTAGTTCTACTAACTCGGGTGTGTTCATTCGGTAAGGAGCCTTTGAGGTGGGTATTGCCCCTGGTACCAACTCAATGGTGAAGTCAATATCCCTCTTCGGAGGTAGTCTAGGTATCTCTTCTGGAAAGACATCTTTAAATTCATTTAAAAGAGAAAAAATTTCTAAAGTAATTTTTGTCTTATCATCATTAGTATCAGTGATGTGTACAACAAACAATCTACATCCTTTTCTAGCACAATTTTTCAATTAATAAGCAGATATTTTTTTAGTAAGCACCTTTTTTGGAATTCCTTTAACCATTTTACTTTCGCCATTTTCATCAATACAATTAAAATTTTTCTCAAAGCAATTTAGCACAAATCTATGTTTTTCTATCCAATCCATGACAATTAATATATCATAAGATCCTAATGGAAAAAAATTCAAATATACCTTTGTAATCAAATTTTGCATACAAACTTCACAATTTGAAATAAAGCTGGTTATTTTTCTTTTTGTAGTTGTGGCTAATTGTACTAACGACGAATTTTCGAAATCATATTTTTCTATTTTACATAAATCTATTAGAATAGGATAAATATAACTTAAAGTAGATCTAGAATCAATTAATATAGAAATAGGTTTTTCAAATATCTTACCATCTACCTCGATCATGGAAGGTTGATAGACTGCCTGATGATTGTCCAAAGCAGCGCTAATCTGTGGTATGTTTCGAGCAACCTCTCCAACTATGGCTGCTTCTCGGATTGTGTGAATATTCCGATTATCTTTCTTATGAGGACAATCCCAATAGAAATGACTCTCCCCACATCCCCAACACTGCAAAGGTTCTATTTTTACTTCTTCTTTCTTTTTATTAAAGAGATTATATTTATACTCAGGAGTTCTCATGGGTTGTTTATATTCAGTCCTTATTGCTTGTTGTCCATCTTATTTCTCTGAAAACCTTTGTGTTTATTAAAAGGCTTGAATTCTCTTCTCCTGAAATTGCTTCCCTCTCTTTGATTGATCATATGTTAATTTGGCCTTTCTCATTGCTTCATACAAATTTTTTGGTTCATCAAACTCCAATATAGTAGTTAGGTAAGCAACCTAGGAATATCTGAATTTTTTGTTTTTCTTCGTTTAGGTAAGGCACATATCTTAACAGAGATACAAATTTAGTGCAGAAATCATGCATAGACATGGATCCCAATCTTAGTTCGTAAAATTCCTTAGCTTTCCCTTCATAGTAATATTCTGAAAGGTGTTCTTTTTTAAATTCCTTTTTAAACTAGTTCCAACTTACTTTTTTATCATTAATCATTTTTGCTCTTTTTAAATCTTTCCACCAAATCTCATCCTTTCCGACTAGATTGAAGATCGTCATTATTCTTTTCATTGAGTTGGAATAATTTTATATAGTAAAGTATTTCTTCGTTCCAGAAAGCCAAGCCTCAGCTTCTTCTCCATTTTTGACTTCGTTGTCAAAGGTAGGAGGCTTTATTTTCCTAAATTCTCATGTTAACTCATCTTTATATTTTATTTTCTTCTTACGTCTGCCCTCGGATCTATCACTAAAATATTTTGATTCACTAGAGAGAGGGCTTCCGTTAGAAGAGGGACAATTAGAGGATGAGCTCTCTCGTTTATGTCTCTTTTTATTCTTATCATTAGTTATCTCATTCAGCTTATATAGTAGAGCTTCGTTTAAGTCTTCTTGGGTTTTCAGTACCCGCTCATGTTCAGTCCTAAAGTTCATTAGTTCGGTTTGTAACTTTTTTACTATCTGCAAAATCTCATTATTCACATTATTATTATCATCATTCAGTTCAACCCATACAGGTGGGGCGGGGGGATCTTCTTCCGACCATTTCTTTCTGTAGTTTTTAGTAACACAAAATTTCTTCTATGCACGAAAGATGAACAACATATACACAAAATTATTTTTCATAACACTTAGTGGACACCATAAGGTCGAGTGTCGTAACCTAAGCTTTGATACCACATTGTCACAACCCCACAATACAAAATTTTTAAGTATATATAAAAAAAAACTTTAATGAAAACTACCCTCCTTAGTATTTATTTATTTTTCCATTGTAAAAAAAAATAAAAAAATTTATTCACATAGAATATATAAACTTATGTAACTAACAAATCTTATTTGTCGTTTCCTCAATGCATAGGTATGATGCAATTTTATAGAATTTCTAACACACATTAATATATGAGTATAGACTTATTTTCTCTTTTCGATATACTGACTCACTTTGACTACATTATAAATTTCAAGTAATGGATATATATAAAATGGTAATTACTATTTACAACATAACGACATGTCTAAGATATAATTTGATTACATTAATCTTTTCGTCATTTACTAATCTATTTGATATGTAGATAATGAACTAATCAAAATGCACACCATGTGTGCATTAGCTTGTGATTTCTCCTAAACAACGACATCCTCATAGGATCCTATATAATAACTACATCTTTTTGGAATTTGAACAAACCATACCTTTCTATATCTTTTCCATACAATAAAATCAATATATATAATTATAATAAATTTCCAAGAAGTTCTAAGGCATACATCCACATCCTTTTAGGAATATAGAACATATATATGAATTCATTCTTTATTCATCATATACTTGTATAAAATTAACCCTAAAGAAATTTATACTACATGTAGTGTCTCTAGTTTGTAACAAAACAATCATTTATATATATATAATTATGCGCTATACAACTATATTTATGTCTGCTAAGAAGTAGATGTGATAACTTCAAATATATATAAAATTTTATATTCTTAAAACTTTGCATATTAGTTCGGAGTAGAACTTCCATTCTATTCCTCGGCTATATATATATATATATCCAGTCAACCATCAGCTATACCAAAGGTAATAATTCACTCACTCTTAGATTTGAATCTTACTATTAATTATTCGCACACATGAAAGGGGGCTTTCACTATATGAAAATTCTATTAAAAAGGTAGACATTACTCCTAACCAATGGTTAACCTTTCGCTGCTCGCCAACATAAATGAGTAAAGGAGAGAGATCAGGTACTCAACAAACTTATGCTCAAATCTGGTTATTAGCTAAGATGTCGGGTGGGCGTAGCAATCGTGAAATTTACTGCCTTTCCAAGATGGAAATTGAACTCAAGATTACTGGCAGCAAGGACAAGTCATAGAGTATTCTCTAACCTACTGCCACAGGTTGTAAAAGTGCACCACCGATCACGTTGGAGATCTATCTGGGATATACCATACAATGGTATGCACGACTATAATAAGATCTTGACAAGTGAAACTACAGACTAGCTTCCAGGAGTCACAACGTAGTGATCCTATGAATGCGTTAAACCTATTTCAAATAATGTTTATTGGTTTCCTATCAGAAACTAGAGAAAGGAAAAAGGTCGAGGGTCACGATATCAAAGGTCGTCGAGATTTATCAGGAAATCGACGGAGTTTATAAAGTTTGGAGAGGAATGGTGTAGAAGTTTTGGTTCGATCGTTTTGGCACTTGCTTGAGTAAACTCCTCGAGTTTCCATCCTTCATAGATCCCAAGGAGGAATAACCATCCCCAGTCGACAACGATTGGAACCAGTTGGAACTTTGTCTTGATGTGTATATATATATATATATATATATATATCCGAAATTGATTCCAAGCCAAAAAAATAAACACAAAGTTTTCTTTCGGATTTCACGTTTCCCGGCATGCAAGAGGAGAAAACGTAAGTTTCGATTCATATTGGAATACACAGAGTTTTTATTTCAGTTTAACTCGATTAATGCACAGAGCTTTATTTACACAATTTAAGTTTTCATTCTCAATCGATTATATAAACAGAGTTTACTATGAAATGTACCGAGTTTAAGTTTCATTCTCAATCGATTTATACACAGAGTTTACTGCGAAAAGTACAGAGTTTAAGTTTCATTCTCAATTGATTTATAGACAGAGTTTATTGCAAAAGTACAGAGTTTAAGTTTCATTCTCAATCAATTTATACATAGAGTTTACTGCGAAATGTACAGAGTTTAAGTTTCATTCTCAATCGATTTATACAAAGAGTTTACTGCGAAATGTACAAAGTTTAAACATTACAAGAAAGGAAATCGGGTCCACCCTCTATACGCAAGCAGAGGTTCCATTGGTTTAATAAAAAAGAAAGATCCAATATTAGATGCAATGCATACTCCCATGACATATAAGTATAACGTCTCAGTAATTCCCACAGAGATCGATTTTCAAAATCGGAAATCATAATTGTTTATGAGAATAAATATATGGACAATCTATTGTCTTTTTTCTTTTGTATTGTGTCTGAAAATAGTACTATATGTTACTACTACACTCCTACAGAATGTTAAACTTCAAGTAGTAACTCATCGAATATAAAATAGAAATCGACAACAATAAAATTTCTTACAATGTACGCAATAGGGAATAAACCGGAAACAATGAAAAAAATGGCTAGCCACATTCTTCAAAGAAAATAAAATTTGATAACCGAAGGGCTTGATAAATATTCATTATAACATACAATCAAAAAACGGATTTCATAACACTAACGAATATCTACTTACTTGAAAACAGAGCAAAGGCCAGTTTGGAGAGTTAGCTCCTCCCAACCTTAGAAGAGGGCAACTCTACGGTTTTCCCAGCTCCACCCCCGAGCTGGATCACCACCATGCACTAGAACGCAAGCTATCGCTTCCTCACGGCACTCTCTGCCAGAGTACGTAACAAGCAAATGGACTTATGAAAAGAGAGAACACTCAACGCATTCCTCTGTGCACAACATGGCGTCCCATGTTATCTTAGTGCACTATTACATATAGTTTTTCTAAGGTCTTGTGTCATCCCAGTCAAATCTCCAAACAATCCATAAATCCCTATGATTTAGGATCTTGTCTGGTTGTTGACGTTTATATTAAATTTGATTGGTAAATATCTCTCTTGTTTTCTTATACATGTTCTCTTGTGCCATGGTGGTGTCCCCTCATTTAGTTGAACTCTCCAAGTGCCCTTTTTTTATTAAAATAAAAAGAATAGTTTGTTGTGCAAAGTGTCACTTCAGTTTTTGAGTTTTAAATAACTCTTACATAAAAGAATAAAATTTAATAATTAAAAAACAATTAATAATATTTTGGGGATATCACATTTCTCCCCCCCTTATTCTTAACACCGTCCTCTGTGTTCTTTATTCTGAGCTCTCTTGCTCATTCTAGAACATGGAGGGATATGCTTATCGCATCTTATCCTCCATTTCCCAAGTTTCTTCTTCAGGGCTGAAGTGCTTCCATTGCACTTTTATTTGAACGATGGCTCGATTCCGTAGCATACGTTCCTTCCTGGATAGGATGCAGAAAGGTTCAGTTTGGAACTCGCCCTCGGGTTCTATCTGAATCACATTCCAGTCAATTACATGAGTAGCATCATGTATATATTTTTTTAATAATGAAACATGAAATACATCGTGCACTTTTAGATTAGGAGGAAGTGTAAGCTGATAGGATACCGACCCTTGTCGATGTATTTGTAACTTCGGAAGATATTCACTTGTATATTACACTTGTACTTTATTGTATATCCAACAGAGATGTATTATTCCTCTGATTGGAAGTGTCGTCATTTGTATTTGCAAGTGTTGCAAGTTACATTGTAAGTGTCGTCATTTGTATTGATGGGTTATTAGACCACCAGTGTGGGGTTGGCCCTATTTAGGTCATGTGGTTGGGTTATTAGACTTGAGTAGCAAGTCGGGCCCAGTGATTTATTGGCAGGTCAACTCAGTGTATATATAGAGAGGTTGTGTCTCTCATTTGATTCACTCACTCACTTCTCAAGCTAGCATAGCTAAGAGAGAAAGTGGCGCACATGTGGAGAATGAGGAGCATCTTCTAGAGACATCTTATTGGGTTTGATCCTTGTGATCTTGTATTGGGGTTTATTCTATCTTTGAGGAAGTTGCGGGGTGTTTCACCTTCTTGGTTTTCCCCAGTGAAACTCTATGTCTCTTGTGTGCTTGCATGATTGTGTTTATGATTAATATGTTGTAGATATGTTGTACATGTTATTCTCTTAGATATCTTAATGATAATGGAATGAAATTATCGAAAAATTAATATGGTATCAGAGGTGACCTAAGAAGAAGGCACTGTGCAGCTATGGAAGCTAGGGATTCTTAATATTTGGGTTTCTCTCCACAGATCATCAAAGGCAGGAGGATAGATTGACTCTCCTAGGAAGGGAGCATCTTTCTGTGGAGATAGAATTCAATTCTGAGCATTTTTAGTTTTTGGCCCGTCACTGTTGCGGGAAATTAGGGTTTCGGAGAAAGTTGAAATTTTTGGAATCTGAATCCATGGATGGATGCTCCTCAAGAAAATAGAAATTTAGAGCACAAGATCGAACTTTTTGGTTGGGAAGAAGGCCGAACTTGATCAAGCCCTAGTTCGGGATTTTGATCAGAAAGATAGAAAATTAGGGTTTCTGCAAAAGTTGGAATTTCTGAAATCTGAGACCACGGAAGGAAGCTCCTTTGAAAAATCAAATTTTAGAGCTTTGGATCGAAATTTTTGGTTGGGTGAAGCTTCGGGAAAATCAAACCCTAGTTTGGGGTCCTGCCTAGTGGATCGAGAAGTTTCAAAGGCAATTTTGAGGGGTCAAATTTTGCAGTTTTCAAATTTGGAGTATACCAGCTTGACCAGCTCAGCAAGGCACATCTTTCTATCCTTTCAAAAGTTTGAAATTCAAATTTTGAATTTTTAGGGTTTCTCTAACAAACCCTAATCCAGCTCCAGATCCAATTCTCAACAAATCAAGTGGTAAGACCTAAATCTTTTATTTCCATTTGAGTTTCTCATTAAAATGTCTCACCACACCAAGCTTGAGGATAAGCTTGAAGGGGTTGATAACTTCTGAGCATGGAAGTATAGGATTGGGTTAATCCTAGAAGAGAATGAGTTGGACACTTACATAAGTGAAGAGGTTCCAGTTCCAGAGGGAGAAGAGGCTAAGGCCTCACACAAGAAGAACTTGGTCTAAGTCAAGAGATTCATTGATGATTCAATCAAAAACCATCTCGTACCTCATGTGCCTTCCCTAAAGACACCTAAGGAGATGTTTGACTCATTGACCTAGTTATTTGAAGAAAAGAACATAAATCAAAAGATGACTCTGCAGAACAAATTGAAAGGGGTAAAGATCCAAAATGGAGAGACCATCCAATCTTACTTTTCTAAGGTCTCTCAAATCAAGGAACAACTTGAAGTTGTGGATGAAGTAGTGGAGAATGGAGAAATTGTAATGACCATTTTGAATGGCCTACCTAGGTCATGGGACTCCCTCATCCAAGGAATCCATGCAAGAAAGAAATTGATCTCTTTCAGTAGACTGTGGGAGGTATATTCACAAGAAGAAGCTAGGCTTGTGGCTCGAGAAGAAAAGATGGGGAATGAAGATCAAGTTCTCACAACACATACCAAGAAGAATAAGTTCAAGTGGGAGCCATCTCATAACAAGAGATCTTCACACCACCATCATCATAGAGATAGGAAAGATCTGAAATGCTTTACATGTAATGAGAAGGGACACTTTTCCTCAGATTGTCCTAAGAACAATAAAAAAGAAGAACAACAACAACAATCTGAAAGGTATAACTTACAGGAATGTTTTGAAATCTGCTAAGTTTATGATATGTTTGTCTTCATGTTATTGAGTTTAGTAACAATCTTGATTAATTTTAGACTTGTCTTATCACCCTAGTAAAAGTATGAATGCATGATAGAAGACATTCATTGATTAAGGTTATGACACTTATGATTGTACTAATGCACTGTGGTGTTGTATGAGGATAATGTTATCCGCTAACAAGAAAGGTACAAATCAATTTCTAGATCAAGACCATGGTGACATGAAGACAAAGACTCATCCAGTCATGGATCACATAGAATCTCTACTTACGAGATATGTATATTTTTTGTTCTACAATGGTTAACTTATGAGTTATGCAAGTCATTGAAGAGAACAAAAAGACATTGCTAGACATAACTAGCAAATATGATAACCATGTATGTTTTTCCTACATCAAGTTAGAATCCTATCTTGTGTTAGGATCTTATACTCTTGTATAATTGATAATGATTATTCATGAAGTTAGAAATTTAAGTAATCAAGGGTTTATGCATATTATGTCTCTTACCTTGATTGATGATATGACTAACCAGAAGAGTCCTATGGTCATGCATGAGTAAAATAAGTCTTCCCTGAAACCTTGAATACTAATGCTTATTATTTGTGTTTGAAATGATCATGACTATACATGTTTAAGATTATTTTGTTAGTATTGAGATTATACTAATGAATGTATGATTATGTAAGAGATCTTGAGGATGGCACAATCATGACACTAGTGCACACTTAAGCATGCATAGTGGTCCAGGATGATTATAAGCTCAAGGATAGGTAATCTAGGAAGCAAAGTTCAAGAGGGAGCACACTCCAGTAGTTCCTGCAAGGAAACAAAGATTGAGAGGAAGTCCACCCAACAACAACTAAACAAAGATAAGTATTTGAATTGTCGTTTATTATATATATGATTAATTAAATGATGTTGTTCAGTTATGTACATACTTATGTTCTTAGATTTAGGATGTATATTATGCATATTAGGATATTTTCATTAATGAACAGTATACTACTAATATGCATGTGATGGGTAAGTGGCATATGGCACTATACAACATTCCATTGCTACTTATCTAGTATGAAACCTTTTTGCTGACATGTTGGGAGTTGTGCACACTTAACAATGTTCTGGTAGAGATGGAAGGCATCTAGAAAGTTACGGGATATGGATAAATGTTGTATTGAAGCATTGGCTAAAGATAATTGCATGACTGCATGACATATGTCTTTATGCATAAGAATTTGTTTTTGAAAAAACTATGTGAAGTTTCTAATCATGCAATTGAATTTGACTTGTAGAAAAGATCATGTACAATCACCCACAAAATATGAACTACAACATTTGTTCCAGCAACGAAGTTCGAGAAAACTATCTATTGAAGATATTGAAGAATCTAAAGTTCCCAGGATTCGGGATGCAGTAATAGAAGAATGCCATGATTGAGGAATACCAGTTGATCCTAAAGAATGATGTTTGGGATGTGGTCCCAAGACCAGATGGGAAGTCTGTTGTGACTTCCAAGTGGATCTATAAGATCAAGCATGCTGTAGATGGTAGCATAGAGAAATACAAGTCAAGGTTTGTATCTCATGGCTTCTCCTAGAAAGAGGGAATAGATTATGAAGAGACTTTTGCACATGTAGCCAGATACAGTTCCATCAGAACAGTACTTGCTCTGGCTGCAGTGATGAAGTGGAAGATACACCAGATGGATGTCAAGACAACTTTCTTGAATGGTGTAGTCGAAGAGGAAGTGTATGTGGAGCAGCCACTCAGTTTTGAGACACATGATAGGGAGTCATATGTGTGCAGGTTGAAGAAATCCTTGTATGGCTTGAAGCAAGCTCCTAGAACCTAGTATGGTAGGATGGATAGCTTCCTATCTAGTTTGGGCTTTACCAAGAGTAAAGCAGATTCCAACCTTTACTACAAGGTTGAGGAAGGAAATCCGGTGATACTACTATTGTATGTGGATGACCTGTTTGTTACAGGTGAGGATAGATTGATTGCCGATACGAAGAGGAAGCTTGCTGCCGAGTTCGAGATGAAGGACTTGGGGATGATGCACTACTTTCTAGGCATGGAGGTGTGGCAGAGTGCAGATGGAATCTTCCTTGGACAAGGGAATTATGCAGTAGAGATCTTGAAGCGGTTCGGGATGATGGACTACAAGGCCATGGCCACACCCGTGGAACCTGAAGCTTATGTGTGATGCTTCATATGATTCGGTTGATGTCACAATGTATTGTCACATGATTGTGTCCTTGATGCACTTGATGAACACAAGACCAGATATTTTATTTGCGGTGAACACATTGAGCCAGTTCCTGATGGATCCCAGAGGCGTTCACCTGGTTGTTGTAAAGCATAGTCTGAGGTACCTGAAGGGTACAATTGATTATGGGCTCAAGTATGATGCGAATCAAAAGTTTAACCTGGAGGGTTATGTTGATTCATATTGGGCAGGCATTTCTGTAGATAGGAAGAGCACTTCTGGGTGCTGCTTCAGTATGGGATCAAGTGTGATCTCTTGGTTTAGCAGGAAGTAGTCCTGCGTAGCACTGAGTACAGCCGAAGCAGAGTATGTTGCAGCTTGTTCGTCTAGTTGTGAGGCAGTATGGCTTAGGAAACTACTATCTGAGTTATTTGATATCCCGTTGGATTCTATTGGTATCTTTTGTGACAACCAGAGTTGTGTGAAGTTGTCTGAGAACTCGATGTTCCATGACAGGACGAAGCACATTGAGATCAAATATCACTATATCAGGGATATGATACAGAGAGGAGCAGTGAAGCTCCTGTATGTTGCGATGGATGAGTAGGTTACAGATTTGTTGACGAAACCACTAGCCAGAGTGAAGTTCGAGTACTTCAGAGACAGGCTTGGAGTTCTTCAGATTGAAGATACTTTGAGGAAGAAGTGATGGGACACATTTGCAAGATCCATTCCAAGGATGGTGAGAGTAGGATCCTTCCCATTGCTATGGATGTAAGCGTTGTGTGATGAGCATCAGGACAATGCTCCATTTACTACTTTGTATATGCATCAGGTGGATGCTTTGTGTGATCAGTTGGATCATGTATGATGACATGCATCAGGACGATGCAGTGACGATGATCAAGATGATCATGTGTGATGAGTATTGGGACAATGCTCTGGATGACATGCATCAGGACAATGCAGTGACGATGATCAGAATGATCATTTGTGATGAGTATCACGACGATGATCTGGATGACATGCATTAGGACAATGCAGTGACAATTATCAGGATGATCATTGGAGATGAGTATCAGTATGATGCTATGGATGATATGCATCAGGACGATGCTATGACAATGATCAAGATGATCATTGGAGATGAGTATCAGGATGATGCTCTGGATGATATGCATCAGGACGATGCTATGATGATGATCAGGACGATAATATGTGATGATATGTATCAGGTGGATACATTGCATGATCAAGAGGATTATGTGTATGAGTTCCGAAGACACAGATGCACATGGGATTTTCAGACATGGTGTAGATGTGTTCTCCCATGGTCGTGATATAATTGCCGAGATTTTCCGACAAAGGTGTAGATGTGTTCTCCCATGGTTGTGATGTAATTGTTGAGCCATTATTCACAAGGTGTAGATGTGTTCTCCCATGGTGAAGATGTAAGGGTTGGAACCATTCTTTACAAGGTGTAGATGTGTTCTCCCACGGTAAATATGTAAGGGCTAGAGCCATTCTTTACAAGGTGTAGATGTGTTCTCCCACGGTAAAGATGTAAGGGCTGGATCCATTCTTTACAAGGTGTAGATGTGTTCTCCCATGGTAAAGATGTAAGGGCTGGAGCCATTCTTCATAAGGTGCAGATGTGTTCTCCCACGGTGAAGATGTAAGGGTTGAAACCATTTTTCATAAAGGTGTAGATGTGTTCTCCCACGATGAAAAAGTAAGGGTTGGGGCCTTCCCCAAATGGTGGTAGATGTGTTCTCCCATATCGGTGGTGTAATTGTTGTGTATGTGCATCTGGGTTGTGCCTTGTGGATGATGAGATGATATGATCAGTATGATCATGACTATCAGGATGATACTCCGTGGCCGTGGACAGTTTGTGCAGTTGCATGTAAAAGATCCTGGGAGATCTGATAGGTTGAGCAGTGAGCTCGTAAAAGTCCTGGGATGCTCTTTCAAGGTTTTGCTGACGCACGTAATCAGTCCTGAGGATTCCACAGGATGGCCAAAGATGATGAAGACCTACAAGAGGCTAGGCCTACATCCAGCATGAAAAAGGGTTGGCTCTGTAGAACTTCCTATGACGAGAAGAATTCAAAGATAGCCCAGTATTTAAGATGTCGAGTACAGCAATGACGATGATGATGCTCCGTTATCCAATGATGATGATCCAACTCCAGAATTGAAGACTTGCGCCAATATGTATTGATGACCTGTGTCTAGAGAATACCTTCCTAGTTAAGAGGGAGTGTTGATGTATTTGTAACTTCGGAAGATATTCACTTGTATATTACACTTGTACTTTATTGTATATCCAACAGAGATGTATTATTCCTCTGATTGGAAGTGTCATCATTTGTATTTGCAAGTGTCACAAGTTACATTGTAAGTGTCGTCATTTGTATTGATGGGTTATTAGACCACCAGTGTGGGGTCGGCCCTAGTTAGGTCATGTGGTTGGATTATTAGACTTTAGTAACAAGTCGGCCCCAGTGATTTATTGGTAGGTCAAGTCAGTGTATAAATAGAGAGGTTCTGTCTCTCATTTGATTCACTCACTCACTTCTCAAGCTTGCATACCTAAGAGAGAAAGTGGCGCACATGTGGAGGAGGAGGATCATCTGCTAGAGACATCTTATTGGGTTTGATCCTTGTGATCTTGTATTGGGGTTTATTCTATCTCTGAGGAAGTTGCGGGGTTTTTCACCTTCTTGGTTTTCCTCAGTGAAACTCTGTGTCTCTTGTGTGCTTGCATGATTGTGTTTATGATTGATATGCTGTATATATGATGTACATGTTATTCTCTTATAGATCCTAATGATAATGGAATGAAATTATCAAAAAATTAACAACCCTGTCTTAGCTAACACTTCGAAAGGTCCACAATACCTAGGTGCATTCTTGGAACACTTTCCCAATTTCAAGGCACTCTTTCGATTTTATCTTTAGATATACATGATCACCAATGTTGAACTCTCTTGGAGTTCTTTTTAAATCTGCATAACTCGTCTTCTGATCCTGGGAAAATTTTAGATTTTGTTTCACCTCTTTCATCATTTGTTCCATCTCCTTTAACATGCCAGGTCCTAGAACAATCCTGTCAATGGGATTATCCCAAGACACCGGAGTGTGGCATTTTCAACCATACAATACTTCAAATGGACTCATTTTTAATGACGATTGATACCCATTATTATACGCAAATTCTACTAAATGCAAATACTCTTCCCATTTACTTGGTTTATCCATTACATACATTCACAACATATCTTCTAACACTTGATTAGTTCTTTCAGTTTTCCCATCCGTTTGAAGATGATAAGAAGTACTAAAATTCAGTTGTGTATCTAGGCCTTTAAACAAGGATTTCCAAAAGTTACTTGTAAATTTTGCATCTCTATCAGAAATCACAACTTTTGGAATACCATGCAAACATAATACTTCTTTCATAAAATTATCAGCTATGTTAATGGCTTTAAAATTAGATTTTATAGGTATGAAGTGTGCAACCTTATTTAACTTATCAACAACTACCATTATTGAGTCATGTTGTTTATTCACTTTAGGTAATATTGTTATTAAATCCATGCTTATTATCTCCCACTTCCATTCAGTAATGGGTAACGGTTGAAGTAACCCGACATGATGTTGATTTTCTGTTTTTACTTGTTGACATCCAATGCATCTAGCTAGGTAATTTGCAGCATCGTTCTTCATGATAGGCCAATAATAACTTTTTCTTAGTTTTGTTATCATATTTTGGTATCCTGGGTGTCTGAAATATGGTTTCTTATGTAACTCATTCATGATTAATTGTTTAAATTCTTCTGAATTAGGTATGAATAACCGATTCTTATAAACTAATAAGCCTTTTGAGCTTATGGCATAAGATGAGGATTCATTTCCATTAACATCATTTTCTAATTGTTCTTTAATTTTTATGTATTCTTCATCATTTTTAGTTGTATCTTTGATCAAATCTTCAAGATTTGTTTTATAACTACTAAAAGTGGTCAAACAAAGTGGAATGGTGTTCCTAGTTAGGGTATCTTCCACCTTGTTCTCTTTTCCTTTAATGTGTTTAATTTCAAAATCATACTCACTTAAGAAGGCTAACCACCTTGCTTGTCGAGCATTTAAACGTTTTTTATCAAATAGGTATTTTAAGATTTTGTTATCCGACATTAAAGTGAATTCCCTTCCTATTAAGGAGTGTCTCCACATGTTTAATGCAAGTATTATGGTAGTTAGTTCCAAGTCATGAGTTGCATAGTTACGTTCATGTTGTTTGAGTTTTATTGACTAATAAGTTATTACATAATCCTCTTGCATTATCACCACGGGGGATTCACTCAATAAACCACTATCATAGCATGTTCATTCGTGACATATGAAACAATATCCCTAATTTCATTAAATATTGGAAAATACCTTCCAAAATCATTTTTTTTAACCCCCTCCCAATATGCCTTCCCAATTTCAAAAAACCCCTATTTTCACTAGATATTGTATGTATCAATTTTTTCATTAACATTTTGTATACCCCTTTATATTTCTACCTAGTATATTGATATGATACCCCTCTTATGACCCCACATGCATTCTACAATGCACCTTGCTTCTTTCGATGTATATTGTGGATGCACATTACTTCACCCACAATGCAATTACTCAACCACATATCATTATGATTTGAAACATCTAATGGTCTAATGAAGAGATAGGATATCACTTCTTGTATGTCACTAGAGCCAATGCACATCGTACAACATTTAGATCTCATGTTGCAGTTCCCCAATCGCTGACTAAGCCTGTTGTGGGCTAGGTATCCAAGCCCCCAGGGCCAGTAACAAGCTTTAGGAGGCTGACTAAACCTCCCAAGGCCTATAATAGGCACGATTGGTTGGGTATTCAAGCCCCCAAGGTCTATCGAGGGCCTATAACAGGCCCTGGAGGCTTAGAGCCTCCTAGGCTATTGGTAACAACTGCTTGAGTGCTATTGGTAACAATTGGTTGTCAATGACTACTGTCTCTCGACTATGATCGACTGGAAACCCACTTCACCACAAAACCCCTGGCCTCAAGCATGCCACAATACGTGATTTCCTTGGGTACTGGTAAGCCCGAGCCTTGCCTCAACCTGACTTCTCATTCGGTCATGATCCCGCCATCTCCATTTGGCAGATATTTGTCATCCCGCCCATATAAAAAAAACCCCAAATTATTTTTGTATTATTACATTAAATAAAAAAACCCTTTGCCCCTTAATATATAAGCAATATAATTTTTTGGTTTTCATGAATATTTAATACCGCAATATGAATGAACGTGATATTATATTGCCTTCTAGTGAAGCCCATGTGATTATCACGCCACCCAACCCTTCTAAGCACACATCCATACATACAACGAATTCCTTGTACGGATCTGTTATTCTTAGAATATGTGTGGTGGTCAGTAATTGTTTAAGTTTTTCAAATCTTTCCTGACATTTATTAGACCATGTGAGCTTAGTTCCTTTCTTTTGGAGTGAAGTTATCAGGCAAGCAATCTTGGAGAACCCCTCAATGAACCTACCGTAGTAACCCGTGATCCCCATAAAGGATCGAACCCCGGTTACATCCTTAGGAACTGGCCAATCACTAATTGCCTTGATTTTATAATCTGGGTCCACATAGATGCCTTCCCTATATATCACATGACCTAAGTTTTGAATTTTATCTTGAAAGAAGTCGCATTTACTAAAATTCGCATACAGTTTATGTTCTCTAAGGGTTTGTAATACTAATATTAGGTGTTCTTTATGTTCTTGTTCATTTTTAGAATATATTAAGATGTCATCAATCAATACTATTACAAACTTGTCTAAGCATTTATGGAGGACGTTGTTCATCAAACACATGAACGTGTCTGGAGCATTGGTCAATCCAAATGGTACAACCAAGAACTCGTAATGCCCGTACCTTGTTTTAAATGTCGTTTTATGAACATCCTCATCCTTAATTCTTACTTGATGGTACCCAGACCTTAAGTCAATTTTAGAGAATACCATTGCTCGCCGTACTTGATCAAACATGTCATCGATGCGGGGGAGAAGGTATCTGTTCTTAATTGTCATCTTATTTAATTTTCTGTAATCAATGCAAAGCTTAATGTGCCATCTTTCTTTTTAACAAAAAAAACTAGTGCTCCCCATGGAGACACGCTCGGTCTTATATATTCTTTATCTATTAATTTTGCAATCGTAACTTTAGTTCTACCAACTTGGGTGTGTTCATTCGATAAGGAGCCTTCGAGGAGGGTACTGCCCCTAGTACCAACTCAATGGCGAAGTCAATATCCCTCTTCATAGGTAGTCCAAGTATCATTAATTTCGGTGATGTGTACAACAAATAGTCTACATCCTTTTCTAGCACCCTTTTTCAATTGCAAAAAAGATATTTTTCTAGTAAGCACATTTTCTGGAATTCCTTTAACTATTTTACTTTCTCCATTTTCATCAATACAATTAAAAGTTTTCTTGAAGCAATTTAACAAAACTCTATGTTTTTCTAGCCAATCCATGCCAATTAATATATCATAAGATCCTAATGGAAAAATATTCAAATCAACTTTGTAATCAAATTTTGCATATGAACTTCACAATTTGAAATAAATTTGGTTACTTTCTTTTCACACCTCTGGCTAATTGTACTAACCATGAATTTTAGTCTTGATGTATTTGTAACTTCGAAAGATATTCACTTGTATATTGTATGTATTGCATTTGTACTTTATCCCCAATGGAGATGCATTATTCCTCCGATTGGAAGTGTCATCATTTGTATTTGCAAGTGTCGCAAGTTATATTGTAAGTGTCGTAACTTATATTTTATGGGTTATTAGACCACCTTAGAGGGGTCAGCCCAGTGTGGGTCAAAGGGTTATTAGACCACCCTAGTGGGGTCAGCCCAGTGACATGTGGATGGGTTATTAGGCTTCCTTAGGAAGTCGACCCAGTTAAGGTTAAAGGCAAGTCAAGTCATTGTATAAATAGAGAGTGTGACTCTCTCATTCTATTCATTCACGCACTCACTCACTTCGCATTAGTGAGAGAGAGGAGGAGTGTGCACAAGTGGAGGAGGAGTAGATGCTGCTGCAGACATCTATCTTTTGGGGATTCATCTTTGTGATCTTTGTATTGGTGCTCATTCTATATCTGAGGAAGTTGCGGGGTTTTTCACCTTCTTGTTTTCCCTAGTGAAATGTTTTGTGTCTCTTGTCTCTTGTGTTTGATATGCTGTACATGTTGTTCTCTCAGTTAAGGTCCTAGATCATATTGAATTTAATGATGAAAAACTAACATTTAGAAATCATATTTTTCCATTTTACATAAATCTACTAGCTTAGGAGAAATATAACTTAAAGTAGATATGGAATCAATTAATATAGAAATAGTTTTTTCAAAGATCTTACCATCTACCTCGATCATGGAAGGTTGATAATATGCTTTATGATTGTCCAAAGCGACACTAATTTGTGGTATGTTCTGAGCAACCTCTCCAACTGTGGCTGCTTCTTGGACTGTGTGAATATTTCGATTATCCTTCTTATGAGGACAATCCCGATAGAAATGACTCTCCCCACATCCCCAACACTGCAAAGGTTCTCTTTTTACTTCTTCTTTATTTTTATAAAAGAGATTACCTTTATACTCAACAATTCTCATGGGTTGTTTATATTCAGTCCTTATTGTTTGTTGTCTATCTTTAAAAGTATTTCTCTGAAAACCTCTATGTTTATCAAAAGGCTTGAATTCTCTTTTCTTAAAATTACTTCCCTCTCTTTTCTTGAAGTTATAAGAATTTTTATTCCTACTCTTTGATTGATCATATGTTAATTTGGCCTTCCTTATTGCTTCATACAAAGTTTTTGGTTCATCAAACTCCAATTTGTCTTTCCGAGCAACCTCTCCAACTGTGGCTGCTTCTCGGACTGTGTGAATATTTCGATTATCCTTCTTATTTATTCCTTGGGTATATATATATATATATATATATATATATATATATATATATATATATATATATATATATATATATATATATATATATTCAACCATCAGTTATACCAAAGGTAATGATTCTCTCACTCTTAGATTAGAATCTTACTATTAGTTATTTGTACACATGAAAGGGGGCTTTCGCTATATGAAAATTTGATTAAAAAGGTAGACATTACTCATAACCGATGGTTAACCTTTCGTTGCTCGCCAACATAAACGAGTCAAGGAGATAGATACGGTAGTCAACAAAGTTATGCTAAAATATGGTTAGTAGCTAAGATTTCGAATGGGTGTAGCAATCACGGAATTTACTGTATTTCCAAGATGGAAATTGAACTCAATATTATTGGTAGCAAGGACAAGTCAAAGAGGATTTGTATTACATCAATCCTAGTTTCTTTAATACTATGAAATCGACTCTAACCTACTGCGACAGGTTGTAAAATTTCACCACCGATCACGTTGGAGATCTATCCGGGATATACCATACAATGGTACTTACGAACTTAATAATATATTGACAAGTGAAACTACAGAATAACTTCCAGGAGTCACAACGCAGTGATCCTATGAATGCGTTAAACCTCTTTTAAATAATGTTTACTGGTTTCCTATTAGAAACTAGAGAAAGGAAAAAGGTCGAAGGTCACGATATCAAAGGTCATCGAGCTTTATCAAGAAATTGACGGAGTTTACAAAGTTTAGAGAGGACTAGTGCAGAAGCTTTGGTTTTATTGTTTTGTCACTTGCAAGTAAACCCCTCAAGTTTCCATCCTTCACGGATCGCAAGGAGGAATAACCATCCCCAGTCAAAAAATATTGGAACCAGTCTAAACTCTGTCTTGATGTATATATATATCCGAAACTGATTCCCAATTAAAAAAATAAACACAAACTTTTCTTTCGTATTTCACATTTCTCGGCATGTAAGAGGAGAAAACGTAGGTTCCGATTCATATTGGAATACACAAATTTTTTCATTTCAATTTAACTCGATTAATACACAGAGCTTATTTACAGAGTTTAAGTTTTCATTCTCAATCGATTATATACAAAGAGTTTACTGCGAAATGTACCGAGTTTAAGTTTCATTCTCAATCAATTTATACACAGTTTATTGCAAAAAGCACAAAGTTTAAGTTTCATTCTCAATCAATTTATGCACAGAGTTTACTGCGAAAAGTACAGATTTTAAGTTTCATTCTCAATCGATTTATACACAGAGTTTACTGCGAAATGTACAGAGTTTAAGTTTCATTCTCAATCGATTTATACACAGAGTTTACTGCGAAATGTACAGATTTTAAACATTACAAGAAAGGAAATTGGGTTCACCGTCTATACGCAAGAAGAGTTTCCATTGGTTTAAGAAAAAAGAGAGATCCATTCTTAGATGCAATGCATACTACCATGATATATAAGTATAACGTCTCAGTAATTCGCACAGAGATTGATTTGCAAAATCGGAAATCATAATCGTTTATGAGAATAAATATATGAACAATCTATTGTTTTTTTTTCTTTTGTATTGTGTCTGAAAATAGTACTATATATTAATACTACACTCCTACAGAATGTAAAACTTCAAGTAGTAACTCATCGAATATAAAATAAAAAACCGTCAACAATAAAATTTCTTACAATGCACGCAGCAGAGAATAAACCAGAAACAATGCCAAAAATGGCTAGCCACATTCTTCAAAGAAAATAAAATTTGATAATCGAAGGGCTTGATAAGTATTCATTATAACATACAATCAAAAAATGGATTTCATAACACTAACGAATATATATTTACTTGCAAAACAGAGCAAAGGACAGTTTAGAGAGTCAGCTCCTCCCAACCTTATAAGACGAAAACTCAACGGTTTTCCCAGCTCCACCCCTAAGCTAGATCACCACCATGCACCAAAACGCAAGCAATTGCTTCCTCGCGACACTCTCTTCCAGAGCCAGTAACAAGCAGATGGACTTATGAAAAGAGAGAACACTCAACTCATTTCTCTATGCACAACATGGCGTCCCATGCTATCTCAATGCACTATTATATATAGTTTTTCCCAGGTCTTGTGCCATCCCAATCAAATCTCCAATCAATCCTTAAATCCCTATGATTTCGGATCTTGTCTGGTTGTTGAGGTTTAGATTGGATTTGATTGGTAAAGATCTCTCTTTCTTGCTTACACATGTTTTCTTGTGCCATGGTGGTGTTCCCTTCATTTAACTAAACTCTCTAAGTGCCCTTTTTTATTTTATTAAAATAAAAGAATAGTTTGTTGTGCAAAGTGTCACTTCAATTTTTAAGTTTTAAATAACTCTTACATAAAAGAATACAATTTAATAATTCAAAAACAATTAATAATATTTTGGGGTATCACACTCACCCAGTCAAGAAGTAAATTTAAAATATATATCACAATTAAAATATATTATGGGAAGCACATTTTTTTTTAACAAAAAAAGAGTTTCTTGCTATTCATAGTTTGAATCAAAGAAACTTACAAATGTCTCCTATCCCATGGATAGTTCAGTAATTTATTTATGTACCATATCTTTCAAGTCAAGTACATCAAAAGATATCTAAACATAATCCTTCAAAACTAGATTTTGTCAATAATATTTCGCTTCTAAAAAGTAGTATTTTGAAACAAAATGACAAATGACCTCATAATCCATAAAAAGAAGTTCAGTATAATAACTAAAATCAGACAACTAAAATATCTTAAGATGGCCTTTTTCCATAAGCTAATGTCCTGTAAAATAAGAGTATGAATGACACCAACATCAAATGTCAAACCTTTTTTGGAAAGAGAATCGACTCTTTGATTAAAAATCCGAGAGACATGCTGAAAATTGACAAAGAATGAACTATTCCAATAGTGAAGAAATCCTGGATTCCCAATGGTCTTCCTACACTAATATCCATTGTGAGTAGAATAATGATCAATGTAACTTTCGATTAAATATGTGGATTTCAAGATTGTAGGGTTTAATTTTGAATTTTTTTATTAATGAGTAGATTTTTAAGTAAGTGTGCATAGATCAAGTTATAGGAAGGTTGAAGTCCTTAAGCAACTTAGGAGAGAAGTATTGGTTGAGGCTTTCGATATATACATATAATTTGCATTAATAAATATTATCAAATTATATAGTCCAATTTCAGTTTATAGCCATGATAAAAACAATTTCAGTTTATAGCCATGATAAAAACAAAAGCAGTGGACGATGGAATCCCTACTATAAGTTGTATTGTACTTGGTGCATAGTCATTATAAAATAAAATAGCCATAATAAAAATAAAAGTAGTGGAAGATGGAATCTTTACTTTTAAGTTGTATTGTACTTAGTGCATAGTCATTATAAAAGAAAATGTGGGGGCAAGAAGGAATCTTTACTTAGGTTTTGTCACTTTAGGTAGTGATTATCACTATAGGGTTTTGGCTATACCCATCAAATATTATCTCTAGGTTTTATATCACTATAATACCAATCAATTATTATCTCTCAAAAATTGGGGTGGAATTATGAGATATAAGGATTATTTGTTAAATTTAATATTTGAGCTTTGTGGTTTTTAATGATTTTCTTTATAGATGTTTTTTAATTAAGAGAGGGATTCTACATTATTCCATGTTTTCAATTTTATATTATAGGAATTATGTTCACGAATTCATAGAATAAGTAAAAAGTATAGCTATTAACTAAATAAGTATGAGTTTGAGTATTACATAAAATGAATGAGTAGAAAAGTATAACTTTTACTTTAAAAAAAGCATGAGTTTGAGTCTAACTGAGTAAGTGGATCTCTTTCATGTTCTTTGAAGGTTAAGAATGTTGCTTGATGACTGATCACATTAACAAATTTCATGGACAAACTGACTAATTATTCATGACACCCTATATGATTTTGTGATCACTTTGCACATAATAAATGAAACTTAAACTCTAAAGCATACCATTCAACTCGTCTCCATTTTATCAATGCGATATAAAAAGTTACATATTCTACACTATTTTATTGCATTGCGAACAGTGATATGCATTCCATAGCGTATTATGCTATAAATGTGTAATGGATGTGCCTAATATTGAAGTGATATGTGCCAAAAATATACTTAATATAATATATTTTTAAATAAAAATATATAACACCATAATAATGGTAATGAAGATAATGATATATTTTTTTATCTATAACATTTGTGCTTATAGATTAAAAAATAAAATAAAATAAATTTACTAAGACAACACACACAAGTATTAGAGTACACCTAGATGGTTGATTGTGTTTTGGTCATATGAATTTGGGCACATAAGGAGACAATGTAACTTTTCATACTTTTAATATCAAGTATAACATTTATCTTTGTGAAAAAAAAAGAGTACATCTAGAAGTGTTTTTGGTTGGCTGATGGGTGACCATAACTTATATAACTTAAATTAGCTCTATCGATTAGATCTCACACCTAACAAGAGTGGAAGTTTGTTCGAGACATCTACCCATGGAATACTATTATTAGGCACATGTAATTTTTGGGGTAAAGGTAGGTTTAGCTCTTTAAGGGATCTTGACCAAACTCAGAGCTAGGCAATGAATTAGAGCCTACTTATCTACTAGGGATATGGTAATGAGAAGCAAGCCAAGAGATCTAAGTAATCATTTTTAACTCTCTGGAAAAAAATACACATGCATGCTACCTTACATCTAAATTTCTTTTTGATCCCCAGTGTTTTCACATTGATGGAAAATGTTATGGACTATTAATGATCCATACCTTTCTTGAAAGTGTGGCTAATCTTACTAATTTTTAAATTTGCAACCATAAAATGTTTGGTATTTTTTTTTTAATATTCAATTTTCTTCATAGAGTAAAAACAAAGTATTCCATGGAATTTGGGTTAAGCATTTTTGAAAAAAATTAAAAATTGGTAATTATATTTTTGGAAAAAGTCTAAAAATAGCCCATGGACTAAATTTTACGCATAAAATTTTCCTTCTTATGGACAACCATAAGATGATGCCATTGATTATGAGATAGACTCACATGTATGTAAATTTCAAGCTTAAACTAACAAAACTAAATATCTAAGAAATGTTTTTCTTATACTTTCACCTAGTATCATATTTATGATATTGATCTTTGTCATAATTTATTGAAATTATTTTCTTTTTTTTATAAGATATTCTTGTATACACCTTTAATATTATAATTACTTTCTTTTTCTATACTTTTCAACCAAAAAAAATATACACATTTATATTAAAATGAATATTGATACAAAACCCAAAATTATCATATAATTTTGAATCTAAAACTTGAAACCACATTATCTCCAAAGGATTAAACTCACCATTAAACACTTCCAACAACCATTCTCTCAACATGGCCTCTTGTGCCTCCAAATTTAAATGATTGTGTGCATACAAGGCACATTACGGCCTCTTGCAATTACTCATTTTTTTTTACCTCTTAAAAGACAACATATTGAGTGCTACGTAAGGTGTGATCGTATAACTTTGATGGAACTCGAAAGGATTGAAATAGGCAATCCATGGTCATCCGACGCACCCACACTCACAAGGTTGCCTGACGAATTTTGTTATCTGCGATCCTTGAAATACTTGGTTTTCAATAGGTTATCCAGAATGGCGTCGCTACCTGATTCCTTCGGAGAGCTAATAAATCTCCAACACATCGATTTGAATGGTGCCACCAGTTTGGAGATGCTTCCAAATTCATTTGCGAATTTAACTCGGCTCAAACATCTATGTTTGAGGGGCTGCACGAATTTGACCATCTCCAACGGAACATTCGGAAATATTTCAATGCTGGAATACTTAGATCTTTCATATTGTAAGCAAGTGAACGAATTACCTCCCCAAGTCGCACATCAACGGTCCTTGCAAACATTATATTTGCAGGGAACGAAGTTAAAAGAACTCCCAAGCCTTATTGGAGACCTCTGCAATTTGGAAGTTCTGGAATTAAGTAGTGATTTGTTGGAAGTGTTGCCACGTCGGCTCGGTGACATGGAGAGCTTGAAGATCTTATCATTCTCTTATTCGCTGCAATTGAAATTCTTGCCCGACTCCATTGGACTGTTGACTCAGTTGACTGAGTTGGAGCTTTTCAAGATGAACAAGATGACTCAGTTGACTGAGTTGGAGCTTTTCAAGAATCATTGAAAGTTGGGGATTGTCCGTTGCCGGAACATCCATTTAAAAAGGAGATTGAGGAGAACGAGAGAGAGCGTTGAATAAATTGAACTCCTCCAACGGCAGATGCATGCTTCGGCTCAAGAGGTTAGAGCTCCGGCAGTGCACAGAAACACGGGAGTTATTTTTTGATGAAGGTGTTTGCCCTAACCTTCAAAAACTTTTCTTGTATGATTGTTATGAACAGGGGGAAATAGGATGGCTGTGCGGTCGCATCTGCGCAAAAGTTGACGATCTCCCGAGTCTTGAGACGTTGAGTGTTAGCAGATGCGACAAACTCCAAAGCATACAAGGGTTGGGGCAGCTCACAAAGCTTACACAACTAGATGTTACACAATGCTATGGGATAACAGAGCTGCCAGGTGTTGAACATTTGACTTCTTTAAAAACGTTGTATGTTATTCATTGTGAGAAGCTCCAGAGCATAGGGTTGGGGCAGCTCACACAGCTTAGAAAACTAGATCTCACACATTGCCCTAAGATACAAGAGCTGTCAGGTGTGGAATATTTGACTTCTTTGGAGACGTTGAATGTTGGTGGATGTGAGAAACTCCAGGGCATACCGGGGTTGGGGCAGCTCACAAAGCTTACATAACTGATATGCTATGGGATAACAAAGCTGCCAAGTGTGCAACATTTGACTTCTTTGGAGACGTTGAATGTGATGCAGAGCATCGACGCTCAGCTCCACTCCATCGAAGTGTCCTCGAGCTGTGGCAGCCAGCCAGCGCATAATTCACGAGTTATTGTGAAGCGGAGCAGGGGAATCAGTACGGGATCTACACTCCAGTTTCGGTAGGTAAAACCAGACTACTTCAGATCTGGTAGGTGAGTCAATGCGGCGGAAGTTCTGGGAGTGACATTTGGCGAACATGGCCAGTGATAAAACGGGGATCTCTACGGAAGAGATGGGGATCTGCAATTTTGGTTTTTGGCTTTGGTTTTCTGTTTGGTTACTGGAGTGTTGCATTCAACAATCCGGCCAGAGTATCGATCTTTTTTTTTCAGTTTTGTTAGCTTTAATAGGAAGGGCTTGCGTGCCCGCTCGTTTTTTGAATAAACCAGGACCTGCGCGTCCTGTAGGAAGTTTAGCGTCCGTGTTTGAAGATTATAGGGCCTTTACGGTTTGCTGAATATTAATTAGAAAATGTCGCTTCGGCAGTTTGTGTTCTAGTGTTTCCAGATTTCAGGTAATTTGTGTGTTTGTTACCTGTTACATTTTGAGAGAGTGTTTCAGGATTTGTTGTGGTCGGGGAGCCATTGCATTATTTGGTATCAGAGCAAGCCACAATGGCCTAGAGGGGAATCCATTATTGCAGGCTTACCGCTGGAGACTTAGTTCCTGAAATTGGAGAGTTGGTTCGAGCGGAGAACTAAGTGAGTTCAGAGGAGCCGAATAGCTGGTTCGAGAGGAGAACCAAGTGTGCTCAGAGGAGCACTAGATTGCTCGGAGGAGCACTAGAGTGCACGGAGGTGCATCATTGTTATCAGTGGGTTTGGATAGGGAAAGCCATACTGTGAACAACTTTAAGAGAGCAAGTTGTGAGAAGCCAAAGAGAAATTGGCGAGTAAAAGTTAAAAATGGCAAAGGAGAAGCAGGTGAGCCAAGAAGATAAAGAATGGATCAGGGCAGAGATACAAGCAGTTAGGCAACTAATCAAAGAGCGTGATGAAAAACTTCAAATAAAAGTGGAGATCCGAGCCATACGAAAGGTGATAAGGGCCTTGGAGGAGAAAGAAAGACATCAAATTGAAAAGAGAGAGTTTTCAAAGGGGATCTCAGTTGTGGAAGTGCTTTGCTACCCGGAAGAGGGTGAAGCACTTGAAGAAAACAAATACAGTGCTGCTGAGCACATGGGAGCAAAGGAGCAAGATACAAGTGAGAAGACAAAGGAGGATGTAATGGAAGGTGTTCAAGTAAATGACAAGCTCCTGGAAGTTGGGAATGGAGCAGTTGAAGATTTTGAAGATCAAGAAGAGAAATTTGAAGAAGCCATAGAGATCCAGTCAAAAGATTTTCATCCTTTGGCAAGTGAATTGGAGATAACTGATACTAAGGTTGGAGAAAAAAGTGGAATGCATCTAAGGGAAATATTTGAAGGTGCTGCAGATCTCGGTGAGACAATTGTCCCAGTGCCGCATCAATTAAATTTTGAGCATCCAATGGAAATGATGCATGAGGAAAGTGAGAATGTAGCACAGGATAGGATGGATACTGGAGAAGAAAATGAAAAACAACTAGAACAAAGGGGAGGACTGACTGAAGCTGTGGATGACCATGAGGAGGTAGCTGCCCAAGCTGTTACAAAGAAATTGTTGTCTCAACTGTCAGAAGCCTCTGACACACCTGTACCAACTGCTCAGATTGTAGAGACCGAGGGAGTGAATGTTGAACCAACAACAACATATATGAATGGATCGGAAAAGTCATTAGTGAGGCCAATGATGATAGAAGAGAGTGCAATCAAGGAAGAGCTTGCTCTTGAAGATGAAGCTGCAGTAATTGCGGAATCAGGAAAGTTAGGGGAGGAAGTTCAAGATGAATACCAGCTGGAAGATGTACATTCATTCACAAAGGAGAAGGAACAAATTCTTCCATTGTTGGAAGAACAAATGGTTGAGCAATGCATAAAGAGTGTGGCTGAAGACGTAGAAAGGACATCGAATTGGGATGCTGGGAAGGAAAATGGTTCCTTTAGTGAAAATGAAGTTGACAAGGTTGCAACAGAAGAGAAAATTGCTTATTGGAAGCTCTTGCATGTAGGAATTGAGGTGCCAAGGGAGGACATTGAACAAGGTGTAACAGAGAAAATGGGTGGTGTTCCAATGGTCAATACAGTTGAAGGCCAAAAGACTGTGAAAGAATCGCTGAAGGTGCTGAATGTTTTTGAGCAGAGAACTAATGACAATCCAAAAAATTAATTTATGGAGAAAGACGGTTTATACCAAGGTTTTTTGGTGTGATTGTTCCTAATTAGACTGATGTTATGTAAGCTTCTATGGTTGTATTTTGATCGATGGAGAAAGTTGAACAAAATAGAACTTAAGACTATGAACCAGGAGGTTCATAATTCTTTAAATGAAGGGAGTATGATGTAGAGCATCCATGCTCACCTCCACTCCATCGAAGTGTCCCCGAGCTGTGGCAGCTAGCCAGCGCAAAATTCAAGAGTTATTGTGAAGCGGAGTAGGGGAATCGATACGGGATCTACACTCCAGTTCCGGTAGGTAAAACCAGACTACTTCAGATCTGGTAGGTGAGTCAATGCGGCGGAAGTTCTGGGAGTGACATTTGGCGAACATGGCCAGTGATCAAACGGGGATCTCTACGGAAGAGATGGGGATCTGCGATTTTGGTTTTTGGCTTTGGTTTTCTGTTTGGTTACTGGAGTGTTGCATTCAACAATCCGGCCAGAGTATCGATCTTTTTTCAGTTTTGTTAGCTTTAATAAGAAGGGCTTGTGTGCCCGCTCGTTTTTTGAATAAACCAGGACCTGCGCGTCCTGTAGGAAGTTTAGCGTCTGTGTTTGAAGATTATAGGGCCTTTACGGTTTGCTGAATATTAATTAGAAAATGCCACTTCGGCAGTTTGTGTTCTAGTGTTTCCATATTTCAGGTAATTTGTGTGTTTGTTACCTGTCACATTTTGACGGAGTGTTTTAGGATTTGCTGTGGTCGGGGAGCCATTGCATTAGAATGTCAGTTGGTGTAAGAAGCTCCAGAGCATACAAGGGTTGGGGCAGCTCACACAGCTTAGAAAACTACATCTCGGAGGATGCCCTGAGAAACAAGAGTGGTCAGGTGTGGAATATTTGACTTCTTTGAAGACGTTGAATGTTAGCCGATGCTAGAAGCTCCAAAGCATACAAGGGTTGGGGCAGCTCACAAAGCTTACAGAACTAGTTGTTAGCGAATGCCATTGGATAACAGAGCTGCCAGGTGTGCAACATTTGACTTTTTTAAAAACGTTGTATCTTGGTTGTTGTGAGAAGCTCCAGAGCATACAAGGGTTGGGGCAGCTCACACAGCTTAGAAAACTACAACTCCAAGTATGCCCTGAGATACAAGAGCTGTCAGGTGTGGAATATTTGACTTCTTTGTTGACGTTGGAAGTTAGCGGATGCCAGAAACTCCACCGCATACAGGGGTTGGGTCAGCTCACAAAGCTTACACAACTAAATGTTAGCGCATGCCATGGGATAACAGAGCTTCCAGGTGTGCAACATTTGACTTCTTTAAAAATGTTGAATGTTAGTCGATGTGAGAAGCTCCAGAGCATAGGGTTGGGGCAGCTCACAAAGCTTAGGAAACTAGATCTTTAAGAATGTTGTGAGATACAAGAGCTGGAAGGTGTGGAATATTTGACTTCTTTGGGGTGGTTGAATGTTAGCGGATGCCAGAAACTCCACATCATACAAGGGTTGGGGCAGCTCACAAAGCTTACACAACTAAATGTTAGGACATGCCATGGGATAACGGAGCTGCTAGGTGTGCAACATTTGACTTCTTTGGAGACGTTGAATGTTAGTCGATGTGAGAAGCTCCAGAGCATAGAGTTGGGGCAGCTCACAAAGCTCAGAAAACTACATCTTGAAGAATGCCGTGAGATACAAGAGCTGCCAGGTCTGCAACATTTTACTTCTTTAAAAACATTGAATGTTATGCGATGTGAGAAGCTCCAGAGAATACAAGGGTTGGGGAAGCTCACAAAGGTTACACAACTAAATGTTAGGGAATGCCATGGGATAACAGAGCTGCCAGGTGTGCAACATTTGACTTCTTTAAAAACGTTGAATGTTAGTCGATGTGAGAAGCTCCAGAGCAAAGGGTTGGGGCAGCTCACGCAGCATAGAAAACTAGATCTCGAAAAATGCCATGAGATACAAGAGTTGTCAGGTGTGGAATATTTGACTTCTTTGGAGACATTGAATTTTAGCGGATGCCAGAAACTGCAGAGCATACAAGGGTTGGGGCAGCTCACAAAGCTTACACATCTAAATGTTAGGGCATGCCATGGGATAACAAAGCTTCCAGGTGTGCAACACTTTGGAGACGTTGAATGTTAGTCGATGTGAGAAGCTCCAGAGCATAGGGTTGGGGTAGCTTCCAAAGCTTATAGAACTAAATGTTAGGGAATGTCATGGGATAACGGACCTATCAAGTGTGCAACATTCTTTGAAAACGTTGGATGTTAGTCGATGTAAGAAGCTCCCGAGCATAGGGTTGGGGGAGCACACACAACTTAGAAAACTAGATGTCGAAGGATGCCGGGAGATACAAGAGCTGTCAGGTGTGGAATATTTGATTTCTTTGGATACGTTGAATGTCAGTGGATGACATAAACTCCAAAGCATACAAGGTTTGGGGCAACTCACAAAGCTTACACAACTAAATTTTAGGAAATGCCATGGGATAACAGAGCTGCCAAGTGTGCAACATTTGACTTCTTTAAAAACATTGAATGTTAGGCGATGTGAGAAGCTCCAAAGCATAGGATTGGGGCAACTTCCAAAACTTACACAACTAAGTGTTAGGGAATGCCATGGGATAATAGAGCTGCCAAGTGTGCAACATCTGATTTCTTTAAAGGCGTTGAATGTTAGTCGAAGTGACAAGCTCCAGAGCATAGAGTTGGGGCAGCTCACAAAGCTTACACAACTAAGTGTTAGGGAATGCCATGGGATAACAGAGCTGTCAGGTGTGGAATATTTGACTTCATTGGAGACGTTGAATGTTAGTGGATGCCAACAACTCAAGAGCATACAATGGTTGGGGTAGCTTACAAAGCTTAAAAAACTAAATATTAGTAAATGCCATGAGATATCAGAGTTGCCAAGTGTGGAAAATTGGACTTATTTAGAGATGTTGAATGTTAGTGGATGTGAGAAACTTGAGATCATACCAAGGTTAGGGCAACTAACGATGCTTAGAAAACTATATGTTAGTGAATGCCATGGGATACCGGAGCTGTCAACTGTGGAACACTTGACTTCTTTGGAGAAATTGAATGTTAGTGGATGTGAGAATATCAAGAGCATACAAAGGTTGGGCAGCTCACAAAGCTTACAGAACTAAATGTTACTGAGTGCCATGAGATAACAGAACTGTCAGGTGTGGAACATTTTACTTCTTTGGAGACGTTGAATGTTAGTGGATGCCAGAAACTCCGAAGCATACAAGGGTTGGGGCAGCTCACAAGGCAGACGTTGAATGTTAGTGGATTCCAGAAACTCTGAAGCATACAAGGGCTGGGGTAGTTCACAAGGCTTAGAGAGCTAAATGTTAGGGAAGCTCACAAGGCTTAGAGAGATAAATGTTAGGAAATGCCACAAGATACCAGATCTGCCAGGTATGGAAAATTTGACTTCTTTGGAGAAGATGAATGTTAATGTCTCAAGACTCGAGAAATTGTTATGAGATACAAGAATTGTCGGGTGTTTGAACATTTCACCTCGATGAAGATTCTTGATGCTTGTGAGTGTCCCAAACTGCAGGGTGTTGAACATTTCACCTCGATGGAGATTCTTGATGCTTGTGAGTGTCCCAAACTACAGGGTTGTGATAGAGTACTTGAGCAGCTGTGCCAACAGTTGAAGGAAGGCCTCAAATATGAAAAACAAAGACATATAAGTGGCAATCTCTATGTTGTGTGTTCAATATTGATCATGGGCATGGTCGTACTTACAGTGTTCTTCTACACTATTACATAGTAGCAGGGCTTTCATTGTTTCATGTTTTGTTCATCTATCTATCCATGCACAGACGTGTATAGAAGCAGGGTTTTCATTACTTCGTGATAGTAAGAGCAATAGTAGAACGGGACACACAGAGGAACCAAAGTGTAAGAAGATGCCATAAAATTTATATTTCTCTTGTCCAGAAGTAGCCTGTTGCTTTCTTCTTTGGAAGAAAAAGAGGTAAATATTAATTTTTTTGTTTCTATTTATTTATTTTTTGGGGCTTCTAGAGAGTTCGAACCATGGACTTTGTATTACCTTGCTTCTTGAGGGTTACCTTGCCCTAGTTCACTTCACTGTCGGCTTCTCTCTTCACTATTCAACACTCCCTTGTTGTGCTCATTGCTGTGAAAATATCAACAATTTTTGAATACCTGGAAAAGCCATTGCTATTACAATTGCAAGAAGGCAGTGGGAATGGCCATTCCTATGCCTAACAAGGACCCCATGGCCATCTGAACTCGAGGCTTGCCTTTTCAAACCTCATTTCCAAGCTTACAATGGTGTTAGAGTGAAAACCCTGATTAAATTTGGACATCATTGTAGATAATGAACGGAGATGATAACTGGCGTCAAATGGATAGGGTTGGTTGCTAGGAGATGGAAATAGTTATGGGGAACGAGTAATGGGGAATGAGAACCGTTAGAGGCTCCCTATAATATCCTAGGCAAGATCTGACCCAGATATTAACTCCACTTAAAAACTTTTACAACTTTTACTAGTGAAATTTTGTGGCAAATCCTTCGAACCGGACAGGAGGTAAGTGAGGGGTACTGGTGTACAGACTAAGGATGGTGGGATGAAAGTTTGATTCTAGAATTTATATGGGATTAGGTGCAGCAGCAGCAAAATATTTTTTTAGCAGGAGTCCTTGGCACAAGGTACTAGAGCCATTCACTTCTCAGCAATAGAACGAATCTATTTCCTACTTCGAGGATTCCTGGGATTCTAGCATATGCCAACAATACTGGGTAAGGGTTAAAGGTGTTTAGGACAGAGATATATCAGTCATGAAACTCATAAATTATGCTAGAATGAAGACTAGGTGAACTTGGAAAAGTTTGGAGTGATTTGGGGCTTGATTGCACTTTGTGGACTGCTGAACTAGTCAGATTACAGGTCTTCCAAAACGAAGTTAAAAGCATTCAAATTATTATTACAGGGACTGATATGGATATAATATTGAACTAAAAACCTCCTACAACTGACAGAATGCAAAATGGATCCTCAGAAAAGATTCAGCAACAAATATGGTGAAACTAGTCTAGATTAAGCACCAAACTAGCTAGTCTTGCATTTTAATCCCTTAAACTACTCCACTAAATGATAAACTCTACTATGACATTAAATAATGATCTGATATAACATACTGAACATATGTAGGTTGAAAATAATATATTAGAATCCTTCTTTTATTGATTTAACTGTCTCCCAAAACAACAGTGCCTAACATGCTAAATATTCATTACATTTGATGGAGTATGAAGAGAAGAAATAGAATATTACTGTGGCTCTGCTATGGAGATAGGATCAGGTCATCTACAGGTCATATGAATGTAAATGGCTGCTTACTGAGCTTTTGAACTTGTCTGGAGCGCATTCACTAAGTCATTCCTCTCCTTCAGGGAAAACTCCTCTAGATTTAGCTGTGAATGGAGAACGAGTGAGAAGAGAAGTATGGATATGATCTGAAGCTGGTTACTGATCTTGTACACCTCTAATGTCTGGTACTTCTTGGGGATTCTCTTCCTCATACTGTCTGCAGTATTCTTCATACTGCTCATCATAATTATCATACTCTTCATAAAAATAATCTTCCTCCTCATACAACTCAAAGTTTGAATCTTCCATGACATGGAACTAATTTCAAAACTACAATTTGAAAATAGTGTTGAGATACTTTTCCACTGAGATTAAATTTCCACAGGATGAGCCAAGGAAAGTGCTCTGATACCACTGTAATATCCTGGGAAAGATCTGACCCAAATATTAACTCCATTTAAAAACTTTTACAACTTTTACTAGTGAAATTTTGTGGCAAATCCTTTGAACCGGACAGGAGGTAAGTGAGGGGTACTGGTGTACATACTAAGGATGGTGGGATGGAAGTTTGATTCTGGAATTTATATGGGATTAGATGCAGCAGCATCAAAATATGTTTTTAGCAGGAGTCCTTGGCACAAGGTACTAGATCCATTCACTTTTCAACAATAGAACGAATCTATTGCCTACTTCGAGGCTTCCTGGGCTTCTAGCATATGCCAACAAGACTGGGTAAGGGTTAAAGGTGTTTAGGACAGAGATATATCAGTCATGCAACTCATAAAATAGGCTAGAATGAAGACTAGGTGAACTTGGAAAAGTTTGGAGTGATTTGGGGCTTGATTGCACTTTGTGGACTGCTGAACTAGTCAGATTACAGGTTTTCCAAAACAAAGTTAAAAGCATTCAAATTCTTATTACAGGGACTGATATGGATATAATATTGAACTAACAACCTCCTCCAACTAACAGAATGCAAAATGGATCCTCAGAAAAGATTCAGCAGCAAATATGGTGAAACTAGTCTAGATTAAGCACCAAACTAGCTAGTCTTGCATTTTAATCCCTTAAACTGCTCCACTAAATGATAAAATATGCTATGAAATTAAATAATGATCTGATATAACATACTGAACATATGCAGGTTGAAAATAATATATCATAATCCTTCTTTTATTGATTTAAATGTCTCCCAAAACAACAATGCCTCACAGGCTAAATATTCATTACATTTGATGGAGTATGAAGAGAAGAAATAGAATATTACTGTGGCTCTGCTATGGAGATAGGATCAGGTCATCTATAGGTCATATGACTGTAAATGGCTTCTTACTGAGCTTATGAACTTGTCTGGAGCGCATTCACTAAGTCATCCCTCTCCTTCAGGGAAAACTCCTCTAGATTTAGCTGTGAATGGAGAACGAGTGAGAAGAGAAGTATGGATCTGATCTGAAGTTGGTTACTGATCTTGTACACCTTTGATGTCTGCAACAATGGCTGCACCAACTCTCCTTCATCCCCTAGGCACACTCCCAAGTTTTATCTTCTTCAATGGATGGATCTTAATCAAAACTAGCTGGAGAATCACTGCTGGAGGAACCTGTCATCCCGAATGACTGTAGATCTTCAATGGAGGCTGGAAGCATGTGTTACTGGCTGCAATATCTTGACATATACTTGCACAAAACTCTCTGAAAACTAAGGGCCTTGGGGCACATCACCCAAGAAGCACAGCTGAGGCACATCACTCAACTAGAGAAGCATCAGAGTTCTCATGAGAAAACATAAATGATCAAAAGTTCTTCATTGGAGTTGGTTGGATTCTTTTATAAACTTTATGATGACCTGCTGAGTAAGTTACTTAGCTTTAGTGACCTGTGAGAGTAGGTTACCCACTTTCCCATTCTACTCCAAAGCCATGAGGGCGCCTTTCTTTAGGAGAATAGCAACTTCTGAGCTTTCAAAACTTTCTTTCCTTCACCTCCTTCACTGAATTTGGGAAAGTGCGCTTTAGGTAGCTTTTCTAGTTGCTATATTATTTTAGAAAGCTTTTCTGAATCTTTCCACTTTCTTTACTTTCCTCTTTCCTACTTTTGTCTGATTTTGCCAGCTTTTGTCAGTTTCCTTTCTAGGTTCATCTTGCCAACTTGTCTCCACTAGATTCCTTAGCTTTTCTGAGACTTTACCACTTAGGAAGGTTTGGCTCACTTACCAATTCCAATTTCCTAGCCATATTATCACCACTTGCCAATATTTTTTAGCAATATTTATTAATAAAAATATTCCAACTCAGAATTAATTCCAAATTCAACATTTAAGCAATTAATTAATAATTAATTAATCCCTGTGGTATAATTGCCTCAAAATTAACCCCTACTCCATTTTGGAAACATCTTCCACATGGGTTCCCTCTTGGCCCACTTGCTCATAATCCATTAATTTTATTTATCAAAATTACCTTTAATAAATAAATTTGCCAGCTTGGGAGACTTAGGCCCAAAATTAATTCTAAGCAAATAGAACTAATACCATTTAATTCCCTTAGGGGTTGATTTTGTCCCCTTTCACCCATGGTACTGGATGAACCAAAATTGGGGACATGACCCTCCCATTCTTAACTCTGTATTGTCATCTCCCGTTCTAAACTCCTTATTGTCATCTCTAGCAGTGGCTGAGCTCATCAGCTCGGGGACTACAAATTTTGGGTTGCTTTTCGAGTTTGAATTGAGTTCAGGGCCAAACAGGGAAACTCCTAATGGGAGGGAATAGCTCCAATTCCTCTGCAAACTATTGTTTTTATCTGTATTCTAATCCCGGTTTGTAAGTAGGGTTATATGAATTTTTCTATTTTGAAGTTTGTAATGATTTAAAAAGTATTTGGGAAACATTTTCCTATCTCTGCAGTATTTTGAAGTTTGTGCTGATTTAAAAAATATTTGGGAAACATTTTCCTATCTCTGCAGAAATTTCATGCCTAGGGTTATTGATTTCTTCACTTTGTAATTGTTATGTCTGTCTTAGTTATGTTGGTTTTGGAGTAACATGGGAGTTTGTGACGAATTCAGATGGATGGAAAGGATGGAAACACTAGAGAGTCAAATTTCCTCTTGTTAATTTTCATATAAATATATTGCCAAGTAAAAGTGTTACTTTTGGACAATTCTGGTATGTATCTGCATACAAATAATGGTTTTCATATAAATATATTGCCCAGTAAAAATGTTACTGTTGGGTCCAGGAAATGTCCCTTTTTGGCCATCCTCATTACATCATTTTTCCCTAATTACATCATATTTTCAAAAGCCATAACTATGCCTTTTATCCAAATCAACCAATATTATTGACAAGTATAATTCGTTATTGCTTTATTTATTTTATGCCTAAGATTGTTAAGGTTCTGGATCCTAGTCCTTGAATTATGCTAATCTGTGTGATTTTATTTAGTCAAGGTCTAAAGTGCAGGTGTATCAGTCAAATGGAGCCAACTGTTACTCTTCAAAGCTCGATTCCTCATACTCCAAGGGACAATGCATTCCTCCACGAGAATCTTTAACAGGCCCCCACTGAAACAAAACCTAGCTGTAACAGATAGGCTGCATTCCAGCTTTCCAAATCTGTTGATCCATTGATTACTGGAGTAGCAACATCCTTCATGATTAACAACCTTATTTAATATGGGTGTAACTGTTAGATGTAACTCCGCAGCATGAAGATCAGAGATCTTCATTGCTGCACGATTTTAGTGGATCGTGATCTGTACTTTCAATGTATAAATATAAGAAGGCTCTTGTAGCCTGGGGTTGGACAATTACCATTTTGCATAAGTTGTAACAGAGCATTGAGACTATCAATTTCCATCATTAATATAAGAGCAGAGTTCTTCATTTCTGTGTCTTAATTTGTTGTGATTCTCGGCGTCTATGTTAGAAGGCCAGGGCCCGCCTTCTCACAGAGATAGCCGGCTTAAGTAGGTAGGTTAATCTAGCTTTCTTTCTGTTGTGTGGTGTGGAATCATTGTAGATGTTACTGTTAGCGCAACAGAGGTTAGCATTCCTTTTGGTAGTTCACGATTGCATCTTGAATAGCTATAACAGAGTGGTGTGATAGTCGAATGTGTAGGTTAGTTCAGTTTGAATCAGCTGTAATAGCCAAGCTCAATCCCAATATCTTTCAGTTGTTTATGCTTTCTAGGATTTCCAGTAATTATCAGTTAGAGTTCAAGCTTATGTTTAGATTCTGGTTGTTGTTGTATCTTCAATTGGTTTATTAGAATAGGCAGATTGTGATTGAGTAACAATAGCTACTAGATGGATCATTTTGGTAAAGATTGAATATTGTAGTTTGATAATTATAGGATTTAACTTCTTGCAAAAGTAATCTAGTTTATTTCCATTCTTAATTGTATAACTGCTAGGTTGATTTCTGTCGGAAGGTAGCTGCAATTAAATTCATAGATGTATGAGTTAGATTAGTTTTCTTTATGGAATGAGTTTGGCTAGACAGACTAGTAGGATCATTATCTTCATTTAGTTAATCAACTGCTTGACATGTTTATGCATAGATTGTGCTTATTGCCATTGAAATAAAAGACCTCCCTGGGTTTGACAATTTATATTGAGAATCCTATGTGTTAGGTTTAATTAATTGACATATAGGGTGACCAAAATTTTGGCGCTGTTGTCGGGGAATGGTAATAGATAGACAGAGTTAGTAGTTGGTTTCATTTGATTTCATTTTGGTTTAATTATTTACCGCATGCATGAATACAAGAAAAACAAATGGGGAACCCCCTTTGAATACTAACATTGCAGGTGGAAGAGGTCGAGGTTGTAATACAAGTCAAGGAAGACATACATACATTGATGAAATAATTGCTAGAGCTGATTCTTCCACTAAAAAACTGCGGATATCTACAGGCAGTGGAAATTCTGTTCCTCCCAATCTTGAGAATTCAGCATCAACAATGGAGAATACAACAGGGCCTTCAACTCTTGTTGCAGAAAATAAACCTCCTGAAGATAAGGGAAGTGTTGTGGGTGCAACAGATAGAGAGGAGATCTATCATATCAACGGAAGCAGAGTTACTAAAGAAGTTTGGTTGGAGACTCGTCGAGTAGCATAGGAAGAGAGGAGAAGAGAAGAAGAAGCCAAAGTAGAGGAAGAACGCATAAAGGAAGCTGTTGAATTTTGGACTAGAACCATAGCTGGTGGAGAACAGGAAGGGGAGAACGAAAATGGGGATAACCGGGAAGAAGAAACGGAAAATAATCAACCTGGTAATACTGTGGCTACATTATAATTCCCTATCCTCCAGACACCTAGAGCAGCTCCCATGAAAAATATCTCACCATCAGTTCTCCCGAATTTTCATGGTAAGTCTTCTGAGGATCCTGATGAGTTTCTTTTTGAGTTTGATATCCTCTTTCATAGTTATGATTACACCTCTAGTGCTCAGAAGCTAAAGTTATTCCCAGAAACCTTGAAAGGAAATGCTCTGCGCTGGTTCATGAGTCTGGGTCGTGAGACCATTACTACTTGGGACCAAATGAAAAACACCTTCCTTTCCAAGTACCAGGAATATTGTAGAACTAGGGATAGAAATGAGGAGTTGTTTAAAATGGTTCAAAAGGATGAAGAAAGCTTGGAAGACTTTGTGGAAAGATTGTTGTACAATTTATAAAGATCTGGTCACGCTAAGATTGGAAAGGATGTGCTCAAGATCATTTTACTACGAGGAATTGGAGAAGACTGCCTTGATATGTTGAATTTGCTGGGAAAAGGGGACATCTCGAAGGAAATTTTCGAGAAGATTGTTGAATTATGTCGAAGGTACTCAATGGGATCCTCTAGAACCAACAAACGAGACAAAGATCGAGACCAGGATGTCTTCACTAGGACTCATAAGTCAACTAGTGGAGGGGCCACTCAAGTAGAAATAGGCAACTTACTGGAGAATTTTAAAACATACATGATGAGCTCCATTTCCTCAGAGTTAGGTTTCATGAGAGCAAAGCAGAAGCAAGTAGTAGAAGACCTTACACTTGGCGTATTCTGTCCTAAATGTCGGAAAAAACACACATTGAAAGAATGCACGCTGGACAAAGCAGAGATATGTAGGATATGTGAACTGGAGCATGATACCAAGGAATGTCCTTCATTACCTAAGGTCAAAGCAATCCTACAGGAATCCATTCCGCATGTGGAGCCAGCTTACTTCATTGCACAGAAGAAACCATGGTAGCCTCGCAATCAACGTATGAATCCAGACCCATCATTTTTTCTGAATAATATGAATGGAATGAACAATATGCATAATATGAAATTATACACAATTCCCTTCACATTATTCTAACAATCAGTGGCATCCATCTTAGAACCCAATGCAAAATCCTAACTCATGGACACCATGGTCATAGCAGTCAAACAATCAATCCCCTTGGAATTCCAACTGGAGAAATTCTTACCAAGGAAATAACTTTCCCCATCACCAGACTCAGTATCAACAGTATCCTCCTCAACAATATCAGCAGTGCCAACATTATCAGCAACCACATCTCCCATTCCAAAACAATGCCAACCTATGAATGCACCACTTCGACCACAACTACCTGCACAACCTAACCCGAACCCAAATAATAAAGTAGTCCATCAATTTGAGACTACCAACATGCCTACGTATTCCATCACCCAGATTCCCTGCAATGATATACAATTACGATCAGGGAGGGTAGTGGAATCTATTAGCACTGAGGATGTTTCATCCCCAGTGATTGAAACTGGAGTGAATAAGCACTATGAGAATATGGTTAATTTAGCAAGCCCCATCATTGAGGATGCTGATACTCCTACCGAAACAGTAGATGAAACTTAGAGAGTAACACACGATGTATCACAGCCTACATAGTTGATGAGAGAACCGCCATACCTTGAACGATTGGCCCTGCAGAAAACAGTGGAACAACCTCGATTCGATCTCTTAGGAGAATTGAAAAATTTGTATGTTAAAATTCCACTGTTACAAGCCCTCCATGATGTGACCATTTATGCTAATATTGTTAGATATTTATGCGTCAAGAAACTAGGAAGAAGGCCCAGGGACCGCCCCACTGTCCACGTATTGGGAAAACTTTTCGAATTAATAATGGGGAAGGCCCCTGTGGAAAAATACGATGACCCTGGAAACTTGACTGTTACAGTTCACACAGGGAACACACAAATCCCCAATGTCTTGGCAGATTTAGTAGTAGCTATTAATGTTATGACCATAGAGACTGTGAAGAAATTGGGACTCACTAACCTTCGGTCGACCCCTACTATTTTGGAACTTGCTGACAGATCAACGATCAAGCCTGAGGGGATCCTAGATGACCTCGTGATCTCAGTTGACTCGTGGGAATACCCTGCGGATTTCTTGGTGTTACAGCTGAAATCCCAGTTGGGGGGATACCCACTGATCCTAGGAATACCGTGGTTGGCCATAGCAGATGCTTGTATCAGCTGTCGGTCAGGATCTATAACCATTTTAGACGGGACTGAGATCAAGAGCCTAACCTTGTACCCTCCAGCTCGACCAAGCACAGAAGCTGAAACTCCATTGTGGGTAGATCTGGAGGAGGAAGAAGGTGTGCAATCGTTATTAACAATAAGGAGAGTCTTAACGTTTAAAGATGAAACAGAGGATGATGCCATTAATAGTTTCATCAGTGAGCCCACGCCAGTCAATAAAAATGTCTATCAAATCTTGGACAGTACTTTAGCTGCAACAGAACAAGAAAATCTTACAGAAGAAACTCTAGTCAATGATGCCAGTATAATTCCAGCACTTAAAAATTCGAAGAATGTTCCAGTAGAAATCGGGCCAGGGAAAACATTGAATATCAATCCAAATCTTGTGCCTAGAGAGCTGAAATAGCTAGTCACTTTACTGAAACAACGTAGGGGAGCTTTCGCTTGGGAATACACAGACATGAAAGGGATTCCTTCCAATCTATGCACCCATCACATTTATATTAAGAGCGACTCTAGGCCTGTGTGTCAACCACAACAAAGGATGAACCCGAACCTAAGAGACACAGTGAAAGAGGAGATCCAAAAACTTTTGGAAGCAGGATTTATATACCCGATTTCAGACAGTGAGTGGGTTTCTCCACTCGTGATTGTGCCAAAGAAGAATGGGAAATGGAAGGTCTGCGTGGATTATAGAGAATTGAACAAAGCAACGCAGAAGGACCACTTCCCCTTACCTTTCGTCAATCAGGTCCTTGATACCTTTTCTGGGAAAAAGTATTTTTCCTTTCTGGATGGCTTTAGTGGCTACAACCAATTCCAGATTGCTCCAGAAGACCAGGACAAAATCACTTTCACCTGTCCCTGGGGAACTTTTGCATACCGAGTACTTCCTTTTGGGTTGTGCAATGCACCAGCCACATTTCAGAGAGCAGTGATTGGAATCTTTTCAGAAATGGTAAATGATTGCATGGAGATTTTTATGGATGACTTTACTCCATATGGTGATAGTTATGAAGAAGCACTGAAAAATTTAGAAAAGGTTTTGAAGCGCTGTGAACAAAGCCAACTCTCTTTAAGAACTAAAAAGTGCCATATGATGATGAGTGAGGGCATAGTGCTGGGGCACTTCATCTATTTTGAGGGTATCGAGGTAGATCCATCCAAAATCAAGGTAATTGAAAATATACCAACTCCTAGAACACAGAAGGATGTACGTAGCTTCTTGGGCATTCTGGCTATTACAGAAGCTTCATAGAAATTTTTTCCAAACTAGCTTCTCCTTTGTTCACTCTGTTGATGAAGGATGCACAGTTTGTTTGGAATGATGCATGCCAAATAGTGTTTACAGAGCTAAAGAAAAGGCTATCTACAACACCCATCTTACGAGGGCCCAACTAGGCTATGCCTTTTCATATTTTTCCAGATGCTTCAGATACTGCCATTGGAGCAGTTTTGGGACAGCAAGAAGGTAATGTTCCTTATGCAATTTATTACATTACTAAGAACTTATCTCCCGGTGAACTAAACTATACTGTCACAGAAAAGGAATTCCTTGCCATTGTTTATGCCATCAACAAATTTAGACATTATATTACTGGATATTCTACTTTTGTGCACACTGATCATTCTACTATCGAGTATTTAATGAATAAACCAATCACAAATGCTAGAGTTACTAGATGGTTGTTACTGTTACAGGAATTTGATATCACAATTATTGATAGACCAGGGAAGGAAAATGTTATTGCAGATTTTTTATCTCGACTTACTAACAGTGATGACAATTTACCAGTCGAAGATTCCTTCCCTGATGAACATTTGTTTGCAGTATCAGCGCATTCCCCATGGTATGCAGATATTGCTAACTTTTTCACTGCAGGTAAGCTCCCAGCACATCTGTCGAAGAGAGAAAAAAAGAAGATCATACAACAGAGTGCTATGTACTGCTGGATTGATGGCCATCTTTTCTACACAAGGCTTGATTTAGAGATCAGAAGATGTGCTAGAGAAGATGAGATCTTTAGCATTCTTAAAGCTTGCCATGATGAGCCCTGTGGGGGACATTTTACTGACAAAAAGACAGGTCATAAAGTTTTGAGAATGGGCTATTTTTGGCCCACATTGTTCAGGGACGCAAAGAAGTATGTTCAGGCATGTGATAGCTTCCAAAGGATGGGCCAACACAACAAATTAGATGAAATGCCTTTGCAGCCACAGCTTGTGGTTGAACCATTTGATAAGTGGGCCCTAGATTTTGTAGGGCCTATCAACCCTCCCTCAAAACAGAAAGTTCACATCTTGGTTTGCATAGATTACATGACCAAATGGGTAGAAGCTGTAGCCTTGGTTAAGGCCAATGATCAGGTTGTGATTGATTTCCTATATGAAGAAATTTTTACTCGGTTCGAAGTACCTACGGAAATCGTTACAGATGATGGACCACAGTTTGTGTCTCACAAGATGGAAGCACTATTATAGAAATTCCATATTCAGGATAGAATAAACTCGCCATATCATCCACAAGCCAATGGCCAAGTAGAGAGTATAAACAAGGTCATTGAGGCTATTTTGACAAAAACAGTGAAGAGCCATCGTAAAGATTGGGCTGAAAGGCTTCCAGAGGCACTATGGGCCTATCGTACTACATGGTGTAACACCACTGGTTTTTCCCCATATGAATTAGTGTAGAGTAAGAATGTTGTTTTTCCAATTGAATTTGAAATCAAGACTTTGAAAACAGCTGTGGAAGCAAACCTTGATTTATCAGAGGCACAAAGGGACTGACTGAATCAGCTCAATGAGTTGGATGAGAAGTGCACAGCTGCAATATATCATACATATTTAATCCAACAACATCGCTCTAAGTGGCATGATCGATTTATAAAGAAGAAAGTCTTCCAAGAAGAAGACTGGGCTGTGTTGTATGATTCACGATTTAAGAGGGACTTTAAAGGCAAGTTGTGTACCTGTTGGTTGGGCCCCTATCAGATAGATCGGGTATTTGATAATGGAACAGTTTGGTTGATCACCATTGATGAAAACAAAACACCATTATTCGCAAATGGTCATCGGCTGCGACTGTATCACAAGCCGATCTCAAGGGAAGCTTTCGTTTCACATGTTGCAAATGATCCAGATTATCAGTTAACGTCGGGACAGGGATTTTTCTCAACCCCTATCAATTTTTAAGAACTGCAATATCCACATGATTTGTACATAAATAATTTATTTTCTTTTTCATTCTGTATTTTATCTATTTTGCATTTTGCATTTGATCGGGTTTGTTTTGAAGAATTCTGTGCAGGAATTAATTGGAGGAACAACAGTCGTGATTGGGCTAGATGATTGCAAGCACCTTGCATTGTTCCTGATCTAATAAAGCTCTTTTTAAGAAGATGGATGATTTGTTAGCTTTTAGCAGCCAGTTGAAAAATTTTCTGTTACTTCATTATTGCACAGTTGCGACTCCTTACCTTGCTCATTCTTCCTATTTCAGCACTGCGACTCCATTATTCTTGACCATTTCGCCAAATCCAGTAGCTGGGACTCTGCTATTTCCACTTCATTTTCTCTCTTTGCTAGCAGTTGCGATTCCGTTATTCTTGACTATTCTGCCAAGTCCAGCAACTGCGACTCCGCTATTCTTGACCATTCCGCCAAATCCAGCAGCTGCGACTCTGCTATTCTTGACCATTCCGCCAAATCCAACAGTTGTGACTCCGCTATTTCCACTTCATTTTCGCTCTTCGCCAGTAGCTGCGACTCCGCTATTCTTGACCATTTCGCCAAATCCAGCAGCTGCGACTCTGCTATTTCCACTTCATTTTCGCTCTTTTCTAGCAGCTGCAACTCCACTATTATTGACTATTCCGCCAAATCTAGCAGCTGTGACTCCGCTATTTTCATTTCCATTTCACTCTTTCCTTACAGCTGCGACTCCGCCATTCTTTCCTATTTCACTAAAGCCTAGCAGCTGTGACTCTGCCATTTTCATTTCCATTTTGCTTTTCCTGTACAGTGGTGACCCCACCAGTCTGCCTGCTCTCCGAATGATGATGCCAATTATGACTCAATTGGGCATTAGTTTAGTTTCTTGCTCTACAAGATCCAATCACAGTTCGCCATGAAGGAAGCTATTGGGATGTCTTGGGTGTCTGCCAGGTCGAGTGGAGGTGGCCACATCACTTCAGCACATGCACATTTATACTCGTGATGACGAAGGCTAGCTCTAATGATTAATTCACGACTGAACGCATAAACGCAAAGGTACGGATCGGACCTTTTACATGATTTGGCAGGAAATTAAATACAGTAATAACGATTATGCACTGTCTTAGCCCTTGATTAGCGAACCCATACCATTCAACCACCAGGGAATATGTCAGAATCACGTTTGTATTTATTTCTTGGCACCTTACCCGATTTACATCCAATACCCCAATTCTGCCAACTTTCTCGTTCCACCGAAATTTCATACCTATGCCGACTTTCCTAAAAAAAACCGATTTTGAACTCCAACGATCCCTTGCATGTTCGTAAATTGCAACTCCCACATCTAGACTGGTAATTGTTGTATTCGTTCTGAATTTTGAGGAAAGGTTGATATGGGAAACCCAGTCTGGCATGAACCGGTGAATACGGACGTTGTACGTGCCAATGCAGAAGTTCTTAACATTTTCACAACAGTAGGTTGGATGGAATATTTTGAACGATTGAACGATTTCCACACAGAAACCGCATTACAATTCACCCTTAATATGACCGATACCCACTCTGAGGTCATAGGACTGCGCGTGGAGGTTACAGAAGAAATCATAGCAGAAGTTACTGGCCTACCTCAGGTTGGGAAGAATTCATTTGGACGGAAGGCACATAATGCAAATGCTGTGAGAGAATTTTTGGCAGTCGGAGAGCATGTTAGTCCAAAGCGTCATGGGTTGGCACTGGCATCTTTACCACGACCCTGGGATCAAGTGGCAGTATTCGTGAAGAGATACATCTCTTGTGAAGGTAGGTAACAAATTGTTTCCTTCTCTGAACTTCCCTTATTGTCTCATTTACGCCATGGGAATTTGGTAAATATACCATTTTATCTTCTTAAAGCCCTACAAACCATGGCTGGATATGCAAGAACTACCCAACACCCAGTTTCCTCCCTTACTAATCATGTCCTAATTAAATTATTAGTCTTGAGAGCCATTGCAAATCGCAATTTAACCTAGGAGCAATTTCTTACTGGAGATGGGCCAATCAAAGAACTTGTATTAGAAATGGAGGGTGTTGGCGAAGGTAATGAAGACCGATGTTCCTCAAATCCAGTTGGGGGGGAGGTTGGAGCATTAGGGAACCAGACTAAGGATGAAGAGGAGGTAAATATAGGAGAAGCAACACCAGTAGAAAACCCTGTTGCTGAGGAAATTGTGATGGAAGCCATGGCACAGGAGGCAGTGACATCAGAAGCTGTAACTGCAGAAGCAGATACTCAGGTGGAAGAAGCTGAAACTGGAGCAGCTATTGAAGCTGCAACTGTAGAAGCAGGAATTCAGGAAGAAGGATATCAGGTAGGAACAACATAAGAAGGGACTGTGGAAATTTTGGAGGTTGTGTCCTCTCCTGATATAAGAGGGACCATTATTGAAGAAGAGAAGACCAAAGAAAAGACCCCTGTGTCAAAGAAATGAAGAGGAAGGTCAGGGAACAAGGGTCAGACATCCACTGCAGCAAAGAAAAGAAAAACCAGAGTTGTCACAGCAGCAATAGCAGTAAGCAGTGAAGAACACCCAGTGGGAATGGTGAGGAGAAGAAGGACTCGATTGACTGTAACAACAGAAGCAGCTGTAACAGTAACAACAATAGAGGCAGCAGAGATAGTAGAAGAAGCAAAGATAGTAGGTGCAATTGGGGTTAATAATGAAGCACCCTCAGCAAAGACAAGAGGAGTAATCAGAGAAAATATCGAGTCACCTATGGCAGAAATAGCACCTGTAACAAGGGTAGATATAGAAATTCCCATTTTGAACCCCAAGGCATCTATTGTTACGCAGGAACCTTCCATAGAAGAATCTCAAATCTCAAATCTCCTGTATGAAAATGAATTATTAAAGGAGGAGGTGCAGACATTGCAAAATGAGTTGGAAAGATGGAAGGGAGCAGTTGGAAAACAGGCAGAGAAGAATTTGAACACATTGTTAGATGCTGCAAATTTATTAGAAAATTCATCTCTTGCATTAGAAAATGAGGAGCAAGGAGAGATTGTTTGCCTAGAGTGTGGATACATATTCTTTGCAGTAGGACACATAGTTATTGTGTTGGGAGTTGTATCACAAAAGCATGCACAGATAGAGCAGGAGGAAGAAAAAATGCCAGAAATAGAATTGATGGGGGAAAATGAACCAAAAAGTGAAGTGATTCCTGATTCGAATATAGGAGATGAAATAGTGTAGTCCCAACCATTAGGGGATACTGAACTTCTTCAGGACCAGTCTCATCAGTCAGAGGGAAATGATATAACCCAGAAACAATCTCAGCAGTTCAAAGAAATTGAAGGACAGGGGGCTGTTACACAAGAACCAGCACCCTTGGAAATATATAGTGAGGCTGCAACTCAAGCAACAATATTTGACATCAAGGATCAAGAAGAGAAAACTGTTACAAAAGAACCAGTGTTTTCAAAATCATTGGCTGAACCAGCAGTCCTAAGAATATTTGCTGAGACTGTAACACAAATTGAGATGGTTGAGGTTGAAATGGAAAGAAGGGGTGTCGTTACACAAGAACCAGCATCCCCAAAATCAATTGTTGAAACTACATTACAGGCACAGACCACTACAACAACAATGGAGGGTGAAATTGTTACACTGCCAAAGAAAAATGAGGAAGTTAGTACAGCGAGGGACAAGGTAGGGATACAACTTTCTCAGCGAGTCATTTATCTAGACTCTGATGATGAAAAGGACGTGAAGGACAGAAGAATTCAACGGCTAGAGAAAAAGATTCTCTGGCTAAATCTTGAGTTGGATAAATGGCATAAATATATTGATCAGTACAGGACAGGTATGATTTCTCTCCAAGAACATAGAAATGTCATTAGGGAGTTGAGAGAAAAGTGGGCTGAGGATTTATTCTTCTAGAAACTCCGGTGGGAGAAACTTCCAGAAAAATTGGAAGGATTGAAGAAACTTAAGTCCCTGCAACAAGAAAAAGACAAAATGTATACTCTTTCCCTAGAATTACTAAGTTGCAGGGCTCCATCCCCCTCTTACCTTGTCTTTCTCCATGAGCAGACAACTTTATTTCAATTAAGGGCTCTGAAGGAAGGGAGATCATTTGATTTAGCAACAACTACCCAGTTTTTAGAAACTTTCCTGAAAAGTGATTTTGAGGATCAACATTTGTTATGTGAATTGTATTTACATGATAGGGCTTGTTATATTGACTCTCCATCCAATCCCTTGCCTTGTTTGGGGGATGTTCAGCTGAGGGCATTTGCTTCTTTTTTCATCAACCATGTAAAATGGTGAGGCGCTTTCCAATCTATCCTCAAGAATGAGGAGGATTCTACTCTCTGGATTAGGGGTGAACCTTAGGATCCAAAAGACTCATAGCAAATCATGTTGGATCTCTTAGGGTTCCTGCAATTGCCCAATACTTTGAAATTTTGCGAGATAAAATTCTCACCACATGTGTCCCGATGATTCTTAATATGCAGCAGAGTGCTCTAGAAGGTAGTGAATACAGATGGCTATATTCTTCTTCATCTCTAAAGGAAGGGGACCCATACTGCTTTGACAATTTCAGGCAAGCCTTGACAAGGGTTCCTATATATGTGCAGTGCATGGAAAAATGTGGACCTTGGTGGATTGGATTAAGAATTAGATTCCCTCTTATATGGCTGCCTGTGAGTCCTTACAGGAACAACTATGCTTTGACTGAAGAAGAAGAGAAGCTGTGTTGGGAGAATTGTACAACCTGCTATGGGTTTGTGCCTCATTGGGAAACACCAGAATTTGCCTAAAATCTCACAAATCTTCACAGGTTCAACTCAGACTCAAATTCGGACTAATGGAGGTTGTTGCATGGGGACATGCAATCGGATAGTTGGGGGGAGATGTTGGGTCCAAGAAATGTCCCTTTTGGGCCATTCTCATTACATCATTTTGCCCTAATTACATCCTATTTTCACAAGCCATACCTATGCCTTTTCTCCAGATCAATCAATATTATTGACAGGTATAATTTGTTATTGCTTTATTTATTTTATGCCTAAGATTGTTAAGGTTCTGGATCCTAGTCCTTGATTTATGCTAATCTGTGTGATTTCAGTTAGTCAAGGTCTAAAGTGCAGGTGTATCAGTCAAATGGCGCCAGCTGTTATTATTCAAAGCCCGATTCCTCATACTCCAAGGGACAGTGCATTCTTCCACGAGAATCTGTAACAGGCCCCCACTGAAACAAAACCTAGCTGTAACAGACAAGTCGCATTCAAGCTTGCCAAATCTGTTGATCCATTGATTACTGGAGTAACAACATCCTTCATGATTAACATCCTTATTTAATACGGTTGTAACAGTTAGTTGTAACTCCGCAGCATGAAGATCAGAGATCTTCATTGCTGTACGATTTTACTGGATCGTGATCTATACTTTCAATGTATAAATATAAGAAGGCTCTTGTAGCCTGGGGTTGGACAATTACCATTTTGCATAAGCTGTAACAGAGCACTGAGACTGTCAATTTCCATCATTAATAGAAGAGCAGAGTTCTTCATTTCTGTGTCTTAATTTATTGTGATTCTCGGTGTCTCTGTTAAAAGGCCAGGGCCCTCCTTCTCACAAAGATAGCCGACTTAAGTAGGTAGGTTAATCTAGCTTTCTTTCTGTTGTGTGGTGTGGAATCATTGTAGATGTTATTGTTAGCTGCAATAGAGGTTAGCATTCCTTTTGGTAGTTCACGATTGCATCTTGAATAGCTGTAACAGAGTGGTGTGACAGTCGACTGTGTAGGTTAGTTTAGTTTAATGCATGTGTGCTTGAATCAGCTGTAACAGCCAAGCTCAATCCCAATATCTTTCAGTTGTTTATGCTTTCTAGGATTTCCAGTAATTATCAGTTAGAGTTCAAGCTTATGTTTAGATTATGGTTGTTGTTGTATCTTCAATTGGTTTATTAGAATAGGCAGATTGTGATTGTGTAACAGTAGCTACTAGATGGATCATTTTGGTAAAGATTGAATATAGTAGTTTGATAATTATAGGATTTAACTTCTTGTAAAAGTAATCTAGTTTATTTCCATTCTTAATTTTATAACTGCTAGGTTGATTTCTGTAGGAAGGTAGCTGTAATTGAATTCCTAGATGTATGAGTTAGATTAGTTTTCTTTATGGAATGAGTTTGGCTGGACAGACTGGTAGGATCATTATATTCATTTAGTTAATCAACTGCTTGACATGTTTATGCATAGATTGTGCTTATTTCCACTGAAATAAAAGACCTCCTTGGGTTTGACAATTTATATTGAGCATCCTATGTGTTAGTTTTAATTAATTGACATATAGGGTGACCAACAGTTACTTTTGGACTGTTCTGGAATGGAACTGGATACAAATCATGGTTTTGTTTTGTATTAAAGTTTATTGGAACATTTTCCTATCTCTGTAGAAATTTCATGCCTAGGGTTACTGATTTATTCACTTTGCAATTGTTATGTATGTCTTAGTTATGTTGGTTTTGGAATAACATGGGAATTTGCGACGAATTTGGATAGATGGAAAGGATGGAAACACTAGAGAGTCAAATTTCCTCTTGTTAATTTTCATATAAATATATTGCCCAGTAATGTTACTTTTGGACAGTTTTGGTATGGATCTGCATACAAATAATGGTTTTGTTTTGTATTAAATTTTATTATTAAGTTTGCAATCTGCAATTTCTTCAATATCAGTAATGAATATAGATACTTGTTGTATTACCTCTAAAGCCTGATTACATAATATACACAATGACCAAATGCACACTAAACATCAACTGTCCATGGTTATATAAAATCTTGTTTTCTTGAACCAGTAAGAGGATGTTTTTTCTATTTTGAGAGCAGCAGTGGGACATCACTGTAGTGATTTTAGTCATCTATGCATAACTGATGTGGATGTCTCTATGTGCACAAATATGTTGATTTGACTTAATAATATTTTTACAAGGTCTTTGCATAAATTTCAAGTTAATTTGGTGTGCTGCCATATTCCTGAGTCCCGGAAGATATTGACTGTGTTTAATGATTAATCTGACAGGTATTTGGTGAATCAAGGATGCATTAAGCCATTGTGTGATTTGTTAGTTTGCTGAAGCCCAAGTTGGTAACTATGCATTTCAACGTGTTGTTGTTGGCGCAAAGGCAATTGGGAAATACACCATCCACATGGAAAGGTGGAGATACTTGTGTGATGGCATTTCTTTCACCAATTACCGAATAACTTCATTGTAAGTATTTTGTGCATCTTGGTTTCAAATAATAACAACAACTTTGCCTTCTTAACGAATATTCGTGTCGTTTGTGGAAATTTCTTGAATTCTATAGAAAATATTGAGAGTTATCTTTAATAGAATACTTGGATACTATAATATTTATATTCAATGCAGTCAATCCACCATCTACATTTTACCCAACATTTAGACACAGAGTGTAGTGGTGATGGATCTTCTACCCCTATCCTCTATGCAGAGCATCCTCCTTCTCTAGAGGCAACTAGAATAGTAATAACAAAACACCTCTTGGGTTTGCATGGTAAATAAGAGGGTCTAATATACAAATTGACTGAATGAAGTCATTGTAGGGATTTTTATTGTACAATCCAGGTTTGACATGACTGATTCCAAGTAGTTTGGGTAATTTGCAACATCCTCAAACGTTGTAAGCATTTTGAATATTGTAATTCAATGTTGGAAATTTTGTTCAAATTGTTTACAATCGATTAATTTCTAACTCATTTTAGGATTTTGAAAGGCTGTAGGTTTTCTAGGCGCATTCCAGAAGAGTTGGGCAAGCTGCATAAGCTCATTACTTTGTAAGTAAATACTCCTAAAAAAACCCTTATTTTTATGAACAAGTACACTTTATGACATTGTGAATTGTTGTCGTTTTTGGTAGGGACATGAATTTTAATCTGTAGGTATTCCTCCACCGTCGAGTAATATTACGAGAGACTACTGGTTCAATTCGTCCAACAATTCCATTAGCGGAGAATTTCCAATTGAGCTGAAGGGACTTGCTAATTGTGCTCACTTGTAAGTATTATATTTTCTTGAGTATAAGTTTTTCCTTCGTGCAGGAATATGTGTTTTATACGTTGTTACCTTTCTAATTGGTGCTTATATCGTTGATTGTTATAGCCACTTTAATAAAAACAAGTTGAGTTGATCAATTTCACCAGAGGTATTCCTTAAAAATATGAGCCTTAAGGTAAAACATGTGTAAGTATCCATGTTCATTGTGCTTAAAGGATTTAATTTACTTCAGAATAAACTATTTTGATGAAATTAGACCTTAAATATAGGGCCACTGTGTGCAGGTCATTTGATGACAATTCATTCATAGGACAGATCCCCTCAAGTACTGGAAATGTATTATATTTGACTCTCATTCGATTCAAATGTATCCCCTCAAGTATTGGAAATGTACCATCTTTGACTCTCTTTTGAGTCTCCCATATGATCTAATTCCTTTTGGATTTTAAATTACACAAAATCTCCAATTGCTCTTTATGTGGCTATGTTGGAGATAAAGGTTAAACATCCCCACTTACAACAATGAATAATGTTCAGTTTACTAACTGTAGTGTCAACTACGAAAGGACACGTGCCATGTGAAAAATAACACAAATGTGTGTTGGTGTATATGTTACTCGGTTACAATTCTGTTGTTTATTTCTTATTATGGTATCTTAGAGATGAGTTTACAAGTGCAAGTGAATTTGGTGTAAAATAGAGTTTAGAAAATTTAGTTGAATATTTATATGCACCAATACGTGGCTAAAGATTATCAAAACGGTCCAGTGTTTTATGCTAGAAATTCTAGGCTTTTAAACATGGACAAAACTTCAGTGGAAGATGTAAAATCTGGCTTCTTCGGTTTCGTAAGGAGCATGGCAGAAAAGGGTACCCCAGTATCTGTTATTTATAAGGAATTCAGAAAGGCTACTGGTAAAGTTATAGACCTAAATTATCTGGAGAGTCCTAAATTAGCAAAACTTCTTGAAGAATTCAGGGATGTAGCATTGCTCAAGAGGGTTATCCCCAATGAGGTTTATATATTCCCTGTAGAAACAAAACTTGAGAATGAATCCAACGACGAGGGCATTGATTATGATCCTGCTGGAAAAACTAAAGACGAGAGTTGCGATGTGAATGCTGGAAAAAATGAGATTGTAGCAGTAGAAAATAAGAGAGTTCATTTGTCCCTTCATATCCATCGCTACTGGTCTTGAGGAGCTTCATGTGACCATCAAATCATCTCCAAGTGCCGAACAATTAATCCCTTCGTCAGAAGGTGAATGTTTCAAGAAGGATTATGGATTGCATAATTCTGAGCTTCATCTTAGTAAAAAACCATAAAAAGTCAACATTACTTTAGAGTAGTAAAAAAGTACAATTTATCAACACACAATTATGAGAGATCAAGTTCCCAAAAAAAAATCACTTATTTGAGCTCCTCAGCCAATGAAAATAAAATTTAAAATAAAAAATCAAAGTGAATTTTATTTAAAAAATGATTTTTCAAAATGCGAAGGATAAATATTTATCAAACTTGAATATTCAAAATAAGAAGATTATATACTTGTGAAGTGGGCTATTCTCTCGACCATATGCACCTGGGGCCCACTGGGTACCAGTCGAGAGAGCCCTCACGGCGTTTGCACAGTCCACCCATCTCCGGCTGTCATCTGAACAACACGGTCACCTCTCTGTCTCCGGTTGCCGTATGAGCATGCCATGGTTTGCTTATGTATCCATCCCGACATTCCCATTTGGTAGCAGCATCCATGTCGTATGTCCTTGTGAGTGAAACATGGGTTCATGGATATGCATCGTCGTTTCATCCATATCCACTCCTCCTGCGAAGCTCCCGTACGACGAATCCAACGTCGTTGTTCGCTTCACGCTGTCACGCGTCCCACCAACCTTCATCCATCCATGCATCATCATCGATTCAAATTTGAATTCAAATTCTGTCAATGGGAGGGCTTAACCTGAAGCCGGCTTGATTTTAAAATCAATATCTATTCTATCTTTCCAGTAGTTTCCAAAGCAAGCTATATTACGGGGCAGATTCAAGGATGCCAGGAGTTACCGCCGGGGCCTGGAAGCAAGTTCACCTCTAGCCAGTTACCAGAAGCCTCTCAAAATAGATGCCTGTAATTGTGAACCTTCAACCTTCACCGAAAGCCTCTCACGTTTAGCCATTAGACAGAAGCCAAGCTCACCAATTAATTTTGAGATTTATTTTTTGATGGCGGTTCGGGGTAGGCACCATTTCTGATTAGTACAGAGAAAACACTTATCATTTTACATTTTCAATTTGACAAACCACCTTTTAGGAAGGGCGACCTTTCTTCCGGGAGGGGATCACCAGGAAACGCCTGTAACACAGGGAGGGCCCTTCACCAAGAGCCTTCAGCCCAGCCAAGTAAATTCCCACAAATGTAAGCCTGTAACCTCTCACTTTTGCCTTTCACCGGGAAGGAATAAGGAAGAAAGAAGCCTTTAACCTTTCACCAAGGGAGGGCCTTATGCCTTTAACCTAGAACCTTTTGCCAGTCGATAAAATACATGCTACTTTCGTTGCTCCACAATTTGAGATCATACGAAAGGAAGCGTATTAAAGGAGGGTTTATAGGTCTTCCGGGAAGGGATTTATATTTGATTGATGGATTTATATATTATTTTGCAGACATACATTGAATTTATTATGGACAAGTTCAACATGGATATGCGAGTTTAGATAAAAATAAAAAAGGAGTTAGGGGGCTTGATTTTAAAGTCACGGATTGAAATTTGAATTTCAAATTCAGCCATGAGCGGGCTTAATCTGCGTAGGAATTATTTGCCAACAAGTTTGTATAGTCATCTTTTTATCTGAGCATCTGAAGACTGCAACTGCAACAGAAACAGGCTTTTCAAGGAATTAGTCGTTAGAGGCCTAGTGAAATTGAAATACTCCTGATTCATCAAATTCCAATTCGGAGTATGATTCAGAGAAATATGATTCAAGTGATTCTGAGAAAAAGAAGACAGATGATGATTCTGAAATCGAAGAATAAGTTAACTCGAAGGATAAGGATGAAAGGTGCGCTTCCGCATATAATGCTCCAGCATCGTCCCAGATGCCTCCTGAAGTCGACCTGCCCGGACGAGAACAGATGGAGAAAGAGTGAGGGACAGCTGATGTGTACCATAAGATCGTTGAATACAATCGGGGTATCACATGATACGCAGCTAAGAGCGACTAGGTTACTGAAAAACAATAATTGCGGGTTATCAACGCAAACTAGAAGAGGGTAAGGCAGATGATGAAAGGCATCATGAGCTTCTTTTCAATTACGCTTACCATGTTATGCAAGGCTGATGGCAAAGGCTGACAAAGATTTTCAGCGGCTCCGGTCGTTTCGATGGTCACAAGGCCTTGCCGGGTTTTGTGATGTCAATATAGGGTACTGGTTTTGGAATAGTGAGGACATTGTTGTTTCTTGCTTTATTTTTGTTCAGTGTACGCGTGGGTGAAATGCGAGAGAGAAGAAGATAAGGACTGCACAGCGGTGATGAAGAATGGAGGGATCATCGGGCGAGGAGGGCAAGTGTTTGGCATAGAGCAACCGCATATTCGATTGAGTTTAATCAAGTGAGATGATCACAACTTATCTATGTTATAAGAACATCACCTACAGGCACTTGTTTCATATCATAATTACACTGCAACGTCCACCACTTGAGCCTAGCGAAGCAGGTATTGTGTGTTGTTTTCGGTTTGTTCAAGGTGTTGTTGTAAGACACAATGGCGATAGAGTGCTACCAGCCATCGCGACTTCTTTTTACTGTGCTTTTCGTTGAAGGAAAACTATAGAAGACTTTCGATATAACAAAATTGTCAATTGTTTATAGTTTGTGTTCCTTTGAAGCCGGCCAGTAATGAGTGTACTAAACATGAAATAAATGGGCCTGTGATGAGAGTATGAAGGAAGATAAAAAGAAATGAAAAGGTAGGGTGGGTGCCTAAATTTTTTATATCTTCAAAAAGCAACCAAATACAAATTTATTATTCTCGTTCTTTCGTTCTCATCCAAAATAGCTTTTGGTTTTATTTTAGATTATAAATCTGATCTAGAGACAGTTGTATTTATTATTATGAAGTGGAATGTGGAAATGGATTTTATGAGTTTTGTATTCACTCAATCACAATTTAAAATTGAAGTCATTAAGAGTTTTTATTTTTTATTTAAATAAAATTAAATTATGAGTTATGTATTCACTCAATCAAAATTTAAAATTGAAATCATTAAGAGTTTTTACTTTTTATTTAAATAAAATTAAATTTGTTATAAGATGACAGAATTAAAAAATTTGTTAATCTTATTATAAATATTTAATGGTTAGATTTAGATTGTAATTATCTTAGTTATATTTATTTCTTTAATATTTAATATTTTTTATTTTTTTTTATATTTATTTTAAATTAATTTTAATTTATAATTAAAATTATTAAGAATTTTTATTATTTTTTATTTAATATAATTTTATTAGTTTAAATCAAATTTATTATAAACCAGAGAAATTCAAAATTTGTTAATCCTACTATTAAATATTTATAAAAGTTAAATTTAGATTGTAATTATTTTAATATTTTGGTTCTTATTATCTTAAAGATGTGTGTTAACATAAATGTATATTTTTATTGTTGACAAAGTCAACAATTATATAAGTTACTTAAATTTGTATTAATGATTAATTGTGTCCATCTTCTCCCTACATAAAACAATGTATCACCCTATGTTCCTCATCCTCCTTTATACATAATATATTGTATAATCAATTCTCCTAATCCTTAATTCCCTGTGATTTACAATACACACACACACACACACACACACATATATAATCATCTCCCTATCTCTAGTGTTAGGTGAAGAGAACTTATCCTCTCATTTATGTAAATCTTTTATAATTTGCTATTTTTTAATTTATTTAATTTCACATCCTTTTATACTTTATTATTAATAATATATATAATTTATCAATATATTGCTTTTTTTTTTGTTAAAGATAAGATATCTATTTACATACCAACATCTTAACATCGTAAGTTAGGGGTTTGCTAAGATTTTTTCTAAAGGAAAACTCAAACATGACAACCATACAAAATAATTAATTTAACTAAGGAAGTTTCTCTTTACAACATTAGTTAAAAAATTAATTTAACTAATGTTATAAAGAGAAACTTCCTCAATTTCTAACCCCATAACTATTTTTTTTATTATAAAACCTTCATACTTTGATGCTTATCAAATTGATAAAAGTGGACTTTTTGTATATTAAATGCTTATCAAATTGATAAAAGTGGACTTTTTGTACATTAAAAAGATGATTGTACTTAAATAAATCTGATCCCCTTTTATATTAGACAATTCTCTCTCTACACACACACACAAACTATCTTATTACACTAAATATTACAATACAATTTAATTAAATTATTGTTCCTATGTTTGTGATCATTTCTTAATTGATCAAACATATATATATATATATAAACTATCTTATTACACTAAATGTTACAATACCATTTAATTAAATTATTGCTCCTATGCTTTCATCTTAAGACAAAAAAAGCTATGCTAAATAGCTTCAAAAAATTAAATCTTTCCAATATATTTCACTTGCATCAACCTATACCATAAGAATGATTTCCATGAGCTACACCATCAATATAATGCACATTCATCTTACTATAAGAGTGCCTCCTATTAAATTCATATCACCTTATCGTTATTAAATTCATATAACCTTATCATTATGAGTTGGGGATACTAGATAAACTTAATAAAATGTGGCATGGGATAATTAGTTATCAAATTGTTCCATAATTTTGGTTGAGTGTGAGTTTTTTGTTTTTTAATGCAAAGAACCTTCATACGTTGATCCTGATCAAATTGATAAAAGTGCACACTTTTCTCCAATTTTTTGTATATTAAAAAACATTTGTACTTAAATACATTCGATCCCTTATATATATATATATGGAAATGATTTAGTGTAATAAGATATATATATATATATCTTATTACACTAAATCATTTCCATGAGCTACACCATCAATAGAATGCATATTCATCTAACTATAAAAATGTCTCATATTAAATTCATATCACCTTATCATTATTAAATTCATATCACCCTATCATTATGAGTTGGGGACACTAGATAAACTTGGGAAGAATGTGGCATCGGATAATTAGTCCTCAAATAATTCCATAATTTTGGTTGAGTTTGAGTTTTTTTTTATTTGGTTAAAATTTTGTTTGAAATCTGTAAATTTAGTTTTGTAAATTACAATTGCAGAGTAAGACTATGCTCTGAATTCACTTAGATGCTTCAAACTGTGATTTTAGCTATCTAAATGTTTATTTGGATAGTTTAGTGTTTTCCAAATTTAGGTAGACTCAAGGGTATTTGAGTACCATGGATCAAATGTCTAGGAAAACAAGTAAACACTGTTATAAATGCTTACAATATTTTACTCATTTATTTTATGTTGACACCCGAAACTAGTCCAGGTGTCAATGCAAAGGAAATAGTTCAATCCAAAGGTGTTATAAAAATGATTAACCATCAAAAACATGTTCTCGTGACTAGCAAAATGGCCATCAAATTCCATCCCTAATCACACATGAAGGAAACTCATTAATGGAAAAGAATAAAAAAGGACAAAGCCACCCAAGGCCAATGAAAACCCCTAACCAATCAAAAAGAAAATTCATATTAAAACATATAATAAAACCCTTTCATCAACAATTAACATGCAAACTGTCAATTAAAAAATTGGAAACTTTGGAAATTATTTTTTTCAAAGTGGAATTAAAAAAAAATGAAGGGCAGTCCAATTAAAACCAAAGCCTCCCCACACCTAGGTATAGATAAGGATCCAATGAAGGGCATTAAAAGGAAAAGACGTGAGGAATGGGAGAAATGGGGACGGAAGATGAATCAACAGAGAATTGCAGAGATCGGGACCAGACTAGTAGAATCGGAACAATACCCAACAATAAGTGTTGCCTTCGCCGAAGTAGTTAAGAGTATCTAATGAAGATTGTAACTTGGAACATCCATGGGGTTAACAATCCAAGGAAGATGAAGACCCTGAAGATGAAGTTAAGGAAGGAAAAACCAGATGTTTTATTTTTGCAAGAAACAAAGTGCAGATCGGAGACTATGCAGGTTTTAGGTGAACAACTTTGGCGGGGAAGCGAGGTAATTGCTAATGACGCCCGGGGATTGGCTGGCGGTGTGGCCATTTTATGGAATCCCATGGAAATTTCGCTAACATGCTTCCATGCAAATAGGTTCTCCCTTAGCGCCGATTTTAAACTTGAGAATTCTGAGGTAAGAGGTACTCTAACCAATGTCTATGGCCCCAGTATTTTGGCCCAAAAATCTGCCTTCTTATCCTCCTTATCTATGGAATCCCATGAGAATGATGGCTCTCTATGGGTTTTTGGTGGTGATTTCAACATGATCACTTCCTTGGAAGAGAAGAAAGGAGGAAGACACAGTATGGATGCAGCCAATATATCTTTCAAAAATTTCGTCCAGGAGAATGGTTTGGTGGACATCGAAATCGAGAATGGGTGGTTTACATGGAATAACAAGAGAGGTGGTGAGCATCATGTCGCCTCCCATTTAGAAATATTCCTTCTACCTGAGGCCATGATCACTGGGGACATGGAAGCAACTACTATGGTACTACCCTTTGTTGGCTCTGATCATTGGCCAGTAAGTCAAGTATGGAAACATTGGCATCCTTGGAGGATTTGCGAGCAAACGGGTGTGTGAAGCTGAAGAGCATACGGGGGTTGCAGCACGCGACAAAGCTTAGAATCATATATGTTGCAGGATGCTTTGATTTAGAAGAGCTGCCAAGTATCGAAACATTGACAGATTCTTTGGAGGAGTTGTGGGCACAGGAATGTGCGAAGCTGAAGAACATAAGGGGGATGGATATGCTAACAAAGCTATAGAAGCTATGCATTCGTGGGTGTTGCAAGCTAGAAGTGGTGGAAGGTGTTGAAGAATTGACATGGTTGTAGAAGCTTGATGTCTTTAAATACCTCAAAATACAATGTCTCGTGGTGGGATGAGCAGAAGAAAGTGGCCTTAAATGTCTATTTTACGGGCCTTACGAGCCTTGCATTAATCATATTTATTTATTGTTTTTGTTTATTGAGGTTGTACATATTTTATAGGTGAAATTTGAATAAGACCCTGGTATAAGCATGGAGTGATTGAAGTTATAGATATTTTATAAGTCGAATTTGAGTTTGAGTAACATGTGGGTAACAAAAGGTATAAGCATGGTGTATCGTGGATGATGTATGGAAGCAATTTTCAATATGATCGTTAGTGAATGATTCTTTTTATTTGTATTTAGTTTCATAGTTATTTAAATTAATTATTTAATAAAAAACATTTTTAATTGAATTTCCACTAAATTCCAAATTATTTATTTAACAAAAACGTATTTTTTAATTGTATCCCCACTAAATTCTAGGATTAGCCATTCGTTTTTATTATTTCATATTTCACTATGAACATTTTCCGATTAACCATTTGTTTTCAATTATTTCATATTTCTCTATGAAAATTTTTCAATGGAGATTGAAATGTCAGCTTAGCTTATTACGAGTAACATCATATAATTGAAAATGTATTTATTATTTTTTTTCAAAATAGTGATTCATTGTTTGTTAGAGGGCTAACTCACTATTCGAGGTAGAGAATCAAGGTATGGCCAAAAATATAATCATTACAATACGAGTTCAAGAAGAGCATATTGTCACTAACAGGAATTGAACTTGGGTGGAGAGGGAAACAATCATTCCTCCCAAAACACCTTACCTTATAATTGTAAATTGATTTACTTATGGTGATTTATTTTGTAATATATCTTAAAATATAGAAGAAATATATTGAAACCTTATAATTGTAAATTAGAATGGAATTCCTATTTAAAGATGTTGTATAAAGCTGGTGTCAGATAAATTGATAGGGGGGGTATATTGGTTTGGGATCGAGAAGGGGCTAATGGTATACCTTCTGAAAAGAATGCTTTTGAAGTTATCTCTGAAGACCATGTGTTGTCTCTTCCAAAATGGTGGGCTAAGCATTTATGGAAATGTAAGATTCCCACCAAAATAAAATGTTTTCTTTGGCTTAGCTTAGACAACAAGATCCTTACTTGGGATAAACTCCATCAGAAAGGGTTCTCATGATCCACACTGTAGTTGGCATTGTTGTCGAATGCTAACATCAACTGCGACAAGTCATTGATGTCGATACAACTTTGACAAGTTTTGACTCGACATGAATTCGAGAAACTTAGCAACTCCGACAGGTTCCGATTTCGACACAACTCCGACGAGTCTCGACTTCGACATACTGCGACACACTTCGCACCTTCAACATGTTCAACAACCCTCAATATTGAATATATTTTATTTTAAACTTGAAGATATAAATTGAGTGAATACTATTTTATTTATGAATATTTTAATGATTTGATATAAAATTATGAATTTGAAATTGAAGATATATCCAAAGTATTTTATAATACTTATGATTATTAGAAATAAAATTATTATAATAATATCAAAAAATGTATCAAGAAGAAAATAGTTATATATGAGGATATTGTATTCAACTAATTAATTAAAAAATATTAATAAATAAAATGTTAGATTCCCAAAATAAATATAAAATTTTAAAGTTGAATATTATTTAATTATAATTATATATAAATTTAAAGTTTTGGAAATGGGAGTATTCATGTTGTAAAATCTATAGTATATTAAAGTTGGAAGCATTTATATTGTTAAATAAATATAGTTCACATCACTTTTATTTTAGATTGGAGTAAGTTAGGTTGTACACAAATCTCAACTTCTTTTTTATGGGAATTCTTTCTCAAAAATATGGATTTTGTGAGAAATTATAGTTCTTTGATTTATGAGAATTTTGCCTATAAAACTTTTTTTTAAGGGTTTTTATTTATTTTAAAATGATCTATGCCACAAAATTTCTAAAAAAGAAGCACCAAAATTGTCTAGTTAATTTATTGATTTTAAATTCTAGATTTATTTGCACCAAGGTGAAGGGAAATAGTTGAACTAGGTCAACATTGCTAAACTACAAATAATTGCAATTAATAAATCTAGAATAATATTTAATTGCTATTGCACAACCTTATATATATTATAAACATATCATGCACACATATGATTGTATAAGCACTTCCCTCTTTTATAGATGAAGATGGAATAAGAAGTGTTTAGCAAATATCTAGTTGGTTGTGATATGTGATTAGTGAAATGCTAAAATCATTATAATGATGGATAGAAATGAACCAAAGAGTTAAAAGGAATGTTTGCAAGTAATCTCAAAATGTTACAAGGAAATAATTAATTAGAGAATATTTATAATATGTTAGATTCTTAAACAGTTCAAAAAATTAATTAGAGAATATTTATAATATGTTGGATTCTTTGACAATTCAAGTAATTAATTAGAGAATATTTATAATATGTTGGATTCTTAAATAGTTCAAGTAATTAATTAGAGAATATGTATAATATCAGTCAGCAAACAAAGGGCCGAGAAACCTAACAGGCATAGTTCCTGTTGCGAAAAGTTCATAACAGGCACAGTTCCTGTTGGGAAAAGTTCATAACAGGCAGAGTTCCTGTTGGGAAAAGTTCTTAACAGGAAGAGTTTGTGTTGAAAAAATTTCCTGTCATAAACAGTTTCTGTTGAAAAAATTTCATGTCAGGCACAGTTCCTGCTGGGCAAAGTTCCTAACAGGCACAGTTCCTCTTGGGAAAATTTCCTATCAATGGTAGCATTAAAGTTCCTATCGAACAAAGTTCCTGTCAGGCACAGTTCCTGTCATGCATAGTTCCTATCATGCACAGTTTCTATTGGGCAAAGTTCCTATCAGGCACAGTTCCTGTTGGGAAAATTCCTAACAGGCACAGTTCCTGTTGGGAAAAGTTCCTGTCAGGCACAGTTATTGTTGGGAAAAGTTCGTAACAGGAATAGTTCCTGTTGGGAAAATTTCCTATCAAGCACAGTTCATGTTGGGCATAGTTCCTATCAAGCATACTTCCTCTTGGGAAAAGTTCCTAATAGGCACAGTTCCTGTTGGGAAAAGTTCCTAACAGGCACATGTCATGCACAATATCTGTTGGGAAAAGTTCCTATCAGGCATAGTTGGCATAGTTCCTATTGGGAAAAGTTCATGTCAAGTAGAATTCATGTTGGGCAAAGTTCCTGTCAGGCACAGTTCTTAATAGGCACGGTTCCTCTTAGGAAAAGTTTTTATCAATGGTAGCATTAAAGTTCCTATCTAACAAAGTTCCTGTCAGGCACAGTTCTTGTCATGCATAGTTACTGTCATGCACAGTTTTTATTGGGAAAAGTTCCTATCAGGCGGAGTTCCTGCTGGGAAACGTTCCTAACAGGCATAGTTCCTATGGGGAAAAGTTCATAACAGGCACAGTTCCTGTTGGGAAAATTTCCTAACAGGCACATTTCCTGTTGGGAAAAGTTCTTGTCAGGAACAGTTGCTATTGGGAAAAGTTCCTAACAGGCACAGTTCCTGTTGGGAAAAGTTCCTATGAGGAGCAGTTCTTGTTGGGAGAAGTTCTTGTCAAGCAAAGTTCCTACTGGACAAAGTTCCTAACAGGAACAGTTCTTGTTGGGCAAAGTTCCTGTTAGGCACAGTTCCTGTTGGGCACAATTCCCGTCATGCACAGTTTCTGTTGGGAAAATTTCATGTCAGGCACAGTTCCTGCTGGGAAAAGTTACTAACAGGAACAGTTCCTCTTGGGAAGATTTCCTATCAATGGTAGCATTAAAGTTCCTATCGAACGAAGTTCCTGTCAGGAACAGTTCCTGTCATGCACAGTTTCTGTTGGGCAAAGTTCATGTCAGGCACAGTTCCTGTTGGACAAATTCCTAATAGGCACAGTTCCTGTTGGAAAAAGTTCTTGTTAGGCACAGTTCCTATTGGGAAAAGTTCGTAACAGGCACAGTTCCTGTTAGGAAAAGTTCGTAACAGGCACAGTTCCTATTGGGAAAAGTTCCTATCAGGCACAGTTCCTGTTGGGCATAGTTCCTATCAGGAATAGTTCCTCTTAGGAAAAGTTCCTAACAGGAACAATTCCTGTTGGGAAAAGTTACTAACAGGAACATGTCATGCACAATATTTGTTGGGAAAAGTTCCTATCAGGCACAGGTCCTATTGGGAAAAGTTCCTGTCAGGCAGACTTTCTATTGGGCAAAGTTCCTGTCAGGAACAGTTCCTAATAGGCACAGTTCCTCTTGGAAAAAGTTCCTATCAATGGTAGCATTAAAGTTCCTATCGAACAAAGTTCCTGCCAGGAACAGTTCTTGTCATGCACTGTTCCTGTCATGCACAGTTTTTGTTGGGAAAAGTTCCTGTCAGGCAGAGTTCCTACTGGGAAAAGTTCCTATGGGGAAAAGTTCATAACAGGCACAGTTCCTGTTGGAAAAAGTTCCTAACAGACATATTTCCTATTGGGCAAAGTTCTTGTCAGGCACAGTTCCTGTTGGGAAAAGTGCCTAACAGGCACAGTTCCTGTTGGGAAAAGTTCATGTGAGGAACAGTTCCTGTTGAGAGAAGTTCTTGTCAGGCACAATTCCTGTTGGGAAAAGTTCCTAACAAGAACAGTTCCTGTTGGGAAAAGTTCCTGTGAGGCACAGTTCCTGTTGGGAGAAGTTCCTGTCAGGCATAGTTCCTGTTGGGCAAAGTTCCTAACAGGAATAGTTCTTGTTGGGAAAAGTTCCTAACAGACACAGTTCCTGTTGGGCGAAGTTCCTGTCAAGCAGACTTCCTGTTGGGCAAAGTTCCTATCAGGCACAGTTCCTGTTGGGAAAAGTTCCTAACAGGCATAATTCTTGTTGGGAAAAGTTCATAACGAGCACAGTTCCTGTTGGGAAAAGTTCCTAATAGGCACAATCATTTTAAACTAGAGGGTTTCCCTTCAGCAACAAAGAAAGTCTAATTTGATTCCTCCATGACCATGAACCGTGAAATCTCTCCAAAACCATGAAAACTCTAGCCACCATCATCAAAGAGCTCCAACAAGCAAGCATCAATACAGGAAAGTCCTCCTTAGGTAATTTCCATCACTTATTACACAATCTCTCCACAATGGCACGGTTCCTAAGCATGGATCATCTTAAAATAAAAGGGTTCCTAATCATGTAAGGCATTAGCTCCACTTCCCATCTCTTCTACTAGGCTAGAAATCTTAGTGCTACGAAAAGATCCATAAGAACCATCATCATGTTCTCTATGGTTTACATATATAGCACAAACCCCAGTAATCACAAGAACAAACCCTAGCATCACATAAGCAATCTCTACAAGAACATCCAAGACATCTCTTTATCCCCTTATCTTCTGCTAGGGTTTCTTCATGAACTCTCACGTCTTGCTCCTATGGTTTCCTCATGAACCCCAACATCTCTAAGAAAAACGTGATACAAACACAACCGTGGCCTCCCCTTAAATTTTTATATTATTTATGGTACAAATAGGTCCAAAGATTTCTCCATAATTTGTCCTTAACATTGTCATAAGATCTCCTCAAAATTTGTGCCATACTCAACTCGATATCAACCCTAAAAACTGTCATAAGATCACCTCGAAATATGTTCCATAGTTAGCCCTATATCATCTATTTATACTATCATATAATCACCTTCAAATATTCCCCAAAATCAGCCTTACATCATCCCTCTATACTATTGCATAATCACCTTCAAATTTGCTCCAAGATCAACCCTTAAAACATCTCCAAGACTGTCACAAGATCACTTTGAAGTCTGCTCCAAGATCAACCCTTCAAACATCATAAGATCGCCTTGAAATCCGCTCCAAGATTATCTCTTAAAAGATCATAAGACCAGTGACCTTGAAATTTGCTCCAAGATTGATCTAGATGGGCATTAGTGGCCACCCACCGACTCAAAGACACAATTTTCTAGATTGCCAATTCTTTTACGGTTTTTTAGGTCTTTATCTTCCCGGGTCATTTTGAGGCCCTAAACGACATGGTTTTTCCACAACATCGCACAGATGAATGCCAAAGCCATGGTCTGGGATGGAAACATGGATTCCTTCTCAGCTTGACCTTTTCGATGGGATACCAAGAGTCCCAAACAGAGATAGAATGAAAAATTTGCACCCCTAGGAAGTTGACGTATCAACTAACCACATCGGGGCCCACAATCCTTTCGTTGTTTCATCTCTCGTGGTTAGGGTTTTTTATGTTTATGGTTTTCTCATTTATGATTTATGTTAAAAATGCCTTTTTGGCATCATTGTAACCCAGTCTTGCGAATGAGCATAGCCAACACATATATTTTCAGAGATAAGATACCACCATCTAAAGCTAGTTTGTATTGCTTTACAACTTACACTGTTTTTCCAATCCATTCATTGATCTAATTTGCATTTTACTATACTACTGTGTTTTCTGCAAAATATTCGTGTGTATTTCTGTTTTATATCATTGCCTTCATTTCGTTCCCCAGATAATCCAAATCAAATATCATCCCTTAAAACATATCCAAACTTGCCTCCCTCTCATAAAGTGCGCACTGCCTTATTTCAGTTCTAGTCTTGCTTGATACTCCTTGAAAAATGTGCCCCTTTATGCATATTTATATTGGTTTAAGTCATGTTTATGGGTTGACCTGTAAAAACTGCCAGGGACGACCTAACACTGTTCAATATTTTGGCGAGGTTGACCTAACACTCTGGTAGGGATATTTTAACATTCTTTCTCGTCATTTGGCATCTTGACTTCATCTGTTTATCTTCGTTTGGAACCTTAGCTTATTATTGGATATCAATATCATTTGCAATCTTTATCCATCTTTAACATTAATGACAACAATATCTTCAACAATATTCAACTTGAAATCTTCCTCTTGGACATTTGTAGTTTCTCCTTGTCTTTGAATTCAATGACAACAATATTTCCAACAATCTCCCCCCTTTTCATTGATGGAAACCCTTTAGTCAAATCTGCAACAATATCGTAATTACTCCCCTATTTGAGCACTAAGTCAGTAAGATATGTGTAGGCACAAACCTACTTGTTGTCCTTGGAAGGTAGTATTGTTGGTACAACTAGGTTCAAAGATTGCTCCATAATTTGTCCTTAACACTATGATAATATCTCCTCAAAATATGTGCCATACTCAACTCTATATCATCCATAAAAAATGTCATAATATCACCTTGAAATGTGTGTCATACTCAACCCCATATCATCCATTTATATTGTCACTTAATCACCTTCAAAATTTCCCCAAAATCATCCTTACATCAACCCTCTATACTGTCACATAATCAACTTCAAATCTGCTCCAAAATAAGCCCTTAAAACATATACAAAACTGTTTCAAGATCACTTTGAATTCATCTCCAAGATAAACCCTTAAAACATCATACGATCACCATGAAATATGCTCCAATATCAACCCTTAAAACATCATAAGATAACCTTGAAATCTGATCCAAGACTAGCCCTTAAAACAACTCCAAACTTGCCTTCCTCTCATAAAGGTCACACTACCTTATTTCATATCTAGTCTTGGTTGATACATTATCACTTTGAATTCATCTCCAAGATCAGCCCTTAAAACATCTTAATATCACCATGAAATATGCTCCAATATCAACCCTTAAAACATCATAAGATAACCTTGAAATCTGCTCCAAGACCAACCCTTAAAACAACTCCAAACTTTCCTTCCTTTCATAAAGGGAACACTGCCTTATTTCATATCCAGTCTTGTTTGATACTCCTTGAAAAATGCACCCCTTTATGTATATTTATACTGGTTTAATTTGCTTTTTCGGGACAACCTGTAAAAATGGTCGGGTCGACCTAACACTCTGGAATGGCTATTTTAACATTCTTTCTCTCCGTCAATTCTTGTTAGCTCATTCGGTTAAGGTGTGGGTCTCGTCAACAAGGTGACTCAGGTTCAATTCCCCTTATGGGTGAGCTAGTTGGGAGGAGACACCCCAAAATCTAGTCAAGTTGACAGTTGTTGTGGTCTAGGCTGGGTGCGATCCATGGGTCATTTTGACGGGATATATGCCCTCGGGTCATGGTTTCTCATACCAAATCCCACTCCCGCAAAGTGAGGGAGTTTCGAGCAAACAAAAAAAATAATTATTTCTCTTCATTTGTAATCTTGACTTCTTTTGTTTATCTTCATTTGGCACCTTAGCTTCTTCTTGGATATTAATATCAGTTACAATATTCCTTTGTATTTGACATTAATAACAACAATATCTTCAACAATCTTCATCTTAGACATCTACAATCTCCCCTTTTCTTTGATATCAATGACAACAATATTTCCAAAAAGTTGAAGTACGCTTAGCTTGGAGCATTTATTTATTTTAGGCATAGCTAGTTGAGTTATGGCTTAGTGAACACTAAACAAGTGGGTAATTAACATGCATGTATCTAATCTATAAAACAAACATATGTCCTAATTGTACTAAGATGATTAACATGAAAGAATAATCAATCTTTCCCTTTACTCTATGTAAGTTTCCCTTTCGAGTTGGTGGGATTACTTGCTTTTCATTCTTGTGACCATATCAACATTCAAACATCCTGTGGCTTCTTAGGCAATGGTATAGGGTTGTGCAAATCTTGCTTTCTATTACTAATTTCAGTGACACAACAAAGTATGCATCCTCTAATGTACCGAGCTACCTCTTCTTGAATTTCATCCAATAAAAATACCTTTTCAAGTTAGCTATTGTTTTTCCAACACCAACATGACATGTTTAAATTTGGAGGTATGGGTCTCTCTTATAAATCATGTTCTTTCCCCTCTAGGCACACACAACTTTACTAACTTATAGAGCAACCCATGTTGCAATTGTTAGTAGTCCGTTTTAATTTATCCTCATTTTCATCAACTTGGCATTGTAGCTGCTAAAATGAATCATGCTTTATGGGACCAAAACCCTTTATCTTCTTAAATTAATCAAGTTTTTGTGAGACCAAAATCCTTAAAATTAGAGACATGATTCATAACAAATTTAGTTGATAAATCTCTTGTACGTGTGTGTAAATTTGTTGATAAATTGTGTGTGTGTGTGTTTTCCCGCACGTGTGTGGGAGAAAATACATTAACACGCACTTTATGAAATTTTAAAATTGGAATGTCATGTTGAAAAACATAAAAACACATGCAAATCTAAGTGTAAAAAACAATGAAACAACTCAAGTACAATGTACCCACATTTTCTAGTAATCAATGGATAATGGATCATTCCTAATGGTTGGAAAAAAGTAGTTTTTATTTTAAAAAACACAATCTTCTTAAAAAAATTATTTCAAGAACAAATTACAACTCTCTATATGTATCAAAAGACAACTTTTATTCTTCTAATTATTTAATTACTACATTAAAAATTACATTAGTAAAAATGGATAACTAAAATATGAAATAAAGGTCTTAATTTACCAAACACACTCTCTAATTTTTTATTAATAAACTTAATATGTCAAAATACAAATTATTACAAAAAAAAAAATACTTTGCTTAACCACATTATTGTGGAAATAAATATTTTACAAAATTATGAAATAACATTTTCAAATTAACTGTATTTCACCACAATCACAATTAGCTTGTTACTCAAAACTAATTATTTGAATAGGTTTTTGCAACATTTCATTGTGATTATAATGATTAAAAAATATGAAAAATTAAAAAAACAAATTATTTAATATAAAAAACAAATCAAATAGTGATGAAAGTTTTTTTATTAGTTCATAATTACTTAGTAATATTTAAATATAATAATTTTCTTACAATTGAAATACATAGACACTATAAATGGTAAAAGTTCTTTGATTAGTTCATAATTACTTAGTAATATTTAAATATAATAATTTTCTTACGATTGAAATACATAGACACTATAAATGTACTTCTAAAAATCCTTATGTATTGAAATAATTATAGTATGAATGTTTTTGAACAATCATAAATGGTCTTTTATACATTTAAATTTAAAGAAAATAATTCAAATATATTTTATGTAGATTTTATTGTTATTTTTTGTTTTTATATATTTAATTTTTTATAAAAAAAAAATTTATAATAACAGTTTTAAGGAAACTTATGTTAACATTACTAATAACAATAACATGTGAAATTCTCAATATTAATTATTAATCTTTAAAATTATTTATAAAGTTTCATATCTTTATTTTCCAAAATTAAACTCCAATATTAACAAATTGTAAAGTGATTGCCATTCATTTTTGTTTTTCAAAAGAAAAAAATCATATATTGATCATTAAAAAACAAAATACATTCCACATGTGATTGCTAGCACGATATCAAATAAAATATTTCTGCACTAAGTGCCATAACTGTCTTGCAGAAGGAGCCATTCATTTACAATATCATTTAGTAACCATCAAATTCATTTATCAAGTTCCATGTCTTCCTTCCTAAGAATAAGAATTAAACTTAAATATTGACACTTTGTAATAGTGATTGTCCTTCATTTACAAAGATATTAAATAAACTTAGGCAAATCAAAAATAAAAATAAAATTTATTGAATGTTATAGAATTTTGACATTTTTTTATGTGGTTATGTAAAATCAAATTGTATTGAGCTTTCATAAAAATTTAATATTCTACATGTTGACAAGTTGTAATAGTGATTATTATTTATTTGTAAATAGATTGAATATAAGTATATAAGCAAATCATAAGAAGGAGAAAAAATTGTAATAAATGTTGATAGAAGTTTGACAATTTGTATTATAAAAATAAATTGTATTAAAGCTCTATTAATCTATTTTACATGGTTATTGACAGGTTATGAAAGTGATTGTCACTCATTTAAATAAATATAAACAAATTATAAAAAGAAGGAAAAATATAATAAATGCTGATAAAACTTTGATAATTTTTATGGTTTTATATAAAAACTAGTATGAAAGTTTCATTAATATTTTAACATAGCTATATGTATAATGTGAAAGCCCATTGTTTACCATCCATAAAACTAATAAAACCATGTTTTCACAAAATTTGTTTGTTTGTTTGTTTTTTTAAATTTGATATAAATTGACAATAACCATTTTTTCATATATATATATATGAATAAGATATTATGGTAAATTTATCTCTCTATGAATGATAAATTCATTAGAATTTTTTTCTAGCAGAAAATTCATTATAATTTTATATATAAAAAAAATATATGAATGATAAATCTATCTTAATCCACATATTTTAAAGACTAAAAAAATGATAACTCTTCTCAATCGTTAATAGATGAAAATAAAAATAAAAATAATGAGGATTGGATCCTCATTAGATCCATCAAAATAATGAGGATCCTTATTGCACCGAGGGTGGTGGAGATGAGAGATGTTGTCAAGTTCCTAACATAATAAAAAGTAATTAAAAAAAATCATGTCAACTTGTAAAATAAAAAAAATCAAATCAAATAGACATATCTATAAAAAACATGACTTAAACATTGACCTATCAAAAAATTACATCTCAATAAATTGGATCATTCTAAGTGCTTAATAAATCCAGGTTTGAGATAGATCTATTCTCGTTAAATTGAATTAAATTGAATTGCACAACAAGAAAATCCATCTTTTAACACCACAAGTTAGCACCATTTATGTTTTGTGGTGCTAAAGTGGTGGTAGTAGCACCACTTATAGTTTTGTGGTGTTAATGTGGTGGTATTAGCACCACTTATATTTTGTGGTGTTAATGTGGTGGTATTAGCACCATTTATATTTTGTGGTGTAAATATGGTGTTAATGTTTATTAATATTATTGGAAATTGAGATTTTCCTTATTTATGTTAAGAGAAATGCTTTGTTGACAAATACTGTGAAGTGGTGCTAAGTTATTATTTTCCACATGGACATGTACAAGTAGGATTTAATTATGAGGATTTACACCATAAACACTACAACTTCACAAATAATTATTTTGTAAATATCTCAATTAAAATATTTATCTTTCGTTTGATTCATTCAAAAAAATGGTCAAGATTAATTAATGAGTTTTTGCAACACACCTACAACATATTCAATTATTTATTTTTATACTATTTAAACAAATAAATTCACATGATTCATTTGAGGCTTTGCACCACAAGCAAAACAAGTTTACAAATAATTATTTTGTGAATAATTAAATTCAATTATTCATTTTCAATACTATTTAAATAAATTGATACCTAAGATTTTTAATAATGGAAAATAATTAAAAATAACCATTTTCAATCTATTACTATTATAAAGTAGCAATAAAAATTATTACTTGAAATTTGATTAAATTCAATTGAAATTTTTTTATAAATCTTATTAAATTTCTTGATGGACATTAGTATAATTATTAGGTTTTTAGTAGTAGGCATGACCTTAGGCTAAGGAATCCTAAGGCTAGAGAAATGGCATGTTGGCAAGTGCCATATAGTGGTGTTAAGTGCTTATTTGTTACATGGACATCTACGCATGTGATTTAATTATGTTGATTCACACCATAAATACAACAACTTCACAAATAATTATTTTGTAAATAACTTAATTCATTTTTTTCTTTTCAAATAAATTCTCAAGACTAATTTATGAGGTTTTACACCATAATCTCTACAAATTATATTATTTATATGTATACTATTTAAATAAATAAATTCACGTGATTCATTTATCTGCACCACAAGCACAACAAGCTCATAAATAATTATTTTGTAAATATCTCAATTCAATTATTCCATTTTAATATTATTTAAGTAAATAAATACATGTGATTCTTAGTATTGACAAATAATTAAAGGAAATCATGTTTAATTTATTATTGTTATAAAATATTAATAAAAGTAATTTGAATTGAAATTTGATTATTCGATTGGGTATACTTTTATTGATCTTATTAAATTTCTCTTGGACATGATTGAGGGAGGAAACCTTTACCTTGGGCCCTAAAAGAAGGTTTTAGGAATCTAGGACCAGGAAAGATGATCATCACACATGTGTTCGTAGGAGTATTCTTAGCCTCTATGTGTGGGGATTGATGCCATTATAACTTTTTTATTAGTAGTGATAGGTCTACTTTCCCTTTACCTAGTTAAGAGAAGAAACCTAGTCTTCGGATAAATGAAGCTTCTAGGCATGTAGTGATAATAATGATGTGTTGAGCCAACACAAATTACCTTCTGAAAGGATGCATGGCCTTATAATAGGGTTATAGGGGAGAATTATAGGAAATAAAACTAGGTATATGTTTTCGGGGCATATACATGATTACAGGAGCAAACCCAAGCCTTTGACATTAGGGGAAACCTCTAAGATTATTAGATTAAAAAATATACCTTGAAACACCACATAAGACCTCTTAAGGGTATCCTTGGCATAATATTGGGGGTATAAATGACACTAAGGGATTTTAAGCACTATATATGGGTTTTAAGTCCGTTGTCATGTTTGAGAGGGGGAACCGAGGCCTTAGCCCCTAGTAAAATATTTTTGGCATCCAAGGCCAAAAGAAACACCTCGAACCACTACACATGGCCTACTAGGGTATTATTTACCCCTAAGTGATGACATCAAGCCATTATGAGGTTTTTCCTAGTATATATGGATCTCATGTTTTTGTCTAATGTCATAGGAGTAAACATGGGTCTTAAGCCCTAAGGTAGGATTTGAAACACACTCATCAACTCCCAACATTACCATTGGCAATTGAGTACTTATATATGTGACACTAGATATGGGTCTTAGAACCTTGGACATAGTTGTGGGAGGAATCACAAGACTTAGGCCTTAAAGGAAGGTTTTAGGAAGATTGAGCTAAGAGCGATGACTCAAACCGCCACGTAGGAGATCATGCATTGTGTGAGAGATAATTATCTTTAAAGTGGGATATGAGTGGCAATATGTAGTTTTCAACACTAAGGATGGGTCTTGGACCATGGTTGGGGAAGAAATTGAAGGAATTATACCCTACATAAGATTATTGAAGTAATGAGCAATTATTGAGGCCATGAACCATAAAATAAACACTTTAAAGTGGATATTTGCAATAAAAGTTGGATATGGGAACAATCAAGGTTTTTTACGTAGTGGGATGGATCTCAAGGCCTTGAATGGAGTCATAGGAATAAATATATATCTTATGTAGGTGTCCTAGCACGTTGGGAATGATATTCTAGGGAATAAGACCATGTCTTTGGACCTAAACAATACATTGAAGCATACATATCCATGAAAATGCCTCGAAGAACCATGCATGACTTCACAAGGGTATCCATGGTGCTATGTATGTAGGGATTTAGACCTTAGTTCCATGGACATGGTTAATGCAAAAGACCTAAATATTGGGACCTAAAGAAATCTTATGGGAATCCAAGGCTAAGAAGGTTTCCTCCACAAAACACCCTTGGCCTCCTCAGAGTAACATTAGCCTATGATTGAGGATGTTGGTGCCATTATATGGTTTTGATCAATATGTGCATGCCTTAGGTCCTTGGGAATGATGTTCTAAGTAAGAATACAATTCCTTTGAACCTAACGAACTCATTCAGGCATCCAAATCCATGAACACTGCATCCAAGAACCATGCATGACTTTATAGGGGTATCTATGGGACTATGTATCTATGTCTTGGGGCCTTCGACATGGTTAGTGGAGGAGACCTAATCCTTTGAACCTAGAGGAATATTCTCGTCATTAAGGGCTAAGAAGGTTCCCTCCACCAACCATAGATATAATCCCAAGGGTATCATTGACCTATGATTAAGGGTTCCAGTACCATTAGATTGTTTTGAGTAGTACACATATGTCTCAGGGCCTTGGGAATGACATTATATGGAACAAGACCATGCATTTAGCCTTAAAAAAACCATTAAAGCATCCAGATCCATGAACAATGCCTCAAAGCACCATACATGACTTCACATGGGTATCCATGGTGCTATGTCTCCATGTCTTGGGGACTTAGGGCCATGGACATGGTCAAGGGAGTAGACTTGAACCTCAATCCCTAAAGGAATATTTTATCCATATAGGGTTGAGATAGTATCCTTAAGCGACCACACATGGCCTCTTGAGGATACCAATTTCCTATTATTGATAATGTTAATGCCATCAGGTGTTTTTTAGTTGTAGCTATGTGTCTTAATGCCTTGAGAATGATGTTCTAGGGAAGAATACCATGCCTTTGGCCCCAAATAAACCATTAAGGCATCTAGAGCCATTAAAAAATGTCATAAAGTAACACACATAACTTTGAAGGGTATCCATGGAACTATGCATCAAATCTTGGGGAATTGGGCTATTGGACATGATCAAGTGAGGAGACCTACATACCAATCCCTAACAGAATCTTCTATCCATCCATGGCTAAGAAGGTTTAATCCACCATCAACACATGGCCTCCTGAGGGTATCATTAGCTTATGATTAAGGATGTCAGTTCCATTAGGTGGTGTTGAGTAGTGTATATGTGTCTTGGAGTGTTTGGAATTATATTTTAGGGAAAAACACCATGTGTTTGGCCCTACATAAATTGTTGATCCATTCAGAGCCATGAACAATACCTCAAGGATTCATGCATGACTTTGTAGGGATATCCATGGCACTATATATGTAGGTTTCTTACCTTGGGACCTTGGACATTGTCAGTGGAGGACACTTGAACCTCAGGCCCTAAAGGAATATTCTAGCCATCCAGGGCTAAGGAGGTGTCCTCCACCAATCATAGATGGAATAATGAATGTATCATTGGCCATGATTGGGGATGTTGGTTACATTAGGTTCTTTTGAGAAGTATGTACGTATATTATTTCCCTGGGAATGGTGTTTTAGGGAAGAATACCATGCCTTTGTACCTAAATAAATAGTTGAAGCATCCAGATCCATGAACACTACCTTGAAGCACCATGCATGGCTTTGCAGTGATATCTATGGCATTATTTATCTAGATATTATGGCCTTGGGACCTTAGACATGGTTAGTGGAGGAGACCTGAACATCCAACTCTAAAATAATATTCTAGCTATATAGGGTTAAGTATGTTTCCTCCGCCAACCACACATGGCCTGCTGAGGGTGCCATTGGCCTATTATTGAGAATGTGGGTTCCATTAGTTTTTTGGCCTCTTGAGGGTATCATTGGCCTATGATTGATTATGCCATTTCGATTAGGTTGTTTTGAGTAGTATCTACATGTATCAGGGCCTTGATAATCATTTTTTAGGGAAAACAACCATGCCTTTGGACCTAAAGAAATGATTGGGGAATCTAGAGTGATGAACAATGACTAAAGCATCATGTATGACCTTCCATGGATATCCATGTCATTATGTATCCATGTCTTGGGGCCTTGGACATGGTCAAGGGAGGAGACTTGAACCTCTGGCCCTAAAGGAATCTTATAGCCATCAAAGGCTAAGAAGATCGCCTCAACCACACATGACCTCTTGAGGGTGTCATTGTCATATGATTTGAGGATATTAATGCCATTATGTGGTTTTGAGAAGTATGCAGGTGTCTTAGGATGGTTGTATCCACCAACAACGCATGGTATTTTGAGGTTCATTGGCCTATGATTGAGGATGTTAGTGAAATTAGGGTGTTTTGAGGAGTATGTACATGTCTTGGGGTGTTGTGAATGAATTTCTAGCGAGGAAGACCATGATTTTGGCCCTAAAGAAATCAGTGAGGATTCCATAGCCATGAACAATGCCTCGAAGAACCACACATTGCTTTGTAGGGGTATCCATGGCGATATGTATCTGGGTCTTGTAGCCTTAGGGCATTTGACATGGTCAATGAAAGAGACCTAAATATAGGGCCCTAAAGGAATATTATAGACATCCATGTCTAAGAAGGATGCCTCCACCAACCACAGATGGCCTCTTGAGGGTATCATTGGTCTATGATTGGGGATGTTGATGCCATTAGGTGGTTTTGAGCAATAGACATGTGTATGAAGGCCTTGGGAACGACACTCTATAGAAGACGACCATTCCTTTAACCCTAAAGAAACCATCTAGGCATCCAAAGCCATTAATAATGCTAGAAAGCACCACACATGGCTTAAGAGTGTATCCATGGCACTAAGCATCCAAGTAATTGAGACTTGGGGCATTGGACATGGTCAGGGGAGGAGACTTAGGCCTTAGGCCCTAAAGGCGCATTCTATACACCTAAGGCCCATATCAATGGCTTGAATTACCACACATGACTGATCGAGGGAATATTTCACCTCTTATTGGGGAAATTAATTACATTAGAAGTCTTTGAATAATAGATATGGGTCTCGGGATTATGAACATGATCTACAAATAAATTATTGGGTTTACACCCTAAAAGAAACTTTTATGCATATAGGGCCAAGAACAACACCTCAACCCACTACAAATGACCTTTGAAAGATACCTAAACCTTTGCCCCTAAAGGAATCTTGTAGCCATCTAGGGGTAAGAATTTTTCCTTCACCAACTACACACAACCTCCTAATTTGTATAATTGGCCTATGATTGAGGACGTTGTTACCATTGCGTGGTGTTAAGTAGTATGTACATGTCTTAATCCCTTGGGAATTATGTTCCATGGAAGAATACCATGTTTTTGGCCTTAAAGAAAATGTTGAGGCATCTAGATTTATGAACACTACCTAAAATAACTATTTATTGTTTCACAAGGTTATATATGGCACTATGTATATAGGTCTTGTGGCCTTAGGGCCTTACACATGATTAATGGAGGTGACCTCAATATCAAGCTCTAAACGATTCTTCTATCCATCCAAGGCTAAGAATATTGCCTCCACTAAAAACACATGGCCTCTTGATGGTATCATTGGCCTATGATTGATTATGTCATTTCCACTATGTTGTTTTCGGTCTTAACATGGTCAGTGGAAGAGACCTAAACATAGGGCCCTAAAGGAAGCTTATAGCCATCCATGGCTAAGAAGGTTACCTCCACCAACCACACATGGCATCTTAAGGGTATCAATGGTCTATGATTGGGGATGTTGATGCCATTAGGTGGTTTTGAGCAATACATGCATATCTTGGGGCCTTAAGAATGACATTATATAGAATAGGACCATGCCTTTGAACCCAAAGAAACCATTTAGGCATCCAAAGCCATTAAGAATGCCACAAAGCACCACATATGGCTTCACAGAGTATCCATGGTGCTATGCATCCAATTCATTGGGATTTGGTGCATTGGACATGGTCAAGGGAGGAGACCTCAACCTTAGGCCCACATGGATACCTCAACCGACCACATATGACCTCATGAAGGTAGCATTAGCTTATGATTGTGTATTTTAGTGCATTTATATGGTTTTGAGTAGTATCTATGTGTGTCAAGGTCTTGGGAATTATATTATAGGGAAGAAGACAATGTGTTTGTCCCTAAATTAATTACTGGGGCATTTAGAGCCTTGAACAATGTATCAAGGCATCATGCATGACTTCATAGGGGTATCCATGGGATTATGTATCTAGGTTTTTGGCCTTAGTGCCTTGGACATTGTTAGTAGAGGACACCTAATCCTCAAGCCCTGAAGGAATATTTTATCCATCTAAGTCAAAGGAGGTGGTATCATCCAACCAAACATGGCCTCTTGAGTGTATCATTAGCCTATGCTTGAGGATGTTAGTGACATCAAGTTGTTTTGAGCAATATGTAGGTGTATTGGGGCCTCGAGAATGATGTTCTAGGGAATAATACCATGCCTTTGGCCCTAAATAAATCAATGAGGCATTCAAAGCCATGAAGGCTGCCTCAAAGCACCATGCATGACATTGGAGTGGTATCTAAGGAACTATGTATGTAGGTATTTTTACCTTGGCAAATTGGACATGGTCAGTGGAGGATACCTAAACCTAAGGCTTAAAAGGAATCTTCTAAACATCTAAAACTAAGTAGGTTTCCTCCACCAACCACACATGGCCAATTGAGGGTATCACTGGCCTATGATTTAGTATGCTAGTGCCATCAGATGGTTTTGAGAATTATGAAGGTGTCTTAGGGGCTTTGAAATGGCATTATAGGGATGAAGACCATGCCTTTGGCTCTAAAGAAACCATTCATCTAGAGCCATGCATAATTACTTAAAGAATAACACATGACTTTCCATGGTATCCATGGTGGTATGTATCTAGGTCTTGTGGTCTTAAGGCCTTGGACATGGTAATGGAGGAGACCTGCAACTCAAGTGCTAAAGTTTCACATCATCAGGTATGGATATTGTGTCCTTGACATGTTTAGGGATAGAAACCAAAGTCGTGACCACTAAAATAAGATTATAGGAATCCAAGGTTAAATGACACCTTGAACCAGTAGCCATGATCTCCAAAGGGTGTCTCTAGCCTACAAGCTATGGGGGTATCTTTTTCATTATGAGGTTTAAAACTAGGCATATGATTTAGGTGGTTTTGAGAGTAATACACACATATATTGGGGCCTTGGGAATGGCATTCTATAAAATAGGACCATGCATTTGACCCCAAAGAAACCATTTAGGCATCCAAATCCATTAAGAATTCCATAAAGCACCACACATGGATTCGTAGAGTATCCAGGGTGTTGTGCCTCCAAGTCATTGGGACTTGGGGCATTGGACATTGTCAAGGGAGGAGACCTCAACCTTAGTACCCGAATGAATCTTTTATCCATCCATGGATAAGAAAGATACCTCAACCAACCACACATGTCCTCATGAAGTTAGCATTGGCTTATGATTGAGGATTTTATTACGATTAGATGGTTTTGAGTAAATTTACGTGTGTTGAGGCATTGGCAATGATATTTTAGGGAATAATAGTATGATTTTGTCCCTAAATTAATTATAGGGGCATTTAGAGCCTTGAAATCTGCATCAAGGGATCATGCATGACTCCGTATGGGTATCCATGGCACTATGCATCTAGCTTTTTTTCCTTCTGGCCTTGGACATTGTCAATAGAGGACACTTGATCCTCAATCCCTAAAGGAATATTCTATCCATATAAGGCAAAGGAGGTGGTATCCACCAACCACACATGGCCTCTTCAGTGTATCATTATCCTATGATTTAGAATGTCAGTGACATTAAGTTGTTTTTGGGAAATATGTACATGTCTCAGGGCCTTGAGAATGATGTTCTAAGGAAGAAGACCATGCCTTTGACCCTATCAGGCATTCAAAGCCATGAACACTGCCTCAAAGCACCATGCATGACATTGGAGTGGTAGCTATGGAACTATGTATCTGGGTCTTGTAGCCTTTGGGCCTTAGACATGTTTATTGGAGGAGACCTAAACTTGAGGCTTTAAAGGAATCTTCTAAACATCTAAAACTAAGTAGGTTACCTCCACCAATCACACATGGGCTATTGAGGGTATCATTGGCCTATGATTTAGTATGTTGGTGCCATTAGGTGGTTTTGAGAATTATGAAGGTGTCATAGGGGCTTGTGGGTCATATTTTTCACCATTCGTCCTTTTCTCTCTCTATTTGTCATGCTTGTGGGATTGGGATAGGGCATTTTGGGTTACTCTATCCCTTTATTATAGGTGTGTCAAGGATATATGTGTTTCTCTATCAAGGTATTACTATTGGGTGTTAAGCTTGGGTTGCATAAGAATGTATTTATCATTGCATGAGGATTTGGTTAGGTTCGTTTGGGGTGGGGAAACAACAACCAATATACATAATAATTTAAATGAAATAATTGTAAAGCTTTCCATTTCAGAAAACCACATATTTAAGTGATGCTTGCAATTTAGGTTTTTAATTTCTTCTCATTACATAAAAGTTTAAATAAAAATGATTTTTTTTACATAAAACTTTAAATAAAAATATTATATTTAATGTCAATTTTAAGTAGTCTATAATTACTACAAATCCTTCCAAAATTTAAATTTATTAAAATTTGAAATTTCTAAATGTTCTAATTTAGAAAGACATAATAATCTCCATATTTAACTGTGCAAATGGCGCCTCACACAACGAAATAAAACATTGCAATAACCAAGGATTTGATTATGAATTCTATCGCCCAATATTAAGTCCACATGTTATAACATACCTTCCTTAACATTGAATTTACACTAATATTTAAGTCGAAGGCATTATTTCAATGAGAACCTGTGTCTAGACAATGTAGTAGATTACTCATCGTTTGAGTGAATAAAAAATTGTCACGCGTATGTACCTTGAAGTCCACATGTTCCAACATACCTTCCTTAACATTGAATTTACACTAATATTTTTAAACCATCATAAATATATTGTTCTTCAAGGATGAATCCACCATAAGAAATATCCCCAAGTTATTTCCTAACTACTATATCAATTTTTCAATCCAAATTCCAAAGGAAGACTCAGTACTTTGACCCAAATAAAAAATTTATGATCTTAGGTCAAAGCATGCATGCCAAAGCTTCAACAACAGGTGAAGAATCCCATACCAATTTCTACTTAGTATTTTACTAACATCTGCTTTAGTTGAAGGATATGCCTCAATCCCATAAAACAATTTGATTAACATTGTTCACCAACAACCATACTAACATTTACTTCTTTTCACCTAATCACTTTAATTCTTTTCCTATTGTTCTGAAATTCTTGTAGGATTTTTCTAGATTCATTTCCCCTTGGTTCACCACACAATGATCACTAGTCAAGGTTTGCACCAATAAACCCCATCCCTTTTATTAAATCTTCAAAGGGTTATTCCAATTAATTTGAAACATAACTTAAAATCTAATAAGCTTCATGCTCTTGAGCCACTTTCTCCTAAAAACTTATAGACCTTGCAGGGGAACATATGGGATTCTCTAGAATCAAACTCTTTCCTTCCAAACTAGAAGTTAAACTTCCTTATGAAAATGCTTCAATGATCATACCTCACCATATATATCGAGTGGTATAGAGAGTAGTGTGGGGGCATCAACGACATAAAGGTTAAAGGTGCTAAAGAAAAATGATGTATGTGAGATAAAGAAAGAATTCTTTTTGTCCTAAAATCATTTGCTTGACCACTTCGGCTAGATTATCAATCAAACACAACTTCCATGAGACAAACAACTGGTGGGTTTCTTACCATGACCCTCGGGTTTCCTTAGGAATGGTGTTTCCAGGAAGCAATTGGCTCCCGATGTTTCCCGCCATTGGAATATGGATATGACAAGGTGTCCTTCTCCAACCTTTGAAAACGTAGCCTCAAGCTCCTCCCTCATGTCCATTGTGCATGTCACAATAGATGGATTGACATCTTGTGATCTTCACCTCCTCCGGTTGCTCAAACCCTGCCGATGAACAAAAGAAAAGAAGAAATATGCTGCGAAGGAAGCCAACGCTGGCGGAAGTGAGATTGGAAGACAAAGAAGAGTTGTTAGATGCTCGCAAAAGGGCCGAGGCTACTTCTACCCTGTTTCCCGCTGCACCCCTGCACTCCGGTGCTTCAAATCCTGGAGCCGTCACTAGTCTTCTTGCCCAATTTGACTCCAAACCCACCTTAATCACAAGGATCAGCTTCATCAGTAGCAGCAACAACAATAACAACCAGTAAATAAGATTTGAGTTCTTCCCTTCGTGTCTTTGATCTTTTTGTAATGGAAATAGAGGTTAAATTGAAGCTGCCCGATGTCACCGCCCATCAGGAGGTGGCGCGATTATTGGCACCCTTCCGCATGGAAACCCACCTGCAGGAAAAAAATTTCTTCGACGAGAGCGAGGGGGAGCTGAGCGGCGCAAGGGCAGTGCTCCTCCTGCAGTTCTATGGCGAGGATTCCCACTATGTAGTTTCCCTAAAGGGGAATGCCGTTATCGTCGACAGAATCAGTCGCGTGGAGAAGGTCGTAGATGTCGACCTTGGGAGGGCTTGCGTGGCGGAGCCCTGGCGGTTGGTGGCGCTCGAGTGCGGGATCCTTAAGAGGGTTTTGGCGGAGTATGGGTGTAAAGGGTTTGTTTGCCTCGGAGGGTTTAGGAATGTTAGGGGCGGTTTTGATTGGCAGGGGTTGAAGATCGAGATGGATGAGACGCATTACGATTTTGGTACTTGTTATGAGATTGAATGCGAGAGTGAGGATCCTGAGAGAGTGAAGAAAGTTCTGGAATATTTTCTCGGTGAAAATGGCGTGCCCTTCTCGCATTATGTGAAATCCAAGTTTGCCATTTTCAGGTCTTGAAAACTGCCCGATTGAAGTTACTTTGTTTTATGCATCCCCTCTTCCTGCCGGGTAAAAGCGCTTGTCCCTGTTAGTTGAATAGAAGTGTGTCCGAATCAGCCGGAGCTCTTGTGTCCGACCTAGCATAGTTTCATATTGTGAAAGCAACAACGACTAGAGTAGAAAGAACAGCACTTATTAGTACGCCTGAAACCGAAAGCAGTAAGTAGTCGTGTCGTTTCAATAGAAGCAGAAGAAAGTTGTTCACTGCCCCTAGCTAGCTCCTGGATTTTTAACAATGAAGGACTAAGGCGCTAACGAGACTGTTTTCAATTAAATTAACAGCACAAATGCATCTGTTTTTCACAGCATGCACTTACCTTTTCCCGTGTTATAAACATATGGATGGGTTGTGGGGGTTGTGGGAAGGAGCTACTATTTCAGTAGAATATTGGATTGACTGCTCTTAGAGGACGTCTCTGCTGTAAGACCAATGGTTGAACTGAGGGAATTGTATCTTATTTACCATGTACAGTTGTTTAAGTGACGCAATTTTTATGAAGGATAATCATCATATTTCACAATTAATTTCTTTTCACAGGATGCAAATTGACAGTTCTCAGCTGTTAACATTCAGGTAAATATTGTGGGTGAATATATGTTAATGTCTAGAGCCCTTTTAGATTTTATGATTTTAACCCCTATTTGTAACACAGAACTTTGCTTGATAATGGGTAGCAAATAAATCTTATGTTTAATGCTTGTAAGTGATTGAAAATCCTTGAATTTTGAAAAACAATCCTGTGATATGGACATGTGATTTTCAGGACCATCCACATTTTATTTAGGGTTTTGAAGGGTTATGCGAGGCTCTGGGAGGCGGTATCAGCAGAAGCAAGGGCGCTAGAAGCAGAGCATCATCTAAAATGGTTCGTGGGTTTCGATCTAATTTTAAGCCTTTAAACTGTAGATTGCATGATGAAGTTGTATATTCACAGTAATATTAGATTACCCTTTCGTTATTTCCACTCGAGATTTTCAAATAGGCATGGCCACCATTATCCCTGGGAGGATTTCATTTTTAAGGTCACAATGTCTTTGTTTCCAGGCGGCGGAGAAGAAACTAAACAACCCCATGAGGGAAATCAAGGTGCAGAAGTTGGTGTTCAATATATCAGTCGGTGAGAGTGGTGATCGACTCACTCGAGCATCAAAGGTTATCTTTCATCTCCTTTTCTTATTAAGCTCTGATTTTTACACTCCTCTATGTATGCATTATTCAGGGTATTTTTCACATAACATTTTTTAGGGCTTTTTAGGTAAATCCACATCCCAACATGGCAACTATTGTGTAACTATGTTGTCAGCGCAACCCATGTTCTCTTCCTGATTATAATCATACAGATAGACAATGTCCAAAATAGAAGACATATTCAATTCTTTTGGTAGATGCAAAGGATGAACATCCTTGCCCAATTTTTTTCAGAACTTTACTAGGCCAAACTTTTCATTTTTATTTGTTATATTGACCTTTGGGAAATAGATCTTTTTGTGAAAAAGCCATCACCATATTGTTGATTCCATATTCTTTGTCTTGTTTCTTAATATTTTGCTCTCGCAGAAATGAATATGCTGTTCAATATTTTTCTGAACTTGCTAAGTCTGTCATCCTAACTGCAAATCGATTGGTACCAAAAATCAAATACAAAAGTGGAGTGATATGTCTAATTTCTGTAATATGTTATTTGATTTATGTAGATATCAGACTTAATGGGTTTTTTGTATGTATTTTTAATTCCTATTTTTTAACTTGTTAAATGGATTGTGCATATTCACAAGGTTGTGAACTGTTTCTGGTTGTGTACAACAAACAGGGCCCATATATTATTTAGTTCCAATGTGTTGAAAATGATGCATTTTAAAAAAAATTTAGAGCAAAGTTGCAAGAAACAAATGAAATACTAGATGTCTAGATTTTGTTCTATACGACTTTATGATTCTTGTCCAAATTATTTATAATATTTGGTGACTGGTAGGCTATGATGCTTATGACTAACAAATGCAATGATTGGACTTCATTTGTTACAGCTGAAACTAAATCATCCAAATGATGATAGTAGCAAAGAGCCACCTGCTGTTCAGACAGTGTCTTCCACAAGCACTAGTAATACAGGAAGCAATCCATCGACTCCCAAAGTAGGAGATGAATTGAAAGTTGCATCCCAGTTGAGGAAATTCACCTTTAATGATTTGAAGTCTGCAACAAGAAATTTCAGGCCAGAAAGTCTTCTTGGTGAAGGTGGCTTTGGTTGCGTTTTCAAAGGTTGGATAGAAGAGAATGGCACTGCTCCTGTCAAGCCTAGTACTGGTCTCATTGTAGAAGTAAAAATATTTTTGTGCAGTCCCAGTGTTTCAATCGAATTCTTTAAGACTGCGATCTACAGGTGACAGCATTTGGATTCACTTCAAATAGGAGAGACACAGGAAGTTCACACACAGTAAAATCAAGAAGAATCTTGCATCTGTATGTAGCACCAGTGGTTACTATTTTTGTTTTTTTATTTTCAATTTGCAATCTGCAGAGGTTTGGATGAGACTTATAGTGATAGTTTCTGGTTATGGGTGAAAGGGGAAGTTGGATCAATTCGCAGTCCCAGTGGAAACTATATTTATGCTTATTGTGGAATTCATATTTTGTTTCAGTTATGGGAGACAACGGATTGTATCATCTACAACTATCACAGAAGCGTTTCAAGATGCAGAGAAATGTTGGCAGTTGGAGCCTTCGAACAAAATCTCTAACGTTCTCAAATTTGAATCACTGGTTGCTTTGGGAAGATACAAAGAGGCATATAATTTTATTCAGACTTGTACGAAATCCATGAATCCATAGCTGGAATTACAGGCAAATTAGAAATTGAGGTTTCTTCTCAACCAGATGCCGATTTCAGTGGGGCCGTGGAGATCAAGATGACAAAGAATGGATGTGGCAGAGGAATGTTTGCTATTGAGTCGATCAAAGCCGGTGAGGTTTTACTTATCAGCAACGCTTTGGCTATATGCGATAAATATTATTCCTCTTTTAAGTTCCAACCGATTGAAAATGGTTTGATTCAAAATGTGAGGAATGTGCTCAGTACAAAGGGGGATCGCTTCCTCCAACATTTATTTTCTCACGATAAAAAATAATTCAAGCCCAGAATCCCAAAAATGTCGGAGTTCATCGAAGAAAAGTCTGCAAACGAGAACTGCCTTTCCTTGGAATCGGCTTCACAGAGCTCAAAATCGAGTGTTCTGAAGGTGAATGTTCGTGAAATATTTAGGAATATCTCCAGGATTCAGATCCTAAATATAATAAATTGCATAGCATTTGACGACCGTTCTCTGGCTGTAATAGAAGAATCTGCTCGGTTATCAAACACTCTGAGTCTTTCACTTACAAAGAGGAGTTTCTTTGGGGTTTGGCTACTTCCGTCCTTCATAAACCACTCATGTGCGCCCAATGCGTCAAGAATAAACACAGGCCACGATATTATGAGGGTTCATGCCACCAAAGACATAAACCAAAGTGAAGAAATCACCATCCCGTACTTGTTCTAGTCCCTTGCACTCTCCGAGTGAACGAGGAGGAATGGGGATTCGACTGCATTTGCCATCGATGTGAATTTGAGAAATATATAAATCTTACCAACGCAGAGGGCAGATCATGTTTGGAAAAATACATGCCGGCCTACCACAAGGCCACTGCGTCCCTCTTCTGCCATGCAGCATCACCTCAAGCTCATCTGCGGTGAAACGTCCCATGGATTTGGAACCCATCTGCGGTGAAATGTCTAAAGGTTCAGATCTTTTGATCACTTACAGTTTGTAAAGATTAATCATCTTTTAATCAATTGCTTTGTTTGGAAATGTTTCTGACATTATTTGTTATTTCTTCCTTATATACAGGAAGGAAAGAAAGATAGGCAGATTGTATTTGCATAAGTTTTCTTGAACTTCTTATCTAATCTATATAAGACTGATTCTTGATCTTTTTTTAGAATTTTGAGGAATGTGTTTAAAATTCAGTTTCTGGAATATAAATCTAAGTTTTTGCCAAGGAAAAAAAATGACAAAAATGTACAATTTCTTTTGGATACAAAACTCTTTATATATAATAAATAAAAAAAATCTTTTCTAGTATTTGAAATTCTATATTTAATTTGACACGATGCTTTCTTGCTACTGTACTTTTGTGCCTCTTGTTTTAATGATGGATTAAAATTAAATAAACTATAAAATAATATTTGAATACTCTTTAAGTTTAATTAATAATATATATATATATATATATAATTGATTAAAACCAAATAAACTAAAAAATGTTTTAATACTTTTTAAGCCTACTTAATAAGTGATATGCCCACTTAATAAGTGATACGGTGAAAAAAAATATAAATCACATATATATAAATTATGTGATTTATATTTTTTTTACATCATTTATTATTTTATGGTGCTTTGCACCATATACAAGTATTATAATAATAATAATTTTGGTGTTTTGCACCAAAAAGTCACAATCCATGTTGGATTGGTTTTGGTGTTTTGCACCACAAAATCTCAATCCACTTAGGATTGCCACATATTCATTTAACACCAAAATCAACTTTTTTACAAACACCACTTTTGCACCATAAATCTTAGCACCACTTGCGTATCCCCACATTATCACCACTTTTGCACCACTATTTGAAATTGATGATTTCCCAAATCCTTTACAAATAGTGGTGCTAATGTGAAGCTAAAATACCCTTTTTCTTGTAGTGTTGAGATCCAAAATCAAAATAAATTTGATATGGTATTATCTAAAAACACTTATATCAATATGAATGAATTGAATAATATAAATGAATTGAGTTTGTATTCAATGACTATGTCTATGCAAATTTCTAACGGATGATTCTTGTACTGACGAAAAACTATTAAAAAGGTGACAATGGCCTGCGTGTAATATAGGTATGAAAGTAAAAACTGAATGAATCTTTCTATGCAAATAACCCCAATGCTATAACTAGCTGCCATATTTGCAAACCAAACTAAACTCAATTTACACAACATTGAATTGGAGCTCTTATCACAGCCTGCACCACATGACCTTGACGGATTGCGGGTGGGGAAGGGAATCCCAGGCAGCTGAGCATGCTCGGTCTGTAGGGCAGGAATGTTTTTCTCTTGAGCTCCTCTGTCTGAGCCCTATTTGCTGTGTAGTGAAGCTCGTGGGATGAAACCTGAACCTCCCTCCTGTTGGGACTCGATATATAATGAAGATCTTGGGATGACCCCGACACCCCCTTCCTGCTAGGACTTGATATACAAACAGTTTGTTTAGTGTTAGTATCTGCCCATCTTCTTCATCTGGGCGTATTTTCCTTGAGCCGGTGCCCTTTTTTTCTCTTCGTCTGATGATGATAACTTTGCATCACTTGAAAAGAAAAGTCCCCTATCATACCTCTCCTGCACTCCGCCTTCGCTCTTACTTCTGTTGAAAAACATTATCTCTCGGCTTCGGCAATGTCGAAGGAGAAACAACGCCTACAACCTTAAATCCTTCTACTCCTTCCCCATTCTTAGATTTCGTTTTCCCTTCCCCTTTACCTTCCCACTGAAACGAGGAATTCCTCCGAGGGGAAAGAGATCTCGTCGTGCAACGATAACGACTATCGTTCTCATTCCTCCACAGACGCTATCAACCCATATTTGTCCTCCATATCGTTGCCTTTCCTTGAAATTACGGATGACTGTGATGTGCTTCGATGCTCAAAATTGGGCAACGGTGTTTTCTGAGGAACGACTGAAGGTCTCAAGGGGCAAGGGGCAAATTCGTCTGTTGCAGAACAACGACATCGACATGGAAATCCCTTTTACATCTTTGCATTCGGATAAACTTGCATTGAACTCAAACATGGATCCCGACAATAATCTTCCCTTCTCCATTATGGGAAATAGATGCTAAGACTGGACGAAATTAACCTTTCTTTCAACTAGAGACGATGGAAATTTGATACATTGGAGTGACTGTAATTCTAACCAGTGTTGATAAGCACACAAGGCAAAAGGCCAACCGGAAGCCATTTGATCTAGCTTGACGTTTTGAAATATTTGATATATGAAGCATTGACAAATACGTTTCATCCTTTGACATGCTGCATCCTTTGACATGGTAGCAGCCCTGCCGCGGACTTCAGTAATCGTTCGTGGAAGCTTCTACACTCAATGCAACCAGGAGTATCAGGAGTATCATATTTCTCCAAATCATACTCCGAATTGGAATTTGATGAATCAGGAGTATTTCAATTTCACTAGGCCTCTAACGACTAATTCCTTGAAAAGCCTGTTTCTGTTGCAGTTGCAGTCTTTAGATGCCCAGATAAAAAGCTGACTATACAAACTTGTTGGCAGATAATTCCTACGCAGATTAAGCTCGCTCATGGCTGAATTTGAAATTCAAATTTCAATCCGTGACTTTAAAATCAAGCCGGCTTCAGGTTAAGCCCGCCCATTGACTGAATTTGAATTCAAATTTGAATCGATGATGATGCATGGATGGATGAAGGTTGGTGGGACGCGTGACAGCATGAAGCGAACAATGGCGTTGGTGACAGCATGAAGCGAACAATGGCGTTGGATTCGTTGTACGGGAGCTTCGCCGAAGGAGTGGATATGGATGAAACGATGATGCATATCCATGAAACCATGTTTCACTCACAAGGACATACGACATGGATGCTGCTACCAAATGGGAATGCCGGGATGGATACGTAAGCGAACCATGGCATGCTTATAAGGCAACCGGAGACAGAGAGGTGACTATGTTGTTCAGATGATAGTCGGAGATGGGCGGACTGGGCAAACGCCGTGAGGGTTCTCTCGATGGCACCCGGTGGGCCCCGGGTGCATATGGTCGAGAGAATAGTCCACTTCTTATATATTTATCAAAGTTGAATATATTAATATCTTCTTCATGCACTTCTTTCATGGCAAATTAAAAAATCCATTTATCTTGTTTTCAGCTAGAAATAAAAACTCTGACAACTGCGTATGAAACAATTTTATGTTCGATACAATTTGATATCTATTACACAACTGTAACAAATTTTTTATTAGATAGATACAACTCAAATTATTTTTTAAATGTCGAGTAAGTAGTGAATATAGGGATACTGATATCTTTAGTTTTGATAGTATTTATTCTTCTCAATTTTGAAAGTTTATTTGTTAAATAAAATTCAAATTCTTTTAAAATTTAGTTTTCATTTATCAAGAAATAGTTAAAAAATTATTTGGAACGTAATCTTTAGTAAATGTATGTTGATAAATTGTGTATAGACTTGTATTGTTAAATGTTGATGACTTTTGACTATCCTTGACCACTAAAATGAAGGTTTGTATTAAAAACTCTATAATAATTGAAGCTTAAGAGAAAATGCAAATGTAATGTATAAGTAAATATCTTACATATTTCTACATTGTCTATTATCAATCTATTTATAATTAGTATATTTATGGCTACAAATAATACGCTCTCTTTGATTCAAGATCTCACTGAAACATGGTGTGATTGACAAATATAACTCAACTTCTTCAAAAGGAGGTATTTGCTTCATGCTCAAGGCTACGGCTACAACATTGTAAATATACAATCGTTGGACTCGCTAGGGGCTAGGGACTTACCAAAACAATTGGAAAAGATCTACATAATACAACTCTACACACAAGGTGATTGGATTTTTTCTATACAATCATATATATCTTAACATACGCAATATTTATTGTTGGAATATAATGTTCTTTTTTTTAAGTTAACGGCCATATTCCTAAGAATTTAAATATAATAGTAATAACTATTGTTCCTAAAAAATTAAATTCTATTTTTTTCACGTCGATTCCAAAGAAGGATAGCACAGATGACTTCAATGACTTTCGACCTATTTCATTATGCAACCTCCTTTACAAGTTGATCACAAAAATCATTGCTTTACGTATAAAGCCTTTCTCGGCGAAACACATATATATGGAACAGTTAAGTTTTCTCTTCAATCATCAAATACTTGACGATGTGGGGGTTGTCGAGGAATGTTTACATTCAGTCAAAGTTAAGGACATACAAGCATTTATACTCAAAATGGATCTGATCAAGGCTTATTATCGCTTGGAATGGACATATCTCAGACTTATTCTCATTCAAATAGGACTTCCGTTGAATGTGGTTCAGTGGATTATGGCTTGTATTTCCTCCAACAACTTCATTATTTTGATTAATGGTACTCCTACAAATTTATTCTCTAGTAGCAGGGGTATTAGACAAGGATGTCCGCTCTCCCCCTTATTGTTTATCCTAGCCATTGAAGGTTTGAGCAGGCTCATTAACGAAAAAAAGTCGGCACATTCTATCAAAGGTATTAATATCACTCGGGCTCTTGCTATTACTCATTTATTGTTCGTCGATGACGTTATAATATTTGGAGCTACCACCAAGGAGGAATGGTTAACATATAAGAACATTTTTTTATGGCTTTTGTTTAGCCTTGGGCATGGCTATTAGTCCTAGTAAATCTTGTTTTCTTTGTAACTGTAATGATGTTGGGTGTGTTGAAGATCTGAAGACTCTCTTCCCATTTAAAATGGAATCTATTGAATTGGGCTTCAAATATTGAGGATACTTTCTAAAAGGAAACAATTATTGGGTTGAGGATTGGAGATGGTTAATCCAGAAGATTGAATGAAGGGTTAATAATTGGGCTTTCTGCTAGCTCTCTATTGGGGGTAGGCTTGTTCTATCTCAATCAATCTCGCAGAGCATTCTAGTTTATTGGTTTGGACTAAGAAAAGTTCCCTCTTCAATCATCAATATTATTTGCAGCAAGGTGTTCAATTTTTATGGTCTGGTAAACGACAATTGAGGAAATTTCACATAGAAAATTGACAAAGTTTGTCTTGGCCCAAGATGAAAGGGGGTTGGGGGTTGAAAAAGCTTGAATGCTTCAATATTTCCTTGAGAATCAAAAGTCTTTGGAGGGCCTTTGCTAAAGGTGGACTATGGAGTTGTGTCATTAGACTGAAATATTTGAAGATATGTACTGTGCTCCAGTGGATTCGTAAACGAGTTATGTTCTATCATCATGCTTTGGCTATGTGGCGTAGTCTTATAAGCACTTTTCATTACATCGGTCCATGGCTTATCTGGAATATTGGAAATGGTTCAGAGGTTTTCATTGGCATCGATCCATATATTGGTTGCAGTGACAGTTACATGCTGCCATACAGTTTGGCCCAAGAATTACATGAAAGGAAGATAGTTGTTCTTGCTCAAGTTTATCACTCTAGTTTTGACCTTATTAAACCACATTGGCTCAATGCGCAGGATTTGGATCTCCCAGAACACTTGGCACAGTTATGGAATGAATATATCGAACAATTGACCTTTGCTGGCATCTCCTTAATAGACTCTGCAAATCAACTGGTTTGGGACGACCTTGACTCAAATGGGGTCTTGTCAGTTCAAAAGGTTTATAATCTGGTTTTAAATGGCTTCTCCTCCCATCCAGAACACTGCTCATGGTACTCAAAGTTATAGGAATGGAAATTACCACTCAAATTGAAATGTTTCTTGTGGCTCTATTTTAAGGATAAAATCCTTACTTGGGAAAATCTGCAAAAGAAAGGTTTCTCAGGGCCAAGTGTTTGCTCTCTGTGCAAATATGCAAATGAAGATATCCATCATATTTTTATACATTGCAGGTTTACCATGATTGTTTGGAACGTGCTAAAACTATGGTTAAATTTTTGGGAGGAGTGGAGTGGCGACTCCCTCATTATTTGTTCCTACAGGTGGTGTCATTTGAATGCTGACTACATGACCCTTCCTTTCTTTATGATGGGTGTTATTTGGAGAATCAGGAATGAATGACTATTCGAAAACATCTCTCTCTTTGTATATGGTTCCTGTAAGAGGATTATAGGTGCATTTAGAGACTATGTGAATGTAGTGTCAAAGATCAAACATAGACCTGTTAGATTTCCTGAAATTGAAAATGATTCCATCTGTGGTTTTTTTGATGGGGCATCAAAACAAGGTCTCTGTGGTGCTAGAGCGGTTATTTATTTAAGAAATAATCACATCATACAACTCAAAATGGGTATTGGGAAGGGGAGCAACATCAAAGTCGAGCTCTTAGCCACACACTATCTTCTCTGGTTCGCCTTTGTTAGGGGTATCTTCTCCATGACCATCTTTGGAGACTCTTTAGTTATAATCAATTGGATGAATTAGACGTCCAAAATTGATGTTCTGCTACTGGAGCCGTGGTTAAGGGAGGTGGAGCGTTTGATTTCCTCCTTTACACATCTTTTTTGTCAGCACATATATCGAGAAGCTAATATGGAGGCAGTAATACCCCCATTTTGACCCTTAGAACATATTAGCTTTTAATGCAAACATTGTATACATGTGATGTATGTTTTCCTAGCGCAGAGCTCAAGGCCAAGGCCCCGCTAGTGAATGCTCAGCCTTGAAGGGCTGGTATTTTATATTGTTCTATCCATGTGCTAGTAAGCCATGGGAAATTGTAAAATGATGTAAATATCATGCAATAAAAATATCAAGGGGCTGCCTATGGATGCAACTAAATGAGGGGGCTATGTGTATCCACTAGGGAGAGGTGAGGGGGTTATGAGATTGAACAATAGGCTGCCATATGTCACCTTGGGAACCCACCTTTGACTGTCCTAGCTGTAATTTAATTCTATGTAAGGATGATTGCAGAAAACTGCTCATGAGGTTGATGGAGTATGGGCAGCCTTGCAATCCGTAAGGCAGGGTATGGGCTTGGTTTGCTTGACCCATAAGTCACTCCACCTCATGGGAGGACGTTTTTGCTCATCCCCAGGCCATAATGAATCATTTAAGCTTCAGTTGGAAGGAGGGACGTAGACCCAACAAGGAATAGAACTGTGAAATCGCGATTTGGGGAGAAAGCCACGATTTGCAGAGCCAAGATCGCTAAGAAATCTGGCTGGGAAGTGAAATCCGTTGGGGAATCCATAGACCCGATCCTTGGGGGCGATTTGGAGAGTGTTGGATGCCTAGGAACCCATAGAGAAACCCGAATTTGATAGCCGAAACCCAATCGTGGGACAGAGACTTTTGGCCATAAACCTGAGGAGGTCCAAGCGTGGATGACAGTGCAGAAGAAAGAGCAGAGGTTGGAACTGCTTGATAAACCCAGTGAAGACTGTTTGGCTGAGTGGGAGATGTCTATAGTTATGTGGTTGAGCTCACTGGCTTAGCTTCCTCCCTTGTCTCTTGGCATGCTTGATAAACCCAACTGTGTGTTGGCTTAGCATGATTATTGGTGTGAAACCAAGGCTGTGAGTAAACTTGGGTAGTTCCTCCTTAGTGGATACATAGCCCCAACTCGGGGGTGGTCTCTGATTACTGAAATAATACAAGCTGGGCAGACTATGGTTAGGTTGGAACATTGTAGTCCATAGCCAGTTGCTTGGTGACTTCATCTTAAAGATAAGTGTTTCCTATTACCTTTGATTATACCAATTTATATATATGAATGATTACTTGTTTATGTGTGAATGCATGGATTGGTCCAACTGATTAATAGAGCAGAATACTTGTACTTATGTTGTTATTATGCCTATGATGAAATAATGGCAAATACATCTAAGTGTGCGTTAATATGGTTTAATCTAATTGTGTTTTATTTATATGTAAATTTGTTCATTGATGAATAGGGATAAGTTTTGTTGAGGCCCTGAATGTGCATAAGGTTCAACCATGGCTTCGGGGAAAAAAAAGACACCCCCCTGTGGTATTCATTCTTCTGATGTAGATCAGATGAGGGGCAGGGCTATGCCTGAGTAGTATGAGGGCCCCTTACAGAGTGGTGAAGAGGCCTTGATGAAGCTGGGGCCACATTTTGGGTTAGAAGAAGGACAGGATCAGAGTCATCGGATGTGGCAGAGGATCATGCAGTTTCATAGGGCTCACCGAGAGCTTTCCAATTGTACCGGGTTTTCACAAAATGGACTTAGGATGAGGAAGATATCGGCCTGAGAAGTTGGCTGTAACAGGGGGATATGGACGACTTCCGACCTTCCGAATCCACAGTGCGGATTGTGGATTGTGAAGGTCATAGGTGTGACTTCTCGGTGTGGTTCTTATAGTTCCGACTTCTGACTCCCACAAGCCGGATTGTGGAGTGTGGAAGTCGGAGGAGTAAACTGCCCAGAGCTGCAATTTCGGAGTTCCGATTTTTGACTCCCGCATTGCGGATTGCAGAAGTCGGGTTGTGATTTAGGAGTTCTGACTTCTAACTCTCGCAAGCCGGATTGCGGAGTGTGGAATTCGGAGGAGTAAATTGCCCCAACAATCAACAACAATCAATAACCCTTTTGTTCAAAGATGACCATGTCTTAGCTATCTCATTATAATCTAACAAGGGATAAAACCACTTAGAAAGGGGAAAAACACGCCTACATACTTTGTGATTCACTTTTTGCATATAATAATTTGGGTTCGAAAGCTCTTTGTTTGATTCATACTGAGCGAGTAGGTATAGCGCATTACCTTATTTTATTCCCTCAAGTGACCATGTGATCTTTGTTGGGACAAAAGAGAGTTTGGGAGATCCATCCACTTGTTGAAAAGTATGGAAGGAAATCACTTGGCATTGGTTGATGTTAATGTTGAAGTTTCTTGGGATGAAGTGTTGAAGCTTCTAGGGATGAAGAATAGAGTTGTGATTAGCCTCAACGAGTGATCCACATCTAGAACAAATATGCACATGTACTCAACTTTCCTTCAAAATAACAAATGTATATGATTTCCAGTGACAATGCAATATATACATAATAACATTAGATCTACGACCACAAAAGAGAAATCAATGAAAGTGTTTATTAGAGAGAATCAATGCCCCTTGAGTGATAATACCTGCCTTTCCCTAGTTGTGATGGAACCTCCTTTGAGGTGCCTTTCCCTAGTTGTGATGGAACCTCCTTTGAGGTTGTAGAGTTGAACCATCCAAGGGATGTGTGGAACTATGACAATAAAGATGCCCTATAATAAAGGAATAACCCTCCAAGGTTGGACCCAAGATAATCCCATATGTGCCTGTAGAGGTGTATGATATAATAGGTGCAATGAGCCGAACAAAATGGGAGAGATGGTAGAGACTAAATATAAATATGTGTTAAATATTCAAGTGTGTAATTTCAAGATAGGGTTTTAATTATAGTTTATTCAAAAAGTTTAAAAGAAAAATGTCAGAGAATTTACACATAGGAAAAAGAGATTAAATATAAATATGTGTCAAATATTCAAGTGTATAATTTGAAGATAGGGTTTCAATTATAGTTTATTCAAAAAATTTAAGGGAAGAATCTAAGAGAGTTTACAGAGAGAATATAAATGCATAAATAAACAAAGGAAACACCTACAAATATAGATATACTCCAATTTCTACTCTAGCCTTTAATGGAATTTGTAAAATATCCACAACATCGGTAACCACCAATTAATCTAACTTTTAGAGCATGATTTTACTTGCTATTAATACTTACTAATTATTTGTTTAAAAAAATACTTTCTTGCTGCTTAATTGAAATATTCCATAATGGTCAGATTATTTTATTGTCATTAAGGATTTTGGTATGCTTCTATTTATTCTTCCTTGCACTTGTATATTTGTCGAACAAGATATAATAGTGTGTGGAAGTTAAAAATGATTTATATATTCTTCCTTACACTTGTATATTTGTCGAACAAGATATAATAGTGGGTGGAAGTTAAAAATGATTTGCATGATTTGACAAGTTGCGTTTAAGTTGATAGTAGTTCCATACATTAAATGAAGGTGAGCTTTCCCAAATAATGATTTGGGAATTTGGAGAATAAGTTTAATCAAAGTGGCTATATTTTAAAAGTTATAGATTTTGGGAATGTTGTTGATACAGGTTAGCATAAAAGTATAGATCAAAGTGGTGGGTCTCATCACTTTAAGTCATTTTTGTGGTGAATATGGCGTTGCTTTATTGATTTTGAGGACATTAGTCCCTACCGAAAGTTAGGGTAACTATTGTATTGGATGCAATTTGATTTTGTATGAGTTTACGTTTGACTTTGCATATTTTTTTCATATGTCGTGGATTTTTCACATAGTTTGTAAATATATCCATTTTTTATTTAACTATATATTATTTTACTGCAATACTATTAGATATTAGATGATAGTTTGAAGCGTTATAACCTAGTCGACGATAAAGTTCTTAGAAGTAGGGCGGTTAGTTAATACTTCCATAAATACACAACCTTAAAACTACGACCTCCTTCACTGCCATACCGCTTGCATTCAAAATCTGCTCAATTCATATCTAAAACTTGTAGAGTGATATTGAGTATCTAAAACTCGCTGGATTGTAACGATGGTATTCCACTCTTGTCGGATGGCTTCAGATCCCTAACTACTGAACTCATATCCATTTTAGTGCGAAGCTTTTTGTGATCTACAATTAGCTTTTCCTAGACTTCGTGTTTATACACGCTAAACTGCTTCGAAATTCTCCAATAATTACCAGTAAAATGCGTCCAATCTATTATTGTTTGTAATTGTACAACAAAACTACAACCAAAATCAATTATGATCACACGATAAACCATCACATGTATTGAGAATCGATTGAAAAGAATGCAATTTTGTCCTGAATAATTCAATGAACATATAAATATGTTTACAATAACATCAAGCGGGATCAACTTGGCAATATTTTATGAATATTATTGTAAGTGATCTTGCTGTAAAACAATCCATCAGTCATTCGTGGAGGATTCCTCGCAGAGAAAAGCAATCGACGTTGATGTCACTGCAGTAAAGACATGGTTTAGCTTAGTTATAATGCTAATGTTTAGAATGAATATAACAAATTCAATGTTCGACAATATAACAAATTCAATCTTTTCATTACAGAAGGGACATCTGAATTGATTAACATTAATATGATTTCATATCCTTTCATTAGATTTAAGTATTTCACCCTTAGCTCCCTTTTAGAAACGTCATGGAGTGGCCCTAGGGAGAGGGAGAGATGTTTATGCGAGTGATCAAATTTGAAGGAGTACTCTTAATTTCATGTTGAAGGGTATATATTCATCTAACCCTTTAGTGATAAAAAGTTGGAAAAATATTTATACTTCAATTGATAAGAGTAAAATATGTATATACTTTAAGAATAAATATTCTAACTAACATATTTATCTTCAAATTGTTTACAATGTTTATAATGGATTAACCACTACACACATACGTTTTAATTTCAATAAAATGTGTTAACATGTATACCTTATAATTTCAAGTTACATGTACATTAATAATAAAAATTAGTAAACATTGAGCCACGTTTTCTTAGGAGGAATTTCAGAGGTTAAAAATGGAAATATAAAATTTCAATCACAATGACAGAATCAAACCATTCAAAAATGTGTGCAAGAGTGGGAAAAGAAAAATTCATAATGTATAAGTTTGTTTATAACATTAATCACAATAACTTTTGGATATCTTTCCCAGGAATTCCACACATGCATAAAAAATGTCGTTCCAATCATTAATACTAAAAATGATGTCTTTTTGACATTGGGCTTGGGATGTGGTCGAGGGAAAGAAAGTTATGGGGAATTCTCAAAATATTTTACATGTAAATTATTCACATCGATGTTAAAATTGAGATATAATAAAACATGAAGGAAGTGAAAGAGTGTGATAGATAAATATGCATAGAGTCAGGAAAAAAGGAATGACTATTTTGGAGAACATAGAAGAAAGGATTTGATGATGTAGGAAATTCAATGAACAAAATCATAATTTTGAATGCTATAATCCATATTTTAGATTTGTGTAGTTGACAAGGTCCATTTTGTGCAAGTTCATATCTAAACTTAATTAAGAATATCTCTAAGCAAGAAGATTTCATTAAGCTTAATAGAGATTTCGTCCCAAACAAAGTCACTAAATAGTTTTTTGAAAAAAAAATCTATGCATTATCTTTTTGATGAAGGTGGCCAAACTTGCACAATATTCGTAGATTGTCGAGAGATATATTTATTTATTAGTTATATGTTTCCCTTTAAGTATTTATTGCAGTAATTAGGATCCCATTAATTAAAAACTGAGTGATTAACAGGTCCAATAATATAGTCAAATAATAAGCAAATATTAGATATCAACGTCGCAACAATATCATAAATTTTAATACAAAAACACATAGCATTACCAATGCAATAAAAAGACTATACTAATCAACATGCTAGATGTTTTAAATAGGTGGAAAATGTAAACGTGAAAAAAGAGATGCCCACACTTTCTTAGGTTCATTCAATGCTTATTGTTTGATTTTCAAAATTGTCACTAAGCCACACATTTGCAATTAGTCCTACTAAGAAGTATTTAATGCCATTATAATACACCAATAACGTGTGACTAATTGTGTTAGTATTTTAAAAATCCAAAAGGGGAGGAGAAGATAGTAAAGAGAATGAAATTATGGTGATTGTAGGATCTCAAAAGATTAAGTATGGTGTAGTGTCCCTAACCCTTAACTAAGGTTAATGGTGCTAATATTAAGACTAAGTTAAGTTTAATCACAGCAGATATAGATAGATTATGGTTAGGCTAACTAACCATTCACCCAATATGTTAGTCCTAAAGTTTGCACTGACTGTTAAGCACAAATTTTAGGCACCTCGAAATTGGAATTTGGATTGTAGGATAGGTTGTGCAAGTGATCAAGAGATGGTTAACATAATGGAGAAAGCAGAAGACAACTGATAACATCAGGCTCTACAAATAACAATGGATGAATAGACTGAAGAAATAAACATATGGGTGATGGCTCAGGTTCAAAACTTATTGAGAATATGTGGAAGAAACAGTTCATCACACATTGACATAAAAAAACCATACTCAGAATAACATCCCAAACATGGAATCATGAATATTAAATCATAGCATGAGCATTCATAATAAAAAAATTATAATAAAGGATTTCATGACTGCGATTAGTTTAAACAAAACTGTGAAATATCCATATTAAAATACAGTTGAAAACTGAGTGATAACATATGGAACTCATCTTCATATTGCAATTTTCCAAAGACCATTAACAGAGCATGTCTCATACCTTCAAAATTTGACTCTCGACTTTCATACAACTCTCACAGCCTCTCGGCTGGAACCTCCCTTTTACATTCAATACTAAAGACTAATAGAAAATCAATCCTGCATTTGTTACAAATTTTGACGGATTAAATCCTATCTATAACTAAAAATGTAAATCAATCTCGAATCAATGCAAGAAATATGGGAATGATGAGGCTGCTTGACACCTCGACTACCATCTACTGCTACCAAGTGTAGTGTTATCAAACTGACTTTGTCTTGATGTGCTGGAAATGACTCGATTAGCTGTTGTTCTTTTTCATTCAATATCGAACCAATTTGGTTACTGGAAGATTTGATATAAAATTAATTTTGTGTCATCAAATATGGAAATGCTTGATTTATTTGACCAAAAATATCAATTTGAGATGCGCTATGCCACCTTCATATCTAGAATTAATGTTTATTTGCTGCGAAAAATTTGGGATCTGGAATTGGATTTGAATAGAGAGTATATATTTAGAGATAAGGCTTCAAGCCTCCAACATTTTCAACATAAACTTGCCTTCGAAATCTTCTCATGCTTCCTTTAAAATGACAGATTGCTTTTCAGAAATAGAATTTATAGAAACTTTGACATATTGCAAGCTATGTCGATTCCAAGCCACTCATTCTTCAAATTTGAAATTTATGCATAATTTGTCCGATACTCTGCCACAGAAACTTGGGGTTTTGGAAAAATATTACTGGAGGAAGAAATTCTGACAACGCCACTTTTGGACTTTTCAATCAATGCGCTATCAGAAACTAAAAAATTTGATATGTAAATTTCAGTGCTAACATCTGGCTCTAGTTGGAGATAGTGCTCTCCCTGTGAAGCACTAAGAACATGTAGATCAAGTGCCTTTTCCTGAACTGTCTCACTTGTCCTGCTTACCTTTCACTGCAAGCTAAAAACTGCAATTTGTCCTGTCATGTACCAGTGCTCCATTGGGATGGAGTCTTTATCCATGCTAAACTACAATAATTCAATACAACTGCAAACCAAACTGCTTTACTGCACTGCTTAACTGAAAACAAATCCAGTGAATTCAGACTAGAAATGAAATGCTTGAAAAGTGAGCTTATTTATTTACACCTCTTACACTAACTAGCTCATCTCTTGATCAAGTGAAAACAAATTTCCAGTTCACCCATCCAAGCAATTGACTGACTAACAATACTTATGGAACATGCTTTGTCAGAATATAATTTTTAAAATAAAACATCGATTGATCATAAAATTGGACTTTACACTTGCAATAAGACCAAAGCAGAAGATTGGGATTGATGAACTCTTCTAAATATGCGACGATGGGATCATAGAATTCATGACGAATTACCTCTTATTTCAGCTTGAAAAGGATAGGATGTCCATAAGAATATTTTGCTCCATGAATGATACCATTTTTCTGCTCATGAGATGATAGAAGTAGAGAAAAAGGAAATCTAAAATTTTCAACCCCACTGAACCCATTCTGTTTGATGTCTTCTGCGAATGCAAGCTGGCTGATTTCTGAAGAGTACTGCTCGATTGATGAGGACTGGATGAACTATTGTAGTAATTCTTTCTTTTCTTTGTCAAGATATTTACCATGAATAGATTGATCTTCAATAGTTTTTGGAACATCAATTGCATCATAACCAAAACTGCTAGAAACATTGGGATCAATGACCATTGCATCTAAATTTCATCCATTATAAAGAATTTCTTCATGTTGATCATCATGAAAATATTTAAAAATGTTACTATGACAAGAAGAAATCTGGAACATTTTATGAACTAACAAACTTTCATATTCTTTCACAAGTACCTCTTGAAGCTTTTGTAAACATCTAAATATATCTTCTTCCTAAAAAATGTTATAAGAATTCAAATAAGAAGACATAGCTGGAGGAAATACCTCATCCCATTCATCTTCAGATATCATACCTATCAATATCTTTAAACCTTGAAGGAAAACAAAGTCTAACACAAAATCTGTCATCTTGTTTGATGAAGGAACCGGATCAACAGCTAAACTTGCCATTCAGATTTAGAGGAAAAATTTTAAAAAAAAACAGGATTGCCAATAGATTCTTCCTTCGTGGAGTCGCCGGGTGAAAAATTTGCAGCCAATATTCTTTATCTATCTTCTGTTCACTATCAAAAGACATAATTACTCAGCGTCATGTACCCCGGGGAAGATGACTTCGTTCCTCTGTTCCCTGGCAACGGCGCCAAAAGATGTTAGTCCTAAAGTTTGCATTGATTGCTAAGCACAAATTTTAGGCACCTCGAAATTGGAATTTGAATTGTAGGATAGGTTGTGCAAGGGATCAAGATATGGTTAAAAAAATGGAGAAAGCAGAAGACAACTGATAACATGAGGCTCTACAAATAACAATGGATGACTAGACTGAAGAAAGAAACATATGTGTGATGGATCAGGTTCAAAACTTATTGAGAATATGTGGAACAAATAGTTCATCACACATTGACATAAAAAACCATACTCAAAATAACATTCCAAACATGGAATCATGAATATTAAATCATAGCATGAGCATTCACAATAAAAACATTATAATGAAGGATTTCATGATTGCAATCAGTTTAAATAAAACTATGAAATATCCAGATTAAAATACAGTTGAAAACTAAGTCATAACATATGGACCTCATATTCAGATTGCAACCGTCCAAAGAACATTAATAGAGCATGTCTCAGACCTTCAAAATTTGACTCTCGATCTTCATACAACTCTCACAGCCTCTCGGCTGGAAACCCCCTTTTACATTCAATACTAAAGACTAAATAGAAAATACAATCCTGCATTTGTTACAAATTTTGAGGGATCAAATCTTATCTATAACTTAAAATGTAAATCAATATCGAATAAATGAAAGAAATATGGGAATGATGAGGCTTCTTGACACCTCGACTGCCATCTACTATTTCCAAGTGTAGTGTTCTCAAACTGACTCTGTCTTGATGTGCTAGAAATGACTCGATTAGCTGTTGTTATTTTTCCTTCAATCTTGAACCAATTTGGCTACTGGAAGATTTGATAGAAAATTAATTTTGTGTCATCAAATCTGGAAATGATTGATTTATTTGACCAAAAATATCAATTTGGAATGTTCTATGCCACCTTCAGAACTAGAATTAATGTTTATTTGTTGCAAAACAATCTGGGATCTAGAATTGGATTTGAATATAGAGTAGATATTTAGAGATAAGGCTTCAAGCCTCCAACATTTTCAACATAAACTTGCCTTCAAAATCTTCTCATGTTGCCTTTAAAATGACAGATTGCTTTTCAGAAATAGAATTTATAGAAACTTTGACACATTGCAAGCTATGTCGATTCCAAGCCACTCATTCTTCAAATTTGAAATTTATGCATGCTCTGTCTGATACTCTGCCACAAAAACTTGGGGATTTGGCAATATATTACTGGAGGACGAAATTTCGATAGCACCACTTTTGTGCTTTTCAATCAATGCGCTTTCGGAAACTAAAAATTTTGATTTGTAAATTTCATTGCTAACACAATAATTAAAACTTTTTTTTTCTAGAGGTTGATTTATAACTAAATTTGCGACACTCAATTATTTAATTACAACACTTAATTAAATAATTAGTTATGACACTTAATTAATAACTTCCAGAGTGAGATATAAGGATTGTAATAGAAACAATCACATGATTGAGGCATGATAAACATCATGTTTAGTGTAAATAATTATTTCATCTACTTTTGATTGTTTAATAACATAGTTTATAATAACCAAGTATTGATGTCATCAATTGTTTGCAAATTAATCTATTTTTCGGTGTTGTCATGTATATTCTATTAGTGAGGCTATAAATTAAGGAAAACCACATATACAAAACATCTGTAAGCTGCAATCTACAGCCACACCGAAACCATAACAAATAGAGAACACTGTCTGCAACTACAGCCCTTAAAATCAGCTCCCGATGACTGTCCCTACAATCATCTCTCACTAATAAAAAATAAGATTGTATGGCTGCCACTCTCCAGCCATCGATTACCTTTACATCCAAAATACATCACTCATCATCAGATCCGAAACAAAGAACATATCTGTGAACAAAAATCTTACAATCAAATGACAGGTGATATCATCTTGGCACCAGAAGACTACCAGACCAAAACATACATATATTGCTCATCCAGAAATATTTCGATGAAACAAAAGGAGATCCTTACTGGAAACGCTGATCTGGATGCAATGGAACAGATCTCATGACTCGGAAATGAGCATAAATGGGTGAACCAGAACCTATGGTTACACCCATATCAATTCCATAGAGCCAAAATTAAAATTTATGACTAAGAGGAAGAAGAATGGAAAGAAGGTAAGGAGAGTAGAAACGTATTATATGCAATTCATCCTCCCTGCATATATATCCTAGAATTCAATACATGAACATGAAGACAACCAATTTAACCAACATTAAACATGTACCAAATAAAATAATGTAATGGAAATGAAACATAAGAGAAGTACTTATCTCAAATTAAGGACCACTGGCTGCAACATGACAACTTTCCTCCCAGTTGTAGACACAGTCAAGCCTTTCTTGTTTGAACAGGTCACCCCCGAGTTGATACCATGGATCCACGAGTAGAGGCACACTTAGTCTATCAACTCTTGGAACTACCTCTTCCGAGAACCACAATGCTTCCCACTACTACTTTCATGTTCGTCTCCACTGCCTATGGGATGTGACTCCTCTCACCAACCCATTTCCCGGATTCCTGTGCAAGAACCTGGACTAGTAGAGTGATATAATGGAATCAAAGGGAACAACTAGACTAGATCTAAGTCTCAACACACTCTCAATGCTAACAACATTCCCAACATGGTGAGATAACACAAGAAAAGTGATCTAAAGCTCAAGATTAACTTCAACAAGGAGAGAGCACATGTATAATTGGCTTAAGGAGGGAAATTTGAACCCAAGGTGGCCAAATAGAATGGTTTTGAGTGTGGTTGGGATTCATCATGGAGACTTAACTCAAATTAGTGGAGTGGTGGCCTAGTTAGAATATTCCCTTTCCCATATTAGCACCATGAGTAGGAGTTACCAAAAACCAAGGAGTGGAGCCATGAAGAGCGCAAAGAGACACACTAATGCATAAGGGGGTTGAAAAACATGAAGGAGGGAGAATTTGGTGAGAGAGGGAATCCAGTAGGTCATAAATATCATGTAAGCACAAAAATAGGGATGAATGGAGGAGTGGGGCGCACTTATGGAGGTGGAGGAACAAATCAAGGAGGTGGAAGCTAAATTCTAGCTTACAACTCCTACAATCTAGGGAGAGAGATCATAAGTGACAAAAACACATAAATAGCAGGGAATTTTTCCCAAGGAGGGTGCACTAGGCAAGAGGGGCCCACTAAAGTATGTATAAGGTGCAATAATAACTCTATTTTTCATAAAACTTGAAAATGGGTTATGTTGTACAATGTTTGGGTGACCAACACTATTAAAGTCACCAAGGCACAAAATGAACTAGGATGGACAACTACCATCCAACAACAAGCTATAAGGTGCTAGGTATGTCCCCCATTCCCCCTCACTCCGTGAGATCGATGGTATCCCATACTCTTTTAGTTGCCTTTGTTCAACCAATTTTTTATTTAATTAATGCAACGATCATTCAAAGATAGCAATAATGACATAACGATAACAACACCAACATTAACATTAATAATAATAATTCCAGAGTCCATAATCACATCATCAAACAAATGACCATAATTCCATAGTCACATTAACAAATAGAACATAAGTCCATAGTCAGATAAAACACCATAAGTATGGGGCTTAACAACCGGGGTATTACATATGGAAATCAAATGTGATGCCAATTATCATATCGACAAGGATCAACAATGCTTGTAACCCATGAATTCAAGTGAAGACCTAGAAATACAAGGTGTCCAAGCTTATCTGGGAATATTTCATTAAGTGACACAAACAATGGTGCATGCATCAATATGATGGTAGGATTATCTAGGGGTGAGCTATGATTCAATGTTGTGGAATGGTACACTACATCAAGAAATAAATGAGATCCAAAAGGAATACAAATTAGTTTAGTCTTTGTATGCCAAACGCAAGTATTGGAAGATGAAATCTAAATCATGTTCATGCTCACATCCATCCTCATATATTATGGAAAGTGAAATGTTCATTAAGCAACCAAAACTTTTCAGTAAAGATATTGATGGGTTGTGAAAATGTGACCCTTCTTTTGTAATTTTATAAAGAAAATTGCCCTTCATAAATGACAAGTGATTTAAAAATTTTGCATTTTTTTGTGTTGGAACATTATATCCATCTCAACCTTGGATTTGCATGCATGCATGCATTCCATACATAAGTCATGCATTCCATGCATTGGTAATTGAGTCTCCTAGCACCTAGTCCTTGTTTTTGAACCTCGGTGCTTAATATTGGTCATCATTAGCCTCCTTATCCACTCAAAGAACCTTATCCACATCACTTGAGTGTTAATGCACCCTCATGCATGATTTTAGGAGTCAATACTATCAGTTCCATGAATTAAGGTGCCTTGTTCCCTTGATTTCCTTGTTAACTGATTGCTCTATCTAGTTTCATTGATACTGAGTGTAGGAGCACCCTTTTTGACCACTACAAGTCATATAATGTGCATCCTTGGGTTCTCCTTCCCTAATTCAACTCCTAGTAGCTCAATCATGTGCCAACCACCTTCAATTAATTGGCCATTCACCTTTAGTTTCCACTAGTACTTGTCGGGAGATGGATCCAATGCAAGCTAAGCATGTCTCTTTAGTGGAATTCAAATGCCATCATAGGCTCACAAATTCTCTTGCATGTAATCTTATTTAATATCCCACATCTCTTGGATGAATAACATGAAAATATTTTACACTCAAAACTATCTTTTCTTTGTGCTATTCTTCTCAATTTCTTTGTAGATCTGTGTTAAACATTGTGAGGGTTGTTTAACTGCTGGAGATCCATATGTGTGAGATAATTTCACATGGTATCAGAGTGGACCAGCTATACAGTTTCTCTCAAATACTTCCATTGATGCGCTAGAAACAACGGAGTTTCCACATAATTCCTTGGGGCCATTGCATTGAAGCCATTGGAGAAATCCTTTGGAGTCTACCTAGGTGTGACGGACTCCCAAATGTGTTCAGTGTCGAAGTAGAGATTGAGTGAGATGATATTAGACTTTCTTCCAAGAGTGTTTTATTGCAAGTTACAGGTCCCAGGGTCATCATAAGCGCAATTTTTGAACAATGGATCATTCTAAACACATTCTCCTTACTCCTTACAATTTCTTTGATTGGAAAGCGGAGATGGTGATTCTTCTAAGAAGCAAAGGTCTTTACAGAGTCGATGAGAATGAGCCAACATCAGCAGTTGAGAAGGCCAAATGGTTCAATATGATGGATGAAGCATATGGTCTGCTACCCCTCAGTACTTGTAGAGATCTTCTTTTTCACCTCGATGGTTTGACCACTCCAAATCAACTTTGGAGAAAATTTGAAACTCTATTTTAGAAAGACATATGAGATGAGAGGCCATCAGTTGGAAAATGAGCTGCTTACTTTGATCCCTAGCAGTTTCGACTCACTACAAGACTTCTTCAACAAATTCAAATCATTGGTGCTTTAGCTCAAGCAATGTGGGATTGAAAAGAAAGAGGAACAATTGATTATGTCCATACTTTCAAAGTTGAGCTCAAACTACTTAGTCTTCGTGTCTACTTTTCATGCAACCAAGTTGGCAGTGAAAATTGGAAGATGCCTTCCTTGGCAAATTTAATGGAGCAAGAAAAATTGGTTCAAATGGGTACCATCAAGACATCAAAGGACCAAGCGCTTGATGTAAGTGATTCCAAGAAAACCAAAGGGAAGAAGCATTCCAATTCAATTGATGAATTTTAATCAACTGTGACCGTGCAGCTATAGATCAATGGTAATCAATGAATTTTATTGCACTGAGAAGAGTGTTATGTCAAAATTCAAAGTAATTTAAAAAATCATATTCGTTCATAAAGTAGCCTTTCTAACGTAGGTAGCCTTTTTGAATGAAGGTTCTTTAGCAACTGTGACCGTGCACATGTAGATTGATGGTAATCAATGAATCTTATTGGACTGAGAGATGGAAAACCTCAAGGCACCCATATTTGGGGAATTTAAATACTGTTCTTTATCATTTTAAAAACTTCTTCAAAAAAATCATGAGGAATGGTTGAAATTGTAGCGAGGAATAGTTGAAATTGTCGCACATTTAGACTACGCGTTCGTTCATGATTTGTTCACTCTTTCTCTTTGGGGAAGTGTAGTTAACAAAGTAGAAAGGTGACATGATTTCTATTCAAATGGGTTTCAAGAAGCAGAGGTTATGGAACAAAAACTATATGGAAACATTAATGATAACATTAATCATATTTACTATTTTGAAGGATTTATGATCTCATACGTTGGGTAAAACGATTGAGCCAGATCCAGAATGGAACTTAGCTCAGAGGGAAAGGGGTTGGAATTGTGTTCAATTGTTGTGCTAAGCTGCAAGTCCCAAATATTTGGTTCGTTTTCATTCCCAATTGTTCTCCCTCCCTTTTCCCATTTTCTGACCCTAATATTATGTAATATAATTAAGTCGCTTCGCTCCACAGTTTGAAGCTCCTATCCATGAGGGTAGAAGGGTCCTAAGTCGTGGATTTATGGGTCATGTTTCATTTCTAGCGTATGTTGTAATCACTACACTGGCTCTCAGTCGGTTCCCCCTAATAGAGCATGAGTAGTTACACTCATGGTTGTCTTCCTTTCTCATTAGTTTGTCCATGAAGTTGATAAGCAGGTTGTATGTCCGACACATTCATCCTTCATCAAAGAGGAACAATTGATTATATCCATACTTTCAAAGTTGGGCCCAGACTACTTAGTCTTTGTGTCTACTTTTCATGCAACCAAGTTGGCAGTGAAAAATTGGAAGATGCCTTTCTTGGCAGATTTCATGGAGGCCCTCACCCAAGATCAAGAAAAATTGGTTCAAATGGGTACCATCAAGACATCAAAGGACCAATCACTTACTACAAGTGATTCCAAGAAATCCAAAGGGGAGAATCATTTCAAAAATAAGAAGTTGTCAGATGATGAGGGTTCCAATTCAATTGATAGAGGTTCCAATTCCAAGAAGAAGAACAAGAAAGGGAGATCCAGGTGCTCTTATTACAAAAAAGGTTTCCATCCTGAAAAATATTGTATGAAGAAGAAATTGGACATCATGACTCAATTGCTCGAAAAGCATAACATTGATTTTCCTGATCTCACAAGAAACAAAGAACCAAAAAAGCTTGTTGCTCACCAAGAACATTGTCTCGGTGCTACTCATGAAGGTAATAATTTTTATGCTTTGAGTGCTCGAGTCAAACCAAATTTTTATGCTTATTATATTTCTGATTTAGGTGCAAGTTCTGATATATCAAAATAAGAAATATCTATCACTTCCTTGGAAGAATCCCCTTCAGTCCACCACAACCACCTCTCAATCCTTGTGCTTTTTCACATGTTTTTGACTTGCCCTTCATAAACTCTTTCCAAGCCCATTCAAATCATTCCTATTAGATATATGATTATGATTCAGAAGTTTATAAGCAGCTTGTATGTCCCACACATGCATCCTTTCCACCATTAGATTCTGAAATGACTCTTCAACCCCCGAGTGCGCTAGTTTACAAACCCATAGTTTCCGAAACTATGTCACTTATTTCAGTTGCATTCCAATATTTCATATATTTCTATGGTTGGGATGCCATCACATTGGCTCTGTTTGGACTGATATTCCACATATTTGGATCTGATCTCATATCTTTTGGTTCTAAGTTCAAGGTTACACAGTCTAAAGACCCCGCAGGTTCACTCAATAATTAATATAATTTTGCTGCACCTAGTTTTCTTTCCGAGATCCTATTTGATCATGGAGACACTTCACCATTGATGTTTGGTTCTCCATATGATTCATATTTTGTTGATACAGAGTTGCATAAACTCCATTTTGAAATTACGAAGGTGATCAATCAGTTCGGAAAGGCATTGTATGGCTACATTGTCCATTCTGCAGCCGCACAATTTCCTAATCATGTTGAGTTCATTGATGTTTTTTGGTTAGGAGATGATAGCAAAAATATCTTTTCCATATTTTATTATGTTATCAAATATTATTATGTATGTGTTCACACCAAGAAGCATTCATTTGATGCTCCTCCATCAGCAGAACCTGAGTTCAAAGGGGCCTCTACACTTGTTTTTGTCTACACTACATTGAAAAGATTTTGCACGATCAAGGAATATACAACATATTCATCAAGTCTCTCACCAAGAAGAAGTGTATTCAACTCATTCAAGTGAAGAAGAGGACATTGTGAAGACTTTTCTCTGTTCCATGTCCTTTTTGAGGGAGGTTTTGTTTCCACTGGGTTTTCCTTCTTTCCTTGGTTAATTGGACAATTTTTAAATTTTGTAAAGAGTGACATCAGCCTTTGTTGATGGGCCCTAATTTGCTTTATTTTATTTATAAGTTAGGATTAAAGGGGGGGGGGGGGGGTGTTGGAAGATTAAATCCATCTCAACCTCGATTTTGCATGCATGCATGCATTCCATGCTGTGATAATTCAACATGAAAGGTCACACAATTGGAGCAAATCTCACTAATTTCACTCAAGAATAGCAAAGAAGAAAGAAGAATAGATGAATCAATAATCACTCATGAACAAAAAAAATGGAGAATAACAGTATAATCATACATCAGCTATGAGATGGCACTATGAAAAGTGAATACAATACAAATATTGTCAAGTGAATTCAAATTGAGCTAAGGTCATTCGAATGATCCTCAGTGTGTATCTTGGATAGAATTGGAGACATCATCCAATCAGTGACAGTAGTCACAAATAGTCAAAAGTTAGTCAAATGAGTCTAACGGAGTCTAACTGAGCCATGTGAGCATAAATAAGGGGATGGATACTCCAAGGAGGGCGCATGAGGTTGTCAGAAGGTTAAGTGGCACTCCAAAATAAACAACTGAGAGCTACAGGAAGTTAAACTGAGCAATAAATGCAAGAACTGGTCAATCAATGCTCTTACTGACTATTAAACTCTTGGTAGGTGAGATAAGGTGCATATGTCATCTAGGTGAGGAAAACAAGGTGCATCAAGTAGCTAGGAGGGCTACTGAGGGCTGAAGACAATCTCTAGGGGGTTGAAAATAGGCTCCAGGTGATGGGTAGACCACCATACTGATGACTAGATGCATGCATGATGACTGGATGCATGCATGATGACTGGATGCATGCATGCAAATATAAAAAATGATGGTGAGAATATTCCAACACCCCCCCTCAAGCTATACTATGAGGAATCAACAAAAGAAATAATGGTAGGGCCTTAGTGACTAAGACCAAAGGTCACCCCGTACAACAATACAAACAATAAAGGGAGGAAAGAGGGAAAACCCAGTGGGAAGAAATCCCTCCCTCAAAATAGACTGAAGGATGCTAATGTAGCATGGCATCACTCACCCCAGAAAGAGGCAAGTGACCCTCTTTACCGAAGAATGATCGATCGGCAAGAGATGGATCAATAATGTGAGAAGGATGAAACCTTCCATTCTAAAAATCAGATTTGGTTCTCCTTTGATCAAGTGGATCAACAACAAGATCACCGGTAGATCTAAGAGTAGTGGTTGCCCATCTCAGAAGAGGAGGATCATTAGGTGAAAGATCATCAGGTTCTTGTGGATATGGATCTCCCATTCGCTCATCTTTACTGTCAGGTGCTAGATCTTCAAATTCTTGTGGATCTGAATCTAGCATTCACTCTTCATCATCTTCACTCTCATACTCTGAATTTGAACTTCCATGTGATGAAGGTTCTCTCTCTTGGAGCTCATCAATCAATGGTGGTGTGGTAGGCAATCTCTCTTGCTCAACAAGATGAGCATCATGAAGAGGCCATTCCTCAAACTGTACACTCCTCTAAAGAAATGTAGACAGAGTAGAAGGATCAAGAAGCTTGTAGGCCTTTGCACTCAATGCATAACCCACTGGTACACACTCTCTGCTTTGTGGATCTAGGGATCTCCTTTTCTCATTTGGAATCCTTTCCCATATTGCTCTGGATCCAAACACTCTAAGATGGGACACATCAGGTTTGTAGCCCATCCATGCTTTGAAAGGAGTCATATTTTTCAGTCCTTTATGAGGGACTATGTTCTGAAGGTAAGCAATGGTTGATGGCTTCTTCCCAAAGACTAGGGTGCAACCCTTTCGACTTGAGCATGCAAGTTGCCATCTCCTTCAATGTTTTTTTCTTCCTTTCTGCAACACCATTCTGTTGTGGTGTATAGGGAATAGTATGCTACATCTCAATGCCTTCATCATCACAAAAAGATTGAAAATCACATTTGATATACTCACCCCCATTGTCAGTGTGAATGGCCTTGATCTTTCTATCTGAAAATTTTTCTACAGAAGACTTGAAAAACTTAAAGTATCCAAATACTTCTGATTTTAATTTGAGAAAGTATACCCATGTAAATCTTGAATAATCAACAATAAAAGTACGAATATACCTTGCCTTATTCAAAGATAGATCTGGAAATGTCCCTGCAACATCACTATGGATCATATCTAGGGGTTGAGAGGCTCTCATTGCCTTTCCTTTCTCAAACCTCTTTTCAGGATGTTTTCCCATCAAGCAAACCTTACAGTTGCCCTTGGAAAACTTGACTTTGGGAATTCCTTCAACCATCTCTTGTGTATGCATATCTTACAGGTACTTGTAGTTGATATGCCCAAATCGTTCATGCCATAGCCTACTCTATTCATTTGCATGAGTGTGAAGAGTAGTCTGCTTGGGGAGTGGAATAAAATGAGAGAACTCATATAGTTTCGAATTGTGATTTGCAACTCCTTTTGCAATGATATTTCCTAAAACCATGTCTTGTACAACCTCATTTGGAGAGAGGATCACCCTCTTGGGCTCTCCACTATGGGCAATTTGGTATATTGAAAGCATATTAGCAGTAAGTGTAGGCACATAGAGTACATAGGATAAGTATCCATGATCAAGTTTGATCCTTCCAATCCCCTCAGAGGAGACCTCAGAATCATTCCCCAACATGATGGAAGGGCCAACTATGAATTTGAATCCAGTGAAGAGATCTTTGGAGGAAGAAATATGTCTAGATGCTCTTGAATCTATGATGAAGGAGAACTCTCTTGATGCACTTTCCATGAGGGCACGGCATCTCTCCTTGTCCTCAGAACTAGAAGGTTCAGTATCTTTCTTCCTAGCACATGTAGGTACTAGGAGGTTATTCTTTTCAAGTAACTGAGCCATCATAACTATAGTCTTCTTCATATAAAAACTCTTAGGATGAAATCCTCTATTGCAATAGGTACATTTGGATTTCTCCTTTTGAGAATGCTTGGTCTTCTTGGAATTCGAAGCCCCTTCTGACTTATAGGGAGCCTCCTTTTGCTTATGCTCATTCGACTTCTTGTCAAATTTGTTTTGCTTGCCCTTTCCATTCTCTCTCCTTCACCTCAGTAGCTGCAAGTGTTGAATCCATCTTGGGTTTTATCATTCCCATTTGAATCAACTTCTCCTCCTCTTGTGTGAGAGACTGGATGAACTCACTAAGGCTTGGAAACTTCCATTTTGGGATGGATAGCTTAGCTGACTAAAAGGTGGAGACAAATACTGAGTAGTTAGGGCCCAATTTTGATAGTATGGCAAGGATGAGCTTCTTATCTTCCTTCCCTATTCCATATCTCTTCAATTGTGAAATCATATTTTTAAACTTGGTAAGAAACTCATTGATGGAGTCGAAGCTGCAAGGGCTCAGTGAGACTAGTTCATTTTCCTATTTGTGACCTTTCAAGTCATCTTTCTGTCCAAGAAGAGATTCGAGATTGTCCCAAACCTATTTTGGAGTTGCTAGATCTATGACATGAAAATTAAGGTCTTCATAAATGTTGAGGAGTTGCAGTCCTACTGCTTCATCAAGTTTATCCAAGTACTTGGATTTCTCTACTGCACCAGTGGGCTCAACTATAGTGCCATTCAAAACTCTAGAGAGGTTCTTAGACTTCATGAAGATGTCCATCTTGGCCTTCCATTCGAAATAATTGAATGAATTGAGTTTTAGATCCATAGGTAGTTGTTGAAGTCAAATTGATGATGAATTTGAATGATGGAATAAACCTGCAAAACAAATGATGTTGTTGATGGAGATTTGTTGTAAATCAAGAGAACACTGCCTTAGGATAATGAGCACATGTGACTGGATCCTTTACACCTGGCTAGACCTAACTGGATTGATCCAGTGAATTCAAGACAATTGCACCAGGAATTGCCATGGAAATCCAGAGGATTCTGGTGCTCAATGAATTGCTGCAATGGCTATAGATGCTACTGCTGCAATTTGAATAGTTGTCTCCAGCTTTGATACCATGTGATAATTCAACAGGAAAGATCACACAGCTGGAGAAAATATCACTAATCTCACTCAAGAATAACAGAGAAGAAAGAAGAATAGATGAATCAATAATCACTCATGAACATAGAAAATGGAGAATAGCAATATAATCATACATCAGTTGTGAGCTGGCATTGTGAAAAGTGAATACAATACAAATACGGTCAAGTGAATTTGAATTGAGCTAAGGTCATTCGAATTCTCCTTAGTGTGTAGCTTGGATGGCATTGGATACATCATCCAATCAGTGACAATAGTCACAAATAGTCAAAAGTCAGTCAAATGAGTCTAACTGAGTCTAACTGAGCCATGTGAGCACAAATCAGGGGATGGAGACTCCAAGGAGGGTGCATGAGGCTATCAGAAGTTCAAGTGGCACTCCAAAATAGACAATTGAGAGCTACAGGCAGTTAAATTGAGCAATAAATGCAAGAATTGGTCAATCAATGCTCTAACTAACTGTTAAACTCCTGGTAGGTGAGATAAGGCACATATGTCATCCAAGTGAGGAAAACAAGGTGCATCAGGTAGGTAGGAGGGCTACTGAGAGTTGGAGACAGGATCTAGGGGGCTAAAAATAGGCTCCAGGTGCTGGGGAGACCACCATACTGATGATTGGATGCATGCATGCATGCAAATATAAAAAATGATGGTGAGAATATTCCAACACATGCATTGGTAATTAAGTCTTCTAGCACCTAGTCCTTGGTTTTGAGCCCCTAGTGATTAATATTGTTCATCATCAGCCTCCTTATCCAATCAGAGCACCTTATTCACATAACGTGAGTGTTAATGTGCACTCATGCATGATTTTAGGAGTCAGTACTATCAGTTCCATGAATTAAGGCACCTTGTCCCCTTGATTGCCTTGTTAACTTATTATTCTACCTAGTTTCACGAAGACTGAGTGTAGGAGCGCCCTCTTTGACCACTACAAGTCATCTAATGCACCTCGTTGGGTTATACTTCCCTAATTTAACTCCTAGTGGCTTAATCATGCGCCAATCACCTTTAGTTAACTGGCCATTCACCTTTAGTTGCCACTAATGCTTGTCGGGAGATGGATCCAATGCAAACTAAGCCTATCACTTCAGTGGAATTTGAATGCCATCATAGGATCACGAATTATATTGCATGTAATCTTATTTAATATCCCACATCTCATGGATGCATAATATGAAAAGATTTTACACTCAGAACTCTATTTTCTTTATGCTATTCTTCTCAATTTCTCTGTAGATCTGTGTTAAACATTGTGAGGATTGTTTTACTGTTGGGCATCCATCTGTGTGAGAGAATTTCACATTTTGAAGGGACATTTTTTAATTACCCTTAGAGGAAGGGTTTGAACCCCTTGGAAGGGTTGGGAGGGGTTCAATTTGGATCACTAGGTTCTATAATACTATGAATTCAAGCTAGTGGTGTCAAGATGGAAAGATCACATTATAATATTAAGACATATGTGGGTGTCTGTCCAAAAGAAGTAAAGTGTCGTAAAGAATTGATACATTAACAATGCCTTAGAGAAGAAAATCATAAAGCACAATTATTTAATAGATTTGGAAAGTCCAATGGGTTTTCAGTGCACTCTATTATCTCCTGGGTATCTTGATTATGCAATTTCAACATCCTAAAACATCCTAGAATTATAATTTGAACCATTATGCAATTCCATCATCTTAAAACTGTAATTTAAACAATTTCAACTAGATTTTAACTAAAAAATCACCAAAAAATTAGTACAAATTAGAGATAATTTAACCTACACATATGTGAACATTTAGCTAAAAATAAAATATAGAAATTGGCTATAACTAGAGAAGTTGCCTCTTGTCCTCCTTTCAACCCTCTTATGTATGTTTTCATTGAAAGAAAATTTATTGCGATGAAGGGAGAGTTGATCCAACTCTAATCTAGCCCCAACGATGATAACCAACTCTACATGATAGATGTAGTAGACATTAGACAATATTTTAGCATTAATGTTATCCCTACTAGATAAAAGCATGCAAACACAACTATTTTTTTTTGTTTTCTAGATTTTCCCTTACTTGCAGGAGTAGCCTTTGGTCTAAGAAACCATGACCTAGGGGCATCTAAGCCATCAAAATCACCCGGGGATCAGACTTGACCTAGGCCACATCAACCCTCAACTAGTTGGGTTTTGAGTGTCTCCTCCCAACTAGATCACCCTTAAGGGTAATTGAACCCGGGTCGAATTGTTGAGGAAACCCACACCTTAACCAAATGAGCTAGCAGGAACTGACATGCAAACACGATTGTCATTAGACATTGGAGTTCATATAACCCATAAAATTTAGCACGAGTTTATATAACCCATGACATTTGGAATAGAAATAAATCAACCTACATGCATTTTGTAACTAAATATTTAATAATTATTCCATTTAATGGTATATTAGTGCCTTCAATAAGAAATTGTGATCTCTGATTCTATTCTTTCCTTGGCAATGTAGATGGTAGACGAAGTTGTGAAGGCATATGGATAGATTGATATTTTAACAAACACTCAAGTTGAACATTATCCATGCTCAAGCATTGAGGTTTGGAACTAGAAAAACTATAATGTGTATTTAGAACGAATGTCTTTTCAATATTATTTTTTGGTATGGTATGTATCTTATTATTTATCTTACTTGCCATTAAAACATTTTTCTAATTTTTTTTCCTATTTTTCTGATATTATACTTGTTGTGTAATCTATGTCTATATGTATTACATAGTAGAATGTTGATTCTATGTCAATTGAAGATGCTTTTATTTTGATTGAAACATATTCCATAGCTAGGTAGGGGATATTTAGAAATCTATTTCCTTCCTTGCAGTTGTGCTTGAAAGTAGTTGTGACAGTTTTGACATGGGTAGCCTTTTTGAATGAAGGTTCTTTAGCAACTGTGACCGTGCAGCTGTAGATCAATGTTAATCAATGAATTTTATTGCACTGAGAGGAGTGTTATGTCAAAAGTCAAAGTAATTTAAAAAATCATATCCGTTCATAAAGTAGCCTTTCTAACGTAGGTATCCTTTTTGAATGAAGGTTCTTTAGCAACTGTGACCGTGCATCTGTAGATTGATGGTAATCAATGAATCTCATTGGACTAAGAGAAGCGTTATGTCAAAAGTAAAAGTAATTTAAAAAATCATATTCGTTCATAAAATAAAAAATAAAAACCAAATGAAAAGTAATTAAAAAAATCCATGTATCTATCAAGCACCAAGAGGGATCAAATTTCTCGAGGTGTAATTTTTTTTGGATGTGTAAAAAATTTAAGATAAAAAAAATACACCACAAGAAATTAGATCCCTGTAGATGCTTGATAGATTTGGGGTTAAGAAGAATCTATGTTGGTTAGATAAAGAGAGGGTACGTTATTTCCATTGCAGCTATGACGAACTTACACTCACTCTGATAGCCAATCTAATTGAATGCATAACTGTGAAAAGGAGGGAAAAAAAGGGAGACAATAATCGATAGCGATAGGCAGCTAGAAGGATTATCATGCAACAACATTCATGGATGGTAATCATGGTTTTCATTGAAACATATTCCATATTTATTTTAGTTTCCTTCCATTTCATTGTGACATAACACATATGATTGAAGAAGTCTAAAAATGTGACGAGAATCTGACTATGTTTTTTTAAGAAATTATAATTTTATGTCTTTCAAAACCTCAAGGCATCCATATTTTGGGAATTTAAATACTGTTATTTAGAATTTTAAAAATTTCTTCAAAAAATCCATGAGGAATGGTTGAAATTGTAGCGAGGAATAGTTGAAATTGTCACACATTTAGACTACGCGTTCGTTCATGATTTGTGCACTCTTTCTCTTCGGGGAGGTGTAGTTAACAAAGTAGCAAGGTTACATGATTGCTATTCAAATGGGTTTCAAGAAGCAGAGGTTATGGAACAAAAACTATATGGAAACATTAACGATAACATTAATGATATTTACTATTTTGAAGGCTTTATGATCTCATACCGTTGGGTAAAACGATTGAGCCAAAGCCAGAGCCAAAATGGAACTTAGCTCAGAGGGAAAGGGGTTGGAATTGTGTTCAATTGTTGCGCAAAGCTGCAAGTCCCAAATATTTGGTCCTAATTGTTCTCCCTCCCTTTTCCCGTTTTCTGACCCTAATATTATGTAATATAGTTAAGTCGCTTTGCTCCACAGTTTGAAGCTCTTGTCCACGAGGGTAGAAGGGTCCCAAGTCATGGATTTGTGGGTCATGTTTCATTGGTAGCCTATGTTGTAATTAGTACATTGGCTCTCAGTCGGTTCCCCCTAATAGAGCGGGAGTAGTTACGCTCATGGTTGTCTTCCTTTCTCATTAGTTTGGCCATGAAAATAAGAAATATGGGGACTATGGGTTCTTAAAACCTTCAACAATCTATGTTAGATGGGCAAATTCTTTTTAGAGTAAAACATGCAAATTTGATTGTATTCCCCATAGCCACAAATAGTTCTCACCATTTGAATTTGGGAGGTAAGCGGGTTTGTTGGATTTTGGCCGGTGTCCATGAGTACATTAGGTTCAAGAGATACTTGGGCATTCCTAATTACCACCATAGAAAGAAATGTGCTTTGCTTTTGGGCCAAGGAAGAAGTAGTAATATAGGAAATCAAAATGTTAGGGCCTTCTCATTTTAGGGATCTCCTTCTCCGGTTCTACTGGTGTTTCTATTGCAGTTCAAACCTTAGTAGAGTAGTAACAATTTTTTTTTTACATTCTCTCACTATAAACTTTGATAAATAGATGTTGTATTTTTAGATTTATGTGAAAAGTGAAAAAAAACACAGCGAGATCAAATTTGAAGGGTTACTCTTAATTTCACGTTGAAGGATATGTATTCATCCAACCCTTCTGTAATGAAAAGTTGAAAAAATATTTATACTTTAATTGACAAGAGTAAACTAGGTATACACTTCAAGAAAAATATTCTAAATAAAATATTTATCTTCAAATTGTTTACAATGTTTATATTAAGCCTCGTTTTCTTAGGAGGAATTTCAAAGTGTTAAAAATGACAATATAATTTCAAACACAATGACATAATTAAACCATGCAAAAATGTGTGCTGGGAAGAGTTAGAGCATAATCCATACTGTGTAAGTTTGGTTATAACAAGAATTACACTAACTTTTGGATAAGTATCCTAGGAATCCCACACATCCATAAAAAATGTTGTTCCAATGATTAATGCTAAAAAGGATATTTATTTTTGACATTGGAATTAGGATGGGGTAGAGGGAAACAAAGTTATAGAGAATTCTCAAAATATTATACAAGTATTCACATTGATGTTAAAGTTGAGCTATAACAAAACATGAAAGAAGTGAAAGAGTGTGATAGAAAAAGATGTAGAGTCTGGATAATGGGAATGACTATTTTGGAGAACAAAGAAGCAAGGAATTGATGGTGTAGAAAATTTAATGAACAAAATCATAATTTTGAATGCTATAATCCATATTTTAGGATTGTTTAGTTGACCAGGCCAATTTTGTACAAGTTCATATCTAAACTTAATTAAGAATACATGTAAGTAAAAAAATTTACTAAATAGTTTTTTTTTTTTAAATCTATGCATTATCTTTATGATGAAGCTAGCCAAAATTGCACAAGATTCGTGGATTGTTGAGAGATATCTATATTTAATTATTAGTTATATGTTTCCCTTTAAGTATGTATTGTAATAATGAGGGTTCCGTTACTTACAAACTGAGTGTTTCAAAGGCCCAATAATGTGGTCAAATAATAAGCAAATATTAGATATCAACGTTGTAACCATATCATAAAGTTTAACACAAAAACACATATGTTACCAATTCAATAAAATGACTATAAATCAACATGTTAGATGCTTTTAAAGAGATGGAATATGAAAACATGAAAAAATAGAGATGTCCACATTTTCTTAGGTTCATTCAATGCTTATTGTTTGCTTTTCAAAATTGTCATTAGGCCATACATTTGCAATCAATCTTACAAATAAGTCGCCAATGGCATTGCCATTATAATTTTGACTAACTGTGTTAATATTTTACAAAGCCAAAAGGGGAGGAAAATATAACAAAGAGAATAATTTTGGTGATTGAAGGGTCTCAAAATATTAAGTATGGTGATGTCAGTTCTCATATCGACAAGGATCAACAATGCTCATAACCCATGAATTCAAGTGAATATTTAGAAAGACAAGGTGTCCAAGATTCTTTGCAAAGCTTTCATTAAGTGACACTAACAATGATGCATGCATGAATATAATGGTAGGATTATCTAGGGGTGAGTTATGTGATGGATTTAATGTAGTGGAATGGTACACTACATGAAGAAATAGATGAGAGCCAAAATGAATATAAATTATTTTATTCTTTCTGTGTAAAATGCAAGTATTGGAAGATGAACTCTAAATCATGTTCGCATTTCACATCCATCCTCAGATAATATAGAAGATACCATGTTCATTGAGAAACCAAAAATTTCTAGTGAAGATATTGGTTGTCGAAAATGTGACCCTTCTTTTGAAATTTTACAAATTTTATTATTCTTTATAAATGACAAGTGATTTCAAAAATTTGCATTTTTCTTGAAGGGTGATTTTTGAATTACCTTTTTTAAGAAGGGTTTGAACCCCTGGAAAGTGATAGGAAAAGTTCAATTTTGATCACAGGTACTGTCCCTACACCCTTGGGAAAAATTAAAATGTACCTTTCAATGTTTTATATCTCTGTGTTTATAACCAATGCATTTCATAAACTACAGTTAACTCGAAATCCAAACTTACATATGCTTGTGTAACGTGTACAAGAGAAATGATTTCAATGAAAACATAAAAGACATGGGTTTTACACTTGCTTCGGCCGAATTATGTTACTGCTTTTTCTAGAGATACAATTTTGTAATAGAAATTTCATTTCTCACATCAACTTTGCTCAATGAAGGTATGTTGATTCCAAGGTCAAGACCAGTGTAGAAGCCTATGTTCTCATCCATTACCACATGCTCGACCATGGCCATTCCCTCATCCACATTTGGGAAACTAATCAACTACTACTTTCATTTCTCACATCAACTTTGCTCAATGAAGGTATGTTGTTTCCAAGGTCAAGACTAGTGTAGAAGTCTATGTTCTCATCCATTACCACATGCTCACCCATGGCCATGCCCTCATCCACATTTGGGAAACTAATCAACTACTACTTTGGAGTATGGTGATGGTGCACTTTCTTAATAATCTTTAAAAATAAATATATGTTTGAAAAATATTTTAATAGATAAAGTTAAAAAATACTTTATATAAAATTTAATTATCTTACCATGTAGGGACATAGGGTGATGTATTCTCACTAGATTTAGATGTACTTTTACAAAATGGACTATTTTACAGTAAGAGAGAGTAGAAAGAGACTTGGTAATGAGTTACATGAAAAGATAAAAAGCATAACGGGACATAGGGTGATGTACTCACGTTAGATGCCGATGTACTTTTAGTGTACTATGTTTAAACATAGTATTCAGAATAAAAAACAAACTTGGTAATGAGTTGTACAAAGAGAAAAAATATATTTACAACAATGGTAAAACACCTTGTCAAAATATAAATATAAATATAAATATCGGTGTAATCATTATCTAAATTTTAGTGTAGACATAATTATTATATAAATTTTAATTTAGACATAATTATTATACAAATTTTAATTTAGACATAATCATCATAGTTATTAGTTCAATCGAGTTATTTCGAAAAGCTCAATTGAGGGTAAAGAAAACTTTCAGAGACTTTTCAATCGAGCTATTATCATTAGAAAAATAAAGAAAAGTCTGTGAAAAGACTATAGAAAGTAAAAAATAGCTCGATAAAGTCTGTGAGGGTTTTCTTTACCCTCAATTGAGCTTTTCGAAATAGCTCGTTTGAGCGCTTAGTTAAGCCCTCAATCAAGCTTTGAAAGCTCGAAAAGCTTGATCGAGGGCTTAACAAAAGCTTTATCGAACTCATTTTTTTTTATACATGTGCCCTCCGCTTGCCAAAAAGTGTTATCCATTTTCATGGGAGCACCCATTTAGAATGTTTTCAAAATTTGGATAATGGTTTCATAATTTTATTCTTTGTCTACGTTGCAACCATTCCTCTTCAAAAAAGAAAAACTATAGGAAAAGTGTTGTGTTTGTTGTCTCTTCATTTATGTCTTAACATATTAAAATATAAAAATTACCTTTCATTTTCCTTTTTTTCATTTTTTATAAAATTATATGTGGAGCATTCAAGTTTCAACTCATACCAAAATGTGTGGTGCAACCTGTGATTATACAAGGTGCACCACAACTAGTGTATTGTGTTGTAAAACATGGTGTACTATTGTCAATATGTTCCTATTTTAACAATGCATTAGTAAGCGACGATATTAAAATCTCATGTGTTTATTTGGTGCACTTTATAATATAAAAAACATCGTTAACGATGTTTCATATGATTACAAACACATTGGTAAAATGTACAAATATGTTGTACACATGCGTATGTGAGTTTTTTACAAGATAGATATGCATCGCATGTGGTTCATACTATCATTCGTTCACAATTTTACCCATGGGCTAGGTACATTGGTGTGCTTTCATATGCACAGAGGCATCGGTGATAGTGAGTTCATATATATTAATTGCACCGCTAATATACATAATTCAACAAAATTTTCAAACTAATCAATGCAGTTTGGAGTGTACAAACACTCTCTATGCAATGTTTCTATTTATGTGAGGTGCATCGATAAGCAGAGATATTAAACCTCATGTGCTTATTTGGTGCACTTTATAATATGCGAAGCATCATTAAAACATATAACTAATATTTGATTCTCTAACTTACACAAGCATCCTTAATGTTGCTTTCCTACTATTACAAGTGCACCAATAAATGTAGAACTATGTCATATAGGCATGGTCGTGAGCTATGTTTTATGAAGATATACACTACATGTGGTGCATACCATCATTATAAAAGCAATATTGACAATCTCATGTGTGGGGTTAGATATATTGGTGCGCTTTGAGATGTATGGAGGCATCGGTGATGGTGCCTCTATATGTATTAAGTGCATCATTAATATTAAATGAACTGGTAATCATATTGTGCATCATTTTGGCACATTGAGTATCATTTAGGTTACACTATATGATTTTTAGCAACGCTAACGGTACCTTTTTTTTCTTAAAGGAACAATATTAGTGTTAGATAATTATTTTTTAAAAATATAATTTTAATTTTTAATAAATAAAAATGGTAATTTAATAGAATTTTTTATGATATATGTGTGTGAATCAAAGACAACAATGATGATTTAGGAGCAACAGCAGTAGCAGGGAAACTTGTACAAATTTTTAGAGGAGTGGGGGCCTAAGAATGGCGAGGGATTTATACCCTTATTCTATTACAACACAAACTTGTCGCCTCTTGAAGAATGTTATCCTCCCGTTGACACAGCGACCGTCGGCAGGGGTTCACTACACACTATTGTCAACAAACCATCAAGCAAACTCCCTTATACACCAGCCCATAAAGGTTTTTCCCTTTCCAGCGACATTCGCAGAGCAAGTGAAGTCTCACCCGAGATGCATAAGGGGGCTGCAGGAACCAAGTTTCCGCAGTGGAGTTGAGGACATGCATCAAACATACATTGCATATGTAGAAACCAGAGATTATACCTTTTCGCACTATGCTAACAATTCATCATCCGCATATTCATCAATCGCATATATTAGACATTCGCATCAACATGATCTAATTACTCATTAGCATGAATAGTAGTTACCAAACTCACAAAGCATTAAACATCTCATAAACATTCACATTCATCATCTAACAGAACAAAGACAGAGATAGAACCATAATCGAACATCTTCATGCATTCATTAAAACCTGTGGAATGTCCTTCGCAGAAATAGTCAATACATCATGTTGCGGATACAAAACAGATCACTAACTGGATCAAAACTCAAAAGACCTATCGCTCTATTCATCACTGCATCTAGATCTCTATGTTTATATACCCTTAGGCTTACAATCATATTCCTAATTATACAAAACTAAGTGGTTACAAAATGGTCCACATGACCCTTATCCAACAAACTAACTACTTCCGCGCTTCCGCATTCTCTGCGAATGACCCTTTATTCTGCGGATTATCCCTTTCGCAGCTTGTAGGATTCCGCACTTCCGGCGGACTAATCCCGTGCCAACAAGCCCCCAACATAAACTTGTGGCTCGCCCTCGAGCCACCTAAACTGGACATTGCTGGTGCGTTCACCTGCTGTTTGAAGTCATCATATGCAGTCTTGATCTGGTCGACCGCTTCCTTCATCGATTCTCTAAGCTGTGCACATTTTCCCACCTGCTCCTCGGTTGGGTGTTCGCAACCTTTTTGTCGCACTTCCTCCAATTGCACCTTGAGCTGTTTCATTACCTCGACCACATGTGTTATGAGAAATTCGGCTTTCGTTTGGAGCTCGTCCAAGTGTGTGGCCCTTCGTTGTTGTCTTTCGCGAGCCTTTGTTACCTGCTGCTGCATGCTTTTCAACTCTTCTTCCTTTTTCATTCGTATCATTGTGGGCATCGCTTTGATCGATCCCTTAAAGGACTCTAAATGTGCTTCCGCTTAGCTGAGTTGTCCCTTCAGCGTGGTCAGTTGGTCATCCTCAACTACACTGCCCCAAAACTCTGTGATGCCTTCTTTGACTGTTTGTGCTGTCTGTTCCATCTCCTGGATCTCAGTCACTGCTTCCTCGATCGTTGTCTGCCAACTTTGAATCTGTTCCGGCAGTGTGTTGGGTATCACTCTAGCCTGGAGCTCTGCATTTTCCTTCCTTAGCTTAGTGAGAGCCACCCCTAATATAACAACTTTCGCTTATGGATCTACGTCTGGATCTAGCTTCTCCCTTTCGCATGCCTTCACAAGCGCTCTTTCTAATTTGGCCCGTGCCTCTATAGCCTTCTCTTTCTCGGCTAGTGCTGCGGATTGATCATCTTGGAGACGTTGTGCCTCTGTTTCTCTGGTGTGCAGTTGCTTCTTTTATCCGACCATCTTGTTGTGCATCGCAGCCTCCTGGTTGTGGATCTCTGCACTCGCTGCACCTTGGGTTCAGTGTAATGTTAACATTGGGAGTAAATTGAAATTTATCATAACCTGGATGACCTTCTGTACCTAGAAGTCCAAGGCCTCATCGCCTGTGTTCATGGCCTGGGATTCTATTTGGACTATCCATTTTTGGGTGCCGAATTCTACCTCAACTCTCGGTGTCGACAAATTTTGCCGAATATCTCCATGCGGTACACTTATATTAATTATTGTGTTCGCGATTGAGGATGGAGCTCGCCTATCTCTCAGAATTGTTCGGCTGAGTACATTGTAACCTAGCCACGAGTATTTTCCAACACTTCTGTAATGTTCTCCAGAAGTCTGTTGACCTACTGCGCAGTGAGCCCTTCCCATGTGCTTTTGCCAGCGCAGTCAATCCTTTTCTTTGTCCTCGGCTCGTCTTGCTGCACCTCCAGCTCTGAATCGGTCAGGGTGTTTGTTGTTGAGGCTCCGTCATGGCAGGAGTCCTCCAACTAATCTTTTGCAGGGTTATCTTGTCCTGCACCTTCCTTCCGACTGGCGGAAGCTATGTCTTCCTCGACCAAGTTTGGTCGAGCTGTTTCCTGTCCATTTGACATTTCCTTCTAGTCGGATGGGACCTTCCATTCTTCTAGCCATCTGCCAATGATGGCGTCCAACTCCTCCTCGGTGAGCTTGTACTGTGTCGGCAGCCATTGCTTCGCCGGATCTGCTTGGGCCTGAAGGAAAATTGTCTGCGCTTCGACCGATAATTTTGCGATCGATTGATACTTTGTTGCGGCTTGTTCTGGTATTCGTAGTATCATCTATGCATCCATCCGCATCCTTTCTAGCCACACATAAAATTGCATGATGTTGTCTTTCTGTTGCTCTTTATCTTTGGTTTCCCATAAGTTCTAGTACCACGCACCTTCGTGTACCTGGGCTTCTGCAATGTCCATACCTTGATAGTCGTCGGGTTCCCTCCATCCTACTTATGCAACCAACATGATGAGCCATGAGCATGTAAATGGATTTCCGTACTCTTGTGCATCATGCAAATAGTCGATCAACTCGTGTAGTAGGAATTTGGACCAATTCATCTGCTCTCCCGCGGCACACTGCTCCACGACGACGATGACCCCCGAATTACATTCCTTGGGCCTGTTCTTCCACGTCACCTTGACTTCTAGTATATTTTCACCGACCCTGACGGCCTGGTCATTGATTGTGCGGATTAGGTATCCCCTGGAATTTTTCTCCGCACCGTACTTTGTCGTCAACTGCTCCGCATGCTTCTTGTCATTGTCCTTTCCCTGGAAAAATTGGGAAGGGTCGGCCCCATCTTTAGGCAGCTCGGTGATTCTCGCGATTAAGTCGACTGTGATGGGGATCCTCTCATGCAGCCAGAGAGACCCTCCATGAAAACACGCAATTAGTTGTTTGACGCATGCATTAACCTGTGCCAACGACCCGAAGTGCGGTATGTGGGTGAGGCCTAACAGCCCTGAGCATTCCAATCCTAATGCCCATGCTATGGGCTCCTTGGTGGTTGGGCCTCCTTCTTGGGGGACATCGATGTAGCCCTCAGTGTATTCTTGGAATTTCGCAAGGTCATGGTCGGTATATTGCAGCTTCTGCAGAGTGGCCACAATGTTCCCGACTTGAGGAACGCCATGCGCTATCGACGACATCGCAATAGTATACCTTTCATTCTTGTTTACCTACAACACGGGTGCCCCTTTCTGGCATGGTGGAACATACTCTTGCAACGTTGGGCCATCGTGCCCTTCTTGCAGTACTTCGGCACTCGAAGTACCTGCAGCTTCATCGGTGAACCGTGGGTTTCTTTCTTCAACACGCGACCGGTGTCTGGGGGTCGATTCACGCTTCTCTTCTTCTTGAGTGGTATGCCAGACATAACTTCCGGTTTCTCCTGTACAACTGGTGTGGGATGTGGTCGTTCAGTGCTGGTACTCGAAACATACACTTCCATGCGGCTATGCAAAGACTTAATAGCTCAATGCGTTCGACTGCCCCTTTCTTCCTGCATTTATAGCATTGGGTGGCCGCATCTACCCGGTTTTGTACCATCATGACCAAATCCGATGGTGATCTGCCAAATCTGCTGCATGCAGTGGGTATTATTTGCTGGTTTTTTTGGTTTTGCTGTTGCCCGTTGGGGTTTAACTACTGCATTTATGACGGGGTTTGACCCATCCGCCCCGAGTCTCGTGATGCTGCGATGCCTCTGTCGACCAACGCCATGTCGACAGATACTTGTTGTGATTTGTGGTAGTCTCTGTGTGTATTTTTTTTAACCCTTCGCTTTATTTGATTAGCGGCATGGCCAGCTCCACTATGTCGCGGTGTCACAGTACGCTCTTATGTTCGCACTTCTTGTAGTTGTCGCTGATCCCTTTTGATTTGACTGTGCTGGTTTGGTGCCATGTACTTCCCGAACTCATCCATTATTGGTTCTATACTTCCTGCTTCCTGCATCCTTTCAATCTCGGTCTGCACCCTCTCCTTCTGCCTTGGATTCTAACTCTCTTCCTGTGATTCTTTGGTACACTTTTGTGTCTAACTCCACCTTAGATATGGTTTAGATTGCATTAATGGAAAATGATGATATCGTTGTGATCTAGTTGTTCATATTTTACAGCATTTCGTTCTAGAGTTCGACTTTTTCTACAAAACTTCTCGGGAACAATTTATTTATTTTTGGATCACAAAAAAAAAGAGTTGTATATATATACATATGCTGATGACGATTTGTATATATACACACTTATGGTGATTTTGAGGGTTGAGGTTTTGTTTGTTTCGGGTCTTAAAAGCCAAGCACAAATCTTAGCGGATTTAAAAGCTAAAGAGTTATCTTGACCCTACCATAGTGACTATCATTGCTATCTATGCTAGAATCCAGTTAATTACACAAATAGGTGTTTATATCTTAGAATTTGGGGGGGACTACCATCTAGGTTTGTACTGTACAGATTGATTTTATGGCCGTTGTTCAATATTCAAAACAAACAATTATATATATATATATAAGTGGTAGGTCATGTATAGATAATAGAGAGACAACCTATTTAAATAAAGAACGTAACAAGTAGCTGAGACATGGAGATCAATAGGTAATTACAATTAAACACAGGGAACAAGTAACAAATAACTTATTCATTGTACTTAACTTTTGAGCTATCGATTCACCGCCACGAGTTAAGTGGCTGTACTAATTCATGCCATTAATAACTCTTGAATGGAGCCCTCAGACCTGCCAAATAGTTATGACAGCCATCTCTAATAACTTGGTGTGCTTGTCGGAGTAGCTTGAACTGTGACTTGTGTAGGAGTTCCTTGTGTTGAAACATGTTACATAGTCCTGGGAGTAAATGGAGCTACGAAGTTCTGATTCATATGCGGAGTCTCAACCACATCTTTTGTGACCTCATCATGTTCAACATGTGACACGATTTTAACATTCTTCTCTACAGCTCCATCCCATGCTTCATTTTCTACAAACTGAACATCTCGACTGATAATAAATTTTCTTGCAATGGGATCATACAACTTGTATGCTTTTGTGTCTTCAGAATACCCAATAAAAATGCATTTCTGTCCTTTATTGTCTAATTTCCTTCTTAGCTTATCTGGAACATGTGTGTATGCTACACACCCAAAAAATTGTAAATGCGAAACACTATGTTTCATATCTGTCCATTCTTCCTGTGGAACTTTGTTCTTCATGATCTTCGTCAGACATCGATTCATGACGTATACAATAGTTTCCACTGCTTCAACCCAATATTCATTTGAAAGATGTATGGTTGCCAACATACTGCGCGCCATCTCCATAATGGTTATGTTCTTCCTCTCCGCGATAGCATTCTGTTGCGGTGCATACCGCGCAGTGAATTGCTTCTGTATGCCATGATTTTTGCAAAAATTTTAAAAATCATTTGAAACATACTCACCACCTCTGTCTGTTCTTAATATCTTGATGATGCAACCACTCTGCTTCTCCACAAGTGCCTTGAACTGCTGAAAACAGCCAAACGCATCAGATTTATGTTTTAGAAAATATACCCAGGTTTTTCTTGTGAAATCATCAATAAATGTGAGAAGATAAGTGCATCCTCCCATGGATGGTGTTTGCATCGGTCCACAAATATCAGAGTGCACAATTTCAAGTGGTGTGCAAGCTCTGTATGACTTTCTGACTTGAAAAGTCTCTCTATGTTGTTTTCCAAAAATACATCCTTCACAAATTCTCTCTGGCTTTTCAATCAATGGAAATCATTTCACCATGTCCGTCATGTGCAGTAGCTTCAACCCACCAAAATTCAGATGTCCAAATCTGAAGTGTAATAACCAGGATTCATCCTGTTTGAAATGTTACTTGCATTTATTTGTTGTCTTTTTCTTCCTTGTCGTAGTGAATGTCTGCTTCTTTACTTTTTGCTTTAAATGCAGCGCTAGAATTTTCATTATGTCTTTCATGAACAAATTGAGTTGTTTTTTCTTTTATGATTGGCCTTATCCTCAAAGGAAACAAGCGATTGCTTGTCATCTACACTTCCACTATTAAGTGATTGCTTGGATATATGTCCTTAATCAGACAATGCTTACCTGCCATATGAACTCTGTAACCTTTTTCCATCAGCTGTCCAATGCTCATCAAATTATGATTCAAACCTTGAACATAATAAACATTAGGAATAAATTTATGCTCCCCTTATTTGGTTAGAATATCAACAGTACCCTTACCCAAAAGAGTGACTTGAATATTATTTCCAAGTGTGACATCAGTTTGAACTAATCTATCTAGACTAGAAAATAGATTTAAATTACCAATCATATGATTGCTACAGCTTGAGTCTAAATACCATATGTCATTTGGACTTTCTTGGACAACATTGCATTCAAGTTGAGATGCACATGCTAAAAACAATGAGTTGTTCGAAGTGTTTTTGTTGCTTGACTGAGATTGACCTAGCTTTCCTTGGTCATACTGCTTCTTTATGCATTCATATGCGAAGTGTCCAAACCTCTTATAGTAATGACATTGAATTTTTTATTTATCATACCTCTGTCCACTTTGCTGACTGGGGATCTAATTCTGACCTCTACTAGTGACATGTGTAGGGCTGCTGCTGCGACCTCCTCTGAAAGAACATCATCCTCTGCCTCTAGAGTTTGATCTTCCTTTGCCTCTTCCACATCTTATGGATGATTGTGCTATGAATACACCTTCCAGTGATGTATCTGAATTGCTAATTCTATGTTCATGATTAACTAATGAGGCTTGCAACTTATCAATAGTAAATTGAGACAGATCTTTGTTTTCCTCCAAGGTCACAACAAAACATTAAAATTTCTTTGGAAGAAATATAAGAACTTTTTCAACAACTCTTTGGTCACCTAGATTTTCTCCATGAGACTTTATTTGATTAACCAGACCAATAACACAGGTATAGAATGATTCTAATGACTATGTATCTTTCATTGACAGAGATTCAAAATCTCTTCTAAGAATTTGTAGTTTGACAGTCTTTACCTTCTTCAAACCTTGATAGGAAGTTTCCAATGTGTCCCATGCTTCCTTAGCTAACGCCACTGCTGCTACTCTTGGGAGTATGGATTCGTGTGTCAGTTGATGTATGTGGAATATTGCCTTTCCATCTTTCTTCCTATGTTCCCTCAAGACATCCTTCTCAGCTTGTGTGAGATTATTGTATGCTGTCAGATCTACTGGTTCTACGTAGCCATTCTGGACTATTTCCCATACATATTGACCTCTAAACAAAGCTTTCATAGTTAGAGACCAATATTCATAATTTTTACCAGAAAATATTGGAGTTTGAAAATTACTCAAAGTGGAAGCCATTCTTGATCACTTTTCCCTTATAAATAGAATTTCTTCTTTCTGTAAACCAGGCTTTGATACTAGATCACGGGAAAAGCACACCACACAGTTAAAAAGATTGAATTGCGTAGTAGATGAATATTTTTCTTTTCTTCGCCTGGCTTTAGGACTTCGCTTCTCCTAGCATATGCTTTGCGAAGTAATCTTCTAATCGTTACTTCACAAATTAACTGCGCGGAAATTAACTGCGCATTTCAACTTTTTACTACGTAGTTGAACTTCACATAAATGCGTAGTTCTTTAACTTTGCAGACTTCTCAATTACTTTGCAAATCCTTTTTACTGCGTGTTACTCTTAACTTTGTCCGACTCTTAAACAAACTTTATATTGAAATATTTCTTGTTAGGACATAAGAACCAAAACATTTACTATGAAACTTATGAGCAGTTACTCCTTGATAAAATAGAACTTTCACCACAGTGAACTATTTGGAAATCTTGATTTCTTTTACACACAGTAAATGTAAACAACATTCATGCAAGTAAATCTCGAGAAGATGTGCAACATGCACTATTCAACATTCTTGAGAATGAATACATAAAACTATGAACTTATATATATTACCGTAGTAAACAGGACAACTTGCCTCAGTACATGAAACTGCGATTTTACTTTGATCTTTTACTTTCACAGAGCTTGGGCTCTTCATAAACTTTACGGGATGAGCTTCTATTCCTTTCACTCTTCTTACAAATCTCTCTCTAATTTTTCCATTATCTTCTTCCATATATAGGAATTTCTAACCACGGAATTAAGATCGCTTCACCTCGAAGCTACAGGGTTTCATTAAAGACTGTAATAAATTTCTACCTAAGAATTCTTGACATGCGAAATACAAACGTAGTTTATTAAATACTAACTTGACGTCAACCGGATTGGATGCAAACTTACTGACTGACTTCTGACATTGCAGACTGACTGAGTGTCTGACAGAGCCGTCGCAGACTAGATACACTATCAGCTCTTTAATTATGTTTTTCCAACACTCCCCCTTAATTATGAGCAGATGGGGATCATTAAACAAAAATAAAATTTTACAAAATGTTTCAGAGTTGAAACATGCTCTGTGCATGACAAAGTTCACTGTGCATAACTTGTCACTCCCAAACAAATTCGTAGATATTGAAATGGGTCCTTTTCCAATGGTTTGGTAAAGATGTCTGCTACCGGATCTCACGACTTGCAAAATTCTAAACAGATTTCTTTGTTATTCATCAATTCTTTGATAAAATGATACCTAGTGTCGATGTGCTTGGTTCGCTTGTGGTACACATGATTCTTTGACAGTGCGATGGCCGAATTGTTGTCACAGTAAATGACTGTGGGTTCTTGTTGGTTCTGCGACAGATCACTTAACATTCTCCGCATCCAAATGACTTGACATGCAGCGCTTGTAGCTGCGACATACTCTACTTCTGCTGAAGAAAGAGTTACTGTGGGTTGCTTCTTTGAATCCCATGATACAACACTTGTTCCTACATGAAATGTATTCCCAGATGTGCTTTTTCTTTCATCCATGATGCCTCCATTATCACTATCAGTGTATCCAATGAGTTTGAAATTTTCTGAGGTTGAATACAAAATACCAACGTCTTTTGTTCCACTTACATACCTCATAATTCTTTTACCTGCTTGCTTATGAGATTCTTTTGGTGACTGCATGAATCTTAAGATTAAGCTGACTCCATACATGATGTCCGGCCTTGTTGATGTAAGATACATAAGGCTGCCAACAAGCCTTTTAAACAGCGTAGGATCTGCATTGGTTCCATCATCATCCTTGCTCAATTTCAAACCTGTTATCACTGGTGTTGGGGCTATCTTGCAATTTCACATCTTAAATCTGTTCAAGACATTACTTGCACACTTTGACTAAGATATAAATATCCCATTTTCACTCTACTGGACTTCAATTCCCAAAAAATACTTCATAATCCCCAAATTAGTCATTTCAAATTCACTTTCAATGACTGATCTAAATTCTTCTATGCCAAAATCACCAGTAAATATTAAATCATCTACATACAGGCAGACAATTAGCTTATTATCTTGCTTGTTGATTTTTGTGTACAGCGTTGGCTCACATTCACTTCTGTGAAATACATTCTAAATGAAGTAAGAGTCAATGCAACTGTACCAAGCTCTAGGAGCTTGCTTTAAATCATAGAGAGCCTTTTTCAATTTGTATACTCTATGTCCTTGTCCTGGGACTTCATAGCCTTCTAGCTGCTCCACATATACTTCTTCGTCCAAATAACCATTTAAACCTGTAGACTTAACATCCATTTGATAAACAGGCCATTTCTTTTGTGTTGCGATGGCCAAAACTGTTATGATAGTGTCCATTCGAGCTACAAGTGCAAAAGTTTCATTGAAGTCTATGCTAGGCTGCTATGTGAATCCTCTTGCTACCAATCTTGCCTTGTTCTTCTGCACATTTCCATCAACATCTTGCTTGGTATTATAAATCCATTTCATGCTTATCACATCCTTGTTCTTAGGAACATCGACTAATTCCCATGTTTGATTCTTCTCAATGCATTCTATTTCTTCATCCATGGCTTGTGCCCAAACTTTATCTTCAACAGCTTCTTCAAATGTTAGAGGATAATTAACTTGAGAAAATAATGCAAAAAACTGAGAATGAATTAGGTGTACCAGTCTCATATATCTCACGCAAAGTTCTTGTCTTTGTTGGAGTTCCTGGTGTCGAACTGTGCGGACTGCCTGATGGAGTTTGTTGCGCACTTGGTGTGCTTGTCGGAGTAGCTTTAACTATGACTTGTGTCGGAGTTCCTTGTGCTAAAACATATTGTGCAGTCCTGGGAGTAGACGGCGCTACGAAGTTGTGATTCACATGCGGAGTCTCAATCACATCTTCTGCGATGTGATCATGTTCAACATGTGACACGATTTTAACATTCTTCTCTACAGTTCCATCCCATGCTTCATTTTCTACAGATTGAACACCTCGACTGCTAATAACTTTTCTTGCAATAGGATCATACAACTTGTGTGCTTTTGTGTCTTCAGAATACCCAATAAAAATTCATTTCTGTCCTTTATTTTCTAAATTCCTTCTTATCTTATATAGAACATGTGCGTATGCTACACAACCAAAAAATTTTAAATGCGAAACATTATGTTTCATACCTGTCCATGCTTCATGTGGAACTTTGTTCTTCATGCTCTTCGTCGGACATCAATTCATGATGTATACAGTAGTTTCCACTGCTTCATCCCAGTATTCATTTGGAAGATGCATGGCTTCCAACATACTGCACACCACCTCCATAATGGTTCTCTTCTTCCTCTCTGCAATACCATTCTGCTACGGTGTATACCGTGCAGTGAATTGCTTATGTATGCCATGATTTTTGCAAATATTTAAACAATCATTTGAAACATACTCACCACCTTTGTCTGTTCTTAATATCTTGATGTTGTAACCACTCTGCTTCTCCACAAGTGCCTTGAACTGCTGAAAACAACCAAACGCATCAGATTTATGTTTTAGAAAATATACCCAGGTTTTTCTTGTGAAATCATCAATAAATGTGAGAAGATAAGTGCATCCTCCCATGGACGGTGTTTGCATCGGTCCACAAATATCAGAGTGCACAATTTCAAGTGGTGTGCGATCTCTGTATGACTTTCCGACTTGAAAAGTCTCTCTATGCTGTTTTCGAAAATACAGCCTTCACAAATTCTCTCTGGCTTTTCAATCAATGGAAATCCTTTCACCATGTCCTTCATGTGCAGTAGCTTCATCCCACCAAAATTTAGATGTCCAAATCTGAAGTGCCATAACCAGGATTCATCCTTTATTTTTGTTTGAAATAAGCTTGCATTTCTTTGCTGTCTTTTTCTTCCTTGTCGCAGTGAATGTCTGCTTCTTTACTTTCTGCTTTAAATGGAGCTCCAGAATTTTCATTCTGTATTTCATGAACAACTTGAGTTGTTTTTTCTTTTAGAATTGGCCTTATCCTCAAAGGAAACAAGCTATTGCTTGTCATTTGCACTTCCGTTACTAAGCGATTGCTTGGATATATGTCCTTAATCAGACATTGCTTACCTATCATATGAACTCTGTAACCTTTTTCCATCAGCTGTCCAATGCTCATCAAATTATGCTTCAAACCTTGAACATAATAAACATCAGGCATAAATTTCGGTTCCCCCCGTTCAGTTAGAATATCAACAGTACCCTTACCCAAAATAGTGACTTGAATATTATTTCCAAGTGTGACATCAGTTTGAACTGACCTATCTAGACTAGAAAATAGATTTAAATTACCAGTCATATGATTGCTACAACCTGAATCTAAATACCATATGTCATTTGGACTTTCTTGGACAGCATTGCATTCAAGTAGAGATACACATGCTAAAAACAATGAGTTGTTCCAAGTGCTGTTGTGGCTTGACTGAGATTGACCTTGCTTTCCTTGGTCATACTGCTTCTTTCTGCATTGATATGCGAAATGTCCAAACCTCTTACAGCAATGACATTGTATTTTTTTTTTATCATACCTCTGTCCACTTGGCTGACTGGGGATCGGATTCTGACCTCTACTAGCGACATGTGCAGGGTTGTTGTTGCGACCTTCTCTGAAATAAATTCGTCCTCTACCTCTAGAGTTTGATCTTCCTCTGCCTCTTCCACGACTTATGGATGACTGTGTTGTGAATGCACCTTCTAGTGATGTATCTGAACTGTTGATTCTATGTTCATGATTGAATAATGAGGCTTGCAACTCATCAATAGTAAATTGAGACAGATCTTTGTTTTCCTCCAGGGTCACAACTAAAGATTCGAATTTCTTTGGAATAACTCTAAGAACTTTTTCAACAATCCTTTGGTCACCTAGATTTTCTCCATGAGACTTTATTTGATTAACCAGACCAATAACATGAGTATAAAATGATTCTACTGACTCTGTATCTTTCATTGACAGAGATTCAAAATCTCTTCTAAGAATTTGTAGTTTGGCAATGTTTACCTTGTTCAAACCTTGATAGGAAGTTTCCAGTGAGTCCCATGCTTCCTTAGCTGACGTCGTTGTTGCTACTCTTGGGAGTATGGATTCATGTGTCGCTTGATGTATGTGGAACAACGCCTTCCCATTTTCTTCTTCTGTTTCCTCAAGACATCCTTCTTAGCTTGTGTGAGATTGTTGTACGTTGTCAGATTTGCTAGTTCTACATAGCCAGTTTGCACTATTTCCCATACATATTGACCTCTAAAAAAAGATTTCATAGTTAGAGACCAATATTCATAATTTTTACCAGAAAATATTGAAGTTTTCAAATTACTCGAAGTGGAAGCCATTCTTAATGACTTTTCCCTTATAAATAGAATTTCTTCTTTCCGTAAACCAGGCTCTGTTACCAAATCAAGGGAAAAGCACACCACGCAGTTAAAAAGATTAAACTGCGCAGTAGATGAATATTTTTCTTTTCTTCGCTTGGCTTGGCTTTAGGACTTCGCTTCTCGTAGCATATGCTTTGTGAGGTAATCTTCTAACTTTTACTTCACAAATTAACTATGCGGTAATTAACTGCGCATTTCAACTTTTTACTGCGTAGTTGAACTTCACATAAATGCGCAGTTCTTTAGCTTTGCGAACTTGACTTTACAGACTTCTCAATTACTTCGTAAATCCTTTTTACTGCGCGTTACTCTTAACTTCATGTGACTCTTAAACAAACTTTATATTGAAATATTTCTTGTTAGGACATAAGAACCAAAACATTTACTATGAAACTTATGCGCAGCTACTCCTTGTTAAAATAGAACTTTCACCATGGTGAACTATTTGGAAATCTTGATTTCTTTTACACACAGTAAATGTAAACAACATTCATGCAAGTAAATCTAGAGAAGATGTGCGACATGCAATATTCAACATTCTTGAGAACCAATACATAAAACTATGAACTTATATATATTACCGTAGTAAACTGGGCAACTTGCCTCAATACATGAAACTGAGATTTTACTTTGATCTTTTACTTTCACAAAGCTTGGGCTCTTCATACACTTCACGGGATGAGCTTCTCCTCCTTTCACTCTTCTTACAAATCTCTCTCTGTTTTTTCAATTATCTTCTTCCATATATAGGAATTGCTAACCACCAAATTAAGATCACTTCACCTTGTAGCTACAGGGTTTCATTAAAGACTATAATAAATTTCTCCCTAAGAATTCTTGACATGCGAAATACAAATGCGGTTACATAAATACTAACTTGACGTCAACTGGATGGCTGCAAACTTACTGACCGACTGACTAACTTCTGACATTGTAGACTGACTGAGTGTCTGAAAGAGCTTGCGCAGACTAGATACGTTATTAGCTCTTTAATTACATTTTTCCAACACTCCCCCTTAATTATGAGTGGATGGGGATCATTAAACAAAAATAAAATTTTACAAAATGTTTCAGAGCTAAAACATGCTCTGTGCATGACAAAGTTCACTGTGCAAAACTTGTCACTCCCAAACAACTTCACAGATATTGAAATGGGTCCTTTGCCAATGGCTTGGTAAATATGTCTGCTACCTGATCTTCAGACCTGCAAAATTCTAAACATATTTCTTTTTTGTCTATCACTTCACTAATAAAATGATACCTAGTGTCAAGGTGCTTGGTTCTCTTGTGGTACGCATAATTCTTTGACAATGCGATATCTGAATTGTTGTCGCAATAAATGACTGTGGGTTCTTGTTGGTTCTGCAACATATCACTTAACATCCTCCTCATCCAAACAGCTTGACATGCAGTTCTTGTAGCTACAACCTACTATGCTTTTGCTGAAGAAAGAGTTACTATGGGTTGTTTCTTAAGCCCATCATACAACACCTTTTCCTACATGAAATGTATTCCTAGATGTTCTTTTTCTGTCATCCATGCTACCTCCATTATCGCTATCAGTGTATCCAATGAATTTGAAATTTCCTGAGGTTGAATATAAAATACCAAAGTCTTTTGTTCCACTTACATACCTCAGAATTATTTTACCTGCTTGCCAATGAGATTCTTTTGGTGATTGCATGAATCTTAAGATTAAGTTGATCCCATACATGATGTCTGGCTTTGTTGCTGTAAGAAACATAAGGTTGCCAACGAGCCTTTTAAATAGCTTCGGATCTACATTGGATCCATCATCATCCTTGCTCAATTTCAAACCTGTTATCACTGGTGTTGAGGCTGTCTTGCAATTTAACATCTTAAATATGTTCAAGACATTACTTGCATACTTCGACTGAGATATAAATATCTAATTTTCAATCTGTTGGACTTCAATGCCCAAAAAATACTTCATAAGCCCAAAATTAGTCATTTCAAATTCACTTTCTATGACTGATATAAATTCTTTTATGCCAAAATCACTAGTAAATATTAGCTTATTACCTTGCTTGTTGATTTTTGTGTACAGTGTTGGCTCACATTCACTTCCGTGAAATCCATTCTGAATGAGGTAAGAGTCAATGCGACTGTACCAATGCCTAGGAGCTTGCTTTAAACCATAGAGAGCCTGTTTCAATCTGTATAATCTATGTCCTTGTCCTAGGACTTCGTAGCCTTATGGCTGCTTCACATATACTTCTTCCTCCAAATAACCATCTAAAAATGCAGACATTACATCCATTTGATAAACAGGCCATCTCTTTTGTGCTGCGATGGCCAAAACTGTTCTGATAGTGTCCATTCGAGCTGCAGGTGCAAAAGTTTCATTGAAGTCTATGCCAGGATGCTATGTGAATCCTCTTGCTACCAATCTTGCCTTGTGCTTCTGCACATTTCCATCAGCATCTTGCTTGGTCTTATAAATCCATTTCATGCTTATCACATCCTTGTCCTTAGGAACATCGACTAATTCCCATGTTTGATTCTTCTCAATGCATCCTATTTCTTCATCCATGGCTTGTGCCCAAAATTGATCTTCAACAACTTCTTCAAATGTTAAATGATCATTAACTTGAGAAAATAATGCAAAACTTGAGAATGAATTAGGTGTACCAGTCTCATATATCTCACGCAAAGTTCTTCTCTTTGTTGGCGTTGCTAGTGTCGAACTGCCCGAACTTCCTGATGGAGTTTGCTATGCACTTGGTGTGCTTGTCGGAGTAGCTTGAACTGCGACTTGTGTCGGGGTTCCTTGTGTTGAAACATGCTGCGCAGTCCTGGGAGTAGACGGAGTTGCGAAGTTCTAATTCACATGCGGAGTCTCAACCACATCTTCTCCGATGTCATCATGTTCAACATGTGACAATATTTTAACATTCTTCTCTACAGTTCCATCCCATGCTCCATTTCTACAAACTGAACATCTCGACTGATAATAAATTTTCTTGCAACAGGATCATACAACTTGTATGCTTTTGTGTCTTCAGAATACCCAATAAAAATGCATTTCTATCTTTTATTGTCTAAATTCCTTCTTATCTTATCTGGAACATGTGCGTATGCTACACAACCAAATTTTTTTAAATGCGAAACACTATGTTTCATAACTGTACATGCTTCCCGTGGAACTTTGTTCATCACGCTCTTCATCGAACATGGATTCATGATGTATACAACAGTTTCCACTGCTTCAGCCCAGTATTCATTTGACAGATGCATGGTTGCCAACATACTACGCGCCATCTCCATAATGGTTCTGTTCTTCCTCTCCGCGATACCATTCTGCTGCGGTGTATACCACGTAGTGAATTGATTCTGTATGCCATGATTTTTGCAAAAAATTAAAAATCATTTGAAACATACTCACCACCTCTGTCTATTCTTAATATCTTGATGTTGTAACCACTCTGCTTGTCCACAAGTGCCTTGAACTACTGAAAACAACCAAACGCATCAGATTTATGCTTTAGAAAATATACCCAGGTTTTTCTTGTGAAATTATCAATAAATGTGAGAAGATAAGTGCATCCTCCCATGGACGGTGTTTGCATCAGTCCACAAATATCATAGTGCACAATTTCAAGTGGTGTGCGAGCTCTGTATGACTTTCCAACCGGAAAAGTCTCTCTATGCAATTTTCCAAAAATACAGCCTTCACAAATTCTCTCTGGCTTTTCAATCAATGGAAATCCTTTCACCATGTCCTTCATGTGCATTAGCTTCTTCCCACCAAAATTTAGATGTCCAAATCTAAAGTGCCGTAACCAGGATTCATCCTTTATTTCTGTTTGAAGTGCTGCTTGCATTTCTTTGCTGTCTTTTTCTTCCTTGTCGCAATGAATGTTTGCTTCTTTACTTTCTGCTTTAAATGCAGCTCTAGATTTTTCATTCTATCTTTCATGAAAAACTTGAGTTGTTTTTTCTTTTATGATTGGCCTTATCCTCAAAGGAAACAAACGATTTCTTGTCATCTGCACTTCCACTATTAAACGATTACTTGGATATATGTCCTTAATTAGACAATGCTTACCTGTCATATGAACTCTGTAACCTTTTTCCATCAACTGTCCAATGCTCATCAAATTATGCTTCAAACCTTGAACATAATAAACATCAGGCATACATTTCTGCTCCCCCTGTTTGGTTAGAATATCAACAATACCCTTACCCAAAACAGTGACTTGAATATTATTTCCAAGTGTGACATCAGTTTGAACTAATCTATCTAGACTAGAAAATAGATTTAAATTACCAATCATATGATTGCTACAGCCTGATTCTAAATACCATATGTCATTTGGACTTTCTTGGACAACATTGCATTCAAGTAGAGATGTACATGCTAGAAACAATGAGTTATTCGAAGTGTTGTTGTTGCTTGAATGAGATTGACCTTGCTTTCCTTGGTCATACTGCTTCTTTCTGCATTCATATGTGAAGTGTCCAAACCTCTTACAGTAATAACATTGAATTTTTTATTCATGATACCTCTGTCCACTTGGCTGACTGGGGATCTGATTCTGACCTCTACCAGCGACATGTGTAGGGTTGCTGCTGCGACCTCCTCTGAAAGAACTTCGTCCTCTGCCTCTAGATTTTGATCTTCCTATGCATCTTCCACGACTTATGGATGACTGTGTTGCGAATGCACCTTCTAGTGATGTATCTAAACTGCTGATTCTATGTTCATGATTGAGTAATGAGGCTTGCAACTCATCAATAGTAAATTGGGACAGATCTTTGTTTTCCTCCAGTGCCACAACTAAAGATTCAAATTTCTTTAGAATAACTCTAAGAACTTTTTCAACAACCCTTTGATCACCTAGATTTTCTCCATGAGACTTTATTTGATTAACTAGACCAATAATACGAGTATAGAATGATTCTACTGACTCGGTATCTTTCATTGATAGAGATTCAAAATCTCTTATAAGAATTTGTAGTTTAGCAGTCTTTACCTTGTTCAAACCTTGATAGGAAGTTTCCATTGTGTCCCATGCTTCCTTATATGATGTCGCTGTTGCTACTCTTGGGAGTATGGATTCATGTGTCGCTTGATGTATGTGGAACAACGCCTTTCCATCTTTCTTCCTCTGTTCCCCCAAGACATCCTTCTCAGCTTGTGTGAGATTAATGTATGTTGTCAGATCAACTGGTTCTACATAGCCATTCTGGACTATTTCCCATACATCTTGACCTCTAAACAAAGCTTTCATAGTTAGAGACCAATATTCATAATTTTTACCTGAAAATATTGGAGTTTGCAAATTACTCGAAGTGGAATCCATTCTTAATTACTTTTCCCTTATAAATATAATTTATTCTTTTCTTAAACCAAGCTCTGATACCAGATCAAGGGAAAAGCACACCGCGCAGTTAAAAAGATTGAAATGCACAGTAGATGAATATTTTTCTTTTCTTCGCTTGGCTTTAGGACTTCTCTTCTCCTAGCATATGCTTTGCAAAGTAATCTTCTCACTTTTACTTCACAAATTAACTTCGCGGAAATTAACTGCGCATTTCAACCTTTTATTGCGCAGTTGAACTTCACATAAATGCGCAGTTCTTTAACTTCGCGAACTTGACTTCGCAGATTTCTCAATTACTTCCTAAATCCTTTTTACTGTGTGTTACTCTTAAACAAACTTTATATTGAAATATTTCTTGTTAAGACATAAGAACCAAAACATTTACTATGAAACTTGTGTGTAGTTACTCCTTGTTAAAATAAAACTTTCACCACGATGAACTATTTGGAAATCTTGATTTCTTTTGCACACAGTAAATGTAAACAACATTCATGCATGTAAATATGTAGAAGATGTGCGACATGCAATATTCAACATTATTGAGAATGAATACATAAAACTATAAAGTTATATATATTACCGTAGTAAATTGGGCAACTTGCTTCAATACATGAAACTGAGATTTTACTTTGATCTTTTACTTTCATAGAGCTTGGGCTCTTCATACACTTCACGGGATGAGATTCTCCTCCTTTCACTCTTCTTACACATCTCTCTCTGATTTTTCAATTATCTTCTTCCATATATAGGAATTGCTTACCACTGACTTAAGATCGCTTCACCTCGAAGCTACAGGGTTTCATTAAAGAATGTAATAAATTTCTACCTAAGAATTCTTGACATGTTAAATACAAACGCGGTTACATAAATACTAATTTGATGTGAGCCGGATTGGATGCAAACCTACTGACTGACTGACTGACTTCTGACATTGCAGACTGATTGAGTGTTTGACATAGCCGACGCAAACTAGATACACTATCAGCTCTTTAATTACGTTTTTCCAATAGAGGACCCTATCCTCTCAGATTTATTTCATTATCCCTTAATCCTCAAGGAAAATGACCGAGTAAAGGGAAGCTTTTTGGGCTCATCAAGTATTTTTGTCTATAGTATCCTTAGGACTAGACACCAAACAAACAATGGGATTATTACTCACTAGCCCTAGTCATTACCACCTGTAGGTTATTTAAGTCGACATCTTTGGGAGGCTAATCCCTTCAAGTATGGACTGATGGGGACAATTCATCCCAATGGAAAGGAATTTTTACTATCAAGACCAAAGAATGTCTATCTTTTATCATAATACAAAAAAGGGAAAGCATTGAATCGAGATGCTAACACCTTCAAGGAATTTTGAAACTCGAGTATCTTTTGCTTTTAAAACTAATCGTGTAAGTACCAAGTTGGGAAGAAGGATTTATGTGTATGAATGAATCTGTGACATTGTCTTTAACAGGAAGACAGATGACAAAGGAATGAATCTCTACTTGCCTCGCACTCTCATCTTCAATTGACAACATTTCAACTTCTTGACTACCACGCCCTTAATCAATGCATCAATAACCCTATGACCAGTATCAAAATGGTTCAAGAAAACATGGCTTGACAACACCACATTTCTAGTTTGGTGAAACTCTATGTCAAGATGCTTCACAATAACATGAAACTTGGAATTATACACAAGCAATACTGCACTTTGATTGTTGTAGTAAATCATCGTTGATCAATCCTACTCGACGTAATGTCCACAAGCAATCTTGAGTGCCACACTACTTCCTTTGTGGCCTCAGACAAGGTCATATGCTCAACCTTTTTAGCCTACAGAGCAAATAATTGTTGACTTTTGTTACACAAATTGATTGTGCCTCATGGATTTTCAAGACATGACTTATCGATCACCTCCTACGACCAACATCTCCAACCCCATTAGTATCACTACCGAAAAAGGTAATGTAAACTTCTTATGTAGGTTTATCCTCGACTATGCTTCAATTCCTCATTCAGATACAGATTCAGTTCCAAATTCGAGACTTGGAAATAAAAGGTGCATATGCTCATAAGGAAAGAACCTCTGGGTAACGTTTGGATCATTCACAAGTCTATCCACACAGTAAGACCTGGGTGTTGTGATTTTTCAAGCTTTTTGGCTCTCCTTTCCCATTCTTATCTTTTAGCTTCCTCCTTCCCCAATATTCATGTAGATAATAGAGATGAAGCTCTAGTGCCAATTTTAGGTTGGTCTTTTCAGTCAGGACAATCTTCATAATATCATTGGCTCTATGAAATGAATTTATTTTCTTTTCTATAGAGGCACATGTTGCAACTATGAGCCTGTGATATTATCTAATTCTTCCCTTTTGAGGCTTTCTGGGATATGATAAAAAAAAATTATTTTGATATCGGTAATGTGGTTAGAGATAAAGAATATGTTATCATTCTTTTCCTTTGGTTATCCATATCGTTCGTTTTGAGTGTTACAAACAATAAGAGTTACTAAAGACTTTAGTGCAAATTGTGGTGTAGTTTTGGTCTTTTGGAAGCCCCTAGATGCACATGTGGGATTTTATCTTTATGAGGAGAACAAACCAACACCACTTAAATGAGGATGGCAAACTCATCATTATCAATGTGCACAGAGGTAAATCCAAGATCTCTCCGGTTAGTGAAAATCTAGCAAATAAGTTAATCAACACAAGGAAGAAATTTATATTGCTCATCTTGACATAGAAACACCAAAGGGGTGAGTTGGTAGAAGTAAGAGAATCTTTGAGGGATGCACAAAAGAGTACAAATGCTATCTAGATGATTTTTTGAAGGCTTACATAGAAGTGTTTGAAGAGCTTGGAAATGAACGCCACCTACGAGTGATTTCGAAGAGCTTGGAAATAAACGCCGCCTATGAGTGAAGAGGAGCACATTTTACAATTTTCATTTGATTCTTTGTTACCAAACACAACATTATATAGAAATTCCATACTCGAAGAAAATAAAGTGAAGAAGGAGAATTTTTTAGAGTAAGCACCGATAAGATTAAGTACTTCACCTTGTGGGTCACCTATTATCACAATAACAAAAAGGGATGGAAATTGAAAGATGTTTCAACTATATAACCCTTAACAACATCACCCACCATAATCAATACCCATTTCTCAAAATCAATGACTTTCTAAACTAGTTGCAACATGTTTTCCAAGATAGAGCCAAAATAGGCTTGAAGATCAAGATTTGAAGCCAAGAGCCAAAGATAGATGCAAGAGCTAATAGCCAAAATCTTAAGCCAAATCTAGAGCCATCAGATAAATCCAAGAGTTGATTTCTCAAGCTATTTAGTGGACAAGTCATAAATGAATCATGAACCCATTTGGGTTCAATCTTGGTTCTCTATAAAGCAATATAAATTAGAGTTATTAGTCATAGAAATCATTAATAATCATCATTGATCTCCCAAAAGTTATTAAGTTATGGTCTTTGGATTTTGGCCCATGCATACAATCTTAGTACCAAGTGGAATCCACATAACTCCCATAACTCAAACATGTGGAGGTAGTCAAGTATAGACTTTCAAGTTTATTTTTGAAAGTTATGATACTAAATAGATCAATCAAGACAACACATCCACACAAATATTGAGATATCAAAGAAGGGTATATTGAGAGACTATTGGAGTGGCTTTCCTCCCTTTAGGTTCAAGTGGGATCAATAACGATATAATAAGAAAATTGAAGAAGAATTAAAGACTTGTTGGAAAGGGAATGGGTCAACCTTGGTCCATGCACTATTGAAGCTCGAAAGTCTTATTGGAAGACTATAAAAGTAGTAAGCGCTCAAATAGTAGAAAAAAGGATAGATCAAATTGGTGAAAAAAAAAATTTCCTAAAAAAAATCTGAAATCAAATTTAGCATTGAAATTTGTGAAAATTGTAGCAACCTTTTCATGTCTAATAGCAATGAGGATTATTTCTCTCCAGAAGTAAGTTTCTGTTATTATTAAGAAGAGGTTTTTGAAAGTCATGAACATACTATCGTACAAAATCTCTAATTGAAGAAATAGATGTGTCATCTTCCAAAATAAAGTAATTGTGAATTTATATAAGTAAAAGTATAATTTTTTTTTAATGTTGAAATATGTATACACATTAACTTTTTGCATAAAATATACTCACTACAATATTGTATTGGTATTGAATAAAGGCACAATATTGTATTGGTATTGAATAAAGGCACAATATTGTATTGGTATTGAATAAAGCCACATCATATTTTGCCAATAATGCATGAGGTTTAGGTCACTTGGTTTGAGTCAGGTTGGAGTTTAGTCCCCATCAAATCATGGGTTCAAATCTCATAAGGAAAGGCCATGGGTTAAACATTGCTCATCCATGCACCAGTAATCTCCAATGATTTCAACGTTGCAAGACGAGTAAGCTCCACTTTTAGACAATTTCTAATGTTCAGCTTTTAAAGTTTTGCAAGACCAAAAAGCCCTTCAATTTTTTCCAAATAGGACAATCATTCAAATCAAGGTTTATGAGTGTATTTGGCCATGTTCCAAACTTCACTAGAGGTGCACAATCATGGATGTAAAGATATTAAGGTTTGGGCAAACACCTTTTTCAAATGCTACCTCCGATAACCTTGTTGATATAGGAATAAGACTTTGAGGCGAAGCATGCACTCAATTGAAGCAACCGGTTTACTCAACACTCTTTCCCCTCCAATTCTTTTGAAAGGCATTTGTCGAATCCGTTCAAGATTGTCTAGTGCCATGATACAAGGTGGTAAGTATTTAAACCCGTGGACTGAATCCTCAACGTTGTCAACTGAGTCAATTCTCTAATAGAATCGAGCAAACATTTGAATTTCTTGGAAGAAGAAGAGATCCCAAATTTCTTTAAGTTCGATAGGCAGCCAAGACAAGGCGGCAGCTTTTCCAGCCAAGGGCTTCCTAATTCCAGAACTTCCAAATCTCTTAGATGTCCAATGGCACTTGGTACCGTTGACATGCGACCTGACAAGGAAATACAGCTTTTCCAGCCAAGGGCTTCCTAATTCTTTCAAGTGTACTGACATTTCCAAGAGTGTCGCTCGAGATGGTGAGTCTTTCGCAACCCCATAGGTCTAGAACTTTAAGTTGTAATAAATTTCGAAAGGTATTTGGAAGCGCCCTCAATTTTAAGCAACAAAATAAGCGAATATATTGGAGGTTCTTTAACTTACCAAAGGACTTGGGCAGAGACTCCATTTCTGAACAATAGTTTAACTCCTAGTGTTTCAAGCACCCGAGGTCACAGAATTTTAATAAGGCGACAGTACTTTGAATGTCAGCCGTAAAAAGTTTGAAATACATACAGCCGATTGGTCGGAGAGGTTACGAAGAAGGTTCTCAGTTGTTCGCCAAAGACGATGTCCGCCTAGAGTTTCTGTCTCTGCCCAGATCTCTCAGGTGGTCGTGCATTTTTAGTAGATAGCTCTGGTCATTCTTCACCTCCACGTCCACGAGACACCTGTTCTGTAGGTTCCGAAGACCCTTCCTTCCTTCCCAGCCGGATCCATTCCAGAATATTATTGCGCGATCCCTCTCATGTCCATTAAAGAAACAGGCAATATCTAAGAATATATGCTTCTCCCCTAAATTAAGACCGTCATAGCTAATTTTAAGAACGTTTTTAACATCTTCCGGAAGTAGTTTAGAGGTTGTGTGCAATTGCTCTTTCCAACATTGCAAATCATCTTCTCCACAAAGAGAGGCGCCAATTACTTTAAGAGATAGAGGCAATCCTTTGCAGTAATTCAAAAATTCTTTAACGACTTGTTCAAATCCCACAACAGGATGAGGCTGGCAGAAGGCATGCAAACAAAAGAGCTCTTGGGAGTGCTGTGGATTGAGGAATTATAACTTGTAAATAGATGACCCTGCAATTCCCGAGCTCGTAAGAACATCCTTATTGCGCGATGTTACTAAAATTAAACTACCCGAACTGAGGGCATCCTTCACCGGTAAAAGCAATGCATCCAGCTGTTTAACATCATCCACATCATGTAGAATAATGACAGCGTGAACGTGACAAGATGAGACACGCCTTTTCAGCTCACCGATACCTTCATCAATGCTGTTTATTTGGACTTTGGATCCAGTCAAGTCTTCAAGAAGGATACTCTGCAGGGAATTTATAGATCTGTTAACTGCTTTTTCAACACCCGTTCCACGACATTATCAACCAGTTGGCTGTCGTCGCTACATCATATGCAAAATAAAATCATGAGTAAGAAACGCCGGCATGATGGTTTTATACATCAAGACGAATAGCTTGAAGAGTAATTAGTGATCCTTACCTGTTACACGCCATCGTCACGAAACCCTTGATATCTGCAACCTGAGACAGAGCACTCCTCCATTCCTTCATAGTATTGGCGTCGTATCTTGGCTTCTGTAGACGAGATTGAGAGTCAAATGCTTTTTTTCCTTCTAGAATGCTCAGATGTCGAGCATACAGTGCCATACACTCCCTTTCCACTGAGCTCCACCGAAGCACATCAGGTTTCACACCGTAGAATATCGGAAGTATAGTTTTATGCGACTCCAACATCAAGAGGAGTTCATTTAGGCACCAACTTGACTTTGCAACTCCTCATTTAGGCACCAACTTGACTTTGCATAATTGGTGGAGAAAATAGCTATATGAATGGAGGCTTATTGAGGAGGCCTTTTAAATGAGAAGGTATGTGGTCTCCCTCCTTGTCAAGGAAGACCCGTGGTTCATGAACAAATAGGAGTTTGTAGAGGGACAACGATGGTTAATAAACACATCGTAGTAGTTGGTGGTGTGGTTGCAGATGCAGCGATGGGGTTGGAAGAAGTCATTGGAATCACAAATAAAATGAAAGAAAAATAAAGATATGAAGATCAGGTGCAAGGTATTTTCTTTTAATATTTACGCCGTAGTTCAAACCAGGAAAGACCATGTTGGAAGAAGAAGTCATTGGAAACACAAATAAGATGAGCAAAAATAAAGATATGAAGATCAGGGTACAAGGTATTTTCTATTAATATTTACGCCTTAGTTCAAACCAGGAAAGACCATCCTCTCCACTGTAGCTGGATTCCTGGCTCATTGAGCCAATGGAGTCCTCACACGTGGTATATTGGTCAAGTGGATATGATATGCCACGCGAGTTTCTTTTACAGACGAGCTCGGAATCCCAGGTCAGTCACTTCGCGTTCCTCCGGATTCTTCTTCCCAGGCGCAACTTGCTTCACAAGCAACACTCCTGTTAGGGCCTTTCAATGTACCACGGTGATGGTTATGACAGTGGTGGAACTGTTTATTATTAATGTAATTGCAGTTAAATCAAAGCGAGGATCGGAGGGGCACCCTTGCAGATAGATACAGTGGAGATTAAACATTGCATAACCCTGGAAAGGAGCACATGGTTTGATTTAGAGATTTTCTTGAAGACATGGCGCCTGATCCAGAAGAAGACTTGACGGAGAAGAACCCCAGGCCTCTCGACGAGGACGACATTGCTCTGCCGAAGACCTATGTATGTATGCTTTCTTCTATGTTGCTCATACCTTTCTCCTACTTCGTTATTTCGGCCCAGAGATGAATATTTTTGGGTTTAATTTTTGTGCAGGGCTTGGGTTCGTATTCGACTGCTATCAAGAGAGCAGAGAAGGAGATCAAAGAAATAGCAAAGAAGGTTAACGATCTATGCGGTGAGTGCTGCTTGCAGACCTTTACACACCATTGGTTAAACATGCCGAGATTTCAAGCCTTTTTACATCCCTATTCGGTGTTCCGGACAAAATTTTGCAGGGTTCTGTTCATTAAAGAGATGAGCTGGGTCGAATGACAGGCACACAGAGCTTTAATAATACGAGAAACAAGAGTAATTTTTAAGGTTGTTGTATTGACAGGTATTAAAGAATCGGTTTAGCTGCTCCTAGTCAATGGGATCTTGTTTCCGACAAGCAAATGATGCAGGAGGAACAACCTCTGCAGGTATCTCCATAATAAAACCTATAGAGCGCTGAATTACATGTTTTGGCTGACACTTTTCTGGCTAGCAGAGGTCTGATATTGCTTAATATCTGCAATCTTAACATTTATACGTAAGTTCACTGGTTGTAAGTGCATGCAATCTATTATTCACTGCACACATACATTGTTTCTTTGTACAACTATGTGTGTGCAAGATATTTGAGTTTTTGCTGAGTGCTCTTTTCTTATTAAGAATCTTCTTATGTGAAACCATCACATCAATGAATGAAGATATGTGAAAATCTCTCATTTTCATATCTCCGTGAAATCATCATCTCAATGAAGATATATTGTTACAAATTCACACACATTGAACGTGCTAAATGGTTCTGTAACTCTGCAGGCTTCCAACCATATTTTCATTAAGAGATATAGTAGTCTTCTGCTAAAATGCCATGTCCATTGTTGCTACCTGTGTCTACTAACAAGAAAAACAAATTAAAGCAAAGCAATTTTTTTGAGAAAAATAAATTGAAGCGAAGATTGTTCTTGGACTCTCGACCAAGTATTCATAGTTCTTGAAAGTTCCTTAGGTCTTCTAGGCTATACCAAATATCCACAGTTCTTATCAGGCGTGAAGCAAAATGGCAGCATGGGGGTAGCCCATGCATGAAGCCCTAAGTGGCAGCGTAGGTGGGTTAAGTTTCCCAGGACTTGGCAACGATGAGGATTATCGAGCTGGGCGTAGGCACAGAGAGAACAGCGTATTATTTTTCGTAGCCTACTTATTATTCATCTCTAGCGTACTTATATATATACATATATATATATATATATATATATATAAATGCCGGGAAATGCCTTTGATTGATTCCGGGAAGAAAACGAAAATGGATCCACATATTGCAGAACACATGCATGCTGGCCGCAGGGACTGCTATAGCCCCTGTGAGTAGGCCCTACAAGTGATTGGTGGAAACGACCTCCTGGAATGATGGTGGAATGTCCACCTTTCGATCTGGGCTTTCTGACTTCTCTTCCAGGTCCATCCCTCGATCGGAAGCTTTCTTTAGCTTTTAGTAAGGTAAATATTTATTTAAATGTCCGGTTGGGGAAGAGACAGGGAAATTTGGACTTGCCCGCCCATATAAGTAAGTTGAGTGGCGCTGCCCGGCTACCCACCAATTGACCGGTGGTGTTATTTTATTGTTATTACTGCAGGTTCTTTCCAACATGCCCAGGAGGCTAGAGAGTGAAAGCTGCTCTAGAGATGTTGATTGTCCTCCTTTAGCAAGGGAAATGGCGTTGAAGGGCAATGAAAAAGGGGCATTTACGATTTTATCGGCTGCCTTGTTTCTTCAAGTGTGCGAAAGATAAAATACTTACTTTAACAAAACAAATTTGTTACTAATGCCATTAAAACTCAGACAAAATGACACTACAGACCTCCCTAAGTTTTTGAGACTGATGTTAGAATGTCGGAGATTCAATTTTGGATTACTATAATATGCCTTTATGTAGTCTACTTATGTAAGGATGACTTATGGTCTTCGCTGGAAAAAAAGGATGACTTATGGTCAGTCTTTTTATGGGTTGTATTGCTACAATATCAGTGATTTGGGGGTTAGTTTATAAATATGAGGCTTTTGGATAAGTCCTCTCTATTTGTCAAAGTGTTGTGTGCGCTTGTAGAGGGTGTTTTTTATTCCATGTTAGAATAATAAGTTTTTTATGTTTTATTGTATAATATGTTTATTACAAACAGTACTAGAGCGAACAATTCTCAGTTGAGCACCTTCAAGGAGTACATTGCACGATCGAAGCTATTACTTTTGCTAGGTACCTACAAATTGAGTGAGATTTGAAGTGTTAGAAAGAATACATCCTTTACGATCTCTGGTCAACATTTTGACTACAAGGGCATTAAAATATAGGATATACAGGTGGGAATGCCTAATAGCTACAGTTTCTTTGCAACTTCTGTAATAAGTAGAAGAGATTAGGACGGGTTATAAGGTTGAGTAAAGTATGAAGCTTGGTAGAGTTCCCATTAAAAGTTGATCAAGTTAGGTATGTAAGCATAAGGGATAACTTTTGAGTGAAGCCAAATTGTAAGCATATTATTTTCCGAGTAAGTAAATTATATTCAATGTTGTGTTAATAGTACTTGTCGGAACCAAGGCTAAAAATGGTCCAAGCAATTTGGTTTGCCTTAAATTGATGGGCATCTACACTAATTTCAATTAATATAATAGCCACGCAAGGCACGCTGGCTTAGAATCTCGTGTCACATAATATGGCAAAGTAAATGGAAGTGGCACTATTTAATTCTTTAGGAAAAGCAAATTTGCCTTTAATTTTCATTGTTTTGATAGTTTAGAATGTATGATATGCAAGAAACCATACTCAAATGCTTTGAATTTTATATATTTTATATTACATCATTTTCCAAAATTTGTTGTTCTTTCCCACATTATTAGTATCTATTTCATATCTATAGCAGGCGAGGCATTTGAAAAATATGCAGAATAGAAACCTTTGACAAATTTATAATTCGATACATTTTGTTGTATCTGATAAGTGATAATCTGTATTCCAATGCAACTGTTAAATGTGAATTTCCAGTATTAAATTTTCAAGTATCTTATTTTGCAGTCCTTATTTTCCATTCTTGTTCTTTTAGATTCAAGCTTCCTTCTAGATGGATGAAATTCAATGTACTCCTCCAACTCCACAAGATGAGATGCGAACAGGAATGAGCTATTTTCATGAAACAATTTGGAAGGGTGTCCCTAAGTTTTTGCGGCGTATTGATACTGCCCTGAAGTCAATTGGGATCAATGAAAGAGTGTCATATAATGCACCTCTTATACAGTTTTCTTCATGGATGGGTGGTGACCGAGATGGTTAGTATATATTTTGAAGACCATCATGATCTTAGGTGTAATCATCTGTGCTTGCTCTCTTAAGAAACCTTGGCTGGTACCTGTTTTGTCCAATTCTCGATGTGACAGTTGTTTAGGCTTATGCAGGATATGATAAAAATACAAGTGATGCCTGATGCTTTAAACTCTATTACAAGAAATCCTAGGGTAACTCCAGAAGTAACAAGAGATGTATGCTTACTTGTACGAATGATGGCAACAAATTTATATTATTCCCAGATAGAGGATCTTATGTTTGAGGTGTGGAATTATGCCCTCACATTTTGTTCATCATTTTTGTTTGCATATTAGCGTTTTACTTGTTTTGATTGACTATATATGCCCCTTTTTTCTTCTGGGTTAGGATACTTAGTTTTATGACTAATTCTAGCAGCTTACTATGATATTTATATCTTGCAATTGTCCATGCGGTGTTGTAGTGATGAGCTGAGAGAATGAGCACTACAACTCCACAGTGCATCAAAGAAAGAAAAAGTATCCAAGTTCCCGATTTTAGAGGGTAAAAGTTCCCAATAAGTTCCCAACCATCCGGAACGGTTCCCGCTGGATTTGGAAAGTTTCCTACAAGTTCCCTGGAATGTCAGAACTTCGGGAACGAGTTTCCTAAAATATGGGAGTGGTTCTCGTGCTACATAGATTAATATAGATTATTAATTGTTAAGTTTAAACTAGTTTGAATAGCAAGATCACTGAAAGAAACAAAATCACAAGATAGACAAAGATATTACCCTGGGAAACCCTCATGGGGTAGAAAACCCAGCAAAGCTTTCCTCAATAAGATGATCAACCAAAATACAAGATGTGCTCCAAAACTTGACCTCCTTCTTCTCTACCTCCTATGCAGACTTCTCAAACACAAGTGCGCCACTTTCTGAGCTGAGCAAGTGTGTCAAATGAGGAGCTCTCCTCCTCTACTTATATTGATTCCCGACTGACCAAAATCCCTAATGGGGTCGACCTCTCCTAGTGAAGTCTAATAACCCCTAAATAATAAACTCAGGACCGACCCCCACATGGTGGGTCTAATAACCCCGGTTACCACAATTCATCGGAGGAATAGACATCTCCGAATACATAATAGAATTACCTCAGAGGGATGAAACATCTCCGGAATAATAAAGTACAAATATAATATTCTTAGAAGTTACAATATTCAACACTCCCCCTTAACGAGAAGGATATTATAACAACATCTGCAGGAGCAAGGAGTCATCGACTACATCATACATGATACATCTGTAAATCATCGGAAGCTTCTTTAATACATCATCATCAGTAACTTAACCAGTTACTAGAACATCAACATCATTGTCGTCGTCATCGCATGATCATCAGCATCGTCATCACACGATCATTAGCATCGTCATCATACGATCATCAGCATCGTCATCACACGATCATCAGCATCGTCATCACATGATCATCAGCATCGTAGTAGCATACCCTACAATATACATGATTCATTTAAGACACCATAACATGTCTAGGGACGATACAGTCCACTCGTCAACTTAGACAAAATCTAAGGACCACTTTCTCGGAGACATATGTCTACGGATCAATTCAGGGACCGAAGTTCGGGGATGATACAATCCCCTCTCGTCCACTAGGGACCAATTCTCGGAGACATCTGTCTATGGGTCAATTCAGGGACCGAAGTTCGGGGATGATACAATCCCCATCATGTACATTTTGAACTAGTGGTTCCGGGATGATGCAATCCCCATCACGTACATTTTGAGCTAGTGGTTCTAGGATGATGCAATCCCCATCACGTACATTTTGAACTAGTGGTTCCAGGATGATGCAATCCCCATCACGTACATTTTGAACTAGTGGTTCCGGGATGATGCAATCCCCATTAGTCCACTAAGGACTTCATTCACAGATACCATACATCTACGGATCAATTCAAGGGACCGAAGTCTAGGGATGATACAATCCCCACCTGTCCACTAAGGACTTCATTCTCATATACCATACATCTACGAATCAATTCAAGGGACCGAAGTCCGGGGATGATACAATCCCCACCTGTCCACTAAGTACTTCATTCTCGGAGACCATACGTCTATGAATCATTTCAAGGGACCGAAGTCCGGGGATGATACAATCCCCACCTGTATCCTTATCAATATAGATATCGTTAGTACATCACTAGTACAAGTACATTCAAGTATCCTCATCAATACATCAACAAAACATGTATCCTCATCAATACATGTATCCTCATCAATAAAACATGTATCCTCATCAATACATCAATGAAACATGTATCCTCATCAATACATCAACAAAACATGTATCCTCATCAATACATCAATGAAACATGTATCCTCATCAATACATCAATAAATAATATAAGTATTCTAGGTATAAGAATCCTAAATCTAAGCATATATAAATATCTAGGTTTAATAAACAGGTATCCTCATCATCGACCTTGATGTCGATGAGGGCAATCTCATTATTAGTGACTGTATCACTCCCCCTTTCGAGAAGTGTTCCTTTGAACTATACCAAGCTTGTCTCGGAAATATTCAAATTTCACCCGAGACTGAGGTTTGGTCAATATATCAGCAATTTGTTCTTCAGTGCTCACATACTCGAGCTTAATAGCTCCTCTTTGCACCATATCTCGTATGTAGAAATATCGGATCTCTATGTGTTTTGACTTATCATGGAACACTGGATTTTCTGTCATCTTGATACAGCTTTGATTGTCACACATGATCACAGTGGGATCCAATTCTATGTCAAACACTCCAGATAATAGCTTTCGAAGCCACACTGCTTCACAACTGGCAGAGCAGGTAGCTATATATTTTGCTTCAGCAGTACTGAGAGCCACACTAGATTGTTTCTTGCTGAACCATGAGATCATGGTAGATCCAAGACCATAACATCCACCTGATGTACTTTTTCTGTCTGAGACACTTCCTTCCCAATCAGAATCTGAGTAACCATGTAATCTGAGTTCATGATTTCCAAGATAATATAGGCCAAAATCTAATGTACCCTTTAGATACCTCATTACATGCTTTGCAGCTATTAAGTGAACCTTTCTAGGTTCTACTAGATACTGACTCAGGGTATTTACATCAAAGCATATATCTGGTCTAGTAGTTGTTAAATACATCAATGACCCAATGATTTGTCTATATAGAGTTATATCCACTAATTCTGATGAGTCATTAACTAATAACTTCAAGTTGGAGTCCATGGGAGTGGCCATGGCTTTACACTCCAACATATCGAATCTTTTCAGAATCTCCACAGCATACTTACCTTGATTTAGAAAGATTCCTTTTGGTTCTTGCCATACCTCTAGACCTAAGAAGTAGTGCATTAATCCAAGATCTTTCATCTCAAATTCTGAAGAAAGCTTCTTCTTGCATTCGATAATTTGATTCTCATTTCCTGTTAGAAATAGATCATCTACATATAACAGTAATATAACAGGTTCATCATCCATGACTTTGAGGTAAAGATTTGGATCAGCTTTGCTTTTGGTAAAGCCCATGCTTGTTAAGAAACTGTCAATCCTTCTGTACCAAGCTCTGGGAGCTTGCTTTAATCCATACAAAGCCTTTTTCAGTTTGCATACATGAGTTCTTCTATCTTTAACCTCAAGTCCTTGTGGTTGTTCTATGTACACTTCTTCTTCAATTACACCATTCAGGAAGGTTGTCTTAACATCCATCTGGTGTAATTTCCACTTCATCATAGATGCAAGTGCCATGATAGTTATAATTGAAGTGTATCTAGCAACTGGTGCAAATGTTTCTTCATAGTCAATTCCCTCTTTCTGAGAGAATTCTCCGGCCACAAATCTTGCCTTGTATTTTTCAATGCTACCATCTGCAGCATGTTTTATCTTGAATATCCATCTGGAAGAAACCACACTTTTATCTTTTGGTTTGGAAACTATATCCCAAACATCATTTTTCATTATCAACTGATATTCTTCTGTCATTGCTTCTACCCACTCTTTCTTCTAAGCTGCCTCTTCATAGCTAGTAGGCTGTTGATCCACCAGATTACACATCAAGGCCACATAGTTGGATATTAGCTTTGGTTTCTTTCTTTCTCTAGTGGAGCCTTCAGGAGCTCCATATCTTTCAGCTCCTTGAATAATGTCTCTAGCCCATGTTGGCCTTATTTTCCTAGATAAGTTTGTAATAGGGGGTTCTTGTGGTTCCAACATGTCATGATCTTCTAGAGTATCATCTTCAGGGATGGGCACAACATCTGTGACTCTAGGAGGTATCTCTTCTTCATAGACTTCTTCAAGTTGGCACTTCCTAGATTTCTTGAGAGCTGCTTCTTCATCAAATGTCACATCTCTACTTATTTCCATATGATGAAAACTTGGTATGTAAATTCTGAAAGCTTTGGATGATTCACAATATCCGACAAATATTCCCTTCTTACAAGAAGGATCCAACTTGGTTCTCTTTTCTTTTGGAATGTGAATTTACACTGGATATCCAAATATTTTGAGATGACTTACCTCAGGCTTCTTTCCCGTGAACACTTCTTCTGGAGTCTTGAATTCAAGAGCACTATGGGAAAGTCTATTTTGTACATAGACTGCTGTCCTAGATGCTTCATCCCATAGATACATGGGTAGATCTTGGTCATGTATCATAGTTTTTACAGCTTCCATGATGGTTCTATTATTTCTTTCAGCAACCCCATTTTGTTGGGGATTATAGGGAGTTGTTAGTTCCCTCTTGATTCCAGCTTCTTTACAAAAGTCTTCAAAGTCCTTTGAAGTATACTCTTCGCCATTATCTGTTTTGAGAATCTTCATTTTCTTTTCTGAGTGATTCTCTATTAGGGCTTTGAACTCCTTGAACTTTCCAAATACTTCATTCTTTCCTTTTAGAAAGTATATCCAAGTCTTCCTTGAATAGTCATCAATAAATGTGACATAGTATTCATATCCACTCAGAGATGTGGAGGGCATTGGTCCACATACATCAGAGTGTATTAAATCCAAGGTACTTTTAGTCTTTGTTTCACTCCTAGGAAATGGGTTCTTGATATTCTTCCCTTTTGCACATCCTTTGCATGTGCCATCATGATCAATCTTTAAGTCTGGCAAACCTATAACTACCTTGCTTACATAAGGTAGTGCCTTGTAGTTAATGTGAGCAAGTCTCCTATGCCATAGCTCATTTGGGCTAATGGCTTCATGTACAAGGGCAGCTTCTGGATGGCCCTTAAGCTTGTACAAACCTCCTTCTTCTTCACCAATGATAATTGCATCCTTGTTAGATTTTCCTTTGGACCACATTAATACTTGTCCATCAATGAATGCAACTCTATAGCCTTTCTTATCCAATGCTGAGATGGATAACAAGTTCTTCTTCAATCCCGGTACATACAATATTTCTTTCATTTTCATGGGGGTACCAGAATCAAGCTTGTAGCTTGCTTCACCAATTCCCTTGATGGGATATTGATAGTCATCTCCTAGAGATACCTTTTGTGGAGAGGTCTTTTCTTCAAGTCTTGAGAGAGTCTTTTTCTGACCTGTCATGTGCTTTGAAGCACCACTGTCAATAAGCCATGTATCTTCTCCAGGTGTTATAGATCCAGAGAGTGCGGAGAATAGAACATATTCTTCTGCATCTTCTTCTTCATTTCTCCTAGATCTTCTCTTGAAGAAGGTCCTTTCTTCTCCTAGAATTTCTGGTTTATCGCACTTTTGGTAAAACTAGGGTTTGACTTTCCCGGAGTTCTACCCAGCCAAAAACCTCGATCCAAGGCTCAAAAGATAGATCATTAGAAGTGCTATTCAGCCATGCAACCAGAAACCAAAAATACTAACTTTTGTAGAAACCCTAAATTTGGGAGAGAGAGAGGAATATAAATTCTCCTTGTGAAAGATGTTCTATTCAGACTAGCTCTGATACCATGTTAAGTTTAAACTAGTTTGACTAGCAAGATCACTGAAAGAAACACAATCACAAGATAGACAAAGATATTACCCTGGGAAACCCTCATTGGGTAGAAAACCTAGCAAAGCTTTCCTCAATAAGATGATCAACCAAAATACAAGATGTGCTCCAAAACTTGACCTCCTTCTTCTCTACCTCCTATGCAGACTTCTCAAACACAAGTGCACCACTTTCTGAGCTGAGCAAGTGTGTCAAATGAGGAGCTCTCCTCCTCTACTTATACTGATTCCCGACTGACCAAAATCCCTAATGGGGCCGACCTCTCCTAGTGAAGTCTAATAACCCCTAAATAATAAACTCAGGGCCGACCCCCACATGGTGGGTCTAATAACCCTAGTTACCACAATTCATCGGAGGAATAGACATCTCCGCATACATAATAGAATTACCTCGGAGGGATGAAACATCTCCGGAATAATAAAGTACAAATATAATATTCTTAGAAGTTACAATATTCAACATTAATTTATTATAGTATCCAATATCTCTTGAAATGGTAGTATCAGTCCACTATAATCAGAAATAGATAAGACAACTGCAAGCATTTAATAGTTTGAAATTTCCCTAATGGGAAAGCATAATGTAGTGGTCGATGTATAATTAACAAAATATGAAGCTTTCCAACAATGTGTACAACACAAGCCTACAACAAATGATGGATTATTGAGCTAATTGATGCAGCTAGCATATATCAATGGAAAATAGCATCCTTTGGTAAAACAACGTTGATAAGGTAATCAGTTTGAATATTAAGTTCAGAGCTATACAGGACATATGGATTTGTTCCATGCAAACCTAATACTGATTCAATCTTTTCATCCTCGAAAATATTGAGGAAAGATATTAATAGTTTGTTGCACAAAACAATTACCAAAAATAAACGAGACTTGATAGTTTCTGTACCTCTTGCCTACTGCATTCCTTACCTATACCAGAGTCAATCGTGGGAGGACATATTACTGGAATACTAAAAGGGACCCCATTTATGTCATTGTTGATGATGACGAATCACATCCATCATTTTCCTATAGAAAACCTGCATCAGTTGAAGGAAATCATTCCATGGCATGGATACCCCATGAAAACTATGTGGCAGGAATTGGAAATAGGTGAGAGAAATTCAACACGTTATTACCAGATTATGAGCTATCACACAAAGTAGATAGCCAAGGAAAAGTTCTTGATAACTCTTTAGAAGAGCATTTAGAATTCATAGACTATGTCACTCATAAACAGAGTAGTTGGAAATATTGATAAGTTACCTGAAACAGAGAAACATATATGGTTGTTGAAAATAGGTATTGGAAAATCCACTTTCAAAATTTTAGGAAACCGAGAAAGGCCTGTGTATGTGTGTGCATGCATATTTTGTATATACATACACTCAATACTACAAACATATTTCCTTATTTTGTATTATATGAAATCAACTGTCCAGTTTCCAAGGAAGTATGAACATCATGATTTATGACATATGCAATTCAATAACCCACCACAACAATCCCCATAAATATCAGTAGCAGAAACTAAATGACCAAAGTCAAAACAACCATCAAGTATCATGGAGAAAATATGGAATGTAAGCCCAAAATTAATCCTTTGGGATCTCTGGAAAGAAAGAAACCATATTTTTATGAAAAGCTAAACCTCTCAAGAATTGGGAATTCTGAAGAATTGGAAGATCCAACAATCAAGAAATCATACTCCCCCTATTAAAGGAGAGACAATAAGGGACCCCTAAAAGTTATATGGATGCAAACCAAGGATGAGTGGTAAAAAATAAATTTCAATAGAGAAACCAGAGGAAACCTTGGATTGGAAAGGGCAGGATGAATCTTGAAAGAAATAAGACAAAATATTTTATATCCTTAATAGATTCATTGGCAAAGCTATGGACCATCGGGTTGAAATGAAGCTCTTACAGAATGAATAAAGCTGTGTCAAAAATGGAATCCAATTTGTTGAGATTGAGGGGACTCAAGACTACTATTAATATCCTTAATGGTGATGCTTTGTGTAGTTAATGCTTTATTAGAATCCAAGAATGCCTTGTTTAAACTAGCCACAATCTGAATGCATGAAATCTTCAGTCATGCCAGAAGAAGAACCAACAAAATAGCTGACCCTACAGCCAGGATGGGTAGTGCCTTATCTATCCCAATCCTTCTTACCTTTGAAAATTTGCGAGCACCGGGAAAAAATGGATGTTACTTCTTGGCTCCACCACAGAGGCTGGAATCAGAACCCAACTGCTACATCTCTTTGGAATAAATTCAAGAACATAATTGTATAATGTGGGGAGACGCAGGGACAAGATTAAATGTGATAGAGAAAATTATTGAAGGATGCACGGATGAAGTCGACAATGGGATGGAATTGAACGAGAATCTTCACTCAGTCTTTGTTGTCCTTCAAAATATCAGGCTGAAATTGACACTCCTTGGGAAACTGGTTAAGGGCAATGCAGAGTCAACAAACCTAAAAATACAGAACTGGAGGAAAGCATGAGGAATGCTTATTTGAACATAAACAATCACCTATATTTTCTTGTTGTAAACAAAATAAAAGGCAGTTCTAATATACAACAGATACAAGGAGACATAGCCAACACATAAGCAGTTTCGACCACTGAGAATGTTTATAGCCCTTTGTCAACTCATAGAACTTCACATGTAAGGGTTTGCAAAAGCTGTTCACCCACTCATTCACCAAAGAGCAAGTGTTCCTTCGTGATCCAGATAAGACTATTGCTTAGGAACATAATTTTTTGTTACTAGTGATTTAACAATCATAAATACTAGTTAATTTTTGGAATCTTTTATGAAGTATAAATGCTCGTGACCCAGAAGTCATACCAAGAACAATCTAGAAGTAGAGATAGCCCACGAATAAGTAGTGTGTTTTGAAAACGTTTGAATGTAAAGGGACATAAGTAAATCCACAATTTTGATGATGCAAGGCCACAATCCCCAATATTTTCCTTTCTATTTCAATATATTTTGCATATTCTTTTGACAATGATAGATAGTTGATGATATAATTTTAAGACTATACTCTCTAAGAACTCATCCTCGCATGAATATGTATGATATGATCTAGGCAACAAATTGGAGGACAACTTAAACAAAATTATAGCAATCAAGTTATGGGCATAGAAACATAAATAAAGACCAAAGGAAATCAATAAATAAAATGTATAAAAAGCATGTTAAAATGTAAGAATGCTTGTATCGTTGTCTAATTTTTTAAATAATTTGCATTGTGATCAAGACTGTGAAAGAGGATGACTAACCACTCTATGCCATGCTTCGTATAATACATTTTTTAATAAGAGCACATCCTAGTGACAAGATCAAGGTTTGGTGGTTGAAGGCATTTTGGTTATGTAATTGTCAATGATTATTCATCTCCTAGCATACCATGTGTTGTTGTTGGAACATATGTGTAACGATGTTGACATTCTTAATGTGTGTGTGGGGTACCAAGTGTGCAAGAAATTATTGGAGTGTGCACAAACCGCTAAAGTGTGCGCATGTAGGCTACTGATTTGTGTATGCACAAGCTTCAAAGGTGTGTTGTGCACATGTTGGAACTTGGTGCGGGGGTAATGGATTACCCCTTAACCTTGTATGCGATTGGCGATAGGCGCTTGCCAAGGGAGATGTCCCTTGGACTCAATGATGGGAGTTGTGTGTCGTGGTTTTGGGGGCATATAGGTAGGTCTGGTAGGAGGAGATTGATGTGGAGGATGGGAAATTTTTGGCATTCGTGAGAATGTGCATTGGATACTCATGGCTACGCTTGGATTGAAGTAACCATATTTTTTCATTTATAATGAAATTAGAAACAAAAATGTAAAGTTGATGAAGTTACAAGGTCAATCCTTGTTGCTTCAAATTTGAGTTAAACAAAACAAATATTATGATGTGAAAATGATTTTTTTTCTTAAAAAAGGTTTAGCAAACTCTTTCAAGATGGGGCCATGTTGACACTAATGAATGTGGGTGGTTGAATTCAATTAATGAAAAAGTGGGAAAGGCCATTCCAATAAATCACATACCTATTTTAAAGATAGAATTGTGATTTGACTTTCTAGAGATGTTCATCGATGTAAGGAGATGCCTTCCACAACTAATCCATATATGCAATTGCGTGGAATTAGCATAAGCACACCAATTGTTGCAATGAGTTCAACTTACATACATAGTTTATATTCTATGATGTGATAACTACTTAAATGAATCACATAGAAATATAATTTAATTTATAAATCATTTACATATTGGCATGATAATATGGGAACAACTCAATTCCCCAATTCTCATTAATGAAGTATCTACACAAAAAGATATGAAAATGTGGATTTAAAATAAGATTTGCAAGCTACTACTAACCACTAACTCAATCAGAATATTAGGGTGGTCTAAAAAGAATCTTTGAAGGGAATATGAAACAATATGTTTTTTATATGTTCATGTTCCAAGTTATAGTGTACAAACCTGAAGAAGATGAAACAAAGAGAAGAAGTTAATTTATTGTAACTAGTGGTCTTTTAAATGCAACTACTAGTCGATTTGTCCATCCATGCATTTAATGAGGCATTGAATGAGAATCTTCCTCTTCTTCCTCAAACTAGTAAAACAAAGCACGAGCATAAAAAAAAGCAAATCCTAATAGAAATATAACACAAATAAATCCCATTCAATTGCATGCAAGCTCTACAGTTCACATAAAATTGCATGGCATCTCTACAGTTAGTTTTAAGCAATACTCACAAGTTTATCATAGAAATAAAAATTGGAAGGGTCAAGGTACTGCTTCCTCTTCTTCAATATCTCCTCGGCCAAGGGACCCATGTAAGGATGGGGCTTGTAATCAAATGCGGGCATCCGAGGCAGGAAAACAAAGGGATCATGGCTCTCAGCAGTAGAGATTGAAGCCATGGCCCTCATGCCAAATCCAATCCTCTTCTTATTGCCAATCATCTTCTTATTGCCATTGGCATCCACCAATCTCCTGATACCCAACATCATCTTGATCACCCAACCAAACACTTAGATGGAGGTGAAGGGAAATTATGTCCCCTGTCTGTGAGACCTAGAATACCATGGTAGCTATTTATATAGAGATGGGAGGGAAAATGTGGATTCCACGTGACAATGCTTTTGCTTTCTATTAGAGTACAGGAAGCCTCTCTACTAAATCCTCCTCTGCCAGACCTCCTTTCACTCCCATGATCATCAGACCAAGCATAACACAGAATACACTTCCAAAGCCAATCCTCTCACTCCCATGATCATCAAACCAAGCATAACGCAAAGTACACTTCCAAAGCCCATCCTCATCCTCTTCTGCGTTTACTAGCCTTGTGATTCTACACACCCCCGTGTCTTCTTCCATGAGATTTATTACAATGGGAAGCAACAGTGGGTAATCATTTTCGTGTCTAAATCTTGCTCTCATTCTCTCTGTAGATTGTCGCTTCAATTAACCATTGAACGCCATATCCCACCGTGCCCAAGCTCATGGAAATGCCCAAAACAACCCAAGTTGGCAGAAAGAAGCACGCCATTCCAAAAACCCATCCTGTAAATTTTCCAAGATATGATGCCACAACCAAACTATAGAATTCTTACCTGTTTAGAATCTATGATAATACATTTTTTGTAGATGATGTAGCTAGTTTTGTAATATAAATGAGCCTCAACAGATATCATTTTGATATGCTCATTCGACTTCATTATTTTCTTTATTTTCCTCATGGGAAGCCATATGACACCAAATCCCTAGATTGCCATGGCCACGACTTAATGCAGGCTAACCAGGTGGTTGAGCTCTGCATGCCGATCATGAAACCTGTCAGAGCCTCATCTTGTAGCAAACAGTTGTCAAGTGAATTTGCTTTGCTATATTGAATGGTCATGACCATATACTTCGTATTTTTTTAGAATTGATGCTATTATTTTTATTTAAATAAAAAAGCATTTGTTTAAGTGAATTATTGGAAAGTGTGAGTGGTTTGGTGGTATTTAAGGGTGAAAGGCAGTTTATATGGGAACAAGTATTGAAATGAGGCAGAATATCTATGGTCATGGTAGATGACACACAGTTCAGAAGTTCAAATTAGTGGGATTGTGGCAGGTGGGAAGGTAGCCACTAATGTTAATGCGTACCCAGTAAGGTGTCCATTTCCAACTAATGTTAACACATGCATTGTTGCCATTACTCGATGATAACGCGTGCCCAGGAAGTAGTCCGCTGCCTACTAATGTTAACGCATGCATTGTTGCTTCCCTCAGTTGCATAATTCAATGAAAGACGTAATTACCATATGGTAGACACCTCATTCAATTTTGTAGTGGCATAGACGATTGAGAAGCAAGAGGAAGAGGAAAAGCACTTTCAATTACAATGGTAACGATGGATGTATGTTTCATTTGAATTGAACCTACAAGTTGAATAAGATCAACAAGTACTGGTGTAATCACTTAGATGCTACGGTCTTATCCTATTAAATACTCGTATTAAACTATGTAATGCTTATGGACAAAGCCAATACTAGCAGCTTAGATCAAACATGATGTATGATTGTGTTATAAGCAAACCTTATGCATAGAATGGTATAGGTTCAAACACTGTTTTACGTGAGTTAGTGCTATTATCTTTCATGAAGGAAGAGTGCCATTTTCACGATTATTCGCCTGGATAAAAATCTTAACTTCAATTTATAAACACGCTACTTCAACTACTCTATTTTTGTTGGTTCCTTCTCCCGGGAGCAAGACTTCAAGCGGGACTTCATCAAATAATTCACTACAATTTCTTTGTATTGTCATACTAGATTTTAGAGCTTAGTTTATATAGGTTGGTAATGTTGTTATAGCGTAAATGGTCCAATTCAAGATTAAGATGGATGTAGTATTTAACATCAATAATTTTTTTTTAAAAATTGCACAACCATTGTCTAATAATGATGTAGAAATAAATTTAATAGATTATTGCATTCCAACTTATATCAACGCAAGTTTTCTATACATGAGACCAATTCATGTTGGCAGGCGGGTTTGGATGAGTCAGTTGTGCAACATCGCGGATGCTGCGCAAGGTCAAAGATGCTGCGCAAGGTCAAAGATGCCGCGCAAGGAGGAAAACTGCGCACAAGTCAGAAATGATATTATTTTGTGTATTTTGGGTCATTTTGGACTGCATTGTGTGGACTAAGGCTCATTTTGTTGTAAATCTTGTTAGAAAGTAGTTAGGTAGTTTCCTAACTGGACCATGAATGTAAAGGCGCAAGCCTGTAAATAGATATATCATTGCAAGTGGTAGGATCATCCGCAAGAGTCAATGAGTAGCAAGTCAGGATCAATTTTGGACATTGATCTTGTTCTTTTGAATTTGGTTATGCGACAGAAGAACTGTGTTGATGTATCTGTATTTTGTTGCGAAGGTTAATATGATATGACGGAGTTTGAGCAGAATCATTGTGTCTTTTCCTGTCTTCCTGTTATGAATGTGATATATATTTGCGATATGAATCTGTGAATGATGCGATGTTTTCTTGCTCTAAATGATGTTATACTATTAGATCTGTTTGCGCATTAATGGTTTTGCTGATAATAAGATCTGTTGAATGATAATGCCATTCCGTTTAATTCCTAAGTTGAATAGTTAGACCTGTTGAATAATGTTGCGCTAAGTTAATGAGTTGATGCACATGGTCCTCCTTCATTCGGCGAAAATGTGGTTTCGTCATCTCTCCCTCGAACATCTCGGGTGAGACTTCATCTGCTCCGTAGGTGTTGATGGACAGGGTAAAACTTGTCTGGGCTGGTGCTCAGGGAGATCGCGGTGGTTTGGATGTCGACAGAATGAGGAACCCCTGTCGACTGGGTTTGTGTCAACAAATGGTTTCATTGCCGGGACCCTAGCGCGAAGTGGAGGGAGGACATGTTGTGGCATCTGACGAAACCGGAAATTCAAGATTGGTTCGACCAAAAGTTGCGAGAGTTTGTTGAGAAAGAGAATCAGAACCCTGGTATGACAAAGGATTGGTGGCTGGCAAGGTACATACACGACGGTCCACACGAGTATTTTTTCTGTGAATTCTCAATCATCTTGTATGAGTGGTTAGTGCAATCGACCTTTCGCAAGGTAAATTCCCAAGGTGGTGAGCCAACGTCCTGGACCCCAGAATTGATCCAGGAGTTGCAGGAGGTAGACAACAGAGCATCGCGGGCTGTTGAAGTTTGGCTTGACAGTATATTGGAGGTCTATATCACCGAGTTTGCAGTCGACACAATGAAATCTTATAGCGAAGCTGAAAGGGAATTCTTCAACGGATCGAGAGGCAGGTTCCTTTCGTTGTTGCAATTGTCCATTAAGATGCTCATCTGTGAAAAGGGCATACTAAAGATGAACCTAGAGTAAAAGAACCCTGGTGGGAAGAGGTTGTGGATACCGCGAAGGCAGGGGGAAGGCCAATGGAATGATACGGGATAGATGGGTGCAAGTTATGATGAGACTATGAAGGAAGCCGAGGAAGAGAGTGGTCTTACGAGGGGAGTGTGATAATCTGCAAGGATCTAGCAACTATAACAAACTCACAATCAAAATCTCAAGAATATTTGCAAAGAAGAAGAGAAGCATGCACTCAATAATCACTCATTAACACAGAATAATAGACAATGTCAATATCATACAATGAATAATGAATGTAAGGAATGTAGTACAATGAACTGTAAAGGAGCATCATATAGGATTCGAATTAGCCAAGTAGGTCATTCGAATCTGAGCTCAGAGTCTAGCTTGGATAACAATGGAGACATCATCCAGTCAGTAGTATCAGTCATAAATGGTAAGATCCAGTCAAGTGTGTCCAACTGAGTCTAACAGAACCATCTAGGAATAAATAAGGGAATGGAGACTCCAAGGGGGGCGCATGAGGCTGCCAAATAGTCAAGTGGAACTCCAGAACTAGCTAACTAGAAGCTACAAGCAATCAGCATGAGCAATCAGTAGAACAACTGCTCAATCAATGCACTAACTGAGTGATAACTCCTTGTAGGTGAGAAAAGGCGCCCTAACCGAGTGATAACTGGTGGTAGGTGAGTAAAGGCACCCAAACTAGCTCTGGTAGGTGGGAAAGGCGCACTTTCCATGCAGAGAAGTCAAGGAGGGTGCATCAGGTAGGTAGGAGGCCAAATGGGGGCTAAAGACAGGCTCTTGGAGAGCTAGAAGCAAGCTCTAGGTGTTGGGGAGACAACCATGATGATGACTGGATGCATGCAGTGGCATGAAAATGCATGCAGCATGCAAAATATAAAAATGATGGGGTGAATATTCCAACACCCCCTCGCAAGCTATACTATGAGGTAATAACTGAAATCTAAAAAATAGGGCCTTGGTGACTAAGACCAAACGTCACCCCGTACAATCAATCTAAATAAACTAAGTGAGGAAAGAGGAAAAACCAAGTGGGAAAAAATCCCTCCCTCAAAATAGACTGAAGGATGCTAATGTAGCATATCATCTCTCACCCCTGAAGGAGGTAAGTGTCCTTCCTTTCCAAAGAAGGATCGATCAATCTGAAATGGATCAGCAAAGTGAGAAGGATGAAACCTTCCATTCTGAAAATCCAATCTGGTTCTTCTATTATCATGTGGATCACCAACCAAATCACTGACATATCGGAGTGTAGTGGCTTCCCATCGAGGAAGAGGAGGAATATCAGGTGAGAGATCTTCAGGTTCTTGTGGATCCAGATCTCCCATTCTCTCATCTTCATCATCAGTTGCTAGATCTTCAGGTTCTTGTGGATCTGTATCTAGCATTCCCTCATCATCATCTCCATATTCAGATTCTAAATCTGAAATATCATGTGAAGATGCATCTACAACTGGCTCATCATCACATCATAAATCTGAATCTGAAATCTCATGTAATGAAGCAGTTGAATCTGGCTCATCATCACTTCCAAACTCTGAATCTGAAATCTCATGTGAGGAAGCATGTGAAGTTGATGTCTCGTACTCCGAATCTGAACTATCATGTGATGGAGATTCGCTCTTTTGAAGCTCATCATCACTTCCAAACTATGAATCAAAAGAACTAGAATCTGATGATGATGGATCTTCAACAAGCTCACTAGCGGATGTAGTAGTGATGGCCCATTTGTCCATAGGAGTTGAACCAATAGGTGCTAGATCTTCAGGTTCTTGTGGATCTAGATCTAGCATTCACACTTCTTCGAGAGTCCTCTTTTTCTCAATCTTCTTAGATCGATCCTTGCCTTTCAAGCAACCTTTGCATGTGCCATGAGCAATCTTGTCTCTTAGAAGACCATCAACCACATTTTGAGGTAGCTTGTAGTTGAGATGAGATAGTCTACTCTCTTCATGTGCATGAGAGCAATGAGCAAACTCCTTTGAGAGAGGTAAGAAGTGTGAAAACTCATAGAGTTTTGTCTCATGATTTGCAACTCCTTTTGCAATGATTTCCCCTGAAACCATGTGTTGTACCTCAACTTCATTTGGAGAAAATATCACTCTTTTAGGCTCTCCAATATGAGTCATTTGATACACTGAAAGAACATTAGCTGCAAGAGAAGGAACATAAAGCACATCAGAAAAATAACCATGGCTAAGATAGATTCTTCCAATCCCCTAAGAGGAGACTTCTGAATCATTGCCCAACATGATGGAAGGGCCAACTGAGCTTTCGAAGTTGGAGAAGAGATCTTTGGAGGAAGACATGTGCCTTGATGCTCCTGAGTCTATGATGAGAGAAGAATCTGTTGATGCACTTGCCATGAGGGCATGACATCTTTCTTTGTCTTCAGATCTAGAAGGTTCAGTATCAGGATCTTTATTCCTTGTACATGCAGGTACAGGAATATTGTTCTTCTCAAGTAACTGAGCTATCAAATCTATAGTCTTCTTCATGCAAGTACTCTCAGGATGAAAACCTCTAAGACAATATGTGCACTTGGATCTTTTCTTCTGAGAATGCTTGGTATTCCTTGAGTTCGAAGCCCCATCTAACTGATATGGTGTATCTGTAAGCCTTGTATCATTCGATATCTTATTAGAAATATTTTGCTTGTCTTTACCATTCGCCCTTTTGGCCTCAGCAGCTATAAGGGCTGAATCCAAATTGGGTTTCTCATGGAGATTAACTTCTCTTCCTCTTGAGTAAGAGATTGGATGAAGTCATCAAGTGAGGGAAACTTCCATTTTGGAATGAACATCTTAGCTGTCTGGAAAGTAGAGACAAAAACTGAGAAGTTTGGCCCCAACTTTGAGAGAATGGAAAGAATAAGCTGCTTGTATTCTTTCACTATCTCATACCTTTTCAACTGTGATATCAAGCTTTTGAACTTGGTGAGGAAGGCATTGATAGATTCGAAGTTGTCAGGACTCAAACATATGAGTTCATTCTCCAATTTGTGTCCTTTCATATCATCTTTCTATCCAAAAAGGGATTTGAGCTTGTCCCAAACCTCTTTAGGAGATGTAAGATCAATGGCATGGAAGTGAAGATCTTCAGAAATTGAGAGAAGGAGGAGACCAACTGCTACATCAAGCCTATCCAAGTACTTGGACTTTTCAACTGCATTTAGAGGTTCTTCCATCGTTCCGTTGAGTATTCGGGTGGAGCCCTTGGTTCTCATGAAGAGATCCATCTTGTCTTTCCACTCAACATAGTTGGAAGATGTGAGCTTTAGATCCATCTGAACAGAGAAAGTCGAATAGTTGAAGAAGAATTCGAACGGGTGAATAAACCTGCAAAACAAGAGACGTTTTTGCTGATGAAGAATGCCACACTTCGACTGAACACTACCTTTTGCACACTGAGCACATAGACTAAGTCCTTCACACCTAGATAGACCTCACTAGATTTCTCCAATGAATTCAAGTAATAGCACCAAGATTTGTTGTGGAAACTCAGAGGCTTCTGGTGCTCAAGTGAAAGATAGCTGCTCAAAGAAATACTGCAACTGTTGCTGCTACAACTGTTGCTGCTACAACTGCTGTAATGGTTGCAATTCGAATAGTTGCTGAATACTCTGATACCATGTGATAATATGCAGGGATCTAGCAACTATAACATACTCACAATCAAACTCTCAAGAATGTTTGCAAAGAACAAGAGAAGCGTGCACTCAATAATCACTCATTAACACAGAATAATGGACAATGTCAATATCATACAATGAATAATGAATGTAAAGAATGTAGTACAATGAACTGTAAAGGAGCATCATATAGGATTCGAATTAGCCAAGTAGGTCATTCGAATTTGAGCTCAGAGTCTAGCTTGGATAACAATGGAGACATCATCCAGTCAGTAGTATCAGTCATAAATTGTAAGAGCCAGTCAAGTGTGTCCAACTGAGTCTAACAGAACCATCTAGGCATAAATAAGGGAATGGAGACTCCAAGGGGGGTGCCTGAGGCTGCCAAATAGTCAAATGGAACTCCAGAACTAGCTAACTAGAAGCTACAAGTAGTCAACATGAGCAATCAGTGGAACAACTGCTCAATCAATGCACTAACTGAGTGATAACTTCCGGTAGGTGAGAAAAGGTTCCCTAACTGAGTGATAACTGGTGGTAGGTGAGCAAAGGCGCCCAAACTGGCTATGGTAGGTGGGAAATGCGCACTTGCCATGCAAAGAAGTCAAGGAGGGCGCATTTGGTAGGTAGGAGGCCAAATGGGGGCTAAAGATAGGATCCGAAGAGCTAGAAGCAAGCTCTAGGTGCTGGGGAGACAACCATGATGATGACTGGATGCATGTAGTGGCATGCAAATGCATGCAGCATGCAGATTTGCATGCAGGCATGCAAAATATAAAAATGATGGTGTGAATATTCCAACAGGGAGGAGCAAGGTTTCGACAAGAGAAAAGGCAGAGGACATGGAAAGGCCCTGCTGCGATCGAAACACAAAACCGTGAAGGAAGACCACACAGGACGAAGCAACCCCACAATGTCGATAAGGACAACCAGGCTATGCCCAAAGTAGAGGCAATATCAACTCCCAACAGTAACGTACCCACACCTCCGCTCACTATATCACAACTAGGAAGAAATACGACTTTGACACCGCTGTGTTCGGCGTGTCAACAACACTCGAAAAGTAGTGGATCAATGACTGTAGGAGGAAGGCCCAGGATGGCAGGCCACGATGCAAAGTTACCTCTGTTCCATGGAAACGGAACTGAGGACCCAAAGCAATATTGGTTCTTATGTGAAGCTGTGTGGACTGTTAAACAAACTACGGATGATGATGTCAAAAAGGGTCAGTTGGCGACGACTCTTTGGGGTCACGCACTGGATTGGTTCATGAAATTTGTACAAGTTCCTGCGGGAAGTCTAGAGAAGACATTGGCTGAAGTTAGAAAAGGATTAATTGAAGAGTTCAAGAAACCGAAGTCTGAAGCGCAATACATTACGGAACTGAAGGAGATCAAACAGTATCCAAATGAAATTGTTTGAGATTTTGATCAAAGGTTTAAAACGCTAATGGAAAGAGTCAGCTTTGAGATGAGCGACATTCAGCATAGGGAATGGTTCATCGCGGCGTTACTAACTCATATTGACTTCCGTTGATGTAGTAGAAAATTGTGACATAAAGCAAGGCTCTGGAGATTGTGATGAAGTTAGAAGCTTCACCTATTGGAGAGAATGCAATCGGCATGTCTCAGATCCAGACACAGCTATTGAATCTGACAATTTAGTTGTAAGATATCAAGAAGGGTAAAGAGCACCGCGAAGAAGTTTGGTGTACTCGATGTCGCGCGGAAGGGCATACCAAGGATAACTGTCCAGATTTCTGAAACTACTTATTATCAGGAGCACCGAACCCCTTGAGTGGCAGAGGTATGCCATGGTGTCGCATTTGTCAATTTTATGGGCATCGACATGAGGAGTGTCAATACATGCAGAAGATGGTCACGAAGCCGATGAATTTGTACTGTACATTCTGCAAGTCTGTCGGGCATGAAGATAAGGATTGTCGCGCATATGATCTACTCTAGGAAAGAACATACGACTCATACTATGTAAACGGAGATGACCATCATGCAGTACAACAATTGCAGCCGCATCCACAGGTGGCCTAGCCGCCACCTTAACCGCAGATGCAATTTGTACCGCAGCCGCAACTACAACAACAGTTTGTGCCTCAACCGTAGTATAATCAGATGCAGATGGCTCCGCAGCAGCCACAGTATGTTCAACCAACGCAATATGTTCAACCAACGTAATATGTTCAACCAACGCAGTATGTTCAGCAGCAACCGAATCCCCCGCATCAACAATTTAATAAACTGCAATATCAGCAACTAGGAGGATTTCACAGAGGATTCCGAGGAGGACAAGGTGGAGGATTTGGTCGAGGAGGAGGATGGGGTCGCGGACCTGTGAAATGTTATAATTGCGGGGTATTGGAACACTATCAGAGAGATTTCCCGCACTTGCAAGCACAATGCACATATTGTATTGCGATTGATCACACTGTTGAGAACTATCCACAGCTGATCGCGAGATGGCAGGCAGGAAATATTCTGCAGTTGCAGAACCAGAACCAGTTTCAGAATCAGAATCAATTGCAGAATCAAAACTAGTTGCAGAATCAACACCCATTGCAGAATCAGAATCAGATGTCGAACCACAATCAACGTCAGAATCAGAACGCAAATCAGAATGTGAATCAACCTGCGAATCCACCGCTGAACCAGAATTAGGGACCAACTGTCGTGGCGATTTCAGCAGAACCAAGAATGCAAGATGTCAACGTTGCTGTTATCACTCGCGGAGGTGCGATGACAAGAGAATATGGCGCACATCCACTAATCCGGCTGGCTGGAAAGAAGAAGGTGCAGTTTGATATTGATGCTGAGCGAGACACATTCTTTGAAGCACGTAATGCGATGGGAAGAAATCTTGGTAAGTCAATTACTTATGACATGCTGCTGCTTTTGAATCAACTTCGGAAGCAGGACCATCGCGACAGTATGGTACTTTGCAGAATTTCTAGAATTTATTTGAAAGTTGCTTATCACTCGCAAGAGATCCTGATGCTCATGCCGAGATCGAGAGTCTATTGCATCGACTGACCAAGGGACAGAAAGAGTCCGCAGTGAACTCTTTACAAAGGAAGAAGACAGGAAAAGAGATGCACATGAATATACAGATTGGGGACTATGAAGTAGATTCAGTCATTGTGGATCTAGGCTCAGATGTCAATATTCTAACAAGGCAGGCATGGCAAAAGATGAGGAGCCCAAGGTTGAGCTGGTCTCCCATACAGCTGTGACTAGCTAATCAGGCCAAGGTAACACCAATTGGGAGAGTTCTACGCCTTGTTGTGGACATTGAGGGGATGAAAACCTATGCAGATTTTGATGTTATTGAAGTTGTCGATGGTGGAAGCTCCTATCCCTCGTTGCTGGGGATTGGATGGGTCAATGACTGTAATTAATTTCAAGAAGCGGGAGATGACCTTTGAAAATCAAGACCTCAGAGTTATAGCTCCATTGGATCCGACTGAAGGGCAAAGGTATGTTGAACCAGTAAAGGATGAAGTTGTAAGAGGATGGGATCATGCATATAACATTTCAAAAGACTACATCCATCCGACTGCCGACAAAAAACTAGGTTGGCACAGCTCTAGCTCTGCGTCTTCCGACTCTGATGATGCTTTAGAAAACTGGAAGAATCGCATGCATGAGGTGTCGTTCAGAAAGTGTGGTTTGATCACGCAGTCGCTATGTCGTGTCGCGACCGAGACTGTTGAATTACCAATATACGAGGGACTACCCGGGTTGTCTGAATTTCTAGTGGAATTCGAAGATAAGGTGTCAGAACCACAATGGTTGTTGGCACTAGAGGAGGCGCTGAAGGCTGCCCCAGCACGTTGGTGGGTGACCCATAAGAAGTCGATTACTGGATGGTCGCAGTGTCGAAGATTGATGATGGTTCGCTTTGGAAACGCATAAGTATACCACACTGGAAAGTATGATAGGAGGAATGATCCTGGCGGTCATCTGATTGAATGTTAAACTTTGTGGGCCTCGCGACCAAAGGACGAATGGTTCCATGCCTTTGTCCACACTTTGGATGAAATGCCGCGATCTTGGTATGCCTCAGCTGAGTTGCGTAGGGAGATTACCACTTGGTTAGAGTTGACAGTTTGCTTCACTAATACCTTCAGTTTCGCGGATGCCAATCCATATGGTCAAAATGCCCTGCAGCTCATCCACGATATTGTTCTGAAGGTGGTTCTAGTTGCATACCCCATGGATCCGCATACGCATTGTCAGATGCAGTCGATGATGGAATGCTATAATATTATTGGAGAGCCAAAGGATGGTGATGACCCGTGGAATGTCAATATTCTAGAAACAGAAGGGAGTCGGGATGTCGTAGCACTTGACGTACCGACAGATTCAATAAATCAACCGTTGAAGCTTAGGAAGGTCAACATTGGGACATAGGAGAACCCAAAGTTTGCAAATGTTGCGGACTACTGGGATGAAGAAATGATGGCAAAAGTCACAGACCTATTGAATGAGTTCCAAGATTTGTTCCCTACAAAGTTTTCTGAGATTAAGGGAATCTTGGGAGATTTAGGAGAGATGAAGATTCCATTGAAGCCAGATGCGAAACCAGTAAGACAGTGACCGTATCGACTAAATCCGCGACACAAGGAACGGGTCAAAGTTGAACTTGACAGAATGCTAGATGCTGGAATAATTGAGTCGATCGAAGAATCAGAATGGATCAATCCCATGGTAGTTCAAGATAAGAAGATGGGTGAGGTGCAAATTTGTGTCGACCTGAGGAAGTTGAATGACGCATGTATGCATGATCCATTTCCGACGCCATTCATTGATGAGGTACTAGAAGGCGTGGGCGGTCAAGAAATGTATTCCTTCACGGATGGCGTTTCTGGCCATCACTGGATCCGGATCGCAAAAGAGGATCGCCACAAGACAACGTTTGTTACTGAATGGGATTGTTTCCTGTATATTGTGATGCCATTTGGGCTAAAAAATGTACCTGCGATATTCTCTCGGGTTGTTGTCGCTGCATTCAGATATTTTATTCAGAAGTTTCTGCAAGTCTATATGGATGACTAGACAGTTTATGGATTGATTAGCGACCATCTGGAAAACCTGCGACTGATGCTGGAGCGATGTAGACATCATCAGATCACGCTGAACTTGAAGAAGTGTATTTTATGTGCACCATTTGGGATGTTGTTGGGTCACATTGTTTGCAAGCAAGGATTGTTGGTTGACCCAACAAAGATTGCGCTGATTTTGAGCTTGGCACCACCTACAACTGTAAAGTACTTGAGAGCAACGCTGGGGAAAACAGGGTACTACATCAAGTTTATCCGTGGTTATGCTGCAATCACGGCTCCTATGGAGAGGTTGTTGAAGAAGGATGCGGTATTCTTATGGAATCCAGAATGTCAAGTAAGTTTTGAGATGCTAAAGGTTAAGATGGCTTCTGCGCCGATACTGGTATTTCCCGATTAGAGCAAGGAGTTCCATGTACATGTGGATGCATCGTCGATTGTGCTGGGAGTAGTGCTCGCACAACCAGGAGAAGGAGATCTTGACCACCTGATTGCTTTCGCGAGTCGGAATCTGTCATCTGCAGAGAAAAATTATACGACTATAGAGAGGGAAGGCTTGGCGATGGTATATGCGCTACAGAAATTTAGGCATTACCTGTTGGGGGGTCACTTCAAAATGTTCACAGACCATTCTGCTTTGAAATATCTGGTCAATAAGCCTGTGTTGGGGGGGGAAGATATGCCGTTGGCTACTTCTATTTTGGGAGTTTGATTTTGAGGTAATTGTGAAGCCAGGTCACTTGAATGCGGGGCCAGATCATTTATCGCGAATTGAGACAAGTGAGGAACCAACTAACATTGAAGATGGGTTTCCAGATGCACAACTATTTAGAGTCAAGGTGGTTGATGACTATTAGGAAGAAATAATTCAGTTTTTGGAGACGAGAACCGCACCAGAGGAGTTTACCACAAGCTAGAAGAAGCAGTTGGTGGTTAAGGCTGTAGATTTCCAATTGATTGCTGGACAACTATATAAACTAGGACCAGATGAGATCTTGAGGCGTTGTGTCCTACCTCATGAACAAGAGTAGATATTGGCGGAGGCACATGCGGGAGTGGCTAGTGGACACTATGGCGGTCATGCTACTGCCAAGAAGGTGCTTCGCTCAAGGATTTGGTGGCCCACTCTTCACAATGATGCGACGGATTATGCGCAAACTTGCGACGTCTGTCAAATAACTGGAAAACCGTCAAGGAGGGATGAGATGCCGCTGGTACCTCAAGTGACATTGCAGCCATTTGATAAATGGTCTGTGGATTTGGTGGGACCAATCAACCCACCTGGAAAGCGAACTAGTGCACGGTACATAATTACAACAATAGACTATTTAACAAGGTGGGAGGAGGCCGCACCTATTGTAGATTGCATCGCTGTGACAACAACACGTTTCTTGTTCGACAACATTGTTACTCGGTTTGGATGCCCAAAGATATTGATGAGCGACCAGGGGAGTCACTTCATCAATCGCACAGTTAAAGCATTGACAGAAGAGCTCCAGATACAGCATAAGAAGAGCACCCCGTGCCATCCGCAAGCAAATGGAACAGTGAAGGCATTTAACAAAGTACTAGAGCATGGAATTACAAAGGTGTGTAACGCAAACCGCGGTGACTGGGATTTGAAGATTCCAGCAGTATTTTGGGCATATCACACCACTTATAAAAGATTGACGGGACAAACACCGTTCAAACTAGTGTATGGGCAAGAGGCAGTTATGCCTATGGAGTACATTGTTCCGAGTCTGTGCATAGCGACAGCGATAGGCATGAATGATGAAGCAGCATTAGAAGAATGAATGGAGCAGCTGGTACAGCTTGAGGAAGACTTCTTTATCGCAGGTTTTCACCAGCGCGTGGAGAAGGATCGGCAAAAATCTTGGCACGATCGACATATAAAAAACAAACAGTTTCAGCAAGGCGACTTGGTGTTGTTGTGTGACAGCAAGTTCATGAAGCATCCAAGTAAGCTACAGATACATTGGCTAGGTCCATATCACATTAATTTCCTTACTTCAGGGAGTGCAGTACAGCTGCAGCAGATAGATGGAGCGATGCTACCAAAGCTGGTGAATGGTAGCAGGTTGAAGCCATACAGAACGGGCTCGGAGCTGCGCAATGCTTAAGGCATTGTGCAAGCCAAAAGAAAAAATGGATAGGTTGCTAGATAGTCGGTTGGTGCACTCAGAGGGAGCAGATGCGCAAGTAGGAGAGATGGTATCGCAGTTAGGCATCCATGCTGCGATAACTGCAAGATCGTGACACAGTCAAATCAACAATAAATGCAAACAATTAAATGCAGTTAGATGACGACACTCGTTGAATCGACACGTATTTATGGAAAATCCGTCCGTTGGATTGACAGGATCAATGACATATTCAGATAGTTAATGCATGATTTGGTCGTGATGATTGGGTTGATTTGGTCATGATGATCGACAAATTGAATTGGTGCTATAAGAATGGGTCGAGTGCAGTCGACAATCACCATTGTGCAAGGAGTGAATTGAACTGAGTAAGTTGAGCGTCGACTTGTACAAGGTTTGCTAGAGTTGCAGAGTAGAATTGTAGTTAGTTGAGTGAATTGTCAAGTGCAGTAGGGTTGAGCACTCATTGAGCATTTCAAGGCACTGGTGCGGCATGCCAAGTGAACGAGTCATGGTTGAGATTTTGAGTGAACGAGACTCACCAGTCGTCCCATTGTCGATCGAGGAGGAAGTTGCTAGTATGCCGGTCGTGTCATCGTCAATAGTGAGAAAGAGGAGGGGAGGGCAGCAGTCTATCTCCCCAGTGCAGAACAAGTGACAGACCAGATCATTTGTACAGCTACCGGAGGACGTACATGTGCAGGCGGGTCCATCGAGCTCAAAGGTGGGGGAATCATCTCCTGACGGGGTATCTATTACAGATATCCTTGGGTATGTACCTCACTGTCGGCCCGATGTTCCACCCAGGAAGCCTACCAAGAACCAGCGATATCAGGTAAGGATGTCGGCAATACCGCAGGGGATGGTTTGCACCACAAACATTGCACCTGCGCTGATGCGGATGAAGTATGATGACCATGATCTGCTTGCCTTAGGGGACATTACGACGGAACCATATGAATCGAGGGTCGCAACTGGAGGCAACCCGATACCCCTTATTCCGAAAAATTGGGCGCGCGGATTGAATCAGGAAGGACTGTTGGGATTGATCAACATGCCGCATTTTGGGCGGTTGACTGAGGCAAATGCCTGCATAAGGCAGTTGTTGGCCCGTTTTCATGGCATGATTTTATGGATGGACAGACCAGTCGCAGTCATGGTCGACCTTATCTAAGAGATCACGGGGTTTCCTAAGGATGGGCCAGACCCTTCGCAGTATTTCCGAGGGAAAGACAATGATAAGAAGCTTGCGGCGAAGTTGAGGAAGCGCTATGATTTACAGTGTGACGAATGGGCTTACCACATCGACAACATCAATGATCTAGTGGTGCGCATTGCGGAAAGGATTTTGGCTACTAAAGTAGTCAAGAATAATCGACCCAACCAAGGTAACTCAGGGGTCATTGCATGCGTCGAAATGTGTGCGTAAGGGGTCCAAATGAACTGGTCGCTCTTTTTACTGAACCAATTGACAGAGGATGCAGTGGCAGTCCAGGCGGGGAAGCGACCGTTTGCATGCAGGTGGTTGTTGATTTTGATCGCGCTTGTGGCTTGGATGGAGCCAGACAATTATCAAGATATGGAAGTGCCGGCCGTAGCGGCTTGTAAGGGCGCACGCTACCAGAACCTCTGGTGGGTAAAAGAAGCCGAGCGACTTAAAGACTGCGTAGCGCAATTCTGGGTCTATTGGGAAGAGCTGCAGAGGGCAGCTGTGCAAGTTCCACGATTATCTGAGGTAGCTGTACCGAGACATCAACAGATTGCAAGGTTTGTGATTGGACCACACGCCATTCATGTCCAAGCACGACGAGACCCAGAGAGACAATGGTTGCCGACACCATACAAGTTTTCTAATGAAGATCTGGATGCCATTGTTGATGATTGGCCCGCTGAATGGAGAGAACCAGTCAGTATGGAGGAAGTAGAGAGGGGTCCCCCAGCGAATGCACCAGTTGATCCAGTACAAGTCATGGACCCACTTTCAGACCAAGATTCGTCGCGGACACCCACGGATGAGGAAGCAGAGTGCCAGTTTGAGGAGGCCAGAACGAAGCGGTGCTATGAGCAGGGTACGACAAGTGGCGCAGCCCCAGGGATGGAAGCGCAACTGAACCGACTTATTGAGGCCGTCGCAAACGCCACAGTTGCGGAAGCTGATGAAATGAAGAAGCAGGCGACAGAAGGTTTCAGCGAGGTAAAAACTCAACTGGATTCTTTAATTGATGTTGTTTTGAAGGAAGCACCGGAGGTGTTGATTGTGCAGGAATTTGGCTCAATCAGCACTGGGATGCAGGTTAGGAATGTGCAAATTCCACCGACTGCGATTGAGAACAACAATGAGGTTCTTAATACTTCCTTGCAGCAGTCGCAAAATGTGTCTATCGACATCAATGGGATGTCCATGCAGACATTTGTGAACTTGTTGAGTGTCGCCAATCAGGAGTTGGCAGATAGGGAGCTAAGTATCAGCGGTCAATTCTTGCGATCGCAGAAGAAAGTGGCATCGGCCCAGAAAGAGGTAGAAGAATTAAAGGGGAAAGCAGTAGCAGTGCAGGAAGTGGTACAAGAGTTGGAGAACAAGCTAGAGGAGTTGATTGCAGAGAATTCTAGCACAATTGAGGAGCTCAAAAAGGAGCAAGACCGCTTGACGGTGGAGAAATCCACCCTTTGGGACAACAATGTGTGGTTGGAAGAGGTAGTTTCTAACGCCTGTCAGTATGTATTGGAGCCCACCGCGGCGTTGGATCCGATCAAGCGAGCACAACAACTTGGGGCTGTCATTTCCTTATTGCAGCGTGACAATGATGACTTAACAGCTCTGGTACAACTAGGCACACCGCAAGAGAAAGTAGTAGAAAGGAAAAGCGCCATGGAGGAGTTGGCGACCCAGCTATGAGAGTTGGAACAAGAAGCGACAAAAGTAACTGAAGTGATTGCACAATTTTGGGGCAGCATCGTCCAGGATGAGCAATTGGAGCAACTGACCAAGCTAGCACAGGAGGCAAAAGGACAACTAGCAACCATGAAGGCTTCGTTGAGAGTGCTGCCACTGGTGGTTTAGGCCACCAAGTCTGCGGAGCTGAAGAAGTTACAACAGCAGGTTGCACGTCCACAAGAGAGTCAACGGAAGTGCACTATGTAGTTAGATGAGTTCCAAGATATTGGCCCGCAGCTTTCAGTCAAGGAATTCTCTGCGTTGCAGGCCATGCAGGAAGGCAAGAAGAAAGTTGCCGATAAGCTAGTCGAGCATCCATTAGTGCAGGATTTGACAGAGAGTCAAGAGATCGCTGCAACTGTCAAGGAGCAAGTCAGGGAGATCAGTCAGTAGTACAAAGACTTCAGGCTGAAGATCAATGAATACACCATGTCCAGCTGCCGTGGCTCGAGGGCAAGCCTCAAGATTGTGTTGGGGGCCTGTTGGCAGGCGGGTTTGGATGAGTCAGCTGCGCAGGGTCAAAGATGCCGTGCAAGGAGGAAAACTGCACACAAGTCAAAAATGATATTATTTTGTGTATTTTGGGTCATTTTGGACCGCATTGTGCGGACTAAGGGTCATTTTGTTGTAAATCTTGTTAGAAAGTAGTTAGGCGGTTGCCTAAGTGGACCATGAATGTAAAGGCGCAAGCCTATAAATAGATATAGCATTGCGAGTGGTAGGATCATCCGCAAGATTCAATGAGTAGCGAGTCAGGATCAATTTTGGACGTTGATCTTGGTCTTTTGAATTTGGTTATGCGACAAAAGAACTGTGTTGATGTATCTGTATTTTGTTGCGAAGGTTAATATGATATGACGAAGTTTGAGCAGAATCATTGTGTCTTTTCCTGTCTTCCTGTTATGAATGTGATATACATCTGCGATATGAATATGTGAATGATGCGATGTTTTCTTGCTCTAAATGATGTTATACTGTTAATAAGATCCGTTGAATGATAATGCCATTCCGTTTAATGCCTATGTTGAATTGTTAGACCTGTTAAATAATGTTGCACTAAGTTGATGAGTTGATGCACATGGTCCTCCTTCATTTGGCGGAAACGTGGTTCCGTCAGCTCTCCCTCTAACATATCAGGTGAGATTTCATCTTCTCCGCAGGTGTTGCTGGACAGGGTAAAACCTGTCTAGGCCGGTGCTCAAGGAGATCGTGGTGGTTTGGATGTCGATAGAGTGAGGAACCCCTGTCGACTGCGTTTGTGTCAACAATTCAACACTGTGAAAGCTGTGTCATGATTTCCTCCTAAAAGAATTGGTTTGTAGCAATTGAAAACTTTGAAGGTTGCAAGACAATAATTATTATAATTATCTAACATAATAGTACACTGGACTTAAAACGAACCTTCAATGCACTTGGCATGGTGCATGGATACCTTAAATGGTGAATGGATACATGGAGAAAAACTTCTCGATAAGCAAACGAGTAAGAATTAAGTAGTACATGTGGTTAGACCAGAGTCAAATTAGTAGACAACTTGAATTTCAATTGGAAACATAATTTATCTTTTCTTAAATATACTACGTCCACATTTTGTTTTCAGAATTATTAAACTCGTGAAACCTTACATTTTGGAATTTTGTTGTGAAAAGACTTTTTCAAGAATATTTACGTATTCATTTTTAATCAGTGCAAACATGAAAAAATTCACATTGCTTTTTTCTTTGAAAATTGTGTAGTTTAAAATCATAAGATATACCATGAAGCACACTTGTTGGTGACATAACTCCTTATACTAAGGAGCAAATTAATTGGTTTCGAATGATTCATTTAGTGTTTTTACATTTTAAAGAAATTTCCTTCACTTCAATTTTATTTGTTTCTTTTGTATTTTCCATGATGCACATATGAAAAATGGGCATTTTGATGATGAAGAGGAAGCTTTTCATTACATCTCTTTTACTATTCTCTTTTTGACTTCATCACATCTACTTTATTTATTTCTTTTTTACTCTTTTAAACCTTCATTTTCATAATCAACGTTATGGTTACAGTGCTGTATTATTTTTATCATTATGATTTTTTATTGATCACTCGAGATTGGATACCAACACCCAAGCCTATGTTGGTTATAGTCCTTTATTATTTTTATCATTATGATTTTCTATTGATCACTGGATATTGTATCCTAACACCCAAGCCTATGTTTCTTGTTATCATAGTTTTGTCTACTATTGCATTAGCACCTAGCCATTTTTGTCATTAATTGTTCACATTTTTTCCCTTCATATCGTTGACCTTTTGACCTTTTGGCCTTCGTATCATTGCAAAAGCTTCTTGCCTCTTTGATAATCAATTTCTTGTTTATCCAGGTTCCACATTACTTAGGCTTATCTTTTTCCTATCTACAATCCTCCTTGTCTCAACACTCAAATGTTTCTCACTTTAAATCCTGCATAACGTTTTCCAACAAGATTTTCTTTCTCAAGTTGGTATTAACACATTGAACAATTCCGATCATCTCTTCCAAGTCTATTCGTTGATTTTCACATACTTTCTAGATGACATTAGATATATAACAATCACTTTCACTCTTCATTGCTCAATATGACAAAGGCCTATCCATTAGCTATTGGTAATGCTCTTCTATTGATTCACACATGGTTTTTCATGTTCTCCCCTTGCCAAACAATCATGACTTCCTCCAAATCTATAATGCCACTTCCTTTCATTCACAAAGGCCACTTAATGTCCCCGCCCCATCGTCTAATACTTAGGGCTAAGTAACATTTCGAATATGGGACAAAGACATGCAATTTGTTGTCTTAAATTTGGGAGTTGTTTATGTGCTTGCTATATGCCTTTTCCTCGACCCAAAGGTCTAGTCATATAATTACCACGATGTACATTTATATACTTTCATATTTTGACACAATGGTTTCATGCCCCTTTTTTTCAAGTTTCAATTTAGGTTCACGCCCCAATTTCATTAATAGAATTTACTTCTAACCTTTCCTCCCCCTATTTCACTTTTGTATTTCCCCCTTCGGCGTCCCTTTGCACCTCTTGGGGCAATTGCTAGTAAGATAAGCCTTTGTTTTATGATCAATATATTGGTGGTGTGTTGTGGAATTTCATGCATATCCCTTCACAAACATTAACTATATTACAAAGAAACTATTTTCAATATAACATTCTATCATTGTCCATGTGCCGTGAATTTAATACAAGACGCGCCTGACATATATGATTGTTTTTCTTTACAAGTTCCTATCGTCAAGACTGTGATTCGCATTTCCCTAGTTAATATATATATTATAAATAAACAAATACCATATATAAATATGTGTGTGTGTGTGTGTGTGTGTGTGTATACCAAGGTTGTCCCTTTGGTTTTAACTTTTTTCTTCTGGTCGCTAGTGGATCTTGATCTGTGCGGATCATATAAGGATGCCTTGTGATGTATTTGGCTTTTGTGGCTTTATGGTGTAATTTTTGATGTAAGATTTATGTTTGGGTGAATGTGGTTTTTCTATAAATACAATAAATTTTTTATTTATTTTTGGAGAAAAAAAATTATTTGCTTATTATAAATAAATAAGATTTATTTATATATTGAATAAAGTTTTATGTGCTTATATTTGTTTAATTCTTATAAATAAATATTGTTATTTTCATGTTGATAGGGGTATCTATCTTAGAATTTGGGGTGTACTACCATCTATGTTTTTCCTAGATTGGAGGATAAGACAAGTGTATGGTGTAGATTGATTTTATGGCCCTCCTTCAAAATTCCAAATAAACAATTATAAAATAAAAATAAATTAAAGAGTGAGTTTAACTAAGACTGAGAGTTTTTTTTTCTCAAGGGCGAGTTCTCGAGTTCATTTCAATTATTTAATAATATAGAGCTATTTCAACGAGTTTATTTCATTTATTTCATAATAAAAAGCGAGTTCAACAACTAGGTCTTCTGAATTCATTTCAATTATTTAATAATAAAGATTGAGTTTATCTCCCGAGGGCTAGTTATTTCAATTATTTAATAACAAAGACTTAGTTCAACTCCAAGCTCAAGGGCGAGTTCCCAAGTTCATTTCAATTATTTATTAGTAAAGAGTGAGTTAAAGGGCAATTTCCCAATTTCATTTCAACTATTTAATAATAAAGAGTGAGTTCAACCACGATCTCAAGTTCATTTCACTTATTTAATAATAAAGACCGACTTCAACAACGATCTTAAAGGTGATTTTCCATGTTTTTAAACAGTGGAAGGGCAAGTTATTTGAATTATTTAATAATGAGTTAGTTCAACTCCAAACTCAAGGGCGAGTTCCCTAACTCATTTAAATTATTTAATAATAAAGAGTTCAACGAGTTTATTTAATTTATTCCCGAGTTAATTAATGATAAAGAGTGAGTTCAATGAGTTCATTTTAATTATTTAAAAATAAAGATTGACTTCAACGGTGAGCTTAAGGCGAGTTTCTAAGTTTTTGGAAGGGCTAGCTATTTCAATTATTTAATAATAAAGAGTGAGTTCAATGAGTTTATTTAATAATAAAAAGTGAGTTCCACAACGAGCTCAAGGGCAAGTTCCTGAGTTCATTTCAATTATTTAATAATAAAGACCGAGTTCAACTCTAGAGTTCATTGTGAGTTCAACGAGTTCATTTCAATTATTTGATAAAAAATAGTGAGTTCAACAACAAGCTCAAGAATGAGTTTAATGAGTTCATTTCTGTAACATACCCAAAAATCCTTGATAAATTTTTAGGAAATGAGGTATATATATTTTTTGTAGATCCAAACAACTTAATTAAGATAGTGTCGTTAATAAAGAACATTTCCCAAATAAAGAATGTCAACTCCAAAGATTATTCAACATCATGATCCAGTTATTTTTATTCTTATATACAAGGAATATGTAAATCAATCAAGTAGTCTTGTAACCAAATGAAGACCACACATAATACTTTTATAACTACTTAACCATTTGAGTCCTTGAATATTTACCCATAACTTATCCCTCTTCAAGCATTGTTTTTTTTAACAAAAACAGATAGGTTTTACATATTCAAAATGACCAGGTGTCAGAGCCCTAGAAAAAGTACAAGCATGCCTCAAGGGCCAAAATACTGTCATCATCTAGCAGCAGTACAGCAACTGTAATTCCTAAACTATAAAGAGTCTTAACTTCTAGCAGTTTAGCTAATGCCAAAATGTTCACTATTCGAAATATACAAACAAACTTGTGTAGAATCAAACAAAAAAACATAATCTAACTTATCATTTCCCAGCTACCCTGGCCTAAGGCTTCAGCAACAAATTGACTTGCTTCTACTTCCTTGCGAACTTGGTCTTCGAAAACCATTGTGCCCATATGGATTTCCAGGCTTATCAGTCTCTGAGAGAGTTCCTTGATAACTTGACATTGCTCTTGGAGACGCTGGGCTTCTGTTGCTTCTTTCTCCATGTTGCCAACCCGAATTTCCTGGATATCTTCTTCAATCTGCTCCAACTTTTCTTCAACAGCTGCTCAAAGATGCCTCTACTGCCTTTTTTGGGCTTGCAGACTCTCTTTTAGGTTTCTCACCTTTCTCCCTAGCGCTGCCATCTCATGCTCAGGACAACCGTCTAGGCTTTCATCGCTAGAAGACATACAGAAACGAACAGGGTGATGAGAGGCTAAAAGTGCATAATAACTAGAGCAAACCAAGCTTCCGCCTGTGAACACCACACTTTCCTTCTTTCCCTCCACTGGCATACAACACAGAACACAGCGCATACAGAGGCATTTCCATAATTAGGAACCACTTACAAGAGTACCAATCAATTTAATTCCATATCCGTTCGCCTATTGTGAAACCCAACTCCAACAAGCGAAAGGACCAGAATTCATGATGCATCCTATTCTAATTGTTGAATATTGTACCCCAAAGACATCATCATGCTCACAGAAGCCTTTCGCTAACATAGGTATGAAACCGCAAGACTGTGCGACGTCATATCCACCAGCATCTCTGCAGGGCTCACATGAATATGGAGTCTATTCCTCATACGGCTCCCATTTAAAACCTTCCGCCCAACGACTTCCACCTGCTACCTGTCCTGATTTATGGATGTTGAAAGGACACACGCCATCAATACCTTTATCTTGGTGTCAAGGCATGAGGTCCCATCCATCCTCCACATTATTGCTGAGTAGGGATCCAGGCTGGAGCTCAACTACCTTGTTGGATTCACAATCGGCCTCTGCATTATTGATTCGAAGAACATCAAAGAAGTGGAGGCTCGAGAATGAGTCAGCAATTCATTTTATTCTGATAACCAGTCGTTTCAATCTCAAATCTTTTGGAGGCAAATTATTCACCAAAAGTCGAATAAGGATATGAGAGTCTCCAATTATTCTAACTCTTTCTATACCTTGTTTTCTAAGTTGTCCAAGGCCTTGAAGTAAAGCAAGAGCTTCAAATTGACTATTGGTAGCATGGCCCAATCCCCAAACATATCTATATCCATTTGTTTCATTGAGATTGTGAATAATCCCTCCCCCTCCTTCCTCCCCTCGATTTCCTTTTGTTACTCCATCAAAAAAGAGACTATGAATTCCATAATTTTGTCACCAATTAACAAATTCCTTACCTTCCAATCTTATTTTCCATTCTTCCGCTAATTTGGCAGATCCTCCTTTTGAAGGAAGAAGCAATCCCAAATGGGCTCCCCAATCTATTTCATCCCGAGTTAGTGAGTTAAGGGAGGTACTTCCAACTTTAGTTTGCAAAAAATCCTTTAGCAATCCTCTGGCTTTTGAGACTACTTGTTGCGGTTTTGTGGCTTTATCTTGAAAGATACGAGAATTTCTTTCAAGCCAAAGCTTCCATAGTATAAATTTTGGAAGAGTCAACCAAACAATTTTAAACCATCCTCTCGAGAATAGAGAAGATGGGTAAAACAAATTCCAATTTGCTAGCAAAGTTGTGAATGTTGGAAGATTCTGAGTCTAAATCAAATTGTAATTGTCAACAACTTCAAATCTGGAAATACAAACGAAATAGAATACAATGGAGCGATTAATGGGTACAGGAATGAGAACGAAAATAAGTGCAAAAAACACAAATATAAAAATCAAAGTATGAACGCAAATAAAAAAATTGAAACTACAACGCGTTGAATCTAAAATCTTGGTTCATACGTGGAAATAAAGATTATATGCTGCATCTTCAGAAGTCAGATTTTGAGCTGGAACCAGCGAAGAAAGACGCTATATATTGGAACAACCTCCCTTTCACTTTCGTAAATTTTCCATCAATCAAGCAGAAATTGAGCAACATTGTCCATTCTATCTCATTTACACGTTCATCCATTAATTTTAATGGTACTTTCCAGCATCTTCGGGCTTATAATCTTTTGACACCTGTGTTAAAGATAAAACAAAGCAAATAAACATGAGCCATAAAATTTAACAACGACAATAAACTTAAGGCATAAAATTTAAATTCTCAAGATGTATACAATTGGGATTATTAGTATCTATATATGTACAAACGAATAGCAAAACTACTTTTATATACATTAGTATATATTATGTACAAATGAATAGCTTTGTATACATGAGTTAATAAAAACAAAGAATTATGACCACTCTTTTGAAGAACATTTTTATATTTAATATTGCTCAATTTTTTGAAGAACATTTTTATATTTAATATTGCAGATTAAATACAGATTGAAAGTTAGTTGATTGTCTTATTTGATTAATATGCTTTGGAATGACCAAATTAAATACTTCATTGCCTGTCCAAATTGGCCTTGGCTTCTAAATCGTTGGAGCAGGTATTTTTCCATCAAAATCCTCCCACCACATTAAAATATTCATAAAGGCATCCTTCTCTATGAATGTGTCTCTCTTTGTTATCTTCCCACAACCCAAAAGTGTGTCTTGGACAATACCCATAACTTTGTATTTTTCCATCAAAATCCTCCCATCACATTAAAATATTCATAAAGGCATCCTTCTCTATGAATGTGTCTCTCTTTGTTATCTTCCCACAACCCAAAAGTGTGTCTTGGACAATACCCATAACTGGCCTATTGGACTGAGGAGAGACAATGCACTTTAGCACCATCATTAGTTCCAAGACTTCTGCTCTCGTCTCAAATGACTGGGGTACATGCATATTCATTTCATCACCATCGAAATCAACATTATATGGGGATGTGATTGACAAGTTCAGTCGAAATGTTGAGTATGGCATGATTTTGATACACTTTTTGCCTGTTTTTTGACAAAAAGTATGGCATGTTGAGTAAAATTGCATAGAGTTAACCATTCTCTTATGATTTCATAGAGTTAACCTAATCCGTTTTATTCTTAATAAGGACACATGGATCGTCTAGGGACATCTAAACATGTTCATAGTGTTACCAAAATTCAAAGACGCCATTCAGATGGGTGTATTGGACGCACCACAAGTCCACTATCAGGTGCATCGACTGTTAACTTCAACATGTTTAAATTTGACATTTTTTTTAATTTGTGGATAATATTCTTTTACACACTTTTCTAAGATCTTGTTGTGCATAAGTAGTGGATTTGAACATGGAAGACGCACTTTTGATGGGTTTATTGGATACATGCCACCCATAGGTACATTCTAATTATATTTATCATTTTTTTAGTACAAGTTAAATACAATTAAATTTTTAAAAATGTTACATGCATATGACTTGATTATTTTTGTGCACATGCATTCAGTGACTTACTCTGCTGATATGCCTCCCATAAGCAGGGAAACGCAAGATTTACATGGTAAAGGTGAAATCGAAATTCATAAATCTGTTTGACATGTGTGTTTAATTTGTGAAAAATTATGACATTTCTCTTACTTATAAGTGCCTGTCAATTTATTGTTTTTTACAGGGGCTAGTGGACGGGCACGGAGGCCACGCATAGGTAACTTTTAATGTTATTTTTTTTATAGTACAAGTTAAACGTCTTTGATTTCTTTAAAACGTTACATGCATATGACTTGATTATTTTTGTGCACATGCATTCAGTGACTTACTCTACTGATATGCCTACCACAAGCAGGGAAACACAAGATTTACATGGTAAAGGTGAAATCTAAGTTCATAACTATTGTTTGACATGTGTGTTTAATTTGTGAAAAATTATGACATTTCTCTTACTTATAAGTGCCTACCAATTTATTGTTTTTTACAAGGGCTAGTGGACGGGCACGAAGGCCACGCATAGATAATTTTTAATGTTATTTATCTTTTTATAGTACAAGTTAAACGTCTTTGATTTCTTTAAAACGTTACATGCATTTGACTTGATTATTTTTGTGCACATGCATTCAGTGCCTTATGTTGCCGATACTACTAGCTCAGAGAGCCCATAACCAGAAGAAGAAAGTTTACGTAAATTCCGACCATAATTCTTATTGGACATGAGTGTTTTATTTGCAAAAAATTTATGCTATTTCACTTAAACTTACATGTGATTGCCAATTTATTGTTTTTTACAGGGGCTTCTACATATTCTAAGGATATTGATAGGACAAAAGAGTTAGTTTCTAGTACGCAAAGTGTACATGTTGAGGCAGAGACTCCACCAAGTATTATTAATGAACACATTTTATTTAAATATGTATACTTTGATCGAAAAATTATATATACATTCTAATACTTGCACACATTTTACTTCTTACAGGGTTTGCTGCTCGTGCTCCTATTCCACCTCATAATACAAGGAGAGATCGTTGAGCGCGTCAGTATGCCCACAATGAAACATATGACCCTCTCTACACTCAACCTAAAGATGTTCCCGATGAGATTCCTTGGGAAGACAAGATCGCAATGCTTACTGAGAAAGAGATGAGGGAGCATTTCTATAGATTGCAGGGTGAACTTGAGAGTTCTACTATTTGTATCGGTTGTCAACAAAGTCTCCAAATTTTTTTGCACAATCTGATCCGTTTGATTGCGACTTATGTTGGGGTTGGACCATCAACCCAAATTTTTTATGACATTATGCGTAGGAGGCGATTGGTGGTGATGGGTAGCCACAAGTTTGAAGAAATAAAAATCATTGTCACAAAAGAAATGGTCTTTTCATTATTTGACTTGCGGCCTGAAGACAAAAGACATCTAAAGATTGTAAGATTCAATGATCCAAATATTGCACCACATCTTTATTCGAGGTTCCTCCATACATATGGGAAGTTCCCAAATAACGATGAGATCCCTCAATATTTTGTCAAGATGCTAATTGCAGAGTTTCAGTTGCACATGGACCCTGACTATACAGATACAGGGTCAGCTTTCTATGGTGCTGGAAAAGGCTGTACATATGAACGTCCTGATTCACTACGAGATGTTGAATATAGTCAACCAGTGCCTCGCTTAGTAGTTCCATTACCTAGAGTCATTTCTTTTCTAGAGGAGTTTCAAATGACATCCAAAGTAGCAAGTAGGGTGAGGGAATGGATAAAAGAGCATGTTATGGCTGCATTGGGAGGGGTAGAAATCGGCTTAAATAATATGGCATCTTCAACAAATATGGATGACAGCTCATTTGATGACTATTCAGATGATGACTTGAGATCTATGAGTCGATCAGAGCTTGAGCAGTATGCAACAAATTGTAGAGACATGTATAAGCGTGTCAAGGCTCAAGGAAATCGATGCACAAATTTGGTACGTAAGTATGGTTTAATAATTGAACTCACAAAAGACACATTTACAGTATGAGCTAGAATGTACACATGTTACAAATTAAATGTTTTTTGTAAATATATATATATATATATGTTTTTACTATCCAAATCTCATTCTATAAATTTATTGAAATTTATGCAATATGCCCAAATGCTAAATGATGATGACTATGTTGATGGTTCTTTTCTTGGCGAGGAAGAAACACATGTATCAATTATTCTTTTTGATAAAATTTTATTAGTTTTGGTTTATTTTGTCCCCAAATGTGTGTTTGTGTGTGTGTGTGTGTGTGTGTATATATATATATATATATATATATATATATATATATATATTTTTTTTTTTTTTTTTTCCTTGGAAAAAAGCGTAATTTCATTAAAATATAATCAAATTACATACTATATAAGGGCTTAATGGAGCCCTTTCTGGAAGTAAGCTTTTCAGCTTCAAGTATCAGAGCTTACAAAAAAAGAGTGTTTTCAAGCTCTCAAATGAGAGCTCAATATCCCATTAAAAATACATCCAAAGTATCACAGAAATGCTATATAAAGAGTATCTAAAAACAGTGAGTACCAAGGCAACACCCGAAATAACCAAATGAAATGTCGACAGAGGCAAAAACATATAACAATCCACTAAAAGCAACAGTAGGTTGCAGAGCCATCGTTTATCAATGGCTGAGACCACCATCTAGGTGATAGGGCAGCCATCAGAAAGTTCTTCACCGCACCGAGGGCATTCAACCATTATCGTCTCCCCTCGACAATGTGACTGCTACCACTGCCCAAAGAAAATAGGAACCCACTGCGAACTACAGGGCTCCTCTGTCGTCGAGCAGCCGTTGATGCCTCGTCATGGAGCACCCTTCCAAGCCGTCTGTCTCAGTTCAAACTGCCACCGCCGACACTAGCAAGCAGGAGGAGCCTGTTGTGCAATAGGTCACCGTGCTAAAACTCTGCCACCACTCCGATTGCAGATGGTTCGTTGATGATCGCTGCCGGTCGTCCATGTCGAGGTAAGTCTTAGGGGTAGGATGGGATGGCGTCCATGGAAGGATCCATGGCCACCGAGTTTCAAACATAAACGACGCTCAAAACGAGTTGCAGAGCCACCGCCTCGAAAACCTAAACCTCCTAAAAAAATCAAATATATATATATAAACTTTCATTTTGACTTCTCATACCACAGAAAACCAAGAGCAAATGGAAGTCATGTATAAAGGAAATGGTGAGCGACAGGGGAACGACAATAGAAATTGAGAACATATTTGAGGGATGATTTTGTCTTGGATGGAGGAAGTGCTTTGCATTGAATGATGGTTTAGGGTTAAAGGTCCAAGGAGAGGTAATCTAGTAAAAAGAATAAGGTCTACAGGTTCAGGAGGTTTTCATTGTTGGCTGTGTAGGTTTTTGTGGACAATTGGTGTGAGAATCAAGTTAGTACTAGTCGCATTACTATTTTTCCAACCTTCCAGAAACTGTCTCTGGTATGATCTGTATAAGGGCAACTTAATGTTTAAAACATGAGATACAGTTAATGTGTTTTGCTAAGTTTAAATTGTTGTGCATCAATCTGAGTTTGTTTATTGAATTCTCACCAATACTGTGCCAACAAAATCATCTATAATTATCAAATATTGTCTGTAGATAGGATTTCAGAAATTTATTCTATAGATTTTCTCATTTTGGTATTCTCAAATATAATTATAATTATATTTTCTGTTGGTATTCTCTTTCATTTTTTACAATTTATAAATTTTGTCGAGGTTTGAAATATATTGGTAAACATTTGTTCATGCTTGTGGATGCCTCTAAGGGCCCAACGCCTTTAAGTACCTTCTTTTTTTAGCATTTTTCAAGCAGATAGTTGGTGATTCTGGGTGCTCCATTTTGGATTAGCAGTTGTTCAAAGGTGTATGGAAGGGTTTCATCATTTGGCATGTCTTTGTTTTTATTTAGGCATCTAATACCTAGTGCCCTCTGTTGGCATCTCTTTTTCATGCTCACATCCAAGTAAACCTTTGGCATTACCTCCAAGCCATTCAGCCTTCATATGCAACAAAACATTAGCACCTTTAAAGGCATATACTTTGTTTTACACTCATTTTTTTGAAACTGACTTTAATGCAGTAAGCTACAGGTTTTCTTTACGAAATGTCTTGAAAACTTTCATTTTCAGCACTGGGTATGCTTCACATCATCATTGGTGAAGTGTTGTCATTGTAACTCTGTTAGAAGCCACTGAAAGAAATTAGATCTATGATAGATTTTTTTGTCTAAAAGTCACACTAGTATTATTCACAAATATCAGATCTAAAAATTTCACTTGCTCAATCTCCTTTTGGAAGTTTGCAGTCCTAAAAATTTGTTTAAGGGTGGCTATTTGTGTTGATATTTGAGGAATCCCTTAAAGATCCAACGTTTAATCTTTTTGGTCTTTTGTAATCATTCTGGAGCAAATAATTTACAGATTTAGCTTACCCAGCCTTATCATCTTTGAGCAGAACAATTCCTACTGAAAGGCATTGGTAATCAATATTTAAAGGAGTAACCTCGGTGTTTAAGGAGTGAAACAGTACCTTGATGTTACATGCAAATCTAAAATTATTTTGATCCCTATATTCTGTTTTCTACTCTTAATGAGATCAAATCCTAACACCATTAAGCCCTCAAGCTTACACTAATGTTATTGGAAACCATTTTCTATGTTGTTGTCCATTCATTACAAATCTGATAATTTATATTTCTCTCTTTAGATTTTCTTGTAAATATGGTAATGACAAGAGGGTAGCAAGCCTCAGGTTATTTGGAACTAGCACTCTGTTTTATAGCTTCAAAACGTAGCAACCTTAATCTTTCGAAATAGTAGGTTCATGTTGTTATTATTGGAGTCTGGAAGTACATTATTCGCAAACAATTATTCACATTTATTGTTACATGTAGCGCTGCTAGATTATATATCAAACTCAACATACATTTAACAGAAATGAATCTGATGTTTTAGCTCTTCTGTCCTTGTGATATCTTTTGTGATATGCCTATCCTAGGAATAAATTCATGCAAACTCGACTACATATTTGATTGACATTTTGTCATAATAAGTTCTCATCAGCCATTCCCTTGCACGAAGGTTGCCTTAGTTCATATTTGTTTCAATCTGATTATTCTATATTGGAATTAGTTTAAGATAGGAGGGATTGCCTAATTTGGAGGACAACACTTGAAGAAGAGATGTAACCTATTTCCTGGAAAATCTGGTACACGCCTAAAGACTAGAATTGGAAAAAAATGATATAAATATGTTATGCATCATGCTTAGAAATTTTCTGTAGATCTTTTGTTTTGAGTCTTTTCATTTCTCCTAGGATAATTAAAAACTACTTTATGTCCTGAATGATTTTGCTTATGCAACTACAAAATTTTGGTTGTCATCACATGCTTGACTTGAATTCATTATGTTATATCCTGAAACATTAACCCAACATAAGCATGCTCATGCTTATCTAAGACATGATGGATGCCTCATTCCTATTGGATTCAAAGCAGAGACACTTTTAGATCAAAGCCACAATGTCTTCATTGGAAGTCCACATTTCCAAATTAAAATCATCAAATTTAAATGTTTGGAATGCTAGATAATGGTTATGTCCTAGCTAGCAAGTATTATATTGCATTTAAAAGACTTGTTCTCTTAAAATATTTCACATTAATTATTGAGTCTACATTTCAATGGATCTTACTCTTAGCTCATATTCCATAAGTGTAAGGAGAATGCAGGGAGAAATCAAAGTTTAAATTGAAAGTAGAAGTAATGAGTGATTGATATCTCAATCATCATAAGAGCAGATGATTTTCAATTCTTGATCCTCTCAGAAAGAAAGGCCACAAAGATTGACCATTAGAAGCCAAGAAAACAAAAAATTAAATGTAATTCTTAGATAGCCCAGTGCCAAACCAAAATTGGACGAGTTGTTTTTTGTCTAGTCTTTCATAGGGATTAGTGTTTTCCAAGAAGCTACATGAACACTTGTTTCCTTATGATCCGTGAGTTTTTTTTTAAAACTATGTGCAACACCGATATTCTTGCTTCCCTTTTAGAGTATTTTCATGATTTATTGTTGATCTTTCACTCATCATTTATGAAAGGTTTGGTCTTTCAATTATATTATTTTATGAGCAGATTTGATCTTTTGCTTGTAATTGTGTAGATTGGATATGTGTTCCACCTTTTCATCTGAAAGTTGTTGCAAGGTTTTGCTTGAGAATCTTTCACACCCTAAAGGAAACTTGCATTTTCGATTAATTTCTTTTTAACTCTTGAATTATTATTGATTGTGCCATTTATGCTTCTATTCTCCTTTACATTTTAGAAAAAAGAAATGTTTATTGTTTATTGTTTATGAATCCAAACAAGAACTTGTTTATCTTTTGTACTTCTATACTTGTATGGACCAACAAGAATGAATTAGATGCACAATAAACTGCTTGAAACTTGGACCAACAAGAATGAATTAGATGCAAAATAAACTGCTTCAAACTTGGGGCCTTGTAATTTTAAAAGGAAATGAGGTTCTTTGGATTGGTCAATGAATAAGTCATAAATTCATACTTACTCTTGGAACAATGAATAAGTCATAAATTCATACTTACTCTTGGAACTATGAATAAGTTGCTCCATTGAAAGAATTTAATACAATTGCCTAGTTAATGTGTGGCTTGGCCAACCAAACTTATAAGTTCAATTATCTTGATACAAAGAGTGTGTCAATGCATCCATATGTTAGGAAATCAATAATAAGGGTACACATTCAATATGCCTAACAATTAAGAACATATTTTCTCTCATTGAAAACATCGATTTAAATCCAAGCACATTTAAATAAACTTTCAAGTATACAACTATCGCATCCAAGCACATTATATAAATTAAAAGAAAACAAAAAGTTATTGCATACATAAAATGTATGTCTTGCTGACAAGACATGTCAAATCCATAGAATTAAATGACTGATTTCATCATTGAACAACAATTTGAAGAACAATGTAAATTCAAACTATGAACAAAAACATATCTAGAACAATTTCTATTGATTGCAATAAAAAGTGTAAGAAAAGAGAGAAAATTAGAAAGAAAGAAAGCATGTATCCATTGTAGTCAATCAACCTTAAGGAATGAAACAAAAACAGAAGTTTGCATTCAATCACAGACCAACAATGGCGAATGGTACATGTCCATTGTCTTTAAATAAAGTCCAATATAAAGTCCATCAACTATAAAGTCCAATTTATATAACAATTCTATTTTCAAACCCTATAATCAAAGAAAACAATCTTATTCGCATACCAATGTGTTATTGATTCATATGAAATGTGCTAGTGGCCGATGTTTTCAAGAATGGCATTATTATCTTCTATCGACAATTTCCATTGGTGATTCTTGGTCTTTTTCCTAGTCTTCACTGGTTTCAACTGCAACCGAGCCACTATGACTAAATGACTGTACTAAGCACATATAACATCTGACTTGTAGTCTTGAAAAAGAATATGGTCATTATATTTCCTTATTTCGGCAAAGAAATGTCCCATTAAAACCATTGAACCCATTGCATACGCATAATTTGACGGATCCTTAAATTCTTGCAACAATGTGCTTTTCGACCTAGTGCATCTCAATATATAATAATGCACTTTTTTGGGATTATCTACTGGCAATGACAGCAAATACATCACCTTCTATAACCAAATCGGAAACACGATCATAATCCTTGTCAATCACAACCACTTCATTATCGTGCTCTTCATCTGTGATATTTCCAAATGGGGGCAATGGGGGCAATGGTGTCAATTCTTGGTGTATCCATGGTTTGATAAATTTGTTAGTTTGGTTTTGACACTCATCGAAGGACTATACATCATCAATGCATGCAATACAGAAGCAAGAGTATTTTCTTTTCTCAATTGCATGTATATTTTCCATTTTTTTACTCATAATGGAGTGTAAACCCCTTGTTTTAGGGATTGCAACACAATTATATGGCATTGATTTATCAACATCGCCCATTGCAATATTCCAGAAGAACCTGTTCAAGATAAAACCATAACTTGTGCAAATCAAATTTCACATTTAAAATCAATTTATTAATTTTTTTTTTAAATAATTAAAATAAAAATACTCATGTACATATAAACATAGTAAATAACTGCATTTGAAAACATTGAGGGTCATCGAAACAATTACATACCTTCTCACATTAGCCATCCTTTCATTGAGTTCATGGCTTAAATTTTTCTTGCACCAATTAACAACATCGTTTGAATTTGCAAGGCGAGAAGCAGAGTGATTCATTTGATATCTCCTAAGTGAACATCTTATGCAGGCCCCAGCGCCATCATGTTCTCCTTTTCCATGTCCCGTTTCAAAAAAACTCCATGTGTGGTGAACATTCGTTTTATTATGAATGTGAGACAACCATAATAATGAGCATGTCAATTTAAACTAACCAACACAACCATCTAACCACACCCAATGCTCTTTAAAAGTGACCCCTCGTCTTGATAATTCGTTATAAGGCATATTAAAACAATGTTGGACAAAACATGTATGACGTGTACGATCATCACTGATATATAAATGGTACTCTTTAATCACTTCACGATTATTTTCATCACTATTAGAACCATCGACATGAAGCTCCGCATGTTTGTACAAAATATGCACAAGTATAGATACCTGGTCTGAATAATAATACTCACTTTGTATTTACTTTTGTGGAGCGAAAGTGTAATTTTCAGCAAAATCAACAATTGATAATATTGTTCCTTTTGGAAATACATCTTGTGATTGCTTGAACTGTAAGTCTTGCCATCGTGTTGTATGAGAGTGTTTGATATATCTATATATTTTCTCCCTGAACGAATACATAAAACATCTCACAGAGATATCATCTTCAACTAACTCAATCTTTCTTGATGTTGTCGTTGAATCTGTAACATGAGTATAATCAACATATTCATATCTCTTCCATTTCACAATGTGATTTGACAATTGAGGATCATTTGGATCAATGGGGTATTTAACATAAAAAAAGAGCCAAATGAGAACATTCTTCACATTTTCTTCCACCGACGCATTGTTTCTTATAGAATACTTGATAATTCTCTCGTGCACATAATATTTTAGATACAAATTCACGAACAATCAAAGGAGGGGGGTCATTTGGTCAACACTGTATGCCAAAATTATGAAATGTCTCATAATATAATTCAAATTCTACATGGTATCGACATCAAAATGTGTCGTGAACAACAATGGGCCTGACATACCATGGTTTAAGCTTCACAAATCTGCTAAGGGCAATCTTCACATCAACATTACTCTCCATAAAATGTTTGAACATTTCCACTTGAGTGACCTCTGTTATGTGTTTGGCATTCGTTTCATAGTTTCCTTTAGATATACGACGCCACACAACATCCTTTTTGTTTGGAAAGACACAAGAGTTTAAATGCCAAAACTCTTTCACCTTGTCCCTCACATTATCTAGAAGCCTATCTTGATAAGGTTGTCTACAGATATCAACCCAACATGCAACTTAATCATCTTCATCTAATTGAACCCTAATGTTTTTATGCTTCCATAAACTCATTCTTGATGTTTTTAACGTTCTTGTAGTCATGGCCAACAAACGACCAATTGCAGTGTTTTTTTCCACAACCCCTATTAGCAATGTTTTACGAGCAAACACTAAATCACGAGATCGTTTCTTTGCAAGTGTGGCAAGGGCCGAGCTTAGATTTTTTGATACCATCTCATTTGTTTTAACCTCTTTGACACTTTTAATGCCCAATAATTTAATTGCATCTTTTAGACATTTTTGCTTTAACAATCTATGTAACAATTGAGCTTGTGCTATGACAGAAATACCTTCAAGATAATTTTTTAGTATCTTTTTTGGTCTATATCGAGTTGTATGATCATGCATCGAAGGTCCCAATTCTTCAATTTTACTTGAATCCATATTCTCCAAAAAATTGTCATCAACGATGATATTGTTGCAACTTCCAATTAATCTTTGTAAATTCATAGGTACGGTAGGATGTTGTAGGTTGGATGTTGACCCTGCATGGAAATATGTAAATTTATAAGATTGTGAACTTTCAAATCAATTATATACTCAAGTATTAAATACAATTTTATAAACATTAAAAAATATTTACTCACCAATCATTGTCTCAATATCAATGTTGTCCATCGTTTGTTCCACATTTGTCATTTCCTCATCACCTCCATGTTATTCATTTCTTTCATCAACATGTTCCTCGACATTTTTCATTCCTTCATCACCGCCATGTGCCTCCACATTTTGCATTTCTTCGTCACTGCCATGTGCCTCCACATTTCTTTCCAATGCTCTTTTTTCTCTTAACTTTCTCATGTTTTCACGTTTTCTTTCTTTTCTTGCCTCTCCATTAGTTCTGGTGCGATCATGTTTTGTTGCACATTTATTTTGGTTTCCCATGATGATTGAATTGAAAACCTAAACTCCAATGCCAAAAACCTGAAATCATAGTAATATGTTAGATATACAATTGTACAATTAATGAAACAAATTGCAATATGGCATGAAAGCATAACCAAATTCACAATATTTCATTGGGTGTCTCACATTTCAAATTTGACGAAAAGAAAAATCACTTCATATTAACGTAGGGTTTGATAATTTAGCCTAAGTGTCAAATTAGCAGTTTGGAAGGCTATTTTCAAATGCCCGCCAGATGATGTATGTGTGTCAATAAATTTATATTTTGACATGGTCTTGTTCATTGTTGAAGTAGCTATCTAGTTATGGTCTTTGTTTTCCTTAATCATTTCTGAGGAGAAAGTTATAAGTCTGCCAAAATAGGGGTTCAAAATAAACTTTGGAGAAAATCTTGAAAATGGTTGTGTTGGAAAATTGGTTCAAGTGGCCTTGGGGAAATGCCCGCCATACCTCATAGGTGAATGATAAAAATTATTTGAAACTATCAGGCTATAGCTGGTTGAAGAGGCTATCTTACCATGGTATCAGTTCTCAAAGAGGGTTTTTGATGACAAAGTGAAAGGCCTACCAAAACAGGGTTTCAGGTTATTTTTGCCCCAAGGTAGTAAAACTACCTAAGTGGCCTCAGAAAAATGACAACCATAATTCATAGGCTAAAGTAAATGCCCGCACCATATGGTCATGCTATAGATTGTTGAGCTTTCTACCTAACCATGGTCTCATATTGTATTGAGAGTGTCTGAGGAGGAAGTTATGGATATGCCAAAATAGTGTTTCAGATAGATTGCTCCAAAATCATGGAAAATGCAAAAATTGTCCAAGTATAGAATTACTGGTAAAACTGCCTGAGTGACCTCGGTAAAATGCCGCCATTTCCTATGGTTGATGTATTAAAATATTTGAGAGTATGGATCTATATAATGTTGTCTGGTGCATACAACCATATCATTGGTTTGTCCAAAGAGTTTCTGTAGGTGAAGATATTGATCTGCCAAAAGTGCTTCCTAGCTTGATTTGCACTGCTCCAGAAAAATGCCCGCCGAGGAGAGAGAAAGAAGTTTTCAAAGGATGAAATTGGTTTGGATGGAATCACCTTGTTGGCCTCTATCCATTGGGTGTCTCACATTTCAAATTTGATGAAAAGAAAAATCACTTCATATTAACCTAGGGTTTGATAATTTTTCCTAAGTGTCAAATCAGTAGTTTGGGAGGCTATTTTCAAACGAGTTGTCTAAAAATGCTAAAATTTCACCCAAAGAAAATAGTTTTTTTAGAAATGAATTTACCGGAATCCGGGATAGAATTTTTAGAATCTCAAATAATAGTATTAGTCCTGCATAATTTGGATGCCCTGGGGTGTTTCCAGGGTACTAAATTCATCTAGATATTCAAAAAAACGATTTAATCAACACAAATCACCAGATTTTTAGATTTCATATCGCCGGATTCTAACCAAGTTTTGGCCAGACGGGAAAAATCATCGCACTTTTAAACGGCTTCATTTTCAAATGCCCGCCAGATGATGTATGTGTTTCGATAAATTTATCTTTTGACATGGTCTTGTTCATTGTTGAAGTGGGTATCTAGTCATGGTATCAGTTTTCCTTAATCATTTATGAGGAGAAAGTTATAATTCTGCCAAAATAGGGGTTCAGGATAAACTTTGGAGAAAATCTTGAAAATGGCTAAGTGTTGGAAAATGGGTCCAAGTGGCCTAGGGGAAATGCCTGTCGTACCTCATAGGTGAATGACAAAAATTATCTGAAACTATCATGCTATATGTAACACCCCAAAATTTATTAAGTAATGAGGAAATATTAATAGAGTGTATATATTATTTACAATAATAAATTAAAAATAATAATAATAAAGTTTAATTAAAACTTAATTATGTTAATTAAACATGATTAGGAAAATAATGTGCATGAAGGCCATTTGGCACTCATGCATAATACACTCTAATTATATTAAAATTAGAAAATTATGCATAAATAGAGGAATTGGGGCTGATTGAGGGGGATTCAGGCTCTTGTTCTTTGTTGGGAGGTTTTGGTCTGAGTTGCTGAGTTTGGCTACATTTTTTAGAGGATTCTATGGCCGTAGTCTGGGGGAGATGGAGGTTTGGAGGTTGAGGATAGAGTAGGATTCTGAATCTCATAACGGGCTGGCTAGCTTGGTATTGTTGAGTGAGGGCTTGGGGGCTCTTAGTCTAGGACTGAGGGGTTGGTTGGGAGGAGAGCAGTCCCTAAATGTGGTTTTCCAAGGTTGCTACCAGGTTCCTATGTGCTTATACTATATCTGTAAGTGCTAGTTCTAACAGGTACGCCTTCCACTTCCTATTGAGAATTTTGTATTTAAATTCATAAAATGGGTTACAGATTAGTAAAATTATTTTATTTGTGCTATTTTCAAAAATTATTTTTGAAATTAACTGTATTGTTTAATTATTATCCCTTCTTTATTCAGAATTTAGGTTTTATTCGGGATTTAGGTTTTTTTTTTAGATTAATATTTTTGGGACTCTACACTATAGCTGGTTGAAGAGGCTATCTTACCATGGTCTAAGTTCTCAAAGAGAGTTTTCGATGACAAAGTTAAAGGCCTGCCAAAACAGGGTTTTAGGTTGTTTTTGCACCAGGGTAGTAAAACTGCCTAAGTGGCCTCAGGAAAATGCCCGCCATAATTCATAGGTTAAAGTAAATGCCTGCACCATATGGTCATGCTGTAGCTTGTTGATTTTTCTACCTAACCATGGTCTCATATTGTATTGAGAGTGTATGAGGAGGAAGTTATGGCTCTGCCAAAATAGTGTTTCAGATAGATTGCTCCAAAATCATGGAAAATGCAAAAATTGTCCAAGTATAGAATTACTCATAGAACTACCTGAGTGACCTCAGTAAAATGCCCGCCATTTCCTATGGTTGATGTCTTAAAATATTTTGAGAGTATGGATCTATAGAATGTTGTATGGTTCATCCAACCATATCATTGGTTTGTCCAAATAGTTTCTGTAGGTGAAGATATTGATCTACCAAAAGTGCTTCCTAGCTTGATTTGCACTGCTCCAGAAAAAATGGTCGCCGAGGAGAGAGAAAGAAGTTTTCAAAGGATGAAATTGGTCTGGATGGAATCACCTTGTTGGCCTCTATCCATTGGGTGTCTCACATTTAAAATTTGATGAAAGAAAAAATCACTTGATATTAACCTAGGGTTTGGTAATTTTTCCTAAGTGTCAAATCACCAGTTTGGAAGGCTATTTTCAAATTCCCGCCAGATGATGTATGTGTGTCAATAAATTTATCTTTTGACATGGTCTTGTTCATTGTTGAAGTGGCTATCTAGTAATGGTCTCAGTTTGCATGACTCATTTCTGAGGAGAAAGTTATAAGTCTGCCAAAATAGTGGTTCGGGATAAACTTTGGAGAAAATATTGAAAATGGCTAGGTGTTGGAAAATGGGTCCAAGTGGCCTTGGGGAAATGCCCTCCATACATCATAGGTGAATGATAAAAATTATATGAAATTATCATGCTATAGCTGGTTGAAGAGGATATCTTACCATGGTCTTAGTTCTAAAAGAGGGTTTCTTATGACAAATTTAAAGGCCTTCCAAAACAGGGTTTCATGTTGTTTTTGCACCAGGGTAGTAAAACTGCCTAAGTGGCCTCAGGAAAATGCGTGCCATAATCCATAGGTTAAAGTAAAACACCGCACCATATGGTCATGTTGTATCTTGTTGAGTTTTCTACCTGACCATGGTCTCATATTGTCTTGAGAGTGTCTGAGGAGGAAGTTATGGGTCTTCCAAAATAGTGTTTTAGACATATTGCTCCAAATCTAGGAAAAAGCAAAAATTGTCCAAAGTATAGAATTACTGGTAAAAATGCCTGAGTGACCTCAGTAAAATGCCCGCCATTTCTTGTGGTTGATTTCTTAAAATATTTTGAGAGTACGGATCTATAGAATGTTGTATGGTGCATCCAACCATATTGGTTTTTCCGAAGAGTTTCTGTAGGTGAAGATATTGATTTGCCAAAAGTGCTTCCTAACTTGATTTGCACTGCTCCGGAAAAATGCCCGCCGAGGAGAGAGAAAGATGTTTTCAAAGGATGAAATTGGTCTAGATGGAATTACCTTGTTGGCTTCTATCCATTGGGTGTCTCACATTTCAAATTTGATGAAAAGAAAAATCACTTAATATTAACCTAGGGTTTGATAATTTTTCCTAAGTGTCAAATCAACAGTTTGTAAGGCTATTTTCAAATGCCCGCCAGATGATGTATGTGTGTCAATAAATTTATCTTTTGACATGGTCTTGTTCATTGTTGAAGTGGCTATCTAGTCATGGTCTCAGTTTTCCTTAATCATTTCTGAGGAGAAATTAGTTATAAGTCTGCCAAAATAAGGGTTCAGGATAAACTTTGGAGAAAATCTTGAAAATGGCTGTGTTGTAAAATGGGTCCAAGTGGCCTTGGGGAAATGCCCGCCGTACCTCATAGGTGAATGATAAAAATTATCTGAAACTATCATGTCGTAGCTTGTTGAAGAGGATATCTTACCATGGTCTCAATTCTCAAATAGGGTTTTCGATGACAAAGTTAAAGGCCTGCCAAACCAGGGTTTCAAGTTGTTTTTGCACCAGGGTAGTAAAACTGCCTAAGTGGCCTCAGGAAAATGCCTGCCATAATTCATAGGTTAAAGTAAATGCTCACACCATGTGTTCATGTTGTATCTTGTTGATTTTTCTACCTGACCATGGTCTCATATTGTATTGAGAGTGTCTGAGGAGGAAGTTATGGGTCTGCCAAAATAGTGTTTCAGACAGATTGCTCCAAATCCAGGAAAATGCAAAAATTGTCTAAGTATAGAATTATTGGTAAAACTTCCTGAGTGACCTCAGTAAAATGCCCTCCATTTCCTGTGGTTGATGTCTTAAAATATTTTGAGAGTATGGATCTATAGAATTTTGTATGGTGCATCTAACCATATCATTGGTTTGTCCAAAGAGTTTCTGTAGGTGAAGATATTGATCTGCCAAAAGTGCTTCCTAGCTTGATTTGCATTGCTCCAAAAAAATGCCCGCCGAGGAGAGAGAAAGAAGTTTTCAAAGGATGAAATTGGTCTAGATGGAATCACCTTGTTGGCCTCTATCCATTGGGTGTCTCACATTTCAAGTTTGATGAAAATACAAATCACTCATATTAACCTAGGGTTTGATAATATTGCCTAAGTGTCAAATCAACAGTTTGGAAGGCTATTTTTAAATGCGTGCCAGATGATGTATGTGTGTCAATAAATTTATCTTTTGACATGGTCTTGTTCATTGTTGAACTAGTGGCTATTTAGTCATGATCTCAATTTTCCTTAATCATTTCTGAGGAGAAAGTTATAAGTCTGCCAAAATAGGGGTTCAGGATAAACTTTGGAGAAAATCTTGAAAATGGCTAAGTGTTGGAAAATGGGTCCAAGTGACCTTGGGGAAATGCCCATCGTACCTCATAGGTGAATGATAAAAATTATCTGAAACTATCATTATATAGCTTATTGAGGAGGCTATCTTACCATGGTCTCAGTTCTCAAAGAGGGTTTTTTATGACAAAGTTAAAGGCCTGCCAAAACAAGGTTTCAAGTTGTTTTTGCACCATGGTAGTAAAACTATTTAAGTGGCCTCAAGAAAATGCCAGCCATAATTCATAGTTTAAAGTAAATGCCCGCGCCATATGGTCATGTTGTAGCTTGTTGAGTTGTATACCTGACCATGTTCTCATATTTTCTTGAGAGTGTTTGAGGAGGAAGTTATGGGTCTACCAAAATAGTGTTTCAGATAGATTGCTCCAAATCCAGGAAAATGCAAAAATTGTCTAAGTATAGAGTTACTGGTAAAACTTCCTGAGTCCATGAAAAATAACTCATTGGAAATGAAGGCCATACTTGATGGATTATCCCAACCCATAAAAAAGAAGGTAGGAAAATGCATCTCAACTAAGGAACTCTGGGTCAAATTAGAGAAGCTTTATTCAGTAAAAGCAAACCTTGCTATTTTCAAGAATGATAGTGATGATGAAGGAACTTGCAGCCATTGAGGAAGATCAAAAGAACAAAACCATATGCATGAAAAAAATTAATGACAGGAATAAATTCTTCTATTCCATGGAAGATAGTGATGATGAAGGAACTTGCAGCCATAAGGAAGATCAAAAGAACAAAACCATATGCATGAAAAAATTTAATGACAGGAATAAATTATTCTATTCCATGGAAGATAGTGAAGATGAAGAGATTAGTGAAGATGAAGAAAATCTATTCATGGATACAGTAACTTCAGAAGATAATTTAGATATGGAAGGAAAGGTGGACCTAACAACAGAATTCATAAGTACCCTTGAAGAATTGAGAGAGAGCAGATTGGGGAACAATTATTTGAAAGAAAATTTGTCAAAATACCTAGAAGAGAATAAATCAAAAGAAGAGGAAGTCAAGACCATCCAAAAGAAGTTGCACAAGTCAAAACAACAAACAATGGCTAGCATGAAAGAGGCCGAAAGCTTAAGACATGAAGTTTCTAACTTAAAGAAATAAGTAAAGAAGCTAGAAGACCACATGAAAGAGGTTGAGAGCTTAAAACAAGAAGTTGCTAACTTCAAGAAAAAAAATTAATATAAAAAACCTTAAAACATCCAAAACCAAAAATAAAAATACCTTATAACTTTATTTTGCACTGTAAATATCTGCGCACTGTAAATATCCGAAGTTGAGTTTTTATGGAAATAAACTTTTGGGCGAGAGTATATATATAACTCTCGGGCGAGAAAGTTTAGAATCTTTCCGAGAATCACGGGCCTTTAATAGGTCGACCCCTAAAAGATTCTCGGGGCTTTATGTAATATAACTCTTGCCCGAGAGTTGTTTTATTTTGTCGTACGAGAGTTTAAACAACCTCTCGGGTGAGAATTTGATTTAACCTCGGGTTACTTTTCGGGATAAATATCTCTCGGCCTAGAAATTTTCTCACCCGAGAGTTTCTGGTCAACAAACACAACAACCGTTTCTGCAGTTTTCTGAAATTTGTGACTTTCTGATTGTGGAAACACTGCAAAATATGAGAATTACCTGTTGGATTTTATACCAATAGATTCATCATTGAATCTACTTTCTCATAGTATAAGAATTTGTGAATTTCATTAGGGATTTCTATTTTTTACTATTTTTTTTCTAAACTGTATCATTACAAAATTTAGTAAGCTAAAAATCAATCACAATGAAAATTCAAGATCATCACAGTGACAACAAAAAAAAATGTAAAAACTCAGAACGTTGTTCCTTGCACTGTCCTCTTCAAAGGTGTAGTTTTAGTTTTTTTTATAAGAGTCACATTTGAAAGAAAATGAGAGGGTCCCAACATGTGTCAATAAGGCATCGTTTTTTAAACATATGATATTTCGATAAATAATAATATGATATGATGTGTCAATAAGGCATCGTTCTTTCTGTGTAGATTATGAGTGTACATTTGGTTTTCGTAAAATGAATAACCATATCTAAAAAAAGGAGGGGCACACAAGTCAATCATTATCCAAACCTAAAATTTTAAAGTATATGTTGTTGGTGCCCTTCAAATTTGTCCTACTATATGTCCATAAAAAAATTTCAAAAAAATATGAGTACGAAGCTAATACAATTCTCTAAAACTCTTATGTTTACCTCAAGTTAAAATTCCTAAGGGAAATATGGGTTTGAAGGGGTTGAAGTTGAAAAACATAAAATTTTGCATTTTTTTGGTCAAAAATCAGGCAAAAAGTGTATCCCAACTTCATGTTTTCACCCATGAAACAAATTGAATTGGAGAATTAAACTCTCCATGTTCCTTCATTGAAAGAAAAAATGATTAAAAAAAGGACCTAACATAAAATATCATACCGACGGAAGGTGGCTAACACTTTCCCAAGAAAAGGTTTCCACTTCTGTCAACAACATAAAATGCAGTCTTTGTAACAGAGATAAAAGCTTTTAAATTGCACCGACACGTGACTCTCTCCCAAGAAAGGAATAGTTGTACATTTAAGCAATTATAATGGGCACAACCCTTCCTCTAAACACATAAATGAAAGTAGAAGCAGACAAATATAGCCTACGACTCTTTAATGGAAACAATAGCGAACTAATAATCAATAAAGATAAATTTGAAGATAGGCAACGGCATACTATGAACATGTTTCGACTTTCACAGAATATGCCTTGCAAATTTTAAAGAAAGAAGTATCATTGGCATCTGATCTTATTCCAAAGAGGCTTCCCCTCCTCTCTATTGAAATTACAGAAGTGGAAACCAACAATCCTCCCCTAATAGTGTTACAATTCAAGACATAATCCTTTGCAACTAGAGTGCGTCCATTCTTTTGGAGGCCACACTCCTCTCTCCATTCCTCAATAGAAGATCCAATCTGCAATCCATAGCTATGACATTGCTAACTACACCAAAAACCCTAACCACCTTCAAATTGCAGAGGTCCGGTTTGTCTAGTTTGCATATGCAGGTGTACCCAGGAAGTCTTTGAGTAGATATTCAGTTGTGCTTATTATTGAAAGATAAAATGTCCCTATACGTTGTGCAAAGGATAAATCAGTTTTGTTAACATTCTTTCAAAATGGCACTTAATCGTATCAGTAGATCTCTTTCTTATGTAGATAAAATAAGCTTGTATGAAGTTAGCACTAGATGTTCTGAGGCTGAATGTTATGAAATAGAAGATCCACAACCTTGGAATCCTCCTGTACTGGATAGTTCTAAAATTTATGAGAAGCCACTAGTTCTTATATTCAGAAAGAAAATTGTTTTGAAATAAGTAGAAGTTAAAATAAATATTTATGGCTCGACTACTCAAATTATAAATATAAACATGTTCTATGGAGATGAATTGAATAAATTTGTAGAATATGTCAAAAGTAGTAGATATATAGCTATATTCATTTTGGCAGGATCAAAATTGGGTTAGCCCCTATCTTTCGAAGATGAATAAACACTCGTATATTTGAGCTTTTTGATAATAGACATCTTTCATATGATCATGCCCCAATAGGCACTATCACAGGCAATCTGCAATCAGGAACACAATATGGCACATTAATTCCTGATTATGTTATGGGATTAGAAGATCCCCATCTAAAGGACGCTTGGAAAATGTTGATTAGAGTCCACAGTCTACAAATGGTGGACAATTCATAGTTTTTATCGATCATTATTCAAACTACATTCATGCTCTCAAACACTGCTCATCCAAAGTTAAAAAAAACTATTCTTAAAGACTGTCTAACCACAGGCATCACAGATGCTGAAAGTTTCGGTGTTACTTATAAAGATGTTGGTTTGCCAAATGATTGGTATTTCCAATACCATTCCCTAAATATTGCTAATAAAAAACCTTGTCCTTTCGAAAGATCCATTACGGATGACAATCAGGTTCATCTCATTCCTACCGTCAAGAACCAAGAAAGCTCTCTCTCTGCTTGCTTACATTCTGATATTTACAGTTTCTTTGATCGAGGTGTTACCTCCTCTCTACAATGTCCCTCTTGTCATTCCCTTATCTCTTCTTCTACTAATTAGAGTTTACCCAGCGAGTGTGGTGAATTTTTTCCCTTTTCTTCCAAATAAAAATCAGTTTCTTCCTCAAATCCTTTTTTACCTACCTCCTTCACTGAAATAAGACCATTAAATCCATCTTCCAATATGCCTAGAAAGGCTAGATTATGCCGACATCCACCATGTGATCCAAATCCCTAATCGGATACTTGCAAATACCTAGATGATGTGCAGTTCCCTCATTGTAATATGATCAGAATTATTGACTTTGCTGATAGATGGAAGAAACAAACTCAGAATATTGACTGCATGCTATATTCTCAAAGACATCCTAGTGATAATTCTGGCTTAGGATACAATCCTCCTTCACAAAAAGAAATAGAAACCCAAAGATTTATCAGACATGAATCTAGACAGAGTAAAAGGTTCCAGAGGTTAAAGCAAAAGACCTCATTGCCCTCTTCCAGACTCTTGAATTCCCTGCCTGATGGTATCCATAAGCCTACATTGAAGGAAATTAAACTCTTCCTATATAGATACCAAGGATACTCTCCCTATGACCTTAAGGATGAGTTTATCAAGAAGATAATAAATTGGGGTTTATTTACTCATGAATATTCTAAAGAGTTTAGAGAATCTCACTCAATGGAGCAAAAGACTGAATTGGCAGGACAATGGAAAAAACATATGGAAGAAGATAATGAGTGGATATCATTCTTTGAATGGTATAAAATAAAGAAACTAGAATATTCTTCAGAAAACCCGCAAGTCAATGCCTTAGAAGAACAACTTGATCCATCACAAAAGCCTTCAGAAGGCCATAAGTGGGATCTATTCAAAGGTGGAGAAACTTATACAATCACGTACTTTCCCCCTTTGAATCCCATTCTTATAAGGAGAGAAGAAGAGAAAGAGGATCCAATAGTTGTTGCACCATTTATTGAGACTAAAGGTGAAAGAAAACAAGTGCACCAACAACTAAAATGGAATAGTGCATCCCTCAAAGGACTAGCACTACAAATGCATGCAGGTAGACAAGTGAATGATTCACATAATGAATACTTGAAAATCTTAATGAAGCTTTATCACCAAGAAACCAAAGAGAGTATAGTAAAGATCAGTCATGAACAGTAACTCTCTTATGAAGTTTTGAATTCAGTTAATATTGTTATAAATGGGTATGAACATCCAGAGGAGTCTCTCAGAGAACATATAAGAACCGATGCCAGTGATTTTGAGAAAGCCCTTACTCATGTTCTGGTAGAAGTACAACACGCCCACACATTAACAGAAAAATATCACAAGAGGATTGACAAAATATGGAAAAAGAAGAAAGACAGGAAAATAGATCCAAACAAACTGCCTTCTACATTTAGAAACCAAGATACTCTCCCCATGCTTTTACCACTAGAACAATCATAGAATAAAATTCCTAAAGCCCAAATTACTATAGGTATTGAAGAAAATCCCTCCTATAAACCTAGAATTATGGCCATCCAAATGCCTCAGCCATCTCAACCTATCTTAGGAAATCCTGAGTCTCTGACCATAAATGCATCCTTTGACAGAGCATGTGATGAAATTCCCAATCATATGGTAAGAACTCCTACTCCAAATTTAGATGATGGCATGAACATAAATCAGATTTCTTGGTCTACTGATTTATTATATGAGTGGAATGTGAATGGAGTCGAGTACTCAGCAGATTGAATAGATTATTCATAGAATGTATGTGGCATACAGAACTTATGTAGCCAATGGTAAAGATGTTGCAAATTCCTACAAGATGATTGTTGTAGGATTTATAGGAGATCTGTAGAAATGGTGGGAAAGAACTATAACAAATGAGAAATGGAATGCTTGGGCAACTTCCAAATTAGATGTAGATGGAAAAGAAGAGCCAAATCTCATAGGAAACCTAACTACTAAAATCTTGAGATATTGGGGGGGGGGACCCTGAAAATCACAAAGCTAAGAATACCCAATTGCTCTTGAACATGAAATATAGAATCCTTAAAGACTATGAGCAATTCCACAGGGATTGGGTAATCAGATGTCAAGATGTGCAGGATAGTGACAAAGAGGTTTTGAAAGAAAAGTACATTTATGCACTTCCTAATTAGAACTTTCAGAAATTCTTTGCTAGTGCACTAAACATAGATACCCTTGAAGATTATTCATGGGGGGAATTTCATGATATTGTACATAGTTGTATAGCTGATATATGCACTAGTATAATTGCTGCAAAATCTACAATAGATTTCGTGCCAGACAAATGAGGAATCTGTACTCAGTTTGGTATGCCTGAACCTGTATATCCCAAAGAAAAAAGGTACAGAAGAGGATCTCAAACTTATAAAGAAAGAAAGAAAATAAAAAAGAAAAATTGAGATTCTTAAAGCACATATATCCATATAGATACAGAGATTACAAGAAGAGTAAAATGAAGAAGACCTATGGGAAGAATAAAAGATATGGGAAATGGTACCAAAGCAAATATGGGAAAACCAATTATAAGTATTAGAAAATGAGAGATGGATTTTGTGGTAAGACAAGATGGAAATACACACCTAAGGTCTCATGTTATAAATGTGGAAAGCCAGGACATTATGCAAACAAATGTCCTAATCCAAATGCTAACCAAACCTCATGCCTAAACCCATAACATAAACTAACTCAGGAAGAACTTATGAAGAAATATAGGTGTGTTTTATGTGGAAACAAAGGTCATCAAGAAAATAGATGTCCAAAGTCTAGGTCTTATGGAGATACATATGATATAGAATCCTCGTCTGAAGAACTGAATTGTATAGACTCTGATAGTGATGACATCTTTTTTGCTGAAGAATCAGATAGCAGTACTAATTTCGATTTGGATTTGAATCCGAACCTGATATTTCATGTTCATTAATATCAGACATAATATTAGACATATCATAATATAAACTTTCATTATCTTCTTATGAATCTTCTTCTGGAAGAGGAAGCAATTTGGCAGTTTCTTCCTCCACTAGTTGTAGATCACAAAGCGGTTCTTCAAATTTGACACTTAGCTCGATGAATATTCTTTTGGATATGATATCCATGATTTTGTATCCTTTGTATTCTTCATCCTATCCAATGAGGATGCACTCAGTACTCTGTGGTTCCAAATATCTTCTCTTCGCAATTGGAATTCTAGCCCATGCAGTGGAGCCAAAAACCCTAAGATGTGACACATCAAGCTTGTGACCAGTGTAGGCTTTGAAAGGAGATGTACCTTTGATAGATAAGTGATGAGACCAGATATTGGTACTCCATAGACCCCCTTTATGCCACACACGAGCAAGAAAGGATAAGAAAACACCTCTTTTTGTAGGGGAGAATGCATTTGTTATATTATTAACTGAAGTAGTTTAGCAATTATCTTTTCTTATGCTTTAACCGTTTTATGTGCTAATCATATGAATTTAGGCATGTGTGAGCAGGCCTCAGGTGACCTAAAAAAGTAACAAGTAACCAAGCTCAAAACTGAATATCATGAGTGACTCAGCGATCCCATTTTCTCCTGATTTATAGAAAGGACTCATGTTAACCAGGATCGTTGTTTACAATGTAGAGATAGGTTAGAAATAAGGATAAATAGGGACCTCTTGAATAGCGGGGGGTCTGGAGACATTTTCGAAAAACAATTTTCAGCATATTTTTGTATTTGAGACAGCTTTGTTTTACGTTTTCCTAGAACATGAAGTTATGAATTGATAATGAAAGACCAACGTTATGTTAATTCCTTGAGTTCATAAGTTTCTTTCCCTCCTGAAATACGTGTTGGGGAGGGCCACCTCAATACATAGATCAAGAGTTTTGTGTTTCATTACAGGTATTTATCATGCATTTTATTTATTGTTTCTATCATCATGATGCGTGAAATTACTTTGGTATTTGTTTAGACATCAGATTCTGATTTCAGCACAAACGATTTTCTTCCATAGTTTGATAACACTGCGTATTTAGTTCCGTAATGCACTGTCTGTAGTCCTGTGTGTGCCATCCGCGTAGGCATATTTTATACCTGAGTTCCAGTATTTTCATACCGTTTCCAGATAACGAGTCAGATCCATGATTTCATGCATACTTCCCTTATTTGATTTTGATGAAATAGAGTTAAATGTTCCAACATTTGATTTAAATAGAACAGGGTTTAATCGCTTTTAGTATTTGACTTGGTAGGCAGAATTAAATTGTTTCTAGCATTGAAATTCCTAGAATAGATTTATCAGTTTTTCAGCATTCAATTCCTAGAATAGATTTATCAGTTTTCAGCATTCAATTAATGGAATAGATGTATCAGCTTTCAGCATTCTTAGATTCATTTTTTGTTCTGATAAAATAGATCTACCTTTATTTCTTTATGATAGGATATACATGCTTCCATATTTCTTGTTTCCTAGAACAATACTTCCTATTCCCTTAGTAAATTATTCAGGATACACTGAACACTTATAATGACAGAGATCACCCTATAGTGCACATATAGTGCCTAGCATCTCTTAAGTTTGTACGCTCAAAAAGAGTACACATTCCTGGAGTCCACCAATGAGTGTGGAACTCTTTTCTGAATGTATGCAACAACATTCAGGGCCTCATCCCAAATATTTGAATCCAAACCTTTTGACTCGAGCATACAAGTAGCCATCTCTTTCAATTCTCGGTTTTTCCTCTCCGCTACACCATTCTGCTGAGGTGTGTAGGGGACTGTGTGCTAGATTTGGATTCCATTTTCCACACAAAGTTGCAGCAGACCTGATTCGATATATTCTCCACCATTATCATATCTAAGAGCTTTGATCTTTCTCTCAGTTGCAGTCTCAACAGAAGCCTTGAAATTGTTGAACTTTTCAAGCACTTCCGATTTGTTCTTGAGAAAGTAGACCCATGTGAATCTGTAGAAGTCATCAATGAATGTCAGAACATACCTTGAGCCATTCATGGAGGGATTTGGTAAAGCACCACTGATATCACTGTGATTCATCCCCAAAATATAAGAAGCTATGCTAGCTTTGCCTCGAACAAATGTGTGCTCAGGATGCTTGCCAATGATGCAACCCTTTCATATCCCTTTTGAGGATTTGATGTTCGGAAGGCATTCAAACATGGAATTATTTTGTAGCAACTATAAATATTTATAATTTACATTACCAAAGCTCTCATTCCATAGTCGGCTAACCTCATTTCCATGAGTCAGAAGGGCACTGGGATTTGAATACGACAAAAAGTGGGAAAACTCATAGGTTTTGGAAACATGATTTGCCTTGCCTGTTGCAATGAGTTTTCCGGTGCTAATCTCATAAATTTCAACATCATTAGGGTTGAATACAACCTTCTTGGGAAAACTAGTATGTGTCATCCGATACACATAAAGCGGGTTCAAAGCTAGAGAAGGAACATAGAGAACATTCTGAAAACTTCCATGTTCTAAATGAATAGTACCTTTTCTGTTCAATGAAATTTGTGAGTCATCTCCAATCTGGATGGAGATGCAGTTGTCAAAGTCTAATGATGAGAAGGAGTATTTTATTGAAACCATGTGATTCGAATCTCTTGAATCTATGAGAAGATATGTAGAATTCGAAACGCTTTCCATGAGTGCATGACCTCTTTCTGCATGATCATCATTTTCCTTCTTCCTTGCGCCATCTGGAAGAGTAATGTTGTTTTTCTCCAAGAGAAGGGCCATCTGATCAATATTTTTCTTCATGCATGAGATTTAAGGATGAAATCCCCTGCCATAGTAAGAACACTTTGTCTTCTCCTTGCCCTTTTGCTTGTCTTTTCTTGAAACTAAGGGCTCATCTAGCTGCTTAGTCTTCTCATTTTGCTTGGAATGATCAAACTTGGTATTCTCTTTCTTTTTCTTTCCTTTACCATTCATAGCCTTGGGTCCTCCAGCAAATAGGGCTTGATCTTTGGAGGTTTTCATGGACCCCATCTGAATAAGCTTGTCATGCTCTTTTGTTAAGGACTAAAGAATGCATTCAAGGTAGGCATCTTCCAATTCAGAATGGTGAGTTTTCTCGAATGGAAAGTAGTGATAAACACTGAATAATCTACTCCTAGTTTCGAAAGGATCGAAAGAATCAACTAATCATCTTTCTTCTCAATACCACACAGCTTCAATTGAAGCACCAAATGCTTTAACTTGGTGAAAAACTCATTGATGGTTTCAAAATTCTTAGGATTTAGGGAAATCAGTTAATTCTCCAACTGATAAGCCCTCATCTCATCCTGCTTGCCAAAGAGTTTGGTAATTTGTTCCCATACTTCTTTTGGAGTCTTCAATCCACTGAGATGGAAAAGAAGATCTTTTGAAATATTGAGACATAAGAAACCATAAGATTCATCAAGCTTATTGAAGTATTTGGACTTCTCTATAGCTGCATTAGGCTTTGGTTATGTTCCCATAGTAACTCTGTAGATTCCTTTGGAGCGCATCACTATCTCTATATCATCCTTCCACTGATGATAGTTGAAAGGAGTAAGGATATTATGTGAAGAAGAGTCCATATCTGCTATAGCGAATGCAATAGGATGTTGTGAGAAACCTACAGTCACAAACAAACAAACAATATTTAGGTCAAGAACCTGCACTTTTCAAGTTGCATCACACTCGGCATAGCCTATCAAGCAAGATTCGCAAGTCGGATGCACATTATCCAAGATTTATGTGGAAAACTTTCAGCTTCTGTTTAAGTGTTGGAATATTTTTTAGCAAACTTGCTCAATCTTCATCAAAAAACTTTGTAGAAGACTTGCCTTGTCCTGCCATGGCTCTAATACCATGTAAAATTGAAGCACATCATATCTTTGAAACAAGACAACATTTACTAGAGATGCATGTGGCAAATTGTATGTCAAAAAATTGTGCAAAAGGTTTGCAGTAGTTCATTGCATTATCATTAACTCAGAAGATGATTACAATGTGTAACAATGGCTACAATAAGCCAAGCAATTCGAATCCTGGAGAGGTCATTCGAATTGAATGCATGAGAGTGTATTAATTGGCAGTTAACACCACTCGGCCCATCGGTTAACCACTTAACTACCATAGAAATAACTATAACAGACTCTGAAACTGTCTAACTGAATCCATAACTCAACCAAATGCCCAAAAATAGGGGAGGGCGCCTTTCTGACTTCATTTAACTAAATATTAGGTGAAAATAACACTAAATGAAGTCAAACTGAGTAGGAGGGAACCTTTCTGACTCCAATTTGCTGAATAAAATAATAAATGTTGTCAGTTGGACTGATTAGGGTGCTTTAGTCACGCAAATCGCTCCTTAAATGATGGAGGAGGCCCAGTTAACTGATATTGATGGCCCAGTTGAATCCCCGAATGTAGGAGGAGGCCCAGTTTACTGAAACTATGATCTGCTAATAATGTAAGCACATGATTGAGTCAAAATACTTAGGATAAGTGGCAAATTAGGCTATGAAGCCTAAATAAATTATGTGTGGTTGGAAATTTCTCCAACACCCCCCCTTAATATAATCTCATGTGGAGGATTAAAATAAAAAATTAAAGGGCCCCGACAACAAAGGACATAGGTCACCCAGTACATAAATAATCCAAAAAATGATCGAAAAATCTAAGTGAGGAAAGAGGGGAAAACCCAATGGGAAAGAAAACCCCCCCTGAAAATGAACACTGAAGGATCTAATATGTCCTCACCATAGTATAACTCACCCCCAACAGTGAACGAAGGTAAGATAACTTCTTCTCACTGAATCTCTTGGTGAAGACGTCTGCAATTTGCTCTTCTGTAGGGCAATATTACAGTGCAATGGTTCTGTCATGCACAAGCTCTCAAATGTAGTGCATGTGAATCTAGACATGCTTGGTCCTCTATATCTGAACCGGATCTGTTGATATCTTGATAGAACTCTGATTGTCACAAAAAATGACAGTATAAGTGGTGCTACCAATATCAAACTCTACTAGAATACCATACAACCAAACTGCCTGAATGCAAGCATTGACTACTCCTCGATACTCTGCCTCTGCTGAAGATAAGGAAATGGTGGCCTGATTTTTGCTTGAACAACAAATAGGCCCCGTGCCAATCATGAAACATATCTAGAAGTGGACTTCTGATCAATGCTATCACCCTCCCAATCTGAATCAGTGAATCCAACCAAATCAAGATTGGAATCTGCAACATAGTGAATGCCAAAATGTCTAGTACTCTGCACATAATGCAAGATCCTTTTGGATTCCTTCCAGTGAATATCACGGGGATGATGCATGTACCTTGACACAACACCCACAGCATAAGAAATATCAGACCTAGAGTGTGTCATATACAAAATACTTCCAATCAACTGTCAATAAAGTGTAGAATCCACCAACAGTGTAGAATCACCATCCTCAAGACTAATTCCTAAGAGGAATGGGAATGGTGCCAATTTACATTCTGCCATACTGAACTTATTTAGAAGGTCCAAAGCATATTTTTACTGAGAAATCATCATCCCATCAAAATTCTGAGTGTTCTCGAGACCAAGAAACTGCTTCAGTAGGCCTAAATCATTCATATCAAATGCTTGGTGTAAAGCGGTTTTTATATTGCTGATCGAAGCAAGACTTCTTCCTATAATCAATAGGTCATTAACATAAATTACAATGATCATAAACTTACCTTCATACTGTTGTATATACACATTTGGATCTGATTTGCATCTCACAAAATTTTGTGACAGAAGAAAGGAATCCATCTTTCCATACCAAGATCTTGGGGCCCGTTTTAAACCATACAAGGATTTCCTTAATCTGCAAACAAGTGTCGGATCTGATATGTAACCTTCGGGATGCTTGATGGAAATATTTTCCTCAAGATCCCCATGAATAAATGCACTCTTCACATCCATGTGGCGCACCTCCCAGTGCTTGGATGCGGAAATTGTCAAAACTAGCCGAATTGAGTCCATTTTTGCAACTGGTGCAAAAGTTTCTATGTAGTCCACACCATGGACTTGTGAGAAACCTTTTTCCACTAACCTAGCTTTGTATTTGTAGGTTGAACCATCAGAAACAACCCTTTTTTGGTAGACCCATTTGCATTGAACCAATTTCCTCCCAGGTGGAAAAGAAACTAGCTCCCATGTTGCATTTTTTTAAGAGAATTGTACTCTTCATCCATGGCGGTTTTCCATATCGGATCTCGGTGGGCACGGTAGTATTATTTAGGATCTGAACCACTCATAAAAAAAAAACTGGACAGAAATGGATCAACATATGAAAGAGCCATACCTTCTCTTTGAAATTATGCTCGGGTTCTTCTTGGATCGACAAGATTTCGAATGTTAGAAGTGGCAGATTTGAGAGTCTTATCTTCCCACTTTGGAAACTGAGGGGGCTCATTTGGATTTGAATCCAAAAATGATATTTCATGTTCATTAATATCATACATAATATCAGACATATCAAAACATAAACTCTCAGTATCTTCTTACGAATCTTCTTCCGGAAGAGGAAGCAATTTGGCAGTTTCTTCCTCCACTAGTTGTAGATCATGAAGTGATTCTTCAAATTTGACACTTCACTCGATGAATAATATTTTGGATCTGATATCCATGAGTATTTATCCTTTGGATTATTCAGCATATCCAATGAGGATGCACTCAATACTTTGTGGTTCCAAATATCTTCTCTTCTCAATCGGAAGTCTAGCCCATGCAATGGAGCCAAAAACCCTAAGATGTGACACATCAGACTTGTGACCAGTGTAGGCTTCGAAAGGAGTTGTACCTTTGATGGATGAGGGTGGAAATATGTTATGAATGTATGCATCAAAATTCATGGCCTCAGCCCAAATATTTGAATCCAAACCTTTCGACTCAAGCATACAAGAAGCCATCTCTTTCAATGCTCGGTTTTTCCTCTCTGCTACACCATTCTGCTGAGGTGTGTAGGGGACTGTGTGCTAGATTTGGATTCCATTTTCCACACAAAGTTGTAGCAGCTTTGATTTGATATATTCTCCACCATTATCAGATCTAATATCTTTTATATTTCTCTCAGTAGTATTCTCAACATAAGCCTTGAAATTCTTGAACCTTTCAAGCACTTCCGATTTGTTCTTGAGAAAGTAGACCCATGTGAATATGGAGAAGTCATCAATGTATTCCAGAACATACCTTGATCCAGTCACGGAGGGATTTGGTAAAGTACCACTGATATCACTATGAATCAGCCCCAAAATACAAGAAGCTCTGCTAGCTTTTCTTCGATCAAACTTGTACTGAGGATGCTTTCGAATGATGCAACCCTTGCATATCCCTTTTGAGGATTTGATGTTCAAAAGGCCTTCAAACATGGAATTATTTTGTAGCAGCTACAAATATTTATAATTTAGGTGACCAAACCTCTCATACCATATCCAGCTAACCTCATTTCCATGAGTCAGAAGGGCACTTGGCTTTGAATACGACAAAAAGAGGGAAAACTCATAGGTTTTGGCAACATGATTTGCCTTGCCTGTTGCAATGAGTTTTTCGGTGATAATCTCATAAATTTCAACATCATTAGGTTTGAATACAACCTTCTTGGGAAAACTAGTATGTGTCATCTAATACACAGAAAGCAGGTTCGAAGCTAGGAAGGAACATATAGAACATTATGAAAACTGCCATGTTCTAAATGAATAGTACCTTTTCCTTTCGATGAAATTTTTGAATCATATCCCATGTGGATGGAGATGCAGTTGTTAGATTCTAATTATGAGAATGATTCTTTGCTTGCAACCATGTGATTCGAAGCTCCTGAATCTATGAGAAGAGCTGTAGAATTCGAAACACTTGCCATGAGTGCATGACCTCTTTCTGCATGATCATTATTGTCCTTCTTCCTTGCGCCATCTGAAAGAGTAATGTTGTTTTTCTCCAATATAAGGGCCATCTAATCAATATTTTTCTTCATGCATGAGCTTTCAGGATGAAATCCCCCGCCACAGTAAGAACACTTTGTCTTCTCCTTTCCCCTTTTCTTGTCTTTTCTTGAACCTGAGGGATCATCTGGTTGCTTAGTCTTGTTTTTTTGCTTGGAATGATCAAACTTGGTCTTCTCTTTATTTTGCTTTCCTTTACCATTCATAGCCTTGGGTCCTCTAGCAAATAGGGCTTGATCTTTGGAGGTTTTCATGGACCCCATCTGAACAAGCTTTTCATGCTCTTTTGTTAAGGACTCAATGAATGCATTGAAGGCAGGCATCTTCCAATTCAGAATGGTGAGTTTTCCCAAATGGAAAGTAGAGAAAAACACTGAATAATCTGCTCCTAGTTTCGAAAGAATCGAAAGAATCAACTGATCATCTTTCTTCTCAACACCACACTACTTTAACTGAAGCACCAAATCCTTGAACGTGGTGAAAAAATCATTGATGGTTTCAAAATTATTAGGATTTAGGGAAATTAGTTCATTCTCCAACTGATAAGCCCTCATCTCATCCTGCTTTTCAAAGAGTTTGGCAATTTGTTCCCATACTTCTTTTGGAGTCTTCAATCCGCTGAGATGGAAAAGAATATCTTTCGAAATATTGAGACATAAGAAACCACAAGCTTCATCAAGCTTATTGAAGTATTTGGACTTCTCTATAGCTGCATTAGTCTTTGGTTTTGTGCCCATAGTAACTCTATAAAGTCCTTTGGAGCGCATCACTGTCTGTCTATCATCCTTCCACTGATGATAGTTGAAAGGAGTAAGGAGATTCTGTGAAGAGTCCATCTCTGCTATAGCGAATGCACTAGGAGGCTGTGAGAAACCTACAGTCACAAACAAACAAACAATATTTAGGTTGAAAACCTACACTTTTCAAGTTGCATCACACCCGACATAGCCTATCAAGCAACCTTGACAAGTCGAATGCACATTATTCAAGATTTATGTGGAAAACTTTCAACTTCTAGTGCAGTGTTGGAATATTTTTTAGCAAACTTTCTCAATTTTCATCAAAAAACTTTGTCGAAGAGTTGCCTTGTCCTGCCATGGCTCTGATACCATGTAAAATTCAAACACAACAGATCTATGAAACAAAGACAACAGTTACTAGAGATGCATGCGGAAAATTGTATGTCAAAACACTATGCAAAAGGTTTGCAGTAGATCATTGCATTATCATTAACTCAGAGGATGATCACAATGTGTAACAATTGCTACAATAAGCCAAGCAATTCGAATGCTAGAGAGGTCATTCGAATTGAATGCATGAGAGTGGCTTACTTAGCAGTTAACACCACTCGACACATCAGTTAACCACTTAAAAGCCATAGAAATGACTCTAACAGAATCTGAAATTGTCTAAATGAGTCTAACTGAATCCAGAACTCAACTTAATGCCCAAAAATAGGGGAGGGCACCTTTCTGACTTCCGTTAACTGAATATTAGGTGAAAATAACACCAAATGAAGTCAAACTGAGTATGAAAGCGCCTGTCTGACTCCATTTAGCTAAATAAACTAATAAATGATGTCAGTCAGACTGAGTAAGGCGCTTTAGTCATGTAAATTACTCCCTAAATGATGGAGGAGGCCCAGTTAATTGATATTGATGGCCCATTTGACTCCCTGAATGTAGGAGGATGCCCAATTTACTGAAACTGTGATCTGTTGATGATGTAAGCACATGATTGAGTCAAGATACTTAGGATAAGTGGAAAATTAGTCTATGAAGCCCAAATAAATGATGTGTGGTTGGAAAATGCTCCAACATGAAGTCAAAACCCAAATGGAGTCCAAAAGAATAGAAAAACGGTTGAAATCTAGTAAGTGGCAGAACATTAAAGGGGGCAGAAGAAGAATTCAAGAAACTTTTATGTGTTGATTCTCCTAATGTTTTCAGTCATAGGAAACGGCACATGATAAAAAAACCACTCAAACCTGAATTCAAAGGAACTCCTGGACATTCTAATGCAATGCCAATGTCTAGAGAAATGTAGGAGTATTGTAGAAAGGAAATCAAAGAATTGCTTGAAAAAGGACTCAGTGTTCCTTCTAATATCCCTTGGAGTTGTTATGGCTTTTATGTGAATAAACATTTAGAGTAGGTAAGGAAAGCCCCCCGAATGGTAATAAATTATAAACCCCTGAATGATGTTCTTGACTGGAACAAATACCCAGTTCCTAATAAATCAGATCTCGTCAAGAGGATTGCAAGATGCAAAGTATTTTCAAAATTTGATCTAAAGAGTGGTTTCTGGCAAGATGAAGTTGATCCTGTAGACCAGTTCAAGACTGCATTTGTAGTTCCCCATGGACACTATGAATGGACTGTAATGCCCTTTGGCCTAAAAAATGCACCATCACAATTCCAAAGATAATGGAAGACATATTCAAACCCTAAATGGACTGGTTGATTGTATATATTGATGACATTCTTATTTTTTCAAAAACTTTGGAAGAACATCAAAGTCATCTAAAATTCTTTTTAAAAGTAGTTCATGATAATGGCTTGGTCCTTTCCGCAAAGAAAATGAAACTCTACCAAGATTCAATTGAGTTTCTAGGACAAAATATTGAGAAAGGAATGATCAAGGTCCAAAAACATGTCATTGAGTTTGCAGATAAGTTTCCAGACGTCATCAAAGATAAAAATCAGCTACAAAGGTTTCTTGGTTGTCTGAACTATCTATCACCCTACTACAAAAATCTTGCCAGTGATAGAAAGGTATTAAATCAAAGATTGTCTAAAGAGCCAGGTCCATGGATAGAAGAACACATCAAGGAAGTCCATAAATTAAAAGTAAGGTATTTAACTATTGCTTATATTGCATGTCATTGATGATGATCTTCCCAAAATAATTGAAACAAATGCATCTAACCTTGGATGGGGAGGTGTCTTGAAGCAAATTCGCCAAATAGGAAATAAGAAGGAAGAATAGATAGTTCAACTTGCCTCTGGAACCTTGACCAAGACTTAGAAAAACTATGCTACAATTGACAAAGAAATGCTAGCTGCTCTTCAATGCATAGAAAAGTTTCAAATCCACCTTCTTAACCATGACTTCATCATAAGAACAGACTGCTCAAGTATGTTATTTGTCTTGTACAACACTATAAAAAATGCTACAGCTAAAGGAAAATTTGCAAGATGGCGGGCCTTGTTCTCTTGTTATAATTATACAGTTGAGCACATTTAAGGTAAATCAAACAGTATCCCTGATTTTCGGACAAGAGAATATCTTGTACAAAAATACAGTTTGAACTTTGATCAAGCGAGCGAGAAACATAATAAAGCGAGCTTGAAACATAATCAAGTGATCCTGAATCAAGCGAGCCTGAAACAAAGTTAAGCGAGCGTTATAAGCCAAGCGAATGGAATCAAGTGGGCCCATATCCCACATGTACATATGATAATTTATGCTTGGGTTGAAGGAGAACACATAACTTATGGCATTGATGACAATATAAGTTGGACAGATTACATGCAAACCTATATGCCTAGATGGGAATTAAGAAGTACAAAAGTGTTGGATGAGGATCTACAAGGATATGATGCATTCATCAGATTAGTACCTAAAGTCAGAAGAATGCCTATGGGTTCCAGCATTGCTCCTAAAATGATCTACAACAATTATTTGAGAAAAGTTGCTAATGCAAGTAACTGGTTGACACATCTCTACCATGATCTTAACCTAATATGGATTGAGGTATCCTCTTTTCACCGAATATTACAGCTAGATCACCATTACTATTGTATCAACCAAATGCGATCATTGAAAGCATGGCCCCATCAAGATTCCAACCTAGGATTCCCGAGCACCACTCAAACATACGATAGATATAAGAAATTGTGGTGAGAAATTATCCAGAAATAAAATCCTACAAGGACATACTATACCCTACTAAATTTTGGGCTACAACATACACAAATCTTTGAATATCCACCATTATATGGTCCCAATTGGATGGAGGAAGGGTGGGATACATTTGGTATCAACATGATCGATTTAGAGCCGGTTGTCCTATATAATATAAAGCAAGATGTTAGAGATCCTCTTGAATGTTTAAAGGGCATACTGCAGACAAGGATCACCAAAAAGGGGATCCATTCGTTATGTAATGTCCCCATTCAAATAAATTTCAAAAGAGGAAATTCCACCAATCTACTAGTTTCCTAGGTTGGGGTGGAAACATTGGGATTTTGAATAAGGGAGATAATAAACCCCAAATGGACATTAGATTGACATAAATATATTAAAAGGGGTTAAATAAATAATTATGATAGGAAAATAAGGTGGCACTTGGTCATGGAGACACATTGGTGGTGTGGGACCCACACAAAGCTAGATTCCTCATGCCACATGGCATTCTATTCTCACCCATTCGAATCCAAGATGGATTCTAATGATATTGGGGAGTTTGAAGGTCAATATACTTTGCATGACTCAATGAAGGTTGAATTCGAATGGAAGAGTAACTCCCATGGAAGAGGAAGATGCATTTTGGAGCTAGTGGGACACTTGGACTAGATTCCCTATCTCTATGACAACAATGATGAAGATGCTATGACACCTATGGCACAAATCAGACCTGAATGCTTACATATGACATATATGACATGTCGGGGCTAAAAGTATCCTCCAAGAAGGCACACAAGGGAGTTAGGGCAGCCAAAGAGACATACATTCGAAATGAGGGAAGATGGAGACTAGGAATTGTTGGACAAGTGGCACACATTGGGATCTCTTCCCAACTTGAGTTGGCATGAGTCTTTTGGAAGGAATTCGACCCAAGTAGGTCTTTGGAAGTTTATAAAGTTCAATAACAAAGAAGGAGAGTAGCTTTTGATCATTTTACCTTTTGCATTTTGCATTTGGAGAGAAGAGCTGGTAGAGAGCTAGTCTACTTGCCTTAACACCAATTTCGAGGGTGAAAGATTCCCATCCTAATTGGAAATTGGAGAGGCCATTCAGACCTTTAAGTTGGAGATAAAATGGATTCTTTATTCATAGGTTGAAGCTACAGTAAAGCTCGTGGTTCATTCATCTATAACTTGTTCTTGCATCTCTTTCACATTTTCTTGCATATTTGGGCCCCTAGAGGAATTGCGCCTTTGGTGAGATGCTGATATATTTGTGAGAGTCTGAGAATATCCACTTATTTGTATTCTGATATATATACTTTTTATTTACTGCTCAAAATAATCTCAGGTTGAAATACCAAGTGAAACTATGTAAAAATACCAAACAATGCATAAATGATGCCATTTTCCCTAGATCTTGTTGTTGGAGCTTGAAGAGGCATTATTTCGAATTGTATCAGTCATTCTCTATGATTTTATTGATTTATGGAGTGTCATTAATGTTCTGAAGAAGTTTCATTAACATTTCACAAGCTATTGTCACATAAATTTCGAATTTCATAACATATGGTGAAAATTACTAGCTTTTCCCCCTATGTGAAATCTTACATATAAACATCTGATTAAAGGGAGTTGAAGAAGGCCATAGGGACTAATTGATGATACATTGGGGAGATAATTAAAGTAATTTATCAGTACCATACCTATGTTCTAAAATTTGGAATGGTTTAACAACATTTGGAGAGCCATCCTTGTCCACTACCCTTGGGGGTTTTGAAGCTCGATTTGACTAGTACATTTCCCTACTTTGTCCAAATTGTAAATGAATGTTTCAGAAGTGTTTTAAGGGTTTTTAAGCATCCATTGGCATCAATTATATGTATGAATACCTTCCAAAATAATTCAGACCCCATTCGAAAGAATTTGGAGCCATTTGGAAGCAGTCAAGTCAATACTATTCCAAGGGTCGAATTGGTTAAAAAGTGCAATTTTTCCTAGTTTGTGCAAAATATTAAAAAGGGATACTACAAGAGTTATTAGGGCATGGTCCTTGAGCCTGATGTGGGTGACCATTCATGAGGACAATAAGTCAAATAAATTAGCCCCCATCCTTAGAAACTGAAACTGAAAGTACTTTGGTGAAAGGGAAGAAGTAGGAGAAGAAGTGCATTCTTTGGTAACCATGAGTAAGGATGAGAAATGAACCTTAGAGGAGAATGAGGAGTTTAGAAAATTCCTGAAACCGTTCTTTCATCCGTTTGAATTGTTGGCTATCTAATTTGGAAGCAAATTGGCAATAGGAGGGAGCAGTGGTTCTCCTTTCAAGGAAAAGAAGGCAATGGATGAAAGAATTTATGTCACAAAGGAGGAACCTCATGTAATGGTGGAACATGAGGTAAAATTTGATATGCAGGTTCTTGAAGATGTTACACTCAAACAAGAACAAAGACAAGCACTTGTCTTTGTTCAGAGGGATTATGAGTTGCCTCATGGAGAGAGTTGCAAAGCCTTGAAGGAGGCACATGATCTCACAATAGTTGGACCAGCCAATTATGGAGAAGATGAATTAAATATTTCGATGGGTAAGAGTTTTAAATATTTAAGGTTGGTTCATAATTCCTCACCCCCTACTTCTTTTTCATCCACATCAATTGGGGGTGAAAATTGGGTGAAAGGTTTTTTTTCTAATGGTGCCACATGAGGGGTATGAAACTCCTACCTCTCCTTTTGATGATGAGATTACTAGAGCACCTCATTATTTACATTTGCAGAAGCATCCCTTTTTACCTTATGATGAAACATATCTTCATGGATTCATTTATGATGTTCACTTGAATCACTTGAAGACTCATGATTTTCCTTGTTCCTTGCTTAGTTCAATTGATGTTGGAGGAACTTCATCCAATACTTGGGTGAAGAGATATATGATTGGAGCACATTTTTATTGGAAGCAACATACTTTGTTATTTCTTGATGATACACATATTCATGGATGCACACATAGTACTTTTGTTAGGCCCTTGAAGGCTCATTGTTTTCTTTGCTCCCTACTTAGTTCAAATTTTAGTGGAGATTCTTCGTTCAATTCTTGGATGAAAGAATACATGGATGATTGTTTTCATGCATCTTACATATTTTTTTAGCAGCATTATAGGACATGGGATACTCACCTATGTCATTGGATCAGATTTGATTGGTCACTTGAAGCTTGTATGCACTTGGCAAATGGTGGTCTACTTACTTGGCGGTATAAGCACTTTCATGATTCTTTGATGAGGCACCTCCTTGATGTACCTTTTTATTATGTTGTTATGTAATTTTATGATATATCTTTTGAACTAATAATGTTTGGAAGAAGGCATACGAGGAAATGGGATCCAAGAATTCTCTTGCCTGATGGTATGGGTTGGAGAGCACTCCTAATTGTTGGAGTGCAATACAAGCAATGGGACCCTAGAATAATGTTAGTCTCATTTGTTTAAAATTTTTTGTTTTTAAAAGAAAAAGGTTCTTCAACATACATATTCTAATTTCTTGAGGACAAGAAATCTTGGGTGGGGAGGACTGTAATGTCCCCATTCAAATAAATTTCAAAAGAGGAAATTCCACCAATCTACTAGTTTCCTAGGTTGGGGTGGAAACATTGGGATTTTGAATAAGGGATCTAATAAACCCCAAATGGACATTAGATTTACATAAATATATTAAAAGGGGTTAAATAAATATTTATTATAGGAAAATAAGGTGGCACTTGGTCATGGAGACACATTGGTGGTGTGGGACCCACACAAAGCTAGATTCCTCATGCCACATGGCATTCTATTCTCACCCATTCGAATCCAAGGTGGATTCGAATGATATTGTGGAGTTGTAAGGTCAATATACTTGGCATGACTCAATTAAGGTCGAATTGGAGTGGAAGAGTAACTCCCATGGAAGAAGAAGATACATTTTGGAGCTAGTGGGACACTTGAACTAGATTCCCTAGCTCTATGACAACAATGATGAAGATGCTATGAAACCTATGAAAAAAATAAGACCTGAATAATGACATCTGACCTATATGACATGTCATGGATAAAAATATCCTCCAAGAAGGCGCACAAGGGAGTTAGGTCAGCCAAAGAGACACACATTCGAAATGAGGGAAGATGGAGACTAGGAATTGTTGGACAAGTGGCACACATTGGAATCTCTTCCCAACTTGAGTTGCATCAGTATTTTGGAAGGTATTCGACCCAAGGAGGTATTTGGAAGTTTATAAAAGTCAAGAAAAAATAATGAGTATCTTTTGATCATTTTACATTTTGCATTTTGCATTTGGAGAGAAGAGCTAGTCTACTTGCTTTAGCACCAATTTCGAGGGTGAAAGATTCCCATCCTAATTGGAAATTGGAGAGGCCATTTATACCTTTCACTTGGAGCTACAGTGTATTCTTTATTTATAGGTTGAATCTAAAGGGAAGCTCGTGGTTCATTCATCTAAAACTTGTTCTTGCATCTCTTTCACATTTTCTTGCATATTTGGGCCCCTGGAGGAATTGCGCCTTTGGTGAGATTCTGATCTCTTTGTGAGAGTACAAGAATATCCATTTATTTGTATTATGATATATATACTCTGTATTTACTACTCAGAATACTCTCAGGTCGAAATACCGAGTGAAACTATGTAAAAATACTAAACAATGCATAAATGATGCCATTTTCCCTAGATCTTGTTGTTGGAGCTTGAAGAGACATTATTTAAAACTGTATCAGTCATTCTCTATGATTTTATTGATGTATGGAGTTTCATTAATGTTCTGAAGAAGTTTCATTAACATTGCACAATTTATTGTCACCTAAATTTCGAATTTCATAACATATGGTGAAAATTACTAGCTTTTCCCCCTATGTGAAGTATTGCATATAAACATCTGATTTAAGGGAGTTGCAGAAGGCCATAGGGACTAATTGATGATATATTTGGGAGCTCATTAAATCCATTTATCAGTACCATACCATTGTTCTGAAATTTGGAAGGGTTTAACAGCATTTGGAGAGTCATCCTTGTCCACTACCCTTGGGGGTTTTGAAGCGCGATTTGACTAATACATTTCCCTACTTTGTCCAGATTGTAAATGAATGTTGCAGAAGTGTTTTAAGGGATTTTAAGCATCCATTAGAATCAATTATATGTCTGAATACCTTCCAAACTCATTCGGACCCCATTCGGAAGAATTTGGAGCCATTCGGAAATAGTTGGGTCAATACTAGTCCAAGGGTCGAATTGGTTAAAAATTGCATTTTTTCCTAGTGTGTGCAAAATATTAAAAAGGGACACTACACGTTAGCATAGGTCTAAACAAATTACTATTCTCTGAACAAATTACTTGCAGAATATTGATGTTACATACTCGTCCAATGATTCCTTATATGTTGCCACACATAAACAGATAATCCTTTATGCCTGAAACACACCTCTCCAAGGCCACCTGCCTTCACAAGGATATTAAGCCATCGACGTTGCTCCCAAACAAGGTTTCCTTTGGAAAATTACTTGGAATCTTGACTGAGGGTATTAATTGTATAACAACATTATCATAAACAGACACAGATTTTGAACAGAGTTCTTTTCATTAATCATAATAGATATTTTACAGAGCAAAATTATGGCACTAGGATATTTCTGATGTCTTCTTTTAGCTCGAGGCCAAGAGGCACATTGTACTCTCTCTGGTTATTACAAAATCCAACAAACTTACATACTTAGGATTCATATTTCTGATGTGATCTAATAGCTATTACGCCCAATAATAGAGCATATGTCTGTCTTCCTTACCTAACAGACTGTAGACTTATACACAAAAGACTTTGAGGAATATTTCTAATGCAATCTGATAGAGTGAAGCCCAGTTACAGAGCATACAACTTACTCTGACTCAGAATCATAGCATTCCAAATGACTAACTTTGAATGGTCCAAATGACTCCTCGCTTTCATATTTATAGCTCAATAGGAGGTTCATCGGTGGTGAGTGGGCCAAACCTAGAGAATCCGCAAAAGTAAGACATGATCAGCCTCATATCATCTTTCCATAGATTCACATGCACGACATGGGTCAATCCACATCAAACATTGTATAAGTGCTCCGAATCATGCAGGATAATCATCCTTAAAGAGATATGTAGGACATATAATGTCGGCTATAGTCATTAGAGAGGACAGACATAATGGAGAGGACATGACCAATCTCCTAGTTGAAGAGAACCAAATTATTTTAACTTTTAATGGACAAGCTCCATTCATATCCAAAAGAAAACAAAGAGTACAGACAAAGAATAAAGTGTACAGGTAACTATTGATCATTTGAGTATGGTGGACCATACATTTCTCGGAAGTTCAACTAAGTATCCCTTGCTTTGGAATAAAGTGACCTTAGTACCACTCGTCTATTTTGGTGCATATGTACTACAATACGTGTCTTGACCAACCATTGTTCTTTATTTTGAATATAATATTCAAGAATCTCCTTTTCGGTGATCATTGTTTGCAGTACGTCATTTACACGTTCAAGAGGCTCTCCGACATCCTGCTTTAGATTATAGATGAAATATGGCTCTAAAGCGGCCTGGTTGATACCAAATGGATGCCACCAATCCTCCATCCATTCGGGACCATATAATGGTGGATATTCAAAGATTTGTGTACGTTGTAGCCCAAAATTTACTAGGGTATAGTATGTCCTTGTATCATTTTCTTTCCGGAGAAATTCCAACCACGATTTCTTATATATGTCGTAATGTGTGAGTGGTGCTTGGGAATATTAGGCTGGCAGCTTGATGGGGCCATGCTTTCAATGATAGCATTTGGTTGATACAGTAGTACTGGTGATATAGATGTAACCTTGGGTGAAAAGAGGATACCTTGGTCCATATTAGGTTAAGATCATGGTAGAGATGTGTCAACTAGTTACCTACATCAACAGCTTTTCTCAAAGAATTGTTGTAAATCATTTCAGGAAAAAATGTTGGAACCCATATGCTTTCTTCTGACTCCAGGTACTAATATGATGAATGCATCAGATCCTTGTATATCATCATCCAACACTTATGTACTTCTTAATTCCCATCTAGGATTCCAGGCTTGCATGTAATCTGTCCAACTTATATTGTCATCAATTCCATAAGTTTTGTGTTCTCCTTCAACCCAAGTAGAAACTATCATATTTACCTGTGGGTTATGGGCCCACTTGATTCCATTCGCTTGGCTTATCATGCTCGCTTGACTTTGTTTCAGGCTCGCTTGACTTTTTTTTAGGCTCGCTTGGTTCTGTTTCAATCAAGCGATCTAGAATCAATATCTTTGGACACCCAAACCTGGTGACCACATTGTCGAAGAGAAATCTTGTTGATGTTGCAACTGTACAATCCTTCACTAGTACTGCTTCGGCCCATCTTGTTAAGTAGTCGATCGCAGTAATAATTTACCTCACACCTGTCCTTTTTCTTGGTGGGTTAAGGGTCCCACGGGGTCTACTACCCATTTATCAAAGGGTTGCAATGTCAACTGGGGCACTAGTGTCATTTCATCCCTTCGCAACAGTTTCCTCTTTCTTTGACATACGTCGCAACTCTTAGCATAATTTGCTACGTTACCATGCATTGTTCGCCACCATTATCCATCTCTGAGTATCTTCTTGGCGGCTGCGCGCCGTCCATAATGACCTCCTGCGATTCCACTGTGAGCTTCTTCCAACACTCTTTCGTGTTCATGCTAAAGGACACATCGACAAAGAACTTCATCTAGACCCATATTGTATAATTGTCCTGCAATTAATTGGAAATCAGCGGCCCTCACGACTAATTGTTTCTTCTGACTAGTGGTGAACTCCTCAGGTACTTTTCCCGTAGCCAAGAACTGAACAATTTGTTCGTAATGGTCATCGACCATTCCAATTCTAAATAACTGCACATCGTGCAAGCCTTCATCGATGCTCCTTGGTTCTTCGCCTGATTCAATCCTCGATAGATGATCGGGTCCTGCATTCAATAGTCCAAGCTTCACGATTATTTCTAAATCAAATTCCTGAAGTAGAAGCAGCCATCGACAGATCTTCCCCCCCAACACAGGCTTATTGACAAAGGTACTTCAATGCTGAGTGGTCAATAAAAATCTTGAAATGTCCTCCTAGCAGCTAGTGTCAGAATTTTTGCAACGCATATACCGTCTCCAGGACTTATCTTTCTGTCGTCATATAATTGTCCTTCGTAGTTGATAACTTACGACTTGCAAATGCAATTGGATGATCGATCAATCCTTCTCCAGGTTGGGCCAATATCACCACTAGCACTACTGACAACGCATCTACATCAACACGTAATTCTATCTTCCAATCGGGGAAGGATAATATTGGTGCTGCGACCATATTTTTCTTTAGTATGTTAGGCTCTTCTGGAATTCACCATTCCATTCAAACTTTGCATCCTTCTTTAATAGCTTCTCCATGGGTGAAGTAATCGCTCCATATCCCCTTATAAAATTCCTATAGTATCATGTATGGCCCAACGTCACCCTCAGTTGTTTTACTGTCATTGGTGCTGGTAAGTCGACAATGATCGCAATCTTGGCTGGGTCGACCAACATGCCTTCCTTGCATACAATATGTCCCAATAGGATACCAAATGGTGCACAAAATATACACGTCTTTAGATTTAGAGAAATTTGATTTTGTCGACATCTTTCTGGCATCATTTTTAGGCTCGCAACGTGGTATTTAACCAACCCATACATAGTCCAGTCATCCATATATATCGCCAGAAACTTGTGAATGAAGTATTTGAATGCAACGACGACTGGTCTGGAGAAAATTGCAGGGGAATTCTTGAGAGCGAAAGGCATTACTATGTACTGAAAGTAGTCCCACTCCGTTACGAAGGTGGTTTTGTGTCGATCTTCCTTCGCGATATTAATTTGGTGATAGTCTGAGAACCCATCTATGAATGAGTATACTTCCTGTCCTCCAACCCCTTCAAGTACTTCGTCGGTGAATGGTGTAGGAAATGGATCATGAAGGAATGTGTCGTTCAATTTCTTTAGCTCGACACAAATCCAGAATTCACCAGTCTTCTTGTCTTGGAAAACCATTGGGATGATCCATTCTGATTCTTCAATAGGTTCAATGATCCCTACATCCAGCATCCGCTCTATCTCAGTCTTCACACACTCTTTGTATCTTTGATTCAACCTATATGGTTGTTTCCTCACTGGCTTAGCATCAGGTTTAAGAGGTATCTTCATCTCACCCAAGTCCCCAAAAATGCCCTTCATCTCAGAAAACTTTGTCGAGAATAAATCTTGAAATTTGTGTAGTAATTCGGTGACCTTTCCCATAGTTGTGTCATCCCAATAGTCTCCAATGCTATCAAACTTTGGATTTTCCACTGACCCAATATTTACCTTCTTTATTTTCAATGGCTGCTTAAACTGGTCGAATGGTATATCTGGTGCTTCAACATCGCAACTTCCTTCTGACTCTGGGACATAGACCGCTCGAGGATCTTCCTCGTCATCAGGTCCTCCCGACACATTGTAACACTCTATCATCCTTTGTGGTTTCGTAGTCCATTTTAGTCCCATTGGTCGTTCGATCAGAACTATCTCGAGTACCTTTTCACGGATTTCTTGCAGTGCACTGTGGATGAAAAGATTCTCACCAGGGAAACTGAAAGTGTGACTGAAACTAGTAGTCAACTCCTCCCACATTGTTGTTCCTCGTCGCAGTTCTGATGAGATGTACCAATTCCGCAGTAGTTCATCTAGCATATGGATGAACGCATGAATCCATTCCTGCTTCGGCCTCATTTTCCATGTGATTTGACACTCTCCCAGATGATCCCTTGGATCAAGTTTTCCATCATATTTCTTCCCTTTGTAGCATTCGTTCTCCCCAAATATGACTTCCATCAATCGTTGACACAGTTTCCAGTTCACTATCGATGACTTGTGAGCATCCCACCACCTTGCTGGAGTAGCCTTCAATGCTTCTTCTAGCGCCAACAAACACTGTGGTTCTAATACTCCATCTTCGAATTCATTGATAAATATTGTTAAGTTAGGTAATCCTTTGTATGTCAACAGATCACATAATTCTGTCACTAACCATCTCAGTGACTTAGTGATTCATGCACACTTCCTAATGATACTTCATGCAACCGATTCTTCCAGTTTTCTAGAGCCTCGTTGGAGTCTGATGACGCCGAACTAATACTTCGCCACCCTAGTTCTCTATCAATGGTGGGATTGACGTAATATTTAGAAACATTGTCCCATCCTTCCACAAACTCATCTCTCATTGGTTCGATATATCTATGCCCTTCATGTGGATCCAGTGGGGCAATGACCCTCATGTTGTTGTTCTCAAAAGACATTGTCCTTTTCTTGAAGTTAATAACTGCCAGGTTCTCCATCGCCCAGTATATCCGCAAAAGCACAGGATATGGGATGGTATTGTCGATTGTCTCTATAACATCGAAGTCTGCATATGTCTTCAGTCCTTCTACTTCGACGGGTATATGAGACAATCAACCAATTGGTGTAACTTTGCTCTGATTTTCCAATCGAACTTGCACGGGGTACCATACCAACTATGGATTCCCCATCATTTCCCATGTCTGCTTGGTTAGGATATTCACATCTTATCCTAAATCCAAAATGATGGAATCTACGTCATATGCGCCAATTTGGGCATTCATCCTCATTTCTCTTATCGTTTTATTTTTTTGCAACCAGTTGACTGTACGATCCTGTCTCCCTTGTTCCTGTCGATACAAGAAGCTATCTATCTCTGCTAGTGCATCTTGATCTTTCGCTAATGTTAGACAACTTTCTAGAAAATTCTTCAAAGTGATGACCTTCCCTGGCAACCTTTGTGAATTTGTCGTATAAAAAATTGGTGGCATCTCATAGACAGGTTCTTTGTGGACATTATTCTTGATCAGTTCATCTCGTGCTTTCAAAAAGACTTTTTTTTGCTGCTTCGACATAAAATCGTACCTGCTTTCGAGTCGTAGGCCAAACATTTGGTAGTGGCCTATCTTCTTCTATCGCAGCTCCTCCTCTGGTTACTACTGCAACGTTACTGGTTGACTTCTTATTTCAGCTGATATCTTATGCACATCTGGATTAGGATTCTGGTTCTTTTTTGGGTTTGGCTTTGGTTGCGATTGTGGCATGTTCTTAGTTTTCCACTTTATGATTACCTATGGACAGTCTTTGATGGTGTGATCAACTGTGCTACAATAAGTACACTGAGGTGTTGGATTCAAACAATCTCTTTGATAGTGTCCAATCTGTCCACAATTGTAGTAGGTAATAGGTCCTTGACCTTGACCAAAAGTTCCTCCGCAACCAAAGCCTCCATTGCAACCACCTCTGAATTCCCCTCTAAATCCTCCTCGTTACGGATTGAACTGTTGTTGACTATATGGTGGCGGATTATACTACGGTTGATTGTAGTGCGACTATGATTGATTATATCGTGACTGATTATATTGCGGATGATATTGTGGTTGCGATTGATCATATTGCGGCTGCGGTTGCGGTTGAGGTCTCTCAGCCTGCTACTGCTCGTCTCCCTTCATAAAGTAGTTGTCGACAATTCTTTCTTGGAGCAAATCATATGCCCTGCAATCTTTCTCCTCATGACCGATCGATCGAAAAAAGTTACAGAAAATATTAGCGGACTTCAACTCAACCTTCTGTAAGTACACACACTCCTCCAAGCAATGTACTCTTGTTTGACAAATTCAGCACCAGGGAATTCCTCCCTGACTGAGCGGATTTGGTGCACCAGACTATAAATATTTGTGGAATTTAGGACATTGATCTTTGCGATGTCCTTCAGACTTGCATCGAATGCACCATACTTCTTCACGAACTTCCTTCCGCTTCTTGATATCATGTCGTTGAATAGTCAAGTTCGCTAGCTGCGACTGGATTTGGCTCATGCCAATCCTTGTTTCTCCAATCGGCGAAGCTTCTAGCTTCATCGCAATTTCCAAAGCCTCCTCCTGGGAGACGATCTTCTGTTGCATCAATGGAATTCGAATATGGGGTACCAACGCTACAATAAACCATTCTTTATGTTTTACATCACTCATTCCAAAACTAACTTTGGCCATCAAAGTTTTAAACCTATGATGAAAGTCCCATATCAACTCATTAGGGAATTGATTTATCTCTTTTAATTTTGTGATATATTGTGATTCTGATTTCGGTTTCTTAAATTCTTCAATCAATCCAACCTTGATTTCTTCCAGAGTCTTCTGTTGAATCCCCGCAGGTACTTGTATAAATTTCATATACCAATCCAACGCACAACCCCTAAAGGTCATCGCCAGTTGTCCTTTCTTAATATCATCATCTTGTACTTGTTTAACTGTCCATACTGCTTTGCACAAGAACCAGTATTGCTCGGGATCCTTGGTCCCATTACTTTGAAACAAAGGCAGCTTCACATCGTTGCCTGCCATCCTTGGTTTTCTACTGGTGTTTGTCGATCCGCTAATCTTACTTCTATTCTGACACGCAGGAAAACCTTGCAAAGAACTTGTGTTTCTTCCTCCAAAGTTCGACAAAGTGCACGGGGTTGTGGATACGTTATAGCTTTGGGTTTGTCCTTTCTTAGGTCTTCGGGTAGCGTGGTCATTTTCTTTGTCACTATAGGGTCGCTTAGTCCCTTGTGGTCCCGTTTCACAGTTCTCTGTTCCATTCGCACTATGACTCTCTCTTTCTATCTCAGTCCTCCTCTTCTTCTCTGGCTGGAACCTCACCCCACTTCACTAGAGACTACAATCTTCCACAACCTCCCTCTCAATTTAGTTGTAGATCATGTGCATATACCCCGCATCATTCTATCAAACCCGCATCTACGCAGTACCCATAGCCTCCGCACAACAGATCTTTAGTCATCGGATTTCATCTTCAACATTCCCTTTTCACAAATGAGCATTTTGATCCAGAATTGCAGTGACAATAGATACCTTCCTCTGGGTCCTTTAAATAATTTCCTTTATGTGTCATTGTATGATCTAACTGTGTTGACAACGAAGTCAGTAATGTATCCCTCCAAAATTCTATCTACCCAAACATCAACATCCCTTGAAGCTTTGTTGTCAATCCAACTCAATTGCTGGATCAATTCCGGGGTCCACTGTCCAGGCTCACCTCGTTGGAAATTCTTCTTCTGAAAAGTTAGTTGCGCCAACCATTCATACAGTAGTATCAGAAATTCGCAGAAAAATACCTCATGGATATCACAGTTGATGTACTTCTACAACCATTCATCTCTTGACCATCCAGGGTTCCGATTTTCTCCTTCAACAAATTCTCGTGTCTTCTTATGGAACCATTATGTGATCTTCGTCTTTGTCGAATTCCACAACATGTCCTCTCCTTTTCGCGCTAGGGTCCCGACAACAGAACCAGTTGTTGACACAGATCTGTTGACAGGGGTTCACTTCTCACTGTCCTCAACAAATCTCAACACAAACTCCCATAGATATCGGCCCAGAAAGGTTTTATCCTTTCCAGCAACAACTACAGAGCGAGTGAGGTCTCACCCGAGATACCTAAGGGGGTTACAGGAACCACATTTCTGTAGGTCACATAGGACATGCATCATTCACATTCAATCACAATGTAACTCAGAGATCGACATAATCATGATTCACATCAGAACATAATCATCACATAATCGACACGTTAATCAGATCTACAAGATAACAAACTATCGAAGCATATCTTAATGATTTGAGATACATAACATATCGCATATTAATTTATAAAACATAGTAAACCATGCTGCAATATCAAACATTGCGATAACACATATTCAACTATACTGCAACAAAAGAGATAAAGACATAGACAAGACAATCCTTCTCATTACTCATCATCTTGTCTTACCTCGCATAATCCATCCGTAGATCCAATACAGAGTCGAATCCAGAAAACAAGACATAAAATGTGTGAATCGTAGATCAGATGCTCTAAGATAGATCAATACAAAAATGATGATTAGATGCCCTTAGGCTTACAATGTTACTCCTATTTATAGGCTCACTTGGTCGTTACACATGGTCCACTTCGCAGAGTGACCTATTAACTAATTAATTAATTACTAACTACTCCTCATTATCCGCCTTATTGCGCTCCGTGACTGGTCCTTTATCCTTGTCGCTGAATGTACCAAAACTTGTGCACCTTAGTCCTGTGCCAACAATGGATAATGTTGGAATATTCTCGCCATCAGTTATATATTTTCATGCACTGCATGCATTCTGCATGCATCCAGTCATTAGTATGGTAGTCGCCCAACACCTAGTCCCCATTTTTTTCAGCCCCAGGAGAATTTTTCTTCTCAGTTCTATCCTTCCTAGCCACTGATGTGCCCTTGTTTACATCACTGGAGTACAACTGCACCCTTTTCCACCTATTTAGGAGTTACATCAACCAGTTCCATGATTAATGGATCAGTTCCTTGATTTGAGGACCGATTGCTCAGTTAATTGACTGAAGCACTTAGATAGACACCTACAGAGACTAGTTCAGCTCCACTAACTACTGACAGCTCCTCATGCACCCACATTGGAGTCTCCTTCCCTAGATTAGTGCCTCATGCACTAGTTAGACTCAGTTAGATGCACCTTTGATTGACCTTTGACTATTGATGACACTACCACTGATCTGGTGATGGTTTCCAGTGTAGTAAAGCCAGGCTATTGAGGGTAATTTGAATCCTATCCAGGTAATTCGAATTCATTCTATTATACTCAGACATTTTTGTCAGCTTATATTTGAGGAATAACATTACAATAGTTTTTTTCATTTCTTGATTTAATGAGTGATATTTGATTCAATTCTTATTCTTCTTCTCTGCAATTTGTGAGTGAGATTAGTGAGGTTAACTCAAGCTGTGAGATCTCTCCTGTATAATTTTGCAAATAATTCCTTCAAGAATAATAGTTAACCTCTGAAGGGTATCCTTTTCCTTTGATTGTTGACCTAGATACAAAGTAGGTTGTGGACATTAGGTATGGGTCTTGGGACCATGAAAATGTTCAATGGATGAAACATATGCCTTATGCCCTAAACAAGGTTCCTATGCATTTAGGACCAAGAATGATGTGTCAAATCACAACACATCTAGGATCGAGGGATATTTGGGCTCAATATGAACATATTCAAATATGATTAGGAGGTTATGAACACTAAGTGTTGGTTGTTGAGGGCCTAGATATGGCTATGAATATTTAGCTTATTGGTGAGGATATGGACACTAATTGGAGGTTTTTAACACCAAAATTTGTTCTTAGGATATGGAAGTGGTCAAAGGATGAAACGTATCCCATAGGTCCTAAGAGAAGATTTTAGGGCTTGCGACCATGCGCAAGGTCTTGGATCATAACACTCGGCATATACTAGGTGCATTTTTTCTCTATGTGGGAATATAAGAGGATAAGGTTAACCACTTGGAACTTTTTAGCCCCGTATACAAGTCATGAATCGATACATGGTAAATGTAGGAAACTTAGGAGTTATTCCCTAAATGCACAAACTTAGCGATGAAGGGCAATAAAGGAGCTTTCAAACTACCATATAGGACATGTCTTATGGTTCTTTGGCTCCCAAGTGTTGATACATACTTCATTAAGAGATTTTGAGAACCATTTATGGATATTCGGGTCATGTACATGGTTGGGAGGATGACTGCAACCCTTAATAAAATTAAAGCTTCTAAGGGAATGGAAACCCAGGGCTTCAACCGTACAGGTGTATTAATTACATAGCTTCACAACCATGAAAGAGACTTCAAATGACAAGGATATGTTTAGCCTGCAATAAATGATATGGGTGCAACTAGGTGTATTTTAGTACTCAATATGAGTTTTATGGCACAAAACATTATCAAACGATGAAACCTTGACCTTAGGCTCTGAAAGAAGTTTCGCAGGATAGGGAAAATGCGAAGCCTTAGCCAACCACATAAGATTGGTCTAGTATAACTTAAATATTTGAATGCCAGTATGAACACCATTAGTAGGTTTTGACCTTTATGGGTGGACCTCAAATCCATAAACATGACTCGAGGAGGCAGACCAACATCTCAAGGCTAGCATGATTCATGAACCTTGGTCCTTAGAAGGTGCCTTTATAGCCTAATTCATAATTCAAAATTCAAAATATTTGAATGTGATATTTAGGTGTGTAATTGTGTTTAACAAGATGGTGTTTTTTGTTATTTTATACTAATATATGTATGGTTTTCTTTGCGCAAATTTTTGTAAATTCACTGTATGTGTGCATATATATTTGCCTATGTGCATGTATTTTTTGTATGTTTATGTATAAATATTTTTGTGTGTAGGTTTTTGTAGTGTAAATATATATATGTATCTGTACATCTTTAATATGTGTGCAAATATAGTTATGTGCATCTAGCTTGTGTGTGTTTTTGTGTAGATGACTAGGGGTGGTAGGTACACAAGGGGTCTCCTTCATTGATCCATAGAGAACTCAATAAATCAAAATATCATGGGGTCTAGGGAATTCTTCAAACAATAAAGTATAGACGTAAATGCTCTCCGTCAAGAGATAAATATCACATTTTCAACAAACATAAGGAACCTTTTGGTATTTGGGAAGATCACCATTGTCATTCATCACTTACACAATAATTTCATATGCAATGACAACACTTTAGCAAAACTTGTCAAAATAATAAGGTATAAGAAAATGTCAAGTATCTCCCTTGTCGTCATATCAAGGGCCCCATAAAATGTCTCCAATAACTACTCAATGTGTTGAATTTTACCATCGAACTTTCATCCTTGCATTGTGATGTATACAAACTAGTTGGATCTTATTAGAATGACATTTTACGAACAAAATACATTTCATAATACAAACCAATTGAAATAACATTCATTATTTCAATTCTAAATCTAAAGTCATACTTAAACCTAAACGAAGGAAATCATATCAAAAGCCATTCAAACTCAACCATTTGTTTTAAAAGCATGATGTTGTTCATTAGGAAACTACACACAACATGAGACAACAAGATACAAATATAGACATGATGGATATAAATCACATAACTGAAAATCCATGTACATCAAAGCTACAAAATGCGTCCAAACATATTAATTTTCTGGAAAACAGTGGAACATGGTTCCCAAGGTACATACGATGGCAACTCATGCCTTATGCAAAATATGACAACTCGTGTCGTGGATCTAAAATACATGGAAAATCATATCGTAGATACCAAGTACATGGAAACCGGTGCCCAAAAGTGCCACATCATGGCTAATGTACATAACATGGTATGTCAAGCATTGTGCCCGCCCCCGTCACTCCCAGGCGCATTTCCAAAACTGATCTTCCTCGTCTTGGAGCTAGTGGTATCTCGGGCATTCTTCCGTCTAGGAGTAGACCGTCTCTCTAGGCTCTGAAAAAAATGATATAAGATACCATCATTTTCAAGTATTTGTAACATTTACCACATTTATAAAATGAATGTAGAATTCAAATCTTAAATAACTCACCGCTGATGGGAGTGGGAGACATGAGGCAGGTGTCCTCGATCTACTGAGCTTCTCAACAATGCCACCCTACAACATTTATGACAATCATTTCATTGAAAAATAATAATTTCTTAAATTAATTTTCGTTAATGCATCAAAATATTTTCATAAATTAACTTGATTCTCACCGTCAACACCTCTGACAATGGACATGACTGAGCTTTAGGGCTAGCAGGTGAAGCAGTTGGCTGGACAACTTGCTCCAATGCAGTCACTAGGGGAGGGCGAAGATGTAGTTGCAGCAACTACGGGTGCAACCATTGTAGATACATCGACGGATATTGGAAGAGTAGTTTCTACAATAGTGGCGGGAACTGAAGAAGATATGGTGGAAGAGGGCATGGTGGTATGGGGTGGAGGAGGACGTCGTGGACGATGAACCCCTACCGGCTGTACAATAGGGGGTATCGAACCAAAAAGTCTAGGGGGGATGTTGAGGGATGGTGAATGGGAGGGAAGTCCTGGATAGAGGGAGGAGGATGGATACAAAGGAGGTTGTGGACGAAGGGGGCAAGCTGGATGGAAGGGGGGCGTGGACGAATGGGGGAGGGTGGATAGACGAGGGGGGCGTGGATGAATGGGGGAGGATGTATAGATGGGGGGGCATGGATGAATGGGGGAGGATGGATGGAGGGGGGGGATGGATGGAGGGGGGAGTATGAACGGAGAGGGGAGGATGGATGGAAGGGAGGGGGTGGACGGAGGGAGGGGTTTGGATGGAAGCAAGGGGAGCGACTCATGGGATAGGGTGGAAACATGTGACTAAAGTGGGGACGTGGAACAGTGTCACCTACAGCTATTTTTGGCCCCTGCATATACATTTGTAATATCATATTTTAGTACACAAAAAACAAATTAAACCATAGTAAATCATAACAATTCAAATTAAAAGAGTGCTTTTAACAACACAGTATAACTGTGTATATGGTGACCTACTGATCCCTAGCAGAGATGGTTGGTCATCGTAGTCTGGGCATACCTGTGGACACAAAAATGCATGCAAGTTATGAAAATATTAAAGAAGTAATTATTTCGGCAATCAAAATATTCAAAAATATTGTACGAACTATCATCTTGTATGTCATAAATATAAATACATAAAAATAGAAATGCCCAATAGAGAAATTTTAAGGTCAAAAAAGGGCCTCAAAACAAAAGAAATGTACTATAAAAATCAACCAATAGGATTCAAGGTGATGATGTCAACCATGGGGATGAATCACCATTTTTGGGTAAAAAAGTAAAAAGGTAAAAAGGTCAAAATGAAAAAACTACTTCTTCAATTCGTATTTTCAACTTATATCCTTGTATATTCACTCAAATTTCGATCACAAGCAGCCGTTCGATGGGGAATTCAATTATGCATCCAACAAGTACCGACTCGGCATACTTTCGATGGACCCCGCTTCCCAAAAAAGAAGAAATACATGAAAAAATGTGATGATGATGTGCATCGAAATTTGAGTGAATATACATGGAGATAAGTTGAAAATATGAATTGAAGAAGTAGTTTTTCTTTTTTCCTCCAAAATTTGATGAGGTATGCTAATATTATTTTATTATTTCCACTATTATTTTATAATTTTACTTAGGAGGCCCATTTTAGACCTCAAAATTTCTCTAATGATAATTAATAGCAATATTGTGTGAGGTACTGAAATTACCTCCGGCATGTGAGGTCCCACAATTTTAGTTGCAACTGCCATTGCCGCATCCAGGTTGGGAGATCCTACGTTCTCCCATGACAACGTCTTAGCTCTAAATAACTGTACGTTGAAATAATAATTTAAGCCAAACACAAATCCTTTAAAATTACTTTACAAATTATCAAGTGATGATTGAAAACACATTAAAAAAAGTGCTAACCTGCTCCATGTAGCAGCCATCAATTGGACCATGGCAAGTGTGCCCACAATGGCGAAAAATATGTGGCATTGTCCTCGTCTAACTAGAAGGCCCAGCATGGCTACCACTAGTCACAAGTCTATTTTGAATCTGTCATGAAGGCGATGCACCTAAGTCGCTATCAGGGTCAACCTGTCTTTCCACTGTAGTCACTGCTACAAAGGTGGTGTGTCTAAGGAGTCCATGTGCAACACTCCTTATTGTCCCCTCTATCTAATCAAATTTGTGGGGTAACTTAGGTGGCTAGGGAGAGGGGTTGGGCTCGCGCCTAGGATCTAGTGGCCCTCTCAGTGGATTCCTCCTGGAAGCAAGTCGATCTTGGGCAGAGACAAGCCCAACACCCTAGAACTCGATTATGTCAAAATAGTTGACATGTAAACCAAGCACAAACTCAGCCCACAGTTGCCGAAGGAAGTACTGTGGAACCTCTCTATTATTGCAGGGAGTTTTATCGTAAACCATGAATCACCTATGCATCCAATTGTCCCTCCCTGATTGGAAATGTCACTAATCCATGCAGACACGTTTCCTTCTAATGTTCGGTGGTTGTTGTGTTCTTGGATCGGTGAACATACTGTATAATTGGGCCTTTGTAATATTCAATGCTTTTATTTCCTCCTTGCAAATGCCTATGGAATAATACTCCCGCCAGTCAATTGGCAATGTGCATGGATGAGGGATTCAGTTGAGCTCTCAATTGAGAAGGAAAGGGACACTCGTGATGGTTCCCCCTTGTTTCTTAGTTCTCAACTGTGCACTCTCATTTCATTTACGTAATGGTTCAAGTCGTCTTGGTCGAAATTTTGTTTGGGGTTTTGATTTTCTTGGGCATTTTTATTTTCTTGAGGGTTTTCATTGGTTCCAAGATTTTTGTTTTCTTTCGTTCCACTGGACTCCATGTTAACATTTTGTTCATTCATTGTACTGGTTTAGACTCTGCAATTGAAAATTTTTCTATTATTTTACTAATTTGGGAATTATTAAAAATTTAATAAAAAAATCAATAAAATGACAAAAAACAATGATCTTACCTATCCACTGCAATTGATGCTCACTCGGTGGGTGGATTGAGGGATTTTTGAGTGTAATAGGTGAGTGTAGTGGTCTCTTACTCCGCGTACGCGCCGGGTGAGTGAGGCTTGGCCGATTAGAAGAAAATAGAACACATTTTTCCCTGTTTTTATTTATTTTTCTTGACAGGTCCGTGTGCGTGCTTTTGGGCACGTACGCACTAGAAACATGCACGCACAGTAGTGCGCACGCGCCTCGGTTCGGTACCGAACCTAATAGCACATGCGCACTTCCTTATTTGCATTCACGCCTTCATTTTTTCCCGCTAGTGCAGCCCCATTGTAATGGATTTGGGGAGCATCTTTGTGTGCCACTCGCATGTATTTTTTTGTCCTTTCCTAGCTATTGTTGGAAGTGCTTACATTTCTTGTGTAAAATAATCAAGATTTCTATTAATTTAACTGTGCTGGTTTATCAATTACATTTCTCCAATTTTGAGCGTTACATTATGGTATCAGATCCAGGTTTCCAAATCTTGGTTCCCATGGACCTTCCATGATAACTATATAGGTAAACTACAAACTTGTTAAGACACATTTTCCTCCAATAGGTGTGCCATTACACTTACTTAATAATGCCTCTAAAATATATGCTAATTATGTAGAATTTCCAGTTAGCAATCTTATTGAATAGCCATGCAAAATTTGGTCCTATTGCCATGTATGTCTTCACGCAGAATGTTTGTGTGCACTAAAAAAAATGGGTTGTCTATTTACAGATAGGTGTTAAGGTTTTCTTATGTCTCTTTGATGCTTTCAAAAAAAAATTATTTACAAAGAGGTGTTAAGGTTTTCTTATGCATCTTTGTGGGCTTTCAAAAAAAAATGGACTGTTAATTTATAGAAAGGTGTTAAGGTTTTCTTAAATTTTTATATGGCCTATTAGTTTAGGCCACTGAAATAACTATGATCTATTCAAAGCATTTGGATTTACAACCCATAAGGTCTTGTGGCGGCTACATTATTTTTGTCCTCTTCCTCGATGCTTATATTGCCATGATCTGGGTGTACTATATTGTTTATTTTCTATGGGTTACTTGTTGCACTCCAAGTATGTGAGGTTAAATCATAGTCAACTATGCCTTGATAAATTTTGAAAAGACACAGAACAAGAGTGAAAACACAAAGGGCATATTGATTTCCTTCTCATTATTAAACTCACATATATATAGTTTCACATAAGACCAAAACCATCGGCTAATACTATGGGCTAGTGAATATCATGTGACGACTAATGTCCTAGTCAACAACTAACTCAACTAACTTAACCAACAATGATACACAGGATTACAACTCTTAACACACCCCCTTAATCTCAAGTGGTATGGTGTGGTCAACACTATCAATGCCTAAGTGTTGTCTCTGAAACTCAAATGCAAATGTACCCAAAGGTTTGGTAAACATATCAGCTAACTACTCCTTAAAGCCACAAAACATCAAACTAATCTCTCCATTATTGACTAACTCACGTATAAAGTGATAGCGAGTGTCAATGTGTTTACTCTTCCTATGAAATACATTATGTTTAGACAATTATATGGCAAAACTGTTGTCGCAATAGATGGTTGTTGGTTCTTTTTCTGTATGTCCCATGTCCTTCAAGAGTCGTCTGAGCCAAATTGCATTTCATGTTGTTGTAGTTGCTGCAATAGATTCCGCTTTTGCTGAAGACATGCTCAAAATGGGTTGCTTCTAAGAAGCCCAAGAAATAAGATTGGTACCAAAATGAAAAGCATAACCAGATGTGCTTTTCCTATCATCAATACTACCTACAAAATCATTGTCTGTGTACCCTCTGAGAGTACAGTCCTGTGAATGAGTGTACCAAAGTCCATAATCAATTGTACCTGCAACATATCTCAGAATTCTTTTTCCGACTTTCTAGTGAAAGTCTTTGGGAGACTCCCTGAATCTAGAAATAAAGCTGACAACATACATCAAATCAGGTCTATTAGTAGTCAACTACATTAAACTGCCTACTAATATTTTGTAAATTGTAGAATTTATTGTTGGTCCTTCATCATTCTTGATTAATTTTGTTCCTGTTGCAATGGGGTTTTCTACTGGTTTACATTTATCCATTTTGAATCTCTGCAGAATGTCAGTAGCATACTTATGCTGACATATGAAGATCCCATTTTCACTTTGATCAACTTCCAGACCAAGGAAAAACTTCATAAGACCAAGATCAATCATCTCAAACTCCTTTTTCATGACTGTCTTAAACTCTTCTAGCATCAAATTTCCAGTATAGATCATATCATCAACATAAAGACAAACAAGTAGAATGTTACCTTGCTGATCTGTTTTGTCTACAGAGTAGGTTCATTGTTGATTCTATTGAACCCATTGTTGATGAGATAAGAGTCAATTTTGTTGTACCAAGCTCGTGGAGCTTGTTTGAGACCATACAAGGCCTTTTTTAGCTTACATACCCTGTGTTCTTGACCTTTGACAGCATAACCAGGTGGTTGATCTACATAGACTTATTCTTCAAGTATGCCATTCAAAAAGGAATATTTAACATCCATTTGATAAACAGGCCCCTGGTTTTGAGCTGCTATTGCAAGTACATCACTGATGGTGTCCATCCTTGCCACTGGAGCAAAGGTTTCATCATAGTCTACACCATATTGCTGAGCAAAACCTCTTGCAACAAGCCTTACTTTGTACTTTTCTACCTCTGATTTTTCATTCAACTTGGTCTTATAGACCCATTTTACACCAATGCAACTTTTATCTGATGGGAGATCAACTAGATCCCAAGTATGATTCCTCTCAATAGAATCAATCTCTTCATTAATTGCTTGGATCCACTGTGGATCTATTGCTGCTTCTTCAAAACATGTTGGCTGACATGAAAATAGAACATACTGTAGCCATTCATCAATAACAGGAGTCTGTTCATATAAATCCCTTAAGCTTCTAGTTCTCTGGTTCTATTGTGGACTATCTGTTGGTGTCCCTTCTTGTTGTTGCCGCTGCTGCTGTACCTCCAGTCTGGGAATTCTGAGTGGTTCTCATGGTACTGGACTATTTGTCTGCTGAATGTATGTTGTATCAGTCCAACATTTATCTTCAATAAATTTTACATCTCTTCTCACCACTACTTTCTTGGTGACAAGATTATACAGTTTATAGGCTTTCTGTTGTTCACTATAGCCTGTGAAAATACACCTTTCACTCTTCTTGTCTAACTTGTTCCTTAACTCATCGGGTATGTGTGCGAATGCAACACATCCAAATATCCTAAGATGTGAGACACTAATCTGAGTGCCACTCCATGCTTCTTCAGGTATCTTGTCTTTGACACTTATTGTGGGAGACCTGTTCAGCAAATATACTGAACATGCAACAACTTCTACCCAATATTCATCTGATAACTTCTTGTATGACAGCATAATTCGGGCCATGTTCATGATGGTCAGATTCTTCCGTTCTGCAAATCCATTCTGTTGTGGAGTGTATCTGGTGGTGTACTGGTGTTGGATTCCATGTTGGTTATAGAATTCTGCAAAGTCATGAGAGACATAATCACCTCCACCGTCTGATCTGAGTATTCTGATTGGTTTACCTAACTACTTTTCAGTCAATGCTTTGAACTCTTTGAATTTGGAGAAAGCATCTGACTTATTTATGAGAAAGTAGATCCAGACTTTCCTACTATAATCATCAATAAATGTTAAGAAATACAGACTACCTCCTATAGACTGGGTTTGCATGCGTCCACATAGGTCTATGTGAACTAGTTCAAGGTGTTCTTTGGCTCTAGATGTGGAAGTGGGGAAGCTGTCCCTTTGGTGTTTCCCTAAAATACAGTCTTCACAAGAACTTGACTGTTCATTCATAACTGGTAATCCTTTGACCATGGATTGTTTTTGCAGATGAGAAAGACTCTGAAAGGGTAGATGACCATACCTACAATGCTACAACTAGGTTTCGTCTTGACTAGAGATAGTATGAGCATATGACTGCGACAGGATAGCACTCCTCAGGCTGAGTGGGAAAATTCTATTCTTGGTCATTTGTACTTTGGCTAGGAGTCTTCTACTAGGGGATTTATCATAGACAACACAATAGGAATCAATGAACCTAACATCATACTTACTCTGAATCAGTTGACCCACACCGATCAGATTGACCTTGAGATTTGGAACATATAATACATCATTTATGTACTTCTTTTGATTATGTTTGGTAAGTATAGGTACAATACCTTTGCCTTGAGCAGGAACGAGATAGTGATCACCCAATTTGATCTTTGAATTAATAGATGGATCTATATCAGAGAATAATTATTTTTTACCTGTCATGTGATTGTTGCATCCACTGTCGAGCAACCATACATCTGATTGATGTTCTTCTTCAGTCACCTAGTATGACAGAAACATAACTTCTGACGAATGTTCTTCAACATTGGAGACATTTTCTCTGCCACTGTTCTGATATGCTTGCTTCTTTCTGCAGTCACGTTCATAGTGGCCATATTTCTTGCAGTAGTTACACTGGACATTGGACCTGTTAGTCCATCTTTTGCCTCCTCTTCCTCTCTGGTTCTGAGGGTTATGACTATGCTCACAGTAATCTATGTGTTCATGGGAAGTTCTATCCTCTGTGGAATCAGAACTCCTTCCTCTTTTTCCTCGTCCTATGCCTCCTCTAGCTCGACTTTTGTTGAAAGAAGTCTAAGTGCCGAATGCATCCGACAAAGACTCTTCTTCCTGACTAAGTCTAGCTTCGTGAGACAAAAGGGGCCCTGTTAACTCTTCTAGAGTAAACTTCGACAGATCCTTAGATTCTTCTATGGCAGTAACCACCATAGAGAATTTCTTAGTGAGGCATCTAAGTACCTTTTCAACAATAGCCTTCTTCTCTAGAGCTTCACCATAGGTTTGGAATTGTGTGACAATCCCTGAAACCCTAGTCACGAATTGATCGACAGTCTCAGTGTCCTTCATCTTAAGACTTTCAAATTGGAGTCGAAGGGTTTGGAGTCTTACATTTTGACTCTATTTGTACCTTTGTATGTAGATTGGAGGAGATTCCATGCTTGATGTGCGGTCGTAGCTCTAGCGATCTGTGGGAAAATGAACTCCTCAATGCAACTTTGGATCAACCACTTCGCAGTGAGATTTCGATCTCTTCTTTCGTCGAGTGCCTTGTTATTGGCATTAGTCATCGTAGCGAGATCAACTGTCGTCAGTTCTGTGAACTCTTTTTCAACCATATCCCAACACTTGTTGAGATGCAGAATGGTCTGCACCTTGATAGACCAGAATTCATAATTGTTTTCGTTCAGCATTGGACCAGATATTGGCTTCATGTTCAGGCTTGCCATGGCTTCTGACACATTTTAAACTAACCGACACAACTTTCTAACTGACACAGTGCGAAGGCTAGTGCACTTTTCCTTCTTCCAGGGTGAGCCACCGACGCAGTTTTCCTTCTACCAGGGTGAGCCACTGGCAGTTTGCCTTCAGACAGGGTGAGCCACTAGCGCAGTTTGCCTTCAGACAGGGTAAGCCACCGGCTCAGTTTGCCTTCAAATAGGGTGAGCCATCGGCTCAGTTTTCCTTCAGACAGGGTGAGCCATCGGCTTCGTTTGCCTTCAGCTAAGGTGAGTCAGCTTAGAAGGTGGCACAGTTTTCCTTCAACAAGGATGCGCCAGGGTCTCTTTAGTGGGGATTTTGTTGGCGCAAGTGTCGAAGCAGCTGGGTGCGTCGGTGCCGTGAAGAAAAATAAAATAAAAAAATGTTGTGGCCCAAGTTCTCCGTCTCCGTCCTGTACTACAACTTCAGTCGTGTGTGTGCTCTCCAGCTTCTGAAGAGACTTACCCAAAAAACAAAATTTTAAGGATTAGACCGTCAACTCTGATACCATGCTAAAGTTTGCAAAGACATAGAACAAAAAAGAAAACACAAAGGGCATATTGATTGCCTTCTCATTATTAAACTCACATATATATAGTTTCACATAAGACCAAAAACACCAGGTAACTTGACTGTTCATTCATAACTGGTAATCCTTTGACCATGGATTGTTTTTGCAGATGAGAAAGACTTTGAAAGGGTAGATGACCATACCTACAATGCTACAACCAGGTTTCGTCTTGACTAGAGACAGTATGAGCATATGACTGCGACAGGATAGCACTCCTCAGGCTGAGTGGGAAAATTCTATTCTTGGTCATTTGTACTTTGGCTAGGAGTCTTCTACTAGGGGATTTATCATAGACAACACAATAGGAATCAATGAACCTAACATCATACTTACTCTGAATCAATTGACCCACACCGATCAGATTGACCTTGAGATTTGGAACATATAATACATCATTTATGTACTTCTTTTGATTTTGTTTGGTAAGTATAGGTACAATACCTTTTCCTTGAGCAGGAACGAGATAGTGATCACCCAATTTGATCTTTGAATTAATAGATGGATCTATATCAAAGAATAATGATTTGTTACCTGTCATGTGATTGTTGCATCCACTGTTGAGCAACCATACATCTGATTGATGTTCTTCTTCAGTCACCTAGTATGACAGAAACATAACTTCTGACGAATGTTCTTCAACATTGGAGACATTTGGTCTGCCACTGTTCTAATCTGCTTGCTTCTTTCTGCAGTCATGTTCATAGTGGCCATATTTCTTTAGCAGTTACACTAGACATTGGACCTGTTAGTCCATCTTTTGCTCTCCTCTTCCCCTCTGGTTCTGAGGGTTATGACTATGCTCACAGTAATCTGTGTGTTCATGGGAAGTTCTATCCTCTGTGGAATCAGAACTCCTTCCTCTTTTTCCTCGTCCTATGCCTCCTCTAGCTCGACCTTTGTTGAAAGAAGTCTAAGTGCCGAATGCATGAGACAAAGACTCTTCTTCCTGACTAAGTCTAGCTTCGTGAGACAAAAGGGACCCTGTTAATTCTTCTAGAGTAAACTTCGACAGATCCTTAGATTCTTCTATGGCAGTAACCACCATAGAGAATTTCTTAGTGAGGCATCTAAGTACCTTTTCAACAATAGCCTTCTTCTCTAGAGCTTCACTATAGGTTTGGAATTGTGTGACAATCCCCGAAACCCTAGTCACGAATTGATCGACAGTCTCAGTATCCTTCATCTTAAGACTTTCAAATTGGAGTCGAAGGGTTTGGAGTCTTACCGTTTTGACTCTATTTGTACCTTTGTATGCATATTGGAGGAGATTCCATGCTTGATGTGCGGTCGTAGCTCCAGCGATCTGTGGGAAAATGGACTCCTCAATGCAACTTTGGATCAACCACTTGGCAGTGAGATTTCGATCTCCTCTTTCGTCGAGTGCCTTGTTATTGGCATTAGTCATCGTAGCGAGATCAATTGTCGTCGGTTCTGTGAACTCTTTTTCAACCATATCCCAACACTTGTTGAGATGTAGAAAGGTCTGCATCTTGATAGACCAGAATTCATAATTGTTTTCGTTCAGCATTGGACCAGATATTGGCTTCATGTTCAGGCTTGCCATGGCTTCTGACACATTTTAAACTAACCGACGCAAATTTCTAACTGACACAGTGAGAAGGCTGGTGCACTTTTCCTTCTTCTAGGGTGAGCCACCGACGCAGTTTGCCTTCAGACAGGGTGAGCCACTGGCAGTTTGCCTTCAGACAGGGTGAGCCACTAGCGCAGTTTGCCTTCAGACAGGGTAAGCCACCGGCTCAGTTTGCCTTCAAACAGGGTGAGCCATCGGCTCAGTTTTCCTTCAGACAGGGTGAGCCATCGGCTTCATTTGCCTTCAGCTAAGGTGAGTCAGCTTAGAAGGTGGCACAGTTTTCCTTCAACAAGGATGCGCCAGGGTCTCTTTAGTGGGGATTTTGTTGGCGCAAGTGTCGCCGCAGCTGGGTGCGTCGGTGCCATGAAGAAAAATAAAATAAAAAAAATTTGTGGCCCGAGTTCTCCGTCTCCGTCCTGTACTACAACTTCAGTCGTGTGTGTGCTCTCCAGCTTCTGAAGAGACTTACCCAGCTTATGAAGAGTCTTACCGAAAAAACAAATTTTTAAGGATTGGACCGTCAGCGCTGATACCATGCTAAAGTTTGCAAAGACATAGAACAAGAAAGAAAACACAAAGGGCATATTGATTGCCTTCTCATTATTAAACTCACATATATATAGTTTCACATAAGACCAAAACCACCAGCTGATACTATGGGCCAATGAATACCATGTGACGACTAATGTCCTAGTCAACAACTAACTCAACTAACTTAACCAACAATGGCACATGAAATTACAACTCTTAACATGCCTATGGTGGAATTGCATAAAAAACATGCTAAAATTCATGCAAAATTCCAATCTTATTTCCGCTGTGTGCATCTAACCTCCTTAATCATCTAGTTGGGTCATAGTCCAAGTGGGTGCATCATTAAGTCTTCAATTCCATGAAATGTAGAAGTTTCCTCCAACTGCAACTGATTACTGCTTATCCAAGGACCTTGGAATGGTCGCTATAAATGTTATTCTGGAATGGTCGATATAAATGTTATTCATCTTTATAGAATCTTAAGAGTATTGCAATCTTAGGATATAGGATTAATGATTATTGCTTATTCATGGACTTTGAATGGTTGCCGTAATTATTACTCATCTAAGAGATGACTTCCAACAATTTCTGGAGTATTGCAGTCGTAGGATAAAGGATTAAGGATCGTTGCTGATTCATGGACTTGGAAAGGTCGCCGTAATGTCAATGTAGATGAAGTCCAAAACTTTCACATGTCAGTTTGCAGTGGAGTAGAAAACAAATGTCATTTTCCATAGTATTGTTCTCCATAGTAAATGGAATGAATATGAAAACATGCTCATTGGAGATTAGCCGCTCACTTCCAGATTTGTAGCTTTGTCTATTTCAGCAAAGCATATTTTTTGCTTATTAAGCTTCCAAAATATCATTAAAGTATCTTTAAAAATATGTGAACGGGTCTCATTAAAATAAATTTCCAGAGGCATGGATTGTAACCTCATATTCAATCTGAGAACAAGGAAATTTGAAAATTTTGCGACTGGACCCAAAATAATAAGAATTGTTTTACAAGAATAGGATAATACGAGATCAGATATATAAGAAAGCTTACGAGTAATTTGGGTACATAAGACCTAATTAGAGTAAAGTTGACCGCTCGTGATGGCAGTGCATGGGATGGTGAGACTCTTTGCAAGGTGGTAGCTAGGTACCATGTTTTGCATGCATCGAGGCAACGTGGATGATTTTCCCCAAATTACTTTTGACAGAAGGCATAATTTATGCAAGGTTAAACTCTTGTAGGCATAAAAGTAAGCCCGTCATAGCTGGCTAACCCTAGACTACACCTAGAAGCTAACAATGGAAGTATGAAGACAATTTAGAAAATCAAATTTTCCAAGGCATATGTGAACCAAAATTACTCCTAGACCTCAAAAGGGTAATAAAGATGTTCATTGTTACGTCGATCACTATCATGTGCTAGGCGGTGGCATAGAAGATCTTGAAGCATTAAATGCAAATATTTAAATATACAGTAATGAGATAACCGTTCAAGTCGATGCTTGCCTCGGTACTTAAGCTTTTGAAGAGAGATTTATCGTTTGTTAGGAGAAAGTTGGACTTTGTGTCTGTTTTGGATTTTAATAGGAGTTCAACATTACTACTACTTTCATCCTGGATTGGGTTCTATGGAGCGTTTTTTGAGATTGGATCCAGCCTCCGTAGCACTGATATTGACGATATTTGGTATAAAAGGTATTGTTAATGAATCCTTTAGGAAACAACTTCTCTATTAGGGTTAATCTTGACTTGGGAATGAGCAAAGATGTAGGTGGTTTCGAGCACACGGTTTTGGTAGAGTGTGGTTTCTTGCTAGTTGTATTTGCATGCAATGAAGCCTATAAAGGGCTTGGTGTACTTCATTGTAAAGTGGCCTGGAGGTGAGTGGTGGCTAGCTCACTTGACCCAGATGGACAATTTTGGCCATGTAATGAAAATCTTCTAGTCATGACCATGTAATGAAGATCTTAGAGTAAACTATGTGCCTATATGAATGACTGCTTGTTTATTGTTAATTTTCTCTTGTAATTATTATTTATGCTCATTGAAAACCTAACACTCTCGATCCAATATCCACCTTATCCAATGTTCTATACAGCACAACCACTCATTTTATTGCACAGGTCTGCTTGATGAGAATATTAATGCAGAAGGAGATGGAAAAACGGTCCCATGTCGCGACATCCGCCTAACAAAGGAATCTGCAATTGGGATAAGGATTGCCTTCAATACTAAGGCTGGCCAAGCACTTCGTTTTTACTCTGGCTATCAAATAAAGTGATTTCCAATTGAAATCTTCATAAAGCAATTATTTCATTACTAGCACTAAGATTGGGAAGCATGATAGTGAAGCATGATAGTGAAGCGAATTAGTCACTCTACGTAGCATGGACATATGGGTAGTCCGTTTCATCCCCATTGACCGGAGAACCGCAGCAAACAGTGGAGAAACGGAACTAAAGGCTTTCCATGGGATATGGTAGCAAACCAAATCTTTAGCCAACACTTGAACCCCAAAAGAGGGAATTACAAAACAAATAGGCATGCCTCCGCCTTAATTCAAGAGATGAACGGTCTGAGTGTTTAGAGGTCCCTATCCTCTCATATTTATTTCATTATCCTTTAATCCTCAAGGAAAATGACCGACTAAAGGGAGGCTTTCTGGGCTCATCAAGTATTTTTGTCTATAGCCTCCTTAGGACTAGACATCAAACAAAGAATGGTGTTATTACTCACTAGCCCTAGTCATTGCTACCGATAGGTTATTTAAGTGGACATCTTTGGGAGGCTAATCCCTTCAAGTATGGACTGATGGGGACAGTTCGTCCCAATGGCAAGGACCTTTTACTATCAAGACCAAAGAATGTCTATATTTAAACGTAATACAGAAAAAAGGGAAAGCATTGAATCGAGATGCTAACACCTTCAATGAATTTTGAAACTCAATTATCTTTTTCTTTTAGAACTAATCACGTAAGTACCAAGTTAGGAAAGAAGGATTTATGTGTATGAATGAATATGTGACATTGTCTTTAACGGGAAGACAGATGACAATGGAATGAATCTCTACTCGCCTTGCACTCTCATCTTCAATTGACCGTTAAAGACAAATGACAAAGGAATGAATCTCTACTCGCCTTGCACTCTCGTCTTCAATTGACAACATTTCAACTTGTTGACTACCACGCCCTTAATCAGTCCATCAATAACCCTATGACCAGTATCAAAATGGTTCAAGAAAACATGGCTTGACAACACCACATTTCTAGTTTGGTGAAACTCTATGTCAAGATGCTTCATAATAGCATGAAACTTGGAATTATGCACAAGTAGTACTGCACTCTAATTCTTGTAGTAAATCATGGTTGATCAATCCTACTCGACGTAATGTCCACAAGCAATCTTGAGTGCCACACTACTTCCTTTGTGGCCTCAGACAAGGTCATATACTCAACCTTTATACCCTACAAAGCAACTAATTGTTGACTTTTGTTACTGCAAATGATTGTGCCTCGTGGATTTCAAGACATGACCTAATAATCATTTACCTCCTACGACCAACATCTCCAACCCCATTAGTATCACTATCAGAAAAGGAATGGCTATGCTTCAATTCCTCACTCAGATATATATTCATTTCCAAGTTCGAGCCTCCTTGGAAAGAAAAGGTGCATTAGTATCACTATCAGAAAAGGTAATTTAAACTTCTTACGTAGGTTCATCCTTGGCTATGCTTCAATTCCTCACTCAGATATAGATTCAATTCCAAGTTCGAGCCTCCTTGGAAAGAAAAGGTGCCTATGCTCACAAGGAAAGAACCTCTGAGTAAGGTTTGGATCATTCACAAGTCTATCCACACAGAAAGACCCAGGTGCTGCGATTTTTCAAGCTTTTTGGCTCTCCTTTCTCATTCTTATCTTTTAGCTTCCTCCTTCCCCAATAATCATGTAGATAATAGAGATGAAGACATGAAGCTCTAGTGCCAATTTTAGGTTGGTCTTTTCAGTCATGTCCAATCTTCATAATATCATGTCTCTATGAAATGACTTAATTTTATTTTCTATAAAGGCACAAGTTGCAACTATGAGCATGTGTATTATCTAATTCTTCCCTTTCGAGACTTTCTAACATATCAAAAAAATTATTTTGATATCGGTAATGTAATCAAAGATAAAGAATATATAGGAGTTGCTAAAAAATTTAGTGCAAATTGTGATGTAATTTTGGTCTTTTTGGAAGCTCCTAGATGCACATGTGGGATTTTCATGATTTTATCTTCACAAGGAGAAGAAACCAACATCACTTAATTGAGGATGGCAAAACCATAATCATCAATGTTTTATTAAAAAGAGGTTTTTGAGACACATGTGGGATTTTCATGATTTTATCTTCACAAGGAGAAGAAACCAACATCACTTAATTGAGGATGGCAAAACCATAATCATCAATGTTTTATTAAAAAGAGGTTTTTGAGATTCATGAACATATAGTACAAACTCTGAAATTAAAGAAACAAATGTATTATATTCCAAAATAAAGTGATTATGACTTTATATAAGTAAAAGCATATTTTTTCTTTTTTGATGTTGAAATATGTATACACATTAACTTTTTGTATTTAACATATTCTTATATTTTGCCAATAACCCATGAGGTTTAGCTTAATTGGTTTGCGTGGAGTTGGGGTTGACTGTGGCAACCATTTATATTAAACATTAATCATTATGCACTATATAACATAGAAGCATAACAAAAGTCTTAATATAGTCCAAAGCATTTAAATACAAAGTTTAAAAAAAGCTATAAAAATGCTTTATGTATTTTAAACATTGCTCATCCATGCCCCAGTAGTCGACACTTTGATCATCATCACTTAGATATGAGAGGTCTTCATCCACTCTTTGGCGCAGATGCTCGAGTACATCCCCACTGCATTGCAGATTGGGACACTTATAAACAATAAGCATCCCCAGCCACATCAAATGTTCTATCCCTGCAATTTCTTTTAAACAATAGCAACTTGACACTTTTAGCACTCGAAGTTTTGTTAGCTGCTGCAACCCCGTTATGGTTGTAATCCCACATTCAGAAACCTTCAACGTCTCCAATGATTTCAACGTTGCAAGACTAGAAAGCTCCACTTTTGGACAATTTCTAATGTTCAGCTTTTGAAGTTTTGCAAGACCAAAAAGCCCTTCAATTTTTTCCAAATTAGGACAATCATTCAAATCTAGGTTTATGAGTGTATTTGGCAATGTTCCAAACATCACTAGAGGTGCACAATCATGGATGTAAAGATGTTGAAGGTTGGGGCAAACGCCTTTGCCAAATGCTACCTCCGATAACCTTGTTGATAATAGGAATAAGAGTTTGAGGCGAAGCATGCACTCAATTGAAGCAACCGTTTTACTTAACACTCTTACCATTGTCGAATCAGTTTCTGTTTCTCTTTCCCCTCCAATTCTTTTGAATGGCATTTTTCTTAACGGACTCCCTAGTACAAGTATCCTTTCAAGATTGTTTAGTGCCATGATACAACGTGGTAGGTATTCTAAACCAGTGGAGTGAATCCGCAACGCTCTCAACTGAGTCAATTATCTAATAGAATCGGGCAAACATTTCAATTTCTTGGAAGAAGAATGGATGCCCAATTTCTTTAAGTTCCATAGGCAGCAAAGCCAAGGCGGCAGCATTTCCAGCCAAGGGCTTCCTAATTCCAGAACTTCCAAATCTCTTAGACGTCCAATGGCACTTGGCCATTCTCTTAAGTTTGTATTCCCGGCACGTAATTTTGTCAGGTACCGTTGACATGCGACCTGACAAGGAAATACATCAATTTTCTTACACCCCGACATATTTATTGTTTCAAGTGTACTGACATGTCCAAGAGTGTCGCTGGAGATGGTGAGTCTTTCGCAACCCCATAGCTCGAGAACTTTAAGTTGTAATAAATTTCGAAAGGTATTTGGAAGCGCCCGCAATTTTAAGCAACAAAAGAAGCTAATATATTGGAGGTTCTTTAAGTTCCCAAAGGACTTGGGCAGAGACTCCATTTCTGAACAATAGTTTAACTCCAAGTGTTTCAAGCACCCGAGGTCACAGAATTCATCTGGCAAAGTTTTCACACCAGCAGAGTGTAGGACAATCTTCTGGAGGTGCTTCAGCTGCCCTATGGACTTCGGAAGCTTTGAAAGGGGAGCCACGATTTCCAACTGCCTCAACTCCAGAGGTGCCTGCAATTTCAACTATGTCACATTGTGGGTGGTGGGGTACACACGATTTTTACGTTACTAAAGTTTAAAAAAAAAAATAATAATATACCTCAAATTTACGCTCTCCCCATAGTCTTGTCAATTTGCTCCCCTCCACATGTAAAACGCTTAACCTCTCCATTGGAATCCAGCGAGGCAGGGAAGCGTAAGGAAAGCTGTCGCAGTGGAGCCATATGAGACATTGTGGTGACTGCACCATGTTCAATATATCTTTCAAACAATCACCGTCAGTTCTAAGCAGCTCCAAACAACTCATACTAATGGAACGACTGCCCAGCTCCACGGGGTTTTGATCTAACAAACGGCGACGCTTTCTGTTGTCCCGCCTAAAGTCCACCAAATGTCTTCGTTCAAGCCCCCAAATTCCACGCACCTAAATTGATCTCTGAAACTGTTAGAAACAATACTGGCATCTATGGATTATTTAAAACTTGACCGACAGAATTTTAATTACGCGACATTATTTTGAAATGCTTGAAATACATACAGCCGATTGGTTGGAAAGACTATGAAGAAGGTTCTCGGTTGTTCGCCAAAGACGATGTCCGCCTAGAGGTTCTATCTCTGCCAGATCTCTGCCCAGATCTCTCAGGTGGTCGTGCATTCTTAGTAGATAGCTCTGGTCATTCTTCACCTCCACGTCCACGAGACACCTGTTCTGTAGGTTCCGAAGACCCTTCCTTCCTTCCCAGCCGGATCCATTCCAGAATATTATTGCGCGATCCCTCTCATGTCCAATAAAGAAACAGGCAATATCTAAAAATATCTGCTTCTCCTCTAAATTCAGACCGTCATAGCTAATTTTAAGAACGTTTTTAACATCTTCCGGAAGTATTTTAGAGGTTGTGTGCAATTGCTCTTTCCAACTCTGCAAATCATCTTCTCCACAAAGAGAGGCGCCAATTACTTTAAGAGAGAGCGGCAATCCTTTGCAGTAATTCAAAAATTCTTTAACGACTTGTTCAAATCCTACAACAGGATGAGGCTGGCAGAAGGCATGCAAGCAGAAGAGCTCTTGGGAGTGCTGTGGATTGAGGCCTTCTAACTTGTAAATAGATGACCCTGCAATTCCCGAGCTCGTAAGAACATCCTTATTGCGCGATGTTACTAAAATTAAACTACCCGAACTGAGGGCATCCTTCACAGGTAAAAGCAATGCATCCAGCTGTTCAACATCATCCATATCATCTAGAATAATGACAGCGTGAACGTGACAAGATGAGACACGCCTTTTCAGCTCACCTATACCTTCATCAATGCTGTTTATTTGGACTTTGGATCCAGTCAAGTCTTCAATAAGGATACTCTGCAGGGAATTTATAGATCTGCTAACTGCTTTTTCTCTGATATCAGAAAAAAAACAAGATCGATCGTATTTTGATCTTTCACGGTTGAAGAATTCTTTTGCTACTGTCGTTTTTCCGATCCCGCCAAGGCCCACAATTCCCACAGCTGTACACTTCTCTCCATTTTGCTGGGCCAATAACACCGTTTTTTCTATATCTTTTACTTTGTCATCCAAACCAGTGGGATATTTGGAGACAGTGAGGGGTGTTTTGGGAAGCTTTTTCAACACCCGTTCCACGACGTTATCAACCAGTTGGCTGTCGTCGCTACATCATATGCAAAATAAAATCACGAGTAAGAAACGCCGGCATGTTGGTTTTATAAACCAAGACGAATAGGTTGAAGAGTAATTAGTGATCATTACCTGTTGCACGCCATCGTCACGAAACCCTTGATATCTGCAACCTGAGACAGAGCACTCCTCCATTCCTTCATAGTGTTGGCGTCGTATCTTGGCTTCTGTAGACGAGATTGAGGGTCAAATGCTTTCTTTCCTTCCAGAATGCTCAGATGTCGAGCATACACTCCCTTTCCACTGAGCGTCCACCGAAGCACATCAGGCTTCACACCGTAGAAGATAGGAAGTATAGTTTTATGCGACTCCAACATCAAGAGGAGTTCATTTAGGCACCAACTTGACTTTGCATAATTGGTGGAGAAAATAGCTATATGAATGGAGGCTGATTGAATAGCGCCTTTTAAATGAGAAGGTATGTGGTCTCCCTCCTGCACTTCCTCCTTGTCAAGAAAGACCCGCAGTCCATGGACAGTAAGGCGTTTGTAGAGATGGGTTGCTAAAAATTCTTTCACATCGACACCACGATGGTTAATAAACACATCGTAGTAGTTGGTGGTGATGGTTGCAGATGCAGCGATGGGGTTGGAAGAAGAAGCCATTGGAAGATGAAGTTATGAGGTATTTTTTAGACGAAGGGAAAATAAAGATATGAAGATCAGGGGTTTGAAGGTATTATTTTTATGAAGATAAGCGTGTGTTCTCAATATATTGGTGGTTTAACTCTCAGGTTATACAGTTTTAGAATGTTTTAAAAAAATACTAAATTGGCACGTTGGTTAGGTGGACTAAGTGGGTGCATTTGGGATCGGCGTTCCAGAAGCACTTGTGACAAGTGTGATACAATGGACACACCCACCGGAGGCACCCTTGCAATAGATGTAAGATGGACATGTTGCGATAGGTACACTTTTCGGGCAAGCTTGAGATGGGCAAAGTGTGACATGTAGTGCACTTGCCGAAGGCACAAGTAATGAATGCGAACACAATGGGAACAAATGTAATGAACACTTGTCAGACACGTGTGATGAGAAAGGACACGATGAGTGTGCTTGACTTTATGGGCTTTGCAATAAGCGTGGGCACGGTGGGCACACTTGTGGGTGCAAGGCATTGGATGGGATTGAAACTGCGATCACGTGGCAAAGTGGGCGTGACAACATGAGAGTTCGGCATCAACAAGCCAAGCTATGTGGGAATCATGTGAATGCAGTGGACTACTTAGACTTGGAGGGGCTTGCTAAGAGTTGGAAATGATTGTATATATATGAAGATCTTTAGTCTCAAGTGTTTTACTCAGTGAACCTATGATATAGCATGTGTGTTTATGAGATATTAAAGAATACCCCTAGTTTCATTAAATATTAATGAATACTTTTAAAAATCATTTTGTTGTGGACAGCGACAGCCAAAAGAACCTGATCTCGGCAAAAGTCATCAAGAGATTGGAGCTACCAATAACACCACACCCGCAACCATACACCATTGGTTGGCTAAGCCAAGGAAGAGGTATCCGTGTCAGTCATCAATGCCGTCTACCATACGGCATCAAGCCCTTCAAAGATGAGGTATTGTGTGATGTGGCCCCACTTGAAGTATGTGATGTTCTTTTAGGACAACCATATATGTGGAAGCGTCATGTTGTATATGAATCACGACCTCGTAGTGTCATTGTCACTTTGGGAGGACAACTCTATCGGATACTAGAGATAGTTGCACCTACCCCAACCAAGCAGTGTAGGAAGATGATCTCCCACACTGGGAAATTTTCCCTATTCGCAATTGCCACTGAAGGAGAACATCGTATCGCAGAGACATCCACAACCTCTACACATGATCCCTCTACTTAGCGAAAACAAGAAGAACGCAAAGTCATTGCAGCATCGTCTATCCGAGTACCTCTACAGTGAAAGGCCACGCATTCAAAGTGCTCCTCCAAAAAGAAATCATCCACACCGGTGCAGTCCAAGGAAAACATGACAACCAAAAATTTTCAACTACTCCAGCGCATCCATCAACAACCATTCCAACCCTCTGAAGATGTCAAAGAAAGACAGCTTTTTCACTTCAGCAAATGTCGCACCAGGAGCTCAACTCAACACACAGTTCGACATATGATAAGGGATTTGACGCAATGGAGACCATTGCTTCCTAAGGGGGGAGGAATGATCTAGATGGATATCGGTGGCCACCCACCTATTCCACTAGCTCAAAACAGTTTCCCATTTTGGCAATTTTCTAGTAATATTTCTACGGTTTTTCGGGTCCTAAACTTCTAGGGCCGTTTTGAGGCCCTAAACGACATTTTTTGGCGATTTGGGGGGCCAAAAAGATTCCAACAACATACATTTGGCTCCATTCGAAAGTTGTAAATCTCGGATAGACCTTTACAACGGGCTACCAAGCGCACCAAACGGAGATCATATGCAAAAGTTATGACCCCGGGAAGTTGATTGTTCAACTAACCAACTTGGGACCGCAAACTTTATGACGGTTCATCTTCTAGATTTCTTTCCCTCATGCTTATGATAAATAGGCCCTTTCGGCCTCTTTTTGTATTCAGCTTGGCACAAATGAGCATAGCGGCCACATCTCTTCTCAGAGATAGCTACCACCATTCTGGCTATTGTATTTTACAGTCTGTTCTATTTCCACTATTTAATAGAATATGTGTTTACTGTATCACTGTGTTCTTTACAATATATCTCTATATATGATTATGTATATGCTCTTTTATTTCATTCCCACATAAATCTGGATCATTATCATTTTTACTTAAGTTGCTAGGGATGATAAGAATTAATATTGTTAGGCAATTTACTTAGTTTATTTATTTTATTTACATTTTTTTTCAAGTGAAAAAAAGGTATATTTGTTATTATTATAAATCAAGATATATAATACACTAATCAAAAGCTTTTAATTTTCGACTCGAAGGGTTGGAAATTTTATAAATAAAAATTGTAACAGGACTTCAAACAAACTATAACAACGTACATCCATCTTAAAAAGGGATCTACCAAGGACCGAGAGGGATCAAATCTCTCAAAGGTGCAAACCCCTTTTTAGACTGGAAATGTTAAGGAAGTGTGTAATGCAATGTTTATGGTTTTTATTTATTTAATTTGTGTAGTTTTATATATATGTCGTTCTAAATATTTTAAATCTAATTTGAGCTGACATGTTATTTTTTATAAAAAAAAAAATTTATAAATGACACGTGTCAGCTATAGGATGAGCACAAAAGGAGTTACACATCTCCCCCTACTGGGCTATAGAATGCGCCACTTCAGTGCAATAGACTTCAAAGTCTAAAACCAGCTTAGCATCTAAACACATTCCTTTCTAAAAATGCCAGATAGCATAGAATTAAAGATTGTATCTAGGTAGTAACAGAAATAACCACCCCATGCAGGAATTACTCCACCCAACAATAGCCTTCTTCTAATGATAAGGTTTCCTTATACAATATATCAATGATAGTATTAAACTCCCAAAGTATGTGATTGATTTGAATGTCTTAGAAAGATTCATGGAGAGCCCTCACTCTTGTTTGACATGCTTCCAAAATAACAACATTCAAACTAGCAATGGTCGTGAACCAGTCCACAATAATTTTGGAAACCCCGACCACCAATAACCAGCTAATTCCCATCTCTTTGGAAATGAACAGGGTACCCCACAAAGCAAGCAGCTCTACTCTTGTATTTGAACCATTTCCAAGACCAATTCTAATCTTGTAAAAGTATTGATCACATACAATTATAAATCCTCCTTTGCAACAACTATCATCCCATTGACATGCCCCATAAAAAAATGTTACAAGAAAATCAAGAGTAAAATCTAGTGGCTAAATCAATCTGATATTTAGCTTGACCTCTGGTTCCTTCACCTCTACGAATGCCCCCAAAATTGCTTGTGAAAATTTAATGACACTAGCCTTGGCTTCTTTGAATAGTACCAAATTCCTCTGATTCCACAGTTTCCAGAAAAATTATGCAGGAAATTCTTTAAAAGGACTATTAGCATAATTCCTCAACCAATAATCCCAATTGCGCTCAAAGGTATCATTCCCCCAACTCCTGGGAAATTTCATGGCTTCTTTAAGAACCTTCAAAACCTGCAAGGAAAATTCACATTGAACAAAGAGATGACACACAATCTCCTCTGCCTTCCTATAGAGCATGCAAATATTGGGGCCCTACACCCCTCTTTTTATGTAATTGTCCTAGGTGAGAATCTTGTTTGCCAAGGAAAGCAAGATAAAAATATTTTGCTTGAGTGGGCATACCTAGTCCCAAAATGAAGTGGACCACCAACTATCCTCTAGAGTCTCATCCCTTACCACCATGGATTCGTAGGCCAATTTGGCTATCACTTGACCAATAGATGCATTCCAACTCCAAACTAAAAGACCTACCTCATCCTTTAGAAATATACCACTATGGAAAACCTTTTTGTGTACATAATCCACTCATCAGCAACTGAACTAGAGAGCCTAAGGTCTGAAACAGTTAAATATCCTATTCCCTACCAACTTGGGAAAATTAATGTAGTCCTTCCTTCTCAATCGTTCAATAAGAGTGGCCAAAATCTCATAAGAACCACTTCCTCCAATCAAGGGATCTTGCCCTAGAAGAATCCCCTTACCATTACCCACTTTCCAAGCTAACGAGCGAGCCACTATAGGGAAAGCATTTAATAAACCATTCCAAAAATTAGAAACGTTGGAAGTGCTTTTTGGTTCCTATAGAATCCAATCCTCCACCGCTAACTTCTTAATATACTTATCTTTAACTATTAGGCTCCAATGACCCAGTCCAAATAGTCCCCTTCACATGCTTTTAGCCGCAATAGCTATGCTGAAAATGTGGATGTTCTTTAATCACCAACCACCAATTGCATCAGGATGAGAGATAGTCTACCACTTGACTAGATGGAAGGCCCCTTCATCCTTCTTTCCTGCCCACAAAAACATGAACACAATTTCCTTATCTTTTCCATAATATATTTTGGGATCTTTGCCATAGTGAGCCAGTAGATTGGGATATTTTCTAGGACAGATTTCACTAGTATAAGTCTCCCACCCAATGAGAGCCACCTATGGCACTAGTGGGTGATTCTATTCTCCCCCTTTTTCATTAGCCCTAGCCAATCACTCCTCCTATAGGAATTTGATTTGAGAAAGTATCCCATATACTTTAAACCCTAATTTATATGTACAATATTGACATGAAATAACTAAATTGAAAATGTAATCTCACATGATCCTATAGTCCATTCTAAAGTAATACCAATTTGTGCAGACCAATTTCCATCCCTGAAACCACGCAAAAGAGATTAAGAATTTCTTGATAGATTAGCCATTCAAGTATAGTGCCAACACCTAACAATAGTACATCGTTAACAAAAAGGGAATGAATAATCATATGTTGATTTGACACCTTCATACCTCGAATTCTACCAACCTTCTTTGTTTTCAATATAAGCAGGCTTAATCCTTCATTACCAGTGAAAAGAGGAGGGGAAAAGAGGACACCCTTGCCTCAAGCCTCTAAAACTCTTAAAGAATTTGGAGGGTATGTCATTTCCCAAGACCATATAATTTGCAGATCCGACACAACCCATGATCCAGTTAGCAACCTCCAAGGCATCCCAATTTGCAAAAGAATCAACTCGAGAAACTTCCAATCCACTTTATCATATGCTATATCAAAATGCATGCTTTTAATACATGTAAATATGCCTTTACTGTTTTTACCATAACTTTTTATCCAGAACTCATATTTTGATGATCCTTATATCATTGGAAAGGTATTTCTAAGATATGTACAACTTTTATATTTTAGGTGTTCTATGATACATCACCATTTTTATGTTATTTTTAAATTAAGATTATGAATCTTTTGACCAATAGAATAAATTGAATCCACATTTTTCTTACATAAGAACATGCCTTCATTATTTTTGCCATAAAATTTTATTGGGAACTCATATTTTGATTCTCCTTATACATGTGAAAGCTCTCTCTCTCTCTCTCTCTCTCTCTATATATATATATATATATATATATATATATATATATCCCTAACCTCTAATATCTCTCTCTTTAAACCCCTAACCCCTAATCTCTCTCTCTCTCTCTCTCTCTCTCTCTCTATATGTGTGTGTGTGTGTATAAACCCCTAACCTCTCTCTCTCTCTCTCTCTCTCTCTCTCTCTCTATATATATATATATATATATCTATGTATATATATGTGTGTGTGTGTGTGTGTTTGTATATGTATATATATATATAAACCCCTAACCCCCAATCTCTCTCTCTCTCTCTAAACCCCTAACCCCCAATCTCTCTCTCTCTAATCCCCTAACCCCCATTCTCTCTCTCTCTCAACCCCCCCCCCCCCTCTCTCTCTCTCTCTCTCTCTTCGTCCCTCCCTTTCTCTCAAACTCACCCACCTTTCATCCCCCCCTCTCTCACTCTCTCTCTCTCTCTCTTTCTCTCTCTCTCCAAGCCTTAGCCCCTCCCTCTCTTTCCCTTCCTCACTTTGTTTGTCACCCTCCCTTCTTCGCTACCTCACTCCTTCCCTCCCTCTCTATATGTTTCTCTCTCCATATCTCTATATTCCACCATCCTCCACTCTCTCTCACCATCCCTCCCTTCACCTCTCTCTGACCCTTTATACCCCACTCTCTAACCATCTCTCTTTCCCTCTTCCTCTCAATTCCTTCCTCTCCATCCTACCATCCATCACGCTCGCTCTCTCTCTCTCAGTATCCCTCCCTCATTTGACTATGCCTGAGAGAGGAAAATGAAAAATGAGTCATATATTTAGTTTTTTTTTTTTTAAATAAGAAACAAATAATGTTGAATCATGGAAAAATTATAACTACAAAGTTGTAGGCCTTGAAAATACCTTTTCAACGGTATAAGGAACATCAAGGTCTAAATTCAGGATCAAAAGTTATGGCCAAAATACTGATTTTGTTCATTTGTGTAATAAAAGCGTGTGTGCGTTATTAGAAGTGCGCACACATATTTTTAGTAATGCGTGCGCTCTAATAATGCATGCACGATTTTGTGCCAACATGGATGCGTTACTAGAGGTTCGGCAATTGCCGAACCAAAAGCGCGTGCACAGTGTTGGGAGCGCGTGCACGCTTTTGATTTTTATCACTTGTGCGTTGCCATTACAACAATTTTGGGTATCATCTTTGTGCGAGCGCCCTTTCACTAAGTCCAATTTCATGATGACCGCTTCTAATTTTTGAACTTGAATTGAGTGCATTGCCTCCTGTGCAATACTAATAGCATCATAAATATGCCTATGGTGTAAAAAGCCGAATTGTTCCATAGAAATATAAGCTTACATGTGTTCTTTTAGTCTATTAGCAAGAATTTTAACAATTATCTTGTAGGCCATGTTACAGAATGAAATCGGTCTAAAGTCATTGAAGGAATCAGGATTTGACTTCTTCATAATAAGTGCAATAAGGGTAACATTCACAGCTCCTGAAAACCCTCCTTTAGTGTCTAGACTCTTCCACGACTTTCAGAAGATCTAGCCCAACCAAATAAAAAAACTTCAAAAAAAAATCGGTAGGCCAACCATAAGGTCCAGGAATCTTGTCCTTAGAAAACTTGATGAGGATCCTCTTTATCTCCTTTAGTGTACAACTAGATCAAACAATTTTTTGCCATCCTCCTCACTACAAAATTTGGAAACTACTCTTGTACTAGTAGCTAGAATTTAAATATATAAAAATAAAAAAAATTATATAGATTTATATTTTTTACTACAAATAAAAAGTTAATGTACATCTCACATTTTCATGCATACCACCTCATACACATTAACCAAATTATAAGAAACTATTTTCAACAAACATTATATTAGTGATATACAACTTTTAATAGATATACTTTTTTTTTACGTAATTCCCTTTCATCTAAAGAAATATAAAACTTTATTAATTATTATGTGAAATTGAAACACAAATTTTAATGATTTAAACAAAATACCCTTAAATTTAATGCAAGACGTGCTTGACATATCATATTTGTTTATTTTTTATTTTATCGTTGAATTTTTTTTTATTTTTTTTCCGAGAACGTTGAATTTTTTTTTATTATAAATAAACAAATAACCCATATATTTGTTTATTATAAATAACCAAATTTCATGGAAACTTTATTCATTTATTTGTTTATTTTATCGTTGAATTTTTTTTTTATTATAAATAAACAAATAACCCATATATTTGTTTATTATAAATAAACAAATTTCATGGAAGCTTTATTCATGGATTGCGTGAAGTTGCCCTTGCAGCTAACATTTTCTTTTGTTAGTTCGTTCCATTTCATGCGGAATTGACTAAACACATATTTTTTTAATTCTTATAATAAATGTTTAATTATTTATTGGTTGCGTGAAATGCCTTGAACGTGCATCTAACATTTTTTTTTCTTTTGTAATTATCTGCGGGATGCACGCATGAGAATATAGCTTGCATTTATAGCGAACGCTCTTATGGCCATATTTTTCATGCACCAGAATTTTCAATTGAGTTTTGGAATATTTTGAGTATCTCATTTTTTTTTAATTTAAAAGGAAAAGGTTAAAGTTGAAAATAGTAATTAAAAATCTTAAACAACTAGAAAGTTGAATAACTAAGATTTTAATAAAAACTTCACAATGAAAAATGCAAATCAAAGTGTAATAGGATATTAGGGAACAATGAAAAATTCAAATCAAATGAAATAGGATATTAGGGATTAGATCAAGTGAGAGATATGAATGAAAAAATTATTATTTAAATTAATAAAGAGAATTGATATTTTATTTATCATTTATTTTTTTTCTAAAAATAATTAGAAGAATTTTAGGTATACATTGAAATAAGAAAGATTATTTTAAAAGAAGATATTAAATAATGATTTATAATTGCATACTTTTTTTCTATTCTAAATAAAAAAATATTGATTACCATATAAGCATTTCTTTCATATTTAATTAGTTAACTAATAATTAAAATAAAAACTTTCATACATTATGCACATCTATGTTGTCACTACAACTTTCATTTCATAATTGTTTAGCTAAATTAACCAAACACATATCTATGTTTATTATGTCCCATCCACTCTATGTTGCACCATTTTTTTCTATATTTTGCCAAAGTTTTGGGTTTAATTTGGTTGATGGAATGGCATCCCCTTGGTTTCATTCGACAAGTGTTTGTTGTATACATTGTCCCTCCCTTGTAGGTTCCCATAACTCCCACAATGTCTTCGTAGGCACCAAACCTGACCATTTGTACCATTTGTATGTTGCATCCACTGTACTCACAAACCAACTCACTACCTACCATATGTGTGTTTGAACAACAAGCATATCTTCAAGCTAGGTAGTCATTAGTCATTAGAATCGAAGAAAAATTTTATTATTTTATTTCGTACAAAGAGCATGTGATCCACATATGTCAAAACCTAAATAAGGTTTTATTATTTTATTTTATTACATATTAGACTAAATGCTCCATGGGTACATGGATTTATGTGACCAAGCTTGTTTTGATGCATAAATTTATTAGCACAACCACATTTTTAATTAAAGTGGTTGATATACATTCATTATATTTAAAAGATGTGGACACCATTATATTTAAAAATGGTGGAAATGACTATGATACCAAAAAGTATTATTATTTATTTTTGAATTTATTAATTGTGACAATTATTTTTATGTAAGAGTTATTTAAAACTCAAAAACACAAAGTGACACTTTGCACAACAAACTATTTTTTTATTATTAAATAAAAGAAAAAAGCACTTGGAGAGTCAACTAAATGAGGGAACACCACCATGGCACGGAGAACATGTGTAATCAAGCAAGAGAGTCATTAGTCATTAGAATCGAAGAAATATTTTATTATTTTATTTCTTACAAAGAGCATGTGATCCACATATGTCAAAACCTAAATAAGGTTTTATTATTTTATTTTATTACATATTAGACTAAATGCTCCGTGGGTACATGGATTTATGTGACCAAGCTTGTTTTGATGCATAAATTTATTAGCACAACCACATTTTTAATTAAAGTGGTTGATATACATTCATTATATTTAAAAGAGGTGGAAACCATTATATTTAAAAATGGTGGAAATGACTATGATACCAAAAAATATTATTATTTATTTTTGAATTTATTAATTGTGACAATTATTTTTATGTAAGAGTTATTTAAAACTCAAAAACACAAAGTGACACTTTGCACAACAAACTATTTTTTTATTATTAAATAAAAGAAAAAGGCACTTGGAGAGTCAGCTAAATGAGGGAACACCACCATGGCACGAAGAACATGTGTAATCAAGCAAGAGAGATCTTTACCAATCAAATCCAATCTAAAACTCAACAACTAGACAAGATCCTAAATCATAGAGATTTATGGATTGATTGGAGATTTGATTGGGATGGTACAAGACCTGGGCAAAACTATATATAATAGTGCACTGATATAGCATGGGACGTCGTGTTGTGCATAGAGGAACTGTTGAGTGTTCTCTCTTTTCATAAGTCCATCATTGCGTGTTATAAACTCTGGGAGAGAGTGCCGTGTGTAAGTGATTGCTTGGCGTTCTAGTGCATGGTGGTGATCCAGTGCGTGGGTGGAGCTGGGAAAACAATTGAGTTGCTCTCTATGGTTGGGAGGAGATGATTCTCCAGGTAGCCAATTTCCTATTTCCAAGTAAGTGTAATATGGTTGTTTAAATTGGTTATTGTAATAATAGAATGTATCAGTATAATTTTTGTATAGCCATGGCGGCATGGTTTAGCTTCATCACTTACGATTTTATGAAAGAATGTTGAAAAAATTATTTTTGAATTCCTGTCTATTTTTTTAATCACCCTCGATCTAAGTATCGCAAAAATAATATATTTTTCTATATGTATGTGCAATATATGAAGAGCTACGACTCAATATGGTTAGTTACTGCTTATTTTAGAAGTGATTATGGAGTTAATTATTAAAGGAATGTTCATTGTCGATACCTCTGTTACTAGAAATGTGACGGGCATTTGCGTTTTTTGGTGAAAATGGAGTTGAAACTGAAACTGAACGAAAAACGTCATTTTCTACACTTGTTCCCATTTATAGAACTAAGAAACGGTTTCTTACGAAACGAATCATTTCTCACAACGATTTCAGCAAAAACGATTTTTCGTTTCACAGGGAACTCGATCTGTTGCTAATCGTTTCTGAGTCAATTATCAATGAATGGTGGCCTGGTAGGTAACTTTGGTGGGTGGCAAGTCAGTCATCACGTAAATGCTGAATTTATTGAGGATTGAGTGTTGAGGAAGGAATCTTGTGGTCCGCTACATTGAGGATTGAGTGTATCGAGAGGTCTGCTTTATCCTTGGTTGGATTATCTGTATATGCAGTGGTTGTAGTGGATTTTATGTATTATCCATTGGTTCACATTATCACGGGAGTGACCATTGACAACCACAGGGCAGCGTCGTAGCAGTTGTGTTATTGTTGCAACATATTCCCATTGCCACAATAAGTCCAAAACTTTCTTCCCAACTTGTTTCATATCAAAGATGTTATCATTGTATTGTGATATCCCTTCTATGGTGTTTCGACTAATATTAAAAACTACAAGTCTTGTTATATCATTGGCCAGTGGTAGCAATCAACACCCATAGGAGTGTTGGAACCTGTGGCGAGCAAAGACCAAATTTTGATATTCTGAAAGCGTATTGTCTTCCGAAGTGGGTCATTGTTGGCACTCAATCATTGTTTAATGATCTTGCTAGCCTAATCCTCCTCTCAACAGGATACTCCAACTGAGGACTGCTCATGCACATCCTACTCCATCTGGAGTTTCTCCCTGCCCCAACGACAACCAATGCTAGATTACTCCATAATGACTTCACTTGATATGCTGAGGGAAACACACCGAACATGGGAAGGGATCAATTGGCTTCTTGGCTGCAGTCAATGTCTAATATTAAACGAAAACCATTGGTATCTGATCAAACTTACAACACCATTCTTGTGGACTGGTTATGGTGAGAATGAGACATACGATTGAGTAGGTAGAACCTATATGTACCTTCAAGCTTCATTAACATGTATCACCTAGCATTTTCCCGCCAAGAGGAATTAAGAAGGGGATTCCAACAGCAATAGAGCAGAACAACATTTCCATTTGGGATCATCAATGCCAATATTTCTCAGTAGAAATTATCGATTGACTGGCATTGGCCCTATAATTCAAAAAATATATAATAAAAAAGTCAATTTGAACAAATAGTTTGGAAATAGGGTTTTCTAGGTATGGGCCATACTTGTGCAGTAGAGGGATTCAAAGTAAATATGGTTCTATGGCCTCTTGAAGGTTTCCCATAAAGGCATCCAAAATCAGAGCTCCACGAGTCCACAGACCATAATAACTCCCCATCCATTGAAATTTCGAGATGTTTGTGCATATGCCAGTGTGAACATTACCAAACCAATGACAAGCAATAGAGCTGCAATGTATTCCTCGAGGGGATACTTTCACCTTAAGCCTGCTATGAATGCCCCCGTAACCATAACATGTAATACCTGCAATGGTTCAGATTATATACTCGAATCCAGCATAGTAGAAACCTCTAAAGAAATATAATGCAAACTCACTAAGTATATACAAAGAAAAGGTTACCTTGGTAGACTTGAACATGATTTGTGCAAGATACTTGAGAAACATTAGAGATCCCTTCGTTAATCCTTGGGATCCCATTAGTACAGCAGAGAGATTTAGGTATGTTTTCAAGGGATTATGTATATCCTCTACTCTAAATCCATTAAGATATATAAGCACCATATACATAAATCCTTGTACAAAGGTGAAATACCATCCATAGTTGCACCGATCATAAACAAAACAAAAAAAATCTCTTAAGTCCAAACACATTCCTAAAAGTTTGTCAGAAATTTGGTCTTAGAGGTTTAAAAGCTTCACGATTGATAGCTGTGACGAGCTCTCCCAAATAACTTTTTCCTACAGGAAACTAAGACAAATAGAAGTCGATAATCAGTCTAATGATACCTTACTATATTGTTTCCAAGATTGGGCGACGTTTTTATACAATAAATTTAGTTTACTTCTAACATTTTAAAGTTAAAATAATAAATTGTTACTAGCATTTTCCCCTTGAGGGGCAAAAATGAACGCCGCGATGGACAAGCGATAGAGTCGGGCAGAAACAACAAAGAAATTGTTGGCCTCAGCATGAAAAGGTTGGGTCGGCGATGGATGGGCTAAAACTTGCGACTCCTTCAGCGGAAGATAGCAAAAATATTGTGATACGAGAGGCCAAGATAAACCACAAACCGCGAGGCTGATTGGCGACAGATAAGTAAAAGTTGGCGAAAAAGTTGGTGATAGATGGCTAAAAAACTGTGGTCGTTTCAGTGAGAATTAAACAAAATCGCGCGACCAGCTTTGGCCAAAATAGTCAAAACGCTGCGAAACGGGGCAGCGAAAAATGAACAAAAACTTGCGACCACAAAGAAAGCAAAAAAGTGGTTTCGGTGACTCTAGCCTATCCTCTGCGAAATGGTCGGCCTAAATGCTAGAGACGCGGTGACCAAATCGGTACATGGCAACCCGAATGTGAAACTCCGAGCGAGAGGGCGGAACTCCATCTCTATCATTATTGATGCCTATAGTCCACTGTGGTCTGAGAAGTGCAGACACCAAAAAGAAGGCAGCCTGGCATCATTTTAGGGACATTTCATGAAAGGCACGGAGTTCAAATTTCAAATCTATTTCTGGAGTATATAATGTATTCCTGCAATAGCATCCCCGAAATCGATTTTTCTGGGTATAGGAGGGCATCGTCGCGTATGGTTATGGGTACGTGTGATTCAACCAACAAGGGAATTTAATGTCGCAGGTTTGATCCAATTAAGCCTCTTGGGACGACGAGTATGGATATTGGTCAAATTAATGGATTGCCATGTGACAGTGAAAGGATTCCACAACCTTTTCTAAAAGGTTATCTCTGGTGCTTCAAACGACAGAATGGTTCAGATATGCAGATCGCATCCTTAGTCACAACAGTGGCATTTTTCCTTCGTTTGTTGCCCTCGTAGATGGAGTTGCCTCTTTGTTCTTCTCATACCCCAAGAAGCCAATATAAATTATTGAACCAGTTGTAAGTTGATTGCTCCGTGTGCACCTTATCTCCAGCAGGCGTCTATATCAGTCATTTTAATCGTGGAGTATTATGTCGTGGAGCCAAATCGCTTATTTTTCCAAAGGGCATAAAGCAACTTCTCCAAGAATAGGTGGCATATTTTTTTCCTTGTGGATACTTCAACAAAAAATGGTGCATTATTAGAGGAGTTTGGGAGCTTTTACTAAGGCTGGGGGCCTCAAAAACTTCAATCTCAGTGTTGGGATCCATGAATCACCTAAATTTGCTTGATGAAGCTTCAATAATAGTTCAAGTGGATATGGCATTCTCTGCATCTTCAAAAATTCCCTTCCCTTGAGAGGATTTTAATGATGTGGGGCTTCAGTAATTGGATGAAGATATTTTTTATGATATGTGATTCCTAATTTGTAATGAATTTGGTGTAGACTCTAGATAGTACTAAGTAGAGTGACGAGACACTCATTTTGCATGTAATATTTTCATATCACATTTGCCAATATGAATGAAAACTCTCTTTTTCTACTTTATTTTTAAATCCATGAATGGCATTCTGAAATTTGTGTGGCATATATATAATTTGATGTATCCTATCTGTATTGTATCCCGAATGTTCTAAAATATTGCCATATGCAATGTGGATACAGTACTTGAATTCATCCAAATTAGTTTGGCCATTATCACAATAGAATCATGTTTTTGTTAATATTTTGGGATGGTGTTATAGTTATAAACCCCAACAAGAGGAAAGGATCTGCTACTCTAAATGAAGATCAACCATCCATAATCAAAGTTTACCAAGGTCCCAAGAGAAATGTTTTGAGAGCCAGGTTTAACAAAGCGGCCTTGTGATAGTCTCTGCATCTAGTTTATCCTTTTCCAGGAAATGAAAGCTCTTCTAATGACATTACTCCTGGTCATGGAGACGAGTAGGGAACCACGTATTTTTTTCAAACAATCAATTCAACAATAGAACCGTGCTTTACTGATTGATTGCAAAATTATTGATATAAATAAAGCAGAGCACACAGAACTTATTGTTTTATTAATATAATAGCAGGGCGAATATAACTATATTCTCAATACGTGCTAAAAACCAAATTCTTGAGAGATTCCAAACATTTATCTAGGGCCGAATGATGGGAAGACAAGGATAGGAGAGGGATGTATAATATATGACTCAGGGTTTTGCAAAAACAGAGAAAAACATGCATACTTGCTCTGCTGCCATAATACCGATCTCCGCTTCACCTTAACCTCATAATTCCATTAAAGAATGCACAAGACGACACAAAACTGCAAAGCAAACCTCCCAATTCCCCTAATTCAACATTTATGGATCACACTACTCCAGTTTTAACGAATCTATCCTTTCATAGGAAAATAGGGCAAACGAGAAGGTAAAGACCACTCTCATACATTAGATTACTGGTAGTGTAAATTAAATATTAAATTCATCCAAAACCCCATTCAAACATTACATTATATAGACTCAGTCGAAAAATTTCAAGCAATGCATTCGATGAAAGGGCCCGTTAAACATTAGCACCTTACAAATAAATATATTAATTACAAATTTTAAATTTGCAAATTTTAATAAGCTGATGAAAAGATGAAAACATAGAGATAAAAAATAGAAACTGTTTTAGGTGAAGACATTGGAGGGAAGTTAATATAAAAGAGACCATCATAAAATTATATACCCTATAACTAAATGTAGATAATGGCTAGAATATAAAATTATTTTTTGGATTAAACACACTTGTTTCATCCCGTATCATCAAGACAGTTAAACTCAAATTTAACCATTGTGCACAGCAATTGCTTAGGATTTGCTTTTCCCATTTTTAACACAATCAAACAACCATCATAGATGAATTAATCCTCTACAATCCTTTCCCTAGTAAATCACAGATCACACTGCTCCAGTTTTAACAAATCTATCCTTTCACAAGAAAATAGGGCAATCAATATTCTAAAACAGAATTCTATACTCCACATCTACTCAAACCTGCCATCACTAAACTTCTGACTGCAAATCCCGAGAAAACAAATGATCAAAGTTCGTTTAGAAGGCTAAATTGAAAGAATTCCACCATTTTCGAGCCGGTTTGTGAGCGATCAAAGACAAATCCGTTGGGCATTGCACGATCGAGGTCGCTATGGTATCCACAAAAGATCCTTTGGAGAAGATGAGTATAAATTTTCCAGTGGTAGGACGATCAACAGATAAGGGTTTAAAGTGAAGACCAATGCATTTGTGAGGGTTCGTTTGTTGTATACCATCTCCTTCATTCGCAACACACAGCCTTACCATCATGTGACCTCACGTGCAGGAAGGGGCTCACGTAGGCCAGGAGGAAGCAATTGGGTCTCCATCGCTATGCCTGTCCTTGTTCGAAATGGATTAGTCACTAGACCAGGGTGCATGGCCAAAACGTGGCGGTGATGGTTATTTCAAGACTACTCTAAGTTGCATTGCTAATGCATGTCCATGCATGGCTTCAACGTGCCAGTTTTTAATTTTTGTTTATTTATTATAATTATTTTGCTTTAATATAAAATTTTGTGCCACTCAATACATGTTCACATTGGTGTTTTGCATGGCTTGAACGTGTTCCTCATCGTGATATGTTTCTCGAACAGAGACAAATGTTGCTTGTAGAAATGAGAGATTTTATGGATGAGCATTGAGAAGTTCAGGATCGTGATCTTCCTCCATTCTCGTAAAATGCATTGTCGATAGTCAGCAATGGCCGAGTCTACCATGAGTTAATAACGTGTTCGGGATATATGCTACAATCAACTTTCCGAGGGTTCCTTGGCAAACACGAATTTAAAGCAAGGATCTTCAAAATTGCATAGCGAATACAACGTATGGCCATCATACCCATCACACTGTGCATTTGTCTAATTTTAATTCAATATCATAGCACACCCAGAGTCTTCGATGCAATTTCTAGGACATAATGAGATGAGAGGAACAATTACATCTTCAGATTAAATTGTGCATGAAATATATGCAGCTCTAGTCACATTGATTTCTGATATCAAGAGTAAACAAATTCACCAGTTTCACGTTAAACTTCATGAGCTGGTTGTTGCTCTTGCATTTTTCTTTTTTGTGAGCATTTTTGCTTTCGAGTCTCTCCACTGCAAGCGTTGGATCCAACAAATAGGGTTTGAGGAATAAACACTCCTTTAATTCTGAATCCATTATTGTTATCACGGACTCATTTTGTTTAATGCTCTAGAACGCTTGAATGTCCTCTAAATAGGACAAACAAACTGTACCACCTGATGGTGTGAATGTTGGTAGATACATAGTGATTTGTTGAGCAATTTTCAAGCTAGCTTGAATTTCACCTTGCACCATTTGGTATCGGTGCAGGAAGAGTTTATGTAGTAATAAAAACTCCAGTAAGAAGAAGCATTAGGTAGACATTTCTTTTAAGAAATAACTCCAATGACTGGTTGGGTTGAATTGTAAAGGGAAGGAAGAATAATATCTCCCATAGGAAATTGCATAGAGACTAATGCAAGGTTAAAATCCATAAAGTGAATAGGAAGCACAATGAAGAGGTTAAATTCCACAAAGTGAAGGTGAAGAGGAAGTAGAGAGAAGTGGGAAATTGAAGGTGTCTCTATAATCTCTTTGTTTTGAAAAGGAATCTCCATGAAATGAGTGTTGGGTAGAGTTGTCAAAAGAAGGGTAGGAAAAATGTAGCGAAGCTATCGGTAAGGAGCATTAAAAAAATTGGAGCAAGAAATAAATATTAAAAAAAAGACTCGTAGATTTGTGAAGAACATTGCATGGTGAGTTTCCAAATATGATACCAAGAGGAATGAAGAGAATGCCTTGTAGAGTAAAGGATCAAGTTAGAAGAAAAGTTCAATTGTTGCTTGCACAATTAAAGACCTTGAAGTTTCTCAACAAAAAAGAAAGGTAAAGGAATTGGCATATGAAAGTGAAGAGTGGTAAGAAGTGTCCACCAAAGGGACACAACGATGTTCATTCAATGCTAATATAATCTTGTCTGGAGAGTAGTGGAAGACAAAGGAAAAGACATAAGAAGACTTAGAGAAAGAACTTTGCAACAAAGCAAAGCAATCAATGGAAAATGAACACTATAAATTGAATTTGAAATCAACAGAAGCAAAAGAAGGTTTCCATGTTGAATAGAAAATCGATGAAGATGCATCGATTTTAAAAATTTCAAATCATAAATATATTTAGGTTTTTAACCATTTTGTTAACATACCCTGTCCTAAAGTATTTATTTTCATTCTAGATGAATGTAATTATATTTAACCATTTTGTTAACATACTTAGTCCTAAATTATTTATTTGGAGTCTAGAGGAATGAGCCTACCAAGTGAAATGCATAGTGCAGTTGAAAATTGAAGCTTAGAATTGCTACATACAGTCACACAAACCACACACAGAATTAGCCTAGAAAAGAAACTCATTATTGTCAATTTGTGGAACTAAAAGATGTTGTCTCACGCAATAAGAAATTTCCAAGATCCTTCGTTATGGACCTACTCTTTGTACAGATGCTACTTTGCTCATATTTTCAATTGTGTTTCATTTTTTTGTGGCCTAGAGAACTAATACTTATCATTATTTAAGCATCAAATGGTGATATTCAACCAATTTTGATGCTCAACTTTTCTTTTTGCTTCAACCTCGAATGACCAGTGTCATATTTTATTCCTATGCAAATGTTACATAATCCGTGAGAAAGAATTAAGATGCAATAGTTGATACATCAACGATCATGTGATTACTGATACAACACATATCATCCATGGAAAAAGAGATTAAATAAAACATATAGTATTATGAGCAATGGGTTTTGACTCCAATGTTGCATGTCACAAGTCACAACTCCCCTAGAACATAGCACGTCTAAATGAACGAGGTGAAATGAAGCAAAACATTGAAGTCTAAGATTCATGACTCAACCCAAAAAGCACCACAAATATTACAAATTCAAAGAAAACAACATAAATTCAAACTCTCAAGCAACGAGTGGTGTAGAAATAGGATCAAATTAAATAAGATAATTGGTTCCTTGGAGTGGTGATGATGAAGTATTTGGAGAATGCCAATACAATTGGAAAACAATATACACTCAGTAGAGAGTAATATATCCTGGGATATTCATGGTTAGATTGGATATGCTTATTATAAAAATTTGTAAAAAAACAATTCTTATGAAATAACTTTTTTGATACTCTATACATGAATATAGTTTTTAAAATCCTTCCCCTAGCTCTAGAAAGTATAGCTCCAATTGGAATTTGGTATGTAACTAAGCTTTTGAATTACATCATCCCTTATTTTGAATATACATGTCATAAATTGACATAATGATTACATACTTGTTTATTCTAACAATGTAGACGAAAGGGTTTTCATTTTTACTCCAATTCGCTCTAAGAAGGACTTTTTCTAGAGCCTCAAGTAGCTCTCTTAGAATTATTAACTCAATCAAATTTCAACTACAAGAGTTGTATTTGTATGCACTTATTTTTCATAGAATAAAGGACTACATGCCTCTTATTTCAAGGTTTTTCCACACAAGTGTTTCAATTATAATTGAAATGTAAGAAGCAACTACCTCTACTTTGTCACCATTTAATGTGACGTTAATATTCCTATCCCAACTATCTTAAGCATACCTTTGTTTTGTTTATATCAAATATTATTTTAAAGCATCTTTAAAATTTCTTTAAAGCATTAAGATGTCATGTCACAATTCAATAAGCCAAATAATGCTAGACATAGAGGAAAACTTGTTTCACATTAATATTATTATTGATTTAACTTTCTTGCATCTATTTTTATTATTATGGGTATTGACAACTCTCTTTTTTTCATACAGGTAGATGAACCGGCGCAGGCCCGTAGGAGAAAGTGCCTCAAGAGCACAAGGCATGGGGTCGATTCAGGGTGGGGACGGCCACAACAGAGTGTCCCAGCCACCCCGCCTACAACATGAGCCTCAAATCTTTTTAATAATAAAAAATAATTATTTATCTAATTTTTCCATTCTATACAACACTTTTATTAAGGCAGTGCATCAAAGGCCAATAAGTATCATTTTTGTAGCCCTTGAGAAGTACATGCAAGGGCGGGTCTCCAAATTTGACTATTGTCATAGTTACATTATAAAGATCAAAACCATTTCCTTTCACAAAATGTTTAATTGCATCCTATCGTAGCCTCTATATCTTCTTTAAAATAACTTTTATTTTTTTAATAAGTTCAAATATTAAATGTTTCTCTCATAAATCCATGAATATATACTATAACATGTTTTCCATTTATCTCTCAGAAAGTCTTACTACAAAGTTCTTCCATTCATACATCCAATGTATTTCTTTATTTAAAATAATATTTATTTGATTTTGTTTAGTAATCATCCCTCCACTATTAATTTTTATCTTATTTATTTTTATATTTTTCTCATTTTTAAAAAATAATTTTTTAATATACAAAAAGTTGTGTTAATAAATTATGTATATCTTAGACGGGATGCACATAGAGAGGATGGGATTTTCTTACAATACTTGAACTTTCTGTAATATATAGGATGGAAATTCATTTTTTATTTATTGAATACTCCAGATCGAAATTTCTTTTGAAATCGTTGAACACTCTGTATTGAATGCGAGACCAAAATTTCTATTGAAATTGTTGAAACCTTTGTATATTGTAACAAGTGAATGTCACATCGATTTTTGTGTAGCAAATGGATGAATGTTTTACATTATAAATGCTTGAATGCTAGATAGAAATTCTAGCAACAAATTGTTAAAATTTTGTTTATAATAGCGATGAAAGGTAAAGTCGAAATTCATTTAAAAAAATTGGTTGAAGTCGGTACATCATTTAGATTCTCAGAACGAATCGTTTTTTAAAAGTGTTGGAATCTCTTATATGATTCCTATGAAATGATGGATTGGACTCTATTAATTTAGACTCTACTTTGTTAGTTCTTCCTTTCATCCAACCCGACCGAATGTGCTCCTATCCGTTGATTTCCCATAGTTATCGAACTGCACTTAACCTGTTTGATTGTTGATTTTAACCTGTCTAAATATTAATAAAATTTAATTGGGTAATGTAAATTTTTCCCTCTGTAGAAATTGGAGAGAACACTGAATCTATTTCTTGTTCTCTTTTCGATCAATTAATGTTCCAGACTAGGTAATTACACTACTTATCTCTCAAGATCTGCCAAGGGTTGTCTCCCTTTTTTGTTGATTGTTCGTAATCGTTGAGTATAGATTGACGTAACTATTATCTATACTTACTTTGCATTGATTTAAAGCTCTCTATTGATTGATATTTTTTTATTATGTGGTAGTTCAAACTTATGGAGGGGGGGAAATGTGATGTTAATCCTTTTAAATTTGTATGATCAGACGGTTAAGAGTAGATCTAATGTGGCTTATTTTTATGAAACCGTCAGAGTAGACTTGGCATTTCTGACTGGCGTTGAAATCCATGGAATAATACAACTGTCGATCCGCTCTACCTTCCCTGTGGAAGTAACGGGTAAATCTTTAATTACTACTATTTTTATGCATTGTTGGTTGTCACTCCTCTGTCTAATATGGAGATTTTCAGTTAAAGCGCGATTCTGCAAATTAATTGTTGAATACTAGTCGATTCTTCTCTTAAATATCAATGAATGGGACAATCATTCCATTGGAGCATGGGCGAACCAAGACTTGAAAGTTGTTCTTCGCTGGCGTCACCACTGAATCTGAATTTATGTGGCGGCCACCAAGCTCGAAGGACTTTTTGAATTTGAAATTGACAATGTCGGTGAGATGCTAAGTGGAAAATAAACGATCCCAATGAAAAAAGGAGGTTTAAAGTGAAAGTGACAACGATCCCAATGAAGAAAAGAGGTCGTCCACGACTCCACAGTATTACGCCATAAACGCCAAGCAAATCCCAATACGATATTAAAATATGTAAGTGATGAATTGAGGCATTTATAGTTGTCAATTTGTTTCAGTCCCACAATTGATAGTTGTAAGTCAGTTACAATTCTCTTTTTTTTCACACATAAAATATATCTTACTATTAGTACCGCGAAATAGTAAATAGGATCATTACATCAAGTCATCACACCATTAAGGTATGTGAAACCAAAACTCATACGGGCACAGGATGAGCCCCAATACAACATCACAGCATCCACGATCCATACCAAATCTCAAACAAGAAACTAGAAAGATGCCACATCAAAACATTAGAACCCCACCAACAACATGGCCAAAAATAATACAGTCCCCAAGAGGCATTGTGTTTGCCAATACATAAATACATGTAAAATATGTCCAAAAATAAGTCCAAAACAGCCAAAGGCCTGGACACAAGGGTCTAATATATCAAAAAGCATAGAGCCGCATAAACCAATCAGATCAAAAATCCAACAAGTAGTTGGAGATAGTGACTAAGAACCTGCACAAATATAGCCGCAAATGAAAACATGAGTAAATATATCATATCAAGCCATGAGTCCAGACCAAAAGATTCAGATCCAATGCAAATCAACCGAACCCCGGGAGAAAATAAGGTCCTCATGCCATTCTTCCCACAAGATAATACCCGTCGGTGCGTCCAAAGCCCGCTTGGAAAGGATGTCTGCCTCCACATTTATCTCGTGGTAAACATGGACAAAGTGAATATGCGGAAAGTCACTGATGTATTTCCTGACAGCAGCGACCCATTTAGTGAGAAGCAGCACATTGAGTGGAGAAGTACCCAAAGCCCAGTTTATTATGGAAGAAGAATCACCCATAACAACAAGTGAAGAAACCTGTTTGCGCCGAGCAAAGTGTAGAAGAAGCCAGAGTGCACACAATTCACTGCGTGTGTTTGTTCCACAACCCAAATTTAAATGAATCCGAAAGGAAACAGAGTTGTTTAGATGAAGTACCACAACCGCCCCACTAACACTGCCCCCCCCAGCCGCAGCCCCATCAAAAAACCCACAAGGATACATCAGTACCGGAGGAGCATTGCGGTATCCAGTTTGTTTAACCAATGACACAGTTCTGCCACCCGCAAGTACTGAAATGGAATTAAACTCCTTAAATAAAGCAATAATACGACTGCATAACCATTCAGGTTTATAGCAATACCATCAAATATAAAGCGGTTGCGGGCCTTCCATAGTTCCCAAAGCATATAACATGGGAGTTCTAACCATCGACGAGAGCGTGAGTCTCGAAGCCACTGGCCAAAGCTGTCCTTCAATGTGGACGATTGCCAAACTGCAGATATACCAAGGGAATTGGCAATAAGCTTCCAGAGCTCATTTATGATCAGGCACGACGAGAAGAGATGATCAACTGTTTCCAATTGTGAGCAGCACAAAGGGCACCAACCAGGACCATAAAAGCCACGACGGCAGAGATTATCCCATGTAAGAATATTGTTGCCCATAGCCAACCATACAAAACATCTAATCCTCGGCGGGAGGGCAAGCTTCCAGATCACATAGTGCCACCAAACCTTCTTCAGTTGACAGTCTGCAAATAATGAATCATATGCAAGTTTTGAAGTAACCAAGCCACGACCAAAATCCCATGACCAAACCAACCTGTCCAGGGAATCGCAGAGGTGGATGTTTGCTTGGCAGAGGTGCATAGTGTATTCCGACCATTCCTTTGCCATATCCCCTCGAATGCCAAGTTGACAAGTAGTGATCCATCCCCCATTATTGAAAGAAACAGCATGTGTAAGGTTATATAGTCCCCTAGCTCTGAGGTGTGCAAGAAGTTCGAGAGAGAAAGGATACGCAGGGGATACCCCCAGAACAGGGTCCGTTCCAAGTCTGATATCCCGGCCATTGCCAGGTATCCAGGAGAACCATTTTGCTACAACAGTAAACGAGCCCATGAGCCAGCGCCAGATATTTGAAGTACCATTAACATAATGCCCGCCAATCCGAAACCAGGACGTAACCGTAGCATGTTTGAGGTATTTGGCCCAAATGATATATCCCCACATAGAGTTATTAAATAAAACACACCACAGGCTCTTAGCATGGAGAGCCATCACAAAAAACTCCAAGTTCTTAATATTCCAGCCCCCCAGAATATATGGTTGTGCCATACATTTCCAATTAATTAAATGAAACCTGTTCTTCTCTCCCCGGCCAGTCCATATAAAGCGGAAGAATTTCCCCCGGATTATGCGAAGAATAGAAATCGGAATTTTACATAGGGAGAACCAATATACTCCCAGGTTCTGAAGGACATTCTTAGCCAAAGTAATCCGGCCACCCAGTGACAGATATCTCAAGCTCCAGTGACTAATGCGCGTATCAAAACGTTTAACAAGCCATAAACAATCATTGGTCCTGTATTTTGCAGGTTTGAGGAAATAGCCGAGATACTTTGAGCCCTCCCATAACTCCTTAAATTCCAAAGGAAAAATACTCCTGACACTATGTTCCACAGTCACCTCCAGTGAGTGTTTCAGGAAAAATGATTTCACCATACTAATGAGCATACCAGTTACCAAGCAGAAGAAATCAAGAATTCTTTTATACTATAACCATTCAGCCAGAATTCCCAGCCCAAATAGCATCACATCATCCACAAAGAGTGTATGGGTAACTGATACACCAGCCGAGACTTTGATACCCACAATAGAGCCTTCGCTTTTTGCTTTGTGAATAGAGAGGCTCAGACCATCAATGATCAGCAAAAACAAAAGGGGAGAAAGTGGGCATCCCTGATGGAGTCCCCTAGACGCCTTGAAGAAATCAGTCGGCTGACCATTGATAATTATAGCATAGTTGACAGACGAAACACAGGCCATAATCCACTTCATAACCTTCCAAGGTAGTCCAATTTGAATAAGAATCAATTTGAGAAAAGTCCAATTGACCCGGTCATAGGCTTTGACCAAGTCCAGTTGAAGAATGAGTGCCTCCAACTTCTTTTGATTAATATTGTGGAAAACCTCCTGTGCCACACCAATCGCGTCATGAATCTGCCTCTCATCCAAAAAACCGTATTGTTCCATAGAAATGTACGAGGACAAGATCGGTTTGATGCGTTGTGCAATTATCTTAGAAATGATCTTGTATACTAAATTACACAGAGCAATCGAACGGAAATCATTGAAGCTATCAGGATGTGTTGATTTTGGAATCAGTGCCAGATAAGTGGTATTTAACGCCCCCGAGACCAGTCCCAAGGACCGAGATTCATCCACAGCATCCCTGAGGTCATTCCCCATAATATCAAAAAAATGTATGAACAGTTCCACCGTCCACCCATCCGAACCAGGAAATTTGTCCTTAGCAAAGTCCCGAAGTGTGTTCTGAACATCAGTGCAAGTAATAGTCTCAAAAATTTTGTCCCCCTCCACATCAGTGAACATCCGAGGATATTACTTTATAAGCTTAAACTCTTCAGGCAGGGACGTAGTTACAGGATCAGTATAATACTCTAAAAAATGACGAGAAGCCTCACCCTTCAAGACCTCATCACCATGAATCCGTCTCCCATCAAGATCATTAAGATCCCATATGTTATTTTGTATTCTGCGGCCATCAGCATATCGATGGAAGAACTTCGTGTTTAGGTCACTAGCTTTAAGCCAAATAGCCCGGCTCTTTAAACGCCAGGACTCTTCCTGAATGAGAAGTATTTTGAGTTTCCTTTCCTCCAGCAAAGCAAGGCGAGCACGACTAGATGGAGGGATCCCCACTCTTAGGGATAGGTCCCTAAGAGCACCAATTTCTAAATCAAGCACATTGAGTTCAACGGTCTGCTCCGCCTTTTTGGATCGTTCCCACTTTATAGTATAGTCTTTTAAAGACCCTAATTTGACAGCAAGCTTGTCCATTGCCGACCGCTCCCCCGAGACATCGGTATTTTCCCATAGAGATCGGACACCCTCATCATAATCCAGGTCTTTTAACCATACAGAATTGAATTTGAATGGGTATACACGGTAATTAGCATCGATTTCAAATTGCAGGATAATGGGGAGGTGATCACTGATATGTGTCTGCAGGCTCCAAGTTCTATATGAATGAAAAGAGCTCAAAAGTGTCTCGGAGATCAGATAATGGTCAATACGTTTTGAGATCAAGTACTCATCCCGACAACCATTTGACCACGTAGGGGTCAATGGCCTCGGTTCCACATCAACCAGAGAGTATGTGGAAAAAAGGTTTCTGAAGTAAGGCCCCAGAGGGTCCCTTCTGGCCGCACTACCCCAGATTTTTTCAGCTCCCCAAGAAATATTCAAATCACCTGCAAGTATCAAATTTTCCAATGCCAATAAATGTCCCGCGCAAGCCAAATTCCAGAATACTTCCCTGTTACAGTATGGCCCATAGCAGTTCACAATATTTATAACTTTTTCAGATCCCCTAAGTTTGCCAGTCAGAAGTATTCCCAATGAAGTAATAAAAGGATCCAGCTTAAAGACCCCCGGATTCCATGCAGCTAGGAGGCCACCAGATAGACCAACCGCATCCATAGTGGACATACACCACCCAGGCTTAATTTTATTGAAGAAGATATGAGCTTTCTCCCCACTTACCATAGTTTCTTGTAAAAATACCAAATCGGGATTGACAATTTGTAGGACTCTTTTGAGGGCCAGTTGTTTGGGCATACCCCCCACACCCCTGATATTTAAGGAGATAAAAATCATTATCGACCCCTGGCTAGGGATTTGATTCCTCTAAGAGCCCTGGTGTCCGGAGAGACGGGATTATTCGGTACGTTTTTGTCAGTACCCCCCAGAGTGATGACCTTTGAATTTTTCCTCGCACTTCTCATTTTTAATGGAGAGAAAACAGCTGCCAACCCACCCAGCTGAGCCCCCTTCGCAATACATTGGTCACCCAACATAGTCAATTTAGCATCAGTTGGATTGTTATTCATCACCTCCAAATCCGGGGCCAATGACGCAGAGTCCGGGGGATCAGCCACGGATGTATTACAAGGACCATAGTCAACGACAACCCGGTTATTTAAATAAACAGGGAGGGGCGTTTTTTTAACCATCTCAGAGTAGGAGGGGATGTGTAATACTCGATCCTGAGCCTCCGGTTCACAGGTAGGTAGAGTATGAGAGGGATGGGTGACGGCCGGGGGTTCCGAAAACAAAGGCCCATCCTTAATAGACGCAATATCAGGCAAAGTCTCCTCGCAATCAGAGGAGAGGATTACAGTAGGACTGTGGGTAAAATCCGACGCCACAGGCGAAATGGGGATGATGGACGAGGTCTCCGGAGAGGAAGTACAAACAGGAATTGGAACCTCAGTGGTGGGAGACACGTTATCAGACGAGACAATTGGATCCTTTTCAGACTCAGAGGCAGTTGATAGCTTTGGATATAAACGACTCAAATAATTACCATTGTTGAGCTCCAATGCATTTATGAATTTAATGTCCAAATCATTCAAAGAACGATAAAAAGATGGGTCATTGGATTCCAACTTACCCAATAATCCCGCAGCCGGAGTCGAAATCCTATTGGAATAAACGTCGAGACCACCATTCGTATCCACGTCTTTGTCACTGTCATCATCCGAGGACCAAAAGGGATCCGCCCCCACCGGACGACCAGATGAAAACCGTTGGTTGCACTGCCGCCAGAGATGTCCCACTTGTTTGCAATTGGAGCAGCGGAACGGGATGCCCCAATAGTCGATAATCAAATCCAGCCGACGACCGCGCCAGTTGATATGGAGAACATCAATGAGTCCCAAAGAGATGTCAACTTCTACCAAGAGCCGTCCCATACGCCGGTCGAAACCCGTAAGGTGCTCCTCCTCCACATGAAGAAACCGGCCCAAGCTATTGCCAATAGCTTCAAACGCCCCCCGATTCCAAAGAGCAAGCGGTAGGCCAGGTATGAGTACCCACAAATGACGCAGATGAACAGTGGCCGAATCCGGGTCAAAATCGGTATACCACTTCTGTAACATGAGGCTGCCAGCACCATGTAGCCACAGCTGGGCTAAAATAGTGGAACAGTGAGCTTCCTGCTCAAACTTGAAACCATACCAGCCACGGGCCAAAGCAAAAACCTGAGGAGTGTAACCCACAATGGGCTTCCATTTTTCAGTAACCCAACCCACAATGTCCTTTCGGTCCATGGCAAAATATGAGAATTTCCCACCAAAACCGTTCGGATGTGGATAGTTCGGACAGGTGTGTGGCCCCAGTGACAACCAGGCACTATGACCACTCGAATCGAGTGACGACTAAGTCGATCCCTCAAGCATGCATGTGTTACATCTGGCCATTAACTTGCATAGGCCCTGTAATGGGCTAGTGAGCTCCGGTCTCAAAGTATAGGTCCCAGACTCCCGTATTGAAAATTCGAACCACCACAAAGAAAATATTCTCCTGTAATGGAGCAATGTAGAAGAAGTTGCGCCAAGTGCTAGATTGCATAAATCCAGAGGCATATGAAGGGTTCCTTTTTAATGTGTTTTTTTCTAGGATTGTCTATGCGTGCTGCAATGGAGCAATGTAGAAGAAGCTGCGCCATGTGCCAGATTGCATAAATCCAGAGGCATATGAAGGGTTCCTTTTTAATGTGTTTTTTTCCAGGATTGTCTATGCATGCTGCAATGGAGCAATGTAGAAGAAGCTGCGCCATGTGCCAGATTGCATAAATCCAAAGGCATATGAAGGGTTCCTTTTTAATGTGTTTTTTTCCAGGATTTTCTATGGGTGGTTTACTTAAGGCCATAATAAATGATGTGCCTGGTTTACTTAAAGCGATAATGAATGTTGAGCATTAATGAGTTGTAATGTATACAATACATGTTTACCAAGGAAAATGTTTGTTGTATTTGTAAACTGATGTGTGAGGATTTGTGCAGTTGTGTTTTGATCATAGATTAAGTTAAATTGTCAATAACTCAATTTTCAGATTAGAGAATGACCAGTCTAGGATGGAAGGCTTGTACTTTTCCAGCACACAAAGAGTACTCAATATTCCTTTGAAGATCTAGCTTAGCTATGTACAGGGCAGAGGGTTAGTATTGATTGTTTGCCTTATAAATCTTCTGTGTATATTGTTGCTTTTATTATCACTTGCAAATGAATTCAACTTCAGCTGATGAATAGTTTCCACCATATAACCGTCAAAAAATCACCTATAACAATTCTCTTTCAGCCATTTTCTTACCTGTAACAAAGTCATGCCATTCATCTACCATTAACAATCAACCGTCCATTTGTATTTGATAATATTTACACTTGCAGGTGAATTCAGTGGTTATGTTGCTAGCTGTCGAATGTCTGTAAGAAGCTAAGAGCTGCAGGAACGCGTGTGCCTACAGAGAATGAGCACCGTTCCTGGATGGAGTGTCGGGGTTGATCTTAGGTTTCCATGCGGCAGCAATTTTCTGAGCATCTTTTTTGGCATTGGACGACAGCTTGTCCGACGAGGAAACAAGAGCAAGGGACTCTAAGAGCAAATCACTGGCCCGTCTCTTCGGCTGAAGGTTCCCATTAAACTCAGCCGGAAAAAAATCTGCCTCTTAGTCTTTCATTTGCATCGCTTGCAACCGGTGTCCTAATTTCCGAGCCGAAGTGGTCATGGAAATGGAGAATTCAGCTACAGTATTACCACAGCCTGAGCGGGAACCTGAGCCTGAGCCTGAGAATATTGATCTACAAGAGTTTCTAGAAGACCTTATATGTGAGATCCTCTACTTCGCTACTCCACACCAAGTTTGTAGACTTTCAGCCCTCTCCAAACTCTTCTCATCTGCTGCCGAATCCGACAATGTCTGGAGCAAATTCCTCCCCAAATAATGCGAGGAGTAAATAATTTCCAAGGCCGTCTCCCCTATCGCATTCTCTTCAAAGAGAGAACTCTACTTTCATCTCTGTGATTCAATTATGATTGATGGGGGAACAAAGGTATTCATATAACCCTTATATTCTGTCTTTTGGTTACCAGATTTGCCATTCAATCATTCATTTATCAATCGCATTCATATTCTATTGGAAGAACAGATGGTTTGGATGAGTGATCCCATTAAAACCGGCAGAGGAGGTCGGCGCGGGAGGAGGCAGGCGGCTGCAGTGGCGGCAGGAGATGAGCATCCACGTGGTAAGATTCCATTCGCTCTATGAGCGAGGAATTTAGTCGACGTGGAGCTCATGCTTCTCCGTGGTGAAATGCCTACGGCATAAAAATTGTATATTTATAAAAACAAGTAATAACGATTTATAATTTTAATAACTTTATAAATTTTTAAAAAAAATTAAAAAAAAAAACAAAAAAACAAAGCATTCACTCGTCCAACATTTTTTTAAGAGTTACAATCCAAATTTGTTAAAAGAATTATTAGGGTTTTTAATGGTAACTTAAAAATGGTTATTGAAAGCAAAGTATATGAATTAATTCTTTTTACTAAAATCTATGGATTGTTAAGGTTTTTAATGGTAACTTAAAAATAGTTATTGAAAGCAAGTTTATAAATTAATTCGTTTTACTAAAATCTATGGATTTGGATCCCATATTGTCAATTTGTCAATAAGATAAGTTGATTTATTAATTAAAATTATTAAAAAAGTAAAGTTAAATGTTACATATCTCTATATAAATGTTTATATGATTTTACATTCTTTTCTCTTATCAAGAATTTAAAAGAATATGTTATCTCATACAATTAAAAAAATTGATGTTAATAAGTGAATGACACTTTCGGAAATCCATAGTCATTAGAAAAACTATTAAAATTATTTTACTAAATATAATCTTATTTTTATTTAACTAGCGTAGATCCATCTTAACTAATATTTAGCTTATATTATCAACTTAAAAATACATTTAATCTAATATATTTTAGGTTATAATCATTAAAGCACCGACTATTCCAATCTATTCCAATTTGGAATCATGTTGTAAATGCTGACACGTAAATACTACAAATATGTAAAATTTTCATTAATTAATTAATTATGAAGTAAAATAGTTATTTACCCAAATTTAATGGTCAAAGTGCCAACTATTACATGTTCTAAAGTATAACACATCAATCCTACAAATAGGAAAAAAATGCATTCATTCATTGGTTATGAAGTAAAATAGTTATTTGCCCAAATGTAATTCTCTAGTGCCAACTATTTCATGTTGTAAATTATAACATATAAATCCCACAAATACACAAAAGTTGCATTCATTAATTAATTGAAGTAAAATGCTTTCAATTTACCCAATTATTGGTTAATTTGCAATTATCACAAAACTAATATCTTACTTATTGTTCTATTATTAACTTAAGAATACATAATCCAATATATCCATCCACAGACCAACTATTCCAATTTGGGATCATAAACAATAACACCTCAACCCTACAAATATGCAAAACTTGCCTTCATTCATTGATTATGAAGTAAAATAATTATTCTTGTAATTATTTATGAAAAACTTATTTAAAATGTGAAGATGCATGAATGGAAATTGAAATTGAAATTCAATGTATATTTATATAAATGTATTTTGGGCATGTGCAAGCTAACAAGGGTCACTTTTGGCGACTTAGATGCAATACACAAGATATCTTGCATCAAGTAAAAAAGATGAAACGTAATAAATTGAGTCACGTTTCCGAATATATAAGTTTTAAGTATTGAAAATTTACATGACTATGTCAAATTTCATTTTTTCTAATAGACACTTTTTTTTTGACAAATGATAAGGTATATGTTTTTGTGGGTGCAGCCTTTTAGTGCCTAAATGATGGTTCCGGCCTAAAAATATTGGTAGAAATGTATAGAACCGGTAGCACTAGTGCAACACTATTTTTCCAAAATTAAATGTTTAATTTTTAAATTTGTTTTTAATTATGTATGTGACCAAACCTGGAGAACAATACGTCAAATGTGGGTGCAGCCTTTGAAGCTCTTAATGCAGTTATTTTGACTTGTTTTTTTATAACATGTAGAGGTCGGTGTCTACTAGTGCAGCATACAATTTTTTTTTTAAATGGTTGTGAAATGAAAAAGTTACGGAATAAACACTAACAACATGTTTTTTGACTTAAGGAGTGATGACAAAAGAAAACTGGGAAACAAATAGAAAATATCAATATTTAAAAATAAAAAAATTACATATTTGGAATCTGCATAAAAAATGTTATCTATGCCTAAAATTTCGTCAATAATGGTCATGTATGTCATGCTGTAGAGAGCGGTGAAAAACAGGCATATTGAGAAAAATGGTGGGAATGCCTAATTAGCTATGGTTCAGTAAATTCCATAGCACAGGTTTGGTAAGTCTAAACCAACCACATAGAACTGTGGCTGACACGCGAGCGCGGGAGAAGGGGGTGATTAGGTAATCTGGAACAAGTGCGTGTTATATTTAAATTCAAATATTTATATTGGCGCACGTTTTTGTATATACAAAATGCGCACGCGTTCTGTATATTCAAAACGCATGTGCGTTATGTGCATACAAAACACGCGCGCGTTCGTAACTTCACAAATTTATGTTTTTAAATGTTGAATAAATTTATATACCCACCACTCCCTAACCCCTCCTCTCCCTCTCCCTAATCCCCACCACTCTTAAACCCCCCTCCCCCTATCTCTCTCATAATACTGTTACTGCTAACCCGTGCTCACTCTCTGTCACATACCCCAATTTTGCAAAAATAATGTAATTATTTTATTAATATTCCTGAGACATTATGTTAAAATTAATGCTAAGTAGGAATGGATGACTCAGCAGAGTCACCAGAAATGGAATGTAAATTCTGAATAATTTATTATTAATAAATAAATTATGGAGACAACAGCATGGGAGAGCTGTTAAAAGAGGTTACTGGTCTAACTGGTGGGTGGAACTAGGTGGAAAGACAAAAGACAAGTGGCAACATCCTCAAACACTTCCTGAGTTGCAGGTGGCAACTTCCCTATATTTTGGGGTCATGATTCCCCAAGAAAGTGGAATCTGAGCAGGTGGCTCATTAATGACAGTTAACCCAACTAAGACCTAGGCAATCTTTTAAATAGTACTCAATGAACTGAGCTGGGGGTTCATGAAAGTTCTGGAGGGAGAATACATTCAGGTGAATGCTATTCAGGGTGCTACCAAAAATTTTGAGCGAAAGGAACCTGTTAAGTGCTGGGAGTGTAATGGCCCACATTATGCTTCAGTTTGCCCAAATAGAAAGAAACAAATCAGCAATATTCATACTGTTCAAGATGAAATGACTGTTGGAGACTTTGCAGGGACTATGCCCCGAATCAATGCAGCGATGGAAAACCGCCAAGCTGACTATCAAACTTCCATGGTGGAAGTAGGAGGTATGATTAACAAAACCCCTGTAACTATTTTAATAGATCTGGGTGCTAGTCTTAGTTATATTTCACCCCAGCTAGTAGAAAAATGTAATTTGACTGTTGAAAGATTTGATAATTCTTGGTCTATACAACTAGCTACTGGGGCAAAAAGGAACGTAAACTGTTATGTAAAAGAATGTATCTTAAATATGAATGATTTTAGAACTACAGTTAAACTAAACGTCTTGCCACTTGGCTCTTATGACATACTTATCGGAATGGACTGGTTGGAACAACATAGGGTAGTTTTAAACTGTTTTGACAAAACTTTTAGATGTGTAAACAGTAGTGGACAGCTTGTAACTGTCAGGGGTATTCCTAGGAAAACAGTAGTTAGGCAGATTTCTGCCTTGCAACTTAAAAGGGCAGTTAGAAAAGGATGCAAGACCTATGCTGTAACTATTACAGATGAGACAGATAAGTCTGAGAACAGCAAGATGACAGTAGAGAACATCCCTGTAGTTAATGAATTTATTGATGTTTTTCCTGAGGAAATCCCAGAATTACCTCCCAAGAGGGAGCTAGACTTTACAATTGAGCTAGTACCAGGTGTTGTTCCCAGTTCAAAAGCCCCGTATCGTATGAATATTTTGGAGCTTAACGAATTGAAAACTCAGTTAAAGGAGTTAATAGACAAGAATTATATTCAACCCAGTGTATCCCCTTGGGGAGCACCAGTAATTTTTGTTAAAAAGAAGGACGGAACTATGCGACTTTGCATAGATTACCGTCAGGTATCCGTTACCTCGTATAGATGATCTGTTTGATCAGCTACGTGGAGCTACGGTGTTCTCTAAGATAGACCTGAGATCGGATTATCATCAGGTGAGGATTAAAGAAGAAGACATTTTCAAAACAGCTTTTAGAACAAGGTACGGACATTACGAATTTGTCGTAATGCCATTTGGGCTTACTAATGCCCCAGCTGTCTTTATGTGCTTAATGAACAACATAATGCATAAATACTTAGATAAATTTGTTGTCGTATTCATCGATGACATTTTAGTTTATTCTAAGAATGAGGAGGAGCATAAAGAACACTTACGTATAGTCTTACAAGAACTAAGAGAGCAGCATCTCTTTGCGAAATTTAGTAAGTGTGACTTCTTTAAAGACGAAATCCAGTACCTAGGACATGTAGTCACTAAGGAAGGGATTTCAGTTGATCCTGAAAAGATTCGGGCGATTGAAGAATGGCCGGTACCAAAAGATGTAACAGACGTTATATCCTTCATGGGAATTACCGGTTACTACCGGAGATTTATTGAAGGATTTTCAAAAATAGCCAACCCAATCACTTCTTTGCAAAAGAAAGGCAAGAAGTTTGATTGGAACGCGAAGTGTGAAGAAAGATTTAAGAAACTTAAGACTTTATTGACAACTGCGCCTATTCTCAGAATAGCGGATCCAAATAAAGATTTTGTGGTTTGCACCGACGCTTGTAATGATGGTTTAGGCGGAGTGCTGACTCAAGAGGGACACGTCATTGCTTACGAATCTAGGAAGCTGAAAATTCATGAAAAGAATTATGCCACCTATGACCTAGAATTAGCTGTTGTAATCCATGCTTTAAAGATGTGGCGACACCACTTAATAGGAAGAAAATTCACTTTACTGACTGATAATAAAGGTCTGAAATACCTTTTAGATCAGCCTAATTTAAATGCAAGACAAGCCAGGTGGTTGGCATTCTTAAGTGAATACGATTTTGAAATTCAACACATAAAAGGAAAGGAAAATAAGGTGGTTGATGCCTTGAGCAGAAATGCAAAGCTAAATTTTGTATCAGCTAGCAGCACTTACACCTCTGATTTAAATGAACAGCTGGCTGAAGGGATAAAATCAGATGAAAATTATCAGCATTTACAAGCTGCAGCCAAAGAACAACCCACAGAAAGTGTGATAAAAGGATATAGTTTAAATGAAGACGGATTTTTATTGTTTAAAGACAGGCTGTATGTTCCAAATGCACCTAAAGTTAAACTGTTAATTCTAGATGAAATTCATAAAACCCCTTACTCAGGGCATCCAGGCTACCAAAAGACTGTCACCATGTTGAGAAAAGAATATTTTTGGCCTAATATGAAATCTGAAACAGCTGAGTATATAGCTAGATGTTTGGACTGCCAACAAGTGAAAACAGAACATCAACATCCAGCTGGATTGCTGCAACCTTTACCTATTCCTAGCTGGAAGTGGGAAATAATCAGCCTGGATTTCATTACGGGTTTACCCAAAAATCAACATCAGAATGATTCAATTATGGTAGTGGTAGTTAAATTAAGTAAATCAGCACACTTTATTCCTGTTAAAACCACATACAAGGCTGCAAACATAGCAGATATCTTTCTAAAACAGATTTTTCGGTTACACGGTATTCCAAAAATTATTATATCAGACAGGGATCCTAAATTCACAGGGAATTTTTTGGAGATCTTTGTTCAAAGGATTAAACACAACCCTGAATTTTAGCACCTCTTTCCATCCTCAGACGGACGGACAAACTGAAAGAGTTAATCAGGTATTAGAAGATCTGTTAAGGATGTATGTTAAAGATCAACCAGGTAAGTGGGAGGATTATTTACACTTAGCAGAATTTGCATACAATAACAGCTATCAATCGTTAGCTAAGTTTAGTCCTTTTGAAATTCTGTATGGACGAAAATGTAACACTCCTATCTCTTGGAGTAATCCAGTAGATAGATTAGTGTTAGGACCTGATTTATTGAAAGAAATGGAACAGATTGTGAAACAAGTGCAGGAAAATTTGAAGATTGCCCAGGATCGGCAAAAGAGTCAAGCAGATTTGAAAAGAACTCCTAAAGAGTTCCAAGTAGGTGAACATGTGTTCATCAAGGTAAGGCCAAAGAAGAGCTCCCTAAGATTAGGAAGTTGTGCAAAATTAGCGCCACGTTACTGTGGTCCATTTGAAATTTTATCTAGAATTGGTCAAGTTGCGTATCAGCTAGCATTACCACCAAATTTAAAAGTACACAATGTTTTTCATATCTCTGTTCTGAAAAAGTATGTTCATGATGCTACTCATGTTATTGACTGGAACATTGTACAGGTAGAACCAGAAGGGGAAGTTCTGGTGGAACCGGATTGTATCCTCGGGAGGAGGGAAATTACTCTGCGGAACCGCATAATTGGACAGCTGAAGGTGCAATGGAAGCACCTTAGTCCTGAAGAAGCTACCTGGGAACTGGAAAGTAAGATGCGGGAAGCATACCCACATCTATTCCAGCAGGTGGCTGAAGATGAAGAATAAGTAACATCGAGGACGATGTTACATTTTAAGGGGGTGTGTATGTCACATACCCCAATTTTGCAAAAATAATGTAATTATTTTATTAATATTCCTGAGACATTATGTTAAAATTAATGCTAAGTAGGAATGGATGACTCAGCAGAGTCACTAGAAATGGAATGTAAATTCTGAATAATTTATTATTAATAAATAAATTATGGAGACAACAACATGGGAGAGCTGTTAAAAGAGGTTACTGGTCTAACTGGTGGGTGGAACTAGGTGGAAAGACAAAAGACAAGTGGCAACATCCTCAAACACTTCCTGAGTTGCAGGTGGCAACTTCCCTATATTTTGGGGTCATGATTCCCCAAGAAAGTGGAATCTGAGCAGGTGGCTCATCAATGACAGTTAACCCAACTAAGACCTAGGCAATCTTTTAAATAGTACTCAATGAACTGAGCTGGGGGTTCATGAAAGTTCTGGAGGGAGAATACATTCAGGTGAATGCTATTCAGGAGTCCCATTGAGGAAGTGGGAAAAACAGTAAGGAAGTGTTTTGAGTCAGGAAGTTGCAGTAACTTGGTTCCAGTGTAGCTGCTTTGGCTGAGGGAATTGTTGGCTGTACCTAGTTCCAGCCGGTTAGACCAGAGCAAGCTCGGGGGTCCTGAGAAGTGTTGTCTGGGCACTCTCCAGGAATTGGTAGGGAGGAACAGCCTCCCATTGCTGTTATTGTCTACCATTGACACAGGTTCTGCCACTTTTTCCTGCTGTTTATTGAATAAAATTAAATATCTCATCTGTGTTTGAACAGGGTTTATTTCAGTAGAGTTAGCATCTCTGTACTGTCATTAGATAGAATCTGCAGAACTAATATGCCATAGAAATTTCCTATTTAACACTATAGATCGAGTAATTGTTTATACAGAATATGTTTTGATATTATTATTAAAGTAATAGAATATTATGGTGACTTTACAATGGTTATTTTCAATAGTTAAATAAATAAATATAGATTATTTATACAGTAATTATTCATGTAAATACAGTTATTAAAACAATTCTAGGAACAGAATCGTAGAAAACTCTATAATCACAGTAAATCTTTTTCATAGATAGTTTAACAGGTATAAACCTAGCTGAACAAGCATATCGATCTGTATCTATCTCATGAATTAGTTAAATAAGTATACAGGTTACTAACTGTACCAAGGATAGGAGAGCAGATTTATGTTAGTAAATTTATTTACTTATTTACTGTCAGAACAGAGTTGAATTGTTATTGTCTCGGTATAGAATTCGAATAGCAGTATAGTCACATCATTAAACTCATTATCTATAATCTGTTCTCAACAAAATCTTAGCCAAAACAAATAGTTAATTCTTATAAACAAAGATCGTGACAAAGATGTTTTATTCAAAACCTGTCTCTATCATTATTATTACAACCAAGAAACTCACAGCAGAGTTGACAGAGCTATTAATCATAGATCAGAAGGAAGTTAACAGACAAACATAATAACTAGCTCGAAGCCGAGTCTTTACAACATAGAAATTTTATTTTTCTTTTGTCAAAAACTTTCCTTTATCACAAGCATAAGTTTCTGCTCATTATCGAGCTCATTTTTTTATGTAATACACAACATTGTTAGGGTGCTACCATAACAATAGTTCAAACATCATAATACACACAGAGAGTTATCTTTCGAACTCAGCCATTGTTGGCTTTTCAAACTCAAACCCTAGTTATTAATAATAAGACATTTATTACAGAATGTAAACATAAAACAAAAAAATTACACACTCGTTCCCAGCCACAAAAGAAATCAATATAGCTTGAACGCTTTACATATTTTTCTTATATATATTTTAACCTGGGAAAGAACCCCAATTCGCCAAGGTTATCAACACTTCATTAGTCTATCACTGTAAGGGTTAGTGAACCCTATCACTATTAGTTAACACACAAAACCAAAGAAAACACTGAGAACTATGACGTTTCCATCACCTACAGCCGAGATATTATGTCTCTGAAGGAAGCCGAGAAACTTAAACATTCTTTTAACTGTACAGTGTGTTCATTAAGAGAAACGTAAACAGTAAATAGTCACCATTGCAGGCCAACATTCACTATTATTTTAACTTCCACAGAGTTGGGTGATAACCCTATTACTTCAGAATTACAACGATAAATAAAAATTCCAAGGCTGTCATGACAGACTGAGCCTTAGCTTGTTCTTCGTAATCATGACAGTGTATACAAACCCTATTTACTGTAAGCAAAAAGAATATTACATGTGACCGTATTCATGTTTATAAACACGACAACAACCAGTTACAAAGGTGGTTTTTCCCTAGACACAACCCTAACCAACCAAACTATCAAAGGGAGAAACAGCCATGGTATAACCAGGCTTACCCGGTAGGAGCCAGCGCTAGAGGTTGAAGCCTCGTACACCTTCAGCCTTCAGGAGAGGTTAAATCCTGCACGTTACAACGAATAGTGGTCAACATTTATTTTATTATAAACAATCTCTTTCAAATTGAAAATCACGAAAACAGTTAATAATTCTTACCAGCAATGGTCGGAGGAAGCAAACCCAGCAAATGCCATTGTAGCCACGAGTTGAGCAGGGTAGAAAAACCTCATCATAATCCTCAGAATAATGAGCTAGGAAAACCCAGGTCTTCCTTTCACATGAAAGCCGTGACCAGGAATCATACAAATAATACCCTCATTCCATAGATAAACCTGTATGGGAAATACGAACCCCAGGACATCACCACTTAACAGAAATCGATATTTGAAAACCCTGACTCTAAATCTCACAAACAATAAGTGGAAGGCAGGCTGTGAGCAGCACACGACTGATAACTTCAGTAACAGTAAAACATTAACAAATATGCCCAACGAATGTAAGGGACGCCTGTAGCAGAGTCTACAGACTTATAAACCACACGAGGAGCTTACAGATTTACAAACCATACAAGGAGTAAACTCCATGACTATAGCCATAGGAGAAGTTACACTTACAACGCCATGAGGAATAAACTCAGACCAGAAGGGTTTCTTTCAGACAACTCGAGCCCGAAGGCAGAGAGAATGACCAGGTAGGGTTTCGAATAGTCTTATATATCAACAAACACAAGGACGAGAGCTATCCACGTAGCAGTCTAAATTTTCTTCCTGCTATGGGTCGAGACTCCATAGTTTCTTTTCAACTTGTTAAACGCAATAAAAATCATATCAACGATGCCCATGTAGGATGTTAAATCATAATTACAAACTTGTCAACCTTTCCATGTTAATCATATACCTCGAGTTGGTTTGGAAAGCCATCGGACCTACAAACAAAGTATGAATAATAATAATTTCAATGATTTATGATCTCAATGATATCCTTATCATTGTTGAAAGACAAACACTCATAACATATATATTTTAAACATTGGGGTAGGATCCTCACATTAAATAATATAATTTTTTTACAATCAAAACCTAGGATGATGTCTCAAACAATTGTATCATGTTCAATGGAAACTCGAAGACCCTTCTACTATTAATACATAATGAGTTCAATCGTTGATAGGGAACAAAGGACTAGCGTTAACAAATTTAGGGTTTGTTCCGAATATCACACATGGAACAGTAATTAGCATGATAGAAGTCATTGAGGGATGATAAAATGTAAACTATAATTGGTCAGAATAATGTATCAATGATGTATCATAACAAATGACATCTGTCTATCAAATATATATAACTGATAAAACAGTAAACAATGCTAGTATTAAGTAATGCTACGATGAGGTATTTCCAAATCCTTATAGGAGGAAAATTTAAAGATACAGTATTATTAAGACAATTGTAAATGATATGAACAACATGAACCAGTAACCTTGTATAACATTAAAAAGAAAAAGAGACATTGTTACAGCGCAATGGTAATACCAAGGATATTACTTCATAGGAGTGCTTAGCTCATTTTATACGGAACAATAGTTATTACAATTCATACCTGTAAGAATATTTAAGTCTTTATCGAGCTATATGGTTCAACAAAAGAATTTTTTATGCTTATTAAATACATTGACAGCGATCCATACTTTACCTGTATACCTGTGGACAAAAGACGGATTATGCATTAGCTTGAAAGCTAAGTAAGCCAGTCAGCTATGGCTAGTTCTCCCTTTGAAGTTAAGAACAAAGACAATCAATAACTGAAATCAAAAACTCACATCAGTATTATGACAGAATATTTAGACAAGATCATGAACAGTTATTTAAAACAACAGATCAAAGAATGCAAATTAATAACATTTATTGCTATCATAAAAATTTTAAATTTTTTGGAAATTTCGGGATTTGACACTCTCTCCCCTCCTACACCTAACCCTTACTAACACCCTCTCTCTCTATCTCTTTTGTACTCCTCCACCAACCCCTATTCCCCACCCCTCTCTCTCTTCTAACCCCCTAACACCCTCCTCGCTCTCTATCTCTCTATAACCCCTTAACCCACCCCACCCCACCTAACCTAACCACCTCCCCTCTCTTATTGTCTCTCTTACTGTAACATCCCTCATTTTAGGCTTAGTGATTTTTATAAATGTAACTTATTTATTATACTTGTTTACTAGTGAGGAGCTCAAGGCCAAGTCCCTACCAGTAAAACTTATGAGTATTGTTCCTAGTCAGTAATGGGTAATTGAGGACATAGGAAACTAAAGAGTTCTAGGCGACAAAAACAACAAATGAAGAATCCACTAAGGAAGTGGTAAATAAATAAATCATAAGTGGACGAAGAACGTCATCTTAGAGCCTCCGTCACAATCAAAAGAGTACACTAAAAGATGATCACCTAATAATCTTGAGTATAGATGATGTCCTAAAAAGTATATTAAACTACTAGGATTAAGACGGTGTCGAAAACTTAAATTATCTTCATAGGAGGAATGATACTTATTTAAGTATTATAATAAAATTAAATAATAATACTTATATTCGCTAAACAATAAAATTACATGGTTATGAGACACACCTTCTTTTTATGTTGAATTAGAAAAAGGATGAGGAATACCTCTTATCAAATTATAGCAAACGAGGTAATAGATAAAATTACAATTTATGCATGAGGTGACACCTTCCCGCGTCTCTTGGAATTAGTTTCCTCCCCTATATCGACGAGAGAGCTCCACGATGGAGAATCCCTTCCCACTATGTTAAGAAGCATTCTTTTCGCCTGTCTGTCTCACGAAGTGGAGAGTGAACTTGTTTAAAACTGCCACTTGCCTTGATTTCATTTTTTAGGCTACCCACTTGTCATTCCGGGAAGGAGGAGACTTCTTATTTAGTCCTAGAAGTAGTGGAGTGGAGGGGGGGGAGAAATAAGAGCTTGGTCGACACTGTTGAGGGGATGCAAAGGCAGAGGTTAAGCACAAAGCTTCAGCTCAGGTTCGGCTTCTGAAAAGCTGCGAATTCATAAATCTCTAGGTCAAGAGAGTCAACTCGACAGTATGGAGCGTTCTCTTTCAGTGTGGTAGGTAAATGAAAAATCTGTGTTTATATATGTTGCTGAACTGGATCATAGTTAGCGCTATTTCATTTTTTAAACAATTATCTCTGCATTGTATTTGTTGCTGAACTGGATCATGGTTAGCACTATGCGTTTGTAGATATTTTGACACTTATATGTTTGTTGAATGGGGTTATGCTTAGCATTGTCCCTATAATGGGAAATCTCCTTAAATAGCTACTATCTTGCCCTAAGATCTCGATCACAGGTCGATCATTGATCTGTTGTTTCCTGTTGATAAGATATTTTTTATTTTCGATGCATTCTCCTTCAGATCGGATTTAGATCCTCAAAGATTTTCTCGTTGCATTTTTTCTAATATACTCTCTGATCTTAATTTAAATCAAGGTCTGATTGTTGGTTTCCTATGGATGATTTCATCCTCATATCTTGATACTACTATGAGTTGGTTGATCGCTGTTGCCTTTTTGATAAAATTAATCCTCATATCTTTAAATCGTTGTGTTCCAGATCGCCTTTAGTTAGGAGCCGATAGACCCAATCTAACAGAATGTTCTTGTATGGTTACATCTATACATGAGTCCGATCTCTAACTGGTACTATAGACCAGATCTGCACCTGAAGCGTAGATGATGCATTTCGATCTTCCAGTGAGGCGTATTCTTCTGCACTATCTCCTTAAAATCTGAAGTCGTGGATTTTTCTTTGACCTGCCAGCGAGGCATTTTTTTCCTCTGCGTTTTTTCTTCATAAGATCCGAGTCTGAGTTATACTTTTGATCTGTTAGTGAGACATCCAGGTGGAATGATTCATATTAAATTCTTCCCAAATTTGTTAAAACCCCTTTAGATAGACTATCATTCAATTATAGCCTCGTCAAGCTGTATTGGTAATATCATGTTTATTTCTTTAAGAAAACAGAGTGTAAGTCGTTGACAAAACGAAATGCAAATACTCTGCATAGAATGTGTTTGGATCTGAAGTTTGGTATCTTATTTTGAAATTGAGTACGAATCGTTGTCAAGCGTAACACATATATTTTGATTTGAATATGTCTTAGATCTAAGACCAGAGTTTAGGAAGTAGAGTGTAATATCTGGAAAAGTCGTAATACCTTGTTTTTGAGTGGGGCAATGTTTGGACAATATTATTCCTCTAGTCTTAATTTAATAAAAGCATAATCTTAGCTTTTGGGGTTGGATTAAGATTAGTGGTGAAAGGTATATTTTTTTGTTGGTTTTCCTATAAAGTATTTTATGCCTTGACTTTTGGTTAAAATTATATTTTCCAGGAGTAATTGTGGTTATGGTCTAGTGACCAAGTCATGTTTAGTGTAGATATTCGACAAATTTTGATGTTAGCGTTGTTTGTCTTGGAAAATCCTCTTGATGAGAGAGGCTGTGAGAAAGTGGTATTGGAATAATGCAACAATGGTGTTGCTGATGTAAATCCTTTTAGATTGATAAATAATACAAGATCCAAATTACTCGTGGATGTAGACCTCAGTTTGGGGTGAACCACCTTACATTGGTCTCTTTCTTGTGTGTATCTTATGTGGACACCTTATGTTTATCTTATGGGTTTATGTTGTTATTATGTGTAATAAGTAATTGGGTTACTTCTGTACAAGTGTATGTTTTTTTTTATTATTAACTCTTTGGAAAAGGATAATTCATGTTTTTTTATGTTGTTCTCACGTTGATCATATAAGTGTATTTAGAGTTGTTAAGCATAAGAAAATTCACTACTAATGGTTAAGGAATTCATGAAGATGCCCAGGGTAAAATGGTAAGATTCAAATTCTGAGCTGATGTTCAAAAGGGGTGATTGCCTCATTTAGTCATCATTCATGTTGAAGTAAATTATTGTCATAGTATATAGTTGCAATGTTCCCTAGTGTATAATTGTCGCAAAAAGAGATATAAAGAATCGCATGGATACTTCCTAATATAATCAGTAGATTGAATTGTATAAGAGTTAGAAGCATTGCCTAAGACCCACATAAGTAATCAAGACTAATCAGAATGACAACAATAAAATACTAAATGTAGGTTAGTTAATTACTTTTAATTAAATGCATTCTTTTTTTTTATCGATGAAAGGACGGCATACATTTTCGTTCTTATCATAAATAAGTTTTATGATGTAGATCTCTAATGAAAGAAAAAATTTATGCACCAAGAAAATGCTAACTCGGTCCATTGGATGCATTACAAATTGTCGTTGCACTTTTAAATAGTCGTTATGAAAAAAATTTCAAATTAACAATTTTGGGTTTGTTACACTTACTCCCCATACCCCTAAACCCCCTCTCTCTATCCCCTCCTCGTAACCCTTACAAACCCCCTCTCTCACTCTCTCTTCCCTACTTCTACACCTCTTTCTCTCTCTAAACCCCCTATCCCTCTCCCTAACCTCTCCCGCATCCCTAACCATCCTACTCTTTCTATCTCTCTACTACTCCCCCTAGCCCCAAACCCCCTCCTCTCCCTAACCCTTACTAACTCGGGCTCTATCAGTCTCTCTCTCTCTCTTCCCTACACCTCCACCTACCTCTAACCACACCTCCCATCTCTCTTTCTCACTCCCTACAACTAACACCCTCTCCTCTATCTCTCTCTCTCTCCCTACTCTCCCCCCCTAACCATTACTAACCCCCTCTCTCAGTCTCTCTCTCTCTCTCCCCCTCGCTAACCCCCCCTCCTAGCCCCTCACCCCTAACTAACCCCCCCTCTCTCACTCTCTCTTCCCTGGTTCTACACCTCTCTCTCTCTCTCTAAACCCCCTCTCCCTCTCCCTAAACTCTCCCCCATCCCTAACCATCCTACTCTCTCTATCTCTCTGCTACTCCCCCTATCCCAAAACCCCCTCCTCTCCCTAGCCCTTACTAAATCGATCTCTCTCAATCTATCTCTCTCTTCCCTACACCTCCACCTACCTCTAACCACACCTCCCATCTCTCTTTCTCACTCCCTACAACCAACACCCTCTCTCTCTCTCTCTCTCTCTCTCTCTCTCTCTCCCCCCTAACCATAACTAACCCCCTCTCTCAGTCTCTCTCTCTCTCTCTCTCTCTCTCTCCCCTCACTAACCCCCCCTCCTATCCCCTTACCCCTAACTAACCCCCATGGGACCTCTCTCACTCTCTCTTACATGCTTATCTCTCTCTCTCTCTCTCTCTCTCTCAACACCATCTCCCTCTCCCTAACCTCTCCCCCATCCCTAACCATCCTACACTTTCTATCTATCTGCTACTCCCCCTATCCCAAAACCCCCTCCTCTCTATCTCTCTCCCCTCCTCTCCCTACCCCTAACTAACCCCCCTGGGCCCTCTCTCAATCTCTCTTCCATGCTTCTACACCCCTCTCTCTCTCTCTAAACCCCCTCTCCCTATCCCTAACCTCTCCCCCATCCCTAACCATCCTACTCTTTCTATCTCTCTTCTACTCCCCCTAGCCCAAAACCCCCTCCTCTCTACCTCTCTCACCTCCTCTCCCTAGCCCTTACTAACCCGGGCTCTCTTAGTCTCTCTCTCTCTTCCCTACACCTCCACCTACCTCTAACCACACCTCTCATCTCTCTTTCTCACTCCCTACAACTAACACCCTATCCTCTCTCTCTCTCTCTCTCTCCCCCTAACCATTACTAACCCCATTTCTCTCTCTCTCTCTCTCTCCCCTTCGCTAACCCCCCTCTTAGCCCCTTACCCCTGACTAACCCCCCCTCTCTTTCTCTCTCTCTCTCTCCTACTCCCCCCCTCTCGCTCTCTCCTAATCCCCCTTCCCCTACCACTAACCACCCCCCATCTCTAACCCTTAAGCCCTTAAAACCAAACCCCTATTTAACCTCCTAACCCATAGAAACTATTAAATAAGGTTTTGATGATTACCATAACGCTATCCCCTTACCCCTAACTAACCCCCCCTCTCTCACTCTCTCTTCCCTGCTTCTACACCTCTCTCTCTCTCCCTCTCTCTCTCTCTCTCTCTCTCTCTCTCTCTCTCTCTCTCTCTAACCTCTCCCCCATCCCTAACCATCCTACTCTTTCTATCTCTCTGCTACTCCCCCTAGCCTAAAACCCCCTCCTCTCCCTAGCCCTTCCTAACCCGGGCTCTCTTAGTCTCTCTCTCTCTTCCCTACACCTCCACCTACCTCTAACCACACCTCCCATCTCTCTTTCTCACTCCCTACAACTAACACCCTCTCCTCTCTCTCTCTCTCTCTCTCTCCCCTAACCATTACTAACCCCCTCTCTCAATCTCTCTCTCTCTATCCCACCTTGCTAACCTCCCTCCTAGCCCCTTACCCCTAACTAACCCCCCCCTCCTCTCTCACTCTCTCTTCCCTACTTCTACACCTCTCTCTCTCTCTCTCTCTCTCTCTCCCCTAATCCCCCTTCCCCTACCACTAACCACCCCCCATTTATAACCCCTAAGCCCCTAACACCAAATCCCTATTTAACCTCCTAACCCATACAAACTATTAAATAAACTATTGAATAAGGTTTTGATGATTACCATAACGCTACCGCGTTTTTGCATGAAGAAACGCTCGCGCGTTTTGTGTATCTAGGTGTTATTTAGCCGTGCACCAAACATATTAAATGCCTAGGATTTTTTTAGCATTCCAGAAACACGCACGCGTTTTGTGTGTCCATAACGCTAGCGCGTTTTGTCTGTGCAAAAATTCAGCAGAATACTCTGCCTATTTCATACTCGAGATTTTCGTTTTGTCTCCCCTACAATGCTGCAAAAAAAACTTCAAACTCTATTTTCACAATCAACATTCAAGGTAATTGAGGAAGCTTGACACCCTATGTTCACAATCAACAAGCTTGAAGAGGATTCTACAGTTAGAATTGGGAATTGAGGATTCTACATTCACAATTTCAAGCTTCAAGCAGATTCTACATTCACAATTTCAAGCTTCAAGAGGATTCTACATTCACAATTTCAAGCAAGCTTGATGAATCTATATGAACACAATTGAAGAAGAATCTACATTCACTATTGAGCAAGCTTGAAGAATCTATATTCACAAAGGAATAATTTTCTATATTCACAAGTGAGGTAGAAGTTACTTTCACATTTGAGCTAGATTGAGGAATCTATATTCACAATTGATGAAGTATCTATATTGACAATTGAGCAAGCTTTAAGAACCTATATTCACAATTGAGAAAGAATTTGGATATTTGAATAGTTGAGCACACCTCTAGAATCTATTTTCTTAGTATTGCTCATTGTGGTCATGGGGAATTCACGCAATTGAAAAAGGAAATCGGCAAGGAAAGAGAAGCCTCGAGAAACCATTGAAGAAGTTAGATAAAAGAAAATATTGGACATGTGGAATCAAATGCATTCCATGGAAACTCATCCAATTCCAACCATAGATGATGCCACGGTCGTTCCTACCCATCCACCTAAAGAAAAACGGAGAAATTCACTAGAGGAACCCTCAATTTCAACAACATTTGATGAACAAGCACCCCATGGCACTAGTCAAGAAGTAAGATGTAGGTGCTCATCGGGGGATGTTTCAATTCCCACATCAAGTCAACCTCAGAATATGGGTGAATGACTTGTTGGGTAGTGGTTATACAAGCGACGAAGTTAGAGAGGCATTGAATGAAGGATTTACAATGGAAGAAGCAAATGTTATGGAGATTGTCCAAGAGAAAGTCCAATTTCCCACATCCAACTACCAACAAGAGAATGAAAGACAAGAGGCTCCTATTGAAATGTCGGAGTGTCCTGGTGATGTTGTACATGCTCCAGTTCCAACACCCTTACCTCCATTAGCAACTGCACACCGAAGAACTCTGAAACGTATACAAGTCGATGAAACTCTCATTAGTTCACTTGAAGGTACATTGTCTAAACGTGATATTGCTTATCAAACTCGACAAATACTTGATAACTTTTTTTATTCTAAATGTGATGGAGACAATTGCAAAATATTTTTATCATTGTTAAAATCTAGGTCTATGGTTATTGTTAGAAGAACGTTAAGGATAAAGATGACCAAAAAGTTAGAACCAAGTTCTTATATTGTTAAAAGTTTAGTAGATGCATTTAGTACAATTGGAATGAAATCTCGCTCAAAGAATTGGAATGCGGCTCGTCGTGTGTTGTCATAATCAATCGTGAATAAAAACACTAGGGCACTTCATTTTCTTAAACCTACCTCCAAAATCATTAATTTGAATGTGAAGACACTTCATAGGTATTGTGTTAGAAGAGAACAACTTGAAACCTGTCAAACAGATGTTTGGACCTTCATTGGCAGGTTTCCACGCTCTGATATGAAGCTCATTGATGTGGTAAAGGGATTAGTGCAAGCTTTTTGGCATGATAGCACTAGACCTTCTTCCAACCAAAAATATGTATTAAAGTTGAGAATGGGTTCAAAGGATCGTGAACCACACATTAAACATTTTCTTGATATGACACAAACAGAATTAAATGAGAGATTTAGGAATGAACATAACAAACTTTATTTGGGCCAAAGATCCTTTGAAAAATGCAAACCATGGTATGTTAAAATAAACACAATTCGTAACACATGTTGTTGTCGATACCACATTGAGTAAGGTTACTATTATGACACATATACATATATTTTTTCGTGTATTGCATAACACTCTTGTACAGAAATGCTCAACTACATTACCACCGATGTCATCTAGAGACTTTATTCATAGCACTTTGTGTAGCAGGCCAAACGATTGCACATTTTATCAAAAAACTTGCATAGATGGGACATGCCCAGGGTGTGGTGGATTGGCATTATTGGAAAAATGCATACATGTGACCGATGAGCATGAACTTGGGAGGAAGAAGGTGAACTTGCAGTCATTCAAATATGTCACGTATGATATTGATGGAGGGAACGAAAAAAAAAATACAATTGGTCACTTCTCGGGTTGGTAATGAGTTATTGGATACTATTTTTTCTTCAGATTGCAATTTCATATGTAACAATCTATTGATATATGTCTTTATTGTTGATTTACCAGGTACGGGTTTGCGACTTCATGGAGTAGTTCTTTGAAAAGACACAACAATATGTAAAGCATATACATGTGGCTCGTTGGCAAGATGAGCAGTTTAGAATGTGCAGGGATACATTTCCTATTGGGACTATCCTGTCAGTGGTTGATTTTGCAGAAAACTACACTCTTCAACTGCAAAATGAGATTCAGAGTCAATACTATCACTCAGACCAAGTCAGCATAATGGTCCATATCACCTATATACATGGCGCAGATAGTACTGAAGACAACATGGTTATATTAAAGGAGTATCACTTCTACATAAGTGATGACAGGTGTCACGACTTGGCTTTTGTACAACACAACTTTCAAATGTTCTACAATCACTTGAAGGATAACAGTATATGGATGGAACAACATTGGATTTGGTCTGACGGTTGTGCAAGGCAATTCAAAAATGCTCGTGTCTTCCAATGGTTGTGTATGCTCCACAAAAGGCACAAGGTTCCACATATTTGGAACTATTTTGAGACCGGACCCGGAAAAGGTGAGCATGATGGAGTAGGTGCATGCATCAAGACTACATTACGCAGGAAAGAAATGAATTTCAAAAATGTATCACTCATCCGAGATGCGAAAACCATTGTTGAATGGTGTGCTTCAGTCATGGGGGAGGGAGCAAGAAGGCAGGAAGATCACTCAACTAAGAAAGCACATGTACATAGATATTTTTGGGAGGTGGTGTATGTAGATCGATCACAGTTATATGAGTGCAAGACCATCCAAGGAACTCGTGCATTTCATTAAATTAGAACGTCGGACAATGCTATACTTGAAATGTGGACAAGGAAACTCTCATGTTTTTGTTCTCCATGCAGTAGTGGTGAATGGGACGAATGTGAATCCATGGATTGGGTTGATAGCTGGGACCGTGTATCACTCCCCGTTGGTCGACGGATAGCTACAGAATTATCCCAGTTGGAGGAGGACCAATCAAGTATTTCACCATACTATGACCACATATCAGATCTCGTACAACCAGGTTCGATTAATATTTTGATATTTTTGACAACTAGTTGTGTCTAATGAATTGACTGAAACGTTGGAACTATATTTTCTCCAGGGCACATATACGCAGTGGTTTCCCTGAGACGCAATGCATGGCGCACCGGCGATTGGTTGGCACATTGCTTAGAGGGGAATTAAACCCTAAATGTCCCATTACGGGACTCAGAGGCCAATGATTTTTCGATTGGGTCGATGGTTATAAAGGGAGAATATTTGAACCAGGTTTCCCACTCAACAAATAGAAAAGGGTATACATATGAAGATTATAGACCAGGTGAGATTGTATACAATTATACAAACTTAGTTACTGGCACAAACCTCCAACTACAAACAATTCCAAGGAAGAACTCATCAAAGGCACAATACTTATTTCCTTACTCCGAGCACGAGAGGTTAAAGGAAACCATTGGTATTTGAGGTGATCCTGATGGTCTAGTCGAATGACCATAGGTAGGTAATGTGGTATGTGGTTTGCATGTTTTATTGTGTACTATGTTATAAAGGTAACCCGACTGGGCGTAAATGAGGTCGAACTGCTGTGCCTTAAGGATGGCCTCTTCTTCAGACTGGGGTCTTTCTGAAGCTACATCCTTAGCGATGACAGGAAGCAGGGACTTGAGGAACCAATCGAGGAAGATACGGTCATCTAGTTTAATCTTGCATAAGCTACGGCGTCTACGCCACTCATGGATGTGGTCCGTGATATGGGTAGCCGTGTTTTGTCTACAAGATAGAAGGATCTCAACGCCCGCGTCATAGCGGACTGGCAACTGGAAGAACTGCAGGAAGGTCGAGGCCAGGGAAGAAAATGTGGCGTGGGTCCCATGAGGCTGCTCAATATACCACTTGGCTGCAGAGCCAGTGAAAGTACGCTGTAAGAGACGGAGGCGAACAGAGTCATCCACAATGGAGTTAGAGGAACACCATAGGTGGAAAGACATGATGTGGTTCTGTGGGTCCTCACCGGCCTTACCCTCGAATTTAGGGATGTCAGAGGGTAGTTTGGTAGGCATATGAGGCCATGTGGGGTCGTGTCGAATAGGATCGTTGGTCAATCTGGCCAGGTCAGGTAGGTTGAGGCTAGCCATGAATGGCAAACTGGAAGAAGGCTGCGACACAGTAGTGCTATGGACCAAGTTGGGGCCAGTGCCCCCAAGTGGAGGGACAAGATTTAGGGTGGTGCCCCCAAGTGGGGGAACTGAGGTAGTGGAGGATGGTCCAGCACCACCATGGGTAGTGTGAGCCACTGATGTAGTGGGGATAGGTATTCCTGCTGTGGGAATAGGTACCGTGAGGGGAACGGTAGATGGTTGCCCCATGGAGGGCATACCAAAAACAGGTGTAGTAACTGGTGTAGTGGTGGATGTGCCACCAATGGTCCCTATGACAAATGGAGTGGAAGTCGTGCCAGCCATGGGGCTAGTAGGGGCAGTATAAATAGGGTTCTCAGACTCTTCGTCAGAATCAGAGGTAAAGTAAGGTGCGTCACTATCTGGTGACGGAGACCTACGTCGCTGACGAGTGGAGTCAAGCGACAAGGCTCTAGATCTGTGATGAGTGGTATCAACGGACAATGATCGGAATCTATGACGAGTGGTGTCAAGAGAACCGTGCTGTGGGGGCTCGCCCCTGAGGCGCCGAGAGTGTCTCGGGGACTCAATGGTGACAGATGGTGTCTAAATCTCTGTGGGTTGAGGTGAGTATGAAAACAGCTCAAAAATCCTAATGCAACCGAGTGTGCAGAAGGAGAGCTAAAAAGCAAGGCACTCAGGCCAACAACCAACTCAAAACACCCACTGCAACAGCTGTGCTACAATAGGTGGAGTAACAACAAAGATGGTCAGAATACCAACAAGCAGCAGGCTTCCTAGAAAAAGAAAAATGGTGGACTCACTAGACCAAGGGAGGTAAAGGAGCATGCAAACACTTAGCTAAAAGTATTCTGACTTAACTAAACATATCCTCTGCAAGGTGATGAAATCCAAGTCAGACAATATGAGTAGGAAAGCCAAGTGGCTATGATATCCCCCTACCGGGAGGGATACCGGGTAGTCAATCCTAGAAGAAAGGCAACTAAGATACCCCGTTCATGACACGTCCAGAAAGGTGAATCTGCCGTTTAGTTCGTTGACCGCAATACCCCTATACAGGGATATCCCGCGAACCGCGAAAGGTAGCCCTTCGGTTACTGAATGGAGTGCGGTATTCCACTCAGGCCTCCGGAACCAGTCTCCCGACTTCAACCCTCCTAAGGGAGAGGCCCTCTGATAAACTGGTCGTGACCGTGCCAAAAAGTACTAGGGGATTTTGGTTCCCTATTTGGACAACAACTATGTCTCAAGTGAAATAACCAAGGGGTGTTATTGGAAGCCTATCCCCCTGATCCTACCTAACTACAATGATTCTTTTGTGTTCCCCAAGTGGGGTTAGAATGTTGGTTTAGTTAGGTACTTTTTAAGGCTCACTTGATTTAATGTGACAGAGTGTGTGCTCGTGAGGTGTTGAACCCAAAAACAGAAGTGCCACAAGGGAGGGCAACTTCCAATCTATCAATAATGCTGAAATTGATTCTTTTAATTTGCAAAATTTTCTGAAATAAAAATACTGAAATTTTAAAAAGATTCTGAAAAAGGAACAGAAATTATGTTGCAGAAAGGCTGTAAGGAAGTGGGCTGCAGGTGGGACAGAGGGCTGTTCAAATGCAGAAAATATTGCAGCAAGAGGGGCTGGGCTCAAAACAGGAAAAGAGCAGAAATCAGACCGCGGGTCTGTGGCGGATCAGAACAGGCCGACCGCGGGTTTGAGGGAAACAGCGGCGGTCAGGTCGCGGCTATCGGGCCAACAGAGGCGCGGCAAGGGCCGTATTGATGTTACCTTGAGTGTCAAGGTTGGTGAAGCCCTTTGCAGTGTCCAAGAGGATGCTCCAAGCTTCAAGAATGCTCCTTCTCCTTCTCCAATGATGGGGATGGGCCAAAGGTGGCTCTCAAGGTGAAAATAGTTCAAAGGTGAACTAGGGTTTCGAGAGAGATTTTGGCAGAGTAAGGGTGCTTGTGATTGTGGATATGGAATAAGGGTTCTCCATCACCTATTTATAGTTTTTTGGTGGTGGAGTGCTGACCCATGGTTTTGGGAAACACATGGTTTTAGGCAGCTGTATAGGGTTTTTTCCTCCTTTTCCTCATTATTTTATATTTTTTATTCCCTTTTTAGGGGATTTTTGCTATTTTTGGAGGAAAAGGGGGTTTTTTAGCCTTTTTTAGGCTATTTTGATGGTTTTTTGGCCTTTTGGAGGCATTTTAGGCCTTTTGGAGGCTTTTTAATGGAATTTTTTGGGATTTTTAATGGAAATATGGTAGGAAAATGGACAAATGAGTCATATAATGTGGTAAATAAGCTAGTGAGCACTTTTTGGGTGTTAACACTCATTGAGTATTGACATTAATATTTTGACTATTACAGCTAGACATTGATAGCTTGATATATTGATAAATTGCATAGACTTGGTACAACTTGATAAATTGCACAAGTTTCGTCATGGATTTGTTTTCTTTGTTTTTTTCTCCCATCTAAGTAAACCATAATATATGCATCCTCATGCCCATTTTCATGCTCACTAGCACCATCACCATCTCCATGCTCATTATCACTATACCCATGGTCATTGTTGCCAACACCATGCCACCATGAACATCACCACTGTGCTCTTCCTACCCATGTTGTCACCATCACCATCCCATTTTTCACCATAATATTCTCATCCATCATCCACACAAATATAACTGTTAGATACATAATTTAGAAACCCAGAAACCTAGAAACCTAGATGCCCAAGACTTGATCACGGTGTCCATATTCAACTTGAATTTCAAATACTCCTTTGAGAGGGATTTTGTCATGGTGTTTGAGCTCAAGAATGTTAAGTTTGGAATTAAATCCATTGTCCCCCAACCATGTTTATTCCTCAACACTTATTTATAGTGCACAAAACCTACTAATGAAACTTGTATCCCAATTAGATGTTATATACCCCCTACAAAGTTCTCATTTTCTATTTAAAGGACTTTTCCAATTCCCTTAAGCTTTAGAAAATTTAATATGATCATAAATCACTTGTTTCATCACTTGATGATGGCTAAGGCTCCATAATGCATTCATTGTCCTATGTGGAGGTCCAATGACACATTCATGAAGGTTGAGCCTAAGAAGTTATCTTTAGGGCCTAAGGTTGTTGGTTCCCTCCTCTAAGCATGGTCAAGGACCTAAGTCTATCGTTTCCCTTCCATGATCATGGCCAAGGCATGAGTACCCATATGTGGAGTAAAAAACATCTTATTGGAACCTATATCCAACTAGGGTTTTTCTCATTAAGAGGCAAAGAAGATTTTGCATTAAAAGGTCAAATTCATAAAAACTTTGCATGAGATTTTATGGACAATGCACTCATGTTGGTCTATCCCAAACACAATTTCCAAAAATTACAACATTCAATTTTGTTTCTTGGTTTGGTTATTATTCCCAAGGACAAATTTTCCATCTCTCCTTGAGACACTTGACCTAAATGAAATTGGAGGCACAAAATGAAAATTGTGCATTGAAAGGACATGTCATTAGTTGCAATACATCTATTCTAGTAGGTCCATCCTCCTCATTCAATCATAGAGGTCGAACACATTTTCTTTGGAGTTTAAACAGGCCTAGAAATCCTAGACAAGCATTGATAGCTTGATAGATTGATAAATTGTGTAGACTTGGTATAACTTGATAAATTGCACAAGTTTCGTCATGGATTTGTTTTCTTTGTTTTTTCTCCCATCTAAGTAAACCATAACATCCTCATCCTCATGCCCATTTTCATGCTCACTATCACCATCACCATCTCCATGCTCATTATCACTATCCCCATGTTCATTATTATTTTGTTGGATTTTCTCCTCTATAGCCATTTGTAGGTGTCCCTGAAAGCCTTTGGGGTGTGAGTTTAAACGGGTCATAGAATGGTAGTCTTTGCTTGGATTGAAAAATAGTCGAATCTGTTGGATTCAGGAGATCGAGATAGTGCTACAGGTGCCCCTCTCCTCCAGTCCCATGTCCCAGGTGTCATCTTTTAGGTCCATTTAGGAAACTAGGGTTTTGCTCAGTAAGGGAGTGTGCAATTTTTGCACATGGAGATCAACATTGCAAAATCATTGACCAAGGACTTATGGCTAGCATTCCCAGCTGGAACCTTCCTAGACACACTTGCGTGACTTCCCGGAACCCGATTTTGTTGCACAGTTGGAATTCTATGCCCCCGGTAGGTATCCAACAGGTGTCCCTAAAGGCCTTTTGGATGCGAGATGGAACGAGCCATAAAATGATGACCATGGCTCAGATCAAAAAAACGTCAACTCCATTGGATTCAGGACATCAGGATAGTGCTAGGGGTGCCCCTCTCCTCCAATCCCATGGCACAGGTGTCATATTAGGTCCATTTAGGAAACTAGGGTTTTTCTCAGTAAGGGAGTGTGCAATTTTTGCACATGGAGGTCAACTTTGCAAAATCATTGACCGGGGACTTATGGCTAGCATTCCTAGCTGGAAACTTCGTAGACACACTTGCATGACTTCCTGGAACCCATTTTTTTGCACGATTGAAATTCTATGCCCCCGATAGGTATCCAACAGGTGTCCCTGAAAGCCTTTTGGATGCGAAATGGAATGAGCCATAGAATGACGACCGTGGATCGGATCGAAAAACCGTCGACTCCGTTGGATTTAGGACATCGGGAGAGTGATAGGGGTTCCCCTCTCCTCTGATCCCATGGCCTGGGTGTCATCTTTTAGGTCCATTTAGGAAACTAGGGTTTTGCTGAGTAAGGGAGTGTGCAATTTTTCCACATGGGGGTCAACTTTGAAAAATCATCGACCGGGACTTATGGATAGAGTTCCCAGCTGGAACCTTCTTAGACACACTTGCATGACTTCCTGGAACCCGATTTTGTTGCACGGTTGGAATTCTATGCCCCCGGTAGGTATCCAACAGGTGTCCGTGAAGGCCTTTTGTATGCGAGATGGAACGAGCCATAGAATGACGATCGTGGCTCGGATCGACAAACCATCGAATTCGTTGGATTCAGGACATTGGGATAGTGCTAGAGGTGCCCCTCTCCTCCTGTCCCATAGCCCAAGTGTCATCTTTTAGGTCCATTTAGGAACTAGGGTTTTTCTCAGTAAGGGAGTGTGCAATTTTTGCACATGGGGGTCAACTTTGCAAAATCATCGACTGGGGACTTATGGCTAGCGTACCCAGCTGGAACCTTCCTACACACATCTGCATGAATTCCTGGAACCTGATTTTGTTGCACGGTTGGAATTCTATGCCCCCGGTAGGTATCCAACAGGTGTCCGTGAAGGCCTTTTGGATGCGAGATGGAACGAGCAATAGAATGACGACCGTGGATCGGATCAACAAACCGTCAACTCCATTGGATTCAGGAAATCAGGATAGTGCTATGGGTGCCCCTCTCCTCTAGTCCCATGGCCTGGGTGTCATATTTTAGGTCCATTTAGGAAACTAGGGTTTTGCTCAGTAAGGGAGTGTGCAATTTTTGCACATGGGGGTCAACTTTGAAAAATAATAGACCGGGGACATATGGGTAGCGTTCCCGGCTAGAACCTTACTATACACACTTGCATGACTTCCTGGAACCCGGTTTTGTTGCACGGTTGGAATTCTATGCCCACGATAGGTATCCAACAGGTGTCCCTGGAAGCCTTTTGGATGCGACATGGAATGAGCCATAGAATGACGACCGTGGCTCGGATCTACAAACCGTCAACTCCGTTGGATTCAGGACATCGGAGTAGTACTAGGGGTGCCCCTCTCCTCCGATTCCATGGCCCAAGTGTCATTCTTTAGGTCCATTTAGGAAACTAGGGTTTTGCTCAGTAAGGGAGTGTGCAATTTTTGCACATGGGGGTCAACTTTGCAAAATCATTGACCGAGGACTTATGGCTAGCGTTCCCATCTGGAACCTTCCTATACACACTTGCACGAATTCCTGGAACCCAGTTTTGTTGCGCGGTTGGAATTCTATGCCCCTGGTAGGTATCCAGCAAGTGTCCCTGCAGTCCTTTTGGATGCGAGATGGAACTATCCATAGAATGACGACCGTGGCTCGGATCGACAAACCGTTGACTCTGTTGGATTCAGGACATTAGGGTAGTGCTAGGGGTTCTTCTCTCCTCCAGTCCCATGGCCTAGGTGTCATCTTCTAGGTCCATTTAAGAAACTAGGGTTTTGCTCAATAAGGGAGTGTGCAATTTTTGCACATGGGGGTCAGCTTTGCAAAATCATCGATCAGGAACTTATGGCTAGAGTTCCCAGCTAAAACCTTCCTAAGCGCACTTGAAAAACCTCCCAGAACCCAGTTTTGTTGCACGGTTGGAATTCTATGCCCCCGGTAGGTATCCAACAGGTGTCCCTGAAGGCCTTTTGGATGTGAGATGGAACGAGCCATAGAATGATGACCATGGCTCGGATCAACAAACCATCGACTCCATTGGATTCAAGACATCGAGATAGTGATAGGGGTACCCCTCTCCTCTGGTCCCATGGCCCAGGTGTCATCTTCTAGGTCCATTTTGGAAACTAGGGTTTTGCTCAGTAAGGGAGTGTACAGTTTTGCACATGGGGGTCAACTTTGAAAAAAAATTATTTTTATTCTAGAACTAGATATTCAAAGAGTGGCAATCAAACCTACCAAACTGCACCCTTGGTATATTTCTATGTCCTTAGTGTGCCACGTCATTTAACAACTCCGTAGTGTTCCACTATATTTGGATTTTGAGTAATTAATGTCATTTTTAAGAATTCAAAGTTCCAAATAAAAAATGGAGGCAATGTTTCATCGATGATATCCCTCTGATCCTTTCTAGCTTGGTTAGATCAAGGTCACCATGAACCTTTGCCATCAAGTTATGGGGGAATACTTGCCAAATCATAATGAACAACCATTACACCATTGTTTGTGTCAATCAAGTACATTCAATTTTAAATACATTTTCATATGAGGATAATCCATCCTTTTTACAAACATAGGACCATGAACATCTTATTTTCCTTCATCAAAACAACATTATCAAGGAATATCATTAAACTAGTTAGGTATTTCATTTGCCATGGATTCTGTATGATTACTTTTGCATTATGACAAGTGGAAAATGGACATATGAAAGAGGTAAAGCACAAACCAGGGTCTTACATACTAGGGTTTATTAAGGATAGGGTTTATATCTTCAACGATTTTGTGAGAGTGAATTCATGACCAGCTATTGGTTAGCATATAGGAACAAACTAGGGTATATTTGTTACATATATTTGACCATATGTACATGAAGGCCCAATGAATTTTATTACACTTTAGTTATGCATTCCTTTCCATTGTACTTGATACTTTGCCATTGTTTTTAGCATGCTAGAGTAGGCACACTTCAATCGAACTTCATAGATGTTCATGTACGTATCGTTTGATGAAATACGGTAGCATTGATGAAATGTGTAGCATCTATTAGAATTCCTCTTAGTTTGTGAAAATTTCATAGGCTTACATTGATGATATGTGTAGCATGTTACTATTATGACAGAGGTTATTCAAACATATTTTGACTTATTTTGTTAACTTTTGTTTTTTCCTTGCAACCATAATCCTGATCAACGGGTATGAACCCTTGGAGTTGACAAAAAACACAATTTTAAATTAGATATCAAATTAGCATGCATGTGCTAAATTCATTGAACTGTTGAAAGATATTATTAGTTTTTTACATTAAGATAATGTTTTCATAACACAATGGTGAGATGTTACTTGGTCAATGCAATAAATGTAAGAGAATAAATATTGCTTAAAATGTAATTATATAAATTTCAATAGCATAATTTATCAATTTGTGGAAGAGATAAATAATCACAAGAACAAGTGGAAACTCAAGAGAAAATATGGAATATATTGTATCATGCATTGATAGTCGAATGTTTGTAATACAAAATATGGCAAAGTAGTCGGCCCTCAAATGGCCATTCAATATACATGTATCCCTAAGTACAATAATGTGTACATGTATGTCAAAATACATATATACAGGACTATACAACATCAAAAATCAATCTTTCGTTTGTTTTTCCCTGACTTTCCTCTATCGACCATCTCCCCGGGATCGCTCTGCATATTAGGAGTCTGCAAAAAAAATATCATTATTTTTATCAAATAACTGCACTAATACCCTACCATTAACAAAATTAAAAAATTAACTTATGGCCAAATTATTTATGACAAACACTCACCAAATCCTCATGGGGTATAGATGTCTGCGGTGTGCTCATGGAAGGCCTCTCTATAGTTGTGCTCTGCAAATAAAAGATCATATCTCAATTAATTCAACAATTCAACATTGATCAACATGTTTGGGTAAATTGAATAAAAAAACTTGGTCATTAATGAACATCTCACCACAAGAGGAGACCCAGTCAGAACCATGGATTGAGCAAAGGGGTCGAGCACTTCTGCCGCTAATGTCTACAATCACCAAATGGGGAAATAGTTAGACATGCATGAATAAACAATATAGTAACATGATTAAACACTATGCATTGTGATTGTTGAAATAGTTACCTATGTATGACTTGTGGCTATTATAGATACAGTACTAACTGCAGCATCAATGACCCTTGTTAGGTGAGGGGTAGATGGATCTCTCGTGTGTCTGCTATATAGGAAATCCACACCCTTTCTAGGAGTGGAGCCTCTCTTATACACTTGTCCCTTTTGCACATTTAGACTACGAGGAGATCCAACTGCTGACTGTCTCATAAGTATAGAGGCTGGTGGCTACAATCACCAATTACTGATGTAGTTAGAAATGCATTGGTCAATGAAATAGCATGTATTAACAAACTGACAATGATGAAATACATACCGATGTATTATATACTTCAAGCAATTCTAAGAAACGTTCTGCCACCCGTTGTGTCTCTATGGGCATGCTATCGGTTGTATTCCCACCAGGGGGGGATCTCACTAGATGAAATCATTTCCCTCCGATGGGGATCTACAATGTACAATTTAGAAAATTGCAAATATTAGATCATGTAGCATTAATTAAGTAACATGTGATAACAAACTAACATGTATTAAAATAATGTCATGTTAAAATAGTTACCTCAACGTGAGTTGTTGTCGCTAAAGGTATGACAACATCTTGTACATCAGAAGGTTCTGCTGCATGAGCCTCTTGCCCCTCATGCCCTTCTTGTAGGAGCTACAAGTTTTAAAATCATTAAAAATATTAGCAATCTATATATGTGTATAGTAAGGAAAAATAATTTACAAATGACACTAAATTGTTAACCATTTACTCATGTATTAAAATAATGTCATGTTGAAATAGTTACCTCAGTGTGAGTTGTTGTCGCTAAAGGTACAACAACATCTTGTACATCAAAAGGTTATGTTGCATGAGCCTCTTGCCCCTCATGCCCTTCTTGTAGCAACTACAAGTTTTAAAATCATTAAAAATATTAGCAATCTGTGTATAGTAAGAAAAAATAATTTACAAACAACACTAAATTGTTAACCATTTACTCATGTATTAAAATAATATCATGTTGAAATAGTTACCTCAGTGTGAGTTGTTGTCACTGAAAGTATGACAACATCTTCTACATCGGACAGTGCTGGTGCATGAGCCTCTGGACTATGCTCTGCATCATCAGTGGAAAGGTCTTCAACCTCGTGCCCTTCTTGTAGCAACTACAAGTTTTAAAATCATTAAAAATATTAACAATCTATATGTGTATAGTAAGGAAAAATAATTTACAAATGACACTAAATTGTTAACCATTTACTTACCTATGTAAAATACCCAGTAAAGGTATCATCTATTTGGACAGGACCAAAGCAAGGATGGTCACATACTGTGCATGGGTGGGGCTCTCGACTATGCTCATGATGTGCAGGTCTAGTGCCACTACTAGATGCTCCTTGACCACCGGAAGGTGGTGGCTCTACCCCACTGGGAGGTGGTGGATCCACCCCACCGAGAGGTGGTGGCTCTACTCCACCCATAGATGGTGGATCTGATGGCCCTACCTGGTACTTACCTTGAAGATACATGATATGGTGAACAACCGCCTGTGCCAACAATAGGAATGACTCCTGCATCTCTGAGACCAACTGATGTGCAGGCAGCACATCTGGCTTGCGTAACTGCCTGCGAGGTGGAGCTACTGGGGGATTGGGATCTATGTGCCTCGCATTAGGACATTGTTGAGGCATCCCCATCCCAACTCCCTGGTACTCGAAGATATCAAAATAATTAACATGCTTCCCCAAAACAAATTTTGCGTACATCTTTCTCAGAAAATATAGAGGCGTTTCCTTGTTGTTATGTGGTGGTACATCAAACACCATGTACCATCGGTCCATCCAATTATCTATGAATGGTTGATATGTACACCACTCGATAGAAATATGCCTTTTGTTTGCATTTGGGATTTCACCCATCCATGGATCTCTAAAGAGGACAAAAATATGTTGTTTTGTTATTTTCAACTTCTTAACTTCTTTGTATCTAATTCCATCAACATATTGTTGTCTCTTTCTTTCTATGAATGTAGAAATATAATGCAGTGCACCATTAGACCTACTAAAGGTCTCTATCATTGCATCCAAATTGGATGCAAGCATACAATGCCTATCATCAACAATAGTTATTGAGACTCGAATTTCTCTGAGCCTCTCAATTTCTCTTTGGATGTCTAAATGTGCATCCATGGTCGTCACTACAATCAAAAAATAAAATAAAAACAAATCATTAGAAACGTGTACATGTGCTATAATGACATCTCTCAAAAATGAAAAATGTACAAACTTTGTGGAAGAACGAATAGATTACAAACATAAATATCATCTCAAAATACTATAATCACATGAATTCAGTCAGTAGAAAGTCTGTGTATAATCCTGACTATGAGGTTGATTCATGTCTGATTTCTTCACCATTTAATTGTGTTAAATGTGCTACTCATCTTGCATATTGTAGATGCATGGGTCAGATTTAGTTCCATTGTACATGTTTGTTATGCATTGCACACACTTCTAAATGGATTGTATTGCATCACTTGGACTTGGGGAAGGAATTAGGCAACCCCTGTTGTGTTTCATGATCCCTCTGTGGGTTAGATGAAGGGGGAATCCATGAGAGAGTGAAACTAGAACTCTTTTCAGAAGGGTAAAAAGGTATTGAGGAAGTTTGGGGAAATGCTTCAGTTGAAAAAATAATGAATTCATATTTCTCAGATGTGACATGGGATCACACCATTGCATAGTGCTCGCTAAGATATTTCCAATAGTACCATATTTGCCAGAAATGGCCTTAGGATGAGAAAGTTATCCGCCTGGGAAGTTGGAAATAGTAGGGGTATGTCATCCCGATCTTTCGAACCTGCAATGCAGATTGCGGATTGCATAGGTCGGAGGATCAAACCTTCAAAATTATACATTGTGGACCTGACCTTTAGAATCCGCAAGGTGGATTGCGGATTGTGGAAGTAGGATGAGTGATTTTCCCGGACTTGTGAATTTGAGGCCCGGACTTCCGAGTTCTGCAACGCGGATTGCGGATTGCGGATTGCGGATAAGTAAATTTCCCGGATTGTTGAATTTTGGAGTTCTGAATTCTGAGTTTTGCAAGGCAGATTGCAGATTGTGGAAGTCAAAGGAGCAATTCTTCGAAGTTGAGATTTTGGTGTTTCGACTTCCGCATCGCGGATTACGGAAGTCGGAGGCGTGATTCGACGAGGTGGAGTTTTTGGGTTCCGACTTCCAATTTTCGCACTGCGGATTGCAGATTGCGGATGTTGGAGGTGCGATTTCATCGAAGTTGAAATTCACAGTTTCGACTTCCGACTACGCATTGCAGATTATCAACCAAAGATAATTACGGCTGTGTAAAAGAGAAAAGTTGCGGATAAGTTTTGGAAGAAAAAAAATTATCTAGCTTGTTCCCCCATCACTCAAAAGGGAACTGAGGGGTTCGGGGACATGACAAAGTGGTATCAGAGCCCAATATTGCAACATTGGGGCTACTTGGGACAAATTAGAAGGCATAATAAGCTCTATGAATTATTCCATGAGTCAATTCTGTTAAATATGGATGTTTTATGTTTTGTATGTGATCTTAAGATGTCTAATAAATGTCTCTATCATGCATAGTGTTTGCAGCTAATAGAATTTGAACAGTGTAGTAGAGAGAAACAGGAAAGGGGAAAGGAATCCCCAAAGGAAAATGGTGACCATTAATAACGCCCAGGATCCTTACAAGAATGATGAAGATGTGCTAGGATAAAATGTGCAAGAAGATCATGCAGAGACTGAATCCAATGGAAGAAGGGAGCAAATAACTCCACAGAATTTGGTTGAAACCATGATAAGCTTCAATGAAAGGTTGATGAAGGTTCAGGAAGAACAGAATTAGCTCAATCCTGCTATTTTGCAGAGCTTCACTGATATGCAACAGAGGGTAAACCTTGGGTCCAACCCAATAAACGTAGGTAAAGAAGGAAGGGGCACAGAGAGTCGCTCTAGAGGTTGTTCTAGGAAAAGGACTCCAATCCCAAGAAAGAGTTCTGTGAGCAAAAAGAGCAGCACGCCCTCCTCAAGATCTTCTTCTAGCGGGTCGTGTGACTCAAGAGGCCCTCGAAGAAGTACAAGGCATACTTCTAACAGGTTTGAAGGAAGAAATAGATCCAAAGGAATGCCACGGGAATAATTTAGGAAGGCAAGGCCTCCCGCATTTTATGGAGAAGATAATATTGGCCAAGAGACAGAGGCATGGCTTCTTGGGATGAATAAATATTTCAGGATTCATGACTACTCAGGAAATGAAAAGGCCAGAATTTTCATTTACAATCTAAATGGAAGAGATTCAATTTTGTGGGAGCACCTCATGCATGTGAAAGGAATCAGTGAAAGGAGAATCAACTGGGAGATATTTAAAAAGTATTTCAAGGAAAAATACCTATCATATAGGTATTATGACAACAAGAGGAAAGAGTTCAATGAACTCAGGTTGGGACATAAATCTATGGATGAGTATGTCTATAAGTTTTTCGAATTGTTGAGGTATGTGGACTATATCAAGGATGAGAGGGTTAAGATCCAGTGTTTCCTTGGAAGTCTACCTCAGAATTTCAGAGATAGGATTGAGTTTGTTAATCCACCAAGTCTTGATGAATCCATTAAGATGGCAGTGCATTGCTATGATCAGAGCAAAGGAAAATCAGAGGTTCACCCAGCATGGAAGGGAAAGCTAAATGGGAGGTTTGATCAAAGGAAAAGTGGATTTAAGCCACCATTCAAAAATCAGCCCAAAATTTTCCACGGGGCCAGCAAGCAAGAAGTGGGAACAAGCCAACAGTTGTAGCAGAAAAAGCACCAAGAGGACCACTTCAGTGTTGGGGATGTGGAGGAAACCACGTGCTTAAAGAATTTCCACATAGGAGGGAGAATCCCCGAAGTTTACACCACTTAGAAGGAGAAGCTACAGTGGAGGATATGGCAAGGGAAAAGCCTCGAATCTACGTAGCATTGGATAATCATCAGGCAAACCATCAGTCGGCAATGGTGGAAGTTGAAGGTAAGATTGCTAAACAATCCATTTCTGTTTTGATTAACCCTGGATCTACTCATAGTTATGTTTCTCCAAAAGTGGTTGAGGGTTGTTCTCTTAGAAAAATGAAGCACAGTGAGCCTTGGCTAGTTCAATTAGCCACAAGGACCAAGAGAAAAGTGAGTGAAGTAGTGATGGAGCGCCCCATGCAGTTGAATGGATTCCTCACAAAAGTAAATTTGAATGTCTTACCATTAGGATCTTATGATGCCCTAATAGGTATGGATTGGTTGGAAAGACATAGGGCCAAGATATATTGTTATGAGAAGGTACTTGAATGCATTGATGAAGAGGGAAGACCTAGATTGGTAAGAGGAATTCCCAAGCAAGTTTCAGTAAGACAAATTTCAGCCTTACAGTTGAAAAAGTTTTATAAGAAGGGTTGTCAATTATATGCAGTTCACATATCAAATTCATCAGAGGACCAAGGACCTAGGATAGAAGACTTCCAGTTGCTGCAAGATTTCAAAGATGTGTTTCTGGGTGAAGTGCCCGGGCTACCAGCAAAGAGAGATATTGATTTTACCATTGATCTTGCTCCAGGAGCAACACCAATTTCCGAAGCTCCTTATAGAATGAGCACATCAGAATTGGTAGAGTTAAAGATGCAACTACATGAATTAATGGACAAGAAGTATATCAGGCCTAGTGTATCTCCTTGGGGAGCACCGGTGTTCTTTTTCAAGAAAAGGGATGGGACTTTAAGGTTGTGTATTGATTACAAGCAACTAAATAAAGTGACAATCAAGAATAAGTATCCATTGCCAAGAATTGATGTTTTGTTTAATCAAATTAAGGAAGCCAGAGTGTTTTCAAAGATTGAATTAAGGTATGGCTATCATCAGGTGAGGATAAAAGAAGAATACATTCACAAGCAGGGAAAATTTTAAGAACCCCCCCTAAATTTCTATGTATAATAAATGGGAGAATCCCCATGATATCTAGGAAAATATGAAGGTTATTTAATAAATGTTATATTATGTATATATAATTATTTTGCGAATCTCTCATTGAATTACATAATCTTGTAAAATATTAGCGAATCTTTCACAAAATTATAAAACCTTGTAAAATCTTGGCGAATCTTTCACTATTTCTAAAACCTTGTGAATTCTTGGAGAATCTTTTGGAAAGTTTCTCCTTGGAAATTCATGGCCCCCTATATGCCCAAATATACGGCTATGAATGAAGTCCTAGCCTGCAAACATGATGCCCGAAACACCCACAAAAGCATTATTTCCATATCGTTGATCGCAAGATTCACAATCCCCATGTTTCTTTGGGAAACATTGGATATGAGGTGATGGGATTTAGAACTCTCGTAGATGCAAATAGGTTGCTATCAGACCTGATAGTAAATATCAAATTGCCTTCTCATGTGGACATCAAGCAACTTGCAAAATGAGATTCAACCCATAAAATATGGACGAATGTAACTCTAAATTCGATTTCCATGACTGGTAGAAGGCGAAAGAGCCCCTAAAAACTACCATTTATGGAAATCGGGAACGAATTGGAGCTGCCTAGTGATTTTCATGGGCGAATAGAGGTTTAACTCCATTTTTAGAGGGGTGAAATAGTTTTATCTTGGCTCCCCTTTTAAAATTCAATGGGGCTAACCTCCCATTCATTAAAAATAAATAAATGAAATTTGGGCTAATTATACCTAACGAGTGTCTAATAAAAAATTAGCCCATTAAAAATTTAAAACCCCTAAATTTATCCCATGGGCTAATATTAGCCCCTAAAATTTTCCATGTTCACAAGACCTCTTTCCGGACACGATATGATCATTATCAGTTCACAGTGGTGCCATTTGGTCTTACCAATGCACCTACTACATTCATGTGTCTCATGAATAGTGTCTTCAACAAGTATTTGGATAAGTTTGTGATCGTGTTCGTGGATGACATTCTTGTTTATTCAAGGAATGAAGAAGAGCATGATAAACATCTAAGAATGGTGTTGCAAGTTCTTAGAGAGCACCAACTATATGCAAAGCTGAGCAAATGTGATTTCTATCAAAGGAAGGTATAGTATTTGGGTCATGTCATCTCAGAAGAAGGAACTGCAGTGGATCCAGAAAAGATTGAATCCATAATGGATTGGCCTACTCCAAGGAATGTTTCAGATGTTAGATATTTTATGGGTCTTGCAAGCTATTATAGAAGGTTCATTGAAGGATTCTCCAAGATAGCTCACCCAATTACATCATTGCAGAGGAAGAATGTTAAATTTGTATGGTCTAAAAAATGTGAGAGAAGCTTTCAGCAGTTAAAGAAGTTGCTTACCAGCGCTCATGTTTTGAAGATTGCAGATCCAAGGAAGGATTGTGTAGTGTGCAAAGATCCTTGCATTGAAGGGATAGGTGGAGTGCTCATGCAGGAAGGATTTGTGATTTGCTATGAATCAAGGAAAATAGAAGAGCATGAAAAGAATTATGCCACATATGATTTAGAGTTGGCAGCCATAGTATATGCTCTCAAGATGTAGAGACATTATTTGTTGGGAAGAAGTTTTGATCTTAGGACAGACCACATGAGCTTGAAGTATTTGTTTGACCAGCCAAACTTGAATGCTAGGAAAGCAAGGTGAATGGAATTTCTCTATGAATTTGATTTTGAAATTAAGCATGTAAAAGGGAAAGAGGATAAGGTTGCAGATGCTCTCCGCAGAAAGTTTCATGTTGCAGCATTAAGTATGTTCAAATCATATTTGAAGGAAAGAGTTCTTGAAGCCCAAACTAGTGATGGAACTTACCCTCAGATTAAATAAAATTTGCAGCAGGGAAATATAGATGAAAGGTGTGTAGGATATCATCTTGGTGAAGGTGATATTCTCCTGTATCAAGGTACTAGACTATATATTCCATATTCTGCAGATTTAAAGAAGCTAGTGATGGATGAAATACATCAAATGCCATACTCTGGACATCCAGGATATCAAAAGACAACAACAGCAAGAAAGCAATACTTTTGGCATGGAATGAATAAGGACATAGCAAAATACATTTCTAGGTGTCAAAAATGCCAACAAGTCAAGGCAGAACATCAAAATCCATCAGGATTCTTGCAGCCTTTTCCCATTCTGGAATGGAAGTGGGAAGTAATTTCTATGGATTTTATAACAGGTTTTCCAATGGCAGTAAGGAAGCATGATTCAATTATGGTAGTGGTGGACAAGCTATAAAAGGTAGCTCACTTTATTCCAGTTAAGTCCACTCATAATCCAAGTGACATAGCAAATATTTTCATGAAGGAGATATTTAGATTGCATGGATTTCCCAAAGCAATAGTTTCACACCAAGATGTAAAGTACACATCCATTTTTTGGAAGGGACTATTTCAGGAATTGGGAACTCAACTGAACTTTAGTACAGCATATCATCCTCAAATAGATGGTCAAACTGAGAGGGTGAATCAGGTTCTTGAAGAAATGCTAAGAATGTATGTGATGGGCAAACCATCCAAGTGGGAAGACTGCCTACACTTGGTAGAATTTGCATACAATAATGGAAATCAAGCATCATTGGGGATGAGTCCTTTTGAGGTATTGTATGGAAAAGGATGCAGGACTCCAGTGAGTTGGGATAGCCCAGTGAACAAGGTAGTGCTTGGACCAGAGATGATCAAGGAAATGGAACAGGAAATTGTTAAAGTTAGGTAGAATTTAAAGGAAGCTCAAGAGAGGCAGAAGAGTTATGCAGATTTGAAAAGAGTGCATAAGGAATTTAAGATTATGGATCATGTTTATTTGAGATTGAAGCTAAGAAAGAGTTCCCTCAAGTTGGGGAGTTGTGCCAAGTTGACACCAAGATATTGTGGGCCATTTGAAGTCCTTGATAGGACAGGACCAGTTGCATATAGAATTGCATTGCCTGCTAAAATGAGAGCTCATAATGTTTTCCATGTTTCTTTGCTTAAGAAATATGTACATGAACCTAATCACATAATTGATTGGAATGTGATATAGGTGGAACCATAGGGAAAGTTCCAAGTGGAGCCTATGCGCATCCTCGACGAGAAGGTCACATTGCTCCAGAATCGAGCTATCGGACAGGTGAAGGTGCAATGGAAGCACCTTAGTCCCAATGAGGCTACATGGGAGCTGGAGGATTCCATGAGAGAGGAATTCTCATTTTTGTTCATTTTTTAGAACATCAAGGACGGTGTTATTCAAAGGGGGAGGGAAATGTAACATCCCCATTTTGACCCTTCGAACATATTTGGCTCTCAATGTAAATATTGTATACATGCGATGTATGTTTTCCTAACGTGGAGCTCAAGTCTAGGGCCCCGCTAGTAGATTCTAGGTTTTTATGTAAAGGCAAGTAGTTTATATTCTGTTATCCATGTGCTATTAAGCCATGGGACATTGTAAATGATGTAAATGTTAATATTACAATAAAAATACCAAATAAACTAGCTATGGAGGCAACTAATAAGAGGGGGGCATGTGTATCCAATAGGGAGAGGTGAGGGGGTTGTGGGATTGAACCATAGACTTCCAAATGTCATCTTTAGAACCCCTTTGACCTTCATTGCTGACATTTAATTTTGCTCCAGGAAGGTGGTTGAAGAAACTGTTCATGAGGTCGATGGAGTGTGAGAAAACCCCAAAATTTTGGATGGCAGGGTATGGGGCTTTGTCTGCCTTGTCCCACAAGACACTCTACCTTCTGGGAATTCGTATTCCCTGATCGCCATTCCATTAGGAGAAGCAACATGGATTTGGGACACAGAACAGAGAGTTGAGCAGTGAATAAAGAAGAAAATCGTGATTCTAGAAAAACCCCGATTTTTGGAGTGTCAAACTTGCCCAAAAATTGGGTGGGAATCTCAATCCAGCAAGGGATCTGTTGGCATGAACCCTATGGCAATTTTGCAATGTGTGAGATGCTCAAAAACCTGTGATAAAACCTTGTGTTGATGGTCGAGAACCCAACTGCGGGATAGAGTTTTTTTGGCCATAGAAGTTGATAAAACCCAAGTGGGAATGATAGAAAAGAATAGGACAGAAGGTAGTGTTGCTTGATAAACCCAGTGAAGGATAGAGTCTCAAGGATCCAACAGCTTTGACTTTTCTATGCCCACCCTAAAGAGCACTAGAGGGAATGTGTAGCAGTGAATGGAATACTTCCTTGTGTTGGGTGTGGTAGGTATTGTGGGTTCCAAGACCATCTAAGTGTGAATTGAGAGGCCTGTAGCTCTGAGGTTGAGCTCACTGGCTTATCATCCTCCTTCGTTATTCCTTAAATGCTTGATAAACCCAACTGTGTGTTGTCTTAGCATGTTTGTTGTATGAAGCCATGGCTGTGAGTGAGCTTGTTTAACCCTCCTTAGTGGATACACGGCCTAGCTCGGGGGTGGTCTCTTAGCTGAAAGAGTATAGGTTGGACAGAGACCTATGGTTGGGTGGAACGTTTCTCTCACATAGCCAGTTGCTTGGACAACTTCTTTCTAAAGATAAGTATTCTTTATGGTGTTAGATGATGCTAATTTCCTAAGAATGTTTATCTGTTATTTCAAGTAAATTGAATGGAATGATCACATGAATTCAGTCAATAGAAAGTCTGTGTATCAACCTGAGTATGAGGTTGATTCAGGTATGATTTATTCACGATTTAATTGTGTTAAATGTGCTACTAATCTTGCATATTGTAGATGCATGGGTCAGATTTAGTTCTGCTATAGATGTTTGTTATGCATTGCACACACTTCTAAATGGACTGCATTGCATCACTTGGACTTTGGGAAGGAATTACGCAACCCCTGTTGTGTTTCATTATCCCTCGGTGGGTCAGATGAAGGGAGAAGCCATGACAGAGTGCAACCAGAACTCCTTATAGAAGGGTAAAGAGGTATTGGGGAAGTTTGGGGAAATGCTTTAGTTGGAAAATGATGAATTCAAGTTTCTCATATGCTGAAGGTGATTACACCATTGCATAGTGCTCGCTGAGAGCTTTCCAACAGTACCAGATTTGCCAAAAATGGCCTTAGGATGAGAAATTTATCCGACTGGGAAGTTGGCAGTAGCAAAGGTATGTGACCTCGATCTTCCGAACCCGCAATGCGAATTGAAAATTGCAGAGGTCGGAGGATCAAACCTTCAGAATTATACATTGTGGACCCGACGTTCCAAATACGCAAGGCGGATTATGGATTGCATAATTCGGACAAGTGATTTCCCAGACTCATGAATTTGAGGTCCCGACTTCCGAGTTCCGCAACGCGGATTGCGGATTGCGGAAGTCGGATAAGTAAATTTCCTAGATTGGTGAATTTTGGAGTTCCGACTTTCGAGTTCCACAAAGCAGATTGCTGATTGCGGAATTCAAAGGAACAATTCTTCGAAGTTGAGATTTTTGGGTTCCGACTTCTGCATCACAGATTGCGGATTGCGGAAGTCGAAGGCATGATTTGACGAGGTGGAGTTTTTGGGTTCCGACTTCTTATTTCCGCATTGCGGATTGCGGATTGCGGAAATTAGAGGTGCGATTTGGTCGAAGTTGAAATTCACGGTTCCGACTTCCGACAACGAATTGCGGACCAAAGACAATTGCAGTTGTGTAAAAGAGCAAAGTTGTGGATAAGTTTTGGAAGAAAAAAAATTATATGGCTTGTTCCCCCATCACTCAAAAGGGCACTAAGGGGATCGGGGACGTGACAGGGAGGAAGCCTATGATAATTCCACAAAAGATGACAATATAAATAGTTAGAAAGCCCTAATTAAAAGAAGAAAAACCTATTATATAATAGAAAACACATTTTATGATAATCAAATCCAAAAATATAACGTATACTAATTTTGTGTATGACAATTAAAAAATAGAGGAAGTTAATACAAATATCAACCTTCATCACAAGCTTAATTAAAACTATAACATTGATAAAAGGATTAATGGAGGGTGGAAAGCTTATTTTGGTCTTGAAATTGGGGGTAAAGGGGGTGAGGGGGAGGGGGGGGTAAAGGGGGTGATGGGGAGGGGGAGTAAAGGTAGGTTGAGGGTGTGAGTGAAACCATGGTTTTAAGACCTACACCCCTACCGTTTAATAATCCCCCCATGGTTTTAATCCATGGAAGGGCATGATTTGATGGGGGAGGGGTGCAATCCATGGTTTTACGTCATGGGCTCCCATCCCCCTCACCCCCTTTAACCCGCTTCCCCCCCTCTCATCATTTTAATCCATATGTTGGGATCGATTCCGAAATCACTCTACCCCCCTTCTCCTTAGCCCCACTCACCCTCACCCCCTCTACTCCTGAGGGGGGTAAGGGGAAGCATAATGAGTTAATTTTTATAATTTTGGTTTTTTAATGTAGTATTTAATTTTCAATCTTATATTGTATTATTTGATTTTTAATATTTTTCCATTTTTAATTTTAAATTTGCTATATTTTTAAATTTTAATTTGTTTTCCCCTCAAGTGTTTTTTTTTGTTTTTTTTCTTTTTCTTTGTTGTTTCTTGCTATGATATTTTTTAAAGGTTGTGGTTCGAAATGCTTTGAATTGTAACCTAAAGAATTTATAGCAACTTAACCATAATCATAAAGTCTTAATCTCACCTTAACAACTTTTTAGTTAATATGTGGTTGTAAGGTGGTTATGTGTAAATCTCGTATAAATGTATTATTCGTGAATATGAAAACTGCTTGGGCTTAGGCCTTCTTTCCAACATTTTGGTTTCTTGGTCTTCCTGGTTTTCTTGTTTATCCAATTTAAGTGGTGTCATAGTGTGTGGTCTTAGGCCTGTGATGAACAATCATATCAAAGCATGTTTATGATTTGATAGGATTATGATGGTTGAACATGAGAGAGCGGTGTAGAAGAGGAACCCCTGATGCAAGGAGAAATCTAATACGCTTTATTATGAAGGTTCAAATCTCAAGTGAGGATATGTCAATGTTGGTCAGGTCATTTGTCTAAGTAGTGGAAAAGCGAGATATGAGAGCTCGTGATTTTAAGGTTTTAGAGGTCTGTAGTTCAAGTCATTCGGTGTCATTTTGTGTTCGTGGGTTTTAGTATTCTTTCGAGAATCATATTATGGACAAAAGTGTGGATGGTTTAATTGACTTGATGATTTAAGAATGGAAGAGTGTTTGCTTTAAAGGCGAGTACATAGGTCATGGAGCAGCTTTCTAGTTATAACGTGTTATTATGAAAAAGCATTGAGCATATTTATACCTATGTTATATGATTACATGGAGAATTTCAAAATCATTTTTTGATGTTCACGACTTAAGCATCAGTCATTGCATGTTATTGGCATGCTATTATTCAATCGGTCGCAGCCGAAAACTGTTCCATCAAATGAGAAGTAGAACAATGTTGTGTGGGAGATTAATAGGTTTTCTCGAATGGTGTAAATCCACTTTAAACAACAGAAGGGTGGTTTTGATCCATTCAGCAAACTGCAATTTATTTTCTTTGGTTGAAAGCACAAATCAAAGGCGTGCGAGTGTAAAGAAGAGAAATATTTTTCCATCAAAGAATGACCTGCATAAATATGGTGCCATGTAATCTATTTTCTTTGGGGTTTCAAAGTTCTTCCAGCGCAGATTAAGGGCTGGTGTGAAAATCAATGTGCATAAATTAAATTCAGGTAAAGGTTGTTCAAGAGAATTCAATGCATGTTTATGAAAGGAATCCATGATACAACTTCGAGATTGTGAAGGTAAATTAAAAATGGTTTTGAAATTGTGAGATTGTGAAATCGACGTTTGGTGAATAAAACCTAATTGTATTTGTTCTATTTTAAAACTAGAAAACCCCCGAAAAGGGGGAAATGAAACTCCGAAAAGAACTTCGGTATTGTCTAAAATGAGAGAAAGTTGTGTGTATGTAGATAATGTAAGTTTATGTGTTGAAAGCGAGTATAATGAATCTATGGAAATTATAGTACAAATACTAATAAGCAATAAATAGGAACCCATGCAATAAATATAAACCAATGTAATCGTTGGCAAGTAAAATGAAATGTCCATTAATTTGTCATAAGATTCAAGTATACATATGTAATATAATTTGAGTTATCAAGTTTGACACTAATTATATTGGCAAGCAACATTGTTATTTTCATTTGGTACTGTGAGTGCAGGTATTGAGGGATGCAATTCTAAGTGTGAAAGGGACAGAGAATGAAGGCGCACCTCTTTTTTTTTTGCAAAGTGTGACATATGAAGTGTCTTTAATCTTTGCATAGTGGTCAAAGGAGAAAGACAGTGCATTTCACATTCCTTCTAATGTTGTAGTATGTGACATTGTTGTGAAGGTCAAGCCTTGACGTTCAATGTTACCAATGTCAATGGTTGACCTTGTTAATGTCAATCCTTGCCAGACTTATGGATAATCAATGTCCAATGTTGCATTGGATTTCATTGAATGCTGGAGGATGGAATTAATGTTTGATTGCGCGTTAATATCAAGTATTTCTGTATTAACCAACCGACCTACACCTTGTTGCGTGCATAGTAATAAATCATCTGGCCAAGTCTTTTTTGCTTCTCTTTAGCTTGGCGACTTCATCAATGCGGGTTGTTGAAGCTCCCTCTTTCTTTAATATACGCAATGGGCTTGCTTCCTTCTATCTTCATGTCGCCTCCATCTTGGGAGGGTTCCTTCAACAATCGATCAAAACAACAACAATAGTACACCTTGTGATAGCCATGAGATAGCTTCTTCACACACATGGGAACTATATTCTCATTAGAGAAAGTTTATCATGGTCGAATTCTTTCTTTGACCACACATACCATATATATCAACTTGAATATGGGTTGGATTTTTGTGATTGCACATACCATATAATCGACCTAAGTAAAAAGATAGTTCAAGGGAGATTTCACGTACCATACAAGAGATGAGTTCCTAATATTGGAAGAGTAACACTTTCTTGAATGATGTGAAGTTAGTGATTGCTCAAATTGCAATCAAAGACTGGATGCCTCTAGATAGAAAACAAGTAGCTCTAAAGGTGGACATACTATGGAGAAATCTAGAATCTTCTAGAAGTAGAGGATGACTCTCTGGAATAGGGGAAATCCAAATGTTAGTTAATTTCAATACACATTTACAAGTGAGATTATGGGTAATTACAACACGTTTACCAATTATCGTAAAACATAGATAGATGGATGCTATAACCATAATGGTCATATTATCTACTAATGACCATTAATAGATTTACTAATTAACCAGCATTAATTATAAATATAGAGGGTATATAATTAATGCCATCGCATTAAATAGAAGTATAATATATGGAAATATAAGTATAATTACAAAACCTTGTAGTTGTAATTAACCGATTAATACAATTGCTATTTACATACCGATAAATTTCATAGTATATTTATGGGTAATATGTAATTGAGTGATATGTGTGAATTGATATAAATCATATCCATAAGCCTGTTTAATGGCTTATGGTTTCCTGGAATATCCATTATATATGTAATATATAGATGTCGTTTAACAAATGAATACCCCGCTTAGAAATTCATCGGAATTCTAATTGCAATAATTTCCATGACTTCGCACATCTCTATCTATATAGACGATTATACCATAATATTCGGTTTAACTTAAACGGCCTATTAGGAGCCACCCTTGTCATAAAGTGTTTGGTGTTTAGCATTTAATACATAGGCAAGATGGTTTCGATACCTCACGATGGTTGGTGGTGGTGGCATCAAATGTTTGGCGTTTAGCATTTAAAGCATTTTGAAGTGGGAGGGGATGGCTAGTAAGAAGAGAATTCACTATAGTACATGTTACATGGTTAATTAATACGTCATATCCCATGGAGTAAATCATGCAAACCCAAATGTAAAAAAGGAACAGCTTGCAAGCACATACATCGAAGCTTACTAATATGAGGTATGGTTGTATTAAATCCGTATGTGTGTTGCAAGTATAAAAGGGTTGCTTGGTCTCATACATATGAGATGGTGTGATTAAACCTTGAATTGGTGTTCCACTTTTTAAAGGGGAGCATTGACTCTATTGGACATCCTACAGCCCTTGGTTTGTTTACAAAGTGTATGTTCAATGTAAACAAGCATTTTCTCTCTCTTAAATGTTCTCGCTTATATAGGAGCATCCCAAGTATCTCTAAGAATGAATGCATGGTAAAGACATAAATAAGAGAAAGCTTTAAGGAATTCACATCACACTATTTAGGCGGTATAGGTGAGAAGTGTGTGAGAGTTTGATATGAATGATACAAAATTTGACAAGGGAAGTTGCAAGGTAGCAAATCCTTTCCTTTGTGTAAGTGAATTTGAAATTGAGCAAGTTGTTTTCTATGTACATATAATTTTACAGATTAGGGAACACATATCAATTTTTGTGCATGTGTGAGTGGTTGTACATATTGTTTTGTCTTGATCAACATTAGCTATATGCCTTGATCGACATTGGCTATATGGCTAATGTGTAAAGTAGTTGGAAAGGCAGAGTAACAATACATAAGATCGATTGAACATGTGGAGTTTTGTAGTAGTTGAGCCCTTGTTGCTCTAACGTCATAGGTATCAAAACATTGCATGAAAAGTGTGTAAATGCCATCCCAATTGTCAAGTAATTAATGACTTTTGGATATTACTTGGTAGTAATGTCGTGTGTTACATTTAGCATAGATATTAAAACTATCATTGAACATATGGAGTTTTATAGTAGTGAACCTTCGTTGCCCTAGCATAGGTATCAAAACATTGCATGAGTAGTGTGTAAATGCCATCATAAGTGTCAACTATTTGATTATATCTAGATGTGCCATGGTAGTAATGCATGTGTTACATTTGGTTTACTAGAGCTAATATGTTTAATACGCCTAATTCATGCATCCTATCATTTTAGGGTCTACAACAACAACACGATTTCCCAATTGAATGCATGGCTTTCCTTCGCCATATACTTTTCTAATAAAGGAGAATGCATATGTCATGAGAATTAGAAAAATAAATTACTTATAGCTCAACAATGCCCATTGGAGAGCTTTGAAGACTTTATACTCTAACATTGTATCACCTAATGGATTGTGGAAAGGGATGAAGAAGAGCTCTCAATCCCTTGCCCAATGATATTCCTTTGACCTTCGATGATAAATTCCATTCCTTATATAAATTGCTCTTAACATCATTCAAGTCCAGATGCCTCATAGTGGCGAGGATGATTTAGCTGAAGAAGCACATAATGTGCTAGAATAGGAACTCATCCTTAACTTGCTTAGCTTCCCTAACACATCTTAATGGAAATGGAGAGAGTGATTTTTTTTATTGATTGGGAATGGTTGAATGAGATAGAGATCGTACACCAAGAAATCACAAACTTGATCATATTGAGAATGAGAAAGAGTTCCTTCCCTCCCTTAAAAAAACCCTACCCACAATTCAATAAATTGCCTTCCCACAAGCTTGTGCTTTAGACTTAAAAAGGGTTATGGGTAAATGATGAGGCATATAATGTGTTTGAACAAGAACTCATCCTTGAATTTGTTAATATTCAATATGCTAAGACAGAAAATATCAGTATTACATTCCATTTCACAACAATAGCATATACAGGATCACTGAAACAACAACAAGCACAGGATAAACACAAGAGACACGGATTTATCCTGGGAAACCCTCATGGGGTAGAAAACCCAGCAAAGCTTCCTCAATATAGATGACCAGCAAATACAAAGATGTAATCCCCAAACATGATCTCCTTCTCCTCCATAGCAAATCTCTCTCAAGACAGAAAATATCAGTATTACATTCCATTTCACAACAATAGCATATACAGGATCACTGAAACAACAACAAGCACAGGATAAACACAAGAGACACAGATTTATCCTGGGAAACCCTCATGGGGTAGAAAACCCAGCAAAGCTTCCTCAATATAGATGACCAGCAAATACAAAGATGTAATCCCCAAACATGAGCTCCTTCTCCTCCATAGCAAATCTCTCTCTCTCCTATGCGCCAATCACAAGTGAGTGAATGTGTGTTAAATGAGGAACACACCTCCTCTATTTATACACAGCTCCAACCTGACTTTTACACAAACTAGGTTGGCCCCAATTTAACCACTTGACATAATGTTGACTGGGCCAACCCCACTAGGGTGGTCTAATAACCCTTTAACCCACATGACTCATACTGGGCCGACCCCACTAGGGAAGTCTAATAACCCAAGTTACCACATTCTCCACGGAGGAATAAAACATCTCCGGATATACAATAGGGTCTCCACGGAGGAACGAAACATATACGGAATAATAAAGTACAAATATAATATTCTTAGAAGTTACAATATCTCAACACTCCCCCTTAACGAGAAGGATATTATAACAACATCTGCAGGAGCAAGGAGTCGTCAACTACATGATACATGATACATATATAAATCATTGGAAGCTTTCTTCAATCATCATCAGTAACTCAACCAGTTACTGGAACATAATCAATACTGGATCATCAACATCGTTAGTACTGAGTCTTCATCTTCTGCAGCACTCGATCAACTACAACAACATCATCATCTAGATCTCTCGATCAACAGCCTCATCGTCTGGATCTCCCGATCAACAACACCATCTGGATCTATCTATCAACAGCATCATCTAGATCTCTTGATCAACAGCCTCATCATCTGGAACTCCCGATCAACAGCATCATCTGGATCAACAACCTTATCATCTGTATCTCTTGATCAACAACATCATCATAGCAGCATACTCTGCAACACACATGATCCAATTACGGGATGATCAATCCCTCTCACTTTAGGACATAAGTCCAAGGATGATACAATCCCGATCCACTTACGGGATGATCAATCCCTATCAATTTAAGACACCTCTCATGTCTAGGGACGATGCAATCCCGATCTACTTACAGGATGATCAATCCTTATCACTTTAAGACACCTCTCATGTCTAGGGACGATGCAATCCCGATCTACTTACAGGATGATCAATCCTTATCACTTTAAGACACCTCTCATGTCTAGGGACGATGTAATCCCGATCTACTTACAAGATTATCAATCCTTATCACTTTAAGACACCTATCATGTCTAGGGACGATGCAATCCCGATCAACTTACAGGATGATCAATCCTTATCACTTTAAGACACCTCGCATGTCTAGGGACGTTGCAATCTCGATCTACTTACAGGATGATCAATCCTTATCACTTTAAGACACCTCAACATGTCTAGGGACGATGCAATCCCAACCATAGTGCCAGTCCTTTTTCATACTGGATGTGACCTAGATTAAATCTAGGATTTTACAACCTGTGAATGATCACCTGCTGCTACACTGAGCAGTCTAGGAGCGAACATTACATCATTACAGGACCTGCGAATGATCACCTACTACTACACTGAGTAGTCTAGGAGCGCACATTACATCATTCCAGTCAACCACAGAGCCAATACTATTTCAACTGGGGTGTGACCTAGATCAAATCTAGGATTTACAACCTGTGAATGATCACCTGCTAATCCAAGAGCGAACATTACATCATTCACCAACATCTTTCTCGAAGACAAGAGTCTACGGATCAATTCAGGGACCGAAGTCCAGGGATGATACAATCCCTCTCGTCCACTAGGGACCATTCATCAACCTCATCGTCGGTACAGGTATCCTCATCATCGACCTCATCGTCAGAACATATAACCTCATCATCAATACAAGTATCCACATCATTGATACAGGTATCATCATCATCGATACAAGTATCCACATCATCGATACAGTATCCTCATCAATACGGGTATCCTCATCATCGACCTTACCGTCGATATAGGCAATCTCATCATCGATACAAGTATCCATATCGATACCAGTATCCAAATATCATCATCGACCATATCACTCCCCCTTTCAAGGAGGGTCCTTCTGAACTACACCAAGCTTGTCTCAGAAATACTCAAACTTTACTCGAGACCGAGTTTTGGTCAATACATCAACAACTTATTCGTCAATGCTCACATACTCGAGCTTGATAGCTCCTTTCTGCACCATATCCCGTATATAGAATATCGGATCTCTATGTGCTTTGACTTATCATGGAACACTGGATTCTCCGTCATCTTGATACAACTCTGGTTGTCACATAGGATCACACTGGGGTCCATCTCTAAGTCAAACAATCCTGATAACATCTTCCGAAGCCATATCGCTTCACAACTAGCAAAGCAAGCATCTATATATTTTGCTTCAGCTGTGCTGAGAGCCACACTAGACTGCTTCCTACTAAACCACAAGATCATGGCAGATCCTAGACAATAACATCTGCACGATGTAATCTTTCTGTCTGATACACTTCCAACTCAATCAGCATCTGTGTAGCCATACAATCTAAAATCATGATCTCCAAGATAATATAGACCAAAGTCTATCGTACCCGTCAGGTACCTCATCACATGCTTTGCAGCTATTAAGTGAACATGTCTAGGTTCCACTAGATACTGACTCAAGGTGTTCACAGCAAAGCATATATCTGGCCTAGTGTTCGTCAAATACATTAATGATCCAATAATCTATCTGTACAGAGTTACATCCACTAACTCTGAAGAGTCATCAGCTAACAGCTTCAAGTTGGAATCCATGGGAGTGGCCATGGCTTTACATTCCAACATATCAAATCTTTTCAAGATTTCCACAGCTTACTTTCCTTGGTTGTGAAAGATTCCTTCTGAGCCTTTCCATACTTCCAGTCCTATAAATTAGTGCATCAATCCAAGATCTTACATCTCAAATTCTGTAGCTAGCTTCTTCTTGCTTTCCATGATCTGTTTCTCATTCCCTGTCAGAAAGAGATCATCCACATACAGTAATAATATGATAGGTTCATCATCCATAACCTTAAGGTAAAGGTTAGGATCATCTTTACTTTTGGTAAATCCCAAGCTTGTCAAGAAGCTATCAATTCTCCCTCTGTGAATGAACATCATTCACACTCTGCATTGAGTGATCTTTTGCATATTTATCCGTGCCATATCCCGTCAGATGGGTCTACTGATATGAGCCTCAAGATCATTCAAACTCTGTGGTGAGTTCCTTCTTGCATCCATCTGAGAGAAGAATGTCATTTGTATATAGGCACCATCTTCAACGTTGTAGCAAAGGTTGAAATCCGCATCACCCATGGTGATCATTAAGCTCATCAAATGACTATCAATCCTGGGTACCCGTACAGAGATTTCTTCAATTGAATCCTGGGAGTTTTCTCGATTCGTACTTCTTCTTCAATTACACCATTAAGAGAATGGTCTTATCTAGCAATTTGGAGCAAACATCTCATCATGATCCTCTTCCTCTTTCTAAGAGACTCTTCTAGCCACGAGCCTTCTATAGAATGTTTGATTTGTAAGTCTTCTTGTTGAACATCCATCACTTGTTCGTTGTTCATCATTCTTCATGATCTTTCCTACAAATCAAAGTTAATTATATGATTAGTAATACTTCATAATCATCAAATCATGTTGACATGATAACCTATTATGCATACAGATATGATTCACACAGTTATGCAACTATCTTGACCAATAATTTTGCACAACACTTTTCCATATCCTGTATGCATATAGTGGCTATCTAGATGCCTTCCATCTCTACCAGAACATACTGTCAAGAGCATGCACAGCTCTCAGCATGTCAGCAAAGAGGCTTCATTATAGACAAGCAACAATGGAATGTTTGTCCAACTTACCCATCATATGCATATTAGTAGTATATTGTTCAATGCTATATGAATGCTTACACTATGCATGATATATCAATATGCATACAACTATTACGAGCAATATTATTGACTATTCAGATATTCAAATAAAAACTCAAATACTTATCTTTTATGTTTGTGTGGTTGCCTCCTGCTTGATCTCTATTTTATGATAGCATCATTATATGTCTTTGAACTTCTATCCATTGTGTACCACTATGCAAGCTTAAGTGTGCACTAGTGTCATCCTCATGGTCTCATACATTCATTAGTATAATCTCAATACTATCAAAACATTATGATTCTAAATAATCTTAAGTATGCATGGTTATGATCATTTCATACATAGGTATACTTACCTAAGACCCTAACACAAAGTAGGATTCTAACTTGATACAGGAAAACATACCTGGATTATCATGCTTGGTTATGCCTTAACATACCCAAACAATATCTTCTTTGTTCTCTTCAATGATTTAGAGACCTTGTGCTAGAACCTGCATATCTCATAGGTTAAGCATAGTAGAATAAGTTCATACATACCTCGTAAGTAGAGATTCTATGTGGTCAAATACTATGGATGATTCTTTGTCTTCATGTCATCATGGTCATAGAACTTGATTTGTCTTTCTTGATGTACCTGTATCTTGCTAGCAGACAACATCATCCTTATACAACACCACAGGTGTATTAGTACAATCATAAGTGTCATAACCCTAATCAATGAATGTCTTCTATTATTCACTTGCATTCATTATTAAACAATCATAATTGTACTAACCTCAATGAAGACAAACATATTATGAACTTAATCATGAATCAGAAAACATGCCTTTGTCTTCTCAAGTCATACCTGACGAGTAGTCTTCTCTATAGGGGTAAAACCCTAACCATCCAAGGTAGATTACTTGTAAAACATCTTGTATAGGTTCATCGTGCTAGGATGATAAATATCAGTGCCATTTAAACCTTCTTCATCGCTGCCCTATGAGTCTCCCAACTTTGCTAGGGTTTCTTCTTACTTGGAAACCCAAATTTTCAATCTCCTTCCTCCCACAACATTTTGATGGAGGATCAATATCTATGATGAATGGATTCCAAATCCATTATCAAAGCTTACAATGTTGTATCAGGTGTATCCAACATTGTATCAGGTCCTTCCAGACCTAAGAACTATAAACCCTAAGTGAGAGCTTCTTCCTCCTCATCTTAGATTTCCTCCGTTTAGCCATTTCAGATGTGTCGTATTGTTTTTGGTGCATCTCTGAAATTTAGGATCTGAAGGGTCTGAAACTTCGGCCCGTGGTAGCATGACCTGTCATCTTTCCAACCCCATAGGTGTGACCTCAAATGGATTCTCTGAGAGAGAGATATGCCAAATGTCGCAACGTGACCTGTTTATGGGATTAAACAATATAGCGAACTTGTACAGAGTGCCACATGTCACTGTTTCAACTTTGGCCTCTGAAACCTAGACCTGTGAAACTACAGTCCGTTCTCTTACTGTCACTTTTTACAGAATTTCATTTGGAGCTTCCTAGCCCAAGTTGTGACCTCTTTTCCTAGGTCACTTGTTTATGACTAAGATCTGGAGGAGGCAGAAACCCTAACTTGTACAGATCATAAATCACAAAGTACATCGAATTAGATGCTGTGCTTTGGACACAAGGTACATGGGGATGTTATCTTCAACCTGTAATAGAACCTGAACCTTTCCTCAAAATGGATTTATAGTGAAAGTGCCACGATGACTAGGTTTTGATATACAAAACCCTAACTTTCAAATTGTCACAAGTGAGACAAGTGTCGTAAGTGCCATGCATTCCCTTCCTCTAGGCTATATCTGATACCATGTTAAGATTCAATATGATAAGACAAAAAATATCAGTATTATATTCCATTTCACAACAATAGCATATACAGGATCACTGAAACAACAACAAGCACAGGATAAACACAAGAGACACAGATTTATCCTAGGAAACCCTCATGGGGTAGAAAACCCAACAAAGCTTCCTCAATATAGATGACCAGCAAATACAGAGATGTAATCCCCAAACATGAGCTCCTTATCCTCCATAGAAGATATCTCTCTCTCCTATGCGCCAATCACAAGTGAGTGAATGTGTGTTAAATGAGGAACACACCTCCTCTATTTATACACAACTCCGACTTGACTTTTACACAAACTAGGTCGGCCCCAATTTAACCACTGAACATAATGTTGACTGGGCCGACCCCACTAGGGTGGTCTAATAACCCTTTAACCCACATGACTCATACAGGGCCAACCCCACTAGGGAAGTCTAATAACCCAAGTTACCACATTCTCCACGAAGGAATAAAACATCTTCGGATATACAATAGGGTCTCCACGGAGGAATGAAACATCTCCAGGATAATAAAGGTCAAATATAATATTCTTAGAAGTTACAATATCTCAACAGACTTGCTCACCTTTCATGGCACACCTTAATGGCAACCAGGGCCTGCACAAGATGCTTTATCCGAATAGTGAATGAGATCAACCTGCCACCTAGAGTTCACTCTCAAAGAAGGTTTATATATTCAAGAAGAAGATGGTACAAAATGATAACCATAGGACGACTTCATATCAGCACATCCAATTCATGATGAAAGTTATGTTTATGTGTGAACTCATAAATGGCTTTTGCTCTACCAATATTTATATTTTGGGCTCCAATGACTATGTCATATGTCGTAGTTATGCATATGGTAGTCCTAGATAATTCCAGTCAAGATATCAAACTGTAGTAGTCTTAAATGTGGATTAACAAGCATACCTATGCCTCCGGAACCAAGGTAATTTGAGAAAATACTTCATCTGTATCAACTTCAGCCTACAAAATCACCATCAAAAGCAAAGCATAGTAAAACATATCTCAGAATGGAACTAAGGTCATCTGAGAAAATACTTCATCTGTATCGATTTTAGCCCACAAAAATCGCTATCAAAAGCAAAGGATAGTAAAACATGACTTAGAGGAACCAAGGTAATCTTAGAAAATACTTCATATGTATCAGTTTCAGCAAAGGATAGTAAAATTCAGCTACGAACAAAAACTGCAAAGATATCAAACACAATTGTGGCGTGGATCTGGTTGCTTCTATTCATAATAGAGCTTGAAAGAAAAACTTGACCTTGAAACCCATGCAAAATTATGCCAAAGTCAAGTAGTCTACAACTGCAGAATCAGAACAACTTACCTTCAGTTGGACATTGATTATGCGGCAAAGGATCTTAAAGGGCAGGTTAAACAAAGGCATATGTTGATCAGCACCCTGGTTTGTGGATGCTTCAACCTGTAATGCATGATACCCATTGTAGGAAGCTTTGAAGGCAACATTAATTGAATTTCAGCGATCAAAGTTGAGGCGATATCTGTGAGTGGTCGTGGGTAACCAATTTTGAGGAATTATATTCCCTGTAGACAATGTTCGATTGTTGGAGAACATGGTGACGCACAGAGAGAATGGCACCTTCATGGCACCTTAGTAGTCTTAAATGTGGATTAACAAACATACCTCTACCTATGGAACCAAGGTAATTTGAGAAAATACTTCATCAGTATTAGCTTTAGCCTACAAAATTGCCATAAAAAGTAAAGCATAGTAAAACATAACTCCGAATGGAACTAAGGTAATCTGAGAAAATACTTCATCTGTATCAATTTCATCCCACAAAAATCGCTATCAAAAGAAAAGGATAGTAAAACACGACTTAGAGGAACCAAGGTAATCTAAGAAAATACTTCATCTGTATCAGTTTCAACAAAGGATAGTAAAATTCAGCTGCGAACAAAAACTGCAGAGATATCAAACACAATTGTGGCGTGGATCTGGCTGCTTCTATTCATAACAGAGCTTGAAATCAAAACTCGACCTTGAAACCCATGCAAAATTATGCCAAATTCAAGTAGTCTACAGCTACAAAATCGGAACAACTTACCTTCATTTGGCAAAGGATCTTGAAGGGCAGGTTAAACAAAGGCATATGTTGATCAGCACCCTGGTTTGTGGATGCTTCAACCTGCAATGCATCATACCCATTGTAGGAAGCTTTGACTGCAAAATTAATTGAATTTCATTGATCAAAGTTGATGTGAGATCTGTGAGTGGTCGTGGGTAACCAATTCTGAGGAATTATATTCCCGGCAGACAATGTTCGATTGTTGGAGAATGTGGTGATGCGCAGAGAGAATGACACCTTCATGGGTCCCCGTAAAAGATACTTGTAACTGCAGCAAAATGTTACCAAAACAATAACAACCGATCCAGGATAAGATAGACGCCCTTATACAGAAGGCCGACACAAACAACAACAGGCTCATCGAATTCTCAGATTTTGTCGCTCTCTTCGCGTCAGAGGTCGTCTTGGAGTCTCCTTATTCGGAAGAGCAGCTGCATGCGATATTCTGTGTGTTTGACATAGATGGAAATGGTTACATCACGTGTGATATATTCCATGTGTTTTTACGAGACAGGTGGTGGCTCCTCATTCGCCCTCGACAGACGACGAAAGGGCGAGAAGAGTCACTCCCTTAAAATACGCCTTCGGCATAAACATGCTCACTCCATTTTACAAATGGAATTGTATTGCAAATTAAAATATAACATACTAAAAAAATGGCCCCTTTTTGGCTTGGAGTAATAAGGAGCTTAATAACCATTTTTTTTGGTTCTTTGTAATAAGCCAATATAACTTGGTTTTAAGTTAGCAAAAAGAGGAATTTGAACTCGGTTTGATAGTTTGTAATAATTATCATTTTATATTTACAAGAATTGATTAGAGCATGATAAAAGCTCAATCAATTACTTTTGACAAGACTATACATGGGTAAAGGCCAAGCCTCTATATATCTCTTGTTTCCTGGAGTGTGGAGTATTCGATGCATGGTTTTTTTCTTTTCATGGTGGTTTTCTTCTTATGGTTTAGTTCTTGATGGTGCAACAATTGCATGATTTTCACACTTGGTAAACATCATTATTCGAGGTGCATGTTTTTGGTGATATAAGGAGTTTTATTTTATTGTGGTGAAATAAAGTGTCAATCATTATCTTTTGGAGATATAAGGTTTATATTGTTGCATTTTAGGGAGTTATAGGGCATTGTACCCATTGCAAATGTTGTAATTGGAGTTAAAATGATTTGTTTATTTCACAAAATTTTAAGAAGCTATGAGATATTTTGCATTTATCTTGTAAACGGGTGCATTTTCGGTAGAAGCCGACACCCTCCTTTGAATTTAATTTGTTGAGTCTGATTGAAGGGAGGAATTACAAGAAACCCTACATTTGTTGAATCAATTGTAGGAATATCATTCAAATGGCTCATAGTCGAGAATTACTAGAGTTATTGAACACTCTACTACTATGTACTAACAAAAACTCAGTCACAGTTGATAAGACAACTCTCAGTTATATGCTCATGCATTTATAGAATTCACAATATGAAATTGAAGTTCTCTGAATTCGGCTCTATCATGATCAAACAAAGCAACATTTTGAACTAGTTCTTGTTCAAGATAACAATTTTTTTTAATCTGGTGATGATCAGTTGTCAATACTGGACCAATTCAGTGAAACAACAATAGAAGCAAAAAATGAAGACCTTATGGTTAATCAGGCACATATGAAGACTGAAGATGACGTCACTAAGAAGATAGACATTGACATCATAACGGTTAAAAAATAAGAATCTATTTGCAGATGAATCCCAATATGTTCGACCTTGGGAAGAAGTACATTTTAAAAGAGATCGACATGGATTAGGATATGAAAAGGATCATGATAACCTTTTCCATATTCCTAATTATAACAAACCACTCAAGTTTATAAGTGGAGGTTTTATAAATGATGCTAATCAAAACATAAAACTTGAGAATAATGGTAAAAAACAAGAACAAGTTGATGGTGCAATTAAGAATGTTTAGAATGATAATGCAAATGCCATTGATAATAGTTAGTTGAATGATGAACCCATTCAGTGCCGACACTGTCACCAAGTTGGCCATCATGAAACAAATTGTTTTGATCTTCACCCATGTAGTTTCTATGGGAAGACAAATCACCTGTCCCAAAGGTGTCGAAAGAACAAGAAGGTTAAGAAGAAATTATGTTTTGAAAGGTTAGGAACTTGGCATTGGAGTTTGGAACCCAAGATATAATGCATATCTTATCAATGGATTCATTCACAGGTTCAATCATGCTTACAAGGAACAGTTTCAATAGTGGATGGTACACAATGTTTTGGATTTGTTGATTTTAGGGCATGGCCGAGGCCCATGTGATGTGTCTTCTGAGTTGAAGATCAAGTCTTTACGATATGCTCGAAGACAATCTGATAGTGCCCCTTTTCACTTTCAGTAGGGGTACATCATATGATTTAGACTTCTCTCATTTCAGTTAACATGGGGGAATATTGATGAGGTTGTCGACTTCGAGTTTCATAGTCTGTTCAGTGAATGGAATATTTCTAGATGGGTTGATGGATACATAGGATTGATTACATGTTAAGTTCGTGATGGTTTATTGATTCTACAAATGGATTTAGGACTCACTATTGATTTTTCTTTGGTCAGTTTGACCTTAATTGGAATTGTTTCGAGACAGTTCAACACTTGGCACTTTTGGTTGTTTGACAGAGTTTTTGATGGATATTGTATGGATGGATGACTTGCCACATTTTGGCATTTGATGGATTTCAGTCACTTTATGACTTTGATGACAGTTCGACATTTTGATCGATATGATTTTTTGGATTTCATATTTGAGGCAATACCGATGATTCACCTAGTTTACTACTCATTGGATTTTATGGATATAGGTTTTGGATGCCATTCAACACTTTTTTCTTTCAGCTGATTTTTTGATAGTTTTTTTATTTGTCATTTTCTAAGAGTAGTTTCATGAACTTATTTGTTCACTTGATAGCCTTCGGACTTTATAGGGATGATTTTCATATCTTACAGAGAATAGATGATTCTTTTGCATCTTTGCTTGGAACATTTGGATTTGTAAGGCTTTTTTAGGTTATGAGATGTCACTAGAATTTGAACCCAATTCAGTGCTCATTAGGGGTATGCTCTCATCAGTTTTGGGTTCACTTCAATGAACACCTACAAGTTGTCTAGCTCATTTGTTGCACATTGAGTTTTCTAGACTTGGTTTTGGCATCAAATTTTGGCGGTTTTTCAGGTGTATCTTCATTGACGCTCATGAGGTTTCAGAGCATGAGTTACAATTTGAAGACTTGGATATGATATCAACTTTTTCACTAGTGTTTATTGCTAGTTGGTACTTTTGTACAAACTTATGATTAAGGGGGGATTGTTAGCAACTTAACCCTAATCATAAAGTCCTAATCTCACCTTAAAAACATTTTGGTTACTTTACAGTTGTAAGGTGGTTATGTGTAAATCTTATATAAATGTATTGTTCGTGAATATAAAAACTGTTTGGGCTTAGGCTTTCTTTTCGTCATTTTGGTTTCTTGGTCTTCTTGGTCTTCTTGGTTTTCTTATTTATCTAGTTTATATCAAGAAGAAAATGGTGCTACTAGTAGCACTTCTTTTCGATTCGGGGGTTGATTTTGTCGTTTTTGTTACAACGACGCCAACTATGAAGGCCATGGTTCCAAACTATTCATAATTTTAACCCGAGAAAGAAAAATGGGAATGCCATGGTGGCACCACTTAAGAGCCACAATTTCAAGCAAGGATAATTTCAGGGTTTTGAATGCAGTGACACTGATTGTTGAGGTTGGGGTTTCAAACAAGATGTAATTTTAACCCCGAGTAAAATTAGGATGATTATGGGAGAACCACTTTTCAATTCAGGGATCAATTTATAGCTTTGATAGCAATGACATTGGATGGGGTTCCAAAAATGTTGTAATTTTAGCACCAAAAAAAGGGTGTTGCTAGTAGCACCTCCTTTCTATTCGGGGATCGATTTACGATTTCAATTAAAACAAAAAGTTGTAATTTTAGCCTCGTAAAAAAATGGTGTTACCAGTAGCACCACTTTTTGATTCAGGGGTCGATTTATACTTTTGATTACAATGGCATTGGTCGGGGTTCCAAAAAAGTTGTAATTTTAGGCCCAAAAAAAAAAAAAAAAAAAAAATGTTACCAGTAGCACCACTTTTTCGATTTGAGGGTAAAAATAGAGACTAAATTCAACCTATAAAAAAATGAGAACTTTGAAGAGTTCTCATCAAGTTATATAATGTGTTCTTTATACCAACTAAGAAATTTAACTTCTGTCGCTGGTCTAGTTTTCAACCATACATACCAATATTTTAGCAATGTGTGTTTTCTTATGTTTTAATATAATAGCCACTAATTTATCAAAAAAAAAATTATAAATTGATGAAATTTTATTATTAATCATATTTTACATTGCTTTGATATATATTCATTATATCGATGTATAATTTTGATTAAATAGTAAATTGATGAGGATTTATAATTAATTTATGTTTGATTTTCAAACATGCCTTAAAGTGCTTTAGCTAAGAATCTAAAACAACATGTATTAGTATATTCACCCCAAATTAATAAAAAAAATGGAAAGTTCGGTAAAAGGGGTTGTTTTGATATTATCGGAAAGAGTTATACGAATGTTGTAGTTAGATTATAGTTGAAGTAAATTGGGTGTGTTTAGTGGTTGAAACGAAGGTCGTTATCTTTTTTATTCGTATGCAAATTTTCTTTTTTCTTTTCTTTTTTATGATCATTGCTAATTATTAACTTGACCTTGAATTTTAAAAATCCAATTTCCCGTAAATACCATATTTGAAATAAAAAGAAATATCTAATATTTTTTTATTAAAATACCTTTAAATAATTATGAAAAAATTTCATATTAATTAAAAATTAGGTGTGATTAAGGTGTACATATCTTATTTTTATTTTTAGAGATTTGAACTTGTAACTTTTTAGAAGGAAACACCTGTTGTTAAATGTTAGGTCCACTATAAGCCCGTTTAAACTTTATAACCTTTGTAATCACGCTATAAGGCGTTTCCCCTTTCCACGTTTTATGTTTTTAGTCGTTTTTTTATTTGTTCACAATCATTGGATATGTTAAATGACCATTGAAGCATGCTCATCTATTGAATCCCTCAATCCCGATTTCTCATACTTTGCCTTCAACAGATAACAACATGAGAATTCTTTGAACCACAACCTCCTAGATGGTCATGCTAATCAGAGCCACACAACCTAGGAGAAGGACGAAGAGTCCAATTGAAACTTGCATCATCCCCGTTGAAATGGTGATCATTAGAATCCAGAAAAATCCATTCCATATTACTTGTTTTTAGGATCCTCCTTAAGCGAGCGATTTCGTGACCCTTGATCCATACCTGCTACACCCCATTGACTCGATGCTTTTTGGGAAGCGAGGGTGGAATAACCCATGCGATAAATAGGTCTCCTAAGGCGGTTGATAGCCGACATCATTGAGATGGAAAGGAAACTTAGATACCAAATTCGTCTATGTTGCAGCTTTGGATGTGGAAATCCACTAGTTAAATGACATAAACCTAGAAAAAAACCGAAAAAATCTCTGAAATTTTCAATGAGACTCTGCCAACGCAATGGTTTGGTGAGCAGTTTGTTGGTACCCATGAACGTTATTTTGGACATATCACCCCCCTTGGTTGACCAAAATCTTTGAAGTTTAAACCTTTCAGCAGATCAAATTCGTCCTCCACGTTCAATGCTAGTGCTCACTAACAGTAGGATGGTAGGCAAAGGGATATGATGCAATTGTGGGGCCTTGGCGATTGCCAACCAAAATGTTAATGCCCTCGAGAAGCTCCAAGGGTAACAATAATGTTATAACTCTAGAAATTCACTTTATCGAATTTGTGTGGTCAAACTCCTTCGAAGGGAAAAGCTTCTTTATAGTTTCTAGAGATCAAACTCTTTCCACTATATATAAAGGTTAAGGGTTTTGCATTTATTGGGTTAGAACTTGCACTGTTTGGTGGATTCTGTTTGATGAAGGGTTGATTTCGGTTGAGTTTTAGGTATTCTATTGAATATAAAGGATGAGATCTTTGGAAGCTCACAAACTTAAAATGTTATAGAATTTTTTCGTCTTTTGTGTTTAGTGTTATGAAGTATTAGAATAACCAGAAAATCACAAAAAAGGTATATTCTCCTATATTTGAAATGACAAATATTTTAAGTTCACAAGTCCAAAGGGATTCTAGCGCCTTGTGTTCTCATTCTACACAAGTTTGTATCGTTCGCGTTATTTAAGTGCATTTCTTAGTCTATTGGGTTAGTGGACTATAGACTTTAGGTTTCATGTTTTTGCTTAGATAAGTTTTATAATGGATTTGACAATAATTGCATCAAGAGGCATTTTCCATTCATGGTAGTCGGATCTATTAGACGACCATGAGAGCATGTTAGTCCATTGATTGAATTTCTTTCCAATTTTCTTTATACCGATGTCGGAAATTAGGAATCCACGAGAACGACAACACTTGTTATTCTAGGTAGAGAATCAAGGTATGGCTAGAAATACAATCATTACAATAGGAGCTCAACAATATCATCATGCCACTTATAAAAATTGAACTTGGATAGGGAGGGCAACAATCATTCCTCCCAACAACCCAAGCTACAACCATTGGACATAATTAATTTAACCTTTTTTTTTCAATAGAAAAAAAATATACTTTATTAATAATATAAAAACTATTACAGAGAGTTCCATTCCAACATGACATAACAGTCACAATAGACACATGAAAGATGGCCCAACAACCAAGAGAATATGAACCAAATCGGCCAATCCCCAGTCAATCGAAGAACAAGATAGCCCAAACCAAGACTGTCCAGTAATTAATTTAACCTATCATATCATATAGTGTTCATCAAATTAATAATTAATATAATTTTTAAATCTTGATCATTTGCATATTTTTTAATCACCATTCAAATTATCATAAAGTATTTATTATATTGATAATTAATATATTATTTAGGTCTTGGATTATTATTTGTTTCTTAATAATCATTCAAACTATTATAAAAGAGTATTGGATATCTAAAACACTTGGCTTTTAATTTTTGTATAGAAAATGTGAATTTTATAATTTAACATTATATCTTCAAAAATAACTTATTATTATGTCCCGTGAAATTTTTTGCAGTTTGCAAGGTTGAACATTAGAAAACAATTTTTGTATTTATTTATGTTTTAATAAATTTATTTGTGATTGGTCTAATGTTGTTGACACCACCTTCGGGTTTTGGAGTGGGGGTTTGGCAGTAGGATCACGTCACGTACTAAACTAACGACAACTACCTAGGTTTACAATGCAATAAAAATTCTTTTGGCAGTAGGCTCACGTCACGTACCTCACTAACGACACGGACATGGGTTTACTTTAGAGGCAAGTAGTTACAACTACAAGAACTAGATCGCTTAAGACACAAATCCCGAGGATGTAGACGCAGAGTTAATCTACATGGTATATATCATTTACCTTAATATTAATCTATGTAATAAGTATACGTTATGTAATTATTAAAGGGTGGTTCGCCATTTGTTAAAGGGCTAGTTCACCTAGGGAAATGGTCACCACCTGCTATTCTAGGGAATCAAGGTGGCACGAATTACAATCATTACAATATGGGCTCAACAAGAGCAATATGTCACTTACAAGAATTGAACCTGGATGGGGAGGATAACAAACATTCCTCCCAACCACCCAGGCTACAACCAATGAACAAGTATACGTTATGTAACTAATAACAACAAAGTGATAATTCATTAATCTGCAAAAATGGCTCAGAGACGGATTTACCTTTGAAAGGATAAGAATGGAAACGATTAATGCACTCATCTGTCGAATGGATTGACAAAGAAAAGGACTATAAGTATTAATTTAACTAATAGATCGTACCTCCTTAAAATCGCAAAAAATCAGAGTTAAACAAGTTTAACATATATATTAATGCAAAGATTAGGATGATAAATCCTTAAGTACAAGAATACATGTACTCATGTTGTCCTGCTTTATAATAAAATCAACATTATAAATTATACGATGAATCAATCTGTCAAGCGAAATGTAACCTTGTTGCAACACATAGTACATTTACAGTTATACATAGAAGTCATTAAAAGCATGACAACTATGTGGTGTTAAAAGTGATACATTTTTTATAAACCTAAGGTTTATTATGCATTAGGTTGATGAGGTCGATTGCTTTATACATTTATCTAAGAATGAAAATTGAAGCCTGGAACAACAAATATTAAGATTCATAGTTACTTGGAGATGCCAATCATAAACCCTATGCTAATGTGTAAGCTTAACCATCATGAGTTTTAACTTGTCATGAATTAAAATCCTTAGAATAACAATTCCATAGTTCCACAAGGACATAGAAATGAAGAATTCTCGAACATAGAATGAAGCCTTAGAAAATTCCGACCAGTGACCAAAAGTTTAGAGTAATGAATTGAGATGTACATGTTGATAGTGTAATTAACAATTGAATTCACGCGTGAAATCTTAACAATACACATGTTTTTATGGAACGATCTTAGGATAACACATATACCCTAAACACTGCCAAAATCGTAAATACCATGTGTAGGGAGATGTGAAGAGCCTTGATACCAATGTCGGGGCATTAAACTCTAGCTTGATCCAACGGATCATGTTTGATATAAAGTCTAATATAAAGGTGATGAAATTGTTGCATACAAGTGTTGTGTCAAACAAAACAACAAGTAACACTTGTGATACGTGGAATGAATTGACAACGCCCAACTCCACACCGTATTCCCAGCTTCTCTAAGAAGTTAGATCTAACGACTTGAATGGAGATATCGTAATTGAGATGAGAAGTTGCAAATGGAAGGTCACAAGTTCAAATCTATCTAATTAACCAAGATGCGATCATAAATTTTCATGACCTCTCAAATGACTATCAACCAATTTGTGGAGGTGAGAGAAAAAAATAACTAGCAATTGCACCTGACCACATCGTAATAAGGGGGCTAGGTGGAAGTGGGTGCTAGGTGGAAGTGATGTAGTTAAGAGAGAACTCGAGAAGTGGTTCATCTTGTATTATCAAAATATTTTAAATAGTATCTGAAATCCTTCCCACTTTACATTTTGTTTTACATGCAACTTCTGACCAAATAAACTCTTTCAAGTTTAGAGTCTGTGAGATTGTAGTCTAGTGGTAAATTGGAGCAATGCCATGCTGGCCTGAATTCTATCCCCATATATCCCCTAGTTTCCATGCTCATCAAGAAGGTGATTCTAGGTGCATGTCCTGGGTGAAACTGATGGAAAGACAATATTGTTGGGGGAATTTTTCTCCATTGAAAATAAGAGAATAAAAATTCTATCAAAGTTCAATGCTTTGTGTCTACAGGGAGTTACCATACCTTGTCTACGCAAACATGAACATAACATCCTTAAATTCATATATGAACACACTGGTTATGAATAGCACTAGATTTTAAATTTGACTTTCGCCTCAATTATCTAGTCATCATATGCAAACTATGAAATTTTATATATAAGATTGATATTTGTATGACCCCATGCATGCAAATCAAGAGTATCTTAAATGTTTCCACATCTATTTACCTACCGAGTTTGAGGACATGCCTAAATATGAAAAGAACATGCTAAGTAGTTAAGGAAAAATATCATCTAAGAAGCACTCACAAGGCAATCGCTCCAACTGGAAAAATGAACCAAGTGTGAAAGTTCTTTGTTAATGATCATTATCATTCACAATATCAACTTCAAATTATCAAATCATAAATTTAAATTAATTTCTTTAATTTATCGATTTTTTTTATAATCAATATCATGAAAGTAATTTTTTCAAAATCTCCATTAATTTGATTATGTTAAAAATTACTAAAGATAAACATAATCTTCTAGTTCTCTTATAAAAACATTTCATTTTCATGACCTTACACATTTCAATATTATTATCTTTTGTCAATAGTACTAGCACCTCATAATCAATCATTCGATTCCCTACAAGATGCCATCACTACAAGGAAAACACCTTCTAGCAGAGGTTTTTGTGGATGCTACTGTAAAAAGAGCCCAAATATATGTTTATAACAAAGGTTGCTAGTGGAGGCGAGTAGGCGGAGGTTTTAGCAAATGTGTTTATTTTGTGCCTTTATATATACCGAACGCACCGATGCACCCTTAGTATATACACATTGGTGTGTACAAAAACAAACTGTATCGATATTGAAATCCTTGTTAAGTGGAGAGAAAAATAAAAAATAAAAATTATTTCTCCAACCAACAAAGACCAGTGTGTTTAAACTACAAGGACGCATTGGTGCAACCACATAAATGATGCATTGATTTCTGCCAAAAATGATACCCTCATTCTTGGAAAAATATGTTCTTAAAAAAATAAGAAAAATGAATCACAATGTGTTTAGATATTTGAGCAGTACCCGTGCGACGTATAATTGGAAGCATTGATGCAAGGTGTAACTAAAAGAAAAAACCGGACATTAAAACTTTTTAATATTTGTTATATTCACTAGCGGTGTGTTTACCTCTCTCCATTGTAGTGGTGTGTTGTTGTTGATGACCAGAAAATCTCAGCATCGACAGTAGAGATTCTCCCTGGTAAATAATCCCAATTAGATCGTTCATCGTTTGGTGTAGGGAATCCGTCCGGTTTACAGTCCGGCTACCGTGAATATATTTGTTTAAATTCTTTACCGGTTGCGTCCCGGTCCACCGTTTATATATTTTTTTATTTAAGTTATGAAATGCAAGTGCCCTACTTAATGCATTTAATCTAGAACTGACAGGCAGAAGCCTCAGCAAGTGATGCCTAGGTTCCTACCGTGAGAGTAACAAGCTGAAATGTTCGGGTAAATTTAGCAGATAGCCATTAAAATAAACATTCACATTTACAACATAAATTATCAAAGATAGCTCTGATATTAATTGAAGCAAGTTATTACTCTGTTACACATAAACATTTGCATGAAATAAAGAAACATTCATCATCATTGAAATAGTTCGACAGAATCAGAAAGATCTCACAGCATGATATAAGCAGAAAAGGAAATAGATATGTTTCAGCAATCACACGTTCCAGGAAAACATCAGTGCAAGCTTTTCCCCAGCGAACAAGTCTTTTCTCATTAGCAAAGAAATAGTTCTTTTACAAAATGCCTCCAGCATATCGTTCACCAAAACAAAGTCCTTTATTAGTATTCCCCACCTTATATTTATATTACAAAATATTTGTCCTCATATGGTTGTTCATTTCACCTTACCTAACTCTTGGACTTCCAAAATTCATCCTTTAGTGTTTGCACAAAGAATATTACAATAAATTAAAAAATATTAATTTCCAACTGGCCTTCCCAGACAAGAGATATAATTGGCCCACATGTCAGTCTCTTTAGAAATAATATTACATTGTGTGAGTTCCAAAACTTTCAAAGTTATCTCCTGATGTGACAGCTCTGTTTCCACAATTTTCACTCCTTATGTTGCTACCTTGTAGCTGTCCTCCAAAAAATAAGCATTTATGGATGCTTGCCCAATGTACTGATGGAGATATTCTCCTGTCAACACGTCCAGTTTTTTAATGTAGTCCAGGTCATCCTTCAGCGTGTTCTGTAACTCCTTCAAACGTTGATCCCTGCTAAACAGTTCATCCATAGTTGGACGCATAGCGAGCTGACACTTTTCGTGAATCTGATGAATCTTCTGGTAGAAACCTACACACTTCTCGATAGTTTTAGGGATTTCATTATTTATCCTCCAGCCAGCTTTTCTACAAACTCAATAAGATCTATGTCCAAATTAGAGTCTGCAGTCGTATTTTGAGGCAAGTGATCAGGGAACTCTGATTTCCCTGCTCTCCACGTCATCTGCTTCTTAATCATAGTTGCAGTGTTCACTAATCTTTGACTGATCCTCATCGCTTCTGCATCAATCTCTTTCATCCTTGCTATCATTATTTTCATCTTGTATACCTCTTCAGTGATCAATTCCTGTGAGTGACATATTTTCTCCTGAATTTTGCATGCCTACTCATGGAAAGGATTCATGTCTTGTTTCTTATTTTTTTCCAGTTCTAACTGTCCCGACAAGGATTCCTTTTCTTTGACCAATTCCCCATTCTAAGTTTTCAAATCTTCAGCCTGTTGATTTGATGTCGACTCGCTTGCTTCCAATTCATTGATGCGGGCTTCAAAATCGCTTCTCTCGCCCTCCATTATCATTAACTGTACAGTTATTGCCTCTTTCTCTGCGTCTAGACTCTGACAGTTAGACAGTAATCTGTCCTTTTAAGCGATCATAGCCTCATACTTTCTTTTCAAATCTATTCCTTCTCCACGTGCCTTTACCAAGTTATCCTTCAATTTCAGCATTTTTCCCTTGTTGCGCTATATATAATTCAACAGCTTGTCTACATTGTCTGCACTTGCTTGTGCGGTTGCTATACTTACAGAGGCTGTGAATTTAGGGTCCTTATGAGTACCCTCCATGATCGTGTTTTCCTGGATAGTAACAACATCAGGTTGGGAGCCCATTTTCAATCTCTTCTCTATCCTCGTTGTGATGGTCTTTCTCCCTGAATAAAAAATAATTGTGTCCAATTTGGCCACAGTGTGTTGCTTTGACGGGGTGAAAAGTGTGAGCCCCATCTCTGCAAATAGAGTTGACCTCCGATCAGCGTGACACCAGATACTTCAGGTGGGTCTATGTCCATGTGTTGTATATTTGGGCTTCCACCTTGAGTTTCCATGCTTTCCACAGCTTCCTTGGACTTCTCTTCTCTTTCTTTCCTCTCAGCTGCTTCTCTTTCTTCCTCTTATCTTTTTTCCTCCTCTTATTTTCTTTGTCGTTCCTCTTCTATTCTTTGCAACTTTTGGGCCTCCTCTATTTGCTTCTTTTCAGTTTCTTCTTTCAGCTTCCGCACTGCTTCTTCCTTAAGCTTTCGCTCTGCTTCTGCCACTTGTAGCCTTATAGCCTCTTCTCTTTGCTTATGAAGTTCTGCCTCCATTGTAGTGCTGACAGTTTTGCTAGGGTCGGCACCACTTCTCCGAACAAAGCGTTTGTTCAGCTCAGTCATATTACTTGCCCTCATGTACACTTCCTCATCTTTTTCAAAGTAATCTGCATATTCATAATGTATTTTAATTGACACACAATGATCGAAAACCTTCTTGTGGCTGTCATTTCTTGCGAAATTCTTCTCCCCAAAATGGAATGCTTCCAAATCCTTTACGAAAGCTTTGACACCTTTAACCTTGGGAAATTTGTAGGCCCCAATACAAAAGGGCGATGGTGGGAAGGAGGCCTTCTTATTATCATGCAAGTAACTTCCAATCCCATTAATGAATACTTTCCTTACGGCCTCTTTGTGGACTACAAAGTCTGTCGCATACTTGGGCATTATGGATGGACCTCTGGAACACCCATACATTCAAATATAGGTGCCTTCTTGTGAAAAGTAATAGTCTGTGTATTCGTTTATGACTGCCATTGTGTTTTCAGATAGGCAGTTTGGTTCCTCATTGAAAATTAACCAATAAAGAGGGTTGATCAACTCCTCACAGATGAGTTTGTATTGGCTCGCATATCAGTGGGCCCATGTGATCTGATAGGCCACATGGGTAGGAGATTTCGCTTGACTCCAAATACACCCCAGCTTAGGGAACAAGTGCCTGACCAATATGCAGTCCATAAGATACGAGGACATGTAAAATTCTACTTTTTTCTGAGTTAATCCTCCCTGTGCTGCTGTTATTGTTGATGTCAGGATATCTGAGATAATGTCCACCCAGTTACACACGGTGTCGTGGAAGGCTATGTGATAAATCATGGGAACCCAATTTAGCTTGTAGATGCTTCCATTTGGTTTCCCGAAAATTCTGATTGGCATCAAAGCTATAATCCTGAATGGGGTTCTCAATATTTGAGTATCATACTCCCCACTTTCCTTTTTCGTTATTTGTTTCCCAGGGATTACCATTTTTTAGCATAATCGAAATGGTCCATGTTTACACCCCTGATCCAGTCTTCGGTCATCAAGACCTTAGGTGGTGGCAGTTTATATGTTGTTGTTATGTGTCATGGATGGAAAGATGCAAATCCTTCCCCTTTCATGTTTTAAATGATCCTTGCGCCAACATCCACGTAGGGAAAGATCCATTCGATAACTTCTAAGCAAGGAAAAAGTTATAGGCGTGTGGCTACTTTGGTAAGGCCTGATTTCTTAATATTCTAGTATAAAACCATCTCTTCGAGAGATGCCTCAGGTATGTTCTGGTCTCGGATCATCTGATACAGTTCTCCCCACCTATATTCTAGGGTGCCTCCCATTACTGCTCTGGTATCTTCAAACATAATTTCTACTGGGGTGTGAGCCACCACTTGTATATCTGAATCCGATTCAACTGTCTTAGACTTTCGCTCACCGGCTTGTCTTTGCATTTCTGAATCCTGTGAGACATTGGGATCAATGTATAAACAAATCTTACAAAAAAAGAATTTGGAAACATTATAGCAGACAAACAAAGTGAAGCAATTGAATACTTCCATGCTGCCAGACATATGTTGATAAGGTTTGCTATGCTTTAGCGGTATGCAAGTGTGGAAATTAGCATGCAATTGGAAATATGCATAAAATTATTTTGAAAAATTCCTTCCACAGATTTTCATCAATAAATACGATATCCATGCTCTTCAAATGAGTGGTGGGGAATTAATGATTTGGAAAAACTGACTTGGGGTTACTCAAACAATGTTTTTTAGCTTATTAATCCTTCTTGAATGAATTCTTTCTTTAATTTAAAACACATTATTTCGTGGGCGTAAAACCTTCAAGCTTAACACAAAAAAGCAAATGAGTTTGGTATAGAAAGAATGACTATGCGGGGCGCTATGTGGGCTTGGGAAACATGATGATCTCAGCGGTAAGCAATGGGACGACACCCAAGGCCGACCCTCTGCAAGGGTAAAATCCATGGGTAGCCTGAGAATTTGCATGGCCATCCTAATCTATATGCCCGAAAAACTCTCGGTTTTGCGCGCTACCCAAACTTTGCGTTGCACATCACTTAGGTTTTTCTAAGTAGGCTTCATGGTGGCAAGGAAACCGGCAATTTGCAGAAAAAACCTACTATCTGTGGCCAAAATAACTCCCTTCCCTATACATGGTTATGTCAATTGAAAAGAAAACGAGGGTTATCGAAGGGCGTGACCAGGCTGTAATGCAAGCTAGGGCGAATTATTAGACAGGGGTAACCTTATCCAGGTGAGGCCATGGAACCCCTTTATAGAATCAAGCCTCTAGACACAACTCTTAGCCCAACTAGACAACCTAAAACCAATCGGTTTGCGAACATAACAACAACGTTAATAAACCAACGGTGGGGAAGACAAAGGTCTCATATAAGGTGTAAAATGCCCAAAACAAAACAATGTTATTTATAAAATGAAAATGAGGGCACGAGGTTTCCTACCTGTAACTTGCAGAATGGTTGTGAAGTTGAGCTCGACGGTGTTGAGTACTTGGCGGCAGGCGGTTGGTGAAAGCGAAATTACTTAAAACGGCGTTTTGCAATGTTAAACAAAATGACGTTTGCCCTATATATAACCTGTTGAAAAAAACCAAGCAATAAATGCAAACAGGGTGAGGTTGGTGGGGTCATTAATGACCGGGTCCCGTTTCGACGTGGAAATCATTTTCCTGTGTCGCTGCCAAAAGAGATTACCACCGACCGTTTTGGAGTCACTCCGTGAGTCTCGCTGAAAGCGTCGATGGTATTTTACGAGTTTCGTCGATCATTTTTTTTTTGCTTTTGCGTCTTGTGTCGGCACTCGCCGTGATCTTTTCGGTGGTGTTTCTTATGTTTCTCTAGCAACCATTTCCGTGTCCCTTGCGGAGTTGTTGCGAGACATGTCCCGTCATTTTCCACTCTTCTCGATCTCTTTTCACCAAAGCCATTTCGGCGTAAGGTTTTGGGTTTCGGCCGCCGACCGTTTCGGCATCATTCGCATGGTTTCCGTGAAACACATCACGGAAAACTCGATTCTTCGTCGGGGTTTCATCGGTAGGTCTCAAGTTTTATCGGGACCGTTTCGATGCAAATTGCCGAGTTTCTCCGGAACGCGTCGCGGCGTTCAACAATTTATGCTGACCTCCTTTTTGTCGGGGTTTCATTGGCGTGACTGGCTAGTGTCCTGCGACCCAGACGGTGTAAATTCTAAGTGTTGGGCTGTGACCTTGGAAACATTCTTACCATTTCGGTGGAACTTGGTGAGTTTCTCCGACCATTTCGGCGCGAAAAAACGAGTTGCTCTGAAACAAGGCGATCATCCAAAAACTAACTTTCTTTGATCCGACCGTTTCAGCGCAACTCACCAAGTTGCTCTGAAACAGGGAGGTCATCCAAAAACTAACTTTCTTTGCTCCAACCATTTCGGCGTAACTCACCGAGTTGCTCTGACCGTTTCAGCGTAAAAAACTGAGTTATACTTAGCCAAAAAAATGCCTTCTTTACTTGATTTTCAGGAAAATTTCTAAGTGTTAAAAGTGAACTTCTCTAGGATGAGCTAAACTCTAAGTCTACTCAAAAAACAAAAGGAGGGGCCCTAAAATTTTAAGAAAAAAATTGGGGATCAGGTTGTTGCTACAACAATTGGCGACTAGCTAGTGAACACAGATCTCTGAACAATGTCCTTTGAGAATCAGCCATGTCTGTATGTTATTGATCCTAATTGTAAAACAATGCTTGCATTAATTTTTTCAAAATTTTTAAAGTGCCAAAGTTCAATACAGGGAGGTAGTCTTTCTTGCATCATATTGGTCGTTTGTTTCAAGATATAAGGTAACCTAGACCGGATTTCTGGACTACTCTCCTGAGGCTATAGTATGGAGTTCATTTTAGTTCCATCTTTCGGTTGCTACCACATATAACTCAACAGGATCGTAACAAAATCAGACATATGTATTCGTTTGTTCCTCATTCCCATACTATAAGCATTCTTTTAGATGCTTTCTTTTGGCGAAATTTTATCGTCCAAGTCTTCTTTGACAGCTTTCTTCAATCTTCAGAATTTGATGTGAGTTCTTCCATCCATAATATCCTTTTGTGTGAGTGAGAAATTTATTTGTTTGTCATGCTCACGGATGGAGAAGAACATTTCTTGTCTTGTTCGTCTTGGACGATCTTCTTGATTGGATATGTCTGTATTCAAAACCATTTCTTTGATGGAGATGAAAATTTTTCAGAATATGACTCTTCTTTATAAGCCTTTTGGCTTCGGATTTGTAGCATGGGATCATTTTAATTGCCATACATCTGTAAGACTTGCTTCCTTTCCGTCGGTCTTTTGTAACAGGCTGCCTGAGATGTTTATTACGTGAGAATGGATGAATCCCCAAGATAGTAATTTGGAATTCGTGGGTCTTGGTTATTTTACAAGGTTTATAATGACTCAACATGAACATGAAGCGAGTTTCCCTTTCTAGAACTGGGCAGCAATTAAAATCATAAATGACAACGTTATACAAAAGAATTCCTTTTCTATAAACTCATCCTGATTCCTTGGTGATGACCATGAGATTATTTAGATTCCCATATTTCCATGCATCAAAATGTTGGGCTGGGGTTTTTTTTAAAAACTGAGATAAAGCAAATCAATCAATAGACCAAACAAAAAGAAGTTGAACAAAGGAAAGCAAACAAACTAAAACTAGTCAATTCAGAAAAATAACAAACTAGAAAAGCAAAAGTTTATTTATGTAGAACAGGTGTTCCTAAACCTAAGTGAAGTATTGTTTAAGATCAAGGTCATTGACAAGGAGATTCTCCTCCTCCCCTTGTAGATCTTGCAGTTTATATGACGACGGACCAAGCTTTTCGGCAATCTAATAGGGGTTGAGCCATAATTGTTGAAATTTCGTATGTTTTCCCTTTTCTTCATGTGGGTGATCCCATTTCAGAACTAAGTCTCCTAACTCAAAACTTCTCTTACCATACTTCCGTTGATCAAGCCATCTTTTGACAATATCTTGGTGCTGATTGAATCTATCCTTAGCCTTTTGCGGTGATTCTTCAAGTTTCAGCAGGGTATAGGATTTCACTATTGGATCCTCGAGAGGCCTAGGCTAATTGCAAGGATGGGAGCAGTATGTTAGGTGGGAGTATAGCTTCTTTTCCACAAACTAATGTGTAAGGAGAAACTCCTAAAGAATTTTTTGGAGTGACTCTATCTGCCCATAAAGCATTTGGAAGAGCTACATGCCAATTTCTCTGACTCTCAATAACTGTTTTCTTTAAAATTCGGATGAGGTTTTTATTTGTAGATTCTGCTAGCCCATTTCCCTATGGATAGTAATTGGCTGAATAATGGAGTTTGATTCATCTTTCATAAGCAAATGCAGTTAACTTAACAGATGAGAAGTAAGTTGGATTGTCGAAAACTAGGGAAATTGGAACCCCAAACCTGGTTATGATGTTTTCCTGCAGGAATCCGATGACTGCATCTTCGTTCACTTTACGCAACGGAGCAGCTTCTGTCCACTGTGTGAAATAATCAGTAGTTGTGAGGATATACCGATGTTGCAAGGAAGAATTTGATTTCTCCAATAATGTCTATGCCCCATTGCTCAAATAGTTATGAGATAATAAATGGTTGCAATGGTCCTGTCGCTTTCGGTAATCTACCAGCACTCCTCTGACATACATCACATTTTTTGGTATAATCATGAGCGTATTTCAAAAGAGTGGCCAATAGAATCCATCTCTCAGTATTTTGTGAGCAGTGGTATCTCCAAAATAATGTCCCCCTGCAGGGCCATCATGTAACTCTTTGACCACCTTATCTTCATCCTCTTTCTCAAGGCATCTAAGAAAAATTCCATCATATTTTTTTCTGAAGAGTATTCCATCCATTATCTGGTAAGATGTTGATTTTAAACGGAGCGCCCTTCTCTGCTTAGAACTCCAGTGTTCTAGCAGATATCCTTTTTGGAGATAGTGCACCAAATCTCTGTACCAGGATTCGAGGGTAGTAAAAATGGAACATACTTCAGTTGAATTCAATTCAGATTCATTTTCCCAATCACGATCCTCTTCAGTTGGGTTTTCAATGAGAAACTTACACAACCCTTGTCCTTTAATGATAGAGGATGGCTTGAATTCTAGATCATACTCTTGTAGTGCAGTTACCCAATTTCCTCTTCTTTCCCCCAACTCATTTTGCACAGATCACTTTCGTTATGTTCCTCAAGATATAAGGTCTGAACTGCTTTACTGCCTTGAATACAGCGTATGCTTGTTTATCCACAGCAGGATAGTTCATTTCAGCTCCTTGTAACCCAGTGCTCATGAAAGATATTATATAATCGTCTCCTAGTTCTCCTTTCTGTGTGAGCATTGCTACAAGAGAATTGTCTGAAGCAAAGGTATACATGATAAAATTATTTTCGAAGTCTGGACTCCTTAAGGAAGGTGCATGAGCTATAGCCTTCTTTATGTCCTTGAATGCATCCTTCTCTACATCATTCCACTTGAATTGTACACTCTGCTTAACCATTTGTTGCAAAGGCTTTACAATCTGTGCAAAATCCGGTACAAACCTTCAAACAAAATTGATCGTGCCCATAAACGATTGCATAGTTTTTTTGTTGTGGGGGATGGAAATCTGAGTTATGGCCTGAATTCTCTCTGGATCTATCGATATTCCATTCTTGGAGATGATGTGTCCTAGCATTTTTCCTTCGAGTACTTAAAAAATACTCTTCTTAGGATTCAAAGATATACCATATTTTTTGCACCGATCAAAAATCTGCTTCAAATGGAAAACATGGTCTTCTCGTCTTTTAGAGAAGACTGTTACATCATCTAAATATATGACAACACAGTGGCTGACTAAAACTCGGAATGAAATATCTATGGCCCTCTGGAATGTGGCTCCAGCATTCATTAGGCCAAAATGCATTCTCCTATATACGAATGTTCCCCACTTTGTGCGAAATGTAGTCTTAAATCGATCTTGCTCGGCCACTAACACTTGATTATATCCAGAAAACCCATCTAACAGGGAGAACAATTTCGAGCCTGATACAATCTGCAAAATTTGCTCCATTGGTGGCACTGGATAGTTGTCTTTATCCAATGCTCTGTTCAAGTTTCGAAAATTGACACATAATCGTAACGTCCTTAAATTCATATATGAACACACTGGTTTTGAATAGCACTAGATTTTAAATTTGACTTTCGCCTCAATTATCTAGTCATCATATGCAAACTATGAAATTTTATATAAGATTGATATTTCTATGACCCCATGTATGCAAATCAAAAGTATCTTAAATGTTTCCACATCTATTTACCTACCGAGTTTGAGGACATGCCTAAATCTTAAAAGAACATGTTAAGTAGTTAAGGAAAAATATCATATAAGCAACACTCACAAGGCAATCGCTCCAACTGGAAAAATGAACAAAGTGTGAAAGTTCTTTGTTGATGATCATTATCATTCACAATATCAACTTCAATTTATCAAATCATAAATTTAAATTAATTTCTTTAATTTATCGATTTATTTTATAATCAATATCATGAAAGTAATTTTTTCAAAATCTCCATTAATTTGATTATGTTAAAAATTACTAAAGATAAACATAATCTTCTAGTTCTCTTATAAAAACATTTCCTTTTCATGACCTTACACATTTCAATATTATTCTCTTTTGTCAATAGTACTAGCACCTCATAATCAATCATTCGGTTCCCTACAAGATGCCATCACTACAAGGAAAACACCTTCTAGAAGAGGTTTTTGTGGATGCTACTCTAAAAAGAGCCCAAATATATGTTTATAATGAAGGTTGCTAGTGGAGGCGAGTAGGCGGAGGTTTTGGAGGATGTTTTTATTTTGTGCCTTTATATATACCAAACACACCGGTGCACCCTTAGTATATACGCATTGGTGTGTACAAAAAAAAATTGTATCGATATTGAAATCCTTGTTGAGTGGAGAGAAAAAAATATATTTTTTATTTCTCCAACGAACAAAGACCAGTGTGTTTAAACTACAAGGACGCATTGGTGCGACCACATAAATGATGCATTGATTTCAGCCAAAAATGCTACCCCCATGCCTGGAAAAATATGTTTTTAAAAAAATAAGAAAAAGGAATCACAGTGTGTTTAGATATTTGAGCAATACCCGTGCGACGTATAATTGGAAGCATTGACGCAAGGTGTAACTAAAAGAAAAAACCGGACGTTAAAACTTTTTAATATTTTTTATATTCACTAGCGGTGCGTTTACCTCTCTCCATTGTAGCGGTGTGTTGTATTATATGAGACAAAAACTAGTATTGTATCGTTATCTTCATTAACGGTGCGTTGTTATCTTAAAAACGCATTGACGTGTTATATCATTTAGAGCACCAAAGTATGGTAAACGAAAAAACCCAAACGGAAAATTATTTTTATAATTTTATATTTGTGCACAGTGCGTTTATATATAGGAAATGCATCGGTGCTTCCATAATAGAGTGCATTGGATTAGGGTAAATTTAAAAAATACAGGACATAATTTTTTTTACTTTTATATTCATTGTCAATGCAATCATTTGCTACAACCACACCTGTGCATCTGGTTCTCTTGCACACCAAAATACAGTAATTTAAAAAAAAATACATAAAAACCAATTTAACCATCCTACAGTGTTGTAGACCCCCTAAGCATCGGTGCTTTAGTTGCCTCCTTGAGACACCCTGCCATCGATGCTCCACATGGTTGAATTGCTCCCTTATGTTGCTTGCTTGGTGGCTTTTGATTTTTTCCAAACGGTGGGCAAATTTGAGTTTCCATCTATGTCGCATCCATGCCTCCCTGATGTGCAAGTGCCACGGTAATGTTTTTATTACCTTCTAATTCAAACTTTTAGCGGATAGAAATTTAAAATTCACCTTAAATTTGTTGGTTTTATTCAAAAATATATAAAAATTATGCGTGGTGCATTCAAGATGCTTGGCACAAACCGCAACAAATGGTGCACCCTGTAAATTTAAAGTGTGCATCGGTAGCAATCCATTATGAAACTATGGTGCTTTGCATTAATGGTGTGTTATACTTTTCATGACGCACAACTAAAAATTAATAAAACAGTTTTCACATCTACAGTTTCCAGTGCATTTCACAAATCATAGATCACTGTCAGTGGTGCAGTTAAATATGGTAGCGCACCGGTCTTGGTAATCACCTAGAGCATCGTCTGATCAGTGCTTTATCGATTTTAAGATGCATCACTACACTAACAAAAAAATAATTTAACTATTCACCACATACACCGGTGCGTCGTTATAATACGTATGCACCGCCTTGTCGATGTGATTATGTTTAACATATGCACCATCTAAACCATTGAATAAATAGTTTTTCACCCCTTCCCCTGGAAGTTTCACACAAAGTTGCACCTATTACGGTTGGCCAGTCACAAATGACTCGAATATTGGTTGGATCCACATGTACCCCATTTTCATCGACAATGTATCCAAGGTATTGGACCCTCTTCATGCTAAAGGATCATTTCTCTAAGTTAGCATATAGCTTATGTTACCATAGAGTGTGAAGGACTTGTTGAATGTGTTGCAAGTATTATGCCCAACTCCCGTTGAAGATGAGGATGTCATACATATATAAAACCACAAAGGATCTGGTGAAAGGCCTTAAGATGTCACCCATCTTTCTCATGAAAGTTGTGAGGGAATTTGTTAAGCCAAAGGGCATGACCATCCATTCAAAAAGACCTTCTTTAGACTTGAAAGCAGTCTTCCATAAATCAATTGATTCTATTGGAACCTGGTGGTAGCCAAACTTCATATCAATCTTGCTAAAGTACTTGGCTCCCTTGATTTGGTTGAGAAGGTACTCAATTTGGGGAATTGGGTACCGATTCCTAACTGTGATTTTGTTTAAATATCTATAATCAATACAAAGGCGCCGAGTCCAGTCTTTCTTCTGCACGAGCATGACTAGACATCCGCAGGGTGAAGAGTTGGGTTGAATGTGCCCTTTTTGGAGCAACTCTTGAATTTGGTGCTTGATTTCCTCATTTTCTAGGAGAGAGTCAATATATTGGCCCATTAGGTAAAGGTGCACCAGGGTTCATATTAATTGAATTCTTGAATTGACAGTGCAAAGGCACCCTGATAGGTGAGGTGAAGACGTCTCGATATTCTTCTATGACTTTGTCCACTTGCTTTTTTTGTGAGAGAGGTCTTGCACAGAGGCCATAGATGTCGTCGCGACCTTCCGTTGACTATGAGAATCAATCACGAAGATGAAAAATTTCCCAGTCTAGGAAATGAATTTCTTGCATTCTTTAGTTGAGATCAAAGAGACTATGGTAAGGGTAGCTACCTCTAGTATCATGTACAATTGTCTGCACAAAGTAACATTGACGCTATGGGTTATAGACTCATACACAACATGATGTTTGCACATATATGGCTGACCCAAAAGAGCATCACAAAATTCAAGTGGGGAAACATCACATGATACATCATCCTTGAAGGGCTTGATGCCATAGGGCAGGCGACACTATTGGATGACGCGGAGATCTCGTCCATGCTAAGCCACCCGATGTTGTATGGTTAAGGGTGTGGTGTTGTCGACAAATTAAACTACTTGATGACCTCTATTGAGATCAAGTTCTTTTGGCTTCCACTATCAACAATGAATTGCAACAGAGCGCCCTTCACCCACATCTGTGAGTGAAAAAGGTGCTCACTTTCTTCCTGCTCCTTTGGTTTGTTGGCCTAAACCTTGGTGGTAACGAATGTGTCACTAGGTTTTGCATCAATGATCCACTTCCCCCTATTTGCCTATGAATTAGAGTCAAAGCCTGGATCTAACTCTAAGGCTTTCAGTTCGGCCACCAACGACTGCTTCGAGCGACATTCATCAGTGTTGTGCCAGGGGATTTTATGGAACTCGCACCACTTCCCATTATCTTTCTTCATCTTCCTATTACCCTTCTTCGCTCGCAACTTAGACTAGTTGTCCTGAGGTTATCCATCCTTGCTTTGTCCTTTGTTTTTTGGAATGGGGATGCCTTTTCCCCGCTTCTACTGTGATGCATTCGCAGATCCAAACTCCCACTTATTCATCTGCTTCAATTTTTGCTGGATTTTGATAGCATAATGATAAGCGGCTCCCAATAACGAGATGTCCAGGAACTCTATTTCTGTTTGGATGTACCTATGTAGAACACCACCATATTTTAGAACAAAATTTCACTTGGATTCTTTGATACCTAGCTTGGTGTGCAAGGTATGAGAAGTATTTGTGAACTCTGACACTGTTTGGTCCCTCTCCCGATGTAGTGTGGTCCATCTCTTGCATTGGTCGTCATAGTTTCCAAAAGGGTAATATTGTTCCTTAATGGCATCCACAAAAGAGGCCCAAGTGGGATTGTCCCCAAACAATTCAGACTCCTTTGTGTATATTTTCTCACAGTAAGTTTCCCACCAACTTTTGACACAAGGGACAACCATAAGGAGCGTAAAGATAGTGTTTTCCCTATCAAAAATATTGTGGAAAAAAAATCACCCTTTTAGCATATTTAACCATTTTTCCAAAGCATCCACATCTATCTAACCTTCAAATACAAGAATATCAAAATTAACTTGTACCATGAAGGGGGTGATGCCCCTGAAGTGGTCACTCGATGAAGATTCATTTATTGTTGTCAGCATCCGTTGAAGGATTTGGGCAAAGTTACTTATCATCTCATCCCTCTATCACATGGGGGCTTCCTCGAAAAACATCTTAATAGGATCTCTTGCTCCCTTGTCTCTCTTTTCTTTCATCATGGGAGGTCGTTGGTGTCAGTGAGGACAATCTTTCAGAGGCTCAAGCAGCTCGAGTCCCAACTCCTTATATCCCGACCTTGTTGGAGACATGAATATAGAAACAAATAAAGAGTAGACCGCTCTGATACCACTAGTCCAGGTTTATAAGGGAATGAAATGAAACACATAAATATTCCGAAACACAAAGATACAATAATACATAATTTCTATTAATGAAAGAAATACATAGGAACTGTAACAAAATATAAAGTGAATAAACTCACTAGAATGGTGACAACTTATCTCTGAGAAGAGATGTGAAGGCTATGTGCATTTGAAAGAAGTGAGTTACAATGAGGCCGAAAAGGCCTTTTAACATAAATCATAAATGAGAAAACCCTAAACATCCAAAACCCCAACCCTAGAAGATGAAATGCCAAAAGGTTTGTGGCCCCCGTTGTGGTTAGTTTATACGTCAACTTCCCGGGGGTGTACTTTTTGCATAGATATCCATTTGGGGTGCTTGGTAGACTGTCAGAAAGGTCTAGCCGAGAAGTACACATTTCAAGCGACCCAATACATAGCCGAAGGCTTACTATTGGGTGATGTCATGCCATAAAAACGTCGTTTAGGGCCTCAAAACAACCTCGGAAGTTCAAGACCCAAAAAACTGTAAAAAATTGCTAAGATGGAAAACTGTATTTTGGGTTAGTGAACTAAGTGTGTAGCCACCAATGCCAACCTAGATCAGAATTGGAACTAAGTATTTTCAAATATATTTATCTAGTTTCTCTATTACATCACCATCGCAATTGGTTGCTTCTAATGGACCTACTTACTTTTGATAACTATGTTTTACTTTCAACAGTTGTGTTTGTCATGGTATGACAACCATTGGACTTCTCATTAAAACATATAAAGGATAATAATTTGCATTTAGGATGCATCATTCTAAGTGAGATTATTGTTGACAATTCTAATTGGATTTAATGGAAACAGCGAATGTATAATTCAAGCGAGTAGAGGAAGTTAGATTAAGCAAATATAAAAAATAGAGGAAGTTATATAAATCAAATACAAAGAATAACACAATGACACAATATGGACAGTTATAGAAGACATAAATTGTTATATGTATCTATATGATGGGTGAGGACTTCAACTTGAATTCATATTTTGAGCATATTATAAAGCATAATCAACCATGGGAGTCATTTCCCTTTAGGATCCCTAACACATTTTATATGTTTGTTGTAGATCCTATTAAAAAAAGAAATTATAGCAATCTCAAGGCTTTGACATATGTTGAGATTCCATCAAACATTGGAAGAGACTGGAAGAAAGCATTCTTGTTTTATAGGCTTTCATGAACATTCAACTCTACTCGGGGTTTCATCCATGGTTTATGTTTTACATCTTCCTAAAAACCATACAAACACATAGTTAAAGAAAATTATTGATCAAGATATCAAGATCATAGAGTCTATATTGTGATTAAGGATATTGATTATTCACCTTTATCATTTGAGAAAAAAATGCACATACTCTAGAGCAGAATCACCAATACAAACATCTAATAATAACAACAATTTTGTTAGATTCATTATAGATTTGCTTAAGAACCCCACCCAAGCATTAGAAACATTGCTCCGAGAATTCAAAGCTACAAAGTAGAATACTCATGGATCCTAACCTTGGGACGAGGCACAATAAATAAAAATATTGAGGCATTTTCAAACGATAAAACAAGCAAAGTATCATATGATAAAATCCAAGGGTGTCAAGAAAACAAGAAAAATAAAGTGAAAGAGTGATAGACAAGGATACATATGATCAAGAAAAGGGGAAATATCGATATGGAGAACTGAGGAGTGTAGATTTGTTGATGCAAACAAAAAATTGAATAGAACCACAATTCTCACCATTTCAACCACAATTTTAAGTTTCATTATGTTCACAAGGTCCATTTTGTATATATTTATAATAAACTTAATCACGAACATACATCCTAGAAACTTTCCATGAAGTTAACATGTTTTGTTATACCAAACCAAATCATTAATATGTGTTTGTGTCAAATTAAAAAACTATACATTATCTTTGCCACGAGCTTGAGTACCATACCCATTCAAGACTAGTCACCGATAAAATAGCCATGACTAGGTAATAGAATAATATACACATAGCATTACCAACACAACAAACTAACTATGAATGAATTGTTGGAATATCCAGCAATACTGAGAGGGGGGGTGAATCAGTATTGCCTTCTTTTTCTTTTTATCAAAACAATTAGTATAAGACACACAAGCAATCAAACAAGTTAGGACACAGGATTTTATCATGGAAACCTCAAAGAGAAAACCACAAACTCATACTCATTAATAAGATGAATTTTACAAAATTGTTTATCTGCTTCTATAGAAGGGATGCAACTACACCCCGGATTTTTCTTATTTCTACAGACAAGGATGCTACTACACCCCAGATATTCTGCCTGCTACTACAGACAAGGATGCAACGACACCCTGTTTTCCAGCTTCTATTGGAAGGAGGCTACGACCCCCTGTAGGCTTTCTGCCTGCCCTAGCACCACCCTACCTCCCTAATCTTTTTCTTTTCTTCAATTCTGGTATCTCAAATGTCTTGGACTGTTCTTGCTGATGCTGCAACTTGGACACCCCAAGACACACTTCCTTCTAATTCGAATCTCACTTAAATATCTCATTCATGCCTTTTCAAACCATCATACTCTTTCAGCGATCACACCTCTTCAAATCTCTTAAATTAATATTTTTGTTATTATTTATTTTAATTAATTAATTAGTTTAATTAATTAAAACCTCCATTGATCATCCTTCCACAACTGTGTCCTTGCTTAATCTGAGATTTGTGCCTTTTCAAATCTCGGTGGGCATAGTCCAAGCTCCCTTCATCTCTGGCTTGCAGGCTTCCATTCTTCACCTGCGGGGTTCTTTAAGCTTCTGCGGGCATCTACAGGCTCTACGTGCTTCTTCCAAACCCTTATGGGAATCTATAGCCCTTGTAGGCATCCCTGTGGGCTTCTTCAAGCCTCTGCGGGCATCTATAGGCTCCTGAGGGCTTCTTGCCAGCCCCTACGGGCATATAAGCTCCTTCTGGGCATTCCTTATCCCTCTATGGGATTGCCCTTACCTCCTGCAGGCATCCCCTAATCTCTTGTGAGCTTATCCAAGCTCCTACAGGAATCTTCCAACCCCTGTGGGCTTAGCCCTAGGCCTCTGAGGGCATCCTATCAGCCTCTACGGGCATTTCCAAGCTCTTATGAGCTTCTCTAAGCCCCTACAGTCATATGAGCCTATGAGCGCTCCCCATAGCCCTTACTGCGAGCATATTAAGCCTTTGTGGGCTTAAATAATCCCCCTTGTGGGAATTCAACACTTAGCCTCCCTTTTTTTTAACACTTAGCCATTTTTTTCTTTTTAACCTTAATATGCAAAATAATATTTTTCTCTTGTTTTGGCATGTTGATATTTCGCACGTGTGAGAACCAAATGAGAATCTAACTTCATGGCTAGATAGCCAGTTCACCAAGGAACAGGATCATGTCATCTAATGAATTTTATCATCAAAGGAACACCTCCTTGCGGGCATTTCCAAATGCCTTCTCAACCTACTTTTGAACATCAAAACACACTTCTTCCTATTTTGGCAGACATATCTTTGTCATCAAACACTCAATAGGAGAACTGAAATCATGGTTATATGCACCCATCAACCAGCTAGATCCTAACACTTTCAAATTATTTTTCTCATCATCCTATGAGACATGGCGGGCATTTCCTTGAGGTCACTGAGGCAGATTTGCAAGGACATTTTATACTTGGACAATTTCCTGATGTTCACCAAATTGCCACATTTCTCCAGAATGATATCAGAATACAACAATGACTTCCTGATAGTACCTCAGATGTATTTTCAACCTTATTCCATATCTTCATACATGCCATGCCATGTCATCATCTCTACCACATCATCATCCCTGTCATGTCATCACTACCTTTGTCTTTCATTGAGTTCACTCTTGCTATCATGTCCTTGGTTATTCCTTTGTCATTACTGGGATCCTTTGACATCAATGACAACCATATTCAACATTTTCCCACTTTGGCATTGATGGAAACACCTAAACATTCTCCCCCCTTTGACAACAATGACAAAGGATAACCTATTATGCCCTTGTTATAACCATCTTGCCATAGAATTCCCAATCTTTCTCCTTTGGACAACTACCCTTCTTTTCCTTCTCTTCTTCCAGTTAACTTGGTCTTGGTGCTGATTAGCCTCCTTCTTTACCTTCTTGTAGTGAGTCTTTGATAAGTTCATGGACTCCCCCTTTCACAGTGCTCCTTCTCTTGCCAACACATTCTCCTCTCTTTGTGACAAAGTTTATACTCATGGGTTCATCTTTGAGTTCTTCCACTCAACCCTTAGTTCTCATCCATAGATTTCTTTTTAAAGATACATCATATAGTTTGTTCTTCTTTAAGGAGTCTTCAATGCCATACAAGCAACTTCTCAATTTTATGTTTTTGCTCCCTTTTTTTTATACCAAAGATCAAAATGATATGCACAAGCTTCATTCATACTATACTCTTCTTCCAATGTTACTGAGATCATTCTCTTTTCCACTACTTTTCATCATGGTTATGCTTTTATTTACATTCCAGTTTTAACTTGTGCTTCTGTACTTCACTTGTCATATGGATGCTCTCTAGCAAATTATTCTTTTTCAATTTGTCATTTCTACACTTCTTCTTGTCTTTGAGGAAGATAGATTTTACCACGTACTCTTATGACTCTTCTTCTTTATTTTTGATGGCAACCTCAAAACATTCTTCTCTTCTTACCAAAAGATCTTATTCAAGTATCAATTGCAATTTTCTAACATTAACTCCCCCTGAGTATATGATCCCTTCTAATGCTCATCTCAAGGTTCTCTTCTAGGTCATGAGAGGTTTTTTAGAAGAGAATTTCATAATTTCTCTCTTCATTGGTGAGTTCTTCATCTTCATCTTGCCTTCCATCATAATGGATGTCATTTTCATCTGCAGCACTATTATGTTGATCATCATCTTCATTGATGCTTAGAATCTGTGTTTCCTTTGACTCTTTGTAGTCTTCTTTTCTTCTCCACATCTTTCCATGAGGTACCCTACTTACTAATCTTCTTTGTTCTTGAATTATGTACTTTGATCTTTTCCCTTGGTTTTGCAATTTACAGCCTTGTGACCAAACTTGTGACAGTAATGACAATATCCATAGAACCTTCCTTTATATTTGAGGAATTTTTGATCTTCTTGTTTCACATCTTCCATGTTTTTCCATTCCTTCTTTTGTTCTTGACTTTCTATTAAAGCATTCTTCCTTAGCTCACATTCTCTAGCCATATGTCCAAAAGTATGACATGTGTAGCAATGGCCAAAGAAGATCTGTTGGAATTTACTTGTCATTGGTCCTTTAGGTATCATATCAGTTCTGCCTTTATTATGGGATAAGGGAGCAGGCTTCTGACTATTCTTCTCAATTTGGCTTTTGAGTGCAGCAGCATAGCTTCTTTCATTTCTATTTTGGAGTGTAGGAGGAAAACGTTCTTGATTCTTCTCTTTGTCATAACCTAATCCAGTTTATCACTCAATGGTCTTTGGCTACTTAAGATTTCATCTAAAACTTTTGAGTTGTTCTTGAACTTTGATTTAATAGATTCTTCATCGAGCTTCTTCCTAAACTGCATAATTTTTTCTTCAAACTTCTCTGATTCTTGCATTCTCTTTTTGAGCTATAAGACTAGATCCTTTTCAATTTTCTTGGCCTCTTCAAGCTGGGTTTTCAAATTACTAATGATTTGGTTTGATTGTTTGTTCTTTTTCTTGCATTTTTCAAGTTCATTGAGAGCACTGATTAATTCATCTCTTAGATCTACTTCTCCTTCTTCCCCTAATTCATCACCTTGAGATTGGGCTTCTAATCCCATGAATAGAATCTATGTTTCTTCATCTTCACTTGTGTCTTCATCTTCACTATCTTCCATGGTGTAAAAAATCTTCTTTTTGTTTCCTGTTTTTCCCTTTTTGAACTTCTTTGAGACTTCTTTCTCATCACTTCCATTTTGTTTAGGATAAGGACATTTTGTAGCAAAGTGTCCAATTCTTCCACAGTTAAAGCACTTTAGAGGTAGCTTTCCCTTGTACTTGCCAGTACCTCTCTCAAGATTCCTGATGAAAAGGGCTTCTTCATCATCTAAATTTCTTGATTGGTTCTTGGATAAGACTCTAAATGTTGCTTCTTTCTTTGATTGTCCATCTTGTCCTTTTCTCATCTCGTAGGCAGTGAGGATCCCATGTAGTTCATCTACTGTCATGTCTTTAAGATCATCTCGTTCTTCTAGAGCAGATACTTTTGAGTCATAATTCATTGGCATGGTTCTTAGTACTTTGTCCACTACTTCTTTCTCCTCTAATTATCCTCTATGGCCTCGAATATCATTGACAATTTCATCTACTCTTAGAAGATATTCTGCAATATTTTCTTCCTCTTTCATTCTTAGAATTTCAAGCTGTCCTTTGTATGTTTGAAGTTTTGAATGTTTGACTTTGGATGCTCCTTCATAGAAAAATTTTAATTTATCCCAAGCATCCTTGGCTGTCTTGCATTGCATGACTTTCACAAGTCCTAAGTTATTTAATCCATTCAAGATTGCATTCGGGGCTTTTGAATTGGCCTCATATTGGTCAAGTTCTTCTTGGTCTGTAGGTAAGTTGTCTCCTATATTATACTTATTTTCAACTGCTCTCCAAACCTTCCATCCAAGAGACATTAGATGAAACTTCATTCTTGCACTCTAGTATGCATAGTTACTTCCTGTGGACAATGGAGGTATGTTGGTAGCTAATCCTTCCGGCCGATCCATTGTGGTCTTTAATGAGGATCTTCCTTCCAGTGATTAAACTGTAGTGAAGGATCCTGCTATGATACCAATTGTTGGAATATCTAGCAATACTGAGAGGGGGGGTGAATTAATATTGCCTTCTTTTTTTTTTTATCGAAACAACTAGTACAAGACACACAAGTAATCAAACAAGTTAGGACACATGATTTTATCGTGGAAACCTCAAAGAGCAAAACCCAAACTCATACTCATTAATAAGATGAATTTTACAAAATTGTTTATCTACTTCTACAGAAGGGATGCAACTACACCCTGGATTTTGCCTGCTGCAACAGACAAGGATGCTACTACACCCCATATCTTCTGCCTGCTGCTATAGACAAGGATGCAACGACACCTTGTTTTCCAGCTTCTACTGGAAGGAGGCTATGACCCCTTGCAGGATTTCTGCTTGCCCTAGCACCACCCCACCTCCCTAATCTTTTTCTTTTCTTCAATTCTGGTATTTCAAATGTCTTGGACTGTTCTTGTTGATGCTGCAACTTGGACACCCCAAGACACACTTCCTTCTAATTCGAATCTTCACTTAAATATCTCATTCATGCCTTTTCAAACCATCATACTCTTTCAGCGATCACACCTCTTCAAATCTCTTAAATTAATAATTTTGTTTATTATTTATTTTAATTAATTAAAACCTCCATTGATCATCCTTCCACAACTATGTCCTTTCTTAATCTGAGAGTCGTGCCTTTTCAAATCTTTGCGAGATAGTCCAAGATCCCTTCATCTCTGGCCTGCAGAATTCCATTCTTCACCTGCGGGCTTCTTTAAGCTTTTGCGAGAATCTACAGGCTCTACGGGCTTCTGCCAAGCCCTTATGGGCATCTACAGCCCTTGCGGGCATCCCTGCGGGCTTCCTCAAGCCTTTGCGGGCATGTATAGGCTCCCGTGGGCTTCTTGCCAGCCCCTACGGGCATATAAGCTCCTTCTGGGCATTCCTTAGCCCTCTATGGGCTTTACCTTACCTCCTGCAGGAATCCCCTAAGCTCTTGTGAGCTTATCCAAGCCCCTGGGAGCATCTTCTAGCCCCTATGGGCTTAACCCCGGGCCGCTGTGGGCATCCTGCCAACCTCTGCGGGCATTTCCAAGCTCTTATGAGATTCTCTAAGCCCCTGCGGGCATATGAGCCTATGAGCACTCCCCATAGCCCTTACTGTGGGCATATTAAGCCTTTGTGGGCTTAACTAAGCCCTCTTGCGGGCATTCAACACTTAACCTCCCTTTTTTTTAACACTTAGCCATTTTTTATTTTTAACCTTAATATGCAAAATAATATTTTTCTCTTGTTTTGGCAGGTTGATATTTCGCACGTGTGAGAACCAAATGAGAATCTAACTTCATGGCTAGATAGCCAATTCACCAAGGAACATGATCATGTCATCTGATGAATTTTATCATCAAAGGAACACCTCCTTGCGGGCATTTTCAAATGCCTTCTCAACCTACTTTTGAACATCAAAACACACTTCTTCCTATTTTGGCAGACTTGTATCTTTGTCATCAAACACTCAATAGGAGAACTGAAATCATGGTTAGATGCACCCATTAACAAGCTAGAGCCTAACACTTTCATATTATTTTTTTCATCATCCTATGAGAGATGGCGGGCATTTACCTTAGGTCACTCAGGCATATTTGCAAGGACATTTTATACTTAGACAATTTCCTGATGTTCACCAAATTGCCACATTTCTCCAAAATGATATCAGAATACAACAATGACTTCCTGATAGTACCATAACACCATCAGATGTATTTTCAACCTCATTCCATATATTCATACATGCCATGCCATGTTATCATCTCTGCCACATCATCATCCCTATCATGTCATCACTACCTTTGTCTTTCACGAAGTTCACTCTTGCCATCATGTCCTTGGTTATTCCTTTATCCTTATTGGGATCCTTTGACATCAATGACAACCATATTCAACATGAATATGTTAGAATACTTTAAACAGATGGAATGTGTGGACATGAAGAAAGAGAGTTGACTTTCTTGCTTTGGGTTCGCTTAATGCCTTCTTGAAAATATTATCATTAAACCATACTGTTGTAGTTAATCTTGTTAATAAGTTGCATATGTCATTATAATATACACTAATAAGTTGCATATGTCATTATAATATACACCCATAAACTACAATTAATTGTTTTGGGGTTTTTGAGAGCCAAGAAGGCATGGGATAACTGGCACTCAAATCGCCCCGCTTTTTCGACGATTTGTTCCCTAGATCCGGTTATAAAAACTGGCGGAAACATAGTTCCACCCCATTTACTATTGAACTATGTCATGGAATTGGGCCCCTAGAGGTTTTGGCCTATTTTAAGACAACCCGGATCGTCGAAATTCCAAAAAAATAACCAGAAGGAGTGACACTGTGCCTTACTGGAAAAAAAAAATCTGTCGCCAAAATACCAAGGCGATTTGAGTGCCAGTTATCACACATCAGCCAAGAATAAAAGTGGAGAGAATGAAAGTATTGATATTGTCATAGTGTTTAGTAGTCGAACATATTAAATATGGATGATAATAAATGCCAACATCATATCAATAGGGAACAATGGTGCTATTATCCACACTACGAAAACTGTTCTCATTAAATAAAACTTAATACAACAGATACATAATTTGATAGGTTTATGTGTATATGAACTATGTGCGGAATTGACGGCATGGAAGGTACATGCCAACAAGTAAATGATAGCCAAAGAGAATCAATACAATTCTCTATTTTAAACTTTATATGCGAAAACAAATAGTGATTATTTGAAATCTTTAACTTAATTAAGGGTTACATCTATTACCACTTAATATTAAAAGTACACTAACCATTAGAATCTTGGAACTAGAAAGTTATAACATCAACAAAGTTGAAATTGTTAATTAAATATGTAACATTTTTAAAATATTAATTAAAAGTAATACAATTTTGTTACACATGATTTTGACTTACACATGATGGATTTAATTTTTATCACTAAATGTTGATGGGGTTGTCAAATGATTTATCCAATCATTCTTAAAATACAGTGCCACAAAAATGCTCCTCGTCCCTTTGTCTCACAAAAATTGATTCACTTTAAGAAAAAAGCTAAATAGTGTGTGCCTTTTTAGATATTCAATGGTGTCTCTTTGGTGTAAAAGTTTAAAGTTAAGAGCGAATATTAATGAAATATGATTAATTTTTGTATATAGATATTCATTGATGTTGTTTTTGTTTTGTTTTTTTTTAATTTGAAATTAGTAAATTTAAAAAGAATATGATTGGTTTTTATAGACATGACATTGTCATTTAATGTTTTCTATATTTATAAGTTTATTATATTTTAACGTAATAAATATATATTTTTAAGTAATGAAATTGGTTTACCATATTTTATTATTATTATTTAATTTATTTTTAAATATAAATTTTATTTTGCTAAAGTTATCCAAAATTTACACTTGGCCTCCATTGTTATCATTATTATTAGTACAAACATTGTACAAATAAAGGTATATTATTGAAGAGATTTTCACATGGCCTCATTTATTCTTCATTTATTTTTACGAGTACTAACTCAAACATGAACATAAACAAGAGCATGTTATTAGATAGATTTTACAGCAACATAGTTCAAACAAAAATATTTTGAAATTTTTTTGAGAAATTTAAAATTTAAAATTTAGATTTTGCAAAATAAAAGAATTTTGATGAAAAGTCGTCATCCAAACCAAATCATAGAATTTTTGGATAACTCTGATTTACAACTTGCTTTAATTACGTTGTAAGGCATTTTACAAGTGAGAAAGATTTTTCAAAAATTTGTTTTACCGGGTTTTGGGCCATTTGATGTATTGTCTGACGATTAGAGTCATTGACTCCGTCAATTGTAGTGGACGGGTGGACCTGCTCTCAAATCACGCTGTAAACTTGTGAAGGTGTCAAGCCAGCTCGATGGGGTTTACGTATACAACATGGGGTATATGGTCAAGACAACGTTCCATTGTAGGCTTGCATGGGCATGTGGAGCTGGAAACCATACTCTCCCGAGTACGGTTCCAAGCGTGACTTCTTGGGCAAGTTAACAACTCCTCCTTCCCTCGCCGGATATGCAGATACTTTGCCATCAAACTTGTTGGCCCAACCACTCCTTACACACAATGGCCTTCCCCATCCGAAGTTGTTTTCATACATTGGAAATCTCGAAGAACTCCCTATTAACACATTGTTATCGCGGATCGTACTATCCAACTTGATTACAGTGGGGTGTTGGTTAAATCTTTGCAACTCGGCCCTGATGTTAGCATCGTTGTGTGGCCATATGATGCGGTGCATCAAGCAGGCTACGAAAGAGATATCGGCGACAAGGAGCTCCCCGGTCGTGACCGTGGTGGTAACGAGTTTAGCGGCATTGCCGAAATAAGAGTAATGCAGAGGAGGAATCAATCTAGGTATGCAGTTCACTCCAAGCTCGAAGGTTGTCGTCTTTGAGTGAAGCAGGCTGTGTGCCCGTGTGATGGCCTGCCATATGTGGGCACATAGTGCCTGGAAGGACGAGATTATAATTGGGTCTTTTGAATTGGTGTGGTTGGCTCTGTCCTTAAGCTTCAAGATTGTCTGCTTACCGAAGTGAAATACTTTTTCGCTCAGCACAGGCGGGGAGAATTTGTTAATCGTTTGGGTTATGGGGAGGTTGAGAGCGATGCGGGAGCCTTCTATTTCCAAACATCGATTATGAAGGGGCGGGTGAGAGACTGTGGTCGCTCCTCTGCAGAGATCTGCCCATGAATTTATGAAATGCCAAAGTGATGTCCATGGATTCTACCTGACCTCCACCCGCAGTCTGCATTACTTGTCTATTATGCATCTGTGAATTGTGATGACATCTCTACTTTGCAGTTAAGCAATGATTCCAAGACACAGGTAGTCAATGTATATTCACTGTATATACACCAATGAAAAAGCCCAAAATGTGCATCCACTATCGTTTGCAGACACATATGGTTGATGTTTACTCACTGAATATACATCAATGCAAAATCCCAACATGCATTCATTCTTGCATATACTGACAAGATTGCTTAAGAATAGTGTTTTTAGTGATTTGGGAAAGGAAACGAAATGACCGCCATGGCTTTTTTCACTACGGAAAAAAGAAGAACACACTTGATTTGTGAGTGTTTCAAGGGTAGGTATTGCAGAATCATACCATGAGTGTTTCGAGGGTAGGTATTGCATAATCATACCAACAAGCCGAGTATATATATTTTTATTACGTCGTAAGGTGTTTCACAAGTGAGAAAGACTCTTCAACATTTTGTTTTCTCGGGTTTTGGGCGGTTTTGGGCCGTTAGACGATTGGATTCATTGACTCCGTCGATTGTAGTGGACGGGTGGACCTGCTCTCAAATCAAGCCGTCACTACAACTGCGAATGCCGTATCTCTAACAGATATACCAATTTATGATATTTGCGTTCAGGCCAAATATTTTCGTTTGGATTGCGGGGATTGCGGGGACGAATTTCCGTCGCATCACTGTTCCTCTCATCTATGATTCGGTTGGAGGTCAGAAGGTGACATCGTTGATATAAGATCATTGACGCTTCCTCTTTTCCACAACCAACTTCGATCCATTGCCTCCTCGTAATTACCTTCATTACATTCATAAATATTTATGAATATGATTCATAAATATTTTCAAACTGTTAACATTAATATCGATGGCTAATAAATATGATTCTTTAATTTACAACTGTATTATCACACCTCCCTTAATAGAGTTTAGAAAGTTATCAGTTAAGGTTTATAAGTATCTAATCCAATGTCAGAATGTCACAATAGTGCAACAATTATCAGAGAGTAATTCTAACAAGTGTCATAGGACATGTTGCAGCATTGTCACAAGTTTCTTAGAAAACATCTAAAGGATCCATAAGTAGCGCCACAAGTACCTAGATCATTTCATAATTTGTTTTTGACAAACAAATTTACACTATTATAAAAACCAACTCAGGGGTTAAAGATAAGAAACATAACCCATAAATTGTTTATATAAGTTTCAAAGAATGACAAGGAATGAAGCCTACCCCAGTCCAGGCCAACTCCCAGAAACTATGTTCAATGGGTTTGAGTACAAATGTTATAAAACAATGGATGAAATTACTCCATCTCAATACAAATCATATGTACTCATGATCATCATAGAGGATATATACAATACTTTTGTGGCAGCTAATCCTCCAAAATCTCAAGATGCATTTTTTCTTCTACAAATTCATCTTGAATTCATAAAATAAAATCATATTTGACAAAACAACATTTTAGAGCAGGCTATGATTTTTTCTTCAGGGCGCCAATACAATTGTCGCTTGAATCTGTATGCAATTAGAGTCAGATCTCTGATTGTACACATATTCAAGCAGATTTCAAACATATTTGAATATAAATTTACGATGATAACTAGTAGCACAGACGCTTATGGCGCTTCATGATGGGTGTCATTAGTGAATTGTGAATGAATTTCGTTTGGCACTTTTTTTCAGACATCGAATGTGTCAATGGAACTTTCGAGCGCTGCAACTCTTGCATTTCGGCTATCGCCATTGGAATACACGAGAGACCTCCCTCTGTCCTCGACAATGAGATCACAAGATTCGTTGAATGGCTTTTGATATTTGAGATCGGCCGGTGGTAGAAAGAAATCCAACGAGAGCCCTTGGACATTGAAGGTAATTTCCTTTATCGTCCATGATTCTTCCATCTTGGTTCTCGTGTGATGCATTGCAGCTTCCCCGAATTTGAACAACGTTATCACCGAGCGCCCTGTGTGGGCAATGTTCACGTCATCCACCATCTTGTAATCCTCCATTGTCGACTCCATCTTGCTCTCCCAGTACACCACCTCTTCTCCCGTTGTATGGACTCTCAGGAGATGGGAGTATGGTCCCAAGATGGCACAGTTTTCAACAAACCGTTGGTTCCAAGATCGTACAAAATAGGTGGACCAATACAATGAACGGTGGTTTCTCGTCGCGTGACCGGATAGAGCATACACGATTGCACTGGTTGTTGGCCTCGTTGAACACACGTTGTGATGATTGGTTAACCGTTGGATTAGAACACTGACCATCTGAAGGCCAAGGGAATGCCAAATCAGATGTCGCGTCGACCCGTCATTGATTGAAAGGTATAGAAGAATATATTCGGACATGTAACGACGAGTTTTTCTTTTGATATAGTTTTGAAATGAATTTTGTTGATGGGATGGCAACCCCTTGTTTTCCTTTGTGAGGTGTCTTATGATTATGTCATGGCATGTATGATGACCGGGGTGAGGCACAGCAGGTGGATGGGTTCAAGCTTACACCCTATTAAACGTGTATATTGAATGTATTTATGGAATGCAGCGTTTGCATTAGGAATCATAACCACTTAACTTGTGGTTTGTGAACATGATAGGTCACAAGTTAAGTGTCACAAATAAATTAAATTTAGTACTTGTTCTTCATGTGTAGTTGTAATCCGTTGTTATGAGTACAGAGTTCTATTTAATGCTTAAATTTGGCTAGCTCAAAATCATAGAAGAACAATATAAAAGTGCTTAGGAAAAGTGGTGTATCTGACCATTTATCTAATGTTTTTCAAGAAAATCCAAGTGATGCTAATATTCTATCTTTTGATGACCTGGTTTTAAACAACATTTCTTTGACACAAGCATTGAATTTGTTTAGATCCTTATCTATTTAAATGTTTTCATTTTGGACAGATTTTACAAAACTATACAATGCAACCTGTTTTTCATCGTGATCTAGTCTTTTGGCTTTAAATTGTAATGTATTTATGGACTTTCTTAGCTCTTATGTATTCAAGCATACCAAGTTGGTTTTACTTATCTGTGCTTAATGACTGAAATTGTGTCTTTGGCTCATTGCATAAAAGAAATAAACACTCTGAGATATTCTGCAAGAAAACAATCTTATAAAATATTTACAAGAAACAAACCAAATCTTTAAAAAATTTACTCTATTACGATAAGAAAGTGCATTGCCACATCTAGGTGTAGACGCTGCAAGTTAAGTAGATTGCAATTTTTCTCTCTTTGTATTTGTATTATTCTATACCAGTGATCAAATTTGAAAGGATTGTTTAGATCTATTATGAACAACGATAGAAATTGAAGTCCGGGTTACATTTTTTTTGTTATAAATAGTTAGATAGTTTTCTACATGGTTACAATTTTATATGGGTTGAATTTCCTTTAGTAAAAACGTGAATACTTTGTGTAAAGTTCCAGTTTAGCATTTTGGTAAAGAATTTATATGAACAAGTTGTTGGTTTTGCAGAGTTACCAACCCACTTACTCAACACCATCTTTTAATGACAAAAAAATATTTAGATATATGTTCTATAGTGACTAACAATAAAACAAAAATATGATGGTCAGGATGCATAAGAGAAATTGGATGTCCAGGATTTTGAAATTGTGCCATATCCTTATCAGAATTGGAGTTTTCAGATTCACTTGTTCTCTCCATTACCCCTGATGGGGCTTCATGCAAAACTACCACCCTCGAGGTATTCTAGTCTTCTTCTCTATACATTATAGAGAGCATTGTTTCCTCAAATGACATTTTGGGGCAGACATTAATATCATTCCCTAAATTTGTATTATGTTGAATTTTTGCTCTCTATTCCTCTTCATCATCCAATAGTTCTTGCTCATATGTTGGTCATCCTTTGGTTTTTAGTTTTTCCTTTAGGATAAGCTCATGCTTGAGGACATGCATCCTGTAAATGTCCTTCTTTAGGCTAATCCAACACCAAAATGTTGTATTTTCATAATTTGATTCATATATCCATTTGGAGCCTGCCCTTGAACCATAAGTTTGTTGGTAACCCCTTAGTCAATCTGCATCTATTTTTAAATATATGTCCAAAGTATTCCCGATTTCTTTAGAAAATATAGCTCCCAAAAGTGCATGGATAGATTTGGTAGATGTACCCCAACATGAATTTTGGTTATAGAAACATTGGATAGGTTAAATTTGGGAAAATAGCGGTAACATGAATATACATTAATGGTGGGATAATTTTTGTGACCATCAATAACCACTCTATGCCACCTAAGCCATGACAATGGACTATGGAATGGTATTTTTTATCATGGTATCATGGAATGGTTCCATATGAATAATTTATTTTACCTAATTGATCATGATATTTTTTTTATTACAACTATGTTTTCTCAATGTGGTTGAGGTTGGCCTCTTGCCTCTTGATGTTACCTGCTAACATGTCATGAATAGATTTTGTTAACGAGTTAATAATGGTCTTTATTTTCTCTCAATGGATTTATGTGCTAACATGTCATGAATATATTTTTTTAACAAGTTCATCATGTAATTTATTTTGTCTCACTATTATCCTCTCGCCTTTTGACCATGTACCTGTGAACATGTCACAAATAGCCCACTCCGTTGTACTTACTAACTGGAATATACCATCTTTCCTTTAGTGTGATATATTATGTTTTGCTCTTATTGGATATGTAAATTTCTCATAGTCGTGATGATTTGGACCAAGTATGAGAAGTTCTTTCACTTTCCATGTGCATGTTCTACTCTTCAACAAGCTACAAAAATTGCCCTTTTCCTCCCATCATATGGGCAATAAACCTCTGTCTTCAATTTAATATTTCTGTAAAAAATATCCATCTAATAATTAGATGAAGATTCCCACATGCACATTGACAATAATATGATTACTCTACTATTATGACACTACAAAAACAATTCTTGTGATTCAACACTTTAAATTGTGATTCTCGTTCCATATGTCTTCTTTAGAGGCTACTACATCTCCTTGCTTCATTTACAATACAACGTTCTTTTATTGCACCAATAAATACAATTACTAATTATTTTTACTAACACAAACACAAAAATGTCTAAAAAAAATTTAAACCTAACCCCAATTGCTTTTTGTTAACACTGATGTAAAACACAAACATAAATACATACACATTACATAAACTTACATCTAATTTTAAAATCACTTCTATGAACATTAACACAAACATAAACCTATACTTACAAATTTAAAGTTTGATAGAGAAATATAAATCCACTTCCACTTACTACCAACTGAACCCCTTTAACAACTCTTATTAAAAATTTTCAACGTTATCCACCAAACATTATCATGTTGACATGTCTTATCACTAAAACTATCTTCATTATGATTTGAAGAAAAGTGTACATCAAAAACACTTATCACACCAACATAATAATAAAAAAACTTAAATTTTACTAAAGAAAGATCAACCCCACTTTCACCCATCAAAAGCACCTGTCACTTTCACCCATTTCACAAATTATCCGTGTTGACCAAATTTATTAAATCATCCCCCTTTTTCAAAATTAGTGATATTTTTATTTCCTGGTTTTTAAATTTATAAACTCATCGACACCCATTTCACCAATTATCCGTGTTGACTAAATTTATTAAATCATCCCCTTCGAAATTAGTGATATTTTTATTTCCTAGTTTTTAAATTTATAAACTCATCTACTTTATTCCATTTTAGTGATATTTTTTATTCCCGTTTTTAATTTTTTTTCAGCCAAGAAAAAAAAGACTTCTTTCTTCATATTCGTTCGTAAATTATTAATTTATTCCCGGTTTTTAAAATTTTAATTCATCTCCTTTATTCAATTTCACTAATATTTCTAATCCTGATTTTGGATTTTCGGAGGATAATTCACAGAAACAGGTTAGAAATCATTTACCTATTTTCTCAAAACGCGACTGTATTCGAAAACAAACGGCTAACACAGTGCGAACAGACGCAAACGCCTGCTTCTAGTTTTGTAAAATTTGCAGACGTTACATTTAGACTTCCACATTCTTTTGCCGTAAATGCATTCACTTTCTCATCCCGACCACAGCGAGTGGTCTTTTGTTGAATCCTCACAAAAATTTCCTTCGAAACGATGTTTTTTGCGAGAAAAAACTGAGTACGGATCACTCTGTGCGTTACTGAACATTCAAGTCCCCAAAAATTCACTTTAAACGCCATAATTTTCGAGATATGCACTGTATATCAGCCTTAATGTACTGAACACTACATATGCTCAGGGAATTAAAAACTTTTCTCCTGAAATGACTTATTTTGTTTGTTTAGAATCCCACTCCAGGTGTGCTCTGTAAATCTTTTGCTTCACGGATTTCAGAAAGCCTGTAAAAAACTATCATTTTGCCTTCAAAATGAAGTGGATTTAGGGTTATAACTCGCATTTGTAAGTTTGCTTGACTACTCTAAGCTGCATTCGAAACCTAAAATGGGCAAAATGCTCGTCGACATTTCCGTGGAATCCCCAAATTTGACGAAATCAAACCCAAATCCTAACTCGCATTCGATGTGCAGAGAGTTAGGGGATTTGCCCTCGGAACCTCTTCCTTTCCAAAGCTCTGCATTTTTCTCCTCTCCACGGAAAACGAGGTCGGGAACTGCGGATTCTTCGAAGAAGAATTCCAGCTCTTTTTTCACTTCAGTGCCTTCTACAGGGCCGTTAAAACCCTTGGATTCGAGCTCTGCCGCTTCCAAGCCTGGCAGTGCAAACAATGAGTCTATTACTCATTTGAAATATGACGATTACCGGGACTATTCTTTGAGTAAGACAAGTGGGTTTAGGGTTTTAATCTGTGTGGTGGTTCCTCTGTTTATCATTGGGTTCACAGCCGGAGGCATTATTCTAATTTCTGTTCACAATGCCATTTTGCTTGTTGTTGTCATTTCTATATTTGGAATTGTGGTGGGAGTTCTGGTCTGGAATGCTTGCTGGGGAAAATTTGCAGTTGTTGGTGTTTTGCGCGGATATTCGGATGTGGAACTTGGGAGAGCTGAGGATGGACAGTATGTCAAGGTCACTGGGGTAAGAGTTTCTAACTTCTAATCTATTTATATCGCAGATAGGAGTATGTTTCAGATGAATCTGTAACCATTTCCTAGATATGTATTTTCCCAATGTCGTTATAAAATTAGCACTTACTCATCTAAACGTGGGTTTGTGGTTTTGATATGGACCTCAAGGTTGTGAAGCTTGAGTTCCCATATTGAATACCTCTTTGATATGCATCCTCGAGTTTTGTAACTTCGAGTTGTATTTCAGACCTGGTTTTAGATGGGTTTGTAATAGTGTCTATGTTCAATGTGCTCAATGAACTGTAGATGCAATCAATGATATATATCTTCAAGTTGTGCGAATTTGAGGTGCATTTCAGACCTGGTTTTAGATAGGTTTGTGTTAGTTGCCATATATAAATATGCTGAATGACCTGTCTATATGAGTTACCAGGCTTGGCCAAGAAGGTCTCTGTGAAGTCAAAGAGTAAAAATTGACTTGAAAAATCTTAGAAGCTGACTTTGGAAAAAAAAACTACACCATATTTCAGAGAAAAAGATTTTTTTTAATATGTGTGAAAATGTGTTTTATTCGTATAATGCAAATCTCAGTAGTATCTCGATTTACATAAATGATATTACATACTACAAAATCCCATGAATTCTACTGTGAAATTGGGTCAGAAAAAGGCAAAATGAGTGCTTTGTCTTTGTGTATTTTGTGCCTTTTTAGACAGACAACCTGGTTTTGACTCGTCAGTCAAACCGACTTGTGTTCCACTCGTGTGTCTGAGTCATACTCATGAATCAAGATTGCGGGTATGCCTCAGGGCTGAGAGCTGACTCAACTCGGTTTCCTCAAAGAGCAGAGTCAAATTTGGGAGTCAGCTGATGCCAGGAAGAGTTGGTAACACTGGATTCAAAGCATCACTGCACAAGCACACGAAGAGTTGACGGATCACCCCTGGGCTGTTGATTTCATTTTCTTTCTTTTGGTGTAAATATTTTTCTTTTTCATGAAGGAAAAAATTGAGGTGCATTTCAGACCTGGTTTTAGATAGGTTTGTGTCCGTGTCCATATTTAATGTGTTTAATGACCTGTTTATATGAGTTACCAGGCCTGACCAAGAAGGTCTCTGTAAAGTTAAAGAGTAAAAATGGACTTGAAAAATCTTAGAAGCTGATTATGGAAAAAAATTAAAAAACTACACCATATTTCAGAGAAAAAGAATTTTTTAAGTATATTTGAAAATGTGTTTTATTCATTTAATGAAAATCTCAGTAGAATCTCTATGCAATGTACATAGATAATACTAAATACTACAAAATCCCATGAATTCTGGATAGTTAACAGGTCTGTTGGTTGTCTACTGTGAACTTGGGCCAGAAAAAGGAATCTCTATGCAATGTACATAGATAATACTAAATACTACAAAATCCCATGAATTCTGGATAGTTAACAGGTCTGTTGGTTGTCTACTGTGAAATTGGGCCAGAAAAAGGCAAAATGAGTGCTTTGTCATTGTGTATTTTGTGTCTTTTTAGACAGACAACCTGATTTTGACTCGTCAGTCAAACCAACTCGTGTGTCTGAGACATACTCATGAATCAAGATTGCGGGTATGCCTCAGGGCTGAGAGCTGACTCAACTTGGTTTCCTCCTGATTTTGACTCGTCAGTCAAACCAAGTCGTGTGTCTGAGACATACTCATGAATCAATATTGCGGGTATGCCTCAGGGCTGAGAGCTGACTCAACTTGGTTTCCTCAAAGAGCAGAGTCAAATTTGGGAGTCAGCTGATCCTAGGAAGAGTAACACTGGATTCAAAGCATCACTGCACAAGCACACGAAATATTTTCCTTTTTAATGAAGAAAGAAATTTTATTTTCAGATAATAAGTTGAAGAGATGTTCTATGTATTTTTGGATATTTTGAACATGAAATTTCATAATGGTGTTTGAAATCATAGTAGCAATATTCAAGTATAGATATGGATATGAATATGAATACGATTAAATACAGAAAAAATGCATAAAGAAAAATTATAGTACAACCTAAATACAAAAATAGAGATATCGTAAATACAAGAACATGTATTTTTTAAATTTTAGAAAATTCAAAAATATATTTAAAATTTTAAAGTAGCATTCATTCTTCATCATGGTTAACTTGAAACATAGCATATAATAGGATAACGTGCAAATAAAGCTTAATAGGTAAGTAATGCCTGTGACTTTAACGTTCATATTTTAAAAAGATTACGTGCAACAAAAGTCACAAATTTGTTTAAAATGATTCTTGAGTTTGTGTGTCTAAATTTTACTTTCATTTGCAAAATCATATTTTAATTTTGTGATTTAAGTTTATATTTATTTGTAATTCCACTCTTATATTAATAATTAATAGATAGTTAAATTATTAAAAATTAAATTATAGCATGAGTAGTAGCTATTTAAATAAAATTCCATTTTATCTTAATCTTTATATTTTAATAATAATATTTTGGAGATGTATAAAAATTAAAAATTAAAAATATATTTAAATTCCATACACATTTCTATACATAACTTTCAATATGGCGAAATCGTACTATGTTTGAAACTACAAAGTGAACAACGGATGATTAAAAATTATTTTGGAATATTTTACATATACCCACAGTATGCAATGCTTTGCATGTGTCGTGTCTCTGATCTTCTGTTTGAATTTCCTTTCCTTCTTTTTCCCAATAGTGATAAGAATATTTTTCAAACACCAGTTGAACTTTGACATCAGTTTGTTGAATTTTGTTAAAACTTTTCCATCTTAAATTGGAATTCATGTCCAGAAAGCTCATATTTTATATCACTTTTCAAATAAAAATCCCACAGTATGTGATACTTTGCATCTGTCGTGTCTTTGACTCTTTAATCTTTTATTTGAATTTTTTTTTCTTTTTTTTCTATAGTAACATAATTCAGCTGTATTGGTAGTTCGTGTACGGAAATTCGAAACAAATTCTAATTCGTGATGTATGTGTAATATGGATAAAGATTCTTACTAGTGAACAATTAAATTTTGAAAACTAATTTAAAAAGACAAACTTTAATTATTTAAACACTATAAAATAGAAATACCATTCAATTTCATACTTTTTTATTAAAATAATTATCTAGGTTTTTGAGATTTTATATTTTTGTTTTTTTAATATATGTTTGAATTTGTTATATAAATGTATGTACATTTATGGTATATTTATTTACAGTATATTTGTGAATATTTGATGAAAAATATTATATATAAGCAGTCTACTTCTGTATTTTATTCATACTAGATTTTTTCATTACGTATTTTTTCCGTATCAAATAGTATTCGTATATGTATCCGTACTCGAATTATGCTACTATGCTTTTTCCCAATAATGATAAGAATATTTTCAAACACCAGTTGAACTTTGACATTAGTATTCTGAATCTTGTTAAAAACTTTTTCATCCTAAATTGGAATTCATGGCTAGAAAGTTCATATTTTTTATCACTTTTCAAATAAGGTTTTTTTTTTGATGGAATAAATTGTGGGAAATCTCCAAATACTTTCTTATGATTTATGGATAGTAAATTGGATGGACTGTTGGCCCCAATTATAGAGCCGAACTCCCTAGGGGATCAAGAGAATTGAACCCGTGACCTCCTCTACTGTGAGGGGAGATATCTCAACTCTAACTCAAGTCCATTTGAACTAACACTTAAAGCTTCAGATAATTTTTTTTTATCCACCTATTAACTCTAAAATTATAACAGTAACTCAAAATGGACTAATTGTTTGTTGAGTCTACAACGCTTTTCCTCTTTGTGAGATAACTTCATGCTTTCAAAAGCCGAAAACTGTTTCCAAGTGTTTTATTGCATGCCAACAATAGGTGATCCTTTGCATACGTGGTGGCTATAAATGTTCACATGTATTTTTTTCCTTTTTCTTAAATGATAAGTTCGTTACATAACTTCATGCTTTCAAAAGCCAAAAATTGTTTCAAGTGTTTTATTGGATTCCAAATAGGTGATCCTTTGCATATATGGTGGCTGTATGTTATATGTATTTTTTTTCTTTTCTCATGTTTATCATAAAAGAATCAACACCTGTTGGTCCCAATATTAATTTTCTACTGAAAATTCTTTTTGATTAAGTTGGAAAAATATGGTGAGAAAATATATTTAACATCACCGAGCTGAATCTTTATTCTGTACTGATTTCTTTTGCCTTTTTCAGACTTTTCTTTTTAATATCTATTTGGGGTCCAAATTATAACGGGAGTCCGAACAAGTGGTTTATTATTGTCTTCCCTGTTGGAATAATGTAGAAATAGGATATTGTGAATCTTCTAGATTTGATGAGTTGTTTAAGATCCAAGTTTATAGGATCTAGATCTAGGTTTGTTTGAGATAGCATAAGCTATTTAATGTAATCATTTCTTCATTAATAATTGAATTGGTTTGATACCATTCCTTGTGTGTGCGAGCCTTTGGCTCTGCACTTCCTCTTCTCTATTCTTAACTTGGTATCAGAGCCCATAGTGGCCTGTTGGTGTGAAGTGCCCATAGTGGCCTGTTGGTGTGGAAGAGCCCAAAGTGGCCTGTGGTGGAGAGCCCAGAGTGGCCTATTGTGAGGAGCCCATTGTGGCCTGATTGTGAGAGTCCTTAGTGGCCTGCTGCAGCCTGATTGGCTGTGAGAAGAGCCCATTGTGGCCTACTGTTGTGAAAGCCCATTGAGGCTGTGTGAGTGCCTGACTGGCCTACTGGTGTGAAGAGCCTGCGTGGCCTATTGTGCGAGCCGCTGTTGAAATTTATCCAGCCGCCAATTCGAATTGTTGCAGAGGTGAACTGTGAACCCATTGAATAGAAAGAGGAGCTAGAGATCGCAGAGGAGCCCCCAAAGAGGATGTGCGTTAAGGTGTTGGTGATTGCTGAGGTTAGAAGAGCCATCAGTACACAGAGGTTGAAAGTGCTGTTGCTGGTGAATTGATTCTGCTGATTGCTAGCTGTCATGTGCAGAGAAAGAATTGCTTCCAATTAAGGAGAGATTCGGCTTCGAGGATCGTGCATAGATCCACCAAGAGAAAGTGCAGATCTCAATTGCTGTGCAGATCTGTCAGATCGTGGAGGAGCCGAGTTCTGGCTGTGTAAACTCCGAATTTAAATCTGATTGTGGTAGCCGTTGCTGCTGGGCCCGTAGGCTTCTTAATTTCAAGCGTCGAAGCTCCAAAATTCATGTCAGGTGTACCCAATTGGGATCGCTGTAATCACCTAAAGGAAGATTGCTGAAGGTTCTGGCTGCTCAGGAGAGATCGCAGTCATATTTCGTGGAGGAAGCTGCTGGCAAACAAAATGAAGGACCCGGAAATTGCTGCCGGTGAAATGTGAAATGCTGCCACCAATAAGGTATTGTGAGTGGATCGTGGAAGAGAGATATTTCTGTAAAGAACATATAACAACTGCCATTTAGGATAATCACAATTGTCCAAAGCTGCGCGCTACAAGAAGGAGAGCACCGTTGTTTAGCAGAAAAGTTGACGTTGAGGGCTGTGGGGTCATTGAACGGATGCATGATTTGTAATTTTCAGATCTGATAAAATTTTGGAGAATCCACCCGTCATTTGTACCAACCGGGTGTGAGCTTCCATACTCATCTCAGCCATCGTGAAAGATCTCAAGCTTCGACAAAAGATTCAGAACCTGTTCAACAAAGAAAGGAAGCCTGCAGTTCTGAAGCAAAGGTGTGAGAAGGAAGTGAGTAGCTACTCAGAGAAGAGCCGTTGGAAAGTGAGGTCGCAGCTGTGAAGCGTGAAGGAACAGGAACTCTCCCAAAGAATAGGAGACTATCATCAGATCTTGTGGAGGTAAATTTTTTTTTTAATTGCCGTGAGTTGCCGAGAATCGTGGGTGCTACCTATCCCGAGGCGGTACTGTATTGGGCAGCTGCCAGTCGGCATTGTAGAGACTGAAGGAGATCGCATCCAACAATCGTGAAGGAGATCACTGTCAACAATCGTGTAGAAGATCTTGTGGAAGGATTAATATGAAGATAGCTGTGGCTGCTGGCTTGTCCAGCTGCCTGCCTGAAGTAAAATATGAATCTGTGGAGTAGAGCACAAACAGAGAGGCAATGTGGAGCAGAGCACAAAGGCTCGCTCTCATACACAAGGAATGGCCAAACCAATTCAATTATTGATAGAGAAGTAATTACAATATATAGATGTCACACATCATAACAAACCAGATCATAGATCCAAGAAAGGTGGATCTCAAACCAAACCATGCTAAGTATAGAAAGTACACATCAACTCAATCCCTGCCAATCTGCCTATCATTTCTACATTATTCCAACATACCCCCTTAATGTAGAAATGGATTTTCTACAACACCTAATTTCTGCCTAAGGATTTCAAAGTGAATTCTGCCAATGGGTTTTGTAAATATATTAGCGACATTATCGCTTGTATTACAATACAGAAGTTTAATTTCCTTAGAATCAATCTTTTCTCTAACAAAGTGATGTTGCAGCTCAATGTGTTTTGTTCTTGCATGATAAACTGGGTTGTGTGCTAGCTTGACTGCACTTTGATTGTCACAATGTATATTGGTGTGAAGGAGCCCAAAGTGGCCTGTTGTGAGGAGCCCATTGTGGCCTGATTGTGAGAGCCCTTAGTGGCCTGCTGAAGCCTGATTGGTTGTGAGAAGTGCCCATTGTGGCCTACTGCTGTGAAAGCCCATTGAGGCTGTGTGAGTGCCTGATTGGCCTATTGTTGTGAAAGCCCGTTGTGGCTGGCTGTATGAGAGCCTGATTGTTGTGAGAACCGTTTCTGGTGTTGAGGAGGCTGCCCGTGAAGCCATTGCCTGGAGATCCGTGGATGCCGAGAAGCCCATTGAGTCGTGCTGCGAGGAGATCGCAAAAGGAGCCCCTCTGTGTGAGAACGTTGCATGGGAGAGATTGCTGCCCTCTGAATCTGCTGCGTCGGAGCTCAAAATTTGAAGGATATCGCTGAAGCTGGTGAACCTGAGGTGAAGGCAATCTCGCTGAAGGAGATTGTTGGAGAACGTTGCCAATTGTGCTGAAGAAGAGGCCGGCTCGCTTTCGGAGTCTGAAGACGCTTTATCGGGGAAGTTGGAGGAATATCCGACTGATAGCGTAGACTACGAGGTTCGAAGCGCATTGAATGTGGTTGAAGCCTGTTCTGCCGCAGAGAGTGTGAAGCGTTTGGTGTTCACTTCCTCTGTGTCGACCATTATTTGTGGGAGAAGGTCTTGATCACTGTGAAAGCAAAACGTTACCAGAAGGAGAGGAAAGTTGATGTTATTGCTGCGTTGAAGAGAGGGAACCAGAGATCGTTGCTGTCACAATCAAGATCGCTGCAAAATGTGCTGAAGGTTGAATGAGTGCTGGGATACAGGAGCCTGCGCTGCCTGTCAAAAATCGCTGGAAGACAGCCGTGTTGCAGGCTGCCATCACCATTCGGTAGTGAAGGGAACTTGCTGCTGTTGTCGGCCGGTGTTGACGTTGTATGCATGGAGCCTAGAGTGCAGATCGTGAATGAGGTAACATTGTCCAATGATTCACTGTTCAACGAGAGTTGAGATCTTGTTGGAATCGCCTGTTTGGAGTTTTCTAAAGAGGAGAACGCTGGTCGAGTCTGACAGAGGAGGAGCAGTATTGAAGGTAATTATTCCGTTCAAAATGGACTTCCTCATGAGACTTGCTTTTGAAAGCATCTTTGAAGACGAAGAGGAAGATGATTACTTCAGCCAAGTTCCTGTAAATGATGAAGGAGACAAAGAGATCTCGCTGGAATCAGATCCACCTTTGCATGATAACCCTGTAGCTATTGATATGGATGACGAAAGTGCAGAAAGGAAACTGGAGCAAGAACAGGTTATTGAAGATATGGAGAACGTAAATGCATTTGATGAGATGCTCATCGATTTAGTTCCATTGGTCTCTACTATTACATTCGCTGAAGCAAAAATAAATGACTTTGATGCAGAACTGAGGTTTATTGAAGAATGGATAGCCAAGCCTAAGATTGTTGCAGATTGCATCGAGACTGCAAAAGATGAAAACAAGGATGGCAAGCAAAACTATGATGAAGAAATTTTGGCAAGTGCAAAAATACTTATTTGTCTTCAATCATGGAGGCCAACTTTAAATGTAAACTTTGAAGAATTTTATGTTAAAATGAACAATACAACAAGGCCTGGAGATTTCAAGATCTGGCGGAGGAAACCTAAGAAGAAAAAGAAATATGATTTGACGGCAACTAAGGTCAAAATGAAGAAGAAGGAGGACTGTAGAGTTCAAGGCTTGGAACCCTAGATCGTGAAATTGCTTTGCTGATTTGTAAGCCTGAAACTACAGGCATATTTAGTATTTTGATCCATTTCTACATTAAGGGAGGATGTTAGAGATAATGTAGAAATGCATCGTCTATTGATAGCATGAGTGGTTTGTTAGTTCCTAGTTCATAGGATCTGATCCATTATTCTTGGATCTAGTTTTGTTTGAGTTTACCTATAAATGTAATGTTTATTCAGTAATATAATGGTGTGGAGTGTTTCTCCTCCCGTGTGTGTGTGCGAGGAGCCCAACTCATTTTGTATTACTGAATAAACTTACATATATAGGTAAATGATCAACCAAACTAGATTCTAAAAGAATGGATCAGATCCTATAAAGAAGGAACAAACAAACCATTTCTACATTATCTCTAACATCCTCCCTTAATGTAGAAATGGAACACAATACTAAATATGCCTGTAGTTTTTCAGGCTTACAAATCAGCAAAGCAAATTAACAATCTAGAGTTCCAAGCCTTGAACTCTACAGTCCTCCATCTTCTTCATTTTGACCTTAGTTGCTGTAAGATAATATTTGTTTATGTTTTCCCGTTTCCTGCTCTTCCAGTTTGAGAGCTTGAAGTCTTCACACATTGATGTATAGTGCATTCTATTATTTGATTGGACCTCTGCTGTCCTGGATCTTCCTTTAGGTTCAACAAATTCTGCAAAATTAGTAATTGACATCCAGGCTTGTCTACAATCAGCTTTATTCTGCGCAGTTGAATTCTGCAATATTGGCTCATGGGTCAGCAGTGTCAATATGTCTATTTCAACAGCACCTGCAAACATGATAGGTTCTCTATCGAAAACACAGTCATCATTTTCACCGTCCTTTGGCTTTTCAAGCCAAGATGCAATGTATTTCAGTTCTGCATCAAAATCAATTTGATTTGCTTCAGCTGTTCTCACTCCTGCCAACAAATTATTTATTACAATAATTTCCAAATTAATTAAAATTTGTTCTTCTATTGTAAGATATTCTTCATCATATTTAGGCTGAACGTCAAATTTTAATGCAGCATTGCACATCATATCAGAAGACATTTCTTCACTCAGGCAGCTGGGCAAGCCAGCAGCCACCCTAGTCTGCTCTTCTCTTCAAGCTTCAATGTGAAATTACACAAGCAGCTCTTTCTTCAACGCACGCAGGGAGCAGAAATTCTCCAGTTCTCGGTCTTCACACAGCACTGGATTGATGATGGATAGATCCACAGGCATGGATAACAATATGTTATCTCTTGGCTAAATATCCCCACAGGCAGTGGATTCTGCCAATCTTAAGCAGCAGCGATTTCCGAGCCAAGCCATCGATCTCTCAGGAATCAGTAGCGATCCAATAAGTCTCGAGGTGGGCAGAGGCAAGCCCGCGATCTCCTTTTTCAATGTCAAACAACACAACAGTTCACGGATTCTCTTCCACGCACAGCAGCTTCAATCAACGGCCTCTCTCTCCGATGCAGAAGTACAGTGGCTCCTTTAAATAATGGCACCGATCTTTACCTTACGGGAAACACACAAACTGAACATCGAATCAATTCAAAGTGGCCTTCTTCAGCTCCAAATTCGGTGGCTTTCTTCCACCCTTTCCTTAACCGTCTTAACTTCACCATACAACAAATAGCTCTGCGTCCAGCCAATTGCACGAGAGGGAGAGTGCGTCTGTAACTGCCAATTTAGCACCAGAATCCCCACGAATTCTTCAAGCAGGCGCAGGCACCAGCCAGTAAGAACCTTTAGCGTTGAGATTGAACGTAGCAGAGAACACACTAAATATCTGCGATTTCCAGAGTCTTCAGATGACTATGACTTCACGTTGCAGCATTTAATGTATGGCAGCGATCTCACTTGTGACAGCAACGATCTCTAGTTCCCTCTCTTCAACGCAGCAATAACATCAATTTTCCTCAACGACTTCTCTACCTCAAATGACCGCAGCAATAGGAGTCTCCTTCAGGTAATGACAATGCCTTCAGGAAGAACTAGCATAAAAGCTTTGAAATCTACAATATTATAACTGGGAAGTTTTGAAAACTTAGCTTTGAGAAGGCAGAATTCCAATATCCAGAGAAAGAGAACTAAAATCCGATCTGAGAGCTCCGAGCTGGTGAGAATCGATCACGCGACGCCGAATGCAAACAAGGAGCTTTTGAGATATCTGGATTCGAACTGGCGACCGCGTGAGCGAAAAAGAACAGAAGATTGAGCTTCCAGGCGTACGATGGCACGCTCTCCACGTTTTACTCTCAGCAACAGCAACAATCTCAGATTCCAAGCCTCAGCTCAACTACACAGTGATGAATGACAGCATATTCTTCAAATCGGCTTTCCACAATGGGCATTCACAGCAACAGGCCAATCAAGCAATCACAACCAGCCACAATGGGCTTTCACACCAATAGAGATCAACGCCCAGGTCACACGATCGCACAGGCCTTTACGGCTTTCCTCCACGCGGGCAGAAATTACAGGCTCTATCGACTCGCGGTACTGTGGTGTTATCGCGCCTCCTCTGCCAGCTCGCAACTCAACCTCCTGCGCTCTGTCTCTGAGACTTATCGACTTTCACAGTAGGCTCTCAGGCTTCTCACCTTTCTCAGTAGGCTCACAGGCTTCTCACCTTTCTCAGAGGGATTCTCCCCAACAGGCCACGGAGGCTCTCACAGCAGGATGCCAATTAGGCTATCTCACAACAGTAGGCCACAATGGGCACTTCTCACAGCCAATCAGGCTTCAGCAGGCCACTAAGGGCTCTCACAATCAGGCCACAATGGGCTCCTCACAACAGGCCACTGAGGACTCTCACCACAGGCCACAATGGGCTCTTCAATCCACAGGCCACAATGGGCTCCTCACAACAGGCCACTTTGGGCTCCTTCACACCAACAGGCCACTATGGGCTCTGATACCAAATTAAGAATAGAAAGAAGGAAGTGCAGAGCCAAAGGCTCGCACACACACACACGGGAGGAGTAGCACTCAACTCATTTTGTATCACTGAATAAACTTACATATATAGGTAAATGATCAACCAAACTAGATTCTAAAAGAATGGATCAGATCCTATAAAGAAGGAACAAACAAACCATTTCTACATTATCTCTAACATTCCCAACAAATGACAATGCGAGCATTAAATTTTTCATGCTATCCTTGCCTTGTAAGCAATTATCTTTCTCGGTGCTTGATCAAATTGTAGAATCAATATTAATTGACCTTACAAATGGTCAAGTAATGGGGCAGACTAAATATGTAAAATTGTAGGTCAATCAAATATTAATTGACCTTACAAATGGTCAAGTAATGGGGCAGACTAAATATGTAAAATTGTAGGTCAATCAAATATTAATTGACCTTACAAATGGTCAAGTAATGGGGCAGTCTACATATGTAAAGGCAACAATTCTTGTAGGCGAGTCCGTGGACCTCCTTCAAGGGCAGCCTTCCTTAGTAAGCATATCATATTTATTTGTTCAACTTTAACTGCATTTGACAGGATTTGAACTTGGCATTTTCTCTAGAATTTACGATGGATCTCTTTAGGACAGGCTGCCGTAGGGAGCTTGTCTCATGTCCTTAGCTAGAGAGATTGTTAAGAAGAAAAAACTCAATTTCTGAATTTTTAATAGTAGTGTGTTGTAGCTTATGTATAATGATGAGCAATTCCTATATAGATGTAAGAAGTGTTTCTTGCAGAGTAATATTGTTTTGTTTTAGGCAATATTTTGGTTCTTATCTGCAACGAAATTATCATAGAATTTTAAGCATTTAAAAGTTTATAATACAGGATTTTTAAAGGAAATATTTGTTGTTCCTTTTGTTTCTTTATATTGTTTTTTTCATGGAACTACTTCCTTTATGTTTCATAAGTATTTAGTTACAAAACCTTTTAGAAATTCTCCATATCATATTTATTTGTTCAACTTTAACTGCATTTGACAGGATTTGAACTGGGCATTTTCTCTAGAATTTACGATGGATCTCTTTAGGACAGGCTGCCGTAGGGAGCTTGTCTCATGTCCTTAGCTAGAGAGATTGTTAAGAAGAAAAAACTCAGTTTCTGAATTTTTAATAGTAGTGTGTTGTAGCTTATGTATAATGATGAGCAATTCCTATATAGATGTAAGAAGTGTTTCTTGCAGAGTAATATTGTTTTGTTTTAGGCAATATTTTGGTTCTTATCTGCAACGGAATTATCATAGAATTTTAAGCATTTAAAAGTTTATAATACAGGATTTTTAAAGGAAATATTTGTTGTTCCTTTTGTTTCTTTATATTGTTTTTTTCATGGAACTACTTCCTTTATGTTTCATAAGTATTTAGATACAAAACCTTTTAGAAATTCTCCATATCATATTTATTTGTTCAACTTTAACTGCATTTGACAGGATTTGAACTGGGCATTTTCTCTAGAATTTACGATGGATCTCTTTAGGACAGGCTGCCGTAGGGAGCTTGTCTCATGTCCTTAGCTAGAGAGATTGTTAAGAAGAAAAAACTCAGTTTCTGAATTTTTAATAGTAGTGTGTTGTAGCTTATGTATAATGATGAGCAATTCCTATATAGATGTAAGACGTGTTTCTTGCAGAGTAATATTGTTTTGTTTTAGGCAATATTTTGGTTCTTATCTGCAACGAAATTATCATAGAATTTTAAGCATTTAAGAGTTTATAATACAGGATTTTTAAAGGAAATAATTGTTGTTCCTTTTGTTTCTTTATATTGTTTTTTTCATGGAACTACTTCCTTTATGTTTCATAAGTATTTAGATACAAAACCTTTTAGAAATTCTCCATGATTTCATATGACTGTAGGTCTGACCAATTTGGCCAGTTGTTGGAAAGGAAAGTAAACATAACTTTTGTAGTTTAAGTCTAGTCTTATGGTAATTATCTTTTGTAGTTTAAGGCAAGTCTTATGGTAAATGTTATGTTTTTTCCAAGCAGGGGACTTGATCTTGGTTGAACATATGACATAAAAGGTGATTGAATTAAAACATGGACTTACTGTTCCCTATTTATTCTGTCCCAGGTGGTCACTTGTGGAAGTGTTTCGCTCGAATCATCATATGAGAAGGTTTCTAAATGTGTATATACATCCACAAGTCTCTATGAGTACAGGGGATTGAATGTAAAGCCAGCAAATTCTAAGCAAAGGTGCTTCACTTGGGGATTGAGGTATTTAGAGGTCAGTACAGTCTCTACTTCATAACCTGTATGCATGAAATTTCCCTCTTCAAATATTAAGCAGAGACAACTCAGCGTGCATGATACATGATACATGGGTTGAGATATGGATTGAACCTTGCAGATGCTCCTTATTCAGCGTGCATGATACATTGGTTCAGATATGGATTGAACCTTCCAGCCCATTAGATGTTAATAATATATATTCACTCATATCATGTTTGGTTATGATAGTCAGAATGTTGTTAATTTGCTTGAATATGCTGAAGATTCATTTAAATCTGTCCGTAGTTACCAAGAAACTAAGCATGCTGCACGGCGGGACATGATAGCTCCACCTAAAATCAAACAATCCCTTTATTGGGTAATAATTATTTGTCTTGAGATATGACCATTTCCCTGGTCAAAGAGCTTTACCTCCAATTGTAATCTCAAATGGGAAATAATAGATTGCCTTGTTATGGTTTTCAATTGAAGAACACTTCCTTTTTACCCTCTTTCTATTTAGTAAAATATGTCATCTAATATCCATTCTCAAAGGACTTATGAGAAGGGTCTTTTTATAGGCATTTTACTACTAGTGTCTTTGAAGAAAATAGCTGTAAGGAAAAAGAAAGGAAAAGTTGTTAGAATATAAGGTTTACATGTATAATAGAGTCACCTTATTGACTTAGACTGTAAAAGTTAAGTTTTCGGTTATTATTAGCTTTTAGGGTTTTGGAAAAATAAGACCTCTAAAGCTCTTTATAAGAGAGGTGAATCTCATTGTCATAGGGCGAAGTATTTTTGTAATATAATATTGTGTTATTGTGTGTATCTTTGTCTCAACCCTATCTAGGTTACTAGTCTCTGTCTCACCTCTCCTAAATCCCAAAACCCTAGTCTACTAGTCCATGCTACAATATTGTGTTATTGTATCTCTGTCTCACCTTTTCTAAATCCCAAAACCCTAGATAGGGTTGAGACAGAGATGCACACCATAACACAATATGATATTACAAAAATACTTAACCCTATTACAATGAGATTCACCTTAGTTCAAGAGCTCTTATTTGTTCAAAACGCTTAAAACTAATAATAATTGAAACCCTAAAATTTATAGCCTAAGTCACTAAGGTGAGTTTAGTACACATGTAAGTCTTATATTCTAACACCCCCTTTTAAGGATTACAATATTGAAAACAAAATTTACTGAAATCAAACACATTGACTGCCATTTCTTTAGTAAGGTCATAACTAGTGTTTGCATCCTAGGGATCCTCAACAACGAGTAGATTAGCTACATGTGGTTACTGGTTTGTTATTGATCTTTCGCTGGAGAGCATCATTGGCTCGAAATCTATAGTTCCAGGTTGTGTGACCCATTTTCTTGCAATAATAACATTCCATTCGCCCCTTGTCTTTAGTTGATCTGTTATGATTGTTTCTTGAGCATAATGCAATCTCAGGCTAAGACCTTTCATATCCCTTCCGATGGCCCTCTTTTCTTGAGCTAAGAGAGCAACAAACATATCTTCTAGAGTTTGTGAAGACATTTGACTGAGCGTAAATATGACATTGTTGTATTTACAAGGTACGCTGTTTAACCTTTCCTTCGCTGTAGTTTTGTCCTTTGATAGATCTTTTATGAGAGATCTCATATTGTTTATGTGGCTACACATATTGACTTTCACAGACATCTTTACTGTATCTTCAGAGAAAATTTTGCATTCACCACTTTTGTTCCAAATAGTGAATTCAATTTATCTTAGATTTCCTTGAATGATTTTCATGATGATTTTCACAAATCTATATGATGTAACTCTAAATCTGAGAGAATAACAAATTGCTGCATACGAATAAGAACCCTAAAGAGAGACACTTTGTTTTTATTTTGCCCCTTCAAATTTTTTAAGTAGTAAAAACACTATGATAAAGAGCTCCAAAAGTTCAGCGATTGGGACTCATTGGGCTTACAAAAACAACATTGAAACGTTTGTTTCTTGGAAAATTGTGTTTCCTCTTGCAACGAATAAAACTTGGCAGATTTGCTCCTCATGGTATTTATCCATCTAACGCATGTCCAAGCAGTAAGCGATATCTCAAGTTTACATGAGTGGTGGGTTGTTATTAGCATTAGCGGTGACGACTGTATGATGTCCATACGACTCTCTTCCTTGAATTGATGGTTTTGTGAGTGGCAACAACTATTTGATACAATGGCAGCTAAGGACATGGCAACTTCTTTCTAAGTGTGGCGACTGGCTTGCATAATTAATTAAAATGACGATTGGTTTCAACTTTCCTTGGCATCTGTACTTAAAAATTGGCCTCTCGCTTCATGAACAGCGACTTGGTGGCTGACTATTCTTTTAGTAGCTGCTTTGAAGTTGATAAAAACTCCTCTCATAACAAGCAACTGCGAGCAAGCATCAATCCTCTATACCTAGCATTTCAAACTTGGCCAGTAGGATCTCCTTGCTCTAATACCATGCAATGACAATAAACTAGATCTTTAAATCTTGAAACCCTAGATAGGATCGAGATAGAGATACACATAATCACACAATACTGTAGCATGGACTAGTAGCATCATCTAATTCCTTGGACGTGTTGTGTAATTCGTTCAACAATCCAAATGTTTGAGGAAAGGATGTTTGAAGGATGTTTCTACTTCAAATGTTCAATAATTTGACAAGTTCACGCATGATTACTACTAAGTACTATGTAGTTAAGATAATTTTATTAATGTTCTACTAAAGACCACAAAAGTAGGTCAACGAGACCACTGAGTATAGTAGACTTAATACAATGTGGGAGCACAAACGTAGCTCCTATTTAAATGTATGCCAAATCTAAAGACTGCTGGCCATAGAAATGAAATGAATGATCCTAATGAACTTGGATCAAATTGATGTAGACATGATGCCAAGGTTGAATAAACACTCTCTAAACAACTTATCCAATTGTGAGGCACTGCCATTCCCTTTGTTTATCTTATCCAACACATGCTTGAGTGTGTAGCACCTTTTCCCCTATCCAAAGTATTACTTAGTTAAGTTGGTCAAGTCATCCCTTCTACCTAGCCTTGTCCTTAGCCTTCACCCTATGCTAGCAGTTAGGCCATGTCTGTTAAAATAATGTAACTGCGGAAGATATTCTATTTATATTATTGTATTCCTCCTCTGGGAGATGATGGTCATGTAATTAATAATGTAAAGGTCATTGAAAGAATCAATGTAAACTCTAGGACATGTGTTGGCTTAGAAAAGCCCCTAAAAGATTATTATATTATGTAATTGACCAGTCGGCCCTGTTGGGGAAATTGTCACCCCAACGGAAGAATATAAATAGAAGTGCTCTCTATCACTTCTATTCATTCATTCACTCAAGCAAGTTCGCATTAGTGAAGGAGAGAGGTGCGCACAAGTGGAGGAGTAGCTGATTTGTCTTGGGGATCTTTTGTACTTTGTGATTTCTATATTGAGGAAGGCTTTGCTGGGTTTTCTACCCCAAGAAGGTTTCCCAGGATAAATTGTGTCTCTTGTGTTTTATGCTGTGCTTGTTTATCTTTCAGTAATTGTTTATATGCTATATGTTGTTCAAGTAAAAACTAACATGGTATCAGAGCTGCCCTGAAAGATTGCATTGTGCAGCTCTCGTAATTGCAAAAGCTAGGGTTTCTTATTCCGGGAGCTACCTCCACTTTTTTGTCGGAAAAGAGGGTGGATCTACCTCGCCTCCCCAGGGTGCATTTTTCCGTCGAAGCGGAATTTCATTCTGAGCATTTTCATTTTTGGGTCCACCACTGCAGCCCAGGAGAACTAGGGCATCAAGTTTTTGGATCATTTGCTCATCCAATTAGTTTTTCAAAATCCCGAAGTCGGAAAATTAGGGTTTCTCTGACAAACCCTAGGTCAAGGAGGAGCAGATCTCGGAAGGGCAAATTTTCTAGTAAGTCTCAAATCTATTTCTATTTCCATTTGAAGTACTCATTATAGCAAGATGACAAGCAATACCAAGCTTGATGAGAAGCTTGAAGGAGTTGAGAACTTCAGATCCTGGAAGTATAGAGTCATGCTCATCCTTGAGGAGCATGAGCTGGAAGACTATGTGTGAAGGAAGGACTTACAGAACCAGAGGGAGATGAAGAGAAGGCAAGGAAAGAACACCAAACGAGATGATTGATGCCTTGATGAGCCTGTTTGAAGGAAAGAACATCAACAGAAAGATGACCTTGAGAAATCAACTCAAGGGTGTGAAGAGTATGAAGTCTGAGTCCATGCACTCATACTTCTCTAGGGTATCCCAGATCAAAGAACAACTAGAAGCCATTGGGGATATGATAGAGGATGCAGAAGTTGTGATGACTACTCTGAATGGTCTCCCCCGAGATTGGGAACCATTTGTTCGTGGCATTTGTGCCAGGAAGAAACTAATCAAGTTTAGAAACCTATGGGAAGAATGTGTCCAAGAAGAAGAAAGAATAGTCATAAGAGAGGAGAAGTTAAATGACGATGAAGATCAAGCTTTAGCTACTCATGCTAAAGGTGGAAGGAAGAGGAAGGACAACCCTTGTCCTCGAGAGGACTCTCCAAGAAGACCCCAGAAGAAGAGAAGGACCATAAAATATTTCTCTTCAATTGAATGTTATTCATGCCACAAGACTGGACACATTGCAAGGAATTGTCCAAACAAACATGGACAACACAAGAAGCAGAAGAAGAGATTTCATGCTCATACAACAGAAGATAGTGATGATGATGACAAGACCAGGAATAATGAAGACTGCAGTGAAGAATATGTTCTTATCTTAGCACTCACTGGTTCAGTATCTCATGGAAGTGATACTTGGCTAGTTGATAGTGGAGCTTCAAAGCACATGACAGGATACAAAGAATCCTTGTCTCATCTTATCCAGAAGGAATCTCCACACAAGGTAAAACTCGGAGATGACTATCAATATCCCATCAAAGGTATGGGAGAAGCCTCTTACAAGTTGGACTCTGGGAAGTCCATGAACATGAAGGATGTACTTTATGTACCTGGGTTAAATAAGAATCTTCTATCTATTTCAGCATTAGATAAGAAAGGTCTTCGAGTTGCATTTGTAGATGGCGAAGTTCTCATGTGGCCTAAAGGGAAGACTATTGATGATGCAATAGTCATTGGAGTAGAAGAAGGACTTCTTTACAAACTAAAGGGTCATGCAGATGCAGCAATGATGGCTAGTACCATGAACCCCTGTGAGCTATGGCATAGGAGACTAGCTCATGTATACTATAAGGCCTTACCAATTGTATCTAAGGTGGTGACTGGATTACCAGAGATCCAGGTGGATCATGAAGGAGTATGCAAAGGGTGTGCTCAAGGGAAGAGTACTAAGAACCCATTTCCAAGTAGCGACAACAAGGCGAAAGGTATTCTGGATATCATTCATTCAAATATTTGTGGACCAATGTCCACCACCTCTCTAAGCGGGTATGAATATGATGCTTCCTTTATTGATGATTATTCTCGCAAAACCTAGATTTACTTTCTGAAGAATAAGAAGGAAGTCTTTGAAAAGTTTAAAGAGTTCAAGGCGCTCATAGAAAATCTCTCTGAAAAGAAGATTAAGATCCCGAGGTCAGACAATGGAGGGGAATATACCTCAGGGGATTTCAAAGATTTCTGTAAGCAAGCAGGGATTGAGAGGGAGCTCACTCTCCCTTATAATCCACAATAGAATGGTGTAGTCGAAAGGAAGTATAGAAGGATCATAGAAGCAGTGAAGGCTATGATTCACGACCAAGACTTACCCATGCATCTATGGGCAGAAGCTGCCAGAACCGCAGTCTATGTACAGAACATAATCTCCCATAGTGCTCTTGGAAACAAGACCCCTGAAGAGATGTTCACCGGGAAGAAGCCTAAAGTTAGTCATCTGAAGATATTTGGATGTTCGGTGTTCATCCACATTCCAAAGGAGAAGAGATCGAAACTAGAGCCTTCAGGGAAGAAGGGAATATTTGTGGGTTATAGTGAGCAATCTAAGGCTTATCGCATATACATCCCAGGATTCCGTCAGATCGAGATTAGTCGGGATATCACAGTTGATGAAGATTCAACTTTCAACAAGTCTAAGAAGACTCATGAGGCTCCCAAAGTTGCAGAATCAACCAAAGAACCAATTCCAAATGTTGAAGGTTATCCTACCCCAGAGGATCATGACATGGCAGAACCTCAGAGACCTGAGGAGATACCTCATGTGGAGATCTCTCGAAAGAGAAGACCAGCCTGGGCACGTGAATTAATCCAAGATGCAGGAAAGTATGGTGCTCCAGAAGGTTCTAGTAGAGAGATCAAGAGACCAAGGCCATACTCCAACTATGTAGCCTTGATGTGCAATCTTGTTGAAGAAGAACCAACTTGTTTTGAAGAAGCAGTAAAGAAGAAGGAATGGTTGGATGCCATGAATGAAGAATATCAGTCCATCATCAAGAATGATGTTTGGGATTTGGTACCAAGACCGAAGGACAAATCGGTTGTTTCATCAAAATGGATCTTCAAAACAAAACATTTAGCAGACGGAAGCATTGAAAAGTATAAAGCAAGATTTGTAGCCTGGGGATTCTCGCAAAAGGAAGGAATTGACTATGAGGAGACTTTTGCCCTGGTAGCCAGATATACTTCGATTAGAACCATTCTCGCCTTGGCAGCCAAGATGAAATGGAAGCTACATCAAATGGATGTGAAGACTGCTTTCCTGAATGGAAACATAGAAGAGGAAGTATATATCGAGCAACCAAAAGGATTTGGAGTAGAAGATAATAAGTCACATGTATGCAGGTTGAAGAAAGCACTGTATGGGTTGAAGCAAGCTCCCAGAGCATGGTATGGAAGAATTGACAGCTTCCTCATGAGCTTGGGCTTTACCAAGAGTAAAGCGGACTCTAATCCTTACTACAAGATTATGAACGATGAACCCACGATACTATTATTGTATGTGGATGACTTATTTCTGACAGGAGAAGACAAGCCTATTGTTGAATGTAAGAAGAGGCTTGCAGCAGAATTCGAGATGAAAGACCTTGGCAAGATGCACTATTTTCTAGGTCTTGAGGTATGGCAGTTTCTAGACTGATTTTCCTGAGTCAAGGAAAATACACAGTAGAGATCCTAAAGAGATTTGGGATGCTGGATTGCAAGGCCATGACCACTCCGATGGTGACAAATTTTAAGCTTTTGAGTGATGCTTCTTCAGAGAAAGTGGATGTCACCATGTATAGACAGATTATTGGGTCTTTGATGTATTTGACTAATACTCGTCCAAATATATGTTTTGCAGTAAACACTTTGAGTCAGTGTATGGTGGAACCTAAGAATGTTCACCTGATTGCAGCAAAACATGTGATGAGATATCTGAAGGGTACATTGGATTATGGACTTAGATATGCCTCAGATAGTGAGTTCAGACTGTATGTGGGTACACAGACTCAGATTGGGATGGAAGTGCTGAAGACAGAAAGAGCACTTCAGGATGTTGCTTTAGTTTGGGATCAGGTGTGATCTCATGGCTCAGTAGAAAGCAACCCTGTGTTGCACTCAGTACAACGGAAGCTGGATATGTTGCAGCTTGTTCAGCTTGTGGTGAAGCAGTGTGGCTTCGCAAGATGTTGACAAGATTGTTCGATGCAGAGTTGATGCTACAGAGATACTCTGTGACAACCAGAGTTGCAACAAGTTGACAGAAAATCCCGTGTTTCATGATAGATCGAAGCACATCGAGATTAAGTTCCACTATATCCGGGATATGGTGCAGAGGGGAGCTGTGAAGCTCGAGTATGTTCCTACAGAGGAACAAGTTGCTGATGTGCTGACTAAGCCTCTGGCTCGTGTGAAGTTTGAGTACTTTCGAGACAAGCTTGGTGTGGTCCAGAGGGACCTCTCTAGGAAGAGAGATTGATGATGCCTATCCGAAAGGATAGATGCCTGTCCAGGAGGGACAAAAGATCAGTACTTGCTGATTGATAGTGATCCTATCCGAAAGGATAGATGCCTGTCCGTAGGGATGGATGCCTCTCCAAGGGTGAGGGAAGATCAGTACTTGCTGACTGATAGAGTTCCTATCTGAAAGGATAGATGCTTGTCCGTAGGGATGGATGCCTCTCCAAGGGTGAGGGAAGATCAGTACTGGCTGACTGATGGTTCCAGCTCTCATGAGCTGATGCCTGTTCGGAGGGATGGATGCCTCTCTAAGGGTGAGGGAAGATCAGTATTGGCGGACTGATGGTTCCAGCTCTCACGAGCTGATGAGGGTGAGGGAAGATCAGTACTGGCTGATTGATGGTTCCAGCTCTCATGAGCTGATGCCTGTCCGGAGGGATGGATGCCTCTCTAAGGGTGAGGGAAGATCAGTACTGGCTGAGTGATGGTTCTAGCTCTCACGAGCTGATGCCTCTCCAAGGGTGAGGGAAGATCAGTACTGGTTAACTGATAATATCAGTACTTAGTTATTGATTGTTGTTGCAGGTGTTCCAGCTGATGGTGTTGCTGATGAGGATGTTCCAACAGATGGTGTTTCAGCTGACGATGATGTTGTTCCAACTGATGGTGCTGCTGATGAGGATGTTCCAGCAGATGGTGTTCCAGTTGACAAGGTTGCTGACAGTAGAGGATGTTCCAACTGATGATGTTGTTGATGAGGATGTTCCAGCAGAAGAAGTTCCAGTTGACGAAGATGCTGTTCCAACAAGAAGATGATTGCTGATGATGATGTTGTTGATGATGATCATATTTTAAGCAGATGATGATGTTGCTGATGATGATCATATTCCAGCAGATGATGATGTTGCTGATGATGATCATATTCCAGCAGATGATGATGTTGCTACTCCGCAGATGATGCCCCAGACAAGTGATGATCCAAAGCCTTCCTACGACATATAGAAGTTCACAAGTCAGTTGTGCAGATGTTGTTTCTCGCAGAATACCTTCCTAGTTAAGAGGGAGTGTTAAAATAATGTAACTGCGGAAGATATTCTATTTATATTATTGTATTCCTCCTTTGGGAGATGATGGTCATGTAATTAATAATGTAAAGGTCATTGAAAGAATCAATGTAAACTCTAGGACATGTGTCGGCATAGAAAAGCCCCTAAAAGATTATTATATTATGTAATTGACCAGTCAAGTAGACAAGTCGGCCTTGTTGGGGAAATTGTCACCCCAACGGAAGAATATAAATAGAAGTGCTCTCTCTCACTTCTATTCATTCATTCACTCAAGCAAGTTCGCATTAGTGAAGGAGAGAGGTGCGCACAAGTGGAGGAGTAGCTGATTTGTCATGGGGATCTTTTGTACTTTGTGATGTCTATATTGAGGAAGGCTTTGCTGGGTTTTCTACCCCAAGAGGGTTTCCCAGGATAAATTGTGGCTCTTGTGTTTTATGCTGTGCTTGTTTATCTTTTCGTAATTGTTTATATGCTATATGTTGTTCAAGTAAAAACTAACAATGTCCATCGAATGATGTATGCCTTTGAAGCTTTGGTGCAAGTAAAATATTAAATAACAGTGAATATCTATGTATTAACTGCCACTTGACTGATGTTTATACTTTAAGTTAAGTTATGAATATGGTTAAAGGAACATGTCTTAGTCATTTGCTATAATCTAGTCTTTAGTTGTATTTTGACCTAGTCAAACATAGTTTGACCATGGTCATCCTTGGGATCCGTGATGAGACGGACCACTTATGTTATTTGATGTTGATCTATGGTTCTACATATACCTATTGATGATTCCATATGTTGGGCACATGTCTTAGTCATTTGCTATAATCTAGTCTTTGGTTGTATTTTGACCTAGTCAAACATAGTTTGACTAGGGTCATCCTTGGGATCCGTGATGAGACGGACCACTTATGTTATTTGATGTTGATCTATGGTCCTACATATACCTATTGATGATTCCATATGTTGGGCACATGCTTCAGATGATGATTGATGCCGTTTTTCAGGTTTATTATTATTTCCAGATCATCATATTTTTACTTGTCTGGGTATGGTAGACCCTACAGATGATCCTACAGGTTATCATGAGGTGTATGAGTACTCATCTCTAGTGGATTTGGGAATTCTGGATCCATTGAGACACTTACCTTTCATTTTCGGGCACTCCCTGGCATGATATTAGCAGTTTTCCACCTATTGACTAGTTTGGGCATGTTGATGTGGCCTGTCCAGCAGGAGCATTGGAGGCAAGTCGTTTCCTAGGGCGCTACAGAGGAAGGGGGTGGTACAACAACTTGTTTTCACCATATTATCCCCCTTCTGGACCTGATGGTACACTCAGTTTGACAGCGTAGGCACCTGAGAGGCAGTTTTGGGCAGTTTCAGGGTTTTTCAGGAGGATAAAAAATGGAATAAAAGGGTCATCGAGGAATTCGATTTGGGCAATTGAGGCAAGGTTTTGGCACTTGGTTTGCTCAGAGGTCATCCATGGTGTATCACCCTTCTTCCAGATCAGTTTGCACTAGTCAGTGGGGTCCACATGGGCTACAAGAGGTCTTTTATTGGATATCTCTCTATGATGATGGGGACAAGATTTGATCATTTGTATACTTGGACATGTCATTGAGTCACATTTTATATTATTGTGCCATGGGGTCATGCTAGTGAAGGGGAATAATACCTCCTAGCCCCACCATGTGCTCCTAGTCACTTGTCCTTGTCTTTATGTTGTGGCTCCCATGTTATTAGCCACCTCCATGTATGACATCATCCCCCATAGGGCTCTTCTAGCCATGACGTCATCACTTATTTGAGTGATCCATGTCTTATGTTATGATGGCTCATCTTAGCCATTGATTATATTGTTATATCTTTTGATCTCAACCACTAGTTTTCAAAAGTGGTTTAGGGTTTTGGTCTTTCTCTCCTATAAAAGGAAGAGACCCCCTCATTGTAAAGGCACCTTCGAGCTCTGGAAAACTTGGAACAAAATACTATTCTTGAAGATCTTCTTCTTGGCTTTGATTGGGTTGTTCTTGTACATGATCATGCATCTTTGCTTTTAGACATCTTTGCTTGTAACAGGTGAATTCGACATCTACTGAAGGAGGCTGAATTGGTTGAAGCTAGGAGTGCGACTTGCTTGAAGGGAAGATTGTAGGGGTTGCTTGCATCCCCCTTGGGCAAGGCGTCTTCATCTTGAGGGAGTTTTTCAATTGTGCTTTGTCCATTGATTACTTCTTTGATATGACATGCTTAGATCTCATTGATTTGTGGATCAAATCTAACATTTTGTAGTTTGATTTACAGGTTTAATGGGGCATCTCTCCTCCTAGGGCTTGGACGATTATGCTTGGAATCGCTTGGAGCTATCTTGGAATTGTAATTAAGGGCAAGGATCATCTATGTGCAAAGTAGCCGCAAGCTTTTGAGGTAAGAGATACAAGGTATGTATCCATTTCGCTTGTTCTCCATCATATTGGTCACATAAACCCTCATAATTAAAACCCTCATTTTACATTTTTTTATATCTACTTGGATCTAGCATGCTCTTGGGTATAAAAATTAAAACCCACCTTAATAATATTCACGGCAATCCCGATCTATAGTTTGGTGGTGTTTGGATTCCATTTGGCCCCTTTCCCAAGGCACATTGGTCTCTCCAAGGGAAGTCGCATTCCTTGAGGGAGGCTCTTTTGCTAGTTCCAAGACGTGGGTAGTTGAGATTCTTGCTTCATTGGATAGATCATCCCTCAAAATCTACCCCTAGTGATTCACCCCATTGATTTTCACCTTGTGGGCCCCATTCCTCATTTTGAGGGTTGTGCTCCACTTGGGTCATTGGGTGATGCATTAGCTCGCTCTTCGATCTATTTGCTTCACTTCATAAGTGGCCTTAATCAAACACTTGGTTGACTCATTTGTCCATTGCTTAAGCCTCTCAACCAAAGCCCAACTAACTTGGGTCCACTTACCTTTCTAGATCTAAAAGTCTTACCCTTGATCTCCTTGCTTGAACTTTACACATTTCCCTAGGAGTCTTTGGGTTAGCTAGTCTTCATAGATTGGCTAGGGTCTCCCCCTTGATCTTGATTCATCTTGATCTAAAGTGAAGGTTGCCTCGGTTGACGTGACTCCCACTTGCATTGGGAACCGTGGCAAGCTTTAGGTCACCTCTTTAGTTGTCTAACACCTCTACCGTCCTGGATAAGATACCTTTTGGGGACAACTACAAGTTGTGTGATAACATGCCCAAAAGAGAAGGAATACAACTTATAAGGGCAGGTCATTTTGGTGTTAGAAAAGCAGTAGCCAACTTGCAATGGTATGTGTATTGGCCCAAAATGCAAGAAGTAGCTAGGTTATAAGAGGATGCATATTAATAAGAAGTAGCTAGATTTATGGGAATTAAAATTGCAGCTCCGAAGGTGTGTCCAAAACATTATAAATACTTGTTTCAGTTTGAGCACACCTTTTTCCCTAATGGTTATACTTCGTATTTTGTATATAGCTATAGTGTTATGCTATTAATCTTGAACAGCTATCAAGCTGCATTTTGATTAATAATGTTGCTCTTTATGATTCTCCAAATCTAGTTATTATTAGTGCAACCGGTGAATGGTGTTTACTCTGTTTTGTTTCTTGTTCTGATGTGGAGGTCTTATTGATAGTTAATCTGATTTTGCAGTTGACGTTACAGGTTTTGTTAATATGTGGATAGCCTAACCTTTTCCAGTTAATGCCCACTAGTTGCATTTATCTTTTAAACTTTGAAGTGGTGGTATAAAGCCTTGTAATATGTTCTTTGAGTTAATGAAATATTTTCTTTAGGGCAATTTCCAACTGTTCATGATGATGATGTTTACCTTCTCCTGAGACTAATAGAGTCTGTTACCCTTCAAACTAGCAGTCTAGGATTTGTAGCACAATGTGGTGCAATAAGGTAGCGAATGGTAAGCACGGGAGATATCTAAATTCAATGTCACCTAAGCTTAGTCTCTCAACTATGTCGGGTAACTCCTAAATCCAGGGGATGTTAGGGATAGTGGTGTATATCGAGATGTCCTTCATGTTCAAATGCCTAGCTTGGAGTTGCATTTTTAGTATAGGAATCAGGATGGGGTAGAGGGTGAGATGCACTCTACCAAGTGTCATGAATCTAGCGGTAGATGCATGCGGACAGGGTGATTTGCCTCATGCATGCAAACTTTTTAATTAAAAAGCATGCAAAAGTGAGATTTTTGCATGCGCTCACTTTAGGGTTTCGAAAACCCTAATGAGTCAGTGAGTTGATATAAGGAGGTAAAAGGTCACCGGACAAGGTTACTTTGCAGTTTCTTCAGAGAGAGGAGATTTACAGAGTGAGGGCACACTTGTGCATGTAGAGGGCGACTTCCTGAGGAGAGGGGCGCATTGCAGAGAGAGAGTTGGGAGATTTGAGAGGGATCAATCCTTCCTTGATTTGAGGCACTGAGTAGCCATCACAGTGTGCAATGAGTGCATCTGTGCAGAGACAGCTTAGAGTTTGAGCTTGGGTGATTTCACAGAGGGAGGGGTGTGTTTCCCATGCTGAGGTTTCACACTTGCTTGTGAGGACATTCGTCTTGAGGTCGAGAGGGCTGAGAGAACCAGAGTTAATCTTCTTCTGTGTTTGCAGAAGAACAGAGCATATCTCATCTGAGTTTGACTGAGATTTGAGGAGGGGCGACTTTAGAGCAGTGGAGGAGGGGCGCATTTCCCATGCAAAGGGGGCACAGTTCACACTGAGAGGAGGTTGCAGTCTTTCTTCCGTGACAGAGCAGATCAGGATAGAGTGGTTAGAGAGTTTGTAATGCTTCCAGAGATTGGCAGTGACAGTATTCATAGATCTAGATCAGAGAAGACAACAGGGGCGCGTTTCCCATGAGCAGCTGTTGATTTTGCATGCATATCTAGGGTTTTGACCCATCAGGTTCTTATTGTATCTTCTGAACATCTGTGTGTATTTTTCTCTCTATTATATGCTTTAGCTCGAGAAAGAAGAAAGCCCCATAGTTGTTGGTTTTCCCCATTGGGGTTTCCAAGGTAAATCCGAGTCCAATATGTGTGTTTGTCATATTTTTGTTAAGTTGATAGAAGATCTATAGTGCTTTCTATTATAAGTATATTTGTGACTTACAGAGACTCAAGGTTGGTTAAGATCTCAGTCTTCCAGATCGAGTAATGACATTTGGGAAAAACTATCATGGTATCAAAGCCTCGGTGAGGGTCAGGGGCATTCACACTCAGATCTGCGAGCTGTATACCAGATCTGTGTGGAGACTAAGTGTTGATATCAAATCTGTGAGATAGAGACCAGATCCACCAGATCTGAAGAGCGGAGCTTAGATTTGTGCTTACAGAGCTCAGATTTATCAGATCTGTGAGTTTGGAGGTGAGATATGAGATAGATCCTTCGGATCTGGGTGAGTAGGTACCAGATTTGTGTCAGAGAGTTTCTTTTGTTCATTGAGATTTTGCTTTAGTTCAGATTGACTAGAGAGCATGGCTAGCAACTTATGTGTTGAGGATTGGTTGGATGGGGTCTCAAACTTTAGTACATGGAAGGCCAGAGTTGGCCTATTTCTGAAGGAAATTGATTTATGGGATATTGTGAAGAGCACTGCCACAAAACCTATAATTGTTCCAATAGATTCTTTGGCAAAGGTAGCCTATGACAAGAAGAATATCAAAGCCCAGAGGATCATCTTTGATGCGTTCAAGGATCATGTGATACCACATGTTACAAGTAAAGAGAACGTGTATGAGATATGGGATGCATTGACGAAGTTGTACCAAAGCTCTAATGAGAACAAGAATATGGTACTTCCTGAAAAGCTGAAGAGCATAAAGATGGTCAAGGATGAGAATATGGCCACATACCTTACCAAGATAACACAGGTAAGAGATGAGTTGGGGGCAGTGGGGGAGAAGGTCGAGGATGGAGAGTTGGTACAACAAGCTCTGAATGGCGTGACTAAGCCATGGTCAGTGCTTGTTGAGTCTATTGTGGCCAGAGAGAACCTCCCCAAGTGGGATTGTCTATGGGATGATTCTATGGGATGATTTCACACAGGAGGAGACCTGAAGAGGTTATATTCTGATCGTCTATGGGATGATTTCACACAGGAGGAGACCCGAAGAGGTTATATTCAGGGCACCTCTTCTGCTATCCCTGAGGAGGATGATGTGGCGTTTGCGGCTAAAGGCAAGCAGAGGTTTAAGAAAAATGAGCAGAAGAGAGACTTGAGTAAGGCCAAGTGTTTCGTGTGCAATGAGTATGCCTATGGAAGACAGTGCCCTCACAAGAAAAATAATAAAGGGGAGAAGGATGAGTAGTTAGGTGCAACAAAAGATGTGGATGAGTTTGCTTCCAGATTTGAGAGGGAGTTCTCTCTTGCATCTTTTGTTTTAGGTCAAGATGGTTGTCAGCTAGAGGTTCAGGTTGATGAGAGGTGGATGATTGACTATAAGCATTGCAGTCATATGATCGGGATGCGAGAGGCATTTCTCTTCCTAGAGTATACACCTATGCAGATTATTCATGATGTTGAGGGTACTGAGCATATGGTCAGAGGAGTGGGACATGTACTGTTCCTCCTAGACTTTGGAGAACTCCTGGAGGTGTCATGAGACCTATTCATTCTAGGACTGAGAGGGAGCATAATTTCAGTGGCAGCATTGAATGCTGTAGGTTACTCTGTAGTGTTTTAGAGGGAGGTTATATTTACCTATCCAAAGGGAGCTGATCCAATGTTGATGGGTCACATGATTGACAGGGAGTATACAGTTGGGGGCCAACTCACGTCAACAACATATGGGTGGTTGACCGCATCTTCATCAGAGTTTGAGACAGACAGGGAGCAAGATGCTCACAGTGTTGATGAGGCTCGGAGGAGTGAGTCCTCAGATTCATATCAGATGGATGGGAAGAGGCTCATACAGGTACCAGCCGAAGATTGAGTTGTTACGAGATGACAAAGTTGGATTTAGCTCATGAGCGAGTTGAGTCACCTCAGAGCAGGGAGATTAGATACAGGTCAGTGGATCCGCTTGATGGCAGTCTCAGAGACTGTTGCAATAGAGATTCAGAGGGAGTCTAGATCAGGGATCAGTGATAGAGTCTGTGAGAGGGAGAGAGGCTTCTCCCAAGGCTACATTGATGGAGATGGATCAGGTTACTTCAGATCAGTGCAGTAGTGACAGTCAGGATAGATGGGTCAGTTACAGCAGTAGAGGATTTGTTGGATCCAGGCATCAATGATTGGACTTCCCTTGATAAGAGGGAGTGTTAGAGATATTGGTGTATCTTGGGATGTCCTTCATGTTCAGATGCCTAGCATGGAGGTGCATTTTCAGTATAGGCATCAAGATGGGGTAGAGGGCGAGATACACTCTACCAAGTGTCATGAATCCAGTGGTGGATGCATGCGGACATTTCAGGGTGATTTGCTTCATGCATGCAATATTTTGCATGCAAAATTTTTAATTAAAAAGCATGCAAAAGCGAGATTTTTGCATGCACCCACTTTAGGGTTTCAGAAACCCTAATGAGTCAGTGAGTTGATATAAGGAGGTAAAAGGTCACCAGACAGGGTTACTTTGCAGTTTCTTCAGAGTGAGGAGATTTACAGAGTGAGGGCACACTTGTGCATGTAGAGGGCAACTTCCTGAGGAAAGGGGCACATCTGCAAAGAGAGAATTGGGGGATTCGAGAGGGATCGGTCCCTGCTTGATCCGAGGCAGTGAGTAGCCATTACAGTGTGCAATGAGTGCATTTGTGCAGAGACAAAGGGAGGGGCGCATTCCCCATGCAGAGGGGGCACATTTGATTGTGAGGACATTCGTCTTGAAGCCGGGAGGGTCGAGAGAACTAGAGTTGATCTTCTTCAGTGATTGAAGAAGAACAGAGCATATCTCATTTGAGTTTGACTAAGGTTTGAGGAGGGGCGACTTCAGAGCAGAAGAGGAGGGGCACATTTCCCATGCAAAGGGGGTGCACTTCACAGTGAGAGGAGGTTGGAGTCTTTCTTCCGTGACAAAGTAGATTATGGCAAAGTGGTTAGAGAGTTTGTACTGCTTCCAGAGATTGGCAGTGACAATATTCAAAGATCCAGATTAGAGTAGAAAATAGGGGTGCATTTCCCATGAGCAACAGTTGATTATGCATGCAGATCTAGGGTTTTAACATGTCAGGTTCTTATTGTATCTTTTGAACATCTGTGTGTATTTTTCTCTCTATTATATGCTCTGGGCTCGAGAAAGAAGAAAGCCCCGTAGATGTTGGTTTTCCCCATTGGGGTTTTTAAGGTAAATCTGAGTCTCATATGTGTGTTTGTCATATTTTTGTTAAGTTGATAGGAGATCTATAGTGCTTTCTGTTAGAAGTATATTTGTGACTTATAGAGACCCAAGGTCGGTTGAGATCTTAGTCTTCCAGATCGAGTAGTGACATTTGGGAAAAACTATCAGAGGAGAGTCTTATCAAGATACTTGTAATCACCAACAAATGTATACCTTTCTACAACCTTTACGATAGAGATTAGTGTCTTTATACGGAGTCAAATAATGAGATAAGAAGACTACTAGATCTATTGAGGAGTTAATTCAACCTACTACTTATCTGGCACAATAGATAACAAATATTTACAACACAATCTCACGTTTCCCAATGACAAGGGGTCAAGGCAAGGTCATAGATGGCCTAAGATGAAAAATGCTACCTAGGGTTTTGAAGATAGTGACGATTTGACATTTCCCAAGATAGGTTGGAAGATGAGGACACTCTTCTAAATCTATGGATATTTCACCTAGTGCGAAATTGAGGGATGGACCAAATTTAACAAATTTTGAATGTTTTTAGGTTTTTAAATTTAAGTAAATTTTTACGTTTTTTTGACAATATATGATTTTTAGGGTTTTTTATACATAAAGTGAGAACATCCTTTAGGATTCGTGGTTAAATATGCTAGGGCGAATTTGTAGGGAGACGCAGAATTACAAACTCATGGCTATTTTTGGAGTTATGAATTTTCTAATTTTTAGGTTTTGGAATTTTAAAGATTTTTAAGTCTTTTTATGCATAAAATTGCAGCCACAAATATAATATAATAAATGTGGAAAAATAGAGTAAAAATGATAAGAAAGGGGATATGATTTTTGTCTCAATCCCTAGGGCATTGAGAGATCTATGGTTAACATCCATCTCTTAAGATGTTCCTCTAGCACTTGCAAGCTAGGGCATCACCTAGCAACCTCTAGGGTTCGGTAGGTGAGCCTAACTAAGGGAAATGGAGAAGTCCAAGGCCCCCAAAGCAATAGGAAACCCTTACGCAAGATGTTTCCTTCTTGCAAAGTTGATGGAATATTGGTAAAAAATCCTAATTCAGAGAAAATGGAGCATAAAACTACCATTCAATCCACATAGTAACATTATTCACCAACATTCAACAAGAGATGAGCAAAGAAGACATCTTTAGGTCACACTTGTGGATGTGTTATTCCAACAAGTCTAGCATCAACCATAGCATGTGTAAGAAAGAAGCCCTAGATCATTCATCCATCCACCATCGAGCAAAGAAGATCATCCCAAGAAAAGAGAGTACCACCAAAGATATTGAAAGAGTAGGAGAAAAAGAAATAATTAGAACCCTTGTCTTATGATTTTACAATGAGAGGAGAGGTTTTATTTATACCTTTTCCTTTTGAATATTTTAATTTGAGCCAAGTCTAAAATATAAAATAATACTATTTTTAGGGTAAATTCTACACAACAAAGGATTTTTACCCAAAAATGTACAAAAAAGATAAAAATAAGCTAAAATAAGCTTAAGAGATGGCTTCACTTGATAAAATAGTGAACATCGTCATGCCCCATCTAACCCCAAAATGCTGAAAATCCCTCAATGCCCCCCTCCAAGGCATTGTAGGTTTGAGTAGTGTGCAACAGCAAGCGCGTTGGGCTGTTGGCATCAGAGGAGGGGTCTCTGGAAGCTGAAATAGGTCTAAGTGGGTGCAAGAAGGTGTGCTAGGAGGAGATAACAGTCCTTTACCATAGGGCAATCATCTTTGCAAGTCAAATAACCAGGATGGGTATGTGCCCTAGTGGGTCACCCCCAGAAGGCCCGAAGCACCAACCCATGGGCATAAAGCTCTGCATGGTGGAGACATCATCACATTGAAGGGGTAGTCAGCAAAGCCATTAAGATAAGCACTTCTAAGAGTGAAACCAAAGGGGTTGGCCATGTCCAATTCATGGGGTAAACAACCCCCAAATCAAATATCCATAAAACAAATCCCACTTTGGCCTGTACAATAAAAACAGTTTGCCCCCTTGCTCTAGCCTCAGCTTCGTTGGAACTCTATAGTAGCTATGGTGCGCAACAAAGTCTATTGAACAAATAAAGGAATTAGAGTGAGGAGGTCCTGAAGAGTAATTAAGTTATGAAGTTGAGTAAAGTTACGTCTTGTATTATTAAGCAATGTTCCCCCAAGTTTCCGGGACGCGTGAGCACGAAAACGCACATTGGGGACGTGTGAAGACCACCCCCAAATTTTAGCGAAATTCAAGGGGGACGTCCAGGTCATAATAAAAATTATAAAAAAATAAACAAAATAATATTATAAATTATTATATCCCATCAATAACAATTCAATGATTCATCCCATGTAAATTACTAAAAGTAAATAATAAATACTAAATTCATTATTGTGCAATGTAAATAAGAATTTAACAAATTAATAATACAAACATGTTGCACAATTCATCGTGATCGTTTTCAAATTTGTCATTTGAATCTTGATATTCATATTTCTAATTTTGGTCATTCTAATTGAAAAACTGAATCAATGATATTGCATGCTAAAATAGTAAAATAGTAAATTACTAAAGACTAAAAACATGGGGGGCGGGGCGTCTAGTAGCCCCCTAGTTTCAAGAGGGAGCATGTGGGAGCCCCCCTTCACCGGAACGCACTGTAGAACAAGGGGGCATGCTCCCTTGTGAGTTTCCGAGAGTTTCCTGATTTTGGGGACACTGGGAAACGTTTCGCCAGGAGTCCCCAAGTCCCCTGGGCGTAGGGAGCGAGCGGGGCACGCCCCTGACCGTGGGTGACGAGTCCCCGTGGAACACTGTTATTAAGGCCATGGCATGTTAAAAGGAAATAGTGTTCATCCTCAACTTCCTTTGTACCGTAAATATTACTAATTCGCTCATTCCAAAGTATTTGTGGGTTAGTCTAGTGACCAACTTACCAATGGTTTTGATTTTGGCAATATTCATTTTGTTTTTTAAATTTATAATGTTGGAAAAATAGTTTTAAGTAGTGAAATTATGATTTATGAAATCTTTTTAGCATTTCTTTTTCCTCTTATTAATAACTTCATTGTTGTTCCAAGCCTCATCTTTAAACTTGATAGGGAGGTAAACTTTAATATTATGGGTATTATTTATTTGATTGTTTGTTTTAGTGTTCCAATGATTAAGCCAAGCCTTAGAATCTCTAGTCCAACCTTTTTTAAGCCTGTGGTGGCTGCTGCTCCTAAAATTGACCCAACTCGGTTGAAGTAAGCATAACCAAGAGATGTTTGATATCAAACCATAGTAGCATAATTCGAGTACTAATACAGATACAAATACAATTCGATACAAAAATAATACGTAATGGAAAAATCTAATATGAATAAAATACAGTTGTAGACTTCTTATATATAATACTTTTAATCAAATATACAAGAACATATCACAAATGTACATCTCACACATGTTATTTACAGCCAAAATTACTATTTAAAAAACAAAAATATTGTGAGATATGGCATTTAGTTATTAATAATTATTTTAATAAGAAAGTAAAAACATATTTACCGGAGAAGGATTTATGGTTAGTGTTGTCCGCCAGATTGCACACTAGCAGTGAAAATCTTTCGAAAGCTGTCTCCCTCACTGGAAGTGGGGAGAGGTGTGGCCTTGGGGGCAAGCAATGAGCCAGGTACTGTCACCTGAATCCCAGCTCCTCCGTTTAGGCTAACTCCTAACGAAGCCAAGAGGGGTAGTCCCTACAAAGAGTTTCACTAAGGCTCTTGTGTTTTATATGTTTTAAGTCTGAGGTGATGCGGATGGGTGTTATTTAGGAGTTTTTGTATGATGATGAGAACACAATTAAACACGCAATCCACGTTGCAAATTCCACAAGATACAATTTAGAAGATGAACAATATACTTTGACTTAGAATTAAAACAAAGCATCCACAAGATAAAGATCAAACAAATGACAAGGACATATGGTCCAGATTTAGAAAATACATAAGAGTTTTTAAAGACCAGTGCCAAATGGAGTCAAAAGAAATGCTTGTGATGTTGGAAAATGTAAGTCAAAAGTAGCTGTTTGTGAGATCGTTTTGAAATTGTTCTTGATAAATTTTAAGTGTTTTAGATGTTCTTGATTATTAGGGTTAAAACCAAGGATATCAAAAGAGTGTCCCGAAATCAATTCTAAGCGGCTCCTTTAAGAGACATGTCGGACCTGTCTGGATCACAGCGAGGTGCGCAATGTTAACCAGCCACTGTGTCGCAGATTGGGCAACCCAGCGCCTCTCCTGAGAACTGCTTTGAATACTTTTTGAACAACGCCGATTCGTTGGTTATGGGGGTGAAAGTTTTAATTAATTATCACTTATGAGCTTATCAAGTCCTTCACCTTTCTGAGTACTAGTCCAACCGTTTCCGGTTGGCAGAGCATACGGGTGTTGGACAAACGACCAAGATAAATTAATTAAGGGGAAAATGTGGGTTGAAATGTTGTATTATTAAGAGCACTTGTTCAACTCTTCGACAGAGAGTGCTCTTGACTTAGTCTTAAGACCATAGTTCAAGAGACTTCCTACTTTAAAATGCCTAATGCAAGGGGAAAGTGCAAATCTATATGCTCTCTGACAGAGAGTGCTTTTGACTTGGATTTGGCCAAGTTCAAGAGGCTTTGTTTATTTTATTTGCAAGAAATAAAGTGATTGTGAAACTTAAGGAAATAAATGAAACCGAAAATGACTGAAAACATAAGGATAACCACAAAGAAAGACTTTGAAGATAACAGAAAACAAAATCTAGTGTTCTACCAAGCAGATTTATTCTAAAGTGGGATCAACCTCCGAACAAGGCTAATCACTAGAACCGTCAGTCCTGGAAACCTTTCAGCTAGCTGGATGTCCACAAGATGCTAACGGGGGAACGAGAAGCTACCACAAAACTATGTGGCCTTTGGGACACAATCCCAAAGTTAGCTTACTCTGGTCAAAACTTGAAAGAGAGGCGACAAGATGAAAGTAAAATACTGATTTAAGGTATAAAATGGAAAATTAAACTAAGAACTTGGAACGCTGAGATCTGAGCTAAGCAAACCCAACACTTTTCCCCAAATGGGAAAGAAACCCAAAAAGTGGAGGACCTCTCCAGTTAACTTCTTTATTGAATTATTATAAATGCCTTTGGGATCTAGATCCTTAAAAGGTCTTTTGAGAGAAGTAAACTTTGAAAGTAATGAGAAAACTCTTATGAGTTTGTACAAAGGATAATAGCTTGTTTCAAAAGACATTCATGGTTTGGCTTTCCTCCTTGGTTCAAATATCAAATGTTCTCTTCTTTGGTTTGTCTTTCCAACTTGGATTTGCTCTCTTTTCTTATGCTTCAAAGGTCTTTCCCAATAGTTCTCTTTCTCAAAAGAAGACCTATCACAATGTAACACTTTAAATACCTATTAGCATTGGTAAATCAAAAAATTAAAACTTGAAACTATTTGAACCTAGAATTGGAAAAAGAGGCCCTAAATGCAATGTGCATGAGATTTTGAAATAAAAATGCAATTTTTATAAAACTGACCAGCAAGCTAAAATGCTCCAAATAATGATGGAAATGAGAATGCAACCACAAAACTTTACACTATTTTATATGCCAACTTATCTACCTTTGATATGAGACTAAGAAACTAGGAAAACATATTGAAATGCAAGCTCTAAGTGACCTTCTAAGATGCTTAAACTTGACTCTTTCTAAAGCAAAATTAACCAACTTTGAATAAGACTAATTTTAACTTGTGTTTTTTGTTGATTTTGTGAAGATAGATGGTAGGAGGAAAAGGTGGAAGAGGAAGGGAGCGAATGGGAAGGAAGAGGCTCACAAGGAAGGGGAGCGAATGAGAGAGAGAGAGACAAACTTTGAAATGGATGGAAAATGGGAAGAGTGAAGTGGACAAAAGGAAAAACGAAATGGATGAGAGATGGAAAAATCAAGTGAAACACTTGATGGGTAAAACACTATCTAAGAAATCCTTCGAGCTAGCTGGATGATACGCATGCGATAGTGTTGAAGAGAGCACAAGGGAACAAATCCCAAGTTATTCCCCAAGGTTAAAGGAACTTCAACCTTATGGCAAACTAATCTAGGCTTTAAAAGTAAAGAACTTCAACTTTGGATTTAAATCTAGAAAGGGGTTTCCACAAGAAGAAGATGGGTCCAAGTAACAAGTAACCAAGAAGAGGGAAATTGTGTTGATGGAAGAGGAAACCCTCTCTACTTTGATGCCAATCTTGAGATCTTGCTTCTTGGAAGTATCCTGCAAACACACTATTAGTAAAAGCTTTTTGTTGGTGGAGAAGAGGGAGATACAACCGAGTTCATCTCATCTTAACCGTTTTGAAGATCTGAAATGCACAAAAGCTTACACAAACAAAGCTTGATCAAATATAGAGAGTTAGACAAAAATGCATAGGGAGACAAGGTAGTAAGACCGATTACAAGTTGCACTCTTTATACTATTCAACCCTAAGCCTAGCAAACAAATTGGGACCATCAAATGCTTGCCCTACGCTCTTAAGAAAGAGATCTAAGCATGTATTTAATTCAAACTTTGAAATTGCATAAATCAAAAACACATTACAGATATTACCTCAAAGTAAATTAGTAACTCATGAACCAATAGAAGTGTACACAAATTGCCTCCAAAGCCAACTTTATTTCCAATGATAGCCAATAGCTATTACAATCTCCGCAGAGTAAGTTTACAATAATTCTCCATGAGAAGAGAGCTAGAATGCATCTCTTATATAACAAAATACTAAGCTAAAACCCTAAATCGAACTTGGCTTGAGAGAGAGCCAAAAACCAATAGACATGAAGTCGAATTCCAATCTAAACCAAGCTTGGAGAGCTAATCTTAGTTGACAACTCGAGTTTTGGTAGGTGTGAATGGCAAGGTGGCAAACTCGAGTTTGGTAATGCATGGGAAGTCTCACCCATCAAATGGGCGTGTTCCAACTAGGATCCACGTGAGGGTTTAGGTGAGATGTGTGAGCTTCATGAGGAAAGCGTGAGCTTGAAAGGGTTGAGGTGGAGTGACAAGTGGAGAAACAAGTGGAGTTTGGATGGGAGCCAAGCATTTGTGATTGTTAAAATAGGGGAGGCACCCACCATTGGCTTTAATGCCAAGCAACCAACCCATTTATTATTTGCCACATCATAAAATCGATTTCTCAAGGAGGGAGGACGAATTAGCGTGAGTGGGAAATCTTCTGGTGACTGGATAACTAACTGAAGCCACTTGGAGTTGATTGGAATCATCATAAATGTCTATTGCCATGTCATTTAGCCTTTTATTTTATTCCAATTGATTAATTTTAAAGAGATTTGAATTATCTCCAAAATATTCAATTTTATTATTTTAATTAATAATTTCTCTGTAAATGGCTTTTTAGAGAAAATATTAATTATGAGGCTGAATTGACATCTGAAAGTTGGGTTTAGCTGGTCCATAGGTCGTGTGATTTTTGGCTTATGAAACGAGCTATCAATCACTGAATTCGGATCCCGGACGACTGACATATTACAAATTATTATTTCTCTATTTAGACTATAGAGAAATTTATTAAATTTAAAAAATAATCAAAAACCCAAATTCGACGAACCTGGTAAAATTTTTTCGAATTTTTTTCTCTGAGGGTCCTAGGGACTTGGGACATGACCAAAACCTATTCTAATAGTGTCTAGTAGGCTTATATACATTAGTTGGACTCTAATAACCCCCCATGGCCAAATTTTTTAAAATCGGGCATTTCAGCTTTGGAGGAAGCGGGAGAAAATCTCATTGATTATAGCTTGGCTGTAGACAAAGTATAATTGACAAGGGAAAAAACTCCCTGGAATACCTTAGTTGCTTAATCAGGTCATGGGGAACCGAGACACTCAGATCCTACTAGCACACTTTATTACAAACCCCCATGGGGCCATGGTCATGTTGACCCAAAAACAAAACTGGCTAGCCAAAATTGGCTAGTCACAAATGCTGGATCATCTGATACACTAGAGTACAAACATTCATCACGCTTGTCAAATGGCGGCTCTTCAGATAATCCAACTATGGTACAAAAAAGTTGGTAACATCTGGCTCCAACTGTGAGACGGGCACTTGCTAGATCTATGGATCAATGAAAGTGTTCGAGAATCCTAGAATATCAGTTTCCTGCACAGAAACGGAAGTGTCTTAGTCTAACATTTTCATGATAAATAATGCCAAAATGAAATACCAATATACTATTTTTGCTTTTTTCTGTAATCAAAGGTATACATAAAAATAAAATCTTTTCTTTTTCAGCATATATATGAAATATAATACAAAAAGCTAACATGTGAGAAACTATGATACATCAATATGGCACATAAAAATACATAAAGATCAACAAAGATGGGTTCAGAGATGTCCTGAGATGACCCCTTGGTCATCTTGAATGTTGTTCCGATAGAAAGGCTTCAGGTGTTGCCCATTTCTTGGTAAGCTCAGTTCTTCTCCTTCCATGGTGTTCAGTAAGAAAGAATTTGTGCCAGCAATTGCATGGATGATAAACGGGCCCTTCCAAACGCTGTCGAATTTCCCATGCTTCCCAGGCTTCTCCCTTCTTTTGTCCCATAGGAGAACAGTATCTCCTACCTGGAAAGGTCTTGGCCTGGCATATTTGTCAATGTTACCCTTCATAATTTCCTGATGTCTCAGGGATTGGTCAAGGGCAGCTCTTCTGGCTTCATCTAACTCTATGATCTGATTTATCCTCTGCTCCATTTCCAATTTTTTTGTTCCATACTCGCTTATTAATCTGAAAATTGGAATCTGCATGCTAACCGGAAGGGTGGCTGTGAGACCATACACCAACTCAAAGGGGGACTTCCCTGTGGAGTTCTTCTTGGTTATTCTGTCGGCCCATAAAGCATATTTAATCTTACTGTCCCATGCTTTCTTATTATCACCCACAGTTTTCTTAAGGATACTTATTAGATTCTTATTAGTGGACTCACCAAGTCCATTTCCTTGTGGGTAGTAATCCGAGGAATGGGATAGGATGATGCCATATTTGAAACATAAGTCATTTACTTCTCCAGAACTGAAAGCTTTAGCATTATCAGTTGTTATCTTTAAAGGGATCCCGAACCTGGTGATGATTCTTTCTTCAATGAAGTTTATGACAACATTTTCGTCGGCCTTCTTAGTAGGTTTTCGTCGGCCTTCTTAGTAGGTATGGCCTCTACCCATTTGGTGAAGTAATCGGTTGCCATAAGAATCCAGCAAAATCCATTGCTGGAGTTATCTTTGAACTTGCCGATAAAATCAAGGCCCCATTGTTGAAAAGGGGCAAGGACCACAATAGTTGTGAGGGGGAGTGTAGCCAAATTTTGCTTACCAGTGAAGAGTTGACACTCTTGGCAACACTTAACATGTTTGTGAACATCTGCGAAGATGGTGGGCCAATAGTATCCAACTCTTAGGATCTTGTGAGCAGTTGTATTTGCTGCATAGTGACCTCCACAAAATCTTGAGTGAAACTCAGTCAAGATTCTTTTGGATTCCTGTTCGTTTACACACCTGAGTATGATGCCATCTGGGTTTTTCCAACCCAAACCTTCCTGGGTGAGGCGAGTACCTAGTAGTTTTGAGTCTTAAAGCCCTTCGCTTGTGACTCTAGAGGTGATCAGGACAATTGAAGTGGAGGAGGAAGTAGATGATGTCGGAATACCAGATGTTGTCAAGCTCCTGGAGGGAAGGAGTCATGGAAGGTTGGGGAATGTTGTTCTCGGCGATCATTTCAATGGCTTCTTCATTCTTCTGAGTGAGCATTTTAGCTAGCCCTTGTCCTTTGATTAATTTGGTAGGCTTTACTTCAAGGTCATATTCGTGGATTTTGGAAACCCATGTACCCCTTGTTCCAAAACAATTTTGTTGAGATAGGATGTCTTTTACTGCAGCATGGGGAACATACCCAATAACCTTGGAATAGCCGATATATGTTCTGAAGTGTTTCAAAGATTTGACTAAGGCATAAGCCTGTTTTTCCATGATTGTGTAGTTTAACTCGGAATGTTGTAATGCTCTACTCATAAAGGCAATTGGTTGCTCGAACCCTTCGGAGTTCTTCTGGAGCAGCACACCAGCAATGGTATCCTTCGAGGCAAAGGAGAAAATCATGAAATCTTTCGTGTAATCAGGACTCACTAAGACAGGTGATCTGGTGATGGCATCTTTGATGGTGCCAAAGGCTGCCCTCCCCTCATCATTCCAGACAAATTTAGCATCCTTTTTAAGTAACTGTTGCATGGGTTTCATTAGCTCGGCTAAATTTGGGATGAACCTTCTTATGAAGTTGATATGACCATTGAAAGACTGAAGAGCTTTGACATTCTTGGGAAGGGGTATCTTCGATATTGCTTCTACTCTCTCGGGGTCAATTTTGACTCCGTCCTTTGATATGATATGACCAAGAAGCTTTCCTTCGTCTATCCCTAGGACAGACTTGGCTAGATCTTGACTCCGTCCTTTGATATGATATGACCAAGAAGCTTTCCTTCGTCTACATCTTTCGAAAACTTTCCTGAGATGATCGACATGGCTAGATCTTTCTTTCGAAAAGACGGTTAAGTCATCTTGATATATCTCAATGCTCTTGCCTATTAATTCATTGAAGGCATAATCCATGGCCCTCTGGAAAGTGGCCCCAGCATTTGTGAGACCAAAGGGCATTCTCAAGTATTCAAAAGTTCCCCAAGGAGTTGTGAAAGCTGTTTTGTGCCTACCTTTCTCTTTGATAACAACCTGGTTGTATCTAGAAAATCCATCAAGCATGGACATCATTTTAGAACCCGTGACTCTCTAGAGGAGGGTCTCCATATTGGGAAGCGGATAGTTGTCTTTCTGGCAGGCTATGTTAAGGTTTCTGAAGTCTATGCATATCCCGATGCTCCCATTTTTCTTTCTGACCACAACTAAGTTGGAGCACCATGAGGTATGTTGAGTGGGTGCTATAATACCTGCTGCCAACATTTTTTCTAATTCCTGCTTGACAATAGGGGCCAACCTAGGATTTATTTGCCTAAGTTTTTGCCGGAAAGGTTTGGCATTTTGCATTTCAGGCTTGAGAGGGATAGTGTGTTGGAAAACATCTTCCCTATAAGCCTTTAACTCATCATAAGTAAATGCAAATATATCTCTATATTCTTTTACCAAGCTTATTAATGCATTCCTTTCCTTTTCTGACGTTCCTTTTTCAATTTTTATAATTTTTGGATTTGTTTCCGTTCCAATATTTATCTCAATATAATTCCCTGGTTTCATCTGGTCAATGTTATTTTTCTTCCCATCCTGTCTATCAAAAACATTCTCTAGCTTGGTGAAGCCATGTGATATCGGGTTGATAGGCTGGCTAAGTTCCTGATACTGTTCGTCTTCCTCTTGTATGTTTACATTAAAATTCATGAATTCATCTAGGTTATGAATGAATTTTAGGATCTGCTCATCATCTTTGAATACCTGCCAATGGTTCATATTGTCTGGGACTGATGGCCTATAATTTATTTCAAGGGTACAATCTCCGTTCAACATTTCCTCTGAAGGCTGGAGGGTAGATGCCGCAACTGCCAACCTATCTGCTATATTGTTCTCTTCCATATGGACTGCTTTTGTGTTTAATGCATCAAAGTACTCCATGGTGTCCCATACTGCATTCCTATACCTCTTAAGTATTTTACAGTGGCATGCAAAATTACCCTTGATCTGTTGCACAACTAAGTCAGAATCTCCTTTGATACTAAGCATTTTGATTTTCATGTCTTTAGCGATCTCTATGCCTAGTAAAAGTGCTTCATATTCTGCAACATTGTTTGTGGCTTCAAATTCAAGTCTGAATGCAAAGTTGAAGACCTTATCTTCAGGTGATATCAAGACTATACCAGCACCTTTGCCAGCTCTAGAAAAAGCACAGTCAAACTCCATTTTCCACAATCCATCAACTTTCTTATTTTTCATTTCTTTATGAACAAGATCTAAGAAGGTGGAATTTCCCTGGTAGGTTCCTATTTCATCGGTATTGTAGATGTATTCATTTGATGGTTTCTGGGGATTTTCAACATGGCATCTTCTTTCTTTTTCAGAGTGCAGTTTGACATGAGTATCTTCGGAAGCCGGAACAGTTGCATAGGATAAGTCTAATTGTAGTGATCCACCCAAAGAAGCACCCCACTTTCTAGAAAGAAGCATCCCCCATTATCAAGCACATCTATGACAAGGATATCCATGGTGACATGGATGTCTGGGTACTTGGCTAATCTGACGGTTTGATTTTGAATCATCCCCTCGACTTCGACATGTCTAGATTCCATGGCACATACATTTCCATAAGGTCTAGTGGTTTTTAGATTAAGTTGTTGCATGATTTTTTTGGTCATCAGGCTTGCACTAGATCCTGAATCTAACATACAATTATGTAGAAGAAGGTCACCTATCATCAATGATATGTAGAAAGGCGGGTGAGTTTCTTTTCTTGTTTCCCTGGTATGTAGGACTATAGGGGGATCCCCAAAATCATTTGTACAACTTGTTGAAGGTTGCTCTTTAGTTTCTGAGAAAGTTACCTTTTTAGGGGTAGGGGGCTTTGCAGGTGGAGGATTGTAGGTGGAGGCGGCTTTTCAGATGCAATGGGTTTAGGAATAGTAGGGGGCTTTTCAGAAACTGTAGGCTTAGGAGTATAAGGAGGAGTACTATCTGTATGAGGCTCTAATAGTTTCAAAAGTTTCTCCCTCTGACCAGGGAGTTTGCATAGCTCAAGTACCGGGACCGGAACCTTAGTGTTGGCCAACCAACTACTTAAATCAAAATTTAAATCAACAAACTCCTTTTCATTATTAATTTCTTGAGTAATGTGAGGAACTGTTACCTTAGGAGCAGTTTTAGTAGAAGATCCCTCCTTCGGTTTCTTTTGATATGTATTTCCCTTGAATCTTTGGCTGTTGTTGATACTAGGTGGCATCTCACCGTAGAGTTGAGTCATATAATCAATCTGTTGATAACCTTGGTTGGCTTGAGTCACATTAAGGTTTTCATAGTTATTTCCGACATGGTTGATAAAAACAGGCTCGTCTGATGAAATACTAGGGCCACATCCTTCAGGATAACCATGCTCTTGAACAAAACATGCATAGTGGCAACCGGATTCCTCGTGGAAATCTCTGCATGCCCTACAAAATGGCTTGTATGACTCAACCATGTTAACAACCTCTAATTGATTTGGAGGCCTCTGTTCATGGTTGGGAGGTTTTCTCTGCCAAGTCTTCTTTGTAGCAAAAACCCTAGGTTGAGGTTGAGGTTGAGTCCTTTCGACATTTATAACCCGATTTTGAATTTCTTTTAGCTGAGCAAGGTGTTTTGCTTCAGCTTCTTCCATGTTTTTCTTCATTTCCTTTCTCATTTCTAGCATCTGTTTTTCATAAATATCTTTCATGATTGATAGAGGATCTTTATCTTTTGGCTCATTACTTTTCAAAGGTATTGAAGATCTTGAGTAACCTTGAATGTTGGACTCACCGGATGATTGCATGTTTAAATCAATTTTGAGAGCCATATTTTGAGCATCAAGCACAATGGCGGGTTCCTTATCTCTTATCTGATACTGCATCTTGCCACTGAGTGCCTCAATGTAATAAACCAGCATGGAAGGTGCAGGCGGTGCATGTGTAGCAGGAATAGCATTTGACAACTCGGTGAACCTAGTGTTGAATTCATCCATTGTCTCAGTGTCTTTCTTCTTGATGTTGGTTAAAGCGTTCAATTGATGTCTTGGCTCTTTTTTCTCACCATACTTATTGGTGAAAGCAGTTTTGAAAGTAGCCAAGGTGGCAAATGAGTTGTTTGGTAAGTTGCTATACCAATCACCAGCTTTTCCATCTAAGGAAAGAGCGAACAGTTTCATATAAACATCGTCATGTTGGCTTTCAGGATCACTGATATAGGCATTGATACATTTGGAGAAGTTTTTAAGATGTTGAGTAGCAGTAGTGGCATCAGTGCCAGTATACGTTGGAAGTTTTTCAACATCTTTGTCTGGAAGTTGATGGGGTTGACCTGCTATCTGAGTAATATTGAGTTGAGTAAAGTACTCACCCATGATATCGGAAAGACAATTTATTATATTTTCAAGATTTTCTAAGTTTTTTGAAAACAAAGAGTGGATGTCTAAAATAGACTTAGATCTAAGTTCTTCAAGGATTTTATGAGAAACAATCTTGTTTAGTCTTCTCCTATAAACCTTTTCAGGCTCAGAGATGAAACTAAGCAAACCTTCAGAGTTTCTTCTAGTTGAATACCTTGAGTTGTTGACTGACAGTGGAGTCGTCAGGTGGATCCAAGTCTAATTTCAGAGAGTGATTAAACTAAAAATCTACCAAAAAACTAAAAAGGGCAGTGGAGTTGCCAGACAGGTTTAGAATCTATCAAAAAAAAGGTAAAACAAACTAGAAAAAACTAAGGTCGTCCAGGAACAAAAAGATTTGTCTCCGACAACGACGTTAAAGATGTTGTCCGCCAGATTGCACACCAGCAGCGGAAATCTTTTGAAAGCTGTCTCCCTCACTGGAAGTGAGGAGAGGTGTGGCCTTGGGGGCAAGCAATGAGCCAGGTACTGTCACTTGAATCCCAGCTCCTCCGTTTAGGTTAACTCCTAACGAAGCCAAGGGGGGTAGTCCCTACAAAGAGTTTCACCAAGGCTCTTGTGTTTTATATGTTTTAAGTGTGAGGTGATGCGGATGGGTGTTATTTAGGAGTTTTTGTATGATGATGAGAACACAATTAAACACGCAATCCACGTTGCAAATTCCACAAGATACAATTTAGAAGACAAACAGCTACTTTTGACTTACATTTTCCAGCATCACAAGCATTTCTTTTGACTCCATTTGGCACTGGTCTTTAAAAACTCTTATGTATTTTCTGAATCTGGACCATATGTCCTTGTCATTTGTTTGATCTTTATCTTGTGGATGCTTTGTTTTAATTCTAAGTCAAAGTATATTCTTCATCTTCTAAATTGTATCTTGTGGAATTTGCAATGTGGATTGCGTGTTTAATTGTGTTCTCATCATCATACAAAAACTCCTAAATAACACCCATCCGCATCACCTCACACTTAAAACATATAAAACACAAGAGCCTTAGTGAAACTCTTTGTAGGGACTACCCCCCTTGGCTTCGTTAGGAGTTAGCCTAAACAGAGGAGCTGGGATTCAGGTGACAGTACCTGGCTCATTGCTTGTCTCCAAGGCCACACCTCTCCCCACTTCCAGTGAGGGAGACAACTTTCGAAAGATTTCCGCTGCTGGTGTGAATCTGGCGGACAACAGTTAGAAAGTATGAAATTGAATGTTATTTATATTTTATAATGTTTAAATAATTAAAGTTTGATTTTTTAAAATTGATTTTCAAAATTTAATTGCCTACTAGTAAGAACTTGTATTCATATTACACCTACACCGAATAGTCAACGAATTCTGAATTGTTCTGAATTTTCGTACATGAAAATCCAATATGACCGAATTATACTACTATGTATAAACATTGATAATAGTCAGGGTAACATAAACATAACTAGTGACAATCCCAATCCCAATGTTCGAGGAGACACTCGGTTGAGGTAAGCATAACTAAGAGATGTTTGATATCAAACATTGATAGGAGTTAGGGTAACAATGTTCAAGGAGACAAATACTTGAGCAAATGACACCATCTTAAGTCCACATCATACACGCCATTAACAGAGGTAATAATCTTTTATCCCCAAACGCCACGATTTTGCAGATTAATAAGGCTTTCTTGTGTATTTTATTGCATATGAATAACCATGACTGCATAGACCTTGGTTAGAACTTTGCATGCATATTATGGGAATTTAGGGTCTTTCAGTATCTCCAAATGCTAAAGAACTAGTGTCTGTGCTTTAGAGCCTCCTTGAAACGAAATTAAGTTTTGTTGAATGTTTAACTCTTTGTCAAATAGTCACGATAGATTCTTTTTCTTTGACTTTCCAGTGAATATTGGTTATGGCAGAGGTATGCAACAGATTTCTATATATCAGATTTGGAGTCTGGCTCGAGAGCATTGGTCAAAGCTGGTCACGGTTCGAAAGTTACTCCATACGTCGATGAGACTACTATCATTGATATTGCCAATAAGAAAAAGGAGTTGTCCTCTAACTTCATACATTGGCTGAGGAAAAGAAATCTTCCTAGCAACGTGCGTAAGATGCGTCTCAAGGAGGGGTAAGAGCCACTTTTTAGATCAGCACGCTATAATTTTGTTTTCGTACTCTTTATTGTGCATCTCTGGTGTAATTACTAATTAGTAATTTTGCCTCGTTTAGTTCAAGGTTTGGTGGGAAACATTCATTTAGAAAGAAAAATATGATATACGGACAATTAGCATCTCTGTTGTTTTTCTTTCAATAGTTAGGTAGAATTTGCTGATAATTTTTCCCGAGCAAAATTTTTGTTATGGCTTTTCGACAAATCAAAATTGTTGATATCCATAAAAGCCGTCAAAGTACTTGATTTTAGAGAATGCTAGCTTTTGGCAGTTTTGGACTTGTTGATTTAAACTTGTGTACAATGCTCTCATAGATAAGACTCCCAACAAATGTTGGACATGAACAGGTTGAACAATTTGGTTATTGAATATTATGGATGACTAATGAGTGCATTAGCTCTCCAATGCACAAGTCAGGAAATAAACCTTGTTTCTTTTGAATATAATCTGCGTTGTCGAAACCGTGTTTGGTGTATTTGAAATTATACTTTCTTGACTTAGTTGGGATATATGTTTTTGTTTATTTGGCAGATACATCAAAGAAGGAAGTATCGTCAGTGTAATGGGCGTAATTCAGCGAAATGATAATGAGCTTACGATTGTTTCCCCATCAGAACGAATTTCTACCGGATGCCAGTGGACAAGATTTCTTCTGCCTGTAGACATTGAAGGAATTGTTTTGAGATGTGAGGATAATACAACATAAAATGTGATACCTTTGAAAATAAAAATCATTTGCTATAGAGTTGAAACACTACAGTGATTTAATACTCCCTCGTATATCTTATTCAATAAGATACAGTTCGTTTATACGATGATTGTTGTGTTTGTAAATATTAAAGATGGAAGAACGTCACCTCAACAGTGTCAACTTAATTATCCATTCCTAGCAGCGGATGGAATTTTGGTTACCAGGCAATTGAGAATTTGGACACCTAGCTATGTTGTTTTCAGCTGTAAGCCTTTTTAATCTCATTAGTGATTAATTGAACCGATCTTTTATAACATGTGGATGGTAGTGATTTATTGAACCGATTTTTCATAACATGCCGCTGGTAGTTTGGTTAGCGCTTAAGACATGTGTAACACAATACGTTCTTGAACATTGTGGGAAGTAGGACCTCCAATTATATTGGTAATCAGCCAGCCGTATGTATACAAGGCAGTAGCATAATTCAGTTGTATTGGATTTTTCTGTATGGAAATTTGAGAGTTTGAAAATAGCTGAATATTCGGGCATAATAGAAAATGGTAAATTTGACTACACTACATAGTAATTATACATTTTTGACTTTTAGATTTATTTAAAATTTATTATATTATTTGCAATTTGGTCTTATTATATGACTGAAAAGTCTGGTTAATGTTAATGTTAATTTTACATTTAAAAAGTTTAAAAATTTAAACTCTCATATATATTTTGTTTTAGAATTTTGTTATAATATTAGATTAGTTTTTATAGTAGATTTATTTTATAATATTAGATATTATAAAACTTTAGATATTAAATTTTAGTTAGAGTAATATTAGAAATTTGTTTTATTGTTTTATAATTTATTTTTTGTATTTTAATTATTTAGTATTTTTATAATTAAGTTTATAAATGTATTATTAGTTTTAGTTTCAAGATTTATATTTCAAGTTGCTTTTAATGAACATTAAAAATAAAAATAAATGCTACATGTATTATCTATATTTTCAAAATTTCTAAATTTTAAAAATATGTTTTTTTAATATATAAAAAATCTATTCCTATATAGTTTTAGTACTAGATTTTTTGGTTAAATATCAATATTCATATTCGAATTATACTATTAATAAAAGCATTTCGAAAATTTGCTTCCCATATTTTTTCTAAAGCTGCTAGACATTTTATGTGCAGTTGTTGAATGAGACGGCTCCTTTGGGATTTACAGATTCAGTAAAGCTTCTAGACATTTTATGTGCAGTTGTTGAATGAGACGGCTGCTCTGGGATTACAGATTCAGTAAATATTGCATGTACTTTGCTTTTGTAAATATTTTGTAATGATTTTTGAGAGCCTTTAGCATGCGGTGTTCTGTAAAGGAAATATCTGATGTGTCAATGAGTATTGTGTACAAATGTAACACGTAGATACTAAATTCAGTTGGAGGGATGCACATACATCAAAGAAGGCCTCCCATTAGTGATGCGGGATTCATTATGAATGCTTGAATGTGTTTTCTTAGAGTTGAAATCTAATTGTAGCGATAATGTTAAATGCAATTCCATTATACAAATATGTCCTTGTAGTAAGATACATTATGTCACAAGGTTCGTTGAACCTAAACTTCCAGGTTTGGAATTCGGCGAACCTAAAAAGATTTGAAAAATTCATTGTGGTTCGCCGAACCTGATGGTCGAATCTAATTTCTAACCTGAAGGTGAACTGGTTCGGCCATCAGGTTCACCGAACCTCATAAAAAACAAACCTAATCACTGGTTCGGGTCTGGATTCCTTTGTTTTGGCGTGGGTTTCTTGTTTTTGGCGTGGGTGGTCTTACCTTTCGGCGGATTGAAGTTACATCCCGACGGATACGCACACTCACTCCCGAGCTGTTGCGAGCCTACGACTGCATCTACACTGCTAGCCACGACCCTTCGAACTCTCTCTGCTGCGACTGTGTGCTACATTGCTAGCCACGACCCTTCGAACTCTCTCTGCTGCGACTGTGTGCTACACTGCTAGCCATGACCCACGACCCTTTGAACTCGACTCCTTGCCACTCTTGAACTTGACTCCTTTGGCCCTGCTAGCCACGACTTTGGCCCTCTTGAACTCGATTCCTCGGCATTTAGAGTCTCGGACCTCTAGCAATTCATCAACCGCGACTGCATCTCGAACTCGGACTTCACGCAAACCCTCTCCGACTGCTACATGCTACAAACCTACAGGCTACAATCACTGCCCAGTGCCATTGCCATCTGCTACAAGCTACAGCTTCCAGCCTACAAGCCGACCACCCTCAAGTGAACCCTCTGCGACTGATATATATATATATATTGCCATATGCTACAGGCTACAGCTTCCAGCCTACAAGCCGACCGTCGTCAAGCGAATCCTCTGCGTCTGATATATATATATACACATGAACCTATGTCGAACCCCATCCCCCATCCGAACCTCATCGAAAAATTCGAACCTGAATCGAACCTTAAGGTCGCCGAACCAGAACCTGAACCTTGTGACATTACATATAATCTGTAGTAAGATACAAACAATCATGGGTATCAGAGTAATAAGTACTGCAAGTCAAAGAGGGCTTCTAGCAATGGAATAAGAATTGCAAGTCAAAGAGGGAGTTTCTAGAGTGACAAAATATGCTATTACAACAACTTGAAAACTTGCACACCAAATTAATTTTTGGTATTGAAAATACTTTTACTATCAATAAATCCTTTGTAAACTATTTTTGTCTCACTTATTCATGTAATAAGATTATTCACAAACACACGATTTGAGAGAGATTTTTAATTGTTATTGATGTAAGACCAACGTAGATCCAAATCCTAGACTCTATCAAGTGTCCAGAGGGATCAAATCTCTCGAGGTGCAAACCTCTCCTTGAATAGCTCTTTGAGTGCTATACCTTAGCCACCTTATCTTAAGCTCTAAAGTTTCTAGTTTAAGTCTCATATTTACTTTTTACTTTGTATTATTTTTTTTTGTTTATGGCCGACATTACTTTGTATTATTATTTTTTGTTTACTTTGTATTATTTTGTTACTGGAGAAACACTCGACAAATACTTTAAAAGTCTCATATTTACTTTTTACTTTGTATTAAAAGTAAAAAGTAAACTCTCTAGTTTAAGTCTCATATTTACTTTTTACTTTGTATTATTCTTTTTTGTTTATGGTTGACATAATATTTACCAACTAATCCTAAGCTTTGAAGTCTCTAGTTTAAGTCTCATATTTACTTTTTACTTTGTATTATTCTTTTTGGTTTATGGCAAACATAATATTTATTACTTATTACTTTGTATTATTCTTTTTGGTTTATGGCAAACATAATATTTATTATTTTTTACTTTGTATTATTGTTTTTTGGTTTACTTTGTATTATTTTGTTACTCAACAAACACTTAAACTAGACAAACACTCGACTCACAAGATCTCTCCATACTGGGCTATAGAACACCTCAACGCAATAATTCACAACACAATTTAAGGGATAAGTTTGCGACTAATATTAATGAAAGACTCAAAACTTTTAACCATGATTTTATTTATTTATTTAATGAATCTTAACATTTCGTAAGTACTTCGGCTTGGTCGAGAAATATTTTGAAAATGGACTAATGTGTTGAGTCAATGAAAATACAACACAAATAAGTTTGCACATGCGAGGATTTGGCTTCCAAGGCTTCAACATTTCCTTGACTTGATAGTTTCTGCCAAGTTATACTTGCTAGTTCAATATGTATTAGAAATTTATGGATGCGAAGGTGAATTAGTTTTTGCTATTTTTTAATGGGGGAGTATATTTCTTTTGGCATCTAAATAGGTTAGAGTATGATTTTTTTTCGCAGTAGCATATGAAAATCGTGAAAATGGTGAGCCATTAAGGAGGTGTTTCTATTAAGATATATATATATTTTTTTAACCTATTAAAATTAAAAAAAACGTTTTCATATAATTATATCTGCCTTAGGCAGGTATATGGCAATCTGTTAGATTTTAAATTATTGTTAATTTCAATTAAATGACAATGTTCACTAATGTTGAACTAAAATATGTAAAAAATTATATATTAATTTAAATTTTTTAAAAATAAAAAAAATGTTTTTAAAGTTTTTACAATATAAATTTGATTTTTATAATTGGTAAAGAAATCTTAGACAAATTTTATCTAGTTATAAATTAAATTTTCAAATATAAAACTAAAATTTTAAGTAAAAAATAAAACAAAATCTCAATATGTGAGAACTGTCCCTACTTGTTAATTGTGCATCTAGCTATTTAAAGACTTTGTACTTCATTAAGTACAAATAGATCTTTTCAATATGTTTATGTTGATAGGTGTTTTTTCCCGAGGTGTGTTTTGATAAACACTGTACCTTTTCGTCATCCCTCCAACGAATCCACTGTCTACACGTCTCCACATGCTTGTTCATTGGTTTGTTTATTTGCCCGTGGGTTTCTGGTCTGCTCTGTGCTCGCCGTCCTCGGTTGCTTGCTCTACACATCAATAGAATGGATTCTTCGCCGCTGGACACATGCGTTTCGCTCACACTGCGGGATTCTTCGCGGCTGGACACATGCGTTTCGCTCACACTACAGGGCTGCGCACATGCGTTTGGTAAAGGGCACACCGATGTGCAGTATTGATGCTGGGTCTATCGCTGTGCCTGGGTATCGATCTCTAATTGATGCTGGGCAATATAGTTAAGGAGATACTTGCTAAATGAGTTATGTTCCGGCTCCTTCTGATGCTCAGCAAACTGGCCAAGCGCCTAAACTGGTCGACTAGCATTGGCTCTCGGGTGGTACTAGGTCTCAATATTGATCTACGCTGCGGGATCTGACAACACTTTTCATGTTATACAACCCTTCACCCATCTAATCTGCAATAAATCCCTTCCTGTCTTGATGGACAACTTTCAGAGGGCACAACGAGGTAACAGAGGCCACACCGATGCCATCTAATCTGCAATAAAACCCTTCCTGGGCTTGATGGACAGCTTTCACAGTAGCATATTTGGTGCTTAGCGAAGCATACCACTCTGTGACATGCACCGATTACAAATCCTGAACTTCACTCATCTAATCTGCACTAAATCCCTTCCTGTGCTTCATGGACAACTTTCAAGGCATAGCTGTCAGTTTTCAATTAAGGTATTCATTAAGGTCGCTTGACATCTTATCAATCCAGTGACCATCCCTCCAACGACCATATATTGCGTGGAGACGCATAGATGCAGATGTTTTTAGCTTTGCTTTCATTTGCATATCGTTTGAGCTTTCATCAAATACTTTCATCGAAGATACCTAGGTATTCTTCCAATCTTGTTCTTGTTTTTTTGTTTCATGCTTTGTTTCACATGCACAGTTTATTGTACATCGAGTTCCTGATACATCTATGTAGAATTGGGTATCAGAAAATCTTTGTTCACCTCCCTGCCATTGTTTCTGTGTCTTTGGTCCCTGAATGTAAACTTCCCTTTAGTTTCATATATTTTTCCTTCGTCTTTGGTCCCTTTGAAATCCTCCATGACGCTCATCAGGGCCGTCGAAATGGACAAGCGCTTCTCCTTCTTGTTCATGTTGATGCTCTAGCCCTTGTGCTTGGGGCCAAATATGATGCCCCCGCTGGGCCTTAAGGGGGTTCTCTGTGATCTGCGATGGGCTCGCTTGTTTTTTTTTGTTTATAGCTTTTACGCTCTCCGCTCCTCACTTCCGCTCGGGTAAGGCTCAACGCCGCGCGTCGCCGTCCATTTTAGAACTCTTTGATGATGACCCTGTGCACCACGGTGTGGGATGTTCCTGGGCGGATGCATTTTAGGTCCAGAGCATCATCATGAGTGGTGCAGGTGAGAGATAACTTTTGACCATTTAAACACCATTTAATCATCATTTTTCTAAATTTTTGGAGAGCAGATACTGAGGTCTACTAGAAATCACTGTTTCGATTAAAAGATAAACCGGTGAAGAATTAGAAGTAATTCTCTACCACAGGGCGTCCCATTTTCTAGATATTTATGACTAAAATTATTCAGGAAAAAAAATCCATACCTGCTTGTGCTTCTGTTACTCCATCTTCTGCTCTGCAATGCAAGAAGATGAACAATGCAAGCGCAAAAAAATTGAAACAAGAAATGAGAAAAAACAGAGATCAAAGCAAGAGATGATGAACAGGTTAACTACCTAACTACCTGTTCATCATCCGGCCGACCAAACAATGCAAGCGCAAAAAATGGTAGCAAGAAATGAAGAAAAACATAGATCAATCAGAAACATCGAATATAACCAGAACTCTAAATGGAAAAACAAACAAAGAAAATGGACTGTAAAAACCAGTCTGCATGGCCATGCAGCTGACCAAAACAAACATTCACAGCATTCAAAACAAACAAACATTCAGATGAGATGAATTACTGCTCTGTTCCATGTCTTCACGGTTTTTATATCCCAGCTTTTCGAACTGTCACAAAAGCTCTCCGACCGTTTTAATTTGACTCCCACTGTATATTTAGTTTTTTTTTTGTGTTTTCACATCCATCGCCCTTGCATGGGTTTTAATTTGTAAGGAACCGTGTTTTGCATCATAATGAGTGGTGCAGGTGAGAGCTAACTTTTGTCTTTCATACAATTTGTAAGAACATCGCTGGAACTAGCTTGTGTCTGTTAGTTTAAACCTTTGCTTCTCTTTTCACATCCTTGAGTCCTTATTCCTATAATCATACATTCATTTAATTTCCAGAATTTATGTTTCCAAACTGACTCCTTAGCCTTTAAAACATTTAGATTTTTTGTTATGAACTTTTGTTGTTTAGAGAATCGATTTAGAAAATCTATCTGCCAGAAATAAAAAAACCCCAAATAACTTCCAGCTTCAAATCTAAATTTCTGAGTGATGAACTCTAAGCTAAAAAAAATTCATTGGGTTTGCATCGATTGTGCATGGAATGAGAGATTATTTCAAAAATGTACATGTTTATCACATTTGAATGTAAAATAAAAAAAATGCAAAATGAAAGATATCACGTAAAATAATACAACTTACTTTATACCTACAAGCTTTCATGCACAGTGGAGGATTAACTATGGGTGAACTATTGTCTTGAAGAGCATCTATGTTGTTCATGAGGACATGTGGCATGATTAGGCTCCTCAAGCCACTAAATCTGCATTTCATCCACAAAATTTGCGTTGTCCACAAAATGCTAGGGATAGGACGAAAATGCATAATTTGTTGTAAGCATATCCGATACAATTTAATCCAAAACCTTTTGTCTTTGAATCTTATCAATTCTTGTGTGTGTTTATGAACATTTCTGCCACTGTGTGGACATTGAAATCTTTTGATTTCATACTTCCAGTGCTACACATGTAGATGAGTTGACCTTGTAGTTGCTAAAAAATAGTCTGACAAGGGAAGGATGGTAGTTGAGGAAATTATGAACAAACTGAAAAATACAAATTTGGTGTGTCCTTTCCTATGTTGTTAATTGAAATTTTATTTCATCGTTTGCTTACTGAGATAAAATTAAACAATGTAAGGTGAGTACTATTCTTACATAACCATGAGAGAATTAATGGACACACATTTGTAAAGCATATATGTGCCAAACTAGCAAAGAAATGCATGTAACATAAACTGGGAGCAAACTATATTTTTATGCACATTTTCTCCTTTCTTTTGATTTTAAGGTTCTAGAACTCTTAAACTCATTTGAAGATATGGGTACATGCTGATAATGCTTGTATGTACCATGCAAGAGTGATGTTGTTGTGCATTCCAGGAGTGATGTGTGCTGCAAAGGAAAAATACAATATATTGTAGAAAAAATGAAAAAAAAATGACCTTTTGTGCGAAGAGATTGGAATGTAAAGGCTGACACAACATAGGGAGGCCTACTATTTGTGCTCTGTAGGAATAAAGAGGACAGAAGCATACAATGGAACTGTTCTAGAGTGAACTGATATGAAAATGAAGGTTCAATGTACATCCACATGAGGTGGATCCCTAGATTGACATGGGCATGTTTTCATTTAACTTCAACCTTTCAACTAGAGAAACTACATCTTTATCTTTCCCCTCTCTGCCTACTACTATTTTTATTATATTTTCCATTCATCTTGTGTTCTTTTTCTTGTTTATAAAGTAGACACTCTCATGCTAACTTTTGAATGCTTTCACACTTGGTCTCTATCATGTTATCATGTTCTTATTGATGTTTTCATCCTTCATGTATTAGCTTGAATGGTGATGTTTGAATGATTTCTATGTAGCTTTCTCTTCTCTGCCTACTACTACTTTTCATCTTCCTATGATGTATTCCATTCATCTTGTGTTCTTTTTGTTGCTTCTAAAAAACACACTCTTGTACTAATTCAACTATGTATAAAACAACAAAACCTAACAATCACATCCTCAACTAAAATATCCTCTTCTTCCTACACTAGCACTACCATGACATGATTTACTAGATATGTAGTGATACCACATTAAAAGTGTGTTCTCTTTGTTGCTATACAGGATTTTGTAAAATATATTGTGTAATGCTCGAAATGATACATTTTAGGAATTGAATGTTAGTTCATTGTATCCCATCTCCTTAAAGGTCAACCTATAACTCTACATTTTAGTGTCCTCTATCCTCCTTTCCACCCTTTTGCGAGAAAGTAAAGGGGTCTTTGCAAAAATAATTCCTAGATTGCAACGTGAGTACACAGACTGTACTATATCACAAAACGTTTTCAGAGGCCGAAGTTGAACCAGTGACGTGTGGCATGCAGTACAAGTTCGCTCTCCTGTTTTATCCCATAAACAGGTCACGTTGCGACACTTGGCATAACTCTCTCTCAGAAAATCCAATTGAGGTCAAACCTATCGGGATGGAAATATGACAGGCTAGGATACCACAGAAATTTTTTTCAGACCCTGTGGATCGCAAAGTTCGGAGTTACAGCAGAAACAATCAGGTACATATTTATGTCAAAATAGAATTATTTTTGGAGCACCTTCATTCATGGCTTCTGGAATTTAGAGTTTCGGAGAAAGTTATAATTTTTGGAATCGGAGTCCACGGATGAATTCTACTCAGGAAAATCAAAATTTAGAGACCAAGATCGAATTTTTGGTTGGGTAGAAAACCGGGCTTGATCAAACCCCAGTTCAGGATTTTGATCGGAAAGATGGAAAATTAGGGCTTCAGCAAAAGTTGAAATTTTTGAAGTCTGTGACCACGGCCGGAAGCTCCTCAGAAAATAAGATTTTAGAGCCTTGGATCGAACCTTTTGATTGCACAGAAGGGTGGGCTTCATCAAACCCTAGTTCGGGATCCTATCCAGAAGATCCAGAAGTTTCGAAGGCAATTTTGAGGGGTCAAATTTTGGAGATTTCAAAATTGAAGTATGCTAGTTTGATCAACTCAGCAAGACACATCCTTCCATCCATTCAGAAGTGTGAAAGTCAAAGATTGAATTTTTAAGGTTTCTCTAGCAAACCCTAATCAAGCTCCAAATCAAGTTTCAGGGGGAGTTGAGGCTAAGGCCTTACATAAGAAGACTACAAGAAGTCTCGATAGGTATGACTTAAGGAGGTTTAAGTATGTCTTGAAATTTGATTCCTGATTAAGTTCATAATGTGTTTGTCTTCATATTATTTATTAGTACAATCTTGATTAATTGTCTTATCACCCTAGTAACAGTATGAATGCATGTGAATGATTGAAGACATTCATTGATTAGGGCTATATGATTGTACTAATGCACCATGGTGTTGTATGAGGTTGATGTTGTCTGCTAACAAGATACAGGTACATCACGAAAGACAAATCAAGTTCCATGACCATGACAACATGAAGACAAATACTCATCCATAATCTTTGTTCTACTTACGAGGTATGTATGACTTTGTTATATTATGCTTAACCTATGAGATATGCAGGTTCTAGCACAGGATCTCTAAATCATTGAAGAGAACAAAGAAGATATTGTTTAGGTATGTTAGACATAACTAAGCAGGTATACTAATCCAGGTATGTTTTCCTATGTCAAGTTAGAATCTTACCTTGTGTTAGGATCCCTTATATAAGTATACTTGGTATGATTGGTTATGCTTATTCATAAAGCTCGTTATCAAGGGTTTATGCATATTATGTCTCTTATCTTGATTGATGATTTAACTAACCAGAAGAGTCCTATGATCAAACAAGAATATGCATGAGTAAAAGAAGACTTTCCTGAAACCTTGAATACTAATGTTTATTATCTATGATCATGACTATACATATTCAAGATTATTTAGAATTATAATGTTGAGAATATACTAATGAATGTATGTTTGTGTATAAGATCATGAGGATGACACTAGTGCACACTTGAGCATGCACAGTGGTACAAAATGAATAGAAGTTCAAAAGACATATAGAAGATCAAGCGAGAGACAACCACACAAACATAAAAGATAAGTATTTGAGTTGTTATTTGAAATAGTAAATGATATTGCTTGTAATAGATTGCATGCATATTTAGAATATATCATGCTGAGTGTAAACATTCATATAGCATTGAATAGTATACTACTAATATGCATGTGATTGGTAAATTGGACAAACATTCCATTGTTGCTTGTCTAGAATGAAACCTCTTTGCTGACATGCTGAGAGCTGTGCACACTCTCGATAGTATGTTCTGGGTAGAGATGGAAGGCATTTAGATAGCCACTATATGCATACAGGATATGGAAAAGTGTTGTGCCAAAGTACTGGTCAAGATAGTTGCATAACCATGTAAATGATATCTGTATGCATAATAGGTTATCATGTCAACATGATTTCATGATTATGAAGTATTACTAATCATGTACTTAATTTTGATTTGTAGGAAAGATCATGAAGAATGATGAACACCGAACAAGTGATGGATGTTCAACAAGAATATTTACAAATCAAACATAATATAGAAGGCTCGTGGCTAAAAGATTCTCTTAGAAAGAGGAAGAGAATCATGATGAGATGTTTGCTCCAAGTGGCTAGATAAGACCATTCTCTTAATGGTGTAATTAAAGAAGAAGTGTGAATCAGGTTATGTATGGGTACCCAGGATCGATAATCAATTGATGAGCTTAATGATCACCATGGGTGATGTGGATCTCAACCTTTGTTACAAGGTTGAATATGGTTTCTATACACAGATGTCATAGATGCAAGAAGGAACTCACCACAGAGTTTGAATGATATTAAGGCTCATATCAGTAGACCCATCTGACGAGAGATGGCATAGATAGATGGTTGCAGAAATGAAAATGAAAGATCTTAGATTGAAGCATTACTTCCTAGGTCTGGAAGTATGGAAAGGCTCAAAAGGAATCTTTCTCAACCAAGGAAAGTATGCCGAGAAATATTAAAAGGACTTGATATGTTGGAATGGCCACTCTCATGGATTCCAACTTGAAGCTGTTAGCGAATGACTCATCAGAGTATATAACTCTGTACAGAAAAATTATTGGGTCATTGATGTATCTAACAAATACTAGGTTAGATATATGCTTTGCCGTGAACACCTTGAGTTAGTATCTAGTGGAAACTAGATGTGTTCACCTGATAGTTGCAAAGCATGTGATGAGGTACCTAAAGGATACGATAGACTTTGATCTATGTTATCTTGGAGATCATGACTTCAGATGGCTACATAGATGTTGATAGGGCAGGAGGTGTATCAGATAGGAAGAGCACATCGAGAGGATGTTATTGTCTGGGATTAGTCATGATCTCGTGGTTTAGCTGGAAGCAGTCTAGTGCGGCTCTCAGCACAAGCGGAATATATATGGCTAGTTGCTAGGCTAGTTGTGAAGCGGTACGATTATTTGACTTAGAGGTGGACTCCACTGTGATTCTATGTGACAAACAGAGTTGTATCAAAATGGCAGAGAATTCAGTGTTCCATGATAAGTCAAAACACATAGAGATCTATATACGAGATATGGTGCAAAAAGGAATTATAAAGATCGAATTTGTAGGCACTAGTGAACAAGTTACCGATGCACTAACCAAACCTCTACCTCAAGAGAACAAGTTACCGATATACTAACCAAACCTCTACCTCAAGTAAAGTTTGAGTGCTTCTGAGACAAGCTTGGTATAGTTCAGAAGGACCCTCCTCAAAAGGGGGAGTGGTGTGGTCACTTATGATGAGATTGCCTGCATCGACAGTGAGGTCGATGATGTGGATACCTATATTGGTGATGCCAACAAAGAGGGTGGTGGATGGTCCTTCGACAGAGTCTAAGTTGACAAGGGGATTGCATCATCCTTAAACACATGTTCTAAAAGGATTCGTAGACATATGTCTCCGAGAAAGAAGAGGGATTGCATCATCCTTGAACACATGTTCTAAAATGATCCGTAGACATATGTCTTCGAGAATGAAGTCCTTAGTGGACAAGTGGGGATTGGATCATCCTTGGACTTCAGTCCTAAAGAGAGTCGTAGACGTATGTCTTCGAGAATGAATTCCTTAGTGGACAAGTGGGGATTGGATCATCCCTGGACTTCAGTCCTAAAGAGAGTTGCAGATGTATGTCTTCGAGAATGAAGTCCTTAGTGGACAAGTGGGGATTGGATCGTCCCCAGACTTCGGTCCCTTGAATTGAGCCGTAGACAAGATGTCTCCGAAAATGAAGTCCTTGGTGGACATGTGGGGATTGGATTGTCCCCGGACTTCGGTCCCTTGAATTGAACCATAGACAAGATGTCTCCGAAAATGAAGTCCTTGGTGGACATGTGGGGATTGGATCGTCCCTGGACTTCGGTCCCTTGAATTGAACCGTAGACAGATGTCTCCAAAAATGAAGTCCTTGGTGGACATGTGGGGATTGGATCGTCCCTGGACTTCGGTCCCTTGAATTGAGCTGTAGAAAAGATGTCTCCGAGAATGGGGATTGGATCATCCCCGGACATCGGTCCCTTGAATTGAGCCGTAGACAAGATGTATCCGAGAATGGGGATTGGATCGTCCCCGGACTTCGGTCCCTTGAATTGAGCCGTAGACAAGATGTCTCCGAGAATGGGGATTGGATCGTCCCCAGACTTCGGCCCCTTGAATTGAATCGTAGACAGAGGTCTTCGAGAATTGAATGATAGGACTGGATCGTCCCTGGACCTCGGTTCAAAAGGTACATTATAGGACTAGATCGTCCCTGGACCTCGGTTCAAAAGGTACATGATAGGACTGGATCGTCCCTGGACCTCGGTTCAAAATGTACATGATGGGATTGCATCGTCCCTAGACATAATACTTGTATTAAAGTGATAAGGATTGATCATCCTGGAACTTGATCTAGATTGTATCATCCATGGACCTATGTCCTAAAGAGAGCGAGATTGATCATCCTGTAATATGATCGTGTGTGTTGCAGGGTATGCTGCTATTATGAGGATACTTGTATTGATGTATTGATACTTGTATTGATGATGTGTATTAATGAGGATACTTGTATGTATACTTCTATTGATAAGGATACTTGTATTGATGATGTGTATACTTGTATTGGTGTGATGACGATGCTGATGATCGTATGATGACGATGCTGATGATCGTGTGATGACGATGCTGATAATCGCATGATGACGATGCTGATGATCGTGTGATGATGATGTTGATGATCGTATGACGACGATGCTGATGATCATGTGATGACGATGCTAATGATCGTATGATGACAATGCTGATGATCATGTGATGATGATGCTGATGATCGTATGATGACGATGCTGATGATCGTGTGATGATGATATTGATGATCGTATGACGACGATGCTGATGATCGTGTGATGACGATGCTGATGATCGTGTGATAATGATGCTGACGATCGTGAGGATTCAGATGTTGATGTTGCTGTAGCTGTTTGAGTGCTGTAGAAGATAAAGACTCGGTACTAAAGATGTTGATGTTCCAGTATTGAAGATGTTCCAGTAACTAGTTGAGTTACTGATGATGTTGAGAAAGCTTCCAATGATTTATAGATGTATCATGTTGATGACTCCTTGCTCCTGCAAATGGTGTTATAATATCCTTCTCGTTAAGGGGGAGTGTTGAGATATTGTAACTTCTAAGAATATTATATTTGTACTTTATTATTTCGGAGATGTTTCATTCCTCCGTGAAGATCTTATTGTATATCCGGAGATGTTTATTCCTCCGTCGGAATGTGGTAACTTGGGTTATTAGACTTCCCTAGGTGGGGTTGGGCATGTATGTGTTATGTGGGTCAAAGGGTTGTTAGACCACCCTAGTGGGGTCGGCCCAGTCAGTTGTAGTGGGTTGTTTAACCTAGTGGTAAAGTTGGGGCCGACCCAGTTAATATAAAGTACAAGTCAGAGATGTGTATAAATAGAGGAGGTGTGTTCCTCATTTGACACACTTCCCTCAGAATGTAGCGCACTTGTGGAGGAGAGGTCGGCTATGGTGGAGGAGGAGATCATGTCTTTGGTCTGCATCTTTGTATATTGCTGGTCATCTATATTGAGGAAGCTTTGTTGGGTTTTCTACCCCATGAGGGTTTCCCAGGATAAATCTGTGTCTCTTGTGTTTATGATGTGCTTGTTGTTTCTTCAATGATCCTGTGTATGCTATTATTGTGAAATGTAATGTAATGCTGCTATTTTCTGTCTTAGCATATTAAATCTTAACACGCTCTATGTCTAAAACATATCGTGACCATCAGATTAAATATTTACAAATGCATACTAATGCATACTAAAGAAACACACTTTTCTTAACGGATATATTACACAAGTTGATCTTAACTAACTCCTAAGTGTCTAAATATCCTAACATCCCCCCTTAAGAACAACTTGGGATAGGATTGAAGGATTTACAAAAGTGACACTATTAGGAGAAGGAAGGAGGCATTAGAGCCTATCCCCCCTTAATGACAAATTCCTGAACTCCTAACATAGATTGAAGTTTAGAAAACCTCGCTTCTGTAAGAGACTTGGTGAAGATGTCTACAACTTGATCATCTGTAGGACAAAAGAGCACTTCAAGAACACGATCATGAATAAGATTTCTGATGAAGTGCATATGTAGCTCAATGTGTTTGTTGCGTTGATGTAGGACTGGATCTTTGGCAAGCTTGATGGCACTTTGATTATTCCACCAAAGTGGAGTAGGAGGCTGCTGCTCGAATCCAAACTCTGAAAGGATCTGCCGAAGCCATAAAGCCTCCTGACTGGAATTAACTGCGGCTCAATATTCTGCCTCTGTTGAAGAAAGAGCAAGAGCTTGTTGTTTCTTACAATCCCAAGTGACAGGTCCAGATCCTAGACTGAAAACATAACCTGTTGTAGACTTGCGATCATTAGAATCGCCGGCCCAATATGAGTCAGTGAAACCAACCAACAAAGGTTCCCCCCTGTACTGTAATGAATCCCAAACTGAATTGTACCTCGAATATATCAAAGTATTCTTTTCGCTGCTTTCCAGTGACTTTCATGAGGTGCTTGCATATAATGGGCAACACGACCAACGACAGAGGAAAGGTTAGGAAGGGAATGAGTGTGGAATGAGTCAAGTATAAGAGACTACCAACAAGATGACGATACAAGGTGGCATCTACTTCAGGTGAAGTACAAGTGGCAAAAAGTTTGACTCCAGACTGGAAGGGAGAAGGGGATGGTGTACAATCTTCCATGTGAAAGCGATGAAGAAGGTCACAAGCATACTTAGATTGAGAAAGAAAGATTCCTTCTTTGGTTTGCAGGACTTGGAGACTAAGAAAATAATGCAAATGTCCTAAGTCTGACATTTCAAAATTTTGCTTAAGACTGGATTTCACATGGGTTATAAGCTTAGGGTTACTACCAGTAAGAATAAGGTCATCAACATATAGAACAAGTATGATGAGATGGTTTTCTACTTTCTTGGTATAGACATTGGGGTCAGAATGACATCTAGAAAAACCAGTGTCAAGGAGAAAGCTATCCATTTTGGCATACCAAGCTCTAGGAGCTTGCTTAAGGCCATATAAGGATTTCTTAAGGTGGCAGACAAGGCTAGAGTTATTCTGAACATATCCAGGAGGTTGTTCCATGTAAATTTCCTCCTGTAAATCACCATGTAAGAAGGTAGACTTGACATCCATTTGATGGACTTTCCAGTTATGTAAGGCTGCAAGGGAAAGAACAAGGCGGATGGAGTTCATTTTTGCGACAGGAGCAAAGGTTTCATTGTAGTCAATCCCTTCAACTTGTGAAAAACCTTTGGAAAATAACCTTGCCTTAAGTCTTTCAACACTTCCATCTGATGCATACTTAGTTCTATAGACCCATTTACATCTTACAAGTTTTTTTCCTTTTGGAAGAGGTACAAGATCCCAATTCGTTCACCATTAAGGAATGATATTCTTCATCCATAGCTGCATCCCAATCTGGATTTCCTGAAGCTTCTGTAAAGGTTTATGGATCATGATTCTCTGAAACTTGAGCCAAAAGAGAAGAGCCTCGCTGAAACTGAGAACGTGTTCGACATTGATCTCTAGGATCACTGGCAAGATCATCAACTGTTTCACATATTGAATGGACCCATCTAGGAAGAACTTGTGTTGGTGCAACTGGAGGAACATGAGCAGGCGAAGGTGGATTTTCATCCTCACTTTCATCATCATAAACTGGAGTTGGAAACCTGTCAAGGAAGCTGGAAGAAGAAGAAGGCACAATCGCCGAATCAGGCTCGCAGGCCAAAGAGGGCACAATCGTCGAGTTAGGCTTGCAGACCAAGAGATTTTCATCAAATTTAACATCTCTTCTATTGATTACATCATGAGAATGTGGTTGAAGAAGTCTATAACCTTTACATCTTCAGAATATCCAACAAATATGCACTTTTCACTTTTAGGTTACAATGCTTTCCGTTTTTCATCTGGAATGTGAGCCCATGCTTCACTACCAAACACACGGAAGTGACTTACATCTAGTTTAATTTTAATCCATCCTTCTTCCGGTGTGATACCTTGTAAAGATTTAGTGGGGGTGCGATTAACTATGTAATTTGCACAATTTATGGCTTCAACCCAAAATTGAAGACTTAGTCCCTTAGATTGGATCATACAATTAGCCATTTCTTTTAAAGTGCGGTTCTTCTGTTCAACTACACCATTTTGTTGTGGTGTATATGGAACAGTGTGTTGTTGTTGGATTCCTTGTTCAGTGCAGAAAGTAGTGAACTTTTTGTTAACATTTCTCCTCCATTGTCAGATCTTAACTTAATAATTTGATGACCAGATTGTTTTTCAACAAGGGTCTTAGAGGCCAAGAACATGTTAAATACTTCGCTCTTTAAGTTTTAGGAAATAAACCCAAGTGCGTTTGGAGAAATCATCAATAAAAGTTAAGAAATATTTGAAACTAGAAAAGGAAGCAGATGGAAGAGGACCACACAAGTCACTATGCACAAGCTCCAAGGGAACCGAGGCGTTCCAAGAGGCAGGCTTGTCAAAACTGTCCCGATGATGTTTTCCGAGTACACAACCAGAACAAACACCATCCCTGCAAGATACCATTGCAAGACCTGTCACCATATTGTCTTTACATAGTTGTTGCAATGAGTGATAATTTAAGTGACCAAATCGCTCATGCCAAAGTTTGCTCAAGTTATCACTATGAGCAACAAAAACTGAAGGAAAAAGTGATGACCAAAAGTTGTTAAATTTGTACAACCTGGTAATATCATCAACAATTCCGGTAGCTAGGACATGTTGAGGATCTTTAAAATCCTTGATTACAACTTGGTGAGGTGTAAACGTCACAGTTTTCCTTCACCAGAATGAGTGATTTGATAGACTGATAACAAATTGCAGAAAAATTTTGGAACACATAGTACATCACTGAAATGACCATTATTTATTGGAACTCTTCCATATCCTACAACACTTAGAGATCTATCATCACCAACAAATGTTTATTTGGTGTTACATTCATGCATAGTAGAAAATATGGCTTGATCCTTAGCCATATGATAAGATGCTCCAGAATCAATGAGCCATTTATTTGAAGTAGAAGAAGAAGATGCATTATAAGAATAACCAGAAGCACAAAGTGCATGTCCATGAGAGGTAGATTCTGAAGGCGAATCTAGGCTGATGTGGTGCTTCTTCATTGTTGCTTCCAAGTCTGCCATCTTCTTGAAACACTTAGATTCATCATGATTATCTTTCCCGCAATATTTGCAATGACGCTCAGTCTTCTTTCCTTTTGGCTTGGATCCTTTGTCATTTTTTAAAGAAGGAGCCGACTGAGAGGGTTTGGGACCTTTGTTTGACTTATTATTGCGAAAATTGTGTTTCTTGGAAGGCTTGGACTTTTCTTTCTGTTGGGACAATAAGGCTTTCCCAGATGTATCTACATTGTTAATTATTCCAAGATGGATGAGCTTATCTTGCTCTCTAATCAAGGAATCACAAAAGGATTCAAGACTAGGCTCTTGATAGTTAGCTGCATTCAAGGATTCTTTCATGGAGTAAAATGTGGATGCAAAAATAGAATATGCAGGTCCAAGTTTGGAAAGAATATGATAAATGCATTGTTTGTCTTTCCTCTTAATCTTGCATTCTTCACATAAGAGTTTAAGAGTTTTGTACTTAGATAAATAATTTTGTATGCATGAAAAATCACTTGGATTTAAAGAAATCAACTCATTTTTGAGTTGGTGACCTCGAATTTCATTGTGTTTACCAGACACAGATTCCAACTTGTCCCAAGCAGCATCAGGTTCATCAATTCCAGATATGTGGAATTACAAATCAGTAGAGATTGACATCCCAATCAATCCACGAGCTTTGTCATGTCTATTTGCCCATTTGATTTTCTTATCAGCATCAGTGGGTTCTGTTTCTTTCCCTGAAGTAATTCTGAAAAGTCCTCTACTTTGTAGAACATCCTCCATACGAGATTTCCATGAGAAATAGTTGGAACTAGTAAGTAGAATATCACAAGGGGCGGCCATATTTATAAATTAATGGTTGTAAAAGTAGAAACCAGTAGTTTGGATGTGAAGAGCTCGAAAAAATAGGCGGTTTAAAAAAAAGACACTAAAAACTGACTCCGTATGATGAAGTTATGCTGGATCAAAGAAAATGTTGAAGATGTTCCCAATAGTGATGTGACAGATAGATAATGACCAGCTAAAAAAAAGGACCCCCCTCTTTCCAAGATGAACATTTGACAATCACTTTACAAGAAAGTTGCTTTAAGTGAATCACTTTTGTAAAATAAGTGATTTCACTTTTACAATGATGTTATTTTAAATAGTGCAGCAATAAAAAAGAACTTAAGTGACTCACTTTTTATTTTTATTTTTTATCATTTAAGTGAGATGCACTTTTACAATAAAGTAACTTGAAAATAGAAATTGCATGCACTTTTTCTTTTAAAAGTAACTTCCTAAGACTTGAACTCAAGACCTATTAAGGAATAAAACAACTTTGAACCAAGTGAGCTAGATTAAAATGTATGTAAAATATGGGAAGGAGGACGTTTTTTTTTTTTTATACTCTTCTTGCTTGGTTTCCGCGCTTGCCTCTTTTCCTGCAAAACACACCACAAACTGAAACAAAAAAAAAGAAGTTTCCGCACTTATGGGGTTAGATCTCGTTAGGTTGCCCGGAAAGTCTACGTTTTCTCTCTATTTCTGATTTGTCGAGATTGCACAAGGTGCACGGCAAAGAGCATACGCAGCCGAGAAAAACCCTTTCCCTTTCTGTTTCTGATTCACCGAGATCGCACAAGGTGCACGACAAAGAGCAAACGCAGACAAGGAAAATAACAATCCGAAACTAAAAAAATCTAATAATAAAAAACTGATAAAATATGAGATATTTAAAAAAAAAAAACGTCACTGTAACTTTATACCTTCAGATTTGATGAAATACGCGTTTCTGAAGCAACTGGAAACCGTTTTTTATCAAACGAAAACTATTTCCCAATGGAAATGGTGCTCCAGACGCAATGGAACACCTCCCATAGCCCAAAAATGCACAAAAATACCAAAACCAGAAACCGTTTCAAGTTTCGGCAACAACAATTCCAGATCTAGATCGTAATCGAAAGTAGCTCTTCATAAAAGCTCTGTTACCATGTTTGGGTACACAGGGTACTCCCAAAAGATCGAACACCTAGAGCAACCACTTCACACAAACAGATCATAGATCAACACACCGATGTTTTGACGTGGTTTAAACCAGAGCTATGATGATGGAGAAAGACTATGACCTAAAAAAATGGGTACTCCCCATATCAATTTTCTCATCTTCCATAAATTCCTCCCATTATAAAGTCCCTTCTGCACTACTCAAAGCCTCTTTTGAAAGATTGTCAACCAACAAGTTCTGTTGTCTATAGATATGGAAGAGTTTTAATTGTGATGATTTCTTCAGTTCCACTTTAATTTTGGAGCACCAGGGAAGTAAGTTAATAATTTGTAGATTAAAATCTTCACACGCCCATTTAATAGCAACTACGGAGTCCCCAAATATCACAAGTGACACTATTCAAAAAATCGTAGCCATTTTACATAAACACCACAAGGCCAACATTTGAGCCTTCATATTTGTACCAGAACCACAATGAAGTTTAAAGAAAAACCTGTGATGTTCATTGATGTAGAGTACTGCACCTACTGCACAAAAACCATCTTGTGCTACCCCATCAAAGTATCTAATAGCCTCATTGAAATTTTGGAATTCCTTAAAAACTCTGGTTTTGCAAACTTTAATATTTCTTGAATTGAACTCTTTGACCTAGTTCAGTATTTGCATAACTATGATATCCAAATCTTCAATTTTATCTTCAAATACACAATTGTTCCTAACTTTCCATATTTTCCATGTTATAATCATTGGAAGGGTATTATACTCTTTGCATGATTTTTTCCATTCTTTACAAGTCTGTTCAAAATTAGGACCATTCCAAGCCTGTGGAATATTGAGAGAAGAACAAACCTTTTTCCAAATCAATGTAGAAAAACTACAATCAATCTATATATTATTAACAGTCTCTGAATCCTTTTTACAAAGTTGGAATATATTTTGTCCATACCAACCTTTTCTCAACAAATTATCCCAGGTCTTAAGATAATTTTGAAGGGCAAACCACATAAAGCATTTCATCTTCAATGGAATACTCCATTTACAAAGAACTGAATACCACCAATTCTGGACTGTGCATATATTTTCCTTTAAAATAGCCATATAAGCAGTTTTTGCAGTAATTTAACCTGCCTCTATATTTGATATCCAAATTAAATTATCCAGATTACCATTTAGTCTACATCCTATAAATTTAATTTGTTGACGAAGTTATCCCATTCCGTATCCAAAATGCTACCAATTCCAAGTTCTTTAGCTGAGTACCAATAGTTGTTCTCCATGATATTTATCCTTCTATGTTTCCTTATATTTGCCAAAGTAGAGTAACCAATCTTTGCCAAATAATTTACTATACCAGGAGAAAGCTTATATTCTTCACCCAGACCAAGAATTAGATCAATACCAACCATTACATTGTTTCCATTTCCCACTTTCCAAGCCAAATCTTTTCCCATCCATTTGTAAATTTTGAGAAGTCCCTTCCAAACAAGGGATGAATTCTAGACTTCTTTCTTTTCATTCCTTATCTAGTTAATACAATCCTTTTTGATATATTTTCCATGCAAAACTATAGACCAAAGGATTTTACCAAATAGACCACGCCAAAAACTCTTCAATCTTAAATCAATACTGAACCAAAATAAGTTTTTTATCCCCCATCCATTGTATTCTTTTGGAGTTGATAGCCTGTCCCAGCTAGCCATAATTAGTTTTCCTTTATCTGTACCTCCCGACCAAAGGAAGTTAAAGATAAGATTTCTCAGGGAATTGATAATATATATAGGAACATGTAATAAAGAGAACCAATAAACTGGAATACTGATAAGAACAACTTTGATAAGAGTAAGCCTGCCACCTATGGATAGAAGCCTGAAAGTCCAATTTTTAATTCTTCTTTCAAATTTTTGAATTATCCACAGCCAATCCTGGACTTTGTAACCATTTGGCTTAAGATAATATCCAAGTTACTTGAAACCTTCTTCGAGCTTGTACAACTTATATGGAAGAAAGCTATTGATATCCTCCATAGCATTTCCCTCCAGATTGTGCATGTAGAGACTTGATTTCTTCACACTAACCTTCATGCCTAAAGCCATACAAAAAAGATTGATAATCTACAGATAAAACCCCCATTCCTCAATTGAATTAAAGTTCCAAAAATTAAAACATCATCAACAAACAATATGTGTGTAATGTAGAGAGCAACTGAAATTTTTACACCTTTTATTTTACCTTTATATTTGGACTCCAAAATAAGTCTACTGAACCCTTCTATGATGAGTAACAAAATCAAAGGAGAAAGAGGACATCCTTGATGAATTCCTCTGCTACTTTTGAAGAAATCAGTAGAGGCTCCATTTATCAACACAACAAATTGTGCATAAGAAACACACACAAGTATCCAGTTAATGACAAGTAGTGGGATCCCAATTTGAATTAGGATTAATCTAAGAAAAACCCAATTCACTCGATCATAAGCTTTTTGCAAATCCATTTTCAGAAGCATAGCCTTCAAATTCTTATGTTTAATAGAATGAGTAGCTTCCTGCGTAATTCCAATAGCATCTAGTATCTGTCTGTCATGTAGAAAACCAAATTGCTCAACTGACAAATGTTTAGACAAGTATGGCTTAATCCCACAAGATATGATCTTGGTGATTATTTTATATGCAAGATTGAATAAGGCTATTGGAAGAAATTCTGAGAAATTATTTGGCTTATTGTTTTTGGGCACCAAAGTAAGGAAAGTTGAGTTTAACGCACCATAAAAATCCTCCAGTCCCTGAATACTCAACCATATCAAGCAGATCTTTTCTCATGATGTCAAAGAAATGGTCAAAAAGTTCAACAATCCATCCATTCAGGCCAAGACTTTTCTCTTTTGCAAACAACTTCAAGACCTCCTCAACTTCATCAACATTAACCTTTTTGAACCCTTATCTTTCCCTTCATCAGCATCAAAAAATTTAGGAAACAATTTTATAATGTGTAATTGTGCTTCCAAAGAACTATGATCATTCTCCTTAAATATATCCCTATAGTGTCTCAATGCCAGCTTCTGAAGTTCAGGTTGACCTTTTATAAGAACATCATTATCATCAATAATTTCCCAAATAGCATTTTTTATTCCTTCTATTTGAGGCATAGGAGTAAAAAAACTGGGTATTATTATCTCCTAAACCTATCCACAATGCTTTGCTTTTTAAACGCCAATCCATCTCCTCTTGTTTTAATATCTGATCCTTTTTTACTTCTAATGTCTTAATTAACATTTTGTCCTCTTTAGTGATAGAGTAGTCAATTTTTTTTATGTATAACTTCCTAATTTGATCTTCAAGCAAATTTAATTCTTCCTTATCCTTCAACCTTTTATTTTGAATCCAAAATTTAACTTTAACCTTCAAAAAATTTAACTTTTGAACAAGTAAATCCATTGGATTTAAGTTTTGTTCATGCTCAAATGATTTCCAAGCATCTTTGATATAGGAACAAAAATCATCATTCAACATCCAAGAGCTATTGAATTTGAAGGGATACTTTAAATTAGGAAGAATCCCATCTATTTGTAGGAAACTAGGCCAATGGTCTGAGATTTTAGTCCTATCCACCCACGACCTATATCGCTAAAGGTTTTGTAATAATGAAGACTTCAAAATAAACCTGTCAATCCTTTTTTGAATACCTTAAGATCTACATCTGCCATTTGTCCAAGTAGGTTCAATAATAGTAGGTACAATATCTACCAAATCAAAATGCTCAAGCAATTTGATGAAATATTCAGTCATTGCATCCAATCTGGCAGAATTCCCCCAAATTTCTGCAGCAGAGGTTGTAAAATTTAAATCACTAGCTATGATAAGATTATCAATATCCAGTAAACTTGACATTGAAAGAGAATCCCATAAATTCTCTCTATTTTTATAAGGTCCATAAACATTTAGGATAGTAACCTTTAAATCTAGATTACAAAAATAACCTTCAAGTAGAAGACCCCATTTTGTCCTATAGGAGGAAAACTGTAGAGCTTTTGGATTCCAACAGGTTAACAAACCACCTGACATTCCCAAAGCACTAATCGCTGAAACCTCCCAACCTGGAAGCATATTAGCTATGGATTCAATGGAAACAATATCAGGGCACATGTTTTCTTGGAGAAGGATAATTTCAGGGTTAGTATCCTTGATTAGGTTGGTTAAGGCACTAACCCTCGTAGCATTACCCAAACCCCTAACATTCAAAGACATTAATGACATTAAATCACATTCCCACAGGGCATCTGTGCTCTAAGTGCCCCAGGAGAAGCATGCTCTCCACAGTTGTTAAGATCATGATTTTCTTCCATAAGTCGGGAAGACAGAGGGATAAATTCCAAATTTCCAGAACCAGAAGAGGGAAATTTTGAGTTATTTTATTTTTTTATTTTTTCTAATCATCACATTTTGAAATCTAATGGACTGGAGACCTAGTACATTTGGATTTGTAGAGGGATTTTTTGAATAGACAGACAATGGGAATTTTAAATTTTCTATCTTAGACTTATTATACCCACTTTCTAATAAAAGATGCCCATTAGGAGAAATCTTTCGTGAATCGCAAGCAGAAACAAGGTCGACCAAAATAGGAGAAGTATTTTGAATTACTGGAGAAACTAAATGGGTATCCTGAAGAGGGTTTCGTTTAGAATCCACATAAGAGACACCCCTAAAAGGAATTGGGATTCAGACATCCAAATGTGAAGTAAATTTATCCCTAGTCGACTTATGTGCAAAAACCCTATTCTGATCAAAAGTCAAAATTTGAAAATTGTAGCTCCCGTCCACCACAAATTCTTCAGAAACAATGTTCTTAATAAGCCCAGATCCATCCGAGACAGTATTAATTTTATTAACCCATCCAAGAGCCCCTTGTAAATTATCTCCAGAAGACAACCTTCGGTTTAAATATTCTTCTACAGAAAGGTAAAAATCTAGTTCACCTTTTGTAACATCTTCATATGGAGTAGGGGAAACATAAGTTAACTTACCCGAGACATATTGATTATCTTGAGTTGGATAAAATGGAGTAGTCACTTCCATACCACGCACAGGGGCCTGAAAAAATTCTCTTGCTTTGTCCTTCGAAGAATAAGCAGGTTCAGATAGGAGAAAAGGACATCTGGATTTAACATGTCCGATTTGTTGAATCAATAGCACCTAAAAGGTATTTTGAAATAATCAAGTTTATGCCGAAAAACCCTATCACCTCGGACCACTTCAATATCTGTCGGGAGTCCCCTCGCTATGTCGAATTCGACCATCACTCTAGCCACTTTTTTATCCATCCCATATAAAGAGATTTTATCAACCTTGATAAATTTGCCAACCATGTTAGCCAAGCCCATAAACACATTCTAGGTCCACAATTCAAGGGGAAAACCAGGTAGCAACATCCACAAGTGTAATTTGGATTGCTTCTCCTTCACTGGGTCAAATGTTGTATGCCAATGTTTGAGAATTAAAGAACCCTCTTTGTATAACCAAGCCCCATTCAAAACCAAATCTATAGGTTCATTTTCAGGAAAGATAAAAATAATCCATCCATTCATAAGTAGGTTAATTCTTGGCGCATAACCCACCAACGACGTCCACTGTTTATTTACCTAATCCGTTAACTCTAATTTATTAAGATGTGCATATTCTACCCGACCCACCAGAGCTCTGTTAGAAAGCATTTTCACCCTGTCAATATTCACATTAGCTCCCCAAACAAATCGTTCCAGTCCTTCTCAAGCCTTAACTTACTTCAGTTTTCTATGGCGTCGTGCTCTTTCCCCATATAAAAAACAATTACCCTCATTCTTGTTCAGTGAATGAATTGAAGGAAAATGTTTCAGGTTAGGTTCAACTGTCGTAGAAAAGTCCTCACAAGTAAGATCCCGCAACTCCTCCTTTTTCCGGAAAGAATGCTTTGGGTTTTCCAAAACCCTACTCCGTAAAGTGTGATCTGTAGCCATCACATGGGTTGCGGATAAAGTAAGCTCCACGCGTCCAAAAGCTTTAAAACTCCCGTCACATCAACATTTTGGGCATAAGCTATGGTTTGATGTAATATTTTCAAAAATCACAAATACTAGAAAAATAAAGGCTAGTGTTAGCGAGGAGAAAAGTCCCATCCAACAATGTTTTTGGCAAAATGAGCCGAATCAACATAAAACCCACTTCCCACTTTTTTCTCTTGGTTGGTACTAGGCTAATCTAGAGCTATTAGTTGGAGTCCAAGTTGTTGATTTAGTTCATTTTCCTTTAACAAAGGTTTTCAGAAACATAATTCCCCAAAACCCTAGCTCCATCTCGTGATTCAAAATTGTCTTTTCTAATTTCACATAGTCCTTGTTCCTTAAATGTGATTACTTTAGTTAAACTAAATGCTATATATTCGAAATAAATCCCGTCTTTAAAACATCCTTAAATATCAATTTAAATTACACTAAAATAAAAAATAATATATTAGATGAATTATAAAATCAAAATTACATAAATTAGTCTCCTCCTTAAATAACCCCTATATTTACCCCTGTAACATAGTGTACATATATGAATTCGAAGAAAAATAAGATTACATATTCTATAGGACAATCTTCGAGGCAATTATAATCTAATGATTTTCATAAGACTGTCATTATAATTTCATTTATTTAATTATTTTGTATTAAATATTATTAATATTAATTATGAATTTATTTTATGATATAATTAATTAATTCTTTATATACCAATTAAAAAATTATACATGAAACAATGAATTAACTAAATACCCAATAATATTGGCAAAACTTGTGGAGAAATTAAGTTAAAATAACTCAATAATATAATATTGAAGAAATTAAGTTAACATGACTCAATAATATAATATTGGCCGAACTTGTGGAGAAATTAAGTTAAAATTAAGTAATGAAAAATATCTTTTTTATTGTATCTAACTTTGCTCAACTTTAAAAATAAAAATTCTCAAATATTGAAAAGTTAAAATGAAAAGTATCTTTATATTAATAGGTGTTTATATATTAAAATTTGGGGTGGAGTATCGTTTATGTTTTTCCTAGATTGAAGGACAATGTGACAAGTGTACTGATTGATTCTATGGTAGTTGTTCAAAATTCTAAATAAACAGCTGGTAGCTCATGCATAAGAGGTAGTGACAACCCATTTAATTAAAAAAGATAACAGAGGTAGTCAGACAACATATGATTACAACTAAGTACAAGCATAGACAACATATGATTACAACTAAGTATATAAAACAAATAACATATAAATTACTCATAACACTTAACTTGTGATCTATCACATGCCTAAACATAAGCATAGATATTATATGATTACAACTAAGTATGTAAAACAAATAAAAAATAACTTATTCATACTCCTAGCATTTAACTTGTGACCTATCACATACCACAAATTAAGTACCTGTGCTAATTTTAATTTTAATGTATCTAACTTTGTTCAACTTTAAAAATAAAAATTCTTAAACTTGGAGAGGCTAATAAAATTATCAGACATTGACATTGACACCCAGTGCCTCTGTTGTGGTCTGTACTGTATAGAGATTCGGCCCTTTTCGAAACCTCAGAGTTGTTATACTGCTTGCGGCGGGATTCAAGACAACATTTAGAGCATTTAGAGTAGAGCTGTCAGAAAGATCAAATTGGTTGTAATCACCACATATTAGAAGCTTAATAGCAGAGGTTTTTCTACAGCGTGCACTGAGCACTGTCTTCTCTGGCCTGCAAGACACCCACTGTCTCTCTGTTGTGGTCTGTACTGTATAGAGATTCAGCCCTTTTCGAAACCTCAGAGGTGTTATACTGCTTGCAGCTGGATTCAAGACAACATTTAGAGCAATTAGAGTAGAGCTGTCAGAAAGATCAAATTGGTTGTAGTCACCACATATTAGAAGCTTAATAGCAGAGGTTTGTCTACAGCCTGCACTGAGCACTGTCTTCACTGGCCTGCAAGATTGTGAAGACGAAGTGTTGTGATTGGAATAATTGCTTTTCATATGATAAGGCCTTCCTTCAATTGTTGGCGCAGTTGCTCCACTGCTCCCCCACCCCATCCACAACCCTGGGCATTAAGATGCTTTAATGAGATCAAATGTTCAATACCTGGAAGCCCTTCTAAACTAAGGCCGCCACAATGAGACACATTTAGCGCTTGAAGTTTTGTAAGCCGCGCCAACCCCACTATTTTTTCCAGGCACGCACAGGAAGTAGCCTCCAACTTCTCCAAAGATACCAACGTTTCAAGACCAGACAGCTCGTCTAGTGGTGTACACCATCTTATGTTGAGTGTCTGCAGTTTTGCAAGACCAGAAAGCCCTACTATGTTCTCCAAGCTAGCACATTTCATTATCTCTAGTTTTACAAGTGTTTTTGGCAATGCTCCAACCTTCTTTAGACGATGACAACACTCGATTTTGAGATGTTGAAGGTTAGGGCAAACACCTTGAGGAAAGGATATCTCCGATATATATGTGGAATACAATTTGAGGTATTTGAGCCTAAGCATGTTACTTGACACTCTTCTACCTCCAGCATCGGCAGTTAATGCTTTAATTTCCCCTCCGCCATGTTTTAATGGCAATTCCTTTAAAGGACAATTCATTATTTCTAAGACTTCAAGATTGTTCAGCTCCATGACACATGGTGGTAAGTACTCTACTCCTGTTCTCAATATTCAACTCTTTCAAGTGAGTCCACATTCTCATGGAATCAGGCAAACTGCTCAGTTCGGTGCAACTCTGGAGCTTGAAATCCTCCAAGCTCCTTAGGTCACCAAGCGAATGTGGCAGCCTTTCCAACAATTCGCTTCCAATATGCAGAAGTTTCAAATTACTTAGCCCTCCCATAGCACTTGGGAATACTTTTAAGCTTGTACCCACCACATGTATTTCTCGCAAGAACTGTTGATATGCGACTTGGGAAGGCAATAATTCAATATTCTTACAACCTGACAGATCTAAGTATTCAAGTGTGCTAATATTTTCAAGAGTTTCACTTAAAATGACCAATCTTTCGCATAATCTCAAACAGAGATATTTAAGTTGTGTTAAATTACCGAAGGATCTTGGAAGCATCTCCAAACTGGAACACCCTGTAAAGTCAATATGCTGGAGGTTCCTTAAAGTGCCAAAGGAATTTGGCAGCAACTTTATTTCTGAACACTTCTTTAACTCCAAGTGTTTCAAGGACTGAAGATGACAGAACTCATCTGGTAAAGTTTTCAGATCAACATGGGAATATCCATAATTCCGGTGGAAGATAACTTTTTCAAGATGCTTCAACTTCCCTATGGACTTGGGAATATTTAAAAGGCGAGCATTTATATCCAACTCGCTCAGCTGCAGAGGTGCCTGCAATGTTCACATTTACAAAGTCGCATTGGATGTCAAATTCAATGCATTGTGGTAATGAAGATAATATATTCAAGATTGATTTTCACCTGGGAAAAGCAACAAAAATTACCATATACCTGAAAATTAGTTTCTCCCCACAGTGTTTCCAATCTGCTTCCCTGCACTTGTAACACTCTTAGACTCTCCATTGGGATCCAGTGAGGAAGGCAAGAATTGGGACAGTTATCCCATCTGAGCCATATTAGATGTGGTGATCAGACTCTGTTGTATAGTCTTTCCAAACAATCTCCTTCAGCAGTAAGCAGCTCCAAAGAGTTTTCCAACGATTGGCGATGCCTTATCCTGTGGAACAATTTTAAAACACTGTGCCACTTAAATTGACGGGAATCCCGGGCAACCATGTTGATTCCGCGCACCTGTAAAGTTTAACAAATGCCATATACTTTTTAAACATATAAAATTTCTAAAATATTCTGTCAAAAACCAGTTGGGAAAGCCAATTTAAAATAGTATGGTCTAAAGCTTCAAAAATACATACAAGTAATAGGTCAGAGACAATATGAAAAAGGTTCTCCTGGTCTATTGGGCACCAAAGACGACGAGGAAATCCAGGTTCTTCTTTCTCCACCATATCTCTCCCAAGATGTCTAAGATGATCGTGCATTCTTATACAGTTTTCATTGTCTACCTCGACAAGACACTTACTCTCCAAGTTCTGAAAACCGAGCCGTCCTTCCCAGCGGGATCCATCCCATATTCTTATGGCCGTATCCTTATTTTCTCCTATAAAGAAACAAGCGATGTCTAAAAATATATGTTTTTCATGTGGATTGAGACCATCATAGCTTACTTTAAGTCTGCTGTGTATATCGGATGGAATTACTAGGGAGATCTCGTGCAATTGACCTTTCCAATGATTCAAGTGATGTTTTCCACGCAGATGTGCCCCAAGCACTCTCAGAGATAAATGCAACCCATCACACGCATCCAAAAACTTTGCAATCACTTGCTCAAATCCTATAATAGGTTGAGGCTGACAGAAGGCATGCGAGCAGAAGAGTTCTTGGGACTGTTGTCGATTGAGACCTTCTAACTTGTAAATAGATGCCTCCATAATTCCCGAGCTTGCAAGAACATCCTTATTGCGAGATGTCACTAAAATTAAACTACCCCAACGAAGGACATCCTTTATTGGGACCACTAAGGCATTCAGCTTGTGCTGTCTAATTGCAGATTTAATTGAGCCAAGTTTATGACAAGTATAATCTGCAAGGAATTCAAGGAGTTCCTGGCTGCGTTTTCTCTAACGTCTGATAAAAAGCAAGATCGATGACGATTGAAGAATTCTTTTGCCAGAGTCGTTTTACCTACTCCGCCAAGACCCACAATTCCCACAACTCTAGTCTCCGTACTTTGGTGTTGCAATAACACTCTGCTTTCGAAGTCTTTTACTTTGTCATCCAAACCAGTTGGATATTTGGACACATTCAAGGGTGGTTTTTTAACTGCTTTCAACACCTTTTGCACGACCTGATCTACGAGCTGCCCCTCGTCACTGAATCATATTGTGAATACAATTACCATTGAGAAAACCCATAAAAAACATTTACCATGACATCCACAATTTCATAAACTCTCAATCCAACAAATAAAACACCAATAAGAACATGGAAAGTTGGAGGCCTTACCCATTATATGTCTCCAGCTCGAAACCGCTTATTTCTGCAACACGAGACAGTGACTTTCTCCATTTCCCAATAGTATTGAAGTCGTATAGCGGCTTTTCGTGTTTCAGAATCGATTGTTTTCGCCTAGCGTCCACCGAAGTTGTGAAGGCTTGACCCCGTAGAACACGGGAACAATGGTTGATCCTGACTCCAACATGAGGTTTAGTTCGTCTAAACACCACTCTGATTTGGCATAATTTGGAGAGAAAATTGCTATATGCACATAGGCAGTTCGAATAGCCCCTTCTATCTGAAAAGTCAAGTTGTCTCCCTCCTGCATTTCCTCTTTGTCTAGAAAGACTCTCAATCCATGAACAAGAAGGCGATGGTAAATATGGCTTGCTAAGGTTTTCTTGACATCAGCCCCCTGTGATTTATAAAAACATCGTAGTAGTAATAGCTGTTACTACTAGCTGAGGTTGAAGTGGAAGTCGATGACTGATCAACAGAGATGGACCAGGAGGATGTAAGGTCATGATTAGAGCGTGCCATGGGTTGCACAATAATTGAAACGGAAAGCTTGGGAATTCTCAGCTCGATATTTGGTCCTACTGGTGAGGCTGATCTAACAAGTTCAAAGTGCGTACCAACTCCTCTGTGAGACCTGTCTTGAATACTTTGCCACTAATCGTTTTGGAAACAAAATCGCGACGATGTTGCGTTCATTTCAGGTTTCTTGTCTGGTTCTCGCAAAAAGAAATTCATTACCTTTAATTATTATATAATTAGTTCCGTGGCAACTTCCTCGTCTTGTCGTGCTCATTTTACGAGCTGAGTACGCGTCACATGTGCGATCACTTCCGTGGAGGAAAAGTATTTTTATCAAACATCATGTTTCCTTTCCGTGTGGAAACCAGTTGGCATCAACCGACATTCAATTGTTAGACGATACGTCGTCTATAGCATAAGGGATGGCCATTATTTATGACCATCTATCACATATGTAGCGACAACTTTTTAATGAATCAGTTTATATTTATTGTATGTTTTCCTAAATCGAAAACATATAATAAATAAATTCAGCATCCTTAAATACTTCATGAAATTCAAAATATGTTAGTTTTATAGCTAATATATGTGATTTTTTTTCAAAAGATTTTTAATGCGAAAATTATCTCAAAAAAATTGAAAACATAGAATAATTAAACTATGGTGGATGGCCAGTCTCTAAATTAAGGTGTTGGCTATTTTCCGATGACACTTCTTCTTTCTAAGTTGGCATTGCATTTCTAGACGGCTCCTCCCCACACGTTGTCTCCCAGAAAAAGGTTGGACTTCGATGTGAACACCCCTGAATTGAATGGAGGTTGACGTGGATGACATTAGTATAAGCCACTGTTAACGCAGATTCAACAACCCTCCCGAATCCCTGCCACACAGATTTTGAATTTATAATTTTCAACTGAATAAAACCATGGGATTTCATTTGCTCGCCCATACCCTGTTCTAGTTTTGTAGTTGAAGATTCACGTGCATGCCAAATTCCACTTGCCCATGGGATTTCATTTGCTCGCCCATACCCCGTTCTAGTTTTGTAGTTGAAGATTCACATGCATGCCAATTTCCACTTGCCCAGGCGTTATCTCACAACCAACAATTCTACTTAAGCTATTTTGGGAATGGTTGGAACCAACAAATATCTTTTCCACTTACCTTGAGGTCACCTTGTAATTCTCCTTAAGCTATTTTGGGAATGGTTGGAACCAACAAATATCTTTTCCACTTACCCTGAGGTCACCCTGTTCATGGTCCGTGGTGGTGAAGATATGAGAAACGAGGCTATGTTGTTCATGGTTTGTGGTGTTGAAGAGAGGAGAAAGGAGGTTGCGTTGTTCATGGTTCCCTCTGTGATGGGATGTAAGCTTGATTTTGATGTTGTGTGAATTTCTTCGTCTAGGTAACTCGTTGGTTAATAACAACTCGCATTTTTCCTCACAAGAAGAGGGTGAGCCAAACACACTATGCGTTGGATAAGTCAAAGCATATGTTATATTTTGCTACTGCTAGAGATAGACAATATGCTTAAAATTAAACCTGGTAAAGTGCCACCAATAATGAAATAACTTGGAATCTAGTAACTGTGAAACCCACTAAATTTGAAATGATGGGATCATGCATGAGGATTTTGAGTCCAATATAGAAGATTGGAAACACTCAGCTAGGTTGTTGGAGATCTATTTAAGGTAGGCCAATCTTATTCTCCAAACTTCCGCTGCATTGCAACATAATCTTGCTAGCTTGCACTTACATTTTCCCTTCTTTGTGTTTCATATTGTTTGCAAAATCCCCAACTCTTCCCACATGTATCGCCTCTATCCCTGTTGCAATAAGTTGGGTATCTTCTTCCTCCCAAATTCAACATATTTGATATTCTTTACTCCCAAGTTAGGATTGGGTTTCATTACATTCTCACAACTGTTGTTTTATAGGCACTTCCAACCACTTCTAAGTGAAGCAACAACAAATGTGGTGAAGAAACTCCTCCCAGAGGTGCATAGCGATCTTGCTTCTCTTTGTTTGTGGGCCAATCCAATGCAGTTTAGATATTATTGGGAAAGTCCATTACACTCCATAGATACACCAGACCACGTGTGATTATTTTTATTCTAGTAAGTTCTATTATCCAACATAAACTTCATTCTTAGAGTTAGTTATTTTAATTTGAGTTTTTATTTCTATTTTTTTGGTGATATACTTTCACTGTGCCCATCAACCTTGTACTTCACATTTCATTTGTTTGTTTGTTTGAAAACATGGGACTGGCATAATTCCCTTGGAGAAAAGAGCATGCGTCTCGAAGGTGTCACAATCAATTACACATTTCAGCAGTAATAGAGCCACCTGTGACAAATGTAATTTTTAGATCACCATCCTTTTGCAATGTGTTATCTGTACTTCATATCTCAAAGTACTTCACAAACCATATTTAAATGTAGCCTTATTTAAATAACGATGTAAGTTAATAACCAGTTGTGTAACTTGCAGCGAATTTAACAGAACCTTTATTGTTGTGAGAAATGTCCATCAGGTTAGATCTTGCCTATCTTTAAATTTTCCATTTGAACAATTTATTAGAAACTCATCCACTGATGAATGAAAAATATTTTTCAAAGTGTTTACATTTGGAATTCAGTACAAAATGAAAGTGGGAATACAATAATGTTATGCAGAAGAGCAATTCATAACATGTGAGTAATTACAATTTCAACTACCAAGAAATTTGATTAAGAAGAATGCTGTTCCTTTTTGTTCATACTTCCTTTATAGTTATTTCATTATTTCATGGAAAGGAAAAGACCATGGCATCATGAATACTGTGTTAAAATGGAATTTACTTTTCCCAAAAATGACTCAACTATTAATCTTTTTGGATATATATTAGCAATTGCATTAGAAGGTGCAAACGAACTCCAAAGGGGAAAAAAGGAAGTAAAATAGATGCGATGAAGTGAAAAAGAGAGTAGTAAAACAAATGTCATAAAAAGCTTGCTATGTGGTTTCCTTCTATTAGTCTAAGGGTGGTACAATCAAAGTTTTTGTGAAGTATGATGCTAACTCATTTGCAATCTCTTGATTTAATTCTAATTCAAAGGAAGGTAGTTCTATTACAATTCTAATTTTTCATAGTTGTTTGGAAATATAAATTTGTATTTGGATCCCCTTTTCTTAGCTACCATATGTGGAATTTTTTACTATAGAAAAGAATCATCTTTCTCCTCCAAACCCTCCACGACATCCTAGAAACCCTTGGCAACTACATCCACTCATTTAACTATAATCTTATTTTCTCCTCCTATAATCAAATAATGTAAGTGGCACTAGCAATAATACATGATTAATCTCACATATTTTTAATATATTCTAATAATGTATGCATATTGTTGCTAAAACTTGACCCTTCATTGAATAAAATTTATGTACTTCAATATGAGCTATAAAGATGGATTTTGGGGCTTCAATCTGTCCAAAACAATCCCATTGAAAAATAATTTTTTGCATGGTCACATGTCTAAGGGAGTTTGGTTGATGGTCATCATCTTATTCACTTTAATCTCTTGAAGCATGAGTACCATTTTTGTAGAAGGGTTTATTAGGGGCTCTAATTCTATCCTTTTGTAGAAGTCCTCTTAGCAATAGGGCAAAAATATCTATATACATTATTTACGCCTTATGTTCTAGCTACTCTTTTAGGTGATAAGTTTCTTTACTTTATCAAGTTCCAAAGGATAAAAATTGTCATATCTAACGTGTCATTAAAGTTCATTAGTAAAGTGTAAATATTTGAGCTTGATTTCACTCAACTTTGTCATTTATTTGATTATTTGGGTGGGTGTTCTGTAATCTAGGAAGGAACCCCCAACTTATCCAACAATCCTATCTTACCAAGAACACCAATCTCATCATGCACATAATTTATGAGTTGGAATATGCACTCAATCCACATTGCAATGAGTTCTCATATAATGTTGGAATTTTAGTACCATGTTGTTCATTGGACCAAAGCCATTTGTAAAGCTTGTGTTAATGCATCACTTTTGATAATGTGTTCCTTAAATGCATCACTTTTGATAATGTGTTCAATAAGTCAAGAGTACTTCAAATGGCACACTCTTCATATTATATTGCATTTCAGAGACATTTGTATTGGCCAACAATTGCAAGATGTAGTGTTGTGCATTATCTAATCAATCAATCATTTCTCCAAAAGTGTAGGTTGTATCACCCATTTTTTAAGTCATTTAGTTCTTGGAAGGCACCCCTTTAAAGTGCATAAATACTTTACATTTTATTCGAAGACAACATGAGTGCACTTTTGTAGTGGTTTGCAAATTTTAGAAATTAATATAACTTTATTCCTTTAGAAATTGTTATTCTTTTTTAGATCACATGTGCATTATTGCATGAACATATATATGGGCTTCCAATTTCCACTTTTTCATCCACCAATTTTGTGAAGGATCATAATTTACATACATGCTATAGATTTATATGCATTAATACTTGGGTGATTCCATGAAGATGGGTAACTCTTTTTGGCCAAATATGACGGTGAAAAACATAAATTTTACCCATGTATTAAATTGAAGCCCTCGAAACTCATACTTGCCACATGAATTTTGACATGCGGTTGAAAAACGAAATGTACAGAATTATGTTGGATTTCCAATGATATTTTTTCGAAATATACCAATGTCATATATCGTGTCGAATTTTCATTTAATGAAACGTGTGTACTTAAAAATTTGAGAGCAATTAACAAGTAGTTTGTGTGTGTGCACAATAATTTAATGTTAAAGAAATAATTTTAACAAATGAAATATGTAAGCATGATCTAGACAGAATGTACTAGGGCTTACATATTTTTCTTGAAAAATTATATTTATTATTATTTTTCGAAACTGACCAATGAGTATTTAAGTCGCATTTTGCACACATGTGTGTGTGTGTGCACAAAATCTTTTGAATTTTTACATAATTTGCAAAACTAAAAATACCATTTTAAAGAGGACGCGTTTATCTAGGGCTTGTGTATTTTTTCAAATTTTTTGGATGTTGTGGATTTATCTTTGAGCTCAATCGAAGTTGTCGGCAGGGTTTTTTAGGGCAAGTTTTAGTAGAAATGTAAAAACAAAAGACATATGAAGATAAAAATTCGTAAATTTTATGTATCTGGATAGAGGATTCGTTGACGAATCCAATGGTATCAAGTCGGCTCATTAATGAGCATTTAATGACATGGTTTTACTCTATGGAAGGCAGACAAAACTTTCATTCTGCAGTGAAAAGGGCTTTCGACTTGTTTTTTAAGCCCTCGGTCGAGCTATTTGCTCGATCGAAGAATTTAAAATACCTCGATCGAGGGATTAGCTCGATCGAGGGTCTGTAAACTATGCTCGATCGAAGGTTGGTCTGTGTAAAAAATATATAAACCAACCCGGTTGAACCCGCGAAAGGAGTTGGCAACAATTAATGTTTCCAACTACCCTTCCCTCGTAAAAACATCAACTAACCTGTATATAAGTAGCAAACAAATAATCAAAAAAATAATTTAACTCATTACTAGTTTTTTTTTTCCATTAGAGCTTTGTCATTTTGATCTTGTTGAATTAGAGCTTTGTCATTTTCATGTTGTTGAATTAGAGCTCATTAGACATGTAAGATATATTGGTAGGCATATTTCAAGGTTTCATACTAACATATTGTTGTTTGTTATAACAATTTGAAAAAAAAATTGTTTGTTTTCATTGTAGATTGATGGGCAATAAAAAAAGAAGACAATGAAAACATGCTAGACAATAAAATGACAATGAAGAGCGTGAGAAGAATAGAGAACCAATGAGACAACAAAGAGCAAGGTTGAGAGATGAAGAAGATGCACATTTGGTGTAACAAATTCCAATGGAGGACAACCAAGGTAAATGATTGAATTACATGCTATCATAATTTAAATATCATGCTACATAATTTACAAAATTAGTAACAATTTTCCAATAAATTTAACTAAATTTCATAATTTAATTTGTTTCATATTTATTTGTAATGATATTCTTATTTATTTCATCCATTTGTTATTTAAATTTCAAAGTTTGCAACAATTTTTATGTTAAATGAACAATTTTCAAGTGGCTAACAAATGTTAAATCGGAACAATTTTCAAATGAAACATGTAAATTTAGATTATATTTTCATGTTAATACATGTACATATTTTTAACTATTTTCAAATTATTTCAAAGTTGCTAACAATTTTCAAATTATGTTTCAAAGTTGCTTTAACAATTTTCAAATAATTTCAAAGTTGCTAACAATTTTCAATTTTATTGTCCAACAATTTTCAAATAAAATGTACACTTAGATTCTATTTTCAAGTTAAAATGTATCTACATATTAACTACTTTCAAATTTCTAAACTTTACTAACAATTTTCAATGTTATTAGAATAATTTTCAAATTAAATGTACACTTGGACACTATTTTAAAGTTAAATTGTACATATTTAACTAATTGCAATTTTTAAAGTTACTAACAATTCCAAGTTAAATGTAATTTCAATTCTTGTTTTGTTAGAAAATTCAATTTCAAAACAAATGAATGAATATTTTGAAATGAACATGTTGTGATAGTTATATAAATAAGTTAGAATTTATTCAATTTGAAAACAAATAAATGAATATTTTCATAGTTATGGTGGTTGACAATATTTTCATGGTTATGGTGGTTGACAATATTTTTATAGTAATGAATATTTGAATACAAATGAATGTTCAAAGAGCTATTTAATTATAATGTTTACTTTAAAAAAATTCCATCTATCATATGTACTTTTATTTACATAACATGACATATCACCACATTGATAAGATTAATGATTAGAATAATATATTTTGTTAGAACAAATTGGAAATAATTATTTGCAATGTTTGCAACCTTGCATTGATATGTGAAGTATTGATAAACAATCCTTAAATTGCAATTTATGATAAAAATTACAATCTCCATAATTGTCTATTGTTGAAATTGCAAAATCATCAACTAATGGGACACTTATTTTGCATTAAAAATTATGAATTTCTCTTCAATCATATCACTACAATGTTTTTAATTCAATATTCATCTCTAAATCAATATTTTTTTCCCCACATTTAGAATATAATAGGTATGTTATCATGGGTAAAAAACCAATCTTAAATTTTTATTTCATGTATATACAACATGGGATGCATGATGTTGTCCTTGAAATTCTAGGGTAGAAGTGTTGTAATCATTTATTCTTTGTGGTGATTTGCAACTTGTATTTTAAATATTTATTTATTTATTTTATACCATAAAGTTAAAATCACATTTTTCTTGTAATGTAAAAGTAAAATGGACATAAATTGCATAAAGAAAATTTGCCCACAATTATATAATGTGATGATTATAAATGATATTAATTTTTATGCCCATAGTAATTTTTATCAAGTTATTAATAATTATCTTGACTTAAATATATATAGTTGATTTTTAAGTTACTAGCAATTTTAAAGTTAAATGTACAAGTTACTACCAATTTCAAGTTACAAGCAATTTCAAATTTTACTAGGAATTTCAAACTTTACTTCTAGAACAATTCTCAAGTTTAATTAAGTTAGCAATTTCAAGTTACTTGAGCAATTTCAAATTTCAAGTTACTAGCAATTTCAAGTTGCTTGAGCAATTTCAGATTTCAAGTTACTAGCAATTTCAATTTTTACTTAGAACAATTCTCAAGCTAAATGTATTAGTTGGAAAATTCAATTCACATGCAATTTTCAATTTTTCAATTTTTCAATTTCCACATCAAATTTCAAGTTACTAGCAATTTTAAAGTTCAATGCACAACTATCAAGTAACCAATTTTCAATTTGTTAATTTACATGTTATGTAGGGAGAGATTATGGTCAGACATCACATCATGGTGATTAAGAATCACATGTACCTGTGCCCCCTCATGATCATGATCAGCCATCACATGACACCTTTCCCTCTCACATTGAAAGTATAATTGGGAGTTGCAGTGGGGTTGGAATTGGTGGAAATTTTCTAGAGGATTGTGCAGTTGTTTATGCACAAGAAGATATTGGGAACTCGATCCCTGGTCGGAGAGTTAGAGATCATGTCAATAACATAATCAAGTCATATTTTGAATAACATTCAACGATGGCACAAGCTCAAATCCTACATGGGTTGATAAAACACAAAAAATTGAAACGTGTCACAAAGTTGTTGGGTTTTCAAGATGTTAAAACAAAAAAGACATGCAAGAATGCAATAGAAAATGTAAGAACTGCATTATCTTTATTTGGAAAATCAAGAAACAATGATACCCGAGCTGCTCGTAGGGCAATTACAATGGTTTTTGTGGCACAAAGCACCTCAAGAAATCGAATGGTATCAACAATGGCATCATTGCTCAATGTTTCAAAAAGAACATTGCTCAAATATACTAAATTCAAGGTCCGGATAGATGAAAATGATGAAGCTGCTTGTTGGGCTGTTATTTGTAGGGAACCCTATCAAGGCAAGATGGCAACAGGCATTAGAGAGAAGGTGATAGAGTTTTGGGATAACCATCTCGTGCTATTCCAGATCGAAAGCATGTCCTGCGACAACGTTTATCCAAAGGCATTTATCAGGAGCACTGTAAGCATGTGATGGAGATGACGGGAGTTGCACTTTACGAGGAATTCCAAGAAACCAATCTTGGTGTTCAAATATCATTTAGCATGTTCAACAAATTGAAACCGTGGTATATTAGGTTGAATACGATTAGCAACACTTGTTGTTGCCGATACCACGTTGAATTTCAACTATACTATGACACATTTATGGATTTTTGCAAAAGGCACTGAAACGGTGTATTAGCTCCTCACACAGTGCGAGATTTTATTTTTATGATACTATGCAACAAGAATACTAAACACGTGTTTTTCAATAAGAGGTGTGTAGGTGGGAGAAAATGCCATGGATGCGGTGATTTGACATTGTTCCATAGGAACTTTCCTATCGATCCAACACACCATGGATTGTCATATATCACCGTTAGGTGGAAGAGGTACGAGTACGTCATTATGAATCCAACATATTCTTCATCTGTGCCATCCAAGAGGATCGAATTGCTCGATGATGAGATTCCCATTTCAGATTTCATGGAGAAGTTTCAAAGTCAGATTTATAAATACATAAAGCACTCCCATAGGTCCAGGTGGCAAGCTTAAGAATTCAAACATTCTCGTGACGTATTTGAGCTGGGAACAATCTTATCAGTGGTAGACTTTGCGGAGAACTACACCTTTGCTCCTCAGAGAGAGATACAGAGTGAGTACTATCACTTTGACCAGGTGTCTATCTTCGTACATGTATTGTATAGACATGCTCAAGAAAGCATTGATGGTAGGGATAGCACTCCTGAGTCATGTGAAGTGTTCAAGGAGTACCATTTTTATGTTAGTGATGATCGTGAGCATGACACATTGTTCGTTCAACACTGCTTTGGGTTGATTTATGATTCATTCAGGTAGAGAGGCGTATCATTTACTGAACACTGGATTTAGTCAGATGGGTGTGCAGATCAATTCAAATTGGCACGCTCATTTTATTGGTTGAGTCGCCTTCACAAACAGACAGGAGTCCGACACACCTGGAGCTTTTTTGAGGCAGGGCATGGAAAGGGTGAACATGATGGCGTAGGTGCATGTGTGAAACGAGCACTTCAGAGGTACCAGATGAGTCATGGTGCAAATCGACTCAAATGATCCACTAAAGTAGTTGATTGGTGCACATGTCATTTGGGACATCAAGGTCGCGAACAAGCAACGTCGGTGTGCAGGTAATAAACTCCAAACTCAATTAATAAGCTAATAACATTCAATGTCATCATTTCCAAAAGAACACATACTCGATAGGAATTTACATATGACAAACTGAATTCCATGCAGGTTCTTTTGGGATGTTTCCCTTGGAGATGTTAATAGATCCATGCGGTGGTATTGTGAGACCATCCCTAGTACGAGGGAATTGCATTATGTTCGAAGTAAAGACATGGGTGACATATTTTCTATTGAAACGAGGAAGTATGCATGTTTTTGTTATTTTTGCATTGATGCAAATGGATGCAGGCTTGATCACTGTGAAAATGATGTATATGTCAAACCATGGAAATATGTCTCTCTTAATCCAAAGGGCCCACATCCAATTCCAACATGGCAAGAGATGCACACTAAAGAGGCAATGGTCTCATTAGATCATGATCGAGTTTCTGATATGCTTAGGGAAGGTACAAGAGTCTTCATTAAGTTAATTAGTTCATTATATATTACACATATACAAATATTGTAGAAATTTGCACGTAGGACATTTGAATAATATTTGTAATGTATCTTGCAGGTGATGTATTCATTGTCATTGCACCCCCCCACAACCAAGAAAATGTGGCATACTATTTGATGCGGTGCACACAAATAAAGAGTAGGTTGGTGTCACCCTACCAAGATGGGGACTTCACATACCATACTGGAGACATAGTTCTAATGGAAAACTTTTTTGAAAAAGTGAAAAATAGGGTGCTCATATTATTTACAGAGATTTTAAGCCTGAATATATATCATGTCAATATAGTCATTTGGTGGTGGCAGCTCGGATACCTCTAACAAAAATCAAGGTGAAGAGAGGTGAGCGAAAGAGATGGAAGATGACAGAAGCTGACCATGATCGTATTATGGAGACTTGCATTCCTATAACCCATTGGCCATATGAATAAGTTACATGTATGCCACTTGCATCATTGGCATAGTTTTCATGTTGTCTTGTGTAATATTTTTTTGGAGATTTTTGTGGAGGTTGTTTTATAAATGTATTTTTGTATATGCTTTAATGTCAAGAATACAAATACTAGATGGGAGGCTTTTGTGAAATTTGGGTCATGGTGCTCCAATGTGAATACACTTGAATGTACATTCTAATTTTAAATTTTGATTTCAAATACAATTGTAATGTAATTGAGAATTTAAAATACATCTATACAATGTGGAATTGTAAAATTTAAATTTTGAATTGTACAATGTATTCTAATTTTAAATTTTGATTTCAAATTTCCAAAATTTTATACATTATAATCCATTCATTGTATTTCCTCATCAATTACATTGTATTTCATTATCAATTATATAAAAATATTATCAAATACCAATGTATTGAAAAAATGTTTCATTCAACAATAATCAATTAGTTTTGTTATCAAGAAGATATCAGAGTTAGGACCAATTTTTTTTGCCTCTCCTCATTCCATTTAATAAAAATATTGGCACTTGGTGCTACACGGAATATAACATAGGATATAGAGGGTACAATTCAACTAAAGGGCACTTACACATAATCTTTGAATATATTTTCATGCAAACAATACCCATTGTTGGCACAACTCACAAACATTCACTATAATTTCTAACCATCAAACCTTCTCAATTTTTGGATTACATGTATCAAAAACCATCTTTATCATGCAGTTTTGCATGCATAGGCATGGAACCTCTTTGAGAGAAATTAGTTAGTATTCTATGGCCCTGCTTGCGTAAAAAAACCTCAATTATCAAACCAAAACACAACTTCTACATGCCTTTGTGTTTTATAGACATGGATTACATAATAATGAAAGTCGAAATGTAAACATAATAATAACATGGAAAATATGTACATATCCGTAATGAAAAATATCTCATGCTTGTCTTATTTGTGGTGTATTTGTCTTGAACATTGCGTGTTCCAATAGTTTTATCGTGGGTTTTCTGGCTAGTGATCTAACATGGAGATTGCATTATTGGCTTTATTTGTAAATTGACTCTAATGTATGTAGGTATTCAAACAAAAATACAAGAAGCATGGGTGTTGGTGGCAGTCCCCTCCACATCAATCCATGGACATGACATAGTTCTTTCCATTTTTTGGGTCATAATCACTAGTGGTCACATTAGGTTCTCATTGCAATCATATCTCAAAATGTATAGGACTAATATACACTACTACAATGACCTTGGCCTCAAAAGCTTCCATTATAGGCTTCCCTCCAACAATCGAATTTAATTCTTGTGGTTTCCCACCAAGTTGTGCCTCAAGCTCCTTAATGAGATTGCCCTTTCCCTAAAAAATTATGAAATATTTTTTTGGACCTCTCAAAGCTCCCTTCATTACCAAACTCCTATACTAGTACATTGTAGGCCACATCATCAATGTTTTGGCCTCCATCCACCATGCCTTGGAAGAGATTCTAAGCTTTGTCTGATTTTCCTTCATTCAATAAAACCCTAAACCATTTATTGTAAACACCAACATTTGACTTAAATGCTACTGCCATTTAATTCTACAAAATATCTTCAAGGCTTTTTTTAGTTTACCTAGTTTTGTGAACTCATCAAATAGCATTTCATATTAGGATCGTGCTTCTCTGTTGCCATCTTACCAAGTTTGTAGACATGGGAGGCAACATGGATCGCTAATACAATCATTAAAAGAGTTGTGACCTAGTATGGATCGCCAACACAATCATTAAAAAAGTTGTGACCTAGTCAATAAATCTAATTACTAATTGATTTTAACGATATAAAACTTTGTGTGGTTTTATAGTTATGGATAAACATTCATTGGAAAATTAATGTAAACATGGAAGCAACATAGATTAATCAACAAATTTATTAAATAATTTGATTTGAAGACAAATCTTTGTATGTTTTGAGGTTATTGTGCATATCATGAATATAGTATATGTATGAGTAATAGTTATGAACAAACATTCAAGGAAGACAATTATCATATTTTTTAACATAAAAATATTATGAGTGAAAATTGTATCGATCCATTTTTGTTTAAGTGTAGAAATCTTACTAATTGTTAAATTTCCAAGCATAAAATATTTGGCAATATTTTTGTTAGCACTTGATCCAATGAACTAATTTTGAGTGGCAAAAAAAGTTAAACTTATAGAAATATAAACTAAATCTCTTATTACATATTTCAACCACACATTATTATTATGAAAAGATGCAACCACACATTAAAATATATCATTTTCCGTTTAATTTAAAGCATATTAAAACAATATAAAGATGTGAAGTATACATTTATTTTGAGATTTTAATTTTAAATTGTAATTGAATTGGAATGTGTAAATTGTAATTGAATTGTAATGCGTAGACAACATAATGTAATTGCAATTTCAATTTTTAATTTCAAATGTATTCTAATTTTATATTTTGATTTCATTTATGCAATTGTAATGTAGTTGAAAACGAAATTTTAAATTGTAATTGAATTGGAATTCAAATTACACATTAAATTTGAAATTTTACATTGTAATTGAATTGGAATTGTAATTTCAATCTTAAAACATAATGTATGTATTCAATTCTAAATTTTGGAAGATGTTCTGTAATGTAGTCGAAATTTTCATTTTAAATTGAACTAAATTGTAACCACACATTAAATTTGCATTTGAAACAACAAAACATAAATTTGTAATTGTAATAACTATATTTAGATCTAATATAAAAAACAATAAATTTCAAATAAGATATAAAATACACATGAAGACATCAATATGATAAAATATACAAAATATCCAAAAGTCCATATCCAAAGTCCATATATGATAAAAGTCCATGTATAAATGATAGAAATCCATATCCAAAACATGAAAACATATACATAGATCATCCAAAACATGACAATATATAAAATATGAAAATATCCAAAACATGGAAATGTATAGATCATCAACTCATTGGCCACTACCCCCACGAGGCCCTTGATCGTCCCTCTGACTGCCCTCGTGTGTGGTAGACCGATGTTGTCTCTGAGATGCTAAACCTTGAAGGAATTCCTCCATATCCATCTTTTCAAAGGTGATATCCGGGATCTGGGTAGGAATACGGGTAGATGGCTCTTCATCGGGACCATGTACTTGAGCTGCATCCCAACCATATGTGAAATCCATTGCAACATTGACACCCCCCCGTAGCGATGCCTGTGTAATATGCCATTACATGTAATAAGTTAGATTTATTAAAAATTAAAACTATTTAACATAATTTAAAAGTTATCCTTCAACAATTGAAACATAAAGTACAAAAATCAATTACTAAATGTGACTAAATAACATGAATTGGAACATAAATTAAAACTCACATCTGTGTCTGAACTCGGCTTGTGAGGAATTTCGCGGTCCTCATGTCCATAATCAGGATCTACCCCCCTTTCCTTTTCCCTGTACAATTTTAAATTCATTTGAAGTTAAGATCTAAAACATAAAATCTTGAAAATTAAGAAATAAAACATAAATTATTTAAAAACTGAGAAATAATATTCAAACACAAATTAAATTGGAACATAAATTATAACTTACCTCGACTACTATCGTCTGTGGGTGGGGACGAGCGGATGGACCAACCGATGGCTCGCTATCGAAGAGTTGATCCATGAATGGGGTCCCCTACATGGATCAATATAATACAACTCCCTTAAGTATGATTGACCATTCAATTTGCGACATTAATATGATGTAACATAAATAACATATATACATAATTGTACAAAATTATACCTGTCCTGTAGTGACGTATCTACGATACAACTGAAAGTATGCATCTCAGTCTGACTCAGCATACCGCAGTAGGGTATCACCATCGAAACTCCTAAGCATGTCACTAGAGACATACTCTATCTCTGGATCTGCAGGTGGAGGGGGTGGTCTAGATGCCTCTCCATGCACAACAACAATAGAACTGCCCATGGCAGTGAACAACGACTCTACAAGGTCCTGTCTAGACTCTGCAACAAGCTGGGATGATTGTGCCACATCCCCTGACCTGATAATCGTCCTGTATGGAAATGGTACCAACCTCGGAGCGGGTGCCACGAAGGCAGGGTCTCTCCGAGCTCCAGGATGATGGTAGGAGCGTCCCCTACCAGCCCCATAGAACTGGGACCCTGTGCTGGTGTAATCCGGGTGCATGTCCAAAACAAACTCTGCATAAACATGTTTTCCAAAGTACAATGGGACCTGGTCATGGTGGGGGAACATGCCTCACGCTCCCACGAATATATCATATAGATGTGGTGCAACGACCTCCAACTTAAACTCCTTGAGTCTAAGCGGTTGACCGACAGCGCAGTTAGGAGGGATGTCGAATAAAGCACTCTTGATGTCATGCCCTCTTATGACAACTTTGACATCATCCCATTTGTGGATCCCAATGACATCATGTCTCCTCCTCTGGCATGAATGACGCCAAATGTCACTGAGAGGTCCTACCCTCTTGTAGAGGGCCAACATCTCATCAACTGCTGATAACATCATGGACAAAGATCGTCGTGTGGGAGAATCCTCCCTCAAAGTCCACACACATGAGATCACCCACTCTCGTTGGGAAGTGATCTTAGCAAGAGTGATCTGTGCGACCTCATCATCGTATGATCCCCCTGATGGGGCACCTACAATCCAAACCAAAACACAAATGTTACTAAAAACATATATTATAACTTGCAACTGAAATTCAATGCATTATATACTAAAAATTTACTAAAAATGTGCTAACAAAAAATACGCACCTGATGCACCTGATGCATTCATGTCTTGTTGCACATCCTCCACCTAGGGATCCACATGTATGTCGTCGGGGTGAACCGACACACTATATCTCCTGCTTCTGCCACCAGTGGCAGACGACCCCGGCCTAGCATCACTCCTCGATGAACGGGAGCGCTTCCGATGGCCGCCCTGTTGGGCGACGTCATATCCTCTTGTGCTTCGCGTAGCATGAAGCAATGAATTTCTCTCTTCAGGACTATCTGCATCACATTTCAATTTCTAATTCTAATTTTCTTTCAAATTTCACATTTAAAATTCAAATTCAATTTTCAAATTCTATTCCAAATTTCACATTTCAATTTCAAATTCAATTTTCAAATTTCACATTTCAAATTCAAATTCAAATTTCAAATTCAATTCAAATTTCACATTTCAAATTCAAATTCAAATTTCGATTTCAATTTCAAATTTCAAATTCAATTCCAAATTCAGTTTCAATTTCAAATTCAATTCCAATTCAAATTCAAGGCCACCATTGGACTAGAGTTTGCTCCTATTGATCCTCAACCATCGAGTGAGAGGAAGGTTCCTACAATCACTGTTTTAGATGATGACAATGTTTCTTAGTTTAGCATTATTTCTCAGGGATCATAGGCATATATAGGTCACAACATATCATCTTTTTTGCTTTTACTATGCTAGTTTGTTACTTAGGATTGTAAATGACAATCTAATGTTTTATATATAGTCGGGTTTCCCTAGTGGTACTCCATAATCCACCATCACCACATTGAATTTCTTCACTATGGTACCATTATGTAACCTCAACATTCTTATAATAAACTAATTACAAAATACATGTACGTTAATGGAGATTATGCAAAGTTAATTTAACAATGCATTCCATTTATGAACCCATAAATATAAATACAAACTTATGCATGCATTATGAACTAAACAAACTAGAAAATAAATCCATCCATGATAGGAACAATAATAATTCTTCATAAGAACATTTAAATCTTTAGAAAATATTCATCGAATGGGTACAAAAGAAGGATGTTCCACTCAACCATAGGATTTGTGTTACATATTTTCTCTTTATAATAGAGACCACCCTCGAGCTTAGGTTATGAATTCACTAAGGATAATTCCTATGGCTAGGCCCTAACTCCTCTCACATATCCCAATTACGAAAAATTATCAAATTTAGTTTAAACTACATCAATCTCAATTGCCATCCCTCTTTCCCCTTGGTCTACACAACCCAAGGAATGAGATCCCCCTCAATCTACACAAAAAATTATCAGTTGCAAGTAATTTCTCTTAATAACAACAATTATTGTTGCATACAATCATAATTTTCTCATAATGATTGTACTTGTTTGAATAATTTCTATGTTTGTAAAAACTATGGCGGCCTAGGCTATGATCCCAAATCTAGTAAGAATGAATTTCAAATAATCATGTGCATGCCCAAAATTCAGGAATTTTATTTTCTTGCAAAGGATAGACCACATGCCTTCATGAGAAATCCATGTATCCCTCTTTGACCACTAGTCCCAAGATTTTATAATAACAATCATAAATCTATGGTCAAGGGACTTAAAGGATAGAAATAAAATAATATTCTTTCATTGTATTTTCCTTATAAATAATAAGGTTGACAAAGTAATGGGTGATTCCATGAAGATGGGTAACTCTTTTTGGCCAAATATGACGGTGAAAAATAGAAATTTTATCCATGTATTAAATTGAATCCCTCGAAACTCATATTTTCCAAATGAATTTTGACATGCGGTTGAAAAACGAAATGTAGAGAATTATGTTGGCTTTTCAATGATATTTTTTTCAAAATATACCAATGTCATTTATCGTGTCAAATTTTCATTTAATGAAACGTGTGTACTTAAAAATTTGAAGAGCAATTAACAAGTAGTTTGTGTTCGTGCACGATAATTTAACGTTAAAGTAATAATTTTAAAAAATGAAATATATGAACATGATCTAGACAGAATGCACTAGGGCGTACATATTTTTCTTTTATTTTTTCTCGAAAAATTATATTTATTATTATTTTTCGAAACTAACCAATGAATAAATCAGTCGCATTTTGCACACTTGTGTGTTCGTGCACGAAATATTTTGATTGTTTACATAATTTGCAAAACTAAAAATACCCTTTTGAAGAGGACGCGTTAATCTAGGGCTTGTGTATTTTTTCAATTTTTTTGGATGTGTATTTTGAATGTTGTGGATTTATCTTTGAGCTCAATCAAAGTCGTCGACAGGGTTTTTTAGGGCAAGATTTAGTAGAAATTTAAAAACAAAAGACATATGAAGATAAAAATTCCTAAATTTTATATATCTGGATAGAGGATTCGTTGACGAATCCAATGGTATCAAGTCCACTCATTAATGAGCATTTAATGACATTGTTTAACTCTATGGAAGGTAGACAAAACTTTCATTCTATAGTGAAAAGGGCTCTCGACCTATTTTTTAAGCCCTTGATTGAGGGTTTAACAATACCTCGATCAAGGGTTTTACAAGACCTCGATCAAGGGCCTAAAATGAGCCTTTTTATGTTTTTCTAAAGCTAGATCGAGCTTTTGCGAGCTTTTCAAAAGCTCGATCGAGGGTTTTAAAAGCTAGATTGAGCTCTTGTTTCAACCCTCGATCGAGGTCTTTTAAAACCCTCGATCGAGGTATTTTAAAACCATCAATCGAGCTTTTAAAACCCTCGATGGAGCTTTTAAAACCTCGATTGAGGGTTCAAAAAACAATTTTTTTAGCTTCCATCCGCCAAAAATGGTGAACCACCTTCGTGGAATCACCCTAATGTTAGGGAACATAAGATAGGTTGAGGAATCCCTTTTTTCTTTCACCTCCCATGGAATCATAACCTCCTTTGTTTTCCTTGTTATTTTGAATCCTATGGTGCTTTTATATTATCATTAAATGTACAAATTATAATCACATATGTCCATATTATAGATACATATTGGGGCTCTCATTTCCCATTTTCATTGCAATGAGAACATGTGCCCATTCCTAATTCAAAAATGCATATGTGCTTCTAATAACATGCACACATTCCTTTTCACATAGCTTCATCCCCCAAACCTACATGCAACCATATGTCACATTCAATATAAATTCCACATCATATTTTATAATTAAAAGAGCATGCATGCATTAGGATCACATGTGCATTCTTGAAAGTGCTACATGATTCTAAGCATACAATAGTAGGTACATGTGCATGTTACTTTGTGTATATAAAAACAAACAAAATAAGGTTGATTACTATTTTTTATTTGACCCTCCTGTACCAACAACAAATTTTGTATAAGGAGGTAATATGAGCTTGTTCTAGGCGGACCTATAGTCATCCATTGCCAATTTCCAAGGAGCATTTCCGTAAGTTTTATTTGTCTAGCCATTTTTATAATTTTTACATTTTAGAAATGTCCATATTTTTAAAAAGGTGCTTTTATTGTCGAATTGTAGTTTGTATTCCACAGAGATGGTGGAAAAATCTAATCCAAACACATATAGTCTAGTCCAGCAAAATTCATTTGTAGTGGCTTATCATTCAGAGACATCATCTAATGATGTTAGGCCACCTGATGTTGGTAATTTTTCCAAGCTATCCATTATGGTTCCAGGCCAATTTATCTTCATTGATGTTCACATTGTGGACATACTTTTCATGGCCTAAGAGAGGATCCTATTTAGGACAATTTCTTGGATGAGGTTTGTATGCCATAATTTTTATACTTTCTTTGCTTATATATTTATTGTTGCATTCGATCTTTAGTATACATGAATTTAAAGTATTTGTAATTGTATTTGTATTTGGTGTGTGTAATTGCTATGACATAACACCCTTACATCTAGGCGACATGATGCCCCATCTCCTAGACTTTATGTAGCAATCAATGGATCTTGTTCCCTTGGGGATCCTCACTCCCAAGTATTATACACAATAAAATAACTATTATACTTGTAAACCTTTTAACTATTTTACAATTTTATTTTTTAATAAAAATAATCAATTACTAATAATCATCATATAATTTGATGATTATTGAAAAATGTTAACTATGCCATGAAATCAATGTAATAAGATACAACTTCTAGTTTTGCCTCACATTGATTAAGAATGGCACTTTGATAAGGAGCTGTCTAAAAACTCGACGATTTGGCTTGGACGAGGGATTTTCACTGGAATTCGACATTTTTTATTTTGCAAAATCTGAATTGGTTACAATATTAGGTGGAACTGGATAATGCTACATGAACTGGTTATGGTGGCATGTTGTTAGGTTATGGATATGATTAATAATATATGATTATATATTATTAATATTCATTTTTTAATTTTTTTTATATTATATTATTAATATTAAATATTTTTTTTAAAAATAAATTAAGTAAAAATTAATAAATAATATATGATTATATATATTATTAATATTCATTTTTTAATTTTTTATATTATATTATTAATATTAATTTTTTGTGATGTTATATTGGTAGGTTTAGAGTTATAGGTTAAAGTAATGTAATATATGATTTTTTTTCAATCTTTTTGGCGTTCTCAGAGGATTGAAAAAAAATGGGCAGCATTTCTGCTTGTAAAAACACATTTTAAAATAAAACCGGTAGCATTTATGCCGTGAAATGCTACCGGTTGATATAGACAAAAATATACCAAATAATTTAAACAAATAAATGCAAAATAAATTTAAAACCCTAAACCTATTTCAAATTTCAAATGGTTTTGGTTTTTGTTTTGGAATGGTTTTTTGTTTTAGGTTCAAATGGTTTTTTTTTTTCAATCCTCTTGACGTTCTCAGAGGATTGAAAAAAATGCCCAGCATTTCTGCTTGTAAAAACACATTTTAAAATAAAACCGGTAGCATTTATGCGGTGAAATGCTACCGGTTGATATAAACAAAAATCTATCAAATAATTTAAACAAATAACTGCAAAATAAATTTATAACCCTAAACCTATTTCAAAATTCAAATGGTTTTGGTTTTTGTTTTGGAATGGTTTGTTGTTTTAGGTTCAAATGGTTTTTTTTCAATTAGTTTGGTTTCAATGGTGGTTTTCGGTTTCAATGCTGGTTTAGTTTCAATGGCTACATCCTAACAAATTCATAAAAACCAAATAAAAGCTAAATTTTATCAAAAACATAATTTTATACAACATAAACAAAATATAATTTTTTTTTAAATAACAAAAAATTGGATGAATTCTACCCACCCGGTGGAATAGAAGACATGGTGGAGGCCCTGTGGTGAGGTGTCGTCGATGTGGTGAGGTGGCATGGGTGTGAGCTCATTCGATGGACTCTGGATGCATCGTTGTAGCCGTCACTGTCGAATACCTGCAGAAACAGGGCCAGTCGGCCTGGCCGGGCCCTGTTTTGTTTTTTTTTTCCTGTTGCATACCCTCGATCGAGGGTTTAAAACACCCTCGATTGAGGTATTTTAACCCTCGATCGAGCATTTAAAACCTCGATCTAGGGCTTTAAAAGACCTCGATCGAGGGTCCGAATTTTTTTCTTTTTTTTCTTCCATCCACCAAAAATGGTGAACCACATTCATGGATTCACCCACTTGTAACTAAACAACATGCTAGTGCAGATCATATTTATTTTAGAGAGAAAAAAATTATAAAATACCCTTAGATGATTTTAAATATGAGTATGCACTCAATGCTCCATAATGTAATGTATGCATCAAGTCTCCATAGAAGATTTCCTACCCGAAGGTGCCATATTGTAATGTGTGTATTGGTGCAACCATTGTCAATACTAATTCCACCAATTCCAGTACTTGGCTCAACACTCACAATCTTATAGCTTTCATGTGAGTATGGTAGTGTGCACAACTCTATAACACAAGGTGCATATGGGTATATGCTACACCAATCCTAACACACACTGACATAACCTTAGTTTTAAAAATAAACTTACACAAAAAAAACTTCATTGACCAATTATTCTTAATTATAAGTAACCTTCTCAAAAACTTGTATATTTAAATATTTACAAACCTATATACTACAACAACAACAACTCAGTCTTCTAAATTTTTAACAAGATTTCCAACATAACATGTTTTATATAGAGAGAGATTTGTTGTAAACTTATGTATTTAATAATTTAGATTATTAAAAAGAATACAAATTTAACTATTCAAAAATAATTATAAATTTTCAAATATATTAAATATGAATATTTTAATATTTTAATCAATATTGTAATTTATATACCAGCATAGATCCATCTTAAACCCGTATCTATCAAGCATCGAGAGGCATCCAATTTCTTGAGGTGTATTTCTTTTTTTAAATTTAAACTCAAGAAATTTGATCCTCTTGATTGATAGAGCCGGGTTTAAGTTTTAAGTTTTTATTTTATAAACAAACATCTATTTTTTAATTACTTTTCATAATATTTTATTTTATGAACCAACATGGATTTTTTTTAAATACTTTTCATAATTTTTTATTTTATGAGCCGACATTACATCACGTTACAACATCTCCCTCATATTGGGCTGTAGAGCACCTCATTTCACTAGGTGCAATAAAATCAATCTTATAATTTTTTTATAAAATTTACAATAAATTTAATTGTCTAACAATTTATCATATTGAAAAATTAATATTTTTTATATATTTTAAATGAAATACAATACAAATTCTTAATCAAAAGCAAAAGACTAAATTAATCTAAAGTATATATATATATATATATATATATTCTCAATATCACAACGAAGATATGACACCAATCAATACGATGTATCTTCTAGCCCAAAGAGAGCTAAATTTGTGTTGAGTACAATTTATTGAATTCAAGAATTCAAGTTAGTTTTCATTTCGATTAAGAGGGCACAAAATATCCTTTTTTTTGAGACCTGCAAAGATAGAAACTATGAAGATTCAATACATAGAAGAGATTGAATAGATATAAATTTTAAATTATGCAAGGAAAGAACCATGCATTTGATTTTTTTACAGTCTTTAAATAATGTACTATTAATTGTCACAAGAAGTATTTTGTTGTGGAGATTATTATTGACCAGATAAGCGTTCCCATATTATTTCTGTTGTGCGGATTATTAACCTAATAAGCGTCTCATATTATTATAGCTTCCACATTTTTTTGTTTCATTCTCCACGTGAGTTCATACGTATTGATCAAGTTTCAATTTTGCAGAAATTCAATACACGATTTTGTTTTGGCTATCAAGGTGGCTCATTGACACAATCGGTTTTGCAGAATGTCACAGCAAAACAATTTAGAAGCAAGTGGATATCTGTATAGGAACTTGGCTGGTTTGTTATGTTATGAATCTAGTATTTTGACAAAGGATTAGCATTTTTCATGTCCATATTGATTTCAAAATTAGCAATATTTAGTGCTTGCAATTTGCTAAAACTGATAAATAATCGTTTAGAAAAGTGATAAAGAATTGTTTACCTTACCAGTGAAAATCAATATACAAAAATTGATTTGGAGCCTTGCAAGTTCAAAAACATAAATGAAAAAATTGTGGATAAATCAAAACCATTAGAGCTTCTTGATAAATAAATAGGAGAATTGTGGCAAAACTGGTGTTTATTTTAAGAGGTGGACTGTACCTTTGATTGCCGATTCTTGATTAGAGCCCAAATGCAAGTGGATTACACGGCAAAGCACTTACCTAATCAGAAAAAAGATGACGCAACTAGAACAAAACCAATGAATCGCTACATTCCCTAAAAATAAAGTATTGAGCAATTGAGCGAAGGACTTTCTTGTTTAAGGGGAAAAAGATGGTCACGAGCGAGCATCAAAAGAATAATTGAAAGACATATCTCTCATGCCCAGAAGCTAGGACTACCATGGTGAGCCTCTTCGCAATGCCAAGTGACTCGCTCTAACCTACCTTCGGGCATAGCTCGGCTGACCTTTAGACCCGATTATTATATTTACAGATCTGTAGGCATTGCCCGGGGGGGCAGTCAGTAGTGAAGGGAAAAGCAGACCGCAACACCGCATAGTCAATTTAAAAATCAACTACGTAGTAAACAAATCTTTCCTTCCACTGCGGACTTTGATGGAAACCGCAACTTAGCGAAAGACTTTCACTTCTCCAAACATTTACTTCGCGGAAGTTGACTTCACAGAAGTTGAATCGCACCAAATTTAATTCGCACCTATGCGATATGCGATATGCGATATGCTTAACCTTGCAAAAAGCAATACTTTGCCGACTTTTTGATATGAAGATATCTTTTACTTCGCGTAACTTCGTAACTTTGCGATGAACTTGTTGATATCGACAAACCTATTCTTAAGCAAACATTTTAATAAATTATTTCTTGCTAAAATATAAGAACAAAAGAATGAAGATTATGCCGAAGTTACTCCACATCAAACTAAAATTTTACTGTCGTGAAATACTTGGAATTCTTGATATCTTTTACTAACAGTAAATGTAAACAACATTTATGCAGATGAATATGAAGAAGATGTGGGATATGTGATAACCACCATTCTTGAGAATGAACACAAAATAACTATTGACTTATATATTACTGCAGTAAAACAAGTAACATTGCCACACTACAGAGAGATGGTAAATACTTCAATCTTTCACCATTTTACACAGATCTTGGGCTCCTCATACATTTCATGATGAATTTCTTCTTCTTCTTTCACTCCTACATCTCTTTTTATCTCTTTTGAGATTGATTTACATTTATACATAAACTTGGGATCGCTTCGTCTGGAAGCTATTGAACTTCATTAAAGACAGTAATAAATTTTTACCTAAGAAATTCAACTTGCGAACTATTAACGTGGTTACATAAATGCAAACATGACGTGCGTCGGATTGGATGTGAACTTATTGACATACTGACATCCCAGATATCGCGCTAACACAAAAGACGGCTGACAGGGTGACTGACAGAGCCGGCGCAGATAAGATACGCTATCGGCTCATAAATTACGATATTTCCAACACTCCCCCTTAATTATGAGCAGATGGGGATCATTAAACAAAAAATTAAAATATTACAAAATATTGTAGAGCTTAAACATGCTCTGTGCATGACGAAGTTCACTGTGCAGAACTTGTCACTCCTAAACAACTTCGTAGATATTGGAATGTGTCCCTCGCCAATGGTTTTGTGAATATGTCTGCTACCTGATCTTCAGACCTGCAAAATTCTAAACAGATTTCCTTGTTATTTATCAATTCTCTGATGAAGTGATACCTTGTGTCGATGTGCTTGGTTCTCTTGTGGTAAACATGATTCTTTGACAGTGCGATAGCTGAATTGTTGTCGCAGTAAATGACTGTGGGTTCTTGCTGGTGCTGCGACATATCACTTAACATTCTCTGCATCCAAACGGCTTGACATGCAGCGCTTGTAGCTGCGACATACTCTGCTTCTGTTGAATAAAGAGTTATGATCAGTTGCTTCTTTGAAGCCCATGATACAATACCTATTCCTACATGAAATGTATTGCCAAATGTGTTTTTTTTGTCGTCTATGCTACCTCCATTGTCGCTATCTGTGTACCCAATGAGTTTGAAATTTTATGCGGTTGAATACAAAATACCAAAGTCTTTTGTTCCATTTACATACCTTAGAATTCTTTTACCTGCTTGCCAATGCGATTCTTTTGGTGTCTCCATGAATCTTGAGATTAAACTAACTCCATACATGATATTTGGCCTTGTCGCTGTAAGATACATAAGGCTGCCAACAAGCGTTTTAAATAGCATAGGATATACATTGGATCCGTCATCATCCTTGCTTAATTTCAAACCTGTTATCACTGGTGTTGGAGCTGTCTTGCAATTTAACATCTTAAATCTGTTTAAGACATCACTTGCATACTTCGACTGAGATATAAATATCCCATTTTCAGTCTGTTGGACTTCAATGCCCAGAAAGTACTTCATATGCCCCAAATTAGTCATTTCAAATTCACTTTCCATGACTGTTCTAAATTCTTCTATGCCGAAGTCACCAGTAAATATTAAATCATCTACATACAGGGAGAAGATTAGCTTATTACCTTGCTGGTTGATTTTTGTGTACATCGTTGGCTCACATTCACTTCTGTGAAATCCATTCTGAATGAGATATGAGTCAATGCGACTGTACCAAGCTCGCGGAGCTTGCTTCAAACCATAGAGTGCCTTTTTTAGTCTGTATACTCTGTGTCCTTGTCCTGGAACTTCATAGCCTTGTGGCTGCTCCACATATACTTCTTCCTCTAAATAACCATTTAGGAATGCAAACTTAACATCCATTTGATAAATAGACCATTTCTTTTGTGCTGCGATGGCCAAAACTGTTCTGACAGTGTCCATTCGCACTACAGGTGCAAAAGTTTCATTGAAGTCTATGTTGGGTTGATGTGTGAATCCTCTTGCTAGTAATCTCGCCTTGTGCTTCTGCACATTTCCTTCAACATCTTGCTTGGTCTTATAAATCCATTTGACGCTTACCACATCATTGTCGATAGGAACATCGACTAATTCCCATGTTTGATTTTTCTCGATGCATTCAATTTCTTCATCCATTTCTTGTGCCCAGACTTTATCTTCTACAGCTTCTTCAAATGTTAGAAGATCATTAACTTGAGAAAATAATGCAAAACATGAAAATGAATTAGGTGTACCAGTCTCATATATCTCACGCAGACTTCTTGTCTTTGTCGGAGTTTTTGGTATTGAACTGCGGAAACTGCTTGATGGAGTTTGCTGCGCACTTGGTGTGCTTGTCGGAGTTGCTTGTGCTGCGACTTGTGTTGGAGTACCTTGTGCTGAAACATGTCGCGCTATCCTGGGAGTAGACGGAGCTGCGACATTCTGATTTATATGCGGTGTCTCAACCACATCTTCTGCGATGTCATCATGTTCAACATTTGACACGATTTTAACAAACTGAACATCGCAACTAACGATAAATTTTCTTGCGACAGGATCATACAACTTGTATGCTTTTGTGTCTTCAGAATAACCAATAAAGATGCATTTTTGTCCTTTATTATCTAATTTCCTTCTTAGATCATCTGGAACATGTGCGTATGCTACACACACAAAATTTTTTAAATGCAAAACACTATGTTTCATACTTGTCCATGCTTCCTGCGAAACTTTGTTCTTCATGCTCTTCGTCGGACATCGATTCATGATGTAAACCGCAGTTGCTACTGCTTCAGCCCAATATTCATTCGACAGATGCGCCATTGCCAATATACTGCGCGACATCTCCATAATGGTTCTGTTTTTCCGCTCTGCGATGCCATTCTGCTGCGGTGTGTGCCATGCAGTGAACGACCTGTGTATGCCATGATTTTTACAAAAGTTTAATAAATCATTTGAAGCATACTCACCACCTCTGTCTGTTCTTAATATCTTGATGCTATAACCACTCTGTTTCTCCACAAGTGCCTTGAACTGCTGAAAACAATCAAATGCATCAGATTTGTGTTTTAGAAAATAGAACCATGTTTTTCTTGTGAAATCATCAATAAATGTGAGAAGATAAGTGCATCATCCCATGGACGGTGTTTGCATCGGTCCACAAATATCAGAGTGCACGATTTCAAGTGGTGCGCGAGCTTTGTATGACTTTCCGACTGGAAAAGTCTCTCTGTGCTGTTTTCCAAAAATATAGCCTTCACAAATTCTCTCTGGCTTTTCAATCAATGGCAATCCTTTCACCATGTCCTTCATGTGCAGTAGCTTCAGCCCACCAAAATTTATATGTCCAAATTTGAAATGCCAAAACCAGGATTCATCCTTGATTTCTGTCTGAAACGCAGCTTGTATTGCGCTGCCTTTTTCTTCCTTGTCGCAGTGAATGTATGCTCCTTTGCTTTCTGCTTTGAATGCAGTTCCAGAATTTTCATTTTGACTTCCATGAACAACTTGAGTTGTTTTTCCTTTTATGATTGGTGTAATCCTTAAAGGAAACCATGGGGGCTTCACTCAATAAACCGCTATCATAGCACGTTTGTTTGTGGCATATGAAACAATACCCCTAATTTCACTAAATATTGGAAAATACCTTCCAAAATCGTTTTTTTAACCCCCTCCCAATATGCCTTCCCAATTTAAAAAAACCCCTATTTCACTAGATATTGTATGTATCAATTTTTTCATTAACATTTTTTATACCCCTTTGTATTTCTACCTAGTATATTGATATGATACCCCTCTTATGACCCCACATGCATTCTACAATGCACCTTGCTTCTTTCGATGTATATTGTGGATGCACATTACTTCACCCACAATGCAATTACTCAACCACATATCATTATGATTTGCAACATCTAATGGTCTAATGAAGAGATAGGAGATCACTTCTTGTATGTCACTAGAGCCAATGCACATAGTACAACATTTAGATTGCATGTTACAGTTCCCCAATCGCTGACTAAGCCTGTTGTGGGATAGGTATCCAATCCCCCAGGGCCTGTAACAAGCTCTAGGAGGTTGACTAAACCTCCCAAGGCCTGTAATAGGCACGAGTGGTTGGGTATTCAAGCCCCCAAGGCCTATCGAGGGCCTATAACAGGCCCTGGAGGCTTAGAGCCTCTCAAGGCTATTGGTAACAATTGGCTGAGTGCTATTGGTAACAATTGGTTGTCAATGACCACTGTCTCTCGACTATGATCGACTAGAAACCCACTTCACCACGAAACCCCCTAGCCTCAATCATGCCTCAAGACGTGATTTTCCCGCGTACTAGTAAGCCCGAGCCTTGCCTCAACCTGATTTCTCATCTGGCCGTGATCCCGCCATCTCCATTTGGTGGATATTTTTCAGCCCGCTTATATAAAAAAGACCCCAAAGTATTTTTGTATTGTTACATTAAATTAAAAAAACCCTTTGCCCCTTAATATATAAGCAATATAATTTTTAGGTTTTCATGAATATTTAATACCGCAATATGAATGAACGTGGTATTATATTGCCTTCTAGTGAAGCCCCCATGAAGGAAACAAGCGATTGCTTGTCATCTGCACTTCGGCTATCAACTGATTGCTTGGATATTTGACCTTGATTACACAACGCTTTCCTATCATATGGATTCTGTACCCTTTTTCCATTAGTTGTCCAGTGCTCATCAAATTATGCTTTAAATCTTTAACATAATAAACATCAGACATATATTTCTTCTCCCTTTGTTTGGTTAGAATATCAATAGTACCCTTTCCCAAAACAGTGACCTGAAAATTATTTCAAAGTGTTGCATCAGTTTGAACTGATTTATCTAGACTAGAGAACATATTTATATTACCAGTCATGTGATTGCTACAGCCTGAGTCTAAATACCATATGTCGTTTGGACTTTCTTGAACAACATTGCATTCTAGTGGGGATGCGCATGCTAAGAACAATGAGTTGTTCATAGCGTTGTTGTTGTTTGACTGAGCTTCACCTTGCTTTCCTTGGTCATACTGCTTCTTCCTACATTCACATGTTAAGTGTCCATACTTCTTACAGTAATGACATTGAATTTTCAATTTATCATACCTTTGTCCACTTGATTGACTGGGGATCTGATCCTGACCTCTACCAGCGACATGTGCAGGGCTGCTGCTGCGATCTCCTCTGAACGAACTTCGTCCTCTGCCTTTAGAGTTTGATCTTCCTCTGCTTCTTCATCGACTTATGGATGACTGTGCTGTGAATGCACCTTCCAGCGATGTATCTAAACCACTGATTCTATGTTCATGATTGAGTAATGAGGCTTGCAACTCATCAATAATAAATGTCGACAGGTCTTTGTTTTCCTCCACTGTCACAACTAACGCTTCAAATTTCTTTGGAAAAACTATAAGAACTTTTTCAATAACTCTTTGATCACCTAGAGTTTCTCCATGAGACTTTATTTGATTAACTAGACCAATAACAGGAGTATAGAATCAGTCTACTGACTCCGCATTTTTCATTGACAGAGATTCAAAATCTGTTCTAAGAATTTGAAGTTTCGCAGTCTTTACCTTGTTCAAACCTTGATATGATGTTTCCAGCGTATCCCACGCTTCCTTAGCTGACTGCGCTGCTGCTACTCTTGGGAGTATGGATTCATGTGTCGTTTGATGTATGTGGAACAACACCTTTCCGTCTTTCTTCCTCTGTTCCTTCAGAACATCCTTCTCAGCTTATGTGAGATTGTTGTACGTTGTTGGTTCTGCATAGCCATGCTGGATTATCTCCCATGCATCTTGACCTCTAAACAAAGCTTTCATAGTTAGAGACCAATATTCATAATTTTTTCCTGAAAAGATTGGAGTTTGCAAATTACCAGAAGTGGAAGCCATTGCTTTTTCCTTTTTGTAAATAGAATTCTTACTTGCCGTAAATTAGGCTCTGATACCAGATGAAGGGAAAAGCAGACCACAACACCGCACAGTCAATTTAAAAATTAACTGCGCAATAAACAAATCTTTCCTTCCGCTGCGGACTTTGATGGAAACCCCAACTTAGGGAAAGACTTTCACTTCTCCAAACATTTACTTCGCAAATATTTCCTTTGGGAAACTTTACTTCGCACAAGTTGAATCGCAGCTTTACTCTGTACAAGTTGAATCGCACCAAATTTAATTCGCACCTATGCTATATGCTTAACCTTATGCGATATGCGATATGCTTAACCTTGCGAAAAGAATTACTTTTCCGACTTCTTGATATGAAGATATCTTTTACTTCGCGGTAACTTTGCGATGAACTTGTTGATATCGACAAACCTATTCTTAAGCAAACTTTTTAATAAAGTATTTCTTGCTAAAACATAAGAACAAAATAATGAAGATTATGCTGAAGTTATTTTACTTCGCGGTAACTTTGCGATGAACTTGTTGATATCGACAAACCTATTCTTAAGCAAACATTTTAATAAAGTATTTCTTGCTAAAACATAAGAATGAAAGGATGAAGATTATGCCGAAGTTACTCCGCGTCAAACTAAAATGTTATGGTCATGAAATACTTGGAATTCTTGATATCTTTTACTAACAGTAAATGTAAACAACATTTACGCAGATGAATATGAAGAAGATGTGCGATATGTGATAACCACCATTCTTGAGAATGAACACAAAATAACTATTGACTTATATATTATCGCAAAACACGTAACATTGCCGCACTACAGACAAATGGTAAATACTTCAATCTTTCACCATTTTACGTAGAGCTCGGGCTCCTCATACATTTCACGATGAACTTCTTCTTCTTCTTTCACTCCTACATCTCTTTTTATCTCTTCTGAGATTGATTTACATTTATACATAAACTTGGGATCGCTTCGTCTGGAAGCTATTGAACTTCATTAAGACAATAATAAATTTCTACCTAAGAAATTCAACTTGCGAACTATTAACACAGTTACATAAATGCAAACATGATGTGTGCCGGATTGGATGTGAACTTACTGACATACTGACATCGCGGATATCGCGCTAACAAAAAAGACGCCTGACAGAGCTAGCGCAAATCAGATACGCTATCAGCTCATAAATTACGATATTTCCAACAAGTAGTACTCTAGGCCCCGCCACATATAAAACCCTTAACCTCTCCATCGGAATCCAGAGAGGCAAGGAAGTGTAGGGAAAGCTGTAGCAGTGGAGCCATATGAGATATTGTGGTGATTGTACCATGTTCAATATTTCTTTCAAACAATCACCGTCAGTCCTTAGCAGCTCCAAAATGCTCATACTAATGGAACAACTGCCCAGCTCCATGGGGTTTTGATCTAATGATCGACGACGCTGTCTGTTGTTCCGCCTAAAGTCTAGGAAATGTCTTCGTTTGAGTCACCAAATTCCACGCACCTAGATCGTTTGCTGCAACTGTTAGAAACAATATTGACATCCTCACAAAGTTTAAGAATTATTCTGAACTTGATTATAGACAGAATTTGAGAACGCGACAGTATTTTACACACGTACAACTGATTGGTCGGACAGATTATGAAGAACGTTCTCAGTTGGTTGCCAAAGACGATGTCTGTAGAGAGGTTCTTTCTCTGCCAGATCTCTGCCCAGGTCTATCAGGTGGTCGTGCATTCTTTGATACTTTCCATATTTGTTTTCCTCCACGTCCATGAGACACCTGTTCTCTAGGTTCTGAAGGCTCATCCATCCTTCCCACCTGATCCATTCCAGAATATTATTGTGTGATCCCTCTCATCTCCAATAAAGAAACAAGCAATATCTAAGAATATCTGCTTCTCCTCTTGATCGAGACCGTCATAGCTAATTTTAAGTATGCTTTGTATATCTTCTGGAAGTATTTTAGACGTTTTGTGCAATTGCTCTTTCCAATACTCCAAACATCTTTTCCACAAAGAGACTCCCCGATTATTTTAAGAGATAATGGCAATCCTTTGCATGAATTAAAAAATTCTTCAACCACTTGTTCAAAATTTCAAATCCTACAACATGATAAGGCTGGTCGAAGGCATGCATGTAGAATAGATGTCGGGAGTGTTGTGGATAGAGGCCTTCTAACTTGTAAATAAATGACCCTGCAATTTTGGAGCTGGTAAGAACATCCTTATTGCAAGATGTTCCTAAAATTAAACTACCCCAACTAAGGGCATCCTTCACCGGTAAAAGTAATGCATCGAGTTGTTTACCATGATCCACATCATCTAGAATAATGAAAGCGTGACCATGACAAGATGAAACGCACCTTTTGAGGTCACCTATACCTTCATCAGTGCTGTTTATTTGCACTTTCGATTCTGTCAAGGCTTTAAGAAGGAAACTTTGCATTTTCTCAAGAAAATTTAAAGGACTATTAGGTGTTGGTTCTCTAACATCAGGTACAAAGCACGATCGATGGTATTTTGATCTCTCACTATTGAAGATTTGGTTGTTTTTCCAATCCCACCAAGGCCCACAATTCCCACAACTCGACACTTCAATTCCTCCTTGTCAAGAAATACCAGGAGTCCACACACAATAAGGCGTTTGTAGAGATGGGTTGCCAAAGTTTCCTTAACATCGGGAGCTCGATGATTTATAAAAACATCGTAGTAGCGATGGGGTTGGAAGAAGAAGTCATTGGAGACACAAATAAGATGATGAAAGAAAACGAAGATATTTATCTAAAATTGGTTGAGCGACAAAGCAAACTGTGTGCGTTATGAGTGAGCAATGGGTACTAAGGGCTTAACTCTCTCCGATGTTTATAATGAAATGCACGGGTAGAATTTCACCCATCGAACCTATCCATCAATCCCTGGGAACGTTGAAACTACCAGTCATAGGTGGGAGGTCCAAGCTATTCTCTACACCGAATAAGAAAAGGGACATCCAATCTATTTAGGTTGACGTCGAATCTACCAGTCGATTAATTGCCCGCGATGAATAACCACAGAGCAGCAGAGGATTACATGCGGCTTGGGTCCAAATAAGTTGTATTGGACCCTAAGCGGCATTTAATCCTCTGCCGCTGTGTGCTCAATATTTGCCTTGACGTCCAAGCTACCAGTCTAGTAGTCACCTCTCCAGATCCAATCACGTCCAAGCTACCATTCTAGCAGTCGCCTCTGTGATGCCGTCAAAGCTATGTTTCGCTCTTCCTCCATCTTGCAATTTGTCGCGTAGGATAAAAGACAACCAAAACGCCTTGCTTTTTCGGCGATTTTGGATAAAAATGGGTTAAAATAAATTGCATTTTTTGTAATTTTGTAATTCAGTTGTTGGAGCAGTTGGGGTTGTTTATGTTCAATTTTAAAACTACTTAAATCGTCGAAATTGCGATCTGAACACTCCAAATTGCAATTTTAATAAAAAATGTTCTACCAAATTCCGACTAATAAAAAGCGTTTTAGTTAACCCTTAATAAGGCTCTGCAATTTGATCAACATCCATCGAATAATTCCTATTCCGATTTCCACTCATATACTCAAAATTATATGATTCGCACACCAAATTTCCTAGTGGGGCTACCGAAATTTCCTCTAGTGGTTGTAGATGCAACAAGGAGTTGGAAGATAAGCCATAACGTCACAATTAAGAGGAAGGAAATAAAGATATTTTTTCTTAACTTGGTTGCAGTTACGAATGTAAAATGTATACTTTCATATTGAAAATGGTAAATTCATTTTTTATTACTTTCTTAATATGTAAAGTTAGAGTTCTAATTACTATATAACTTTGACAAAAATATAAATTTATTCAATTCTAAGAATAAATTTTAATGATATTATTCACATGTAAATTTTGATTAATGATATTAATTATATATAAATTTTGAATAATAATACTATTTATATAAATCTGAATAACTCTATCAATTTTTTCGTATAATTATATTAAAATTAAAATATATATGATCCTTATTATTATAACACAAAATTTAAATATAAATTAAACGGAATCCGTGTAGAATTTTCTGTATGTAACAAATCCAATGCACCACAAAAAAATATGTTAGAATTTTGGCAATCTCATAGGTGGGATGGTCCATTTAAAGTAGCCTCCATTATATTGTACATCCCATAATCGTGTAACACTCAACTCTATCGCTTTGACACTTGTTATCTCCATTTAATTCCAATGCTTTGACACTTGTTATCTCCATTTAATTCCAATGGATTGGATTGCATTGAGATATGATTTACAATATATACTACCCATAAACTAAATTGGAGTACGGTGGGAAAACGTAGTTAGGTACATTTCACCAAGTTAGCCCAAAACCCACAAGTATTTCATCCCGACAACTTTCATTTGAATTCAGTACCCCATGCTTTCAAACGTTCCAAGTGATAAGGTATGAATGTTCATACCTCAAGTTTTTAAATTGCAATGTTTCAAGGAATGAAAACTTTATAATGTTTCCTCTAATTCTACTAAGAGGAAATGCACTATAAAATAATAATATATAAAAATTTATACATTGAACCCCACTAAAGTAAGACTTAGGTGAACCCACATCTTGAATTGCTAATTTTTGTGAACAAACTAAACATGAGATGACATTTTTATTAACCATTAACTTTCTAGATATGGATATAAGTGATGTTACATCTATAAGAGGACCAGGTTCACCTAAGTCTTACTCAATTTTGTGAACAAACTAAACATGAGATGACATTTTTATTAATCATTAACTTTTGAGATATGGATATAGGTGATGTTAGATCCATAAAAGGATCGAAGTTACATCCATTATTGATTATTTCCATTGGTTTGTTTTTTTAATAGTAAATAGAGTTTAGTGATGGTTTAATGTCTTCAACAATATAAGTTCCAATCTAGCTTGTTTTCATTTTTCATGATTGTCTCTTGACTCCAATGTCATAAAGTAAAACATCTTCATTGCTCGAGTCCATTCCTAGGAATTTTGGCACTCCTAGTGGCACTCCATAATCCACCATCACCACATTGAATTTCTTCACTATGGTACCATTATGTAACCTCAACATTCTTATAATAAACTAATTACAAAATACATGTACGTTAATGGAGATTATGCAAAGTTAATTTAACAATGCATTCCATTTATGAACCCGTAAATATAAATACAAACTTATGCATGCATTATGAACTAAACAAACTAGAAAATAAATCCATCCATGATAGGAACAATAATAATTCTTCATAATTAAAAACAATTAAAGAACATTTAAATCTTTAGAAAATATTCATCGACTAGGTACAAAAGAAGGATGTTCCACTCAACCATAGGATTTGTGTTACATATTTTCTCTTTATAATAGAGACCACCCTCGATCTTAGGTTATGAATTCACTAAGGATAATTCCTATGGTTAGGCCCTAACTCCTCTCACATATCCCAATTATGAAAAATTATCAAATTTAGTTTAAACTACATCAATCTCAATTGCCATCCCTCTTTCCCCTTGGTCTACACAACCCAAGGAATGAGATCCCCCTCAATCTACACAAAAAATTATCAGTTGCAAGTAATTTCTCTTAATAACAACAATTATTGTCGCATACAATCATAATTTTCTCATAATGATTGTACTTGTTTGAATAATTTCTATGTTTGTAAAAACTATGGCAGCCTAGGCTATGATCCCAAATCTAGTAAGAATGAATTTCAAATAATCATGTGCATGCCCAAAATTCAGGAATTTTATTTTCTTGCAAAGGATAGACCACATGCCTTCATTAGAAATCCATGTATCCCTCTTTGACCACTAGTCCCAAGATTTTATAATAACAATCATAAAGCTATGGTTAAGGGACTTAAAGGATAGAAATAAAATAATATTCTTTCATTGTATTTTCGTTATAAATAATAAGGTTGACAAAGTAATGGGTGATTCTATGAAGATGGGTAACTCTTTTTGGCCAAATATGACGGTGAAAAACGGAAATTTTATCCATGTATTAAATTGAAGCCCTCGAAACTCATATTTTCCAAATGAATTTTGACATGCGGTTGAAAAACGAAATGTAGAGAATTATGTTGGCTTTCCAATGATATTTTTTTCAAAATATACCAATGTCATTTATCGTGTCAAATTTTCATTTAATGAAATGTGTGTACTTAAAAATTTGAAGAGAAATTAACAAGTAGTTTGTGTTCGTGCACGATAATTTAACGTTAAAGTAATAATTTTAAAAAATGAAATATGTGAACATGATCTAGACAGAATGCACTACGGCTTACATATTTTTCTTTTATTTTTTCTTGAAAAATTATATTTATTATTATTTTTCGAAACTAACCAATGAATAATTCAATCACATTTTGCACACGTGTGTGTTCGTGCACGAAATATTTTGATTGTTTACATAATTTGCAAAACTAAAAATACCCTTTTGAAGAGGACGCGTTAATCTAGGGCTTGTGTATTTTTTCAAATTTTTTGGATGTGTATTTTGAATGTTGTGGATTTATCTTTGAGCTCAATCAAAGTCGTCGACAGGGTTTTTTAGGGCAAGATTTAGTGGAAATTTAAAAACAAAAGACATATAAAGATAAAAATTCGTAAATTTTATATATCTGGATAGAGGATTCGTTGACGAATCCAATGGTATCAAGTTCGCTCATTAATGAGCATTTAATGACATGGTTTAACTCTGTGGAAGGAAGACAAAACTTTCATTCTGCAGTGAAAAGGGCTCTCAGCCTGTTTTTTAAGCCCTTGATTGAGGGTTTAACAATACCTCGATCAAGGGTTTTACAAGACCTCGATCGAGGGCCTAAAATGAGCCTTTTTATGTTTTTCAAAAGCTAGATTGAGCTTTTGCAAGCTTTTCAAAATCTCGATCGAGGGTTTTAAAAGCTAGATCGAGCTCTTGTTTCAACCCTCGATCGAGGTCTTTTAAAACCCTCGATCGAGGTATTTTAAAACCCTCAATCGAGCTTTTAAATCCCCCGATGGAGCTTTTAAAACCTCGATCGAGGGCTTGAAAATACCTCGATCGAGGGTTCAAAAAAACAATTTTTTTAGCTTCCATCCACCAATAATGGTGAACCACCTTCGTGGAATCACCCTAATGTTAAGGAACGCAAGATAGGTTGAGGAATCCCTTTTTTCTTTCACCTCCCATGGAATCGTAACCTCCTTTGTTTTCCTTGTTATTTTGTATCCTATGGTGCTTTTATATTATCATTAAATGTACAAATTATAATCACATATGTCCATATTATAGATACATATTGGGGCTCTCATTTCCCATTTTCATTGCAATGAGAACATGTGCCCATTCCTAATTCAAAAATGCATATGTGCTTCTAATAACATGCACACATTCCTTTTCACATAGCTTCATCCCCCCAAACCTACATGCAACCATATGTCACATTCAATATAAATTCCACATCATATTTTATAATTAAAAGAGCATGCATGCATTAGGATCACATGTGCATTCTTGAAAGTGCTACATATTCTAAGCATACAATAGTAGGTACATGTGCATGTTACTTTGTGTATATAAAAACAAACAAAATAAGGTTGATTACTATTTTTTATTTGACCCTCCCATACCAACAACAAATTTTGTATAAGGAGGTAATATGAGCTTGTTCTAGGAGGACCTATAGTCATCCATTGCCAATTTCCAAGGAGCATTTCCGTAAGTTTTATTTGTCTAGCCATTTTTATAATTTTTACATTTTAGAAATGTCCATATTTTTAAAAAGGTGTTTTTATTGTTGAATTGTAGTTTGTATTCCGCAGAGATGGTGGAAAAATCTAATCCAAACACATATAGTCTAGTCCAGCAAAATGCATTTGTAGTGGCTTATCATTCAGAGACATCATCTAATGATGTTAGGCCACCTGATGTTGGTAATTTTTCCAAGCTATCCATTATGGTTCCAGGCCAATTTATCTTCATTGATGTTCACATTGTGGACATACTTTTCATGGCCTAAGAGAGGATCCTATTTAGGACAATTTCTTGGATGAGGTTTGTATGCCATAATTTTTATACTTTCTTTGTTTATATATTTATTGTTGCATTTGATCTTTAGTATACATGAATTTAAAGTATTTGTAATTGTATTTGTATTTGGTGTGTGTAATTGCTATGACATAACACCCTTACATCTAGGCGACATAATGCCCCATCTCCTGGACTTTATGTAGCAATCAATGGATCTTGTTCCCTTGGGGATCCTCACTCCCAAGTATTATACACAATAAAATAACTACTATACTTGTAAACCTTTTAACTATTTTACAATTTTATTTTTTAATAAAAATAATCAATTACTAATAATCATCATATAATTTGATGATTATTGAAAAATGTTAACTATGCCATGAAATCAATGTAATAAGATACAACTTCTAGTTTTGCCTCAAATTGATTAAGAATGGCACTTTGATAAGGAGCTGTCTAAAAACTCGACGATTTGGCTTGGACGAGGGATTTTCACTGGAATCCGACATTTTTTATTTTGCAAAATCTGAATTGATTACAATAATAGGTGGAACTGGATAATGCTACATGAACTGGTTATGGTGGCACGTTGTTAGGTTATGGATATGATTAATAATATATGATTATATATTATTAATATTCATTTTTTATTTTTTTATATTATATTATTAATATTAATTTTTTTTTAAAATAAATTAAGTAAAAATTAATAAATAATATATGATTATATATATTATTAATATTCATTTTTTAATTTTTTATATTATATTATTAATATTAATTTTTTGTGATGTTATATTGGTAGGTTTAGAGTTATAGGTTAAAGTAATGTAATATATGATTTTTTTTTTCAATCTTTTTGGCTTTCTCAGAGGATTGAAAAAAAATGGGCAACATTTCTGCTCGTAAAAACACATTTTAAAATAAAACCGGTAGCATTTATGCGGTGAAATGCTACCGGTTGATATAAACAAAAATATACCAAATAATTTAAACAAATAAATGCAAAATAAATTTAAAACCCTAAACCTATTTCAAATTTCAAATGGTTTTGGTTTTTGTTTTGGAATGATTTTTTGTTTTAGGTTCAAATGGTTTTTTTTTTTCAATCCTCTTGGCGTTCTCAGAGGATTGAAAAAAATGGCCAGCATTTCTGCTTGTAAAAACACATTTTAAAATAAAACTGGTAGCATTTATGCGGTGAAATGCTACCGGTTGATATAAACAAAAATCTATCAAATAATTTAAACAAATAACTGCAAAATAAATTTATAACCCTAAACCTATTTCAAAATTCAAATGGTTTCGGTTTTTGTTTTGGAATTATTTGTTGTTTTAGGTTCAAATGGTTTTTTTTTCAATTAGTTTGGTTTCAATGGTGGTTTTCGGTTTCAATGCTGGTTTAGTTTCAATGGCTACATCCTAACAAATTCATAAAAACCAAATAAAAGCTAAATTTTATCAAAAACACAATTTTATACAACACAAACAAAATATAAATTTTTTTAAATAACAAAAAATTGGATGAATTCTACCCACCTGGTGGAATAGAAGACATGGTGGAGGCCCTGTGGTGAGGTGTCGTCGGTGTGGTGCGCCAGCGTGGGTGTGAGCTCGGTCGAGGGACTCTGGATGCGTCGTTGTAGCCGTCACTGTCGAATACCTGCAGAAACAGAGCCGGCCGGCTCGGCCGGGCCCTGTTTTTTTTTTTTTTTCGTGTCGCATACCCTCGATTGAGGGTTTAAAACACCCTCGATCGAGGTATTTTTAAACCCTCGATCGAGCATTTAAAACCTCGATCTAGGGATTTAAAAGACCTCGATCGAGGGTCCGAAAAACAATTTTTTTTCATTCCATCCACCAAAAATGGTGAACCACATTCATGGATTCACCCACTTGTAACTAAACAACATGCTAGTGCAGATCATATTTATTTTAGAGAGAAGAAAATTATAAAACACCCTTAGATGATTTTAAATATGAGTATGCACTCAATGCTCCATAATGTAATGTATGCATCAAGTCTCCATAGAAGATTTCCTACCCGAAGGTGCCATATTGTATAGTGTGTATTGGTGCAACCATTGACAATACTAATTCCACCAATTCCAATACTTGGCTCAACACTCACAATCTTATAGCTTTCATGTGAGTATGGTAGTGTACAGAACTTTATAACACAAGGTGCATATGGATATATACTACACCAATCCTAACACACAGTGACATAACCTTATTTTTAAAAATAAACTTACACAAAAAAAACTTCATTGATCAATTATTTTTAATTATAAGTAACCTTCTAAAAAACTTGTATATTTAAATATTTACAAACTTATATACTACTACAACAACAACTCGGTCTTCTAAATTTTTAACAAGATTTCCAACATAACATGTTTTATATAGAGAGAGATTTGTTGTAAACTTAAGTATTTAATAATTTAGATTATTAAAAAAAATACAAATTTAACTATTCAAAAATAATTATAAATTTTCAAATATATTAAATATGAATATTTTAATATTTTAATCAATATTGTAATTTATACACCAGCATAGATCCATCTTAAACTCGTATCTATCAAGCACCGAGAGGGATCCATTTTCTTGAGGTGTATTTCTTTTTTTAAATTTAAACTCAAGAAATTTGATCCTCTTGATTGATAGAGCCGGGTTTAAGTTTTAAGTTTTTATTTTATAAACAAACATCTATTTTTTAATTACTTTTCATAATATTTTATTTTATGAACCAACATGGATTTTTTTTTTAAATACTTTCCATAATTTTTTATTTTATGAGCCGACATTACATCACGTTATAACATCTCCCTCATACTGAGCTGTATAGCACCTCATTTCACTAGATGCAATAAAATCAATCTTATAATTTTTTATAAAATTTACAATAAATTTAATTATCTAACAATTTATCATATTGAAAAATTAATATTTTTTATATATTTTAAATGAAATACAATACAAATTCTTAATCAAAAGCAAAAGACTAAATTAATCTAAAGTATATATATAAGTATATATATATATATATTCTCAATATCACAACGAAGATATGACACCAATCAATACGATGTATCTTCTAGCCCAGAGAGAGCTAAATTTGTGTTGAGTATAATATTAAACCTTGAAAGGAAGCTTCTCCAAATGGTTATGACCATGTACAATTTATTGAATTCAAGAATTCAAGTTAGTTTTCATTTCGATTAAGAGGGCACAAAATATCCTTTTTTTGAGACCTGCAAAGATAGAAACTATGAAGATTCAATACATAGAAGAGATTGAATAGATATAAATTTTAAATTATGCAAGGAAAGAACCATGCATTTGATTTTTTTACAGTCTTTAAATAATGTACTATTAATTGTCACAAGAAGTATTTTGTTGTGGAGATTATTATTGACCAGATAAGCGTTCCCATATTATTTCTGTTGTGCGGATTATTAACCTAATAAGCGTCTCATATTATTATAGCTTCCACATTTTTTTGTTTCATTCTCCACGTGAAGAGTTCATACGTATTGATCAAGTTTCAATTTTGCAGAAATTCAATACACGATTTTGTTTTGGCTATCAAGGTGGCTCATTGACATAATCGGTTTTGCAGAATGTCACAGCAAAACAATTTAGAAGCAAGTGGATTGCTGTATAGGAACTTGGCTGGTTTGTTATGTTATGAATCTAGTATTTTGACAAAGGATTAGCATTTTTCATGTCCATATTGATTTCAAAATTAGCAATATTTAGTGCTTGCAATTTGCTAAAACTGATAAATAATCGTTTAGAAAAGTGATAAAGAATTGTTTACCTTACCAGTGAAAATCAATATACAAAAATTGATTTGGAGCCTTGCAAGTTCAAAAACATAAATGAAAAAATTGCGGATAAATCAAAACCATTAGAGCTTCTTGATAAATAAACAGGAGAATTGTGGCACAACTGGTGTTTATTTTAAGAGGTGGAATGTACCTTTGATTGTCGATTCTTGATCAGAGCCCAAATGCAAGTGGATTACACGGCAAAGCACTTACCTAATCAGAAAAAAGATGACCCAACTAGAACAAAAACAATGAATCGCTACATTCCCTAAAAATAAAGTATTGAGCAATTGAGCGAAGGACTTTCTTGTTTAAGGGGAAAAAGATGGTCACGAGCGAGCATCAAAAGAATAATTGAAAGACATATCTCTCATTCCCAGAAGCTAGAACTGCCATGGTGAGCCTCTTCGTAATGCCAAGTGACTCGCTCTAACCTACCTTCGGGCACAGCTCGGCTGACCTTTAGACCCGATTATTATATTTACAGATCCATAGGCATTGCCCAGGGGGCCAGTTAGTAGTGAAGGGAAAAGCAGACCGCAACACCACACAGTCAATTTAAAAATCAACTACGCAGTAAACAAATCTTTCCTTCCACTACGGACTTTGATGGAAACCCCAACTTAGCGAAAGACTTTCACTTCTCCAAAAATTTACTTCGCGGAAGTTTACTTCGCACAAGTTGAATCGCACCAAATTTAATTCGCACCTATGCGATATGCGATATGCTTAACCTTGCAAAAAGCAATACTTTGCCGAATTTTTGATATGAAGATATCTTTTACTTCGCGTAACTTCGTAACTTTGCGATGAACTTGTTGATTTCGGCAAACCTATTCTTAAGCAAACATTTTAATAAATTATTTCTTGCTAAAACATAAGAATGAAAGAATGAAGATTATGCCGAAGTTACTCCACATCAAACTAAAATTTTACCGTCGTGAAATACTTGGAATTCTTGATATCTTTTACTAACAGTAAATGTAAACAACATTTATGCAGATGAATATGAAGAAGATGTGCGATATGTGATAACCACCATTCTTGAGAATGAACACAAAATAACTATTGTCTTATATATTACCGCGGTAAAACAAGTAACATTGCCGCACTACAGAGAGATGGTAAATACTTCAATCTTTCACCATTTTACACAGATCTTGGGCTCCTCATACATTTCATGATGAACTTCTTCTTCTTCTTTCACTCCTACATCTCTTTTTATCTCTTCTGAGATTAATTTACATTTATACATAAACTTGGGATCGCTTCGTCTGGAAGCTATTGAACTTCATTAAAGACAGTAATAAATTTTTACCTAAGAAATTCAATTTGCGAACTATTAACGTGGTTACATAAATGCAAACATGACATGCGCCGGATTGGATGTGAACTTATTGACATACTGACATCGCAGATATCGCGCTAACACAAAAGATGGCTGACAGGGTGACTGATAGAGCCGGCGCAGATAAGATAGGCTATCGGCTCATAAATTACGATATTTCCAACACTCCCCCTTAATTATGAGCAGAAGGGGATCATTAAACAAAAAATTAAAATATTACAAAATATTGCAGAGCTTAAGCATGCTCTGTGCATGACGAAGTTCACTGTGCAAAACTTGTCACTCCTAAACAACTTCGTAGATATTGGAATGTGTCCCTCACCAATGGTTTTGTGAATATGTCTGCTACCTGATCTTCAGACCTGCAAAATTCTAAACAGATTTCCTTGTTATTTATCAATTCTTTGATGAAGTGATACCTTGTGTCAATGTGCTTGGTTCTCTTATGGTAAACATGATTATTTGACAGTGCGATAGCTGAATTGTTGTCGCAGTAAATGACTGTGGGTTCTTGCTGGTGCTGCGACATATCACTTAACATTCTCTGCATCCAAACAGCTTGACATGCAGCACTTGTAGCTGCGACATACTCTGCTTCTGCTGAAGAAAGAGTTACGATCAGTTGTTCTTTGAAGCCCATGATACAATGCTTGTTCCTACATGAAATGTATTTCCAAATGTGTTTTTTTTGTTGTCTATGCTGCCTCCATTGTCACTATTTGTGTACCCAATGAGTTTGAAATTTTATGCGGTTGAATACAAAATACTGAAGTCTTTTGTTCCATTTACATACCTCAGAATTCTTTTACCTGCTTGCCAATGCGATTTTTTTGGTGTCTCCATTAATCTTGAGATTAGACTAACTCCATACATGATATTTGGCCTTGTCGCTGTAAGATACATAAGGCTGCCAACAAGCATTTTAAATAGCGTAGGATATACATTGGATTCGTCATCATCCTTGCTTAATTTCAAACCTGTTATCACTGGTGTTGGAGCTGTCTTGCAATTTAACATCTTAAATCTGTTTAAGACATCACTTGCATACTTCGACTGAGATAAAAATATCCCATTTTCAGTCTGTTGGACTTCAATGCCCAGAAAGTACTTCATATGCCCCAAATTAGTCATTTCAAATTCACTTTCCATGACTGTTCTAAATTCTTCTATGTCGAAGTCACCAGTAAATATTAAATCATCTACATACAGGTAGAAGATTAGCTTATTACCTTGCTGGTTGATTTTTGTGTACATTGTTGGCTCACATTCACTTCTGTGAAATCCATTATGAATGAGATATGAGTCAATGTGACTGTACCAAGCTCGCGGAGCTTGCTTCAAACCATAGAATGCCTTTTTCAGTTTGTATACTCTGCGTCCTTTTCCTAGAACTTCATAGCCTTGTGGCTGCTCCAAATATACTTCTTCCTCTAAATAACCATTTAGGAATGTGGACTTAACATCCATTTGATAAACAAACCATTTCTTTTGTGCTGCGATGGCCAGAACTGTTCTGCCAGTGTCCATTCTCACTACAGGTGCAAAAGTTTCAATGAAGTCTATGCTGGGTTGATGTGTGAATCCTCTTTCTAGTAATCTTGCCTTGTGCTTCTGCACATTTCCTTCAGCATCTTGCTTGGTCTTATAAATCCATTTGATGCTTACCACATCATTGTCGATAGGAACATCGACTAATTCCCATGTTTTATTTTTCTCAATGCATTCAATTTCTTCATCCATTTCTTGTGCCCAGACTTTATCTTCTACAGCTTCTTCAAATGTTAGCATATCATTAACTTGAGAAAATAATGCAAAACATGAAAATGAATTAGGTGTACCGGTCTCATATATCTCACGCAGACTTCTTGTCTTTGTCGGAGTTTTTGGTATCGAATTGCGCGAACTGCTTGATGGAGTTTGCTACGCACTTGGTGTGCTTGTCGGAGTTGCTTGTTTTGTGACTTGTGTTGGAGTACCTTGTGCTGAAACATGTCATGCTATCCTGGGAGTAGATGGAGCTGCGACATTCTGATTTACATGCAGTGTCTCAACCACATCTTCTGCAATGTCATCATGTTCAACATTTGACACGATTTTAACATTCTTCTATATGGTTCCATCCCATGCTTCATTTTCAACAAACTGAACATCGCTACTAACGATAACTTTTCTTGCGACAGGATCATACAACTTGTATGCTTTTGTGTCTTCAGAATAACCAATAAAGATGCATTTTTGTCCTTTATTATCTAATTTCCTTCTTAGATCATTTGGAACATGTGTGTATGCTACACACCCAAAAATTTTTAAATGCGAAACACTATGTTTCATACCTGTCCATGCTTCCTGCAGAACTTTGTTCTTCACGCTCTTTGTCGGACATCGATTCATGATGTAAACCGCAGTTGCTACTGCTTCAGCCCAGTATTCATTCGACAGATGCGCCGCTGCTAGTATACTGCGCGACATCTCCATAATGGTTCTGTTTTTCTGCTCTGCGATGCCATTTTGTTGTGGTGTGTACCATGTAGTGAACTACTTGTATATACCATGATTTTTACAAAAGTTTAAGAAATCATTTGAAGCATACTTACCACCTCTGTCTGTTCTTAATATCTTGATGCTGTAACCACTCTATTTCTCCACAAGTGCCTTGAACTGCTGAAAACAATCCAATGCATCAGATTTGTGTTTTAGAAAATAGAACCATGTTTTTCTTGTGAAATCATCAATAAATGTGAGAAGATAAGTGCATCCTCCCATGGACGGTGTTAGCATCGGTCCACAAATATCAGAGTGCACGATTTCAAGTGGTGCGTGAGCTCTGTATGACTTTCCGACTGGAAAAGTCTCTCTGTGTTGTTTTCCAAAAATATAGCCTTCACAAATTCTCTCTGGCTTTTCAATCAATGGCAATCCTTTCACCATGTCCTTCATGTGTAGTAGCTTCAGCCCACCAAAATTCAGATGTCCAAATCTGAAATGCCAAAGCCAGGATTCATCCTTGATTTCTGTCTGAAATGCAGCTTGTATTGCGCTGCCTTTTTCTTCCTTGTCGCAGTGAATGTCTGCTCCTTTGCTTTCTGCTTTGAACGCAGTTCCAAAATTTTCATTCTGACTTCCATGAACAACTTGAGTTGTTTTTCCTTTTATGATTGGTGTAATCCTTAAAGGAAACAAGCGATTGCTTGTCATCTGCACTTCGACTATCAACTGATTGCTTGGATATTTGTCCTTTATTACACAACGCTTTCCTATCATATGGATTTTGTACCCTTTTTCCATCAGTTGTCCAATGCTCATCAAATTATGCTTTAAATATTGAACATAATAAACATCAGACATATATTTCTGCTCCCTCTGTTTGGTTAGAATATCAACAATACCCTTTCCCAAAATAGTGACTTGAAAATTATTTCCAAGTGTTACATCAGTTTGAACTGATTTATCTAGACTAGAGAACATATTTATATTACTAGTCATGTGATTGCTACAGCCTGAGTCTAAATACCATATGTCGTTTGGAATTTCTTGAACAACATTGCATTCTAGTGGGGATGCGCATGCTAAAAACAGTGAGTTGTTCGCAGCGTTGTTGTTGCTTGAATGAGCTTCACCTTGCTTTCCTTGGTCATACTGCTTCTTCTTGCATTCATATGCGAAGTGTCCATACTTATTACAGTAATGACATTGAATTTTCGATTTATCATACCTTTGTCCACTTGATTGACTAGGGATCTGATCTTGACCTCTACCAACGACATGTGCAGGGCTGCTGCTGCGATCTCCTCTGAACGAATTTCGTCCTCTGCCTCTAGAGTTTGATCTTCCCTTGCCTCTTCATCAACTTATGGATGACTGTGCTGCGAATGCACCTTCCAACGATGTATCTGAACCACTGATTCTATGTTCATGATTGACTAATGAGGCTTGCAACTCATCAATAGTAAATGTTGACAAGTCTTTGTTTTCCTCCAGTGTCACAACTAACGCTTCAAATTTCTTTGGCAAAACTCTAAGAACTTTTTCAACAACTCTTTGATCACCTAGAGTTTCTCCATGAGACTTTATTTGATTAACCAGACCAATAACACGAGTATAGAATGAGTCTACCGACTCTGTATTTTTCATTAACAGAGATTCAAAATCTCTTCTAAGAATTTGAAGTTTCGCAGTCTTTACCTTGTTCAAACCTTGATATGATGTTTACAGCGTATCCCACGCTTCCTTAGCTGACTGCGCTGCTGCCACTCTTGGGAGTATGGATTCATGTGTCGTTTGATGTATGTGGAACAACGCCTTTCCGTCTTTCTTCCTCTGTTCCTTCAGAACATCCTTCTCAGCTTATGTGAGATTGTTGTACATTGTTGGTTCTGCATATCCATGCCGGACTATCTCCCATGCATCTTGACCTCTGAACAAAGCTTTCATAGTTAGCGACCAATATTCATAATTTTTTCCTGAAAAGATTGGAGTTTGCAAATTACCAGAAGTGGAAGCCATCGCTTTTCCCTTTTTGTAAATAGAATTCTTACTTGCCGTAAATTAGGCTCTGATACCAGATGAAGGGAAAAGTAGACCGCAACACTGCACAGTCAATTTAAAAATTAATTGCGCAGTAAACAAATCTTTCCTTCCGATGCGGACTTTGATGAAAACCCCAACTTAGGGAAAGACTTTCACTTCTCCAAACATTTACTTCGCAAATATTTCCTTTGCGAAACTTTACTTCGCACAAGTTGAATCGCAACTTTACTCTGCACAAGTTGAATCGCACCAAATTTAATTCGCACCTATGCTATATGCTTAACCTTATGCGATATGCGATATGCTTAACCTTGCGAAAAGAATTACTTTTCTGACTTCTTGATATGAAGATATCTTTTACTTCGTTGTAACTTTGCGATGAACTTGTTGATATTGACAAACCTATTCTTAAGCAAACATTTTAATAAAGTATTTCTTGCTAAAACATAAGAACAAAAGAATGAAGATTATGGCGAAGTTATTTTACTTCGCGGTAACTTTGCGATGAACTTGTTGATATCGACAAACCTATTCTTAAGAAAACATTTTAATAAAGTATTTCTTGCTAAAACATAAGAACAAAAGGATGAAGATTATGCCGAAGTGACTCCGCGTCAAACTAAAATTTTACGGTCGTGAAATACCTGGAATTCTTGATATCTTTTACTAACAGTAAATGTAAACAACATTTAAGCAGATGAATATGAAGAAGATGTGCGATATGTGATAACCACCATTCTTGAGAATGAACACAAAATAACTATTGACTAATAATATATTACCGCAAAACACGTAACATTGCTGCACTACAGACAGATGGTAAATACTTCAATCTTTCACCATTTTACGTAGATCTTGGGCTCCTCATACATTTCACGATGAACTTCTTCTTCTTCTTTCACTCCTACATCTCTTTTTATCTCTTCTGAGATTGATTTACATTATAATGACATCGCGAATATCGCGCTAACACAAAAGATGGCTGACAGAGCTGGCGCAAATAAAACCCTTAACCTCTCCATTGGAATCCAGAGAGGCAAGGAAGCGTAGGGAAAGCTGTAGCAGTGGAGCCATATGAGATATTGTGGTGATTGTACCATGTTCAATATTTCTTTTAAACAATCACCGTCAGTCCTTAACAGCTCCAAACTGCTCATACTAATGGAACAACTACCCAGGTCCATGGGGTTTTGATCTAATGATCGACGACGCTGTCTGTTGTTCCGCCTAAAGTCCAGGAAATGTCTTCGTTCGAGTCACCAAATTCCACGCACCTAGATCATTCGCTGCAACTGTTAGAAACAATATTGACATCCTCGCAAAGTTTAAGAATTATTTTGAACTTGATTATAGACAGAATTTGAGAACGCGACAGTATTTTACACATGTACAACTGATTGGTTGGACAGATTATGAAGAACGTTCTCAGTTGGTCGCCAAAGATGATGTCCGTAGAGAGGTTCTTTCTCTGCCAGATCTCTACCCAGGTCTGTCAGGTGGTCGTGCATTCTTAGATACTTTCCATATTTGTTTTCCTCCACGTCCATGAGACACCTGTTCTCTAGGTTCCGAAGGCTCATCCATCTTTCCCACCTGATCCATTCCAGAATATTATTGTGTGATCCCTCTCATCTCCAATAAAGAAACAAGCAATATCTAAGAATATCTGCTTCTCCTCTTGATCGAGACCGTCATAGCTAATTTTAAGTATGCTTTGTATATCTTCCGGAAGTATTTTAGACGTTTTGTGCAATTGCTCTTTCCAATACTCCAAACATCTTTTCCACAAAGAGACCCCCCAATTATTTTAAGAGATAATGGCAATCCTTTGCATGAATTAAAAAAATATTCAACCACTTGTTCAAAATTTCAAATCCTACAACAGGATAAGGCTGGCCGAAGGCATGCATGTAGAAGAGATGTCGGGAGTGTTGTGGATAGAGGCCTTCTAACTTGTAAATAAATGACCCTACAATTTTGGAGCTGGTAAGAACATCCTTATTGCAAGATGTTACTAAAATTAAACTACCCCAACTAAGGGCATCCTTCACCGGTAAAAGTAATGCATCGAGTTGTTTACCATGATCCACATCATCTAGAATAATGAAAGCGTGACCATGACAAGATGAAACGCACCTTTTGAGCTCACCTATACCTTCATCAGTGTTTTTTATTTGCACTTTCGATTCTGTCAAGGATTCAAGAAGGAAACTCTGCATTTTCTCAAGGGAATTTAAAGGACTATTAGGTGTTGGTTCTATAACATCAAGTACAAAGCACGATCGATGGCATTTTGATCTCTCACTATTGAAGATTTGGTTGTTTTTCCAATCCCACCAAGGCCCACAATTCCCACAACTTGACACTTCAATTCCTCCTTGTCAAGAAATACCAGGAGTCCACGCACAATAAGGCATTTGTAGAGATGGGTTGCCAAAGTTTCCTTAACATCGGGAGCTCGATGATTTATAAAAACATCGTAGTAGCGATGGGGTTGGAAGAAGAAGTCATTGGAGACACAAATAAGATGATGAAAGAAAATGAAGATATTTATCTAAAATTGGTTGAGCGACAAAGCAAACTGCGTGCGTTATGAGTGAGCAATGGGTACTAAGGGCTTAACTCTCTCCGATGTTTATAATTAAATGCACGGGTAGAATTTCACCCTTCGAACCTATCCATCAATCCCTGGGAACGTTGAAACTACCAGTCATAGGTGGGAGGTCCAAGCTATTCTCTACACCGAATAAGAAAAGGGACATCCAATCTATTTAGGTTGACGTCGAATCTACCAGTCGATTAATTGCCCGCGATGAATAACCACAGAGCGGCAGAGGATTACATGCGGCTTGGGTCCAAATAAGTTGTATTGGACCCCAAGCGGCATTTAATCCTCTGCCGCTGTGTGCTCAATATTCGCCTTGACGTCCTAGCTACTAGTCTAGTAGTCACCTCTCCAAATCCATTCACGTCCGAGCTACCATTCTAGCAGTCGCCTTTGTGATGCCGTCAAAGCTATGTTTCGCTCTTCCTCCATCTTGCAATTTGTCGCGTAGGATAAAAGACAACCAAAACACCTTGCTTTTTCGGCTATTTTGGGATAAAAACTAGTTAAAATAAATTGTATTTTTTGTAATTTTGTAATTCAGCGGTTGGAGCAGTTGGGGTTGTTTATTCTAAATTAATTGTCCAATTTTAAAACTATCTAAATTGTCGAAATTGTGATCTGAACACTCCAAATTGTAATTTTAATAAGAATTGTTCTACCCAATTCCCACTAATAAAAAACGTTTTAGTTAACCCTTAATAAAGCTCTGCAATTTGTACACCATCAACATCCATCGAATAATTCCTATTCCGATTTCCACTCATACACTCAAAATTATATGATTCGCACACCAAATTTCCTAGTGGGGCTACCGAAATTTCCTCTAGTGGTTGTAGATGCAACAAGGAGTTGGAAGATAAACCATAACGTCACAATTAAGAGGAAGGAAATAAAGATATTTTTTTCTTAACTTGGTTGCAGTTACGAATGTAAAATGTATACTTTCATATTGAAAATGGTAAATTCATTTTTTATTAATTTCTTAATATGTAAAGTTAGAGTTCTAATTACTATATAACTTTGACAAAAATATAAATTTATTCAATTATAAGAATAAATTTTAATAATATTATTCACATGTAAATTTTGATTAATGATATTAATCATATATAGATTTTGAATAATAATACTATTTATATAATCTGAATAACTCTATCAATTTTTTCATATAATTATATTAAAATTAAAATATATATGATCCTTATTATTATAACACAAAATTTAAATATAAATTAAACGGAATCCGTGTAGAATTTTCTGTATGTAACAAATCCAATGCACCACAAAAAAAATATGTTAGAATTTTGGCAATCTCATAGGTGGGATGGTCCATTTAAAGTAGCCTCCATTATATTGTACATCCCATAATCGTGTAACACTCAACTCTATCGCTTTGACACTTGTTATCTCCATTTAATTCCAATGCTTTGACACTTGTTATCTCCATTTAATTCCAATGGATTGGATTGCATTGAGATATGATTTACAATATATACTACCCATAAACTAAATTGGAGTACGGTGGGAAAACGTAGTTAGGTACATTTCACCAAGTTAGCCCAAAACCCACAAGTATTTCATCCCGACAACTTTCATTTGAATTCAGTACCCCATGCTTTCAAACGTTCCAAGTGATAAGGTATGAATGTTCATACCTCAAGTTTTTAAATTGCAATGTTTCAAGGAATGAAAACTTTATAATGTTTCCTCTAATTCTACTAAGAGGAAATGCACTATAAAATAATAATATATAAAAATTTATACATTGAACCCCACTAAAGTAAGACTTAGGTGAACCCACATCTTGAATTGCTAATTTTTGTGAACAAACTAAACATGAGATGACATTTTTATTAACCATTAACTTTCTAGATATGGATATAAGTGATGTTACATCTATAAGAGGACCAGGTTCACCTAAGTCTTACTCAATTTTGTGAACAAACTAAACATGAGATGACATTTTTATTAATCATTAACTTTTGAGATATGGATATAGGTGATGTTAGATCCATAAAAGGATCGAAGTTACATCCATTATTGATTATTTCCATTGGTTTGTTTTTTTAATAGTAAATAGAGTTTAGTGATGGTTTAATGTCTTCAACAATATAAGTTCCAATCTAGCTTGTTTTCATTTTTCATGATTGTCTCTTGACTCCAATGTCATAAAGTAAAACATCTTCATTGCTCGAGTCCATTGCTAGGATTTTTGTTTCTTTTTTTTTGTTCATTTGATACAATCAATTCTCATTTGCTTTTGCTAGATCCAATTTTAGCACTGAAATCTAGGAGTGCAATTGCCTCTTAGATGGTGTCTGATGAAGTAACTTCATGTAGTTTTGTATGCTGAAAGTACTATAGGTACCATATCACCCTTGCCACTCTCATTCACATCATACATATTTGTTAGTCCTTTAGGGTTGAATAGCTATATGACACTATACTCATGAAAATGGTGTCCCCTCCTATGTTATTGCGCACTATGCTACCAACTTAATTTCTCAATTCCATTTGTTACACACTGTGCCACAACATTGTGCATTTCAACAACATGCACAAATGTTATGTCCACTTCCATGTCTAGTTCATCAACATTACCTAAAATGTAAAAATCCCTTGTGTGGAGAACCTGCAATAATTAATTAATGAAAACACACGAGATAGCAGAAATAACAGAACTCAGAATCACTTTTATATTGATCGCAGGCCACTTCGAGGGGGCAACCTCCTTTGAGCAAGCTCAATACAAATAAATTCACGGTGCCTTCATTGGTCTCAACATAAACTTATATACTAAGTCTAGGCGCCAATACCATGGGTCAATACCATGTGTCAATACAAACCATGGGCCAATACAAAATATTGATCGACAATTATTACGGGATGACTTACAAAGCATATGCGTCCAACAACAATAAGACAAAATATGGATCAACAAATACTACGGGACGACTTACAAAGCATATGTGTCCAACAACAATATACTAACAAAGTAAATAGAAGGGTTGACATGGGTTCCTAACATCCCCTCTTCCTTAGAAAAAGCTTTGTCCTCAAAGATTTAGATGTGGAAATTGATGCAAAATCTGAAGGAGTGGTTCCCCTGTAGCATTCTCGGGTTGCAATCCAGACCACTGTCGCCTTTTGAGTTTCAGGGAGGTTGGCGTGGAAGGCTGTAGACAAAGAAGAACCATATCAGATGCATGGAAAGTGCGCTCAAAATGGTGCTGATCGGCTTGTTGTTTCAGTCGAATTCTTTCCATGTGAAGGTTGTCTTGCAGAATGAGAAGAATCTGATCGCGGTTTCGAAGAATCGAGTCAATTACCTGAATTGGGGAGTTGCTGAAGGTGTATGGAAGAAGAACTGGTGGTGCCTATCCATAGACTGCTTCATATGATGTCCTTTTACATGTGGTATTGTACCATTGGAACGCTTCTAGGAAATACATAGAAATAGTTGTCCAAATCTGTGTAGGGATGGGCAAGGGTTCGAGTAGTCCCGAAAGGAGTGTCGTTTCACCCTTGTTGACCTGACAAGTATCACAGTCAACCACCATCTGTTGAATTGTCATTTTCAGTCCCTTCCAAAAGAAGTTACATTGTTCTCGATCATACATTTTGAGGAACCCAGAGTGCCCTGCTGATGAAGAAGCATGGAGTTCATAGAAGAGATAGCCCTGTTGAACAAATTGCAACCAATTTGGAACAAGCAGAGAAATAACTATAAGAGAAACTGGGTCATCAAATGCGCGAGAAGGAGCATCTCCCACCATATTTTCCTTACCCTTCTTGTAAGTGATCGCATAGGCAGAACCGATGAGTTGGATAACCCTTTTCAGGTGTGCTGGGGAGGAGACCCATCGTTCCAGGAAATTTTCCAAACTCTGGACATCAGTCTTGATGCAGAAATAATTCCCTAATAGGTATGGCTGCCACTTCTGTACTGCATTCAAAATAGCCAGCATTTCCTACTGAGATGTAGATGCGGCTAAATTCTACCGGAAAGGTCTCTTGAAGGCGACAAGCCCACTGGTTCAACAAGGATACCTGCAGATCTATCCAAGGACGTAGGGGAGACCATTGATGGGTGCATCTGAATGGAATGGAGTTGAGCGATGACACCATGTGGATTCTTCTTAAGGATCTTTTCCAGGCGATGTGAACTGATGATGCGGAGAGACCCTTGTTGTAAGCCTTTAAATTTGTGTTGTTTCCCATTGACTGAAAACTGCATCCAAAGTTCAGCAAAATCCCATAAGATGGGGCCAAGTGTGCGTAACCATTGAAGGCCCAAAACCACATCACATCCGCCTAGGGACAAGGAAAACATGTCAAAGCGCAGGTTATAATCTTCCAGAGAGATACACACATTGTGACACTTCTCTTGCAAGGTAAAGTGCCCCCATTGGAAACCATGACTTCAAAGTTGGAGCAAGGATGGACAAAACAATCAGCATGTTTGGCGATCCGAGGGTCAATGAAGTTATGAGTGCTACCAGAATCAATGAGTATTGTAAGAGGAAGCTTCTTGAAGTAAACCCCGACCCGCATTGTTTGGGGGGTGGTGACGCCGGATAAAGCATGGATAGATATCTCTGGGTGGTCTTCCTGAGATGGAAGGTCAATAGGTGGCTCCTGAATGTCGACCTGATCATCCGGTGTATCTGGGGCCTCTTCACCAACTTCAGAGGCGGGTGGAGAATCCACATCCAAGAGATAGAGCTTTTGTTGAACACATCTATGTCCCTGAGTGAATTTTTCATCACAATTATAACAAAGTCCTTTTTTTCTGCGTGCCTGCATCTCTGTTTCGGACAAATGCTTGATAGGAGTTGGTCAAGGAGCTGGCGGGATGGGAGGTCGTTGAGAACCCATATTTCGGAAGGGAACAAAAGTGGGTTTAGAGTGCTGTTGGGTGGCAATTTTGTCTTCTTCCAACTTATCCAACCCCAGGGCTTCCATCATTGTGTTGGGACAGAACATTTTGACCTCTAGGCGGATTTCATCCTTAAGACCACTGATAAAACAAATCCTGTAGAAGTCATCAGACAATCCTTCTGTGTGGTTGGCTAGTTTCTCAAATTCTGTCTGATACTCTCTCACAGTGCCAATTTGACGAAGTTAAGTGAGTGCTCCGGTGAAGTCATCCAAAGCACTAGGACCAAATCGTTGCAAAAGGAGTTGGAAAAAATCTGTCCATTTTGGCTCATCATGAGCCATGATGTACCAACGGTACCATTGAAGGGCTTCCTGTTCCAAATGAAAGGATGCAAGTGGAACTTTTTGGACATCAAAAGTATTATGCAGACTGAAATACTGTTCTGCACGATAGATCCATCCAGTAGGATTAGTACCATTGAAGCGAGGAAATTCAAGCTTCGGACCACAGAAAGTGCTGGTAGAAGAGAACCCATTGGCTGCAGAAGATTCTTGCTGTCGGTTATTGTTCATGGCTGAATGTTGAAGATGGAGGCTAAAAAAATTTTCATCCAGATTTTGGAGTTTGGTTTGGATGGCTGCAAGTGCTTCCTCCATGGTTTGTGCTCCTGCGAGGGTGACAACCATAACCAAGATTTTTTTTTTGAATGGATAGAAAAACACAAACAAAAGCTTATTTAGTAAGGGGAAATTTGGATTTGGGAAAAACTCTGATGGGTAATTGGGGTTTGAATAGGTTTTGGACACTTTCTGACGGGCAGGGAAGCAAAAATGGGGATTTCAGAAGCGGGGTGAAAGAATGAGAAAATTTGTCAAAGAGGGACAAAGAAGCAGAAATAGGCAATGAACACGGTGGCAAAATTTGGAGGCGAGTGGGTGAAAATTGAAGAAGTTATGGCAAACCCTAAAAATAGACAAATGTGAGATTTCTGGCTTTGGGAAGTAGAATTTGGGATAGGATCCTTAGGAATGAAATATGTAGAATGGTACTGCAGGGGTGCCCGGGAAGTTTCAAGGGAAACAGAGTTAAAACAAGGGAGATATGGCGAAAAAATGGAATTTTATACCCTTTTTTATTATTTTATTATTTTTATTTTTCAGGAATGGATCTGCAACGGCACAGAAGGGATCAGAAATAGATAGATCTGCAATGACGCTGAAGTGATCGGCAATAGAGATATGCAACGATGCGGAAGGGATCAGAAATAGATAGATCTGCAACAGCACTGAAGTGATCGGCAATAGATGGATCTGAAACGATGCCGAATGGATAAAAATGGTTGGATCTGAAATGGATTTAAGAATAGATCTGGAACAACTGTCAGAATGGATCTGAAACGGCTGGATATGAAACGACTTGGAATGAATCTGAAATGGCTGGAGCTGGAACAGCTCGGAATGGATCTGAAACGATGCGAAAGTGATCGGCAATAGTTCAGCTGAAAATAGATATGGACCCCAGGTATGTGCGGCTTCCTAACAGTTCAGGGGTTTCACTCAACCACCAATGCTGTCTGACGGCTTACGTATTGGGGCAGTACCCCTCACTCCACGGCTCAGGTAAAACTGATAACCACTTTGCCACAAACGACAACTCTTGGTTTACCTCACGGGTGGGAACTAGTCAATCAAGTAGGGGTCGTTGCCCTTTTCACTGGCAGGTCCTCTCAATGGGCCAACTACTTTGGGGTTCCTGTGGTACTCCTCATTATGAGTTTTAGGGCTTATGGCCAAGTACTTCCCACAATTAAGCGGATAGGGATTATTCCCATATCCGAAATTGCAACAAATGCGAAAACAAAATTTTGGCAGAAATTCCACCCAACGAGCCCAAGAAAGTGCTCTGATACCAGATGTGAAGAACTTGCAATAATTAATTAATGAAAACACACGAGATAGCAGAAATAACAGAACTCAGAATCACTTTTATATTGATCGCAGACCACTTCGAGGGGGCAACCTCCTTTGAGCAAGCTCAATACAAATAACTTCACGATGCCTTCATTGGTCTCAACACAAACTTATATACTAAGTCTAGGCTCCAATACCATGTGTCAATACAAACCATGGGCCAATACAAAATATTGATCGACAATTACGACGGGACGACTTACAAAGCATATGCATCCAACAACAATAAGACAAACTATGGATCAACAAATACTATGGGGCGACTTACAAAGCATATGCGTCCAACAAAAATATACTAACAAAGTAAATAGAAGGGTTGACATGGGTTCCTAACACCTTGTGCCACCATTTGGCAGGGACTTAGTTGCATCACATCCCTGTATTCATGCTTCATTTCTTTTGTTGAATTTTCTGCGTTGATATCCTGCAATCTGAACATTATTTTTCATGACCATCTTTGATGTGCTTCCCACAGGTGTTGTCTTGCTTTTGTATCTTGATCTCCTATTCCTGTCACAATACTCCATTATTCCTGACAAAGTGTCCTCAGACACATAATTTATTAATGAAGAAGGAAAATAAGTACATCACAGAGATGTGAGGGCTAAATCCCGAAAGATTACCTCACATGGAAAACTCGATGGATTTAAATATCCAAAGAGTAACAACTAATTTACCGTTACCAAAACTAACTAAGGGACACCTCACATAATCACGTGAGTGTGTAGATGTCCTTTTACATTTATTAAACTAAACTTCTATTTATTACATTTTGGATCATAATTCCTAACAAACCCCCCTTTGATCCAAAAATTCTTTTGAACAAATACCAAGTTCATTTCTAAACTTATCAAATTTGACCCTTCCAAGAGATTTTGTAAAAATATCTACAGTTTGATCTTCTGATGGACAATACTTTGGCTTGATGATTTGTTTGACGACGAGAGCCCGAATGTAATGGTACTTAGTATCCACATGCTTAGTTTTTGAATGAAAAACAAGATTTTTGGCTAACTTGATTGCTGACTGATTATCAATAAATAATGAAGTTGCTTCTTTCTGATCAACTTTGAGGTCTTGCAAAATCTTTCTTAACCAAACTATCTCACAAGTAGCTTCCCAAGTTGAAATATATTCTGCTTCTGCTGTAGAATTTGCAATTGTATCCTGCTTTTTACAACTCCATGCCACTGCAGCTAATCCCATATTCATTAAGTAACCTGAAGTAGATGCCCTGTCATCAACATCTCTAGCAAAATCTGCATCTGAATAGCCAACAAGCTTGAAATTTTTGTTTCTTTTAAACTCAAGTCCAAAATCCTTTGTTCCTTGAAGATACCTTAACACCCTTTTTGCTGCATTCCAATGACTTTCTCTAGGTTCCTGCATATATCTAGAAAGTATGCTAACTGCATAAGATAGATCAGGACGAGTATTCATCAAGTAAATGAAACATCCAATTAACTGTCTATATCCAATACAATTTACAAGTTCCCCCCCTTAAAACTTAGAAAGTTTTAAATTTTGTTCCATGGGAGTAATCGCTGGTTTACATTCCTCCATTCCAAACTTCTTCAATAATCCAGATATGTACTTAGCTTGAGAAATAAATATACTTCCTTCCTGCTGCTTTACTTCAACTCCAAGATAGTAATGAAGTAAACCCAAGTCTGTCATTTCAAAACCTGTTTGAAGTTCTTTCTTAACCTGAAATATATGATCATTATTGTTACCTGTTATGAGCAAATCCTTTCTGTAGGTAGGCATCCATTTTTGCATACCAAGTTCTGGGAGCCTGTTTCAATCCATACAATGCCTTAACTAGTTTACAAACTTGATTTTCTTTTCCTGGAACCTCAAAACTAGGAGGTTGATTCATATAAACATCTTCTTGTAGATCACCGTTTAGAAATGCACTTTTTACATCCATTTGATGCACTTTCCATCCATTTTGTGCAGCTAAAGCTAGCACAATCCTGATAGTATTCCATTTCGCTGTTGGAGCAAAAGTTTCTTCATAATCAATCCCTTCTTTCTGAGCAAAACCCTTTGCCACCAATCTTGCCTTATATTTATCAATATCTCCATTTGCTTTGTACTTAATTATGTAAACCCACTTACAACCAATGGGTTTAACATCATGTGGACAATCAACTATTTTCCAAGTCTGATTTTTCATTACTGCATCATACTCACTTTGCATGGCCATTTTCCATTCATCATACTCAACTGCTTCATTAAAAGTAGTTGGTTCAACAACTGAAAGAGCAAAATTTTCTGAACCCGTATTAGAACTCCTTGTACCTGTTTTTCCTTTTTCATCAGACTTAACATCCTGAAGTAACTTAGTTGCCCATTTTGGTTTCTTCTTTTCAATGTTAACTTGATTTGAATCATCCAAGTTAACTTGTGAAGAATTCAAAGTATCTTCAACCTGTTCCAAGGTGTCTTCAACCTGTTCATCATCCTGTACTTCTGAAGTGAGATCAAACCATTGTTCATGCCTTGTCTTATTTAAGTGTTTCATCCTTAATTGTTCCTTAGTTACTTTTTCCTCTAAGTGACTAAGTTGTTTTTCAACCTCTTCTACACTTAAACTTTCAGTTTCATCAAAAATCACATCCCTGCTGACAATAAACTTTCCATCTGACAGAAGCCTATACCCCTTTTTCTCATGAGAATAACCAATCAACATGCACTTAACACTTCTAGACTCTAACTTCTTTCGTTTTTCTTTTGGGACAAGTGCATAAAAAACTGAACCAAAAACTCTCAAATGTTTGACCATAGGTTTGAATCCATACCAAGCCTCAAAAGGAGTTATTCCATCAAGTGATGATGAAGGAGATCTATTCCTCAAATAAATTGCTGTATGAACTGCTTCTTCCCAATAACACGATTTCAACCCTTTGAAAAATAACATTGCTCTAGCCATGCCCAATAAAGTCTGATTCATCCTTTCTGATACTCCATTTTGCTGTGGAGTATAAAAATTGGTCAACTGTCTTTTAATCCCTTTTTCCTGACAAAAAGTCAAAAAATGATTTGATGTAAACTCACCACCATTATCAGTTCTCAAAGTAGCAATCTTTTCCTTTGTTGCTGTTTCAACCAAATTTTGAAATGACTGAAACTTTTCAAACACTTCTGATTTTTCCTTCAAAAAATACACCCAAACCATTCTGCTAAAATCATCAATAAACAACAAAAAATATTTACAACCACCAAGTGAAGTTTCCAAAGGACCACAAACATCACTATGAATAAGCTGTAATCTCCTTGTTGCTCTCCAAGTGCTTTTTGAAAAAGCTATCCTTCTCTGTTTGCCATAAATGCAAGCTTCACACTTTGCATTTTCCTTCCGAAAAGTAGGCAACCCCTTTACCATTCCTTGTTTTTGAAGCTGTACAAGACTATCAACATTCAAGTGCCCAAAACGAATGTGCCACAATCGGATAGGTGAAACATCAGTTTCAACTAAACCTGCAAATTCCTTCAAACGTTCCTTTGATCTAGGAATGACTGTTCCCTTCATCCTAAGAAGCTTTCCGTCTTCATAACCTGTCATAATTGTTTTGTATGCATCCTTTGTTGAATTAACAAAAAGGATACCATCTTCCATTACAATTTGATGTCCTAATTGGCGAATGACAACTAAAGACAACAAATTTTTCTTAAATGTAGGCACATACCAAACATTAGAAATCAATCTTTCTCCAATTCCAGGCAAATCAACCTTAACTGTTCCTTTTCCTTGTGGTAAATGAATAGAATCATCTGCAAGAAAAATTGAATTTAAATGACAATCTTCATAACTCCAAAAGAAATCTTTCCTATATGTCATATGTTGAGTAGCCCCTGTATCCATAATCCAAGCATCTTCAAAATCATTTTTGAAACAATAAGAAGACTGAACAAAATTCACTGATTCCAACTGATGAACTTGAACAAAATCCATTGATTCTGATTGTCCAAGTGCTGTAAAGACATATTCACAATTTTCACTATCGTCTGCATGAGCATAATGTGCCGTTGATGAAGATTCTTTAGATTCTCTTTCTTTTAGAATTTTTTCAAATGAAACTCTACAGTCTGAAGCATAATGTCCAACTCTATTACAACGAAAACATGTGACCTGTTTATTAGCTCTTCCTCTTCCAGAGACCTGTTGGTTTCCTGAACCTCTTCCTCTTCCAGAAAACTGTGACTGTCTACTTTCAAATTCTTTAGAACCTCTTCCTTGATTTCTTCCTCTTCCTCTTCCGCGGCCTCTTCCTCTTCCGCGGCCTCTTCCTCTTCCAAAACCCTGACCACGGCCTCTATTTGAATTTTGAAAAGCTTTCTGATCATTGCCTTTTTGATGATTACCTGGAGACTGTTTGCTAGTACTTGCAACCAAAACATCTTCTCCTGCTTGCTTTGTTTGACCAAATTTTTTTTCATGTGTGGCAAGTAATTCACTTAGTTCATCAAAAGAAATTTTATCCAATTTATTTGTAATTTGTAAAGTTTCCAAAAAATGCTTATATGTCTCAGGCAATCCTGCGATCAAAATGGTCACCATCATGCTGTCCTCAATTTTATCAAAACCAGCTCTTGAAATTTCTTGTTTGATATTTTTTAATCTAGAAATGTACTCCATGACATCACCTCCTGAAGACAATTTTTGTTGAAACAACTTCAATTGAAGATCAATTTTCTTAGCTTCACTCTGAGAATCAAATAAATCTTTCAATGTCTTCCAAGCTGACCACGCATCAGAACTATTTTCAATATGCACATAAATATCATCAGAAACAGTACTGTGAATCAATGCTAAGGCCTTTTCATCTTTTAGTTCCCACTTTGCAAGCTGATCATGATTAGTTGGTTTGGTAGGCTTAGCATTACAGACACCCTTCCACAATTCATTGTAAATAAGAGTGCTTTGAATATGACGACTCCAAACTTTATAATTTTTCGATCCTTCCAACTTGTCAGATTCATTAAAAAGACTTATAACTTTAGACATTGTAAAAAAATAATAAACACCTTGTAACTCCAGAAGATGTGTATTATGCAAATCTTATAGCTCCAAGAATTAAAAAAGAAAGCACCTTATGTCACCAGAATAAATCACCTTATATCACCAATGGAAGATTTTATGCAAAAATATCACCACCAATATGAAAAGAAAATTACTCATCAACAAGAGTCACCATGAAAGAAATGTTGCAACAAACACCACACACCATGCAAAAGAAAGCTATAGGGGCTTGGCCTTGACCCACTTATAGCCTCAAGAAAAGAATTTGATAGAGCTTCACTTTGCTCTAATCAAACCTTGAGTGAAAATACAAGTACTCCTTATGACACCAACAATACTCCTTATTACTCCAATGCCCAATAAAAAATTACACCTTATCACTCCAAAAAATAACAAATCTTTATAGGTGAATTGGAGAGATACATTATTGTTGAGTGAGAGGTCACAAGATCCAGTCCCATCAACTTCAAAAATAACTTCTTCTTTGTTTTTTTTTTAAGTTTATTTCTCCACCTTTTTCTTCTTAATATAAAAAATCTCCAAAAATAAAATGAATAATAAAATACCTTATCTCTCCAAAACAACTTATTCACTTTTCAAAAATATTACATAAACATTGAATTAAATGAAAAGTGAAAAAATTATACAAGATTGTGAACTCTTCTATTTCTACGCTGTAGTTTTGCTGGATCTTTCCTCCCTTCACGATGGCTTCCTGCCTTCAGTTCATGCACGTTTTGCTGGATCTTTCCTCCCTTCACGATGGGTTCCTGCCTTCAGTTCACGCAGGCTCCTGCAGACTCGGTGGTGGCTGGATCTTTTTCATGGGCTTCACACAGGCTTCACGCTGGCTTCCGGTGCGCGGTCCTTCCTCCACGATCAGGCTCAGATAACCATGTGCGGTCCTTCCTCCACAACCTGCTCTGCGAAAATCCAGCCTCTGGAACGTTCAGAGTGCAAACAAATATATCGTAATCAGACAAAGAATAAGAAGACGACGGAGACAACCTTGTTATGGAGATTTATCAGAATTTGTGTCTATTTGGGTTCAAATAACATGACGATATGACGCAGGAGAAGAAAACCCAACTATCTTGAATTCCTCTTTACAGGGCAGTGAGCAAGAAGCCAGAGACTATAAATTTCTGGCAACTCGCACGAGCTTTAACAGCCGCGGGCTCTTTTAGCTATCGTATCACGTGTTTGGCCGGTTCGGGCTTCATACTTAGCCATAGCGCAAAGTCTACGGATAGGTCTATGGACTTCACGGTCCTCTTCTTTCCTGGCCTTCTCAGTAATGTATCTGGAATGGGGACAAAGTTCTCAAACCTTTTCTTCTCAAAGTGAAGGCTCGACAGGACCCTCCACAGCCAGGCTCCACGGGCTTCACTTCAAACCTCTGCTTCACGCAACAGATTCCACGGACTCTTCCATGACGGCACTCGAGTTCCTTCTTCAGGTCACCGGACTCCCTCTTCGAAGACTCCACGGGATTCTCCACAGACCGGGCTATGCTATCTCTCTCAGTGAGTGAACACAATAAGAATGATAAAAATTCTCTTCCACAAAATTTTTAAATAACCTTGCCTTAAAAAATAATAATATTTACTCTCTCCAAAAAAAAAACTGAGTTTATAAATTTTTTTTCTGCAGAGATTCTTTTTAGCCCAAAAGAATAGGAAGCATTAACTTACGGTTAAAATTTCGCTATTCCAAAACCTTGAAAGCCACCTTCTTCAAACAACCTTTAGCACCTTCCAACCAGGTTCCAACCAGACCAAGCTTCAACCGCGTGCTCTGATACCACTTTGACAAAGTGTCCTCAGACACATAATTTATTAATGAAGAAGGAAAATAATTACATCACAGAGATGTGAGGGATAAATCCCGAAAGATTACCTCACATGGAAAACTCGATGGATTTAAATATCCAAAGAGTAACAACTAATTTACCGTTACCAAAACTAACTAAGGGACACCTCACATAATCACGTGAGTGTGTAGATGTCCTTTTACATTTATTAAACTAAACTTCTATTTATTACATTTTGGATCATAATTCCTAACAATTCCTTCCACCTATCCTCAAGCAATTTTCCAGTTGCGCCAATTGTGCAGCACTGAACACTTCGATTTCCTATTGCGTCTAACAATTCCATCTGTCGCAATTGTTACACTGTCACCATGCCTTGTCGCAATTATTAGCATCACATATCTTTCCATGATAACCAAATATTTGGAATGTTTTTTCACTTATCCTCTAGATCGTAATTAAAGCAGATATGACACTCAATTCACGTGGAAAAAATGACGTGGCACGATCATACTTGAGATTTTAAGGAAACATCATTCGGCACACGAAGCAATGAATTGGATTTCCGCTTTTTGTACTCCTTCCCAAAGCTTATTAACTCCAACATTTATTTTTGGAAATTTGAGCATCTCCTTCGACTCACGCAATATTGAATGTAAATCTCTTCAATTTAATTTCATGTGCGTAAACAACATCCATTCAATTCTATAAAATCTCAACGAAGATGCTCGGTTCATCACCTTTTGCACTCTTGTCCTTATAGGTAGCATTGCTTCCCAATTTCTCATTTGTCTTGGACATGCCTTCCTTTTACTAGAGAATGAATAGCTCCCTTGAAAACGTGCACCTTTTTGTCCAGCCACAATAGTCTAAATGTACTCATATGAGAGTTGACATGGGAGTGTGGCAGGGCCGAATGGAGGAAACAAAGTTCTAGAACCAATATGCTCAATCGCATTTGAATTACGGGCATGTTGAGCAATTGAATCGTCTAAACCATCAGGTCAACATCCTAGAGCGTCAACAACAAATAATTCTAGATGAACTGTCTTCACTTCAGTTCCAACATTCTGAACAGTCGTCGTCTATAACTCTACAACTTCTTCCTTTGCACCCAACCTCAGAATGTACCATGCTGGTTCCAGTAGATTTGGGGCTTCGACTCGCACACCAGCTAGACTCAGAGTTGGACGTCGAACTACGAATATAGACTATTCTGCAATTTTCAATTTTTATATCTTCAATCGTTTTCTTGTACAAGCCTTTTTGGCCTTTCCATGAAGTCCCTTCTGATATTTACTTTGTATAAGACTCATGTGTTTTGTAAAAGCATTGATTTTGAATGTAAGACAAATTACACCTTTTGCGCAGATTCATGTCTATCTTTTGGCAATGTTTGTACTTTTACTTCATTCAGTTATATGCAATAGTTTTCCCTTTTGTTCCATAACACTTAACTCAGAAACTAATTTTTCTTCATTCTATCGCATGCAAGAGCTTTTATGCAATTATCATAACTTAGTAACAAACTAAATGTGTCCATGTTTATGAAAATCCTCTTTCTGTGACAGTCTAACTTAACACATAACATTTTCCAACTTTGATAAATAATGTTACAAACACCTTCTAACCACAATATTCACTAACATACTCCTTGAATTCCTTAAGATGCATCATGTTGAATTCAAGGGTCTCACTTAATCTTCTTGAGATCAGCAAGAGTGGAAACAATTGCTTGTTGCTTTAGATGTACCTATATTGTCTGCTTCTTTTGCGCACTTTTGAGGAGATTTCCTTACCCATGTTTTCGTGTGCGCACATCTTTTATGACTATGTGCTTGAATATATTCACTATGAAACCTTGCATTATGATTACTTTTGCACAACATGTCTTCATTAGGGCAGTTTACAACTCTTCAACAGTACATGGCATTATGTCCAAAACCATCACATGCATAGCATCTTACAATTTGGAAATACTTTGCTATATGACCAATGTGATTGCACCTTGCGCACTTCGTCCTATTGATCCTTCTTTGGTTAATATATTGAAAAGAGTTGTAGTTGTTGAAGGAGTTTTCATACCTGGAAGACTTAACATGATTTGGGAAATGTTCACGGTCACAGACCTTCTTAGATGTTTTTTTATAACCAAGACCTGATTTGTCTTCAGGTTATGTCTGATCATCTAGGATTTTGTTCAAGATTGATGTGTTTCCTTTGAACTTGTTCTTCACTTCATATTCAAACCTAGTATTGTTGCTTTTTGGATGTGCACAATTTACGATAGGATATTGGACTTGTTTCTTTACCTTTATCTCAACCAGCTTATCTTCTAAGCAAGATATTTCTATATCCTTCAACTCAAGTTGACTGGTCAACATCTTAATTTTATGCGCTAATTCTTCCAAAGAATCTTTCAATGCAAGTTTCTCTTTTTCAAGCACTTTCACCTTGTCTTGTGCGCAAACCAGTTGTTTCTCATACTTGGTCACCTTTTCATAAACCTTTCTATCAAAATACTCTTAAGATAACTTCTCATGTTATTCATTCTTCGACAGTTTTTCCTGTAATAATTTTCTCTTCTTTCTTGACTTCTTTAATTCATCCAAGGCACTAATCAATTCACATTCCCAATCAACTTCTACAGCTTCTTCTTCTTATTCAGATTGCTTATTAATATTAACTTATGCAACTGGATTTGGAGGTGTAATTGGCCTTGGAGGTGTTTTCAAGGACCCACTAAATAAGTATTTGCCTACTAATCCTGGTTTGCTTTGCGCATCTGGAGTATTCTTCTTAATAGACGAACTGTTCTTCTTCTTTTCATCATGCTTTCTTTTTCCACAAAGGCCATGAAAAGTACCTCTTTTGGATTTTCGTCACAGTCACTTTCTTTAGATACAATGTTGTCTTCCTTAGTATACAGACTTTTGTTCTATTTTGGAATCCTCCTTTTATTTTCAGGTATGTGATGAGTGCGTGCAATTCTTTTTTCATGATACCTAGGTTCTTCCTCGTTATCATTGCCTCCATCTTCTTTTTAAGGACACTTAGAAGTGAAATGGACTATTCATCCACATTTGAAACATCTGAAAGGCATTTTTTTTTTGTACTTACCTCGTCCTCTTTTCAGCTTCCTTACAAAGTTTGACTCCTCATCATATGATTCATTGCAAGAGTCTTTGTCATTATCATGCTTATCCTTTCCAATGGCTTTAAAAGAAGCTTCCTTTTTGATGGGAATCTCTTTCTCAGTTCTCATCTCGTATGATGTTAAGATCCCCTGAAGCTCGTCCTTCTTCAGGTCTGCAAGATTTTCTCTGTCTTCTAACACAAAACCTTTTGCATCAAATCTTGAAGAAAAAGTTCTCAGTATCTTCTATACGACTGATTCTTCTTCTAGAGTGACTCCAAGAATTTTGATAGAATTAAGTATCTCATCAACACGTAGGAAGTAGGAAGAAATGTTCTCTTCATCTTTCATCTTCAATGATTCATATAACCCATAATAGATGTGCAACTTTTCTTTCTTAACCTTTTCATCACCTTCATGGATACTTTCAAGCTTATCCCATACCTCCTTAGATAAGGTGCAATGCATAACCTTGATAAATTATGTGTCTATCAACCCACATAACAGTGCATTTCTGGCCCTTGCTGTTGGCTTGGTTTTGTAACCAAGCTTAGTGCTATGGGCACTTGCTAACTAGTAGCAGCAGTTTCAATATTAAGCAAAAACAATAAACTAAATCTAAACTAAAACTAAATTAGCATGTGCATATCATAATAAAATTTTGAATTAAAAAACACGAACAAGAAAATATCGAAAATAAATTTGTATTGAAAATGGGGGCAAGCAAGTGCTTGCAATAGTAATACCTCCAAATGATGAAGATAGTTGAGAAGCTCCAAGGATGAGCAGCTCCAAAATCCAAAGGGTCCTTTCTCCAAGGTTGCTACAATGGCCAAAAGCTCAAGGGAGATTTTGGCAGCATGAGGATAGGAATATGAATGGATGTGAAATGAGGAGCCCCTACCACCTTTTTATAGGTTTTGGTGGTGGGGAATACCATTTGTGGTTTTGTGGAAACCAATGGTATTGACCAACATGGTTTAGGTACTTTTTCCTCCTTTTTCCTTTTTTGAATATTTTTATTATTTTTATTCCCTTTTTAATATTTTTGGGAATTTTGGACCCTTTTTGAGGGTTTTTTATGCTTTTTTAGGAAAAATAATCTTTTTGAGTGGGAAAAGGGGTGTACTAAGGCTTTTTGATGACCTTTTGTTGGCTTCAGAGGCTTAAATGATGAAAAAGTGGACAAATGGGTCATGTGAATAGGGAAATGAGCTAGTGAGCACTTTTTGGGTGTTAACAGATTGCCCCCTGATGTGTGAGGGCAGGAGCTCATCGTATGGCCGATAGACATCATAGTTCTTTTGTCTTTTTTCTGGGGTTTGGGGAGGAGAAGAGATCGTTTGGAGTCTGGATCCACGGACCTTGGAAGCTGCAAAGAATAAACAAATGTTACATGGCCTCAATATGAATGAGGAATAATCTCTGATAATGGACGAGGCGGGCATACCCATGCTCGTATCAAGATATATACATAACAATTAGTCCCAAGAAAGGGGGATCTAATACATAAAAAATACACTGGTACATCATAATGGTCCAGAGGGGACATTATTTTGGGATGTACTCATGATCATGACTGATCTCAATAACTGATACACTGGAATAACTGATGAACTGCTGAAACTGAAGGTGTCCAACATCTGTAAGGATGTAATGACTGTGAGCCATCTCTGGGAAGTATATGTAACTATATACTCAAGGGAGTATAAAACTGGTGTACATCTGAATACTGTCGCCATGCGCAACCCGGATATCTATAGGAAAAGTATAACTGGTTGTATCCATAGGTAGACTCTCCAATGTGGAGGAGTCAGATGGTATCCGGGGTCTTCATCTAATAATTGAACAGACCGATGCCCCGTGCGAGTCTCAACGATGCGATCAAGGTGTTGAAGTTGAGCATGTGAGAAACAACCATTTGGAGAGGCACTGAGGACTCTTCTCGAAATGATTCGTAGGCACTCATCATAAATGGTGATGAGTCCAAGACACACGGACCTCTAGGTCTATCCTCTGGAATAAAGTGGTTGTCGTCGACAGAGGGAGACCTGCATCTAACAAGGCAATGATGTTTCCTTGATAGGAGCGCGAGGTGTAGAACTGGAGTGTGGTAGTACTGATGGTAGGACTGACATACTTGGGGGATGGGAAGTAACTGGGGCTATATATGGGATAGACGCAAACTTCCTTTGTTCAGAGCATGATGACATGGTTGACCTGGCAGCGTAGGGAACTGACTTATAGGTGTGGGGATCATGAATTTTCAAGGACTGAAGGGTATGTGTTGACTCTGGGGGGGTCATGCTGATGGGTGTTGTCGAGGGAGTCTTAGGGTGACATACTGCAGAATGCTCTGGACAAAGGCGACCAAAAAGGGGGAAGCTGACCTATGGGTAGAGGCGATCTGTTGTGGCACCAAGGGGCACCATTGGGACCTTCTTCGTAGTTTTAATGAGCTTTAAGAAGGGATAAAAGTGTGCTCTGAAATGGTACTGTCCTGTGGATTTATGAGCCCAGGACGGTTCGTGCTCATCGGTGCTTTCATTTTTAAGGAGTCTGAAAACGATAAGAAGACTCTGCAGTGGTTATGACTACTGTCTTGTTGGTTTTACGAGCCCAGGATGGTGATTGCTCGTGGTCGCTTTCATGTTTAGAGAGTCTGAAAGCGGTAAGTGGACTCCATTGGTGTTCTTTTTCGTAAGTTTAGTCTCCAATGCCTGAAAAAGCATAAAATGATGCAGATGGAGAACTCTTCTAGCCGATGTGACTAGAGTATTCCTTTTTCGTAATTGGTCTACAAGGTCCGGAAAAGGGCTAAACTTATACCAGGTAGACGCCCTTTCAGATACGTTTAGCGAGCATGAAAGGAAGCAAGATTGCTCGGCGATCTTTTCATTGTTTTAGGAGTCAGAAAAGAGCTTAACAGAAACTCCCTAGGTGCCTTTTTCGTAAAAGGGATTGCTCGGCCCGAAAAAGGGATAAAATTATACCGAACAATAAGGGATTGATGGGAGCGAGAAAAGATCTCAAACGTCATCATGTGTGCGAAAAACTGGATCTGGTGACATAAAGATTGTCAACAAGGAGCAACGACCATTGTAGCACGCAAACCGAGGTGATGGGTGACATTTTTAAAAAATGCCTGAAAAATTAGGAGGTGAGAGCGAGAAATGATCTCAAGCATCATCACGAGCGCGAAAAACTGAATCCGACGATATAAGGTTTGTAAAAAAATGGAGGACGGCCGATGTGGCACGTAAACCGAGGCGACGAGGGGGGCATGGAAAAAATGCCCGAAAAACCTGGGCATGAGAGCGAGAAATGGTCTCAAGCATCATCATGAGCGTGGAAAACTAAATCCGGTGATATAAAACTTGTCAAAAACGGACGCCGGCCAATGTGGCACACAAACCAAGGCGATGAGGGGGCATGGGGAACAATGCCCGAAAAATATGGGAGTGAGAGCGAGAAGTGATCTCAAGCATCATCACGAGCACGAAAAACTGAATCCGGCGATATAAGACTTGTCCACAACGGACGACGGCCGATGTGGCACGCAAATCGAGACGGTGAAAGGAAAAAGGGGAAAGATCTATCATGAAGTACAGTAATGGACGATGGTGTCCATCTAGTTTACTATGGGTAAAATCGCTTAAGGTACAACCCGTTGCGTGGGTTGCGAAGGGGGGTTCCTTCTGAATCGGTCAGAATGTATGCCCCCTGTCCGAGGCAGGTGTGTATAATATATGGGCCTTGCCACATGGACACAAACTTTCCTTTCCCAGTTTTGTCATGAGCTTGATTGTAGGCGAGGACAAGGTCCCCTTCAGAAAAATTTCTTGGATGGACATGTTTATCATAATTTAATTTGGAGCAGTTCTTGGCTACTTCCATGGTTTGAAGGGATGTGCGCCGATCTTCATCGGCCTGCTCCAGGAGTAGTAAGCGTTGCTCGATTGGGGCAGTGTCCGGTAGGAGTTCAACGGCCATGTGTAGGGTTGGAATCTGGCACTCGATGGGGAGGACGGATTCGACACCATGAACTAAGTGGAAAGGGGTAAAACCGGTGGCGGTTTTAGTTGACGTGCGGTATGCCCATAGTGCCGAGAAGAGCATGTGGTGCCAATTTGACTTGTGTTTGTCTACAGTGCCCTGGAGGATGGTTTTCAAAATTTTGTTTATTGCTTCGACTTGGCCATTTCCTTGGGGGTAGTAAGCAGAGGAAAAATGGTGTTCAAATTTCAGTAGGGTTGATAGTTCTTTCCAGACGGCATCTTCGAAGTGAGAGCCGTGGTCTGAGACAAGTTGCTTGGGCACTCCAAAACGTGCAATAACATGGTTGAGAAAGAACCGTGCTGCGGTCTCGGCTGTGCAATTGTAAGTTGGCATGGATTCTGCCCACTTGGTGAAATAATCGACGGACACAATAATATGTTTGTGACCGTTGGCTGACGTGGGATTGCAGTCGAGGAAGTCGATGGCCCATTTGCAAAATGGTCCGGCAGTAACGACTGGATGAAGGGGGGCTAGTGGGGTTCTTGCTTTGGGGGCAAAAAGTTGACAGTTTTGGCAATGTTTGACTGTGGTAATGCAATCAGTGAATAGTGATGGCCAAAAGTACCCTGCACAAATGATCTTTTGGGCGGTGGCCATGCCAGAGAAATGGCCTCCGCAGGCACCGCTATGACAGTCATTGAGGACCTGTTCCACCTCGCTATGGGATAGGCAACGTCGTAGGATGGTATCAACGCCGCGTCGATAAAGTACATCCCCTAACAAGAGGTATCGGGGGGATTGGTGACGTATACAATGGCGTCCGTCACGATCGATGTGGGGTCAAAATTTCTGCGTGCGGAGGTAAACTATGATGTCACCGTACCATGGGTCGTTAGACGAAATAATGAAGATGTGATCGTCAATCAGATCCGTTTGAATAGCGGGTGATGACGAAGAGGATGGGAGGTCAGTGATGAGATGGGCAAGTGCGAGGGCTTTGGTGCTCTTGGGAGTTTTGAAAGTGAGGTCATACTCCTGGAGGATAATGACCCATTTAGCAACATGACCTTGTAGGAGCCGGCGGTTTAGGAGATAGACCATAGGGTTGGAGTCGGCGACGACCGTGGTATGACCGAGTAGAATGTAGTGTCGCAATTTTTGGACGGAAAAGACTACAGCTAGGGCTAATCTTTCCTCGTATGGGTAACGTAGGGGTGGGCCAGACAAGGTCTAGCTGACATAATAAATGACATGTTCTTGGTGGGAGGCATCTTCTTGGACCAAGACTCCAGACACGGCATGTTCAGATGCTGATACGTAAAGGATGAAGTCCTGAGAGAAATCCGGAGGGGAGATCAAAGGGGCTTGTGTGAGAGCTTTTTTGAGGGTTTCGAATGCCGTGTTTGCTTGCTCATCCCAAACAAAGGGTATGTGGGTGCGAAGTAAGCATAAGAATCCGTGAACTTTTGTGGTGTAATCAGGCACAAAGCGACGAAGGAAATTGGACTGCCCCTGCAAACTCTGGAGTTGCCGAAGCGTGCGCGGGGAGGGAAGGTCTAAGATGGCTTTGAATTTCAGGGGATCAACAATAATTCCATCCTGGGAAACAATGAAACCCAACAAACGGCCTGCAGGAACGCAAAAGACACACTTGTGTGGGTTTAAGTGGATTTTATATTTGCGACAACGCAGGAAAACTTGCCGGAGGTCGTTAAGGTGGTCTGATCGTTTTCAGGAACGAGTTGTAAGGTCATCAAGATAGACCAGCAGGATATGGACCAAGTCGTGAAAACAATAGGTCATGGCCTGCTGGAAGGTGGCACCAGCATTTTTGAGGCCGAAAGGCATGACACGATAGGAAAATGTACCCCATGGGGTGGTAAAGGCAGTCTTGTACTGATCCTCCTTACGGATCTGAATCTAGTTATATCCAGAAAAATCGTCCATGAAAGATAGGACTTCATGCCCTGCACACGCATCGATGAGTTGGTCAATGAATGGTGTGGGGAAATTGTCTTTGGGACAGGCGCGGTTTAAATCACGGAAGTCGGTACATACTCTAAGGGTGCCTTGCTTTTTGTTGATGGGAACGGGGTTTGAAACCCATGTGGTATAAGGAATAGGATAAATGAATCCTGCTTCGCGAAGTTTCTCAACCTCGTCTTTAATAGCGGGGAGCTTGGAAGGATGAATGGGTCGTTGTTTCTGACGAACGGGGGGGACATCAGGCCATGTGTCAATGTGGTGCTCTATTATGGCGGGGTCAAGGCCAGGCATTTCCATATAGGACCAGGCAAAGACATCCCGAAATTATTGAAAAAGTTTTTTGTATGCCTGAGTCTCTGCTTGAGTGCAAGATGCACCCAGCGAGATGAGCTCAGGTTTCCCAGGTGTGGTGGAAATGTCAATTTGTATAATGGGGGAAATGTTGGACATGTTCCCTTCTTCGAAGGAATCCGGTGCTGGGATGGGGTCCTTCAACCAATCGACCTTAGTGGGTATGAAATATTTCGACTCGACTGATAGCTGGTTAGATGCCGTGGATGTAGACGCCTCTGGGAGGAAGTAGGAGCGATGATGCATATCGTCCCAAGGATAGTCGGGTGCAGTGAGTGTTTCCAAGATTTGCTCATCAGTACGGAAGTAGTCAGACCATAAATCAAGGGGTTTTGGTTTGAAAGTGGTCTTTGAGGAGATCATATAGATGGTGTTAATCTCTCCGGATGAGGATGATGGGGGAGGGTAGATCTCCTCAATGAGGGGAGGCGATATTTCTAAGTCAATGTTGTTCAACTCATACAACACTGCTCTGTAATCTGGGATATCAGGACAATGATGTGAGTAATGGCCGTAAACACCGCATATGGCACAAGGGTGGTTAGTGCGCAGTGACTTATCGCGAGGCTTGGGATTCGGATCGAGCTTGACAACTGGGATGTTGGGGTCGTCGTCCAGCATTTGCATGTGTTCCTGTAATGTAGGTAACTATGGACACTGATGGGTTGGATGGCCTAACTCATCACACAACGAGCATTTGGGAGGAGCATGAAATACGGGAGGAGGTTTAACTGCTTTGGGTGGGGGCACCGCAGTGTATGGTTGTGGGCCTGATGAGAGGGGGGGGATTCGAAGATGACGAAGGAGTCGTGATACCGGGAGGTGGTTGGGTAGAAGTGACGATGGGTTGCACCGGTTGCAGGATGACATTTTGTGTCGGCGGGGGAACGGGAGGCGAAATATACCACACGGGTAATCCCAATGTTAACCCGGGGAGACTAAGGGTAGCCATAACCGGAGCGCTTACTACACCCGAAGGAGGGAATAGAAAGGGGATTGTGTGATTGGTGTAACCCCAATGTGACTAGGTACCAATGGTGGTTTAGGCAACAAGGAGGGTTGACTACCGGGTTGTTGTGAAAGAGTGTAAAGGTTAGCGACATGGGTCTCCGGTGACGGTGGTGGAATGGACTGGAATGTAGAAGTCATCGGCGCGTCAGAGTATAGTCCGGGTCCCACTAAGGAAATGAATGAGGTAGTTGCACCACAAACAGGTTGTTCAACCATGGGGAGAACATTTTCAGGTGCAGCGGGGGCCTTGGGATCGTAATAGGTGAGTTGGTCCACCTTGACCACGGGTCCCTCATGGGGGAACTACATGGTACGAAAAACAGATGAGGCAACAGCCTGCATGGCATACATGTAACTACGGCCAAGTAAAAGGTTATAGTCAAGTTGGGCATTGATGACCTCAATGTCGATGAGCACGGTTTTACCCGCGAGCTGGACGGGGACATTAGGTAAGAGACCCTGGGGTTGAGCCGAACGGCCGTCGTAGGCTCGCAACGCAGTGGTGGACTACTGGAGAGTGGGAGATCCCAACTTCTGCCAAACGAATGTGGACATGACGCATGTAGAGGCCCCTTCATCGATAATGCACCGATGGATGACAAGGTTCCGAACGGAAACGAAAACTTGGAATGCTAAATTGGAAGGCAGTCGAGGTTCATATTGGTCTGAATCGAATGCGATCAGTTGTGAATCATTGGGGTCAATCGCGCCAATGGCAGAGAGCAAAGTCTTGCGTTGCGAAGGGTAGTGTTTTAGGAATTCCAAAGCAGACATGGCTGCAGGAGACTGGGATAAGTCGTCTACAATGTTGTAATTCGACGCAGCACGAGCATTGGAATTATTATTGATGCGACGAAGTGGGAAGTGAGGTGCCTTGGGAGCGCCATCAAGCGGAGTCGGGGGTATACGTAACGTCTGATCTGTGGGATTAACGTTAGTGTTTTTGTCGGCGGGAGGGGCTTCATAGGTGGAGCCGTATTGATTCCGATGGGTTTGGAGGTTGGCATCGACAGTTGACATCATCAACAAGTGGTGAGTGCCTGAATCGAACATGGGTTGATCAGGAGCGACATAAGTGATCTGTTGTGGTGGCGCGTTACCTTGAGGGGGAGCTAACGGCTGAGTGTTCACTACACCTTGGGTTGGAAAGGGATTTTGCAACACCAAAGGTTGATGCTGTGGTGGTGGAGGATTGGGTGGCGGCTGAGGAGCCGCTTGCCCCTGACGATGGGCATCGTCAGTCTAGAGTTGCCGAGCTCGCTCCAAATGTGGGAAAGCATGTGTGTAATGACCATAAACCCCGCAAATAGAACAAGGATGATTTGTTCTAAGATTATTGTTTTTGGGCTACCTGGGATTACGATCTGGATTCTGGTTGGGAGGCGCAGCGTTATTATTTTGCGGAGGATTGGGAGGTGGAGGACCTTGCTGATGCTGTTGGTTATTACCACGGTCACGTCCTCTTCCACGGTTCTGTTGCGCATTTTGGTTGCGTTGGTTATTCTGGTGCTGGGGCTGGTTGTGTTGTGTGTACACTTTCCCTTGAGCAGTGGGAGTATTTTGGTTCGCCGCAGGTGCGGGAGCAGGTTGTGGTGGATAATACACCGGTGGGGTTGGGAGTGGACCAGATACCTGCTGGGGTTGTTGGTAACCCTGAGCTATTGGAGGTGTTGGGTTAGTTGTCGCAGCTAGCTGTGGGTAGCACACTGGTTGAGGTGCGGCTGGGGGGGCATATGCGGTTGGTGCATGACCAAAGCACTGAGGTGGACATGAAGGTCCATGGGTATGGTGGTGATGTGCCATGGGAGCATATGAATTGGTTTCCCCAGATTGAGATGTAGCCCGCGAAAGGTCGGGACCATGGCTAGGATGTGCAATGGAAAAGGGTTGGGGTTGCGAGGTCAAACGACCAATGATGCCATCTGCGGCATGGGATGCCCCCGGAGCATCGTGTTGGGATGACTCGCCTCGAGGGGCATCTGGTATAATGGTATATAGGTAAATCGACTGGGCGTAAATGAGATCGAACTGTTGGGCTTTGAGGATGGCCTCTTCTTCAGACTGGGGTCTTTCGGATGCCACATCCTTCGCAATGAGAGGGAGGAGGGATTTTAAAAACCAATCTAGGAAGATACGGTCGTCTAACTTGATTTTGCAGATGCTTCGGCGTCGACGCCACTCATAAATGTGGTCAGTGATGTGGGTGGCCGTGTTCTGTCTGCAAGACAGTAGGATCTCGACGCCTGCATCATAGCGGATAGGTAACTGAAAGAACTGCAGGAAGGTCGAGGCAAGGGAGGTAAAGGTGGCATGGGTCCCATGGGGCTGCTCGATATACCACTTGGCTGCAGAGCCAGTGAAGGTGCGCTGTAACAGACAGAGGCGGATAGAGTCATCCACTATGGAGTTGGAGGAACACCATAGATGGAAGGACATGATATGGTTCTGGGGGTCCTCACCTGCCTTGCCCTCAAACTTAGGGATGTCGGAGGGGAGTTTGGTGGGCATGTGAGGCCACGCAGGATCGTGTCTGATAGGATCATTGGTGAGCCTGGCTAAGTCTGGTAAGTTCAGACTTGCCATGTAAGGTAAGGTAGTAGATGTATGTGGCATAGGGACTGGGACATGACTAGTCATGGTGGTATGATGTAGAGGTCCAGTAGCGCCTAGGGGTATGCTCGGTATTGAAGGTATGTGTCCTCCAATAGGTGTGGTCTGGAATGGGCCAGCGCTTCCAAGTGCAACATGTGTTACACTTGGGTTAGGAATAGTAGTGGTGATTCCTGGAATCTGGGTTGTGGGAATAAAAGGGGGTGTGACCCCTATGTTGGGCATACCCATAACAGGTGGTGGCCCTGTGTTGGGAATTCCTATAACAAGAGGTGGCCCTGTTTTGGGCATTCCTAAAGGTGGAGTGTTTCCCATATTAGGCATACCTATGGGGGTGGGTGTTGCCATGGGCAGTAGAAGGGTCTGTGGATGTCTCTCCTATGGTGCTGGTAAAAAGTGGGTCAAAAGGTGTTCCAGCCATAAGGTTGGTTGGGAATAATGCAGTGGGGTTTTCGGATTCTGCCTCAGAATCAGAAGTGAAGTGAGGCGTGTCAGAATCGGATGACCGTATGGTTGACCGACGATGTGTCGAGTCAAGGGATAAGGCTCTACGTCGGTGACGTGGAGAGCCAAGTAGAATGAACTCTGGGAGTGCGCCCTGTAGACGACGAGAGCGTCTAAAATTCTCAATGGTGAGAAATAAGTTTTTGTGTAATATCTGTATGTGTAAAAATGGTAATGTATAAAAAACTCAAAACCCTAATGCAACCAAGGGTGCAAGAAGGGGAGTGAAAATGAAGGCTCTCAGGCCAAAAAATCAACCTCAAAAAGGCACTTATTATAGCAGTTGTGCTATAATAAGTGGAGGGATGCAAAAAATGGTTAGAGTACCAACATGCAAGCAGCTTCTAGAAAAAATAGGTGTAACTAGACCAAAGGTGGATTGAATCATGCAAACACCTAACTAAAAGTATTGTGAATCAACAAACTATATTCTCTGCAAGGTGATGAAATCCAAGTCAGACAATATTGAATGTTGAGTCAACGACTAGATATCCCCCTACCGGGAGGGACACCGGGTAATCAATCCTACATAATGGCTACTAGGATACTCCGTTCATGACACGTCGAGAAAAGGTAAATCTGCCGTTTGGTCCTTTTACCGCAATACCCCCATACAGGGATATCCCGAGAACTGCGAATGGGAGCCCTTCGGTTACTGAATGGATTTCGGTATTCCACTCAGGCTTCCAGAACCATCCTCGCGACTTCAACCCTCCTAGGGGAGAGGCCTTCCCACAAACCGGTTGTGACCGTGCCAATAAATACTAGGAGATTTTGGCTCCCTAATGGACAACTTCTATGTCTCAGATGTAATAACTAAGGGGTGTTATTGGAACACCTATCCCCCCAATACTACCTAGCTACAAAGTTCTTTTAGTGTTCCCCAAGTGGGGTTAAAAGTTGGTTGAAGTTAGGGTTCGTTTTAAGGCTCAGTTTAAATTAAGTGTTTGAGTGGGTGCACGTGTGGTATTTAAACTGAATTTGAAAAAGTAAATGCTTTGCAGAAAATATTCAAAAAACAAAGGATCTTTTGAAATATGAAAAGCAAATAATATGACTTTTTTTCGATAAATGGAAATTAAATGCTTTGCAAAGACTATTCAAAAAACAAAGGATCTTTTGAAATATGAAAGCAAATAAAATGACTTCTTTAAGAAATAAACGGATTTCCTTTTCGAAAATTGCTATGGGCAAAATATTAAAGAAGTAAACAAATTTTTTTTTTAAATCTAGATAAAAATGCAAAAAGAAATCCTTCTTTCAATTTCTGAAATTTTTTAAAAAGACTTTGTTCAAAGGTGCCTTCTAAATAGTAAAATTTTTCTATGGCTGTAAAATATGCAGGATTTCTAATACTGGAAAATGTGCTATGTGGGAAGACAATACAGTAAGAAATTAATTTTTTAAACGATTTGGCCGAATGAAAAAATTAGCATCGCGGGTTTTGACAGAACAGCCGCGATGGACCGCGCGGGTTTCTATCGCACAGTCGCGATGGGCAGCGCGGGTTTTGACCGCGAAGCCACGATGTGCAACATGGGATTTTGTCACACAGTCGCGATGTGCAGCGTGGAAAAGGTCCGCGAAGCCGCGATCTGCAGCGCGCTAATGGGCTGCGAAGCCGCGGTGAGCCGCGCGGAAAAAAGCCACGCAGTCGCGATGAGCCACGCGACTTTTGGGCAAAAATCCGCGAGGCGAAAGCCGTACGCGGACGCCGAAAAACGAACTCGAAAATTGAGAATTTCGGGCTGTTAATGGCTAAAAAATGGGCCAAGATCTAGAACAGCAATGGATCTGCTGTCTAGGGTGGCGGATCTATGAATTAAACTAACTAATACTATCAAAAAACAAGATCTAAAGCAAAAGTGAGATCTAAAGATTCAAAAGCAACGGAGTCGCCAAAAACTGTTGGCTTGGTTTTGCAACCAAGCTTAGTGCTATGGGCACCTGCTAACTAGTAGCAGCAGTTTCAATATTAAGCAAAAACAATAAACTAAATCTAAACTAAAACTAAATTAGCATGTGCATATCATAATAAAATTTTGAATTAAAAAACACGAACAAGAAAATATCGAAAATAAATTTGTATTGAAAATGGGGGCAAGCAAGTGCTTGCAATAGTAATACCTCCAAATGATGAAGATAGTTGAGAAGCTCCAAGGATGAACAACTCCAAACTCCAAAGGGTCCTTTCTCCAAGGTTGCTACAATGGCCAAAAGCTCAAGGGAGATTTTGGCAGCATGAGGATAGGAATATGAATGGATGTGAAATGAGGAGCCCCTACCACCTTTTTATAGGTTTTGGTGGTGGGGAATACCATTTGTGGTTTTGTGGAAACCAATGGTATTGACCAACATGGTTTAGGTACTTTTTCCTCATTTTTCCTTTTTTGAATATTTTTATTATTTTTATTCCCTTTTTAATATTTTTGGGAATTTTGGACCCTTTTTGAGGGGTTTTTATGCTTTTTTAGGAAAAATAATCTTTTTGAGTGGGAAAAGGGGTGTACTAAGGCCTTTTGATGACCTTTTGTTGGCTTCAGAGGCTTAAATGATGAAAAAGTGGACAAATGGGTCATGTGAATAGGGAAATGAGCTAGTGAGCACTTTTTGGGTGTTAACACTTGCATTACATTCATATAGTCTCTTTTCATCTGGGTCAATTGGTGCGACTGTTGGGATATTGTAACCATCTACAATGGACTGCCAAACATCTGCTCCTAGTGATTGCAGGTAAAATTCCATCTTGACCTTCCAGAAGGTATAGTTGGTGTCATCAAACCTTGGTGCTTTGTAGGTGGAGAGACCTTCCTATTTGTCCATATTTACGCACTAATTTATCTTTTATATGTTAAGTTGTTACTGAAGAAACTCGATCTGAAACCAATTGATGGAATCGATTTAATACTGAGAAGGGGGGTGAATCCATATTAGCGTAGTTATGAACAATTTTTAACTTCTTTAATAGATTACTCTTAACTTAAACTTGATCATCAATTATGCATTCACCATAAGTAAAGCATTCATCCACATATGCACAAATCACAGAACAAAGAACACACATAATTTTTACATGGAAACCCACATAATTGGGAGAAAACCACATAATGCTCTTTTATAATGAAAATCATTATATTCAAGGAAGCACCAACTTCCTTTTTTTACCAGCACCAACTAAGAGGAAGCATCGACCCCTGGTTTTATAGCCACCGACCTGAAGGAAGCACCAACTCTCGGTGTTCTCCAAAACCAATTGGAAGGAGGCTACAGACTCATGTTCCTTGCCTCGTCCTGCTGCCCATATATATAAAATAAGATATTTCCTTCTTCTACTTCTGATACGTGCACACGTCTGATCTTCTGATATTCATTATGTTGTGCACACTCTCTCTGTATGCAATAGACTTGTTGTCCCTTCACCGCATACATCACTTGACTTCTCATTCCACTCAATACTCCACTTTAACTGATGTCACACTTCATATGTTATGTGTTGCTTCAACTGATTATGTATCTTGTACCAAGATTCACTATGTCATTCTGCTACTACACATCCACACTCTTCAACTGATACTGCAATTCAACTGATGACTTGTTGTTCTGATGTCGTGCAATAATATCATATGGAACTGCACACTTTATGATATGTGTCCATTTAGTTTAAGTGCCACAGTCTCTTAGATAGTCTGTGACCTTCTGTGCATCATATGATTCGTCCTTTCAGTTTAACACACTTGTCTCAAATCATCCTCATCATGACGCACATACTTGATTATGTTGCTACTCTGTCTTTGTGCATGTGATGGACTTATTTACTTTTCACACTTCAACTCAATATTCGTGCATCAGCTAAACCTATGCGCATCTTCTGATATACTTCAGTTATGTCTTTGTGCTTCTGTCTTAGAACATCTGTGACTATCTGTGTGCTACTTGTAATACTGTCATTCGGTCTTCATGCATTTGCGCATACTTATGAAAATCTTCCTTTCTGTCTTTGCGCAATCGTCATAGATTTACAACATCATTTTGCACACCATCATCTATACCATTCCTCTACTTGTGCGCACTCGACTCTTCGCTAGATCATTCTATTATTGTTCCACGAACCCTTGATGCCTCGAATATAAATATGTATCTTCCACTTACAAGATCTTCGTCCTTACTATCAAGCTTACATCAAATCTCCAACTTGCTTCCTTATTTAACCATGTCCTTCACGGATTGTATGTCCACAAGTTGGTTGCGACATTCCTTCTTTGTTGCTTCACGGTTTATGCTTCTGCCACATGTCATCTTATGCGTTATTGATGTGTCATCTCTCGTGGGTCTTGCGCATACATGGTCCTTGACTTAGTGGGACTTTAACCCTTGCGGTATCATCATTTATGGGTCTTGTGCACTTGATGTATCATCAACTATGGAATTTGCACATATACTAACTTCAACCACTACACCCTTCTTGGAACTTGTGTGTGCTTCAACAACTAAAAGCTTCTTCTGATTGGTGAGACTTACGCGCTTTTAGGATTTTTCAACCATAAGCTTGTTCCATGTTGTATGCACACTCTCAATCCTTTTCCATTCAAAGCTTGACTAGCTTGCACACTCTAGAATCTTCTTTTTGACTTGCTTGCGCACTTGTACTTTTGTTCAACCAACTCGTTGGCTTGCTTGTGCACTTGTACCTTTGTCCAACCAACTCTTTGGCTTTTACCTCGAAGAAGTGTGACATGGTGGACTCGATGTCTGCACATGTACCTTATGCATTTCTTATGTACTTATTCAAACTGGATATACATGATGTACCTTCCTTTTGTACTTCTTCAAACTAGATATGCATGATGTACCTTTGAAATATACTTTTTCAAACTGGATGCACTTCTGGATATACTTCTTTATACTGGCATTCATACCTTCTTCATCTTGCTTGAGCATATACTTCTCAAAGTGGCTTCCATATACTTCTTCAAACTTCCATAGGAATACTGCATCCACTTTGGCATCCTTTGACATCCTCTTTAACATTAGTTGACATCAATGACAACCAAAGTTCAACATATACTACCCATAAACTGAATTAGAGTACGGTGGGAAATAGTTAGGTACTTTTCACTAAGTTATCCCAAAACCTATAAGACGTACTTCATCCTGACAACTCTCATTTAAATTCAGTACCCCATGTTTTCAAACGTTCCAAAAGTGATAAGGTATGAATGTTCATAAACTCAAGTTTTTAAATTGCAATGATTTAGGGAATGAAAACTTTATAATGTTTCCTCTAATTCTACTAAGAGGAAATGCACTATAAAATAATAATATATATAAATTTATACATTGAACCCCACTAAAGTAAGACTCAGGTGAATCCACATCTTGAATTGCTCATTTTTGTAAACAAACTAAACATGTGATGACATTTTTACTAACCATTAACTTTCTAGATATAGATATATGGATATAGGTGATGTTACATCCATAAAAGGACCAAGGGTTCACCTAAGTCTTACTCATTTTTGTGAACAAACTAAACATGAGATTCCATTTTTATTAATCATTAACTTTTGAGATATGGATATAGGTGATGTTACATCCATAAAAGGACCAAGGGTTCACCTAAGCCTTACTCATTTTTGTGAACAAACTAAACAAGAGATGTCATTTTTATTAATCATTAACTTTTGAGATATGGATATAGATGATGTTACATCCATAAAAGGACCAAAATTACATATGTTATTCACTATTTCCATTCGTTTGTTTTTCTAATAGTGAATAGAGTTTAGTGGTGGTTTAATGACTTCAATAATATAAGTTACAATCTAGCTTGTTTTCATTTTTCATGATTTTCTCTTGACTCCAATGTCATAAAGTAAAACAACATTTTCATTGCCCGAGTCCATTGCTAGGATTATTGTTGTTTATTTTTTGTTCATTTGATACAAAAAGTTCTCATTTGTTTTTGCTAGATCCAATTTAAGCACTAAAATCTAGGAGTGCAATTGCCTCGTGGCTATTGTCTGATGAAACAAGTTCATGTAGTTTTGTATGTTGAAATTACTATAGGTACCATGTCACCCTAGCTACTCTCCTTCACAACATACATATCTGTTAGTCCTTTAGGGTTGAAGAGATATATGACAATATACTTATGAAAATGGTGTCCCCTCCTATGTTATTGCGCACTATGATACCAAGTTAATTTCTCAATGTCATGGGTTGCACGCTACGCCACAACATTGTGCACTTCGTCAACATGCATAGATGTTCTGTCCACTTCTATGTCTAGTTCATCAACATTACCTAAAATGAAAAAAACCCTCCCACCACCATTTGGAAGGGACTTAGCTGCATCGCAGCTTTCACCTTTGTTATTTAATATATTTATGATTTTGAAAATTAAAATAAAAGTAAATAAAAACATTGGTTAAAAATAAAAACAAGAGATATAGAAGATGAGCTTCAAGTCCATGCCATGTCATAAAATTCATATCAGACAAATATTTAACCCTAATGTAAGAAGTTATTTTAAAAATTCCTACTGTGTATTCTAATGAAAGAAATAGATTGATTATTAAAGGATCAGGAAACATGTATATCTATTTCATATAAAGTATTACTTTTTACATTATAAAGGTGCTTGGGTATTCTGGAGATGACGTGTAGAAAATTTATAACCTATTTTACAGAATGTTTACCTAAAGAAGAAGATGACCCATTTGAAAAGTACATTGAACTTCACAGATCCTATATATATATATATATATATATATATATAAGATTGTTCAACATAATTATTAAATCACATATGCAAAAAGAATTAGGTCAAATACAAATGAAGTTAAGAAAATGGATTAACATTTACCTTACATACATAATACACTATCAGCATGGTTATTGATGGCCCTTTATTTGCATAAATTGATCAACTTAAAAAAGAAAGAGATAATAAACAATAGTATTAACATTTCATAAAAAGAGTTTATGGTTTCAAACGCTGAAAAAAAGTCCATCTGGATAAAAGCATAAGACAAGCAATCTCATGGGGTTGCGAGACAATTGAGTTATAACCCAAAACAAGTTAATACGATTGAGCATTAAATATAACGCATATTGTAAACATTCAGAACCACAGGAAACCCTAAAATTTTGTATGAAAAGACAAAGGAATGAATGCATTCCAAGACTGCGGGTTTTGGTACACCTTTCAACGTACTTACATATCCATTAAGTCTGTCTTTCACAAGTATAAATGATATAACAACATCTTTCACAAGATGGAAGATAATTTAAAAACTACAATTGATCACATCATAATGAAGGAAAATATTATGAATATCACATATTTGAATATACTTTCAATCATAAAAAAAGAAATTGTTTAATAATTGTAAGAAGAGTCCCAATGATTTGAACCTCTGAAATGAGTAACCTTAAAAGAAATCAACAACCCGGAAGACCTTCACAAAGGTAAAGGAGATCTTATTGTGATCTCATTACATTAAGAATGATCGCATTCTCCTCGAAAGGAAGGTTGTAGCTAGACTACAAATGAACCATAAATATTCTTTCTCAAACAAACCTTTTGGGTCGAAGCCATGTTTTTAACATAGTTCCGCCACATAGGCAGTAGTATATTTGGATCAAGATAAGCTGCATTTAGTTTATAAGATTAAGTAAACATGACCAATGACATATAGCTAAACAAAATTTCTTAAAATTTAGAATTGTTTTTAAGATATATCAACTTTGCTTATGAGGTCAAGTAAGATTTAGTGGACTGTTAAAGTCAATAATGAAATTTCTAATTAAAAAAAAAAGGGAGTGGGAATGAAGAACCGGTTTTCTCAGCGTAACACCGTATGAAAAATTTTGTTACGGAGAAAAAATTCCTATCGTATGGGGAAGACCACAACAGACAGATGACTTCTAGAAATCAACTCAATTCTCAAAACAATGTTATATAAATGAAAAATGCTAAGACATGGAGAATAAAACCAACCTTCAACCGGATGTTCGAAGTAGATCCCCGTTGAGTTTTCAATCGCTACACTTGCTCCTACAAATTAGTCTCAACAACAAATACAAGCAAGTGCATATAACATATGAAAGACATTTTCATAATCAATAACATTGTCCATGATATAACAAGTAAATGTAACCCAATGTAATTTAAACAACATTTGCAACATCAATTGGACGAGAAAATGAGTATTTCTATTAATAATAACAAGAAGTACATGATACAACCTCTTGCCGGCAACCAATTTGAACCAAGAACTAGGTCTCTCCACTTGTGCCTCCACCACTTCAATCCCCCATGCAATGGAAAACTCAAACTATGAAAGGAGTTTGGTAGGTGAACATAAGGAGTTCACAACAACAAGGATCAATGAGTGTAGACTCAAGTCATGGCAAAAATCCACTAGAGTTATCTTGCTCTCTCTTTATCCTCCCTTCCATATACCATAGGAGCTCAATATATAGCCTTCCAAAGGTAAGTGAAAGGTCAAATCGAGTCATTTCAGGGTATATGGAGGGCCAAAGGTCACCCTAAGACCGCTTTGTGGGAATAAAAATAGAGTTTTTACTGTTTTTTACCATGTAACTCAATGTATGCGGGATAATTATGTGCAGCTTGCGTGTATGCTGGCTATAATGGAACAACAAGCGTGCAAGAAAAAAAATAGGGAAACTTGGTTCCTGAAGGGAAAATAATGGATCTGAGTCAATACAATGGATATTGAAGGCCAATCAATGCTGATGCTCACAAGGTGGAAAAATACGTTGTAATAGATGCCCCCTAATGTGTGAGGTCAGAGAAGGTACCACGATGGCCGAAATACATTATAAATCTCAGAAGTGGAGTGATGGAGACACAACTGGAAAGAGTATCCCACTCGTCATAATACAATAATATCTATGAATACATGTCGGTACAATCCAACAATCTAATACAATGGCCATGATAGGTAGTACATAGTGAATACATGTCATAGGTGGTCATAGCCATGACCCATACAGTAAGATATGGTCTCCTGTTGAAAAGGAAACAACTGGCGGAATACTGGAGGTACAAACTGCTGATGTATGAGAAATGAGATCTCATAAGTACAGTCACGATCATGAGCAACATATTGAATGCTACTAATGTTTGGGGTCTTCTACACAAATCATCTATGGTGCAAGTCCCATCAAGTGAATAAAGGTGTTGAAGTCGAACCTGATGCGACATCGTCTGATTACCGGTCAATGATGCATACCGTTAACAAACGCGAGATAACCCACCAATAATGAAAATGGGCATCAAGGCACATAGCACAATCATCAAAGTGTGAATAAATGTGTTGAGGTAAAACACTAAGATGAATACATCGATCAGGGGACATTGATGTATTCCCAAAACTGTTAATGGCGAGATAACCTACCACTAATGACTACAAGCCTCAAGGTACTCAACCGAATCTATGTCTCAATTCCGGAATAAATGAGTTGAAGTAGATGGAACGAAACTTGCTGGAAGGAGGGCATTAAGGCATCCCCCATCAACTAGCATGAGGTAACAACTATGCTGAAAGATTTGGAAGAACTCGGACGAACAGACTGACTCAATAAGGACGACCGACATGCAATAGTCAAGAGATCTGAGGAGTGGCCGACTCTGGTTTCAAGACTTCCTTTGAACAAGAGCATGAGCAGATGGATAGACTCAGGAAGCATGGAATCAAGTTAACAACGACACTTTGCGACACATGAGGCATCGAAAAAAGGGGCTCCATAATGACTGGAAGCTTAACCAGCCGGTGGAGTGAAAACTGAGAAACGAGTACATCTCCTAAGGTCTTACTATATTCCTGACTGATAATGGATGAAGTGGAATGAATGCTCTGTTCAAAGGCGACACAACAACTGCTAACAGAAAGAAGTAATGATTTTCCCATCCGGCTTTTTGGAATATTTAATTTTTTTTGGTCTTTTTCATATTTGGAAAAACTTGAAAAAGAATAAAATTGCTTATAGTACAATAGGTGAGAGAACGAGTGTCAAATGGCAAGCAAACTAGTCCCAAGTAGTGGAACATACCTATGAACAATGCAAGGAACCATGTGCAAGATGTGGACACTCGGGGGGGGTGTTCCCTCAGGGTAAAGGGTCATCAAATTGCGAAAGGAAAATGAAAAGCTCTGCTTGGCTCGACAGGGAAAGTTCTCAGGCACGTGGCTAATGATTGAGTAAGCAGGAGCCGGCACAAGGCTCAAGCGGCAAGCAGGATGATGCAATGCAATCACAACTTGATATACAATGGGGGAGTCCTTATGGGAGATGGCCAGCATAAGCCAAAGTAGAGTATGGGTCTTTATCACAAAGTCAAGGCGTAACTACGAAGGACTCCCGATCCTAAGGAGAGACAACCGCATGGGCGCCAAAATGCATAAAAAGGCTCTATCTAACCCATGGTCGGACAAGCCCTACAGCCAAATAATGACACTTCCATAGTAGTGTGAAGGCTCTGTGTCAGTTAAAAATCAGGGTTGCACCTAGGGTTAATGACAAAAATGGTCAAAGGTCAAATGCATAATGCAGGTGAAAATGACATCTAACCTATATGATGGGTGTGAAATATACCTATCGTAGGCGCGAAACAGTAAAAAATTAACTCCCGTCGGAAAAAACTGTTCAAAATGGTACCCCAGGATAACATATTAGTCCAAAACAGCTTAAAACGACAAAAACTATATGAAAATAAAAATTGGGCTGCATAATCTTGCTAAGCCCCAAAAGAGTAAAAAGTGGTATTGTTGGGTTAGCATGGCCGGTTGATGTTGCTCTATAACGTCCAAGAATGAAGTACATATAAACCCATAACCATCATCCATGGTCATATTAAAAAAAACATTGACACGGAATTTGAATTGAGATTAGACATAATATCATGTTGATTAAGAATTCACACTAGTGACTACACATGTTGTACTGAAGGAACCTCCTAGGGTTTATGTAACATTTGAATTGTGAAGAATTTAGTACTATTCGGTTTCAAGATGACCTTAAAAAAACTCAATGGCTCCAACTGAAGATACTGTATTAAAAGAAAAAAAATTAAAGAGTAATGAGACAAAAGCTAGCGAGTGAATATAAGTGAGATTTTAAAAATGTTATCTAAATATAAGTGAGTATAAGTGAATAATCTTGGGACTAGGAATAAAACTATTAATTGCATGTAACCACAAGAGCCTTAAACTCATGAAACTTATTGAATACTTCATCATTGGTCTTCATAAAGTATATATAGGTCTTTATGGAGGGTGACATAGTGTTAAGAGATGCTTGAGGTAGGAGCTGGGAGAGGGAGTGAAATCGAAGACCAAAGGGAGAGGAATCATTAATAAATCAAACATAATAAATATTACTAGTTAAAGAAGTCGATGACATAGGTCAACATACATTTTCATGAATCGTATCGAGAAACTATCTTGATCTATGCACTCTACTTGGAAAAGCAATCTTTGTATGCTTTCCAAGTGCACAACCCTTGCATGTACATATTGGTAACTCAAGAACAAGACGTAACTCCATATTGGTAACTAGATATGTGGCATCATCACGTAACTCTACTTGTATGGCAACTTCTTTCTCTTTAAGTCTATTGAAATCCTTCTTATTGAATGTCACATGTTTGGATGATCCACTGTCCATATACCACCCTACACTAGAGATGGTGTTAGTGGAAAGACATGATACCATGGAGAAGGTTGTCTCTAGCTTTTTGTGCTAACTCATCCACTCTGAATGCTTTTCCATCCTTGCTAACAACTTTTGTTGCTTGTTCTTTTCCTTCCTCCTAGGACATCGACACGCATAGTGGCCCATCTTGTGGCATGAATGATTTCACATGACTCGAGTGGTTCTTCCCATGCCATGATAATTATGGATAAAAATATTAAATGAATGAAAGTGAGATTTCAAAGGAGTAAGCATAAAATGTGCATGACACATATACAATAATCTTGGCACTAGGCATAACACTATTAATTGCATGTAACCACAAGAGCCTTAAACTCATGAAACTTATTGAATACTTCATCATTGGTCTTCATAAAGTATATATAGGTCTTTATGGAGGGTGACATAGTGTTAAGAGATGCTTGAGGTAGGAGCTGGGAGAGGGAGTGAAATCGAAGACCAAAGGGACAAGAATCATTAATAAATCAAACATAATAAATATTACTAGTTAAAGAAGTCGATGACATAGGTCAACATACATTTTCATGAATTGTATCAAGAAACTATCTTGATCTATGCACACTACTTGGAAAAGCAATCTTTGTATGCTTTCCAAGTGCACAACCCTTGCATGTACATATTGGTAACTCAAGAACAACACATAACTCCATATTGGTAACTAGATATGTGGAATCATCGCGTAACTCTACTTGTATGACAACTTCTTTCTCTTTAAGTCTATTGAAATCCTTCTTATTGAATGTCACATGTTTGGATGATCCACTGTCCATATACCACCCTACACTAGAGATGGTGTTAGTGGAAAGACATGATACCATGGAGAAGGTTGTCTCTAGCTTTTTGTGCTAACTCATCCACTCTAAATGCTTTTCCATCCTTGCCAACAACTTTTGTTTCTTATTCTTTTCCTTCTTCCTAGGACATCGACATGCATAGTGGCCCATCTTGTGGCATGAATGATTTCACGTGAATCGAGTGGTTCTTCCCATGCCATGATAATTATGGATAAAAATATTAAATGAATGAAAGTGAGATTTCAAAGGAGTAAGCATAAAATTTCCATCACACATATACAATAATCTTGGCACTAGGCATAAAACTATTAATTGCATGTAACCACAAGAGCCTTAAAATCATGAAACTTATTGAATACTTCATCATTGGTCTTCATAAAGTATATATAGGTCTTTATGGAGGGTGACATAGTGTTAAGCGATGCTTGAGGTAGGAGGGAGAGGGAGTCATGAACTCGAAGACCAAAGGGAGAGGAATCATTAATAAATGAAACATAATAAATATTACCAGTTAAAGAAGTCGATGACATAGGTAAACATACATTTTCATAGATCTTTGTATGCACACTACTTGGAAAAGCAATCTTTGTATGCTTTCCAAGTGCACAACCCTTGCACATACCTAGCTTATAGATCACAAAGTTTGGAAATCCCTGCACTATTTCCTTCAAGGGTGGAAGTGCTCCATAGTGAAAGCAACCAAATCTTGTGTTCCAAATGTTCCAATAGTGCTACACTTTATTATGACGAATTACTTCTAATCAAACTCCACACACTTAAGAGGTGTCATATCTTAATCTAAAACAAGATTATTAATTAAAATTTGTTTAGAATGGGTGAAGCAAGTCATTATTGCCTTTCTTTACATGTGGATCTACCTAGAAACATAAACTATGAGTGTCTATAGGTTGGGATTGTTGCAAGGAATAGATGAAAATCAAATTGCATTGAATGGATGAAGCAAGATAAGCATTACATCCCTTCTTTGCATGCGGATCTACTTGAAACGCCCATTTATGACTATAGAGGTCAAGATAATTAGAAGGAACATTGTTAGAGGTATCCATTCAAATAATAATGTATTCCTTGTCAACTAGAAAAAAGAGGTGGGTCTTACTAGATGTACTCACTATGTCATATTTACCCAATATGTGAAGCGAATTGAATTGAAATGCTTTTGTTTGTAAATTGATGCTAGTTGAAAATGCTAAATGAATATCTATCTAAAAACATGAATATCCATGGAAATTCAAATCCCATTATGTTAACATCCATGTGATTTTTGCCACTTATATGTTCTACTTCCATGCCCTATTTTCTAGCCCTTAACTTTTGAGTTTGATCAACTAGTAGTGAAATATATTACATAGAACATTAAGGCATCCTAAATTTTCATTTAACTAGCTTCTTAGATATATCTCACACCTACATATTGTCAGTACTCAAGAAATATGACATAAAATATAAGATAGTCGTTTTTTCATTTTTTCATTCTTAGTGATACTAACATTGTTGAAATTACAACATGACCTATATCTCAAGATATCCTTGTGTGGGTCAAGATGTTTTCTTCCTTATTTGGATTTCCTCAAGTCTTGTCCTTAACAATAACATTTTGGTATCATTTGATGACTTGAACCTAGTGAGTATTTCACATGGAAAATATAAACAACATGCAAACCTTCTTTATATAAAAGCAATGCGAGATTTCTTTAGAACTTTCATCTTTTTAAGACAATAATAGATCCATAAGAAATCAACTTATGGCCCATCTCTTTAATCAACATGGATTATTATTTTGGAATTCAAATTTAATTATATCTTCAATTAGTCTTTTAATGTTGAGTTCAAAATTCTATTTAGTGAGGCTAAGTTCAAAACTCCTTGTCCCTATTCTAGTTTCTTTGCAATCTTGGTCTATTTCCTTGCCTTCACAAGACCAAATCTCAACAAAAATTAGATATTAGTATTACTATTTAATTTATATTTTATTTCTTATATATATATATATATATATGGGGATTACCCTATGCCTACCATCTTGGAAATTTCAAATGAAAAAAACAGCCCCACACTATCTCACTGAGTCTACACATAGAGGGGAGTCCTCACGCAACAGATTGTAGTGGGAACGCTTGAGCCTTGAGGCCTGGATAGGGTGTTACTCCGGAACTTCCTTCAGGCTTCACCGAACCTTCCAAGATTAGTACACCATTTTCACATCTAGGCTCTGGTTTGAATCATTTCAATCACGCTTTTTTCATCATGTGTAGACTGCTCCCTTCTCCTCCTCTTGGAATAATAATAATGGAGACAAAATCTTCATCGTCATCATTGTCATCACGCTATCCAATCTATCTACTGTTGGGTCACGCATTCGATTCCCCTCCTCACACTTCAACACTTGCTTTCCAGATCTGCTCCCAGCAGTACCTCCTCCCAGCCCAGCATAGCAAAAAGCTTCACTTCTAAGTTCGTATCTTGACCCAAACCCTGGGCTCCGAATTCCTAGCAGCCCCGTCGAAACCCGCGAGGTTTTTCAAGAACCGAATCCACCGATCTAGATCTCCAACTATTCGAACCTGGGACATATGGACAATGCGCAGTTAAACAACACGGATGTATAACTACTTGCAAAGCTAGATTCGCTGCCGAAACTCTCCATTCACAGGAATCCAATTGAAACCCAGAAGCAGCTCTTACAAACGCCCGCCATGACTATCAGAAACAAAAAATATTATCTAAACCTGCTCCAGTAAACCACCACAATCAATTCTATCTCTGTCTGCCTCAATTCATTATTCCTTCACCCTCACTATTTATTTCAACTTCCCCATTCATTCAACACCACACAGTAACGTACATAGCATATTGTCATGCATTAACAAATATAATATATATAATCGACGAGCGACAAATAGTTCGGAGTAAATTATTTACGCCCCCATTACCTTTTTACTACGTTGATTTTTGAGTTCCTGTTAAAATGGGAAATGCGAGGTTAACCCCATACTCGTTCCATATGATTCCCAGTATGGAGAGAGCTTGATTTTACAAGAAGATCTCTATTAGTTCCCCATACTCATTCCATATGATTCCCCATATAATATCTTTCTCTTGCTTACCTTGATGCCACAACAAATTCATGGAAAAATTTATTTAGATCAAACAATTTGATCCGGAAATTTCGACAAAATTCTTAATAGGAGTTTCCAATTTCACAACTTCTTCGTTGTTCAGGAATAAATTTCAATTGAAGGGTAAATTTTTTTATTAAAAGTTTTATGCAGGGCAGTTTTGGGAACAAAACCGTAAAAAAAAATTTGTTGATGGGTAAGGGTTCCCGTCAAATTTAACCCCTGATGGAGAGTGTTACAATTCACTGCCAGGTAACTTCTACCTACATCTTTTAAGATTTTCTTCCTTCATCCTGTATGTATTTGTTTTATCTTAGGGTTTAACTTGTGTTTTTTCTTTGACTTTTACTGGCAGGTCGTAGCTTATGATACTCACTGCGTTGGGTGCTAACAGGTGACCGAAAGCTTGGTTTTTGGCATAAGAATGGTAAGTCTAGGTCCTCCCAATCATTCATCCCTTCCTATCGCAGCTATGGTTACAAGGCTCTGAAGTTCCGAGCTCTTTCGTTTTGCAACTTCACTGAGTCCTTTGGACTCTCTGTAACTAGATTTGAAGTTTCTAATGGGTCGCCTTTGGCTGGACCGGTAGTTAGAAGGAAGACGATTTTAAAGAAGAAGACTTGGAGAAATTGGGGAAATAGTCTAGTTAATGTTTAAGATGTGTTTGTTTTAGGAACTGCGTTTGACTTCTGTTTGAAAGGTGGGATTTTTCCTAAACCCGAGATCTAAAATTGATTAGAAGGGTACTTTATATCCTTGCCAACTAGTTTCTAGGAGACATGAAAAATAGATAGACTGGTAATGATGGTAATTGTGGAACCCAAGCCTCTAAAGGTGGTTGCAAGGGATATCAAATAAGAGGAACTGAGCTTAGTTGATAGTAGTCTGTTTGCAATCAAACTTTGAGCTTAGTTGATAGTACTCTATCTGCAATAAAATTGAGAGAAACTGAGGAAAATGAACATGACCATAATTTGATTAATTGGTGTTGGCATGTCATTATCTCTATTCTCATAAGGTTATCAATCATGATATGAAACCTTAAAATATTGTTATGGGCACTGGAAATGTTGCTTATCTTTGTGACTTTAGATATGTGAGAGCTATGTCTTGCAATAAAATGGTGCTCCATTCAGTCAAAGGAAATACTTTATATGACTGTTAAACTCGATCTTTTAAATTTATGGGAAATTTCTTAATACAAGTTTCAACTTTATTAGGAAAACATCCATAAGGTTCAATCTAGATCAGCAAGCATAATTTCTTGAAGTTGCATTGTTCCAAACATGATTAACTAGTAGCATAGACGCACTCATTCATTTTCATGAGTTAGTGGTATATTTTTGGTACCTCCCTAACCATTTTAAGATGTTGAGAGTCTTATGGAAGTGAAAAGCATCTTTTTGCAAAGTTATTATGGTTATTATTTTTGTATTAAGCTCACGAACATTTATATGCAGTTTATTATTTCTACTATCACTGTGTTTTTGTGATGAATGATTGAAGAATGTTATAAGTGTGCCTAAAGAATTATGAACATGGATGTATACAATTCCTTATATTTATTATCACTTTGTTTTATGTGCTGAATTCATTTGCATGACTTGAGTATATCTGAAGCTCTCCTTGAGGTCCCATGAATGAACTTGAACACTTGTTGCATTCTACAATTGAACATTTCCATCTTAACCCTTTCATTATACAATTTAGAGAGAGAACACTTGCTGCATTTTTCTGTACCTGCATGGGTGTATAAACATGCCTAAAATTAATGGCTTCCAAACTTCTTTTTGCTGACAATAAAACATAGCACTGGATTGTCTGGAAATGAACATTAAAGACATATTTGGGAATTTGATCATGGATTGTTGTATATGATATGTTCCCAGATTTTCTTGCTTTTTCATGGAAATCATTGTCTAGACCATGAATCATTCAATCTAGATAGGAAACCTATTGAATCATCAATCCAAAAAATGAAAATTAAAGGTTGCAGGAGGTCAATTTATTTGACAAACTGGTGATTTCCGTGCTCACTTGACAAATGCATGATTTTTTTTTCATTGTCTAATAATATGCAAAATTCCCATTGTAGTGATGTCACTAGGATGCCAATAAACGGTTGAGATTTTTTTATATATATGAAAAAAAGGAAATAGAAACAGGGTTACATAGAGTAAGCGTAGGTTTGCTGGTATGCGACCATGGCTCTACAATCATTTTTGACCTTCATTAAAAATGTATGACCAACTGATGCCTATACAAAACTATTACATAGCTTCCCAGAAGTTTTTTTTTATCAAAGTGTTGAAAATTTAAACCGAGCAAAACTTGACAGAGGATTACAAACATTTCATAAAATACAAGTAAGCTGCATATAATTTGAGTAGAGCAGAGGTGAAAATCCAAAAAACTACGCCAAACAGCTTCAGGGCTCTGCATCCATGCATATTCTACTGATCCTTCTTGAATTCCTTGATCTCTGCACTGCTGTCTTGAACATTCTCGTTGATAGTCTTTGCAATTTCACAAATTTTTCTGATCGGGGTTGTTCCATGCCCCTCATTGATTTCCATTGCTTTAGCCATAGCTTCCACCTTTGCTATGAGCTCTCAGACCTCCGAACGGGCTGATTGCTTCGAAATCAACAATAGATGCAAGGTTTTCTTTATTTCTGAAACCTCAATTCTAAGAACATGTACCTAAGCATCCAAAATGGCTAGGTAGTCATCAATCACGCTGAGGAAGGCAACGTTTCCAGGAAGCTCATTTAAACCAGAACCCTGAAATGAATTCCTGTTCAAGCCTGAGGATATTCTTTCCCATCCTCTAGACGTAGAGTAAGGACACTTCCTGTCCTCCATTCCACCAATATCGGGCAAGACACCACGAACTTGCTCCTTACATTGCATGCCCTCCTCAGACCCTGGCCAAGAGGGAAACCTCTTATGAAAATCTAGAGAAGCACAGTTAGGAATTGTCTTCATGCGGACTGGGTATCCAGGGTTTTCCATTTCACAGGTCTCAAATGGAAGTGAGAGATACTTGCCAATTCTGCCAACACCGTTATATAACTAGATTCCTTCGCAATCGTCCGAAGAGGCAAGATGCATGCCTCCCATGAGGAGGCCATGTGAAGTGCTCGTGCGAACGTCCCATGCCTCAAGATCCCAAACAAGGTTTTCCACCATAGCATAAAAATTTGTGAGAGGTCGAAATTGCAAAAAGGTAGTGACCAAAACTTTCACCAAGGAGATTACGAAAATAAGCAAAGTTAAGAACAAATGAAAAGGATATAGGTTGTGGGGATAACGTAAATTCATGAATTAATAGCTAGATATTAATTACTAGGTGTTTCCTTATCTTATGTGCGAATTAGATAGAAGTTTGATACTTTTTTATATAACCATTTGACCATCTCTTTTAAATATTTACATTATAAACACAAAATTGAAGCAGAAATTGTAGGTGCTCATTAAACCAATCTTAGTGTTGTTTTGTTTTCTTTTTCTTGAAGAAGAGTGAATGAACTTCAATCTTCTTCCATGTATCAAGAACCATTTTTTGGGTGTGTGAAGGTTTATCTTAAATGGGTTTTGTAGGAGATGCGCGGAAATTTGGTAAACTTAAAGATGTTGGTAGCATTCAAAAACGCATGCTCGTTACATGTATCAATAGTTTTTTTTAAAGAGGGAACTCTCAATGGTTAGATGTTAGTTAGGGAGTGTTGAGATTATACAAATAGACATCCAACCATCTAGCATTTTGAATTTATTTTGTTTGAAAATAAGGTGTCTTGTTAGAATATAATATTTATATTTAGTCCATGGGAGACCTAATAGGACCTTTGAGGTCATATAAAGAATTATAAAAAGTTACATTATGATACTTAATGTATATTCATTTCCATTATGTATCAACATGCAATATACTCTCTATTTTTATGATGTTCAAAGTCTTCAAGTCCTAATTTTTTTATGATTATATGGGTTTTAAATTAAAATAATGTTTCCGAGCATACATGATTATGCACAATATCACAATGTCATGCTTATTGTCAAAACCCAAAAATTTCAGAAAATTTAAAATTTTTTAAGATAGCGATAAATGTTATTAATTGCAGTCAATTAATTATATGTTAAACTTATGCGATTGTACGGATGTCTAAATGGTCTTTGTTGTACTTAAATATTATTATGAGTTTCTTAATTGTTGCTGATTGTTTTCTGTTTTCAATCGCAAGGGAGAAGTTGTCATTGCCGACTGGGCTTACTTAGCTCCCGAGCTAATGCATCCAAATGTCTTTCATTTACAGGTATGCAGGTAAAGTACGGTTGCTACAATAATTTTAAAAGCATTTTAATTCCTTTCGCTGTACCAAAATTCCCAGTAAAATTTAAACATGCGAGGCAGGTTGTCAATGAAAAAGGTAGAAGTTTTATTCCTGTAATATTCATATAATCTTACTCTTAGAGAGTTAACCATTTTGCATGGTAGATGATAGGTATTGTTCTTTTTCAGTCTGTCTTACTTACCCTCATGGAGTATTATTCTTGCTATTATTATTGTGTCGCAAATAATATCTTTTTATCTCGCATCATGAAATGTCACGGGCAATTGGAATTTACACTATTTTGCTTATCTATTGTTATTGGGTGATGTATGATTACACTTACAAGGATCTAGAAGTTTTGCAATGTATAAATAACTTATTACTTGTATAATATTCTGTCAGTTCATAACTTCTTTCTTCCACTGGTTCTGGAGTAACACCAGTCTGAGTTTTGTTCCATTCGCGTATTGTATGAATTACGGAGTCAAGGTTTAATCTACCCAAAAAAATTAGGGATTCAAGGATTATTACCCTACGTCTTGGTTATTAAAGGATGACCTAGGATAATTGTATCGATCCCTCCTATAAAGACTCCATGCAAAAATTCTATGACTCATGCTTATCTATTAATTTTATTTACAACTTAAGGGATACACCCTTGGTGTCTCGGACACTATTGTTATATGTATAAATCAATTGATTTTATGGCTCGGATACTATTATCATATGTATAAATCCATTGATTTTATGGCAGGTATATAATTTAATTGTACACCATGCAAGTTTGATAACGTTGGTTTCAAAAATATCTAAATACACAATGGTCTTATGCATGGTATCATGACCATGTAAAGTCACCCCTGCTATGATTTGGCTTGTCAATTTGTAACTTTTAAATGATTGCGAGAATGATTCGGGATCTCTCTATGGACTATAGGTATTCAACCCACAGCATGCAAAAATTTAAAGGGCGACGTGTTTGTCTCTACGCCAAGTGTTGGGAATATTTAAGCGTGGCTCAACCCTAACTGGGCACATTTCCCTCGCCCTCGGGCTCGGCCTCCCTGTGGAACCCTCCTGTCCAAACCCCATCGATACGATTATGAGTATGGTTTTATTGTGTCAGTGATCCTTCAGGCTTGTGGTATATGTTATAAGAGTGTCAAAATACTGTGTTAATGGCACTGTAGTCAGTTGTTATTCCAGGGTTTTTATCCTTTTTGAACTATCGAGTTCACCCTACCTCTGCGTTTCATCAACCCTCGGCTTAGTCCGGTTGAGCGTCCATTTCAATAGCTACCCTAATCCCTTCCAGCTTGTGGTTTGTATTAATGATAAGGGTTTCTGACACTCATCAAATCTACGGTCTCCAAACTGAATACTATGCAACAACCATTACCAAGCTCGGTAAGTTACAGGTAGTCTTCATTGTGTTTATATTTCTGCAATGGATTTCTTATATCTCCGCATTTTATTAACTAGTAGCACATGTGATTACAGGACTTGTCTGCTCGTGATGGTGTACAGGGCGCGTTCTTCAATCAGTGGGATTCTCCGGGTAAGCCTGGTCGATAGCCATGGCATTCCTTCTTGTTGGTTGTAGGTTTTGGGTCTGTGTTGTATAAGAGGATATAGGGTTTTTCAGCATGGTTTGTTATGCGTTGTATTGATGAGTTAAGGGCGTAGATCCCGGTTATGGAGAATATTACAGCTTCGGTTCAGATTGTAATTTTTTTGTTTTTATTATTATGTTGATAACTCCTGTGGAGGAATTACTGTGTAAATTTTTAGAGCGAGCTTGTAGGTGGCAGTATGGCCTTATAGTTTTAATGCCGGCTCAAAACAAAAGCATTCAGGTTTAATAATGATTATTGGGTATTATCAATACCTGTAGAAACGAGTTCTAATGAAAAATGGTGTGTGTTTTCTCCTGTATATCTTTAATTGGGTTGATACATAAGTTTATGATTTTTCTAAGCTCTCGTAGATGTTCATATAAGGTACTTATACTGTTGCCGTAAGTATAACTTAGGGTTTGCAATCCTAGTGTTTAACTTTAGAAAGGTGAAGCACGCATAAGGATATTAGGGTTCTACCCGACCTCTGCTGTCGTGGATGGTTTTTGTGGTTGTAAAAATAAAAGAAAAATAAAAGAACTCGCTTCTGAGTTCGGAATAAGGGTTATGCTATTTTCGGGTTTTGTTTTTACTAGATGATGCTATCGTTGTGATTCCCTTCTATTGAAAGTCATGAAGCTAACAAGAGATAAGGTAATAATACAGACGCTCGGCAATGAACAAAAAATACTATTCTGAGTGTTTAGTGTCATGAATAAACTCTGTCAATGAGTGAGTCAAAAGAAAGTTAATAATACTATCTTTATTGAGCTCGGTACCGAGCCTAAGAGGTTCCTGCTAAACTTTATTGTTTTAAAAACTTCTCTGTAGGGTTTGATAAGAGGATTGTAATGTATCGCTTGGAAATAATAGCTAGAGTTTTATGATAAAAGGGGACTCAACACTTAGCTGTAATTCCATGCTATCTGTGTTGTTTGGTTTATAACTTCTCTGCTAAGTATACTTTTACTGTTTTAACACTGGAATGATCAGTTTCAAATCATTCCTCATTCATAATGTCATCTAACGCCACGTTTCGAAGATTCTGTTCTTAGTGAGCTTAGAGTAGAATATCATGGTGTTGTTTTTAACTCGACAACAGAGTTCTGTAGGGTTTTTACATAATCGTTTTATTTGATAATAAATAAATAAGGAAATGTTAACTATGTTTTCGTGAAGTAAAAGGGGTAACTCTTGACTGGGATTTGCATTATGAGATGGAGATTTTATTTACGTTTACAACATCTCAGATATGAATTGTTATAATATATATTGTTTAGATTTTCTGTTTTTATCCTATGACTGTATAATAATGTTATTCTATACAGGGTACCAGTTCCTGACATGCTACCCCTATTTGTTTATAAAACAAAAACATAAACAAAAAAATATAATTAACTAGTTCTACAATTATGACTTATACGTCATTACCATAAATATGTACAATTTTCTCAGGGAAATTATAAATACGTTATTATAATTAAAACAGAGATTAAAATCATACTGTCAATGCAGAAAACACAGTATCTATTAGCAAATCTTACTTCTGATATTCTATGATATTCGACCTGCTCATTAACTAATCTCTATTCAAACACTTAATAATAAATACAGCATACATTCATTCATCCTTAAAGAACATAGAGGGGTAATTAACAGAACCTGTCTTGATTCGTGGACAACAACAGCAATGGGAGGCTGTTCCTCCCTACCAATTCCTGGAGAGTGCCCAAACAGCACTTCTCAGGACCCCCGAGCTCGCTCTGGTCTCCCTGGCTAGAACTAGGTGCAGCAAAACCATTCACACAGCCAAACAGCTAAACTGGAACCAAGTTACTGCAGCTTTCTCTCTCAAAACACTTCCTTACTGTTTTTCCCTTTTCCTCAATGGGACTCCTGAATAACATTCACCCGAATGTATTCTCCCTCCAGAACTATCTGAACCCTCAGCTCAGTTCATTGAGTACTATTTAAAAGATTGCCTAGGTCTTAGTTGGGTTAACTGTCATTAATGAGCCACCTGCTCAGATTCCACTTTCTTGGGGAATCATGACCCCAAAATATAGGGAAGTTGCCACCTGCAACTTAAGAAGTGTTTTGAGGATGCTGCCACTTGTCTTTTTGCCTTTCCACCTAGTTCCATCCACCAGTTAGACCAGTAACCTCTTTTAACAGCTCTCCCATGCTGTTGTCTCCATAATTCATTTATTAATAATAAAATATTCAGAATTACATTCCACTTTTGGTGACTCTGCTGAGTCATCATTTCCTACTTAGCATTAAATTTAACATAATGTCTCAAGAATATAATAAAATAATTACATTATTTTTGTAAAATTGGGGTATGTGACATACACACCCCCTTAAAATGTAACATCGTCCTCGATGTTACTTATTCTTCATCTTCAACTACCTGCTGGAATAGATTTGGGTATTCTTCCCGCATCTTACTTTCCAGTTCCCAGGTAGCTTCTTCAGGACTAAGGTGCTTCCATTGCACCTTCAACTGTCCAATTGTGCGGTTCCACAGAGTAATTTCCCTCCTACTGAGGATACAATCCGGTTCCACCAGAACTTCCCCTTCTGGTTCTACCTGTACAATGTTCCAATCAATAACATGAGCAGTATCATGAACATACTTTTTCAGAACAGAAATATGAAAAACATTGTGTACCTTTAAATTAGGTGGTAATGCTAGCTGATAAGAAACTTGACCAATTCTAGATAAAATTTCAAATGGACCACAGTAACGTGGCGCTAATTTGGCACAACTCCCCAGCCTTAGGGAGCTCTTCTTTGGTCTTACCTTGATGAACACATGTTCACCTACCTAGAACTCTTTAGGAGTTCTTTTCAAATCTGCTTGACTCTTTTGCCGATCCTGGGCAATCTTCAAATTTACCTGCACTTGTTTCACAATTTGTTCCATCTCTTTTAATAAATCAGGTCCTAACACTAACTCGTCTACTGGATTACTCCAAGAGATAGGAGTGTTACATTTACGTCCATACAGAATTTCAAAAGGACTAAACTTAGCTGATGATTGATAACTGTTATTGTATGCAAATTCTGCTAAATGTAAATAATCCTCCCATTTACCTGGTTGATCTTTAACATACATCCTTAGCAGATCTTCTAATACCTGATTAACCCTTTTAGTTCGTCCATTCGTCTGAGGATGGAAGGAGGTGCTGAAATTTAATGTGGTGTTTAATCCTTTAAACAAGGATTTCCAGAAATTCCCTGTGAATTTAGGATTCCTGTCTGATATAATAACTTTTGGAATACCGTGTAACCGAAAAATCTGTTTTAGAAAGATATCTGCTATGTTTGCAACCTTGTAAGTGGTTTTAACAGGAATAAAGTGTGCTGATTTACTTAATTTATCTACTACCACTTTGATTGAATCATTCAGATGCTGATTTTTGGGTAATCCCGTAATGAAATCTAGGCTGATTATTTCCCACTTCCAGCTAGGAATAGGTAAAGGTTGCAGCAATCCAGCTGGATGTTGGTGTTCTATTTTCACTTGTTGGCAGTCCAAACATCTAGCTATATACTCAGCTGTTTCAGATTTCATATTAGGCCAAAAATATTCTTTTCTCAACATGGTGACAGTCTTCTGGTAGCCTGGATGCCCTGAGTAAGGGGTTTTATGAATTTCATCCAGAATTAACAGTTTAACTTTAGGTGCATTCGAAACATACATCCTGTCTTTAAACAATAAAAATCCGTCTTCATTTAAACTATATCCTTTTATCACACTTTCTGTAGGTTGTTCTTTGGTTGCAGCTTGTAAATGCTGATAATTTTCATCTGATTTTATCCCTTCAGCCAACTGTTCATTTAAATCAGAGGTATAAGTGCTGCTAGCTGATACAAAATTCAGCTTTGCATTTCTGCTCAAGGCATCAGCCACCTTATTTTCTTTTCCTTTTATGTGCTGAATTTCAAAATCGTATTCACTTAAGAATGCCAACCACCTGGCTTGTCTTGCATTTAAATTAGGCTGATCTAAAAGGTATTTCAGACCCTTATTATCAGTCAGTAGAGTGAATTTTCTGCCTATTAAGTGGTGTCGCCACATCTTTAAAGCATGGATAACAGCAGTTAATTCTAGGTCATAAGTGGCATAATTATTTTCATGAATTTTCAGCTTCCTAGATTCGTAAGCAATGACATGTCCCTCCTGAGTCAACACTCCGCCTAGACCGTCATTACAAGCGTCGGTGCAAACCACGAAATCTTTATTTGGGTCCGCTATTCTGAGAGTAGGCGCAGTTGTCAATAAAATCTTAAGTTTCTTAAATCTTTCTTCACACTTCGCGTCCCAATCAAACTTCTTGCCTTTCTTTTGCAAGGAAGTGATTGGGTTGGCTATTTTTGAAAAGCCTTCAATAAATCTCCGGTAGTAACCGGTAATTCCCATGAAGGATCTAACATCTGTTACATCTTTTGGTACCAGCCACTCTTCAATTGCCCGAATCTTTTCAGGATCAACTGAAATCCCTTCCTTGGTGACTACATGTCCTAAGTACTGGATTTCGTCTTTAAAGAAGTCACACTTACTGAACTTCGCAAAGAGCTGCTGCTCTCTTAGTTCTTGTAAGACTATACGTAAGTGTTCTTTATGCTCCTCTTCATTCGTAGAATAAACTAATATGTCATCGATGAATACGACAACAAATTTATCTAAGTACTTATGCATTATGTTATTCATTAAGCACATAAAGACAGTTGGGGCATTAGTAAGCTCAAATGGCATTACGACAAATTCGTAATGTCCGTACCTTGTTCTAAAAGCTGTTTTGAAAATGTCTTCTTCATTAATCCTCACCTGATGATAACCCGATCTCAGTTCTATCTTAGAGAACACCGTAGCTCCACGTAGCTGATCAAACAGATCATCTATACACGGTAACGGATACCTGTTTTTAATCGTCATCTTGTTCAGCTGACGGTAATCTATGCAAAGTCTCATAGTTCCGTCCTTCTTTTTAACAAAAATTACTGGTGCTCCCAAGGGGATACACTAGGTCGAATGTAATTTTTGTCTATTAACTCCTTTAACTGAGTTTTCAATTCGTTAAGCTCCAAAATATTCATATGATACGAGGCTTTTGAACTGGGTACAGCACCTGGTACCAGCTCAATTGTAAAGTCCAGCTCCCTTTTGGGAGGTAGTTCTGGGATTTCCTCCGGAAAAACATCAATAAATTCATTGACTACAGGGATGTTCTCTACTGTTATCTTGCTGCTTTCAGACTTATCTGTCTCATCTGTAATAGTTACAGCATAGGTCTTGCACCCTTTTCTGACTGCCCTTTTAAGTTGTAAAGCAGAAATCTGCCTAACTACTGTTTTCCTAGGAATACCCCTGACAGTTACAGGCTGTCCATTACTGTTTACACATCTAAAAGTTTTGTCAAAACAGTTTAAAACTACCCTATGCTGTTCCAACCAGTTCATTCCGATAAGTATGTCATAAGAGCCAAGTGGCAAGACATTTAATTTAACTGTAGTTTTAAAATCATTCATATCTAAGATACATTCCTTAACATAACAGTTTACTTTCCTTTTTGCCCCAGTAGCTAGTTGTACAGACCAAGAATTATCAAATCTTTCAACAGTCAAATTACATTTTTCTACTAGCTGGGGTGAAATATAACTAAGCCTAGCACCCGGATCTATTAAAATAGTTATAGGGGTTTTGTTAATCATACCTCCTACTTCCACCATGGAAGTTTGGTAGTCAGCTTGGCGGTTTTCCAACGCTGCATTGATTCGGGGCATAGTCCCTGCAAAGTCCCCAACAGTCATTTCATCTTGAACAATATGAATATTGCTGATTTGTTTCTTTCTATTTGGGAAAACTGAAGCATAATGTGGGCCATTACACTCCTAGCACTTAATAGGTTCCTTTCGCTCAAAGCTCTTAGTGTAATTTCCATGATTGTTAGGAGCCTCCTTGCTGCTTTTGAAATTGTTGGAATGACTAGCAGCTCCATTTTTGTTTCCCTGGAAGCTTTTACCATTAAAATGGTTTCCGTTCTTGTTATTCTTGAAACTTTTATGGGGGATAAACTCCTTTTTCCTATACTCAAGCTGATTACTGTTCTTTTTGGCTTTCCAGATGGCTATCCCTTCTTTCTTTTTATTCTGTTCATAACAGAAATTAGCCTTTCGCATAGCTTCTTCCAGTGTTTTGGGGTTGTCATATTCAATTCTGTCCTTGATATGATATGGCAGACAACTAAGAAACCGTTGTATTTTTGGTTTCTCTTCAACAAAATACGGCACATACCTTAACAGACTTAAGAACTTACTGTTTAAGTCCTTCATCGTCATAGATCCTAGCTTCAGTTCATAAAATTCCTTGGCCATCTCTTCATAATACTGTTCGGACAGAAATTTCTTTTTGAAGTACCTTTTAAAAGTACTCAAATTGACTTCTTTTTCTTTAATCCCCTTGACCCTTTTCAGGTCTTGCCACCATATGTCCGCCTTTCCTGAAAGGTTGTAGATGGCCATTCGTGCCTTCAACTGATTTGAATAGTTGTAAATTTGGAAATATTTTCTCATCCCGGATAACCAGGATTCTGCCTCTTCTCCTGTCTCAGATTCTCCATTGAAAGTTGGGGGTTTTATTTTCTTAAACTCCCCGGAAATCTCTTCATAAGGCCTGTACTTTTTCCTTCGGTGGTGCAGCTCAGCTTCACTGCTGTCACTAGTAGTGCGATAACTGTGTTGTTCCCTTCTTTCTTCAGATGATGAACTGCTGTCAGATTTAGCTGGCTTCATCCTTTTAGACCCTCTTTGATGACTAGCTTCTTCTGAGTCAGCTCGTTTGCTCCTTCCTTCTGTCTGAAATTTTTCTATCAATAGCTGATTTAGCTGCTCTTGAGTTTTCAGAATCCTTTCATTGTCCTTCTTGACTGTTTCTATCTTTATCTTTAAACCTTTTATGGTCTGCATCAGTTCAGTGGAGTGAGCAATTCCCTCCTCTGTCTCCGGTTCTCTCGACATCTGTCTTGTCGCAGTGTTTGGAGATTCTTCCTCAGCATATTCTCCCAGTTTTTCCATACCTGCCTGTTAGGTTCAGAAAAGAAATTTTCTGCTCTGTTTGTCTTTACGAAACAGAAAGTATAAGTTAGTACATAACATAAAATTTTATTGTTGTTTGCACTGTTCTGCGGAAACTAGTGGAGCCATATGAAGGCCTAGTGTCTGAACCATGCTCTGATACCACATGTCAAAACCCAAAAATTTCAGAAAATTTAAAATTTTTTAAGATAGCGATAAATGTTATTAATTGCAGTCAATTAATTATATGTTAAACTTATGTGATTGTACGGATGTCTAAATGGTCTTTGTTGTACTTAAATATTATTATGAGTTTCTTAATTGTTGCTGATTGTTTTCTGTTTTCAATCGCAAGGGGGAAGTTGTCATTGCCGACTGGGCTTACTTAGCTCCCGAGCTAATGCATCCAAATGTCTTTCATTTACAGGTATGCAGGTAAAGTACGGTTGCTACAATAATTTTAAAAGCATTTTATTTCCTTTCACTGTACCAAAATGCCCAGTAAAATTTAAACATGCGAGGCAGGTTGTCAATGAAAAAGGTAGAAGTTTTATTCCTGTAATATTCATATAATCTTACTCTTAGAGAGTTAACCATTTTGCATGGTAGATGATAGGTATTGTTCTTTTTCAGTCTGTCTTACTTACCCTCATGGAGTATTATTCTTGCTATTATTATTTTGTCGCAAATAATATCTTTTTATCTCGCATCATGAAATGTCACGGGCAATTGGAATTTACACTATTTTGCTTATCTGTTGTTATTGGGTGATGTATGATTACACTTACAAGGATCTAGAAGTTTTGCAATGTATAAATAACTTATTACTTGTATAAGATTCTGTCAGTTCATAACTTCTTTCTTCCACTGGTTCTGGAGTAACACCAGTCTGAGTTTTGTTCCATTCGCGTATTGTATGAATTATGGAGTCAAGGTTTAATCTACCCAAAAAAATTAGGGATTCAAGGATTATTACCCTACGTCTTGGTTATTAAAGGATGACCTAGGATAATTGTATCGATCCCTCCTATAAAGACTCCATGCAAAAATTCTATGACTCATGCTTATCTATTAATTTTATTTACAACTTAAGGGATACACCCTTGGTGTCTCGGACACTATTGTTATATGTATAAATCAATTGATTTTATGGCTCGGATACTATTATCATATGTATAAATCCATTGATTTTATGGCAGGTATATAATTTAATTGTACACCGTGCAAGTTTGATAACGTTGGTTTCAAAAATATCTAAATACACAATGGTCTTATGCATGGTATCACGACTATGTAAAGTCACCCCTGCTATGATTCGGCTTGTCAATTTGTAACTTTTAAATGATTGCGAGAATGATTCGGGATCTCTCTATGGACTATAGGTATTCAACCCACAGCATGCAAAAATTTAAAGGGCGACGTGTTTGTCTCTACGCCAAGTGTTGGGAATATTTAAGCGTGGCTCAACCCTAACTGGGCACATTTCCCTCGCCCTTGGGCTCAGCCTCCCTGTGGAACCCTCCTGTCCAAACCCCATCGATACGATTATGAGTATGGTTTTACTGTGTCAGTGATCCTTCAGGATTGTGGTCTATGTTATAAGAGTGTCAAAATACTGTGTTAATGGCACTGTAGTCAGTTGTTATTCCAGGGTTTTTATCCTTTTTGAACTGTCGAGTTCACCCTACCTCTGCGTTTCATCAACCCTCGGCTTAGTCCGGTTGAGCGTCCATTTCAATAGCTACCCTAATCCCTTCCAGCTTGTGGTTTGTATTAATGATAAGGGTTTCTCACACTCATCAAATCTACGGTCTCCAAACTGAATACTATGCAACAACCATTACCAAGCTCGGTAAGTTACAGGTAGTCTTCATTGTGTTTATATTTCTGCAATGGATTTCTTATATCTCCGCGTTTTATTAACTAGTAGCACATGTGATTACAGGACATGTCTGCTCGTGATGGTTTACAGGGCGCGTTCTTCAATCAGTGGGCTTCTCCGGGTAAGCCTGGTCGATAGCCATGGCATTCCTTCTTGTTGGTTGTAGGTTTTGGGTCTGTGTTGTATAAGAGGATATAGGGTTTTTCAACATGGTTTGTTATGCGTTGTATTGATGAGTTAAGGGCGTAGATCCCGGTTATGGAGAATATTACAGCTTCGGTTCAGATTGTAATTTTTTTGTTTTTTTATTATTATGTTGATAACTCCTGTGGAGGAATTACTGTGTAAATTTTTAGAGCGAGCCTGTAGGTGGCAGTATGGCCTTATAGTTTTAATGTCGGCTCAAAACAAAAGCATTCAGGTTTAATAATGATTATTGGGTATTATCAATACCTGTAGAAATGAGTTCTAATGAAAAATGGTGTGTGTTTTCTGCTGTATATCTTTAATTGGGTTGATACATAAGTTTATGATTTTTCTAAGCTGTCATAGATGTTCATATAAGGTACTTATACTGCTGCCGTAAGTATAACTTAGGGTTTGCAATCCTAGTGTTTAACTTTATAAAGGTGAAGCACACAGAAGGATATTAGGGTTCTACCTGACCTCTGCTGTCGTGGATGGTTTTTGTGGTTGTAAAAATAAAAGAAAAATAAAAGAACTCGCTTCTGAGTTCGGAATAAGGGTTATGCTGTTTTCGGGTTTTGTTTTTACTAGATGATGCTATCGTTGTGATTCCCTTCTGTTGAAAGTCATGAAGCTAACAAGAGATAAGGTAATAATACAAACGCTCGGCAATGAACAAAAATTACTATTCTGAGTGTTTAGTGTCATGAATAAACTCTGTCAATGAGTGAGTCAAAAGAAAGTTAATAATACTATCTTTATTGAGCTCGGTACCGAGCCTAAGAGGTTCCTGCTAGACTTTATTGTTTTAAAAACTTCTCTGTAGGGTTTGATAAGAGGATTGTAATGTATCGTTTGGAAATAATAGCTAGAGTTTTATGATAAAAGGGGACTCAACACTTAGCTGTAATTCCATGCTATCTGTGTTGTTTGGTTTATAATTTCTCTGCTAAGTATACTTTTACTGTTTTAACACTGGAATGATCAGTTTCAAATCATTCCTCATTCATAATGTCATCTAACGCCACGTTTCGAAGATTCTGTTCTTAGTGAGCTTAGAGTAGAATATCATGGTGTTGTTTTTAACTCGACAACAGAGTTCTGTAGGGTTTTTACATAATCGTTTTATTTGATAATAAATAAATAAGGAAATGTTAACTATGTTTTCGTGAAGTAAAAGGGGTAACTCTTGACTGGGATTTGCTTTCTGAGATGGAGATTTTATTTACGTTTACAACATCTCAGATATGAATTGTTATAATATCTATTGTTTAGATTTTCTGTTTGTATCCTATGACTGTATAATAATGTTATTCTATACAGGGTACCAGTTCCTGACATGCTACCCCTATTTGTTTATAAAACAAAAACATAAACAAAAAAATATAATTAACTAGTTCTACAATTATAACTTATACGTCATTACCATAAATATGTACAATTTTCTCAGGGAAATTATAAATACGTTATTATAATTAAAACATAGAATAAAATCATACTGTCAATGCAGAAAACACAGTATCTGTTAGCAAATCTTACTTATGATATTCTATGATATTCGACCTGCTCATTAACTAATCTCTATTCAAACACTTAATAATAAATACAGCATACATTCATTCATCCTTAAAGAACATAGAGGGGTAATTAACAGAACCTGCCTTGATTCGTGGACAACAACGGCAATGGGAGGCTGTTCCTCCCTACCAATTCCTGGAGAGTGCCCAAACAGCACTTCTCAGGACCCCCGAGCTCGCTCTGGTCTCCCTAGCTAGAACTAGGTGCAGCAAAACCATTCACACAGCCAAAGAGCTAAACTGGAACCAAGTTACTGCAACTTTCTCTCTCAAAACACTTCCTTACTGTTTTTCACTTTTCCTCAATGGGACTCCTGAATAACATTCACCTGAATGTATTCTCCCTCCAGAACTATCTGAACCCTCAGCTCAGTTCATTGAGTACTATTTAAAAGATTGCCTAGGTCTTAGTTGGGTTAACTATCATTAATGAGCCACCTGCTCAGATTCCACTTTCTTGGGGAATCATGACCCCAAAATATAGGGAAGTTGCCACCTGCAACTTAGGAAGTGTTTTGAGGATGCTGCCACTTGTCTTTTTTCCTTTCCACCTAGTTCCATCCACCAGTTAGACCAGTAACCTCTTTTAACAGCTCTCCCATGCTATTGTCTCCATAATTCATTTATTAATAATAAAATATTCAGAATTACATTCCACTTTTGGTGACTCTGCTGAGTCATCATTTCCTACTTAGCATTAAATTTAACATAATGTCTCAGGAATATAATAAAATAATTACATTATTTTTGCAAAATTGGGGTATGTGACACTTATGCTTGCTAAGGTTTAAACATTGTCATGCATTTTACTCATTAGAAGTAGAAGAAAGTTATTGTTGGATTCATTTAATTTGAAAGAGTAGTTATAGTTTGAAAGAACTCTCTCCTTACCTTAGCTAGCATTCATTGAAAGCAAAGGCTTATTTGATTCATATGCATTTGCATGGTTTGAGTCAGCCATCACACCACGAGTTGCACTTCTGTAATATCCCTAAAACTAGTAAAATAAAAATAAAAATCATCTTCTTGCTAGTTTGCCTAACATAGATTATATATTTATAAATTAACTTCAGCACTACAAAAAAGCATCGGTACTTGCATTCGGTATTTAGGAGTTTGGGAGAAATTCTTAGCAAGGTAGCTTCTGTCGGTCCTGCTTTTGTTGTGGAAGTAATTATGCTGAGTATGTTTGTGAAAAGTTTAGTCATGAAATAATACTAGCAGTCTCTTTTCCTCCTATATGATATTTATGTATGTTTAAAAATGTCAAATGTTCAAATGTCAATCCTTAGGTATGATGGACCTGATGAGAGAAGTGGAAAATACACTGAAACTTTGGGGTTACCCTAAGCACTCTTGGCAGAGTCACCGAGAGGTAAGGCATGGATGATTGAAACCTGTGGATTTACTCAGTGATTTTTGCTAATGCATAAATATTTGTCAAATTCTTGCAGGTGTTCTTCGGTGGCCAACATTTGAATAATTCTAGTTTGAAAAGAAAAACTCTCAAGGTGAAAACGCCCTTTGTGCTAACCTGTATGGGTTGAAATCTTTATCCTAGTGGTAAATTACCAAGTGCTTGACCCCATGAAACTATACTATATAGTTTGCAATTCATATTGGGGCCCTATCGTGGTAGTTAGTTGTAATAAATGTGCACATGGTCGTCATGTGGCCTTTGGCCAGCTGGGCTAAGGGTTGTAGCGAGGGTTTGCCAAAAGTTATCACATTGCGAGTTTGCTTGTCTTTTTGGCTGAGAGGGAGTTCTAGTTTGCTGGTGAAGAAATACGCCTGGCTTGAGCTACGCTCAAGGCCAGGGTATCATTGGTGGTCATGGCGACGATGAAGCAGAGCCACCTACATGTACTCATTTATATCGTTAACACTAAAATTCCTCAGTTTTCAAATTCCATATTTATTCAAATGTCCAGGTCCTAACTCCTTTAAATTGTTTATCCACTTGCAGGTATGATATAGCTCCCTACGCTGTTCCAGAAGGGAAATCATGAAATACATGAGACGTTGGAATGGTAAGTCCCAGGTCCTTTCAATTCCCCCACACCTACTTGTCTCGGTTTTGATAAATTGGTAATGGCAAGATGTCGTGATGCCTTTGGCTCACTCAGGTTTTGAAGTCTCATGGGTGGTCGCCTTCACGGGGGCTTCACTCAATAAACCGCTATCATAGCACATTCGTTCATGGCATATGAAACAATGCCCCTAATTTCACTAAATATTGGAAAATACCTTCCAAAATCGTTTTTTTTAACCCCCTCCCAATATGCCTTCCCAATTTTAAAAAACCCCTATTTTCACTAGATATTGTATGTATCGGTTTTTTCATTAACATTTTGTATACCCCTTTATATTTCTACCTAGTATATTAATATGATACCCCTCTTATGACCCCACATGAATTCTACAATGCACCTTGCTTCTTTCAATGTATATTGTGGATTCACATTACTTCACCCACAATGCAATTACTCAACCACATATCATTATGATCTGCAACATCTAATGGTCTAATGAAGAGATAGGAGATCACTTCTTGTATGTCACTAGAGCCAATGCACATAGTACAACATTTAGATTGCATGTTGCAGCTCCCCAATCGCTGACTAAGCCTGTTGTGGGCTAGGTATCCAAGCCCTAGGGCCTGTTACAAGCTCTAGGAGGATGACTAAACCTCCAAAGGCCTGTAATAGGCAAGAGTGGTTGGGTATTCAAGCCCCCAAGGCCTATCGAGGGCCTATAACAGGCCCTGGAGGCTTAGAGTCTCCCAAGGCTATTGGTAACAACTGATTGACTGCTATTGGTAACAATTGGCTGTCAATGACCACTGTCTCTCGACTATGATCGACTGGAAACCCAATTCACCACGAAACCCATGGCCTCAAGCATGCCTCAAGACGCGATTTCTCTGCGTACTGGTAAGCCAGAGCCTTGCCTCAACCCGATTTCTCATCCGGTCGTGATCCCTCCATCTCCATTTGGCGTATATTTGTTAGCCCGCCCATATAAAAAAGATCCCAAAGTATTTTTGTATTGTTACATTAAATAAAAAAACCCTTCGCCCCTTAATATATAAGCAATATAATTTTTAGGTTTTCATGAATATTTAATACTGCAATATGAATGAACGTGATATTATATTGCCTTCTAGTGAAGCCTCCATGGTCGCCTTTGGCTTGACCCTGGAGTTTGGAATTTCGTTGTAAATATTATTTCGATGGGTGAAAACTTCCGAGGGTTTCTATACTTGTAGTTGGGTTTAATGTTTTAGTCTCGGTTATCATCAATGTACTTGTACCCATGTAAATATGGATCTGAAAGAATAATTTCCCTTGTATGTAATCTTGGAGCTCATCTTGTGGTTTTGAAATGATGACAGGACTCCTGCGTTTTATTTTCTATGAGGCTTAAATGGCCGTAAGAAGGAACTATGGTCCCTTGAAATTTTGAATGGTACTCTGTTGGTCTATAATCTTTGATGGAAGGTCGTTTGTCTATTCTAAGGATTCCATACTAAAATGTGGGACTTGTCTTTGCTCTGTCCCGCGTTATTGTTTCCCTTCCTATGTGTAAGCGAATTTATGAATGAATGGGCTATTGTAGATCTATCCTGTAGCTAGTTGATTTGTGATTTTAAATGGCCAATCTATATTACGTTGATGCCGATGGTAATCGTATCTTCTGTCTAGTTTAAAGAAAATGTTTCTGGGCAATATGAGCTGCTCCAGGGATTTGATATCCAGACCTGTGGTTATTTAAATTTGTAAAGAATGGGCTCCTATTGTTTGGGTTATGAGATTCGAACCTTGGACTGGGAGTCGTGCACATCAGGGTTTTGAAATTTAAGATGTACTCAAAAGATCTGTGTTTATATTTGTATGAAGTCGTAGCTTTCGTTTGCCTGTTGCGTTTTTTGTTATGATTTTTAAAGAGGAATTTGTGGTTTATTGAAGCCTGTCTATTGTACCGAATAGCATTTGACTTCTGGAAGTTTTAAATAATGGAACCTTCAGTTCTTCCTACGAATTCTAGCGTACTGTTTGCAAGGATGTTTGTTAGCTAACGTGGAATAAGTTTATGGTTGCTGTGTGTCTATTATTTGTTTTGATATGAGAAGCGTTTGATTGTTAGTGGGATTCGATCCATGAAATAAGAGGCAAGCCCGTGAGGGTTTTTGGATTGGGACCCATAATAAAATGCATAATACAAATGGGTTAAATCTAAGTCTATGTTTTGAAAATGAAACTCTTTGAACTACCTGTTGTGTTTAGATGTAGAGTTGACTGTTGGTTGAAATCGTAGTGTTGTGGATAATTTATAATGTGTAGAGTGGCTGAGAGTTTTGATGCTTGGCTTGATACCTTTGTCATTTCTATTTGGTGATCCTCCAGTATTGTAAGAATAATAATTAAAGGAAATAAAAGATTGAAAAGAATTAAAAGGCATAGACAAAATCCTTGCACCACGAATGTAATAAAGAATAACGATTCAAACAGAAAACATAAATATATATATAAAATAAAACTTAATCACCCTAACCTAGAAGATAATATGGGAAAACAATGGGAGAATTGCATAGTATTAGGAATCCTCCGAAAAACCCATAATAGAGTTCCTATGTTTTATGATGGGGTGTTTTCTAGCAAAGGCTATCTAGGCTAGGCCTGCTAGACCCTCCACTGGTTTCTGGGCAAAACCACTAGGTTTGATCATATTTGGGTTAAGAATTAAAACAATGCTAGACCATAAATTTTAGTCTAAAAGCCTAAATTAAATACCTAGTTGCACATATAACTTTGAAATGGTGAGTTAATAAGCCATACCTGATTGTCTTTGAAGTTTTGACTTGCTCCTGTAGAAGCCTGCACACTTGAACAATAGTTAGTGTAGAAATATTTTGAGCTTATCTGACCTGTTAGGGTGATTCCTTAGCTGGATAAATTTGGGGCTACCATGTTCCTCCCAACCTTGACCCCTAAACCATTCCTGGTTCTATCTGGATCCCCCCAAGCTTGGTTCCAACATGCAATAAGAGATAGAGGCCCTCGTTCCATTGCTGGTTCAGATCTGAAAATTACTATGTGAGGCTGCTTCAGTTTCTTGGAGAAGAATACTTCTCTTTGATTACCATAAGAGAATGATAATGACAAAGAATGTCGATCCCCCACTCTTGGGATCTACCCTCTTTATGTAGGGAAAATCTTGAATTATGACTGTTTAAATAAATAGTTTCTTTAAATTAAGTAAATAATATTTAGAAGATATTATTTAATAAATATCTAGTCCTCTTGATCTAGGACTTTTCAATTGTTTTAACTATAAGTGATTTTTGATTTAATATTTTCACAAAGTTTACAATAGCAATAATTTATAATTAGAACCTAGCTACTAATACATTATTCCTAATATTTACTAATGCATAAACTATATACCATAAATATATTCCATAATTAAATAAATAAATTATAACAATATTATTATTAAAGCTATTAATAATGGCATTAGCCTTGAGGCCTTTATGCACTATTCATAGAAGACTACCCTTAGTCAATCCATGTTTTAAGTGGTGGTAATTATCTTTTATTTAATTATGTATCTTCACATGATACTTCTTTTAATTTTTAGGACAAGGTCCAATTCTTTGGATGGTCTTTTGGTAAGCTTGGATAGGCACCTCTAGTCTCTCTCTTGCATGTCGGATTCCCTTGTTTAACATGGCAGTTCCCGTGGTATTTGATGATAGATAAAAGCTGAATCATTTAATCAAATTAAATAAATGTGATGAAAGAAAAAGTGCTATTCAGAGTCTTTTAGACCCAACACTTTGAGATTCAGTAACCCCGAGTGCTCTTCAGATCCTTTTAACTCAACACTCTCACATGGATTTTATGCTAGTGCAATTCCAGAGCCTCTACTCAACACTAGTGCTAGAATGTGGTTGTGAGGCACATCTAGAATATTTAAGTTGCCTCGGATCCGGTATTTGTTTATCAAGCTTGGAGTGCTCCAGGGCTTAGGTGCAACACTCAATGTACCTCAGGGCTTACTCCCAGTACATAAGCATTCTTCTAGGTACATTGGAGCTCATGCCCAGTACGTAAGTTATATGTGTGTTTCTGAGTCCACGCTGAACACACTCATAAGTCACATCATGTAAAATCATAGCTCTGCACAGTAAGTAGCAAAAGATCATCTCAATATATTAGGGTTTGTACCCATATCAAAACTGAAGAACATCATTAAAACATTGGGGCCTTCTCGCCCAGTATACACTCCCATAAAGAAGTCAGTCAGGGTCCATGCTCGATATGTTAATATATATAAGATAATAAATCATAGGTGCTAGGGCTCATGCCCAATACTCAAAATAAAACATATGTTCTGGGGCCGTGGCCCAATACAATAGCAAGAAAATATTTAGTCCAAAATTTGGGATATTACATCCCTCCCTGCTTAGAAAAAACACCGTCTCGGTGTTTCTGGGGACTAGGAATGAGGTCATGAAACAAGGCAGGGTATTCCTCTTTCATGGTTGTCTCATTCTCCCAAGTAGCCTCATCTGATCCAAAGTGCCTCCATTGCACTTTCAGTTGAGTAATGGTCCTCCTCCTAAGCTGCACCTCTCTCTTGTCTAGGATGTGGAGTGGTTCTGGCGTGAACTCCCCTTTGGGCTCCACCTGTAATAAGGACCAATCAATAACATGTTTAGTATCGTATACATATTTCTTTAATAGTGAAGCATGAAAAATATTATGCACTTTTATATGAGCTAGTAAGGCTAACTCATAAGCCACTGGCCCCTTCTTGGCCAATATTTCAAAAGGTCCACAAAACCTTGGGGCTAGTTTACTGCAACGTCCTAAGCTCAATGAGCTTTGTTTTTCCTTTATTTTTAGAAACACATGTTCACCGACTTGGTAGTCTTTGTCCTTTCTTTTCTTGTCCGCATAACTCTTTTGGCGGTCTTGTGCTTCTTTCAAGTTTAGTTGTACCTTGGAGATTAGTTGTTCCAAGTCCTTGAGTAGGTCGGGCCCTAACATAAGTCTGTCTACTGGACTGTCCCAAGTCACGGGTGTCCGACATTTCCTGCCGTAGAGTACCTCGAAAGGACTCATTTTAGCCGAGGTTTGATAACCGTTGTTGTGTGCAAACTCTGTGAGGTGCAAATAATCTTCCCACTTGGTGGGGTTGTTCATGACATACATCCTCAACATGTCCTCGAGAATTTGGTTTACTCATTCTGTTTGTCCGTCGGTTTGGGGATGGTACGCGGTACTGAATTGTAACTGGGTTTCCAAACCGGAGAATAATGCTCTCCAGAAGTTGCTAGTGAACTTCGTGTCTCAATCGGAAATGATTGCCTTGGGTATCCCGTGCAATTGAAAGATCTCCTTTAAGAATATTTCCACGATGTGAACTGCTTTGTAGGTAGATTTTACTAGTATGAATGAGCTGCTTTAGACAGCTTGTCTACCACTACAAAGATGGAGTCATTCAATTTATTACTCTTGGGTAAGCTTGTAATGAAGTCAATACTTATTACCTCCCATTTCCATTCCAGAATGGGTAAAGGTTGAAGTAATCCGGAGGGGTGTTGGTGCTCTGCTTTGACTAGTTGGCACTCCTGACATTTCGCAATGTACATGGCGATGTCAGCTTTCAACTTAGGCCAAAAGTAATGTTTCTTTACTGCCGATATCATCTTTTGATATCCTGGGTGCCCTGAATAGGGTTTCTAGTGAAATTCGGTGAGAATGTTTGATCTAATGCCTCCACTCTCTGGGATGTAAAGTCAGTCTTTCGACCACAGTAGTCCCGACTAGTCTATCTTATATTCTTTTTGCTATTGGAAAAGTATGTCTTCCTGGATCTTTGCAAGGATTTCCGTGTAATAATGGTCACTCTTACATGCCGTTCGAATTCTGTGGTGTAAGTCTGAGTCGGTTTGACTCACTGTGACCTCGTAAATCATATGTGCTCACCAGATCAAGGCGTCTGCAATATTGTCTTCCTTGCCCTTAATGTCCTTTAGTTAGAAATGATACTCACTAAGGAAGGCTAACCATCTAGCCTACCTAGCGTTTAGGTCGGGTTGGTCAAAAAGGTACTTCAAACTCATGTTATCCATCATTAATAGGAATTTCTTTCTCATAAGATAATGTCGCCACATCTTCAATGCATGGATGATGGCGGCTAGCTCGAGATCATGTGTAGGGTAGTTCTACTCATGTTCTTTTAATTTTTTTGACTCGTAGCAGATGGCAAAGTTATCCTGCATAAGGACTCCCCCAAGTCCTTCCTTCCTTGTGTCCGTGCAAACAATGAAGTCCCCATTGGGATCCGCGATACGCAAAATTGGTGCACTAATCAATAGTTGCTTTAGCTTTTGGAAGCTTTCTTCGCACTTATCCGTCTAGATGAACTTGTTTGCCTTCTTCTGCAAGGAGGTCATGGGACATGCAATCCGTGAAAATTTCTCAATGAACTTTCGGTAGTAGCTGGCTAGACATAAAAACGATCTTATGTCAAATACACACGTAGGATTGGGCCATTCTTCAATAGCCTTGACCTTTGCGGGGTCGCCTGCTATTCCCTTCTCAGAAATGATATGTCCTAAGTATTGAATCTGGGGTTTGTAGAAATCACACTTACTAAATTTGGCATAAAGTTGGTGTTTCCGTAGTATACGTAAAAGAATTCGGAGGTGTTCCTCATGTTCTACCTCATTCTTGGAGTAGATCAAAATGTCGTCAATAAAGACTAGAACGAACTTATCTAGGTATTTACTAAAGATGTTGTTCATCATACACATAAAGTTGGCCAGTGCGTTCGTCAACCCAAAGGGCATTACTACGAACTCGTAGTGGCCGTAACGGGTCCGAAATGCGGTCTTGTTGATATCCTCATCACGGATTCTTACCTGATGGTAACCAGATTGTAAGGCGATCTTCAAGAAGATATTCACTTCTCCAACTTGTCAAACAAGTCATCAATTCTAGGGAGTGGGCAACGGTTCTTAACGGTCATCTTGTTGAGTTGGAGGTAATCAATGCACATCTACATCGTTCCGTCTTTCTTCTTGACGAAGAGTATCGGTGCGCCCCAAGGGGACACACTTGGTTTAATGTACCATTTATCTATTAATTCTTGTAACTGAAGCTTGAGCTCCACCAATTCTAGTGTGCTCATGCGGTACGGGACTTTGGAAGCTGGAACTAACCCGGGTGTTAGCTCGATGGAAAAGTCTAAGTCTCGTTTGGGTGGTAATCTTGGTATTTCCTCAAGAAATACATCATTGAACTCTACGAGGACTGGGAAGTCTTCAATCTTTTGTTCCCTATCAGTTTCTATGTTTCGGATGTTAACAACAAAGAGCTTATAGCCCTTCCTGATGCATTTCTTTACTTGTAAGGCAGATATCTGTCTTACAGACACTTTCCTAGGGATGCCCTGAATCGTCTTCTGATTCCCGTGGTCATCCCTGTAGAGTAGGGTCTTGTTTGAGCAGTCCAGTAGGACATGGTGTTCTTCTAGCCAATCCATGCCGATAAGTACATTGTACGATCCTAGGGGTAGAATGTTTAATTCCAACCTAGTTGGGAAACCATTTAAATCTATCTCACAAGTTTTAACTGACTCAGAGGCCTTTCATTTGGTACCGGTAGTTAGTTGTACCAGTCACGGTTTCTCGTGGTGCTCTCGGTTCAACTTACAAGTGTCTACTATCTTAAAGGAGATGTAGCTTCGGCATGCGCCAGGATCTATTAAAACTGAAATGGTTGTGTTTGATATCTTACCCTCAATCTCAACCATGGTGGCTTGATGATCTGCCTGTCGTTCGTCAAGAGCGGCATAGATCCTGGGTGTCTTTTCCATGTCTCCTACGGTGGGTTCTACTTGGATGTTGTGTAAAACTCCATCCGTTTTGCTGGGGTAGTCTCTGTAGTAGTGGGGCCCTTGGAATTTCCAACAAGAAATGGTTGGTGGGACAGCTTTTGTCCCTTTGTTGAAAGCTGGCCTGTTGACAGGTGGTGGGGGTGCACTTGGCCATGCTTGCGGTCAGTGGAAGCCTCTATTAGGTGGAAAAATGTTGTTATGTTTTCGAAAAGGTGGAGGTCTAAAACCTGGTTTGCGGTTGTCCGAGAAGGTTCTGAACCTATCTCTGTTTATGTTGATGTTTTCATTTCTTGGCTCTCTGTGCTCATAGCACAGTCTTGCTTTATGTAAGGTCACATTAAGGGTTTTGGGCATGTCAAACTCTATCTTTTCTCTAAAATTTGGTGGCAGCCCTCTCAAGAACTGTTGTATTTTGACCTTTTCGTCTTTGATGTAAGGAACATAGTGCAGCAGGTCTAAAAATCTGTTGATGAAAGCTTCCATTGTCAGAGAGCCCATTTTCAACTTGTGAAATTCTTTAATTTTCTTATCAAAGAATCTTTTAGACATATATTTGTCCTGGAATATTTTGCTGAAAGTATCCCAAGTTATGTCTCTTAGTTCTTGTCCTTTGGTGTGTTTCAAGTCCCACCACTATCTGGCTGCTTTGCCATCTAGGTTGTAGATGGCTAGTCGGGCTTGCATTTCACTGGAGTAATTATGAACCTTGAAATATTTATTCATTCGTAGCAGCCACTCTTCAGCCTTTTCCCAAGAGTTGATCTCTCCGTCATAAGTTGGGGCTCTTATCTTTAGGAATTCTCCTTGCAAATTGTCATCACTCTTCCTCCTTTTCTTGCAAGGAAGTGGTGAACCATCATCGTTGGAAGAGCTCTTACAGTCCTCTTCCATTGATTTTGGCTTGTGTTCTTCCTGCTCTTCTCCTTTACGACTTGTGGATTTCTTGGTGTGACAGTTTCTTGTTTCAAATGTGTTGACTGAGAGAGTAGGCTGTCCGTGGGGCTTTGCCCCTATTAAACTTTGAAGTAAGGCTTCATTTATAGCTTGCTGCTCTCTTCTTTCTTGCATGTTCTCATCTCTGACACTTTGAAACTCTACCTGTAGATTTTGCATAGATTTCATCAAATCTGAGTTGAGTTCCACCACGATTTCTTGCTCTCATGGTGGAGAGTTCAGATTTCCATGAATGCTGCTGCCCTGTTCTGCATTCATTTTTAGATAAGGACTGTACCAACAATGTTTATAGAAGCGCCAAGAACATAAAATCTGTTAGTTCTTTTTCACATAAACCAAATAAAATTGTTGAATGTAGGTTTATTTTTTACGGTGTAACTGCAGTGGATGTTCTATTTGTAATGAGCCCATTAGGTCACTTAGTGTTGTAACTGGGATTTGATACCACTTGTAATATCCCTAAAACTAGTAAAAAAAAAAAATATTCTTCTTGCTAGTTTGCCTAAAATAGATTATATATTTATAAATTAACTTCAGCACTACGAAAAAGCATCGGTACTTGCATTCGGTATTTAGGTGTTTGGGAGAAATTCCTAGCAAGGTAGCTTCTGTCGGTCTTGCTTTTGTTGTGGAAGTAATTATGCTGAGTATGTTTGTGTAAAGTTTAGTCATGAAATAATACTAGCAGTCTCTTTTCCTCCTATATGATCTTTATGTATGTTTAAAAATGTCGAATGTTCAAATGTCAATCCTCAGGTATGACGGACCTGATGAGAGAAGTGGAAAATACACTGAAACTTTGGGTTTACCCTCAGCACTCCTGGCGAAGTCGTCGAGAGGCAAGGTGTGGATGATTGAAACCTATGGACTTACTTAGCGATTTTCGCTAATGCATAAATATTTGTCAACTTCTTGCAGGTGTTCTTCGGTGGCCAACATTTGAGTAATTCTAGTATGAAAAGAAAAACTCTCAAGGTGAAAACGCCCTTTGTGCTAACCTGTATGGGTTGAAATCTTTATCCTAGTGATAATTACCAAGTGCTTGACCCCACGAAACTATACTATATAGTTTTCAATTCGTATTGGGGCCCTATCGTGGTAGTTGGTTGTAATAAATGCACACATGGTCGTCACGCGGCCTTTGGCTAGCTGGGCTAAGGGTTGCAACGAGGGTTTGCCAAAAGTTATCACTTTGCGAGTTAGCTTGTCTTTTTGGCTGAGAGGGAGTTCTAGTTTGTTGGTGAAGAATTATGCCTGGACTAGGCTACGCTCATGGCCAGGGTATTGTTGGTGGTCGTGGCGACAATGAAACAGAGCCACCTGCAGGTACTCATTTATATCGTTAACACTGAAATTACTCAGTTTTCAAATTCCATATTTATTCAAATGTCCAGGTCCTAACTCCTTTAAATTGTTTCTCCACTGGTAGGTATGATATGGCTCCCTACGTTGTTCCAGAAGGGAAATCATGAACTACATGAGGCGTTGGAATGGTAAGTTCTGTGTCCTTTCAATTCCCCCACACCTACTTGTCTCGGTTTTTATAAGTTGGTAATGGCGAGATGTCATGATGCCTTTGGCTCACTCGGGTTTTGAAGTCTCATGGGACCGCCTTTGGCTTGACCCTGGAGGTTGGAATTTTGTTGTAAATATTATTTCGATGGGTGAAAACTTCTGAGGGTTTCTATACTTGTAGTTGGGTTTAATGTTTTAGTCTCAGTTATCATCAATGTACTTGTACCTGTGTAAATATGGGCCTGAAAGAATAATTTCCCCTATATGTAATCTTGGAGCTCGTCTTGTGGTTTTGAAATGGTGACAGGACTCCTGCGTTTTCTTTTCTATGAGGCTTAAATGGCCGTAATAATGAACTATGGTCCCTTGAAATTTTGAATGGTACTTTGTCGGTCTATAATCTTTGATGGAAGGTCGTTTGTCTATTCTAAGGATTCCATACTAAAATGTGGGACTTGTCTTTGCTCTGCCCTGCATTATTGTTTCCCTTCCTATGTGTAAGCGAATTTATGAATGAATGGGTTGTTGTAGATCTATCCTGTAGCTAGTTGATTTGTGCTTTTAAATGGCCAATCTATATTACGTTGATGCCGATGGTAATAGTATCTTCTGTCTAGTTTAAAGAAAATGTTTCTGGGAAATATGAGCTGCTTTAGGGATTTGATATCTAAACCTGTGGTTATTTAAATTTGTAAAGAATGGGCTCCTATTGTTTGGGCTATGAGATTCGAACCTTGGACTGAGAGTTGTGCACATCAGGGTTTTCAAATTTAATATGTACTCAAAAGATCTGCATTTATATTTGTATGAAGTCGTAGCCTTCGTTTTCTTGTTGCGTTTTTTGTTATGATTTTTAAAGAGGAATTTGTGGTTTACTGAAGCCTGTCTGATGTACTGAATAGCGTTTGACTTCTGGAAGTTTTAAATAATGGAATCTTTAGTTCTTCCTACGAATTCTAGCTTACTATTTGCAAGGATGTTTGTTAGCTAACGTGGAATAAGTTTATGGTTGCTGTGTGTCTATGATTTTTTTTGATATGAGAATCGTTTGATTGTTAGTGGGATTCGATCCATGAAATAAGAGGCAAGCCCATGAGGGTTTTTGGATTGGGACCCATAGTAAAATGCAGAATACAAATGGGTTAAATCTAAGTCTATGTTTTGAAAATGAAACTCTTTGAACTACCCGTTACATTTAGATGTAGAGTTGACTGTTGGTTGAAATCGTAGAGTTGTGGATAATTTGGAATGTGTAGAGTGGCTGAGAGTTTCGATGCCTGGCTTGATACCTTTGTCATTTCTATTTGGTGATCCTCCAGTATTGTAAGAATGATAATTAAAGGAAATAAAAGATTTAAAAGAATTAAAAGGCATAGACAAAATCCCTGCACCACGAATGTAATAAAGAATAACGATTCAAACATAAAACATAAATATATATATAAAAGAAAACGTAATCACCCTAACCTAGAAGATAATATGGGGAAACAATGGGAGAATTGCATAGTATTAGGAATCCTCTGAAAAACCCATAATAGAGTTCCTATGTTTTATGATGGGGTGTTGTCTAGCAAAGGCTAGCTGGGCTAGGCCTGCTAGACCCTCCACTGGTTTCTGGGCAAAACCACTAGGTTTGATCATATTTGGGTTAAGAATTAAAACAATGCTGGACCATAAATTTTAGTCTAAAAGCCTAAATTAAATACCTAGCTGTACATATAACTTTGAAATGGTGAGTTAATAAGTCATACCTGATTGTCTTTGAAGTTTTGACTTGCTCCTGTAGAAGCCTGCACACTTGAACAATAGTTAGTGTAGAAATATTGTGAGCTTATCTGACCTGTTAGGGTGATTCCTTAGCTGAATAACTTTGGGGCTACCATGTTCCTCCCAACCTTGAACCCTAAACCATTCCTGGTTCTATTTGGATCCCCCCAAGCTTGGTTCCAACATGCAATAAGAGATAGAGGCACTACGTCCACTACTGGTTCAGATCTGAAAATTACTAGGTGAGGCTGCTTCAGTTTCTTGGAGCAGAATACTTCTCTTTGATTACCATAAGAGAATGATAATGACAAAGAATGATGATCCCCCACTCTTGGGATCTACCCTCTTTATGTAGGGAAAATATTGAATTATGACTGTTTAAATAAATAGTTTCTTTAAATTAAGTAAATAATATTTAGAAGATATTATTTAATAAATATCTAGTCCTCTTGATCTAGGAATTTTCAATTGTTTTAACTATAAGTTATTTTTGATTTAATCTTTTCACAAAGTTTACAATAACAATAATTTATAATTAGAACCTAGCTACTAATACATTATTCCTAATATTTACTAATGCATAAACTATATACCACAAATATATTCCATAATTAAATAAATAAATAATAACAATATTATTATTAAAGTTCTTAATAATGGCACTAGCCTTGAGGCCTTTATTCATTATTCATAGAAGACTACCCTTAGTCAATCCATGTTTGAATTGGTAGTAATTATCTTTTATTTAATTATGTATCTTCACATGATACTTCTTTTAATTTTTAGGACAAGGTCCAATTCTTTGGACGGTATTTTGGTAAGCTTGGATAGGCACCTCTAGTCTCTCTCTTGCATGTCGGATTCCCTTATTTAACATGGTAGTTCCCGCGGTATTTGATGATAGATAAAAGATGAATCATTTAATCAAATTAAATAAATGTGATGAAAGAAAAAGTGCTATTCAGAGTCTTTTAGACTCAACACTTTGAGATTCAGTAACCCCAAGTGTTCTTCAGATCCTTTTAACTTAACACTCTCACATGGACGTTACGCTAGTGCAATTCTAGAGCCTCTGCTCAACATTAGTGCTACAATGTGGTTGTGAGGCAGATCTAGAATATTTAAGTTGCCTCGGATCTGGTATTTTTTTATCAAGCTTGGAGTGCTCTAGGGCTTAGGCCCAACACTCAATGTAACTCAAGGCTTACTCCTAGTACATAAATATTCTTCTAGGTACATCGGGGCTCATGCTCGGCACGTAAGTTATATGTGTGTTTCTGAGTCCATGCTCAACACACTCATAAGTCACATCATGTAAAATCATAGCTCTGCACAATAAGTAACAAAAGATCATCTCAATATATTAGGGTTTGTACCCATATCAAAACTAAAGAACATCATTAAAACATTGGGGCGTTCTCGCCTAGAATACACTCCCATAAAGAAGTCAGTTAGGGTCCATGCCCGATATGTTAATATATATAAAAGAATAAATCATAGGTGCTAGGGCTCATGCCCAATACTCAAAATAAAACATATGTTTTGGGGCCGTGGACCAATACAATAGCAAGAAAATAGTTAGTCCAAAATTCGGCATATTACAACTTCCATCACCCGACTGAGTAATACAACCATTAAAATTTAACTTGCGAACTAAACACACTTTAACCTCGCTTTAGGATAAAAAGAATTTGGTAGTTAGGTAGGACATCAGGGATAGGCATCCAAATAATTCCCCCTTGTCATTATCATCTGAGACATAGTTGTTATCCTCCAGGGTACTAAAATCCTCTAGTATTTATTGACACGGTCATCGACTAGTTTGTGGAGGGCCCTCCTGTTTTTTCAGGGGTAAGCCGCGAGGATTGATTCCGGATGGACTTTGTGGAATGCCACACTCCACTTAGTGCCTAAGGCATATCAATCCATTATCTTCCTTGTACTCTACCGTATTGGTGATACAGGGGCGATAAGACAGAAGTGCCGAAAACCTTCTTCGACGTGTCATGAACGAGGTAGCCTAGTAACGTTTCTTCTATGGTTCTTTTACCCAGGATCCCTTTCGGTAGAGGGATATCCTTCAAATTTGGTCTCTCACTTCGTATTGTTCGACTTGGATTTCATCACCTTGCGAAGGATAATATTTGTCGAGGTCTCCAGCTCCTAGTTAGGAAGTTTGCTTGCTATTTCACCTTTTTAGAGGGTCTTTTTCTTTTTAGTGCTGCTTGTTGGCATTTTGGACACTCTTGTTTCAGCTCGCTTACTATGACACCAGTCCTAGTATAGTTTTTTGAGCTTGCTTTTTTGCCCTGCGAGCCTTGTCTTTTCCTATCTCCCCTTCTGCACGCTCGGTTGGTTTAGGGTTTTTGAGTTCTTACACGGTCAGTTACCAATTATCTGATGATGTGTGATGTCCTCTTCTCATAGGTCTTCGAGATGGTTGAGTTAGATGGTCTTATTAAGGGACTGAACACCCCTTGATGGAGCCACTAATGCTTGACCTTATGAGTAGTCTAGAGGACCACGTGATCACATCATCCGTGTGTACTTTTTCGTTTACTGTGATGATGGAATTTCAGGTTATATGGAACAATGGTACATTTGAGAGAGAGATGATTGGTTGTACCCCACCTTGGTTGATTGTCCTATGGTCCTTTCAATTTGTTGATAATATTTTTGTGGTACCTTGCCTTTTACCTTTTGGGTCTTCTACTCATCTTGGGTTATTGTTAACACCCAAAAAGTGCTCACTAGCTCATTTCTGTTAGGAACCCATGTCTTTACTTTGTTAGTATATTGTTATTGGACGCATATGCTTTGTAAGTCGTCCCGTAGTATTTGTTAATCAATAGTTGTGTTATTGTTGTTGGCGCATATGCTTTGTAAGTCGCCCGTAGTATTGTTGATCCATAGTTTGTAACGGCCCATGGTTTCAACCCATAGTATTGGCGCCTAGAATTAGTATATAAGTGGGTGTTGAGACCTATGAAGGCACCGTGAAGTTATTTGTATTGAGCTTGCTCAAAGGAGGTTGCCCCCTCGAAGTGGCCTGTGATCAATACAAAAGTGATTCTGAGTTCTGTCATTTCTGTTATTTCGCGCATTCTTGTTAATTAATTGTTGCAGGTGCCTCACATCTGGTATCAGAGCACTTTCTTGGGCTCGCTGGGTGAAATTTCTGCCAAAATTTTTTTTTCACATCTGTTGCAGGTTCGGATTTGGGAATAATCCCTATCCGCTTAACTGTGGGAAGTACTTGGGCATAAGCCCTAAAACTCATTGTGAGGAGTACCACAGGAACCCCGAAGTAGCTGGCCCATTGAGAGGACCTGCCGGCGAAAAGGGCAACGACCCCTACCTGATTGACTAGTTCCCACCCGTGAGGTAAACCAAGAGCTGTCGTTTGTGGCAAAGGGTTATCAGTTTTACCTGAGCCGTGGAGTGAGGGGTACTGCCCCAATACGCAAGCCGTCAGACAGCATTGGTGGCCGAGTGAAAACCCTGAACTGTTAGGAAGCCGCACATACCTGGGGTCCATATCTACTTTCAGCTGAACTATTGTCGATTACTGCTGCGCCGTTTCAGATTCATTTTGCAAACCGTTCCAGATCCAGCCGTTCAGCGTTGTTCCAGAATCCTTCGAACCAGAGATCTCATTCTGCAAGCAGAGCCGTAGCCGCTCCAGTCTGTTAAAAAAAAAAAAAAAAAAAAAAAAAAAAAAAAAAAATTCATATCTCCCTTGTTTTACCTCTGTTTTCCTTGAAAATTTCAGGGAACCCCTGTCATTCCATTCTGCATATTTCATCCCTGAGGACCCTATCCTCAATTCCCTTTCCTATAGCCCGAAATCCCACATTTGTCTATTTTTAGGGTTTGCCATAACTTCCTCAGATTTCACCCAATCACCTTCAATTTTTACCACAGAGTTCCTTTCTGAATTCTGCTTCTTTGTTCCCCTCTGCCAAATTTTCCCATCCTTTCACCCCGCTGCTGAAATCCTCATTTTTGCTTCCCTGTCTATCCAACAGTGTCCAAAAAACGAGTCAAACCCCAATTACCCTTCTGATTTTTTCCCAAATCCAAATTTTCCTTTACTGAAGTAGTTCCTGTTTTTGTTTTCCTACCCCAAAAAAAAAAAAAAAAAAAAAAAAAAAATTCCCTGGTTATGGTTGTCACCCGTGCAGGAGCAAAAACCATGGAGGAAGCCCTTGCTGCCATCCAAGCCAAACTCCAGGATCTGGATGAAAAATTTCTTGGTCTCCATCTTGAACATTCAGCTATGAACAACAAACGGCAGTCTGAGTCTTCAGTAGACAATGGGTTCTCTTCTTCCAGCAATTTCCGTGGTCCGAAGCTTGATTTTCCTCGCTTCAATGGTACCGATCCAACTGGATGGATATATCGTGCAGAACAGTATTTCAGTCTGCATAATACTTTTGATGTCAACAAAGTTCAATTGGCATCCTTTCATTTGGAACATGAAGCTCTTCAATGGTACCGTTGGTACATCAAGGCTCATCCAGAGCCCAGCTGGCCAGACTTTTGTCAGCTCCTTTTGCAACGATTTGGTCCTAGTGCTTTTGATGACTTCACAGGAGCCCTCACTAAACTTCGCCAAACTGGCACTGTGAGAGAGTATCAAACCGAATTTGAGAATCTAGCTAACCACACCGAAGGATTGACTGATGAATTTTACCGGAGTTGTTTTATCAGTGGTCTAAAGGATGCCATTCGCTCTGAGGTCAAAATGTTCTGTCCCAACACAATGATGGAAGCACTCGGGTTGGCTAAGTTGGCAGAAAACAAGATTGCAGCCCAGCAACGCTCCAAGCCCACTTTTGTTCCCTTCAGAAATATGGGTTCTCAGCGACCACCTATACCGCAGGCTCCTCGACCGACTCCTATCAAGCGTTTATCTGAAGCAGAGATGCAAGCACGCAGAGAAAAGGGGCTTTGCTATAATTGTGATGAGAAATTCACTCGGGGACATCGATGTGTTCAGCAAAAGCTCTATCTCCTGGATGTGGAGTCTCCGCCTGCCTCTGAAATGGGTGACGAAGATCCAGAAACACTGGATGCTCCGGTCGACATTCAGGAACCGCCTATTGACCCTCCGTCTCAAGATGACCAGCCAGAGATATCTCTCCATGCTTTAGCTGGAATCACCACCCCCCAAACAATGCGGGTCAGGGGTTACTTCAAGAAGCTTCCTCTTACCATCCTCATTGATTCTGGTAGCACTCATAATTTCATCGACCCTCGGATCGCCAAACAAGCTGATTGTTTTATCCATCCGTGCTCCAACTTTGAAGTCATGATTGCCAATGGGGGCACCTTACCTTGCAAAGGGAAGTGTCGAAATGTGCGTATCTCCATGGGAGATTATATCCTGCGCTCTGACATGTTTGCCTTGCCCTTAGGCGGATGTGATGTGGTTTTGGGCGCTCAATGGCTACGCACACTCGGCCCTATCTTATGGGATTTTGCCGAACTTTGGATGCAGTTTTCCCTCAATGGACACAAACACACATTGACAGGATTACAACCAGGTTCTCTCAGCATCATCAGTTCACATCGCATGGAGAAACTCCTCAAGAAGAGTTCACATGGTGTCATCGCTCAGATCAGTTCCATCCAGATGCAACCATCCGCGGTCTCCACTACTCCCTTGGATCTACAACAAATTTTGAATCGATATACAGGTGTCTTTGTTGAACCAGTGGGATTACCACCTTCCAGGCCAGAAGACCATCGTATTCAGCTCCTTCCTGGCAGCGTTCCTCCCAACATCAGGCCCTATCGCTACCCATTTCACCAAAAAACAGAGATTGAAATGCTCGTGCGGGACTTATTGAAGCAAGGTATTATTCGCCCAAGCACTAGTTCCTTTTCTTCTCCAGTTATTCTTGTCCGCAAAAAAGATGGGTCATGGCGCCTCTGCATTGACTTCCGAGCACTTAATCACCTCACCATCAAGGATAAGTTTCCAATTCCTGTTGTTGATGAGCTTCTTGATGAGCTTCATGGGGCTCACTTTTTCTCCAAGTTGGATCTTCGTTCTGGGTATCATCAAATTCGGGTTCATGAGGAGGATATTCCTAAAACAGCTTTCCGCACACATGATGGCCATTATGAGTTTTTGGTCATGCCCTTTGGCCTCACTAATGCTCCTTCCACATTCCAGGCCTTAATGAATAAAATATTTCGACCCTACTTGCGGAAATTCATTCTGGTATTCTTTGATGATATCCTCATCTACAGTAAAACATGGGATGAACATCTCCAGCATCTGGATCTTGTCATGCAACTTTTCTCTGACCATCATCTCCATGCCAAGCAGTCTAAGTGTGTTTTTGGACAAAAGGAAGTTGAGTATCTCGGGCACATTATCTCAGCACAAGGGGTTCGCGTGGATCCTGCCAAAATCGATGCCATGAACAATTGGCCACATCCTCAGACACTCAAGAGCCTTCGTGGTTTTTTGGGGTTGACTGGCTACTACCGCAAGTTTGTCAAGGATTATGGGAAGATTGCAGCTCCATTAACTGCCCTATTGAAAAAAGATGCTTTTACATGGACACCTGCTGCTCAGTGTGCATTTGACAAACTAAAACAAGCTATGTGTACTACACCTGTGCTAGCTATGCCCGATTTTTCCAAGCCCTTCACGATTGAGAGTGATGCTTGCGGCAATGGACTTGGTGCTGTTCTCCTTCAAGATGAACACCCCATTGCATTCACCAGCAAAGCCCTTTCCGGTAAGAATTTAGCTGCCTCTACCTATGAGAAGGAAATGATGGCTATTTTACATGCAGTACAGAAGTGGCGGCCATACCTATTAGGGAATCATTTCTGCATCAAGACTGATCACCAGAGTTTGAAATATTTCTTGGACCAGCGTGTATCCTCCCCGGCACAACAGAAATGGGTTAGCAAACTCATGGGTTATGACTATGAGATCACTTACAAGAAGGGTAAAGACAATATTGTGGCAGATGCTCTTTCTCGTACATTTGATGCCCAAGGGTCTCTTTCAGCTATTTCTATGCCTGTTCCAAATTGGTTGCAATCTGTTCAACAGGGTTATGTCAATGACTCTTCCTTATCTCAGATCATCCAGCGCTTGACCAACAATCCTTCTGCGGTCCCACATTACTCTTGGGATGGTGCTTCTCTGCGATACAAGGGTCGTCTGGTGCTTCCCCAGAGCACAGATCTTCAACAGGCTGTCTTCTATGAACTCCATGCTTCTCCATCAGCCGGGCACTCTGGGTTCCTCAAAACATATGAACGAGCACGGCGTAACTTCTTTTGGCAAGGCATGAAAAGGACAATTCAACAGATGGTGGCCGAATGTGATACCTGCCAGCGCAATAAGGGTGAAACAACACTCCTTCCAGGATTGCTTGAACCCTTGCCCATACCTACATGGATTTGGACAGATATTTCTATGGATTTCATCGAAGGGCTCCCTAAATCTGGCGGAAAGACAGTGATTCTCATTGTGGTTGATCGTCTCTCCAAATATAGTCATTTTTGTGCTCTCAGCCATCCCTATACAGCCTCCTCCGTCGCTCAAATTTTTATGGACCAGATCTTTCGTCTTCATGGCATCCCTTCTTCCATTGTCTCGGATCGTGATGCGACTTTCACTAGTCATTTTTGGACAGAACTATTTCGTCACACTGGCACCAAACTGAAGATGAGTTCAGGGTATCACCCACAAACGGATGGTCAGACTGAAATTGTTAATAAATGCTTGGAAACTTATCTTCGTTGCTTCACCTCGGAACAACAACATCAGTGGGCAAAGTGGCTTCCTCTCGCTGAATGGTGGTACAATACCTCTTACCACACTGCCTCCAAAATGACCCCATATGAAGCAGTCTATGGTCAGGCACCTCCAGCTCTTCTTCCATACACCCCCACCAGTTCACCAGTTCAGGAAGTTGACAGGGTCCTTCGCAACCGAGATCAGATTCTTCGCATTTTGCGGGACAATCTTCACATGGCAAGGAATCGCATGAAGCAACAAGCTGATCAGCACCGTTCAGAGCGCACCTTTCAAGTCGGCGATATGGTTTTTCTTCGTCTCCAGCCGTACAAGCAATCCTCTTTGAAACTCAAAGGACGTCATAAGCTCGCTCCAAAGTTCTATGGGCCATATCGGATTCTTCAGAAGATCGGGTCCGTCGCTTATAAATTGGAACTTCCTCCTTCTTCCCGCATTCATCCAGTCTTTCATGTCTCTTGTCTGAAGAAAGTTCTTGGCACCAACATCAGCGGCCAAACGATTTTACCCGAACTGGATAATGAAGGATCCATCCTTTTGGAGCCAGAGGCCATCCTCAATCGGCGCACGCGTCAGCTTCGCTCTCGCTCTATCACAGAGGTCTTAATTCAGTGGCACGGCATGCAACCAGAGGACGCTACATGGGAACCACTCCTTCAGATTCAACAACAATTTCCACATCTAAAGCTTTGAGGACAAAGCTTTTTTTTCAAGGGGGAGGGGATGTTAGGAACCCATGTCTTTACTTTGTTAGTATGTTGTTATTGGATGCATATGCTTTGTAAGTCGTCCCGTAGTATTTTTTAATCAATAGTTGTGTTATTGTTGTTGGCGCATATGCTTTGTAAGTCGCCCGTAGTATTGTTGATCCATAGTTTGTAACGGCCCATGGTTTCGACCCATAGTATTGGCGCCTAGAATTAGTATATAAGTGGGTGTTGAGACCTATGAAGGCACCGTGAAGTTATTTGTATTGAGCTTGCTCAAAGGAGGTTGCCCCCTCGAAGTGGCCTGTGATCAATACAAAAGTGATTCTGAGTTCTGTCATTTCTGTTATTTCGCGCATTCTTGTTAATTAATTGTTGCAGGTGCCTCACAATTTCCTTATTCACATGACCCTTTTGTCCACTTTTCCACCATTTGAGCCTCTAAAGCCATCAAAAGGTCACCAAAAGACCATAATACACCCCTTTTTCGCCTCAAAATGTATATTTTTCCTCCAAAAACACAAAAAAACCCTCAAAAAGGGTCCAGAATTCCCAAAAATATTAAAAGAGAATAAAAATATTCAAAATATTCAAAAAAGGATAAAAGAGGGAAAAATGTACCTAAACCATGTTGGTCAATACAGTTTTTGGTGGTGGGGAATACCATTATGGTTTTGAGGAAACCAATGGTATTGACCAACATGGTTTAGGTACTTTTTCCCCTCTTTTTCCCTTTTTTGAATATTTTTATTCCCTTTTAATATTTTTGGGAATTCTGGACCCTTTTTGAGGGTTTTTTTGAGGAAAAATATACATTTTGAGGGGAAAAAGGGGTGTATTATAGTCTTTTGGTGACCTTTTGATGTCTTTAGAGGCTCAAATGGTGAAAAAGTGGACAAATGGGTCATGTGAATAAGGAAATGAGCGAGTGAGCACTTTTTGGGTGTTAACAGTTATCTTTTGATTTGAGCCACCTTTTATGTTTTTGGTCTTGTGGGTACTATGGTAGTTTGTCCACATTTGAGGTACACCCCCTTTGTCCAAGTTGTTATGAGTCTTTATACCCACTTCGTACCACCCTCCAGACCTTAGTTAGGAAGATTGCTAACTATCATACCTTTTGGTGGTCGTATTTGAGTTACAAGAGGTAGTTACAAGGAGCTATTGAATATAATAGGTAGTTACAAGGAGCTATTGCATATATTTGACATTATTTGACCTTCCATCTCTTTGGCATGTCAAAATAACAGGTAGTTACAAGGAGCTATTGCAATATATATTTGACTTTATTTGTACCTTCCCCACAATGGTTTATTTACTTTTGGTCCTTACACCCTGTTGTTTATTGGTCTTGTGGTAGCTTGTCCTTTAATTTTGGTCCTTTCATTTTTTTGTGGTACCTTCCCTCTCACCTTTTGGGTCTTTTACTGATCTTGAGTTATTTTTTGATTTGTACCGTCTTTTATGTTTTTGGGCTTGTGGGTATAACTATGGTAGTTTGTCCACATTTGAGGTAGTACACCAACTTAGTCCCAAGGGTTATGAGTCTAATTTATACCCACTCTTTTCTTTTTGACTTGTACCTTACTGGTTGGTTTTTGTACCATTTGGTTGGTCCTTGTACCTTACTGGAGGCCGTGAGTCTCTTTGGCCTCAGTCTGCTGGCTGTCAGATCATCTTTATTGTGATTGTACTAAGCCTTTTGACTGTCATTGAATTTCTTTGATTGATCGTACCATATCCTAGTCATCTCTCTCTCTCTCTGGTTTGTACTAACCGTATAATAGGGTCACTTGGTTCCTAGAGTTGACTGGTCTCTAAGAGGCACAGTCATTTCTGAAAGTAACTCTTCTGAGTATATTACAGGAAACGTCTACACCAAGGTAATCAAATATGTGTTGGTTATAAGACTTAAGTAATCAAATTGTTAGTAATCAAATATGTGGTAAATAATTTGAATTAAGTAGTTAAGACTTGTCCTGTCAAACAAAATTGTTTGTAATCAAATTATATTTGTTGGTAAAGAATTTTAAGAACGTGAACACTTTGAGAAACAACCGTCTTGAATATAAGAGCAAGGTAAAAATGCTACCCATACTGCATGTCATCAATTATAACCTTCCCAACATTATAAAAACAAAAGCTTCATACATAGGATGAGTACGAATTCTAAAACAGGTAAGAAAACCTAAAGAACAGGAAATAGTCCAGTTTGCATCAGGAACTTGGTATAAAACTAAGCAGAACTATGCCACTGTTGACGATGAAGAAATCCTTGTAGCACTGAGATGCATAGAGAAGTTCCAGATTCATTTGTTGAACCATGACTTTATCATAAGAACAGATTGTTGTAGTCTTCCATTTGTGCTAAACGACACACTAAAAATTGCAACAACAAAAGGAAAGTTAGCAATATGGAAAGCATTGTTTTGATGGTATAACTGTATTGTTCATGAGCACATTTCTGGGAAAGCAAAAGGAATTCCTGACTTTTTAACAAGAGAATATTTGACATAGAAGTATGATGTTAATTTTTCACCAGCGAGCCTGAAGCAAGCGATCCTGGAACAAGAGAGCCTAGTGCAAGCAAGCGTAGAAGGTCAAAGCGGAATCCGGTGGGGGACCATAACCCACAAGTAAACATGGAAATCTTTGCCTGGATCAAAGGAAAACATCAGATCTATACTATTGATGATAATATGAGTTGGTTGGATTATATGCAAGATTGGAAACCTAGGTGGGAGTTGAGACATACTGAAGTATTAGATGCTAACTTATAGGGATCTGATGCTTTTATTAGACTAGTGCCAAACTCAGAAGAATTCCTATGGGATCCAGTATTGTACCAAAGATGATTTACAACAACTCCCTGAGAAAAGCAGCTGATGCAATAAATTGGTTAACACACCTCTACCATGATATTAACTTAATCATGACAAAGGTCTCTACACATCAGCCCAGGCTAAAACTAAACCATCAATACTACTGTACTACCAGATACGTTGCTTGAAAGCATGGCCACATCAAGATGCTAGTCTCCGGTTTCCAAGTACTACACACACTTATGAAAAATATAAAAAATTATGGTGGCAATTCTTGAGAAAATAAAATACAGATATAACATATTATACCATGCTAAAGTTTGGACTTCAAAGTACACATTATATCCATGAGGATCAAGCTACATTCTACGACATCCCTGATTGGATGAGAGATTGGTGGCAGTCATTCGGCATCAACCTGACAGCATTAGAACCGCTAATATTTAGAATCTAAAATGGGAAGTTGGAGAATCTCTCGAATAGGTCAAAGATATTTTGCAGAAAAAGATTACTGAGGACCAAATCTGATATGTATGGGAGGCCCACACTCCCCCTTCATGTATTAGGCACTATTTGGGTTCTATTCCCATGAATGTATTAGTTATTATTTAGATTATTAGATATATCTTAGTATTAAATAATGAGCAACATTTATTGTGTTCCTTTTGTAATTGTTATAAAAAGGCACCTTGCCTCATAAGACAAACAAGTTTTCTTGTGCCAATCTTGTGTCTTTCTTTTTGTTTCACTTCTCATGTTGTTATTGGCTCTGATTTTTTTTTGGGTTCTCCATTGAGAGGTGAGGCTCTCCTAGCCTCACCTTCCATCCTAGTATTCATATTTGTCTTAGTATTCAGTTTTGTCTTAGTATTTCACTCCACCCAGCACTCACTACTATCCATGCTTAGCATTATGCTACACTCCAATACACATCCTCCAGCTCAGACCACCCCCTCCTTCATACTTCTCCCTCACGCTGCCAGCACCTGCACTTTGCCTCCTGCACACTCCCTTCACTACTGCGCATTGATCCTCAGACTCCCACGCTTAGGCTCTGATCATCTTTCACGTTTCTCCCTCTCCCTCTCCCTCTCCATGCTCAGCTCAACTCTCCTATCATGCGCCTACCTCTAAATCCCACACACATTTATTCACACCCAGCTCACATCAATTCTCTCCTCCTGCGTAGCAACTTTAACGCCCAACACCTGATTCACTCACCTCCCTCCATTAGTACTACACGCTAACCTAACTGTTGCTTCACTCCACGCAGCACCTTCCACACAACTCCTACACATTTCACCCACGAAATCAACAATCTCTACATGCGCCTCCATTCCTAATCTGCACACATCCATTTTGGGGGGATCCCTCTCTTCCACTACGCGCCTCTCTTCCCCACCCGCCCAGCCTTCACTCCACGCAGCATTCTACTCATTTTTTTCTCTCCCCAGCTCTCACGCCTTAACTCCAGCATCTTTCAACCAACTCTCACGCTGCTACAGTACCACGTCTTCCCTACCTGGACACTCACGCAGGCTCTCCCTGCTGGTTTTCCTCCACCACGTTGTCTTTGCTGCGCACACCCTCCTCTTCAGCAAATACGCATCCCATATCTGCTCACTACGCCCTCAATCGCTGCCACACTTAAACCCACTCAGCTCCCATGCTATCCCTTCCACTCACGCCTTCCCTACATCCCTGCTCACACAACCTGTACCCATTAATCCCTGCTTCTCCATCTCCCGTTCATACTGCCCTCCTTCACACACCCCCCCTTCACGTTACCCTTCTTTACTATTTTTTCTACAACATTCATTACATCTTGAGCACTCCCCCAACAATATTCACGCTGCTCACCATCATCTGCAAACCCTAAATCTCTCCACCTGCACTCATGCTGCCCTCCTCACAATACCTAACCTGCACACACTCCACCATAACGCATACCCTAACTGTGCCCAACCTCCACGGATTCAAGGCATCCCTTCCTATGCTACCACCTGCTCAAGCTCCCCCTTTTAACGTTGCTCCCACTCCTACGCATTGATCCTTAGATCTCACACTGGCCCCCTCCTACTCCATTCAGCATTCATGCCTCCCTTTAAGGGCTCACTTCCTACCACCTGCGCCTGTCACTGCCCATCACCTACCGCGTTCACCTCTCATGCCCCTCTCTTGCAATGTTCACCTCCCATGCAGCTGCTACTCTCTCTTCCTCCCCTTCAGGCAGCTGCATTAATGGCAAGGAAAATCTATTTGAGAAAAGGTATTGGAGTCAGAGCTTTTTGTAAAATTTATGGTGGTCGTCAAAGGAATGGTACACGCCCTCCTCATTTCTGTAAAAGCAGTGGATCTATTGCTCAACATATTCTACAGCAATTAGAGAAAATGAGTATAGTTGAGATGGATTCCAAGGGTGGACGACGTATCACATCTAGTGGTTAGAAAGATCTCGATCAACCTTTTCAATAGGGAGCCATTCCCTCTTTTTTTTTCCATAGCGATCACGTACACATGCGAAAGTCATTATCAACAACAGTTTTTGATTCAATAGTATTTATAGTGTTTTTCTCAAGAAGACTCCTCCAGGGATCCACTCCCTCTCTAGTTAGCACTTCTTATTTAGTCCAAGCTCAGTGCCGATTTCACATTTTTTTTGGCTCAGTTTTACCTTGCAGCAGTATTAGCTCATGGGTTCTCTTTCAAAGTTCCATTTTTGCTATGTCATTCAACAATACTCTACATCACTTCACATAGTTTTGTAGCACTCGCCATCTTGCTCCAGAGGTTCCTCTTCACCGGTTCACAAGGGTTCTCTTTCACTTTGGGGAAGCCAGGTGTCTCCACCCTCCCCAACTACGCGGCACAACACACTGAGTAGCCAGGTGTCTCCACTCTCTCAATATCAGCCGCACTCACTGGGAAGCTAGGTGTCTCCACCCTCCCCATCTACGCGGCACAACACACTGAGTAGCCAGGTGTCTCCACTCTCTCAATCTCAGCCGCACTCACTGGGAAGCCAAGTGTCTCCACCCTCTCAGTCTTTGCACCATCAACAATCCTTTTGTCTAGCATCACTACAACTTCTGAGTAGACATGGCAGCCTGCACTCCATCCATAGTGCTCTAAAACTTCAACCGGGAGGAAGGAAAGCAGGGACTCTTTCCACTTCAACTGGGAGGAATGATCTGTATGGGAGGCCCACACTCCCCCTTCATGTATTAGGCAATATTTGGGTTCTATTCCCACGAATGTATTAGTTATTATTTAGATTATTAGAGATATCTTAGTATTAAATAATGAGCAGCATTTATTGTGCTCCTTTTGTAATTGTTATAAAAGTGCACCTTGCCTCATAATACAAACTAGTTTTCTTGTGCCTTTCTTTTCATTCTATTGTGTTAGTAGCTGTTGTTAGAGTTCCGAGTTCTTTTTGTGTTTTAGTTTAGGAGGCAAGGCTCTCCTAGCCTCACCTTCCCTTGTTTTATTCAGCTTTGGTCTTGGTATTTAGTTTTATCATTGTATTTCAGATATGGCCTCCTCTACACGCAGATCAAAATCCTTGGGTACTACATTAAATACAAAGAACAATGGCTTGTCAAAACCCGCATAGACGTCCACGTGCAATAGAATAGACGCGTGGCTCAGAGGTCTATTTATTCAAAGGCATGGTGCATTGAATCCAACGTCTTTCGAGAAATATATAGTCCCCCATACTCCGATGATTTGTAAATATCTAAAAAGTATTTGGCTATGAGTGGGGCCTGTCCATTCAGATTGTCATAAATATTGAATGGAAAGTCTATGCAACTATGTCATGATAATATAAAGAAATCCCTACTTTTCTTTGGGTCAATATGATTGAAAATCTATGATATGCAACAAATACCCTCAGTCAAGATTACAAGTAATTGTCCAAAGGAAACATTAGTTGGGAGTAGGTCTGAAAGCTACCATTATTCAAAACAACTTACATGTTTATGGTTCCGTTGTTGCTTGATTCAATTACTTTCAATCATCTAAGAAGACCATGCTTGATTACAAAACTACCCATGTCTTTCCAACATTCAATGAGTTCATCCTTTTCCTTAAGAATATTTCATTTTAGATTTTGAATAAGACTATACAAGTTCCACAACATTATATAAAATATTGTTTTTGAAGATTTGTGAACACTTATTAACCACCTAAAAGATATTACTTTTGAAAGTCATAAAAACTTTTAACAGTTTTCCATAATGGTTAGTTATTTTTATTTTATATTATTATTGCTAAATATAAATATCTTACTAAATGTGAGTGTACTTCAATTACCGAGGTGATGAACCCAAACTGATGGGATGAGAGAGACTTTAGGGCCATGGCGACAAAGCTTATAGTTAGATGGTGTGATATGGGACTCAAGACCCAAAGGAGCAATAAAAGACAACTCATAATTGCATGAATTTCTACTCCTAAGAAAGATAAAGTGATCCTCTTCCTCAGCACTTGAATGCCTACATTTTGAGAAAGGGAATGCGGTACAAGTCACCTTATAAAAGGCGCTACACGTCACCTTTTAAGAGGTGCTATGCCTTGCGGTCCTATCTAAACTTTTTTCCCATGGTGTAGGTAGAACCAAATAGGTATTTGTCAGATCTGTCTTCCTTGAGTGAGGGGAGTTTAGGAATGCTAGAAGAAAGTCAGACATCCAGTAGGTCTACAAGAGTTTTATCGACTAGATGTCAAAAGACCAGAAGAAAATTCCATAAACGCAACAACCATTATCGCACTCATGGGGGGTCATGTTCCTATGATGATGAGACAATAGGCGACAACGAGGTGCCCTTGAGGTACATAAATTTAGTGAAACAATGGGTACCCAAGGATCTTCCTCAACCGAACACATATTTTTATGTGGACGAGAGGATATATCGAATTGCACCGTCATCAATACATGGTTTCGGGTTGTTTTGCATGGATGGCATAAAGGTCCCTTACAACTAATGTACAAAATTGATGGAGTATGTTGGACCCTATTACAACTACAACGATTGGATGCGCATGGTTCGATATGCAAAAAGTATGCGTAGATATGGATTGTCAGCAAACTATTTACAGTTGAAAGACAAAGATAAAAATAAAGGATCAACGTTGTACATGGACGGAAGGCCAAAGGCCATAGGTAATATTGTAGGGTTTATAAATAGTACACAACCAGGGTCTAAAAAAAAGCAACCAAACTACGAATTTGATGGGCGTGAAGGAAACCGTGTTTTTGTATGTGCCATTAAATCAATATCTGATGGGGAAGAGTTGCTTATTAATTACAATTTGAATTGAGTAGATACAAACATGATTATTATGGGAGTGGTACATATAACAATTTACCCAACCTCTTATTAATGAATTTAACATCTTAAGGATTTTTTCGTTAGTTTATTTCGTTTAAATTTTCCATATTTACTTCGTATGCTAGTGATCGGGAAAAATCCAAGCCAGCAGATGGTCGGAGGAGTACATCTTCCTCGAGGGAGCAGGTATACATCTTTGTAATAGTAAAAATATAATAAGAAAAACGAGGTTTTTTTGTTTTTTTTTTCATTATTAGTATATTGGTTTGGTTTAGATAATGCTATCTATTTTTCATTATTAGTATATTGGTTTGGTTTAGATTAGTATATTGCTACGTAAAATAATGTTTATTCTGTTATGTATTTTTCGTTTGTATACTGGTTTCGTTATGATAATGTTTTCTACTTCTTTTTTGAAGGGGCCCAATGATCGAGGCAAGTCCACAGCTGTGGATCAGACGACACCATCATCCAAGCATCAGGTAAACCTGGTTGTAATTTTAGGAATCTATCATGATATATATGTTTTGTTAGTATAATTTTAGGAATCTATCATGATAGAACTCGGTAGTGTTTTATTTTTTTTTTGCAGCCCAGTGAATCGCTATATGAAACAGGGTCGCAAGAATATTCAATAGATCCTGAAGTGGATGAGATGCTAGCGAACAATACTGACAAAATTGGTGAATTCACGTCCCCATTTAAGATGATAGAAAAAATGTTGAATATATATAGTGTGGAAATCGTTTCTCTTCTAATCAAGGTTCCGCAGACAAGCGAGATTATAGCAAGGATTCAATTGTTGGCAAAGAGATCTAAAACCTTGCAAGTAAGTTGAGGAATCTTGAATCATAAAATAATTCATTTATAACTTTATAATTTTCTCTTTTATATGATAGTACTGAACGTATAAAATGTGTTTTGTATTTACAGAATTATCAGGGAGCACACAATAGTGGTCAAGGCGGTGTTGGCCCCAGCGAGGCTTGTGGAGAGATGTCACATCATGGGTAAATGACTCCACGTGAATCGACTCCTTCGCCATTGTTGTCGACTGGATAGCCAGCAACACATTACCAAACACCACAGACCCCAGCTGTGAGTGCAATGGACGCTAGTGATCGATGCACGACAGATCGTCCAGAAGAAGGGGTCGACACCGAGACTCTTAGTAATTTTGATATCACCCTAGCTGCATTTCCAAGATCTTCTCATGTCACTAGCACAGGAACAATGGAGGCAACATTTTTGGTGGACGAAAATCTTGTCCCAATAAAGATCGAGAAGATCCCAGCTAATTAATATACGTTGATCAAGTTAGTGTTTATAATTTCATTGTAATATACCGATAAAACGTTTTTTTTTAAATAATTATGATCATGGCATGATCATTTTGCAGGAAATTATATTTTCTATAAACAAATGAATGACTCGTCCTTGGAGATATTCGGGCCCACCATCCGAACAAGGTGGATAAACAACTGAAATGTTTAAAAGATGACCTCACTAATCGATTGGTTGGACTGTTCGGAGACAAGACCCTCAATCAAGCCGAGGTCCTGAAAAAGGCTGGACAACATATAAAGGTTGTCCGAGACCAATATAGGACCCACCTTGAAAAAAACCCTAGGTATGAGCGCCCTCCAATGATTCCAGCAAGGGAGTGGAAAGCTCTAGTGGACGATGGAAAGGAGAGGGCTCAGAGAAAAGAAGGAAAGATACCACCAGGCACAAGGAGGTATGCAATACTTTCCGCAATGTAATTCTAAACCTTATCATTATTGATTTCTATATCGTATTTGGAACATCTAAGGTATTTCAACACTTGCATAGGTTGTCAGACACTTCAAAGGCCACAAAGGAAAGACTGGGAAAAATAGGTCAACACAAGCTTGGGCCTGGTGGTTATTTGAATTTGGCGGCATGATTTGTAAGTTTCGAAAAACCAATAATGCATACAAATAATAAATTGCAAACTATTTTTCGTTTTATTGCACCGCAAAATGTTAATTAACGACATTATGCAAATATGCAGGTTGACCGATTCAATGAAATGCCCACTGCGGAAGACATGAAGCTTGGCTTCCATCATGGCTTTGGAGCTGTTGTTGAATGCCGAAAAATATTATCTCGGCAAACACAGTCTTCTGGTACCAATCCATCTGATGCACAGGTATATAAAATCTATATAGTTTAATGAAGATTTATTGCTTGTGCAACCTATTCGTTTTAAATACCTGACATAAAATATTGACTCTGTTTTGAGCAGGAAAGCAATGATCCCCCTAATGTCGAGGAGGGACAACAACAAATAGAAGATCATGCTTCGAATACTGGTAAAGAATTTATTCATATGCTATAATTTTATGTATAGCATTGGAAATTGTGAACATTAATTATAGTTCACCATATTTCAACTGCAGAGCATGTAGAGGGTGAAACTGTACAGGTTGAGCCTGGACAAGAACATGAACAATATGATGTGGTCATAGGAGGTTAAAAAACACCTTTGTGATGTTTTTTTAAATGAAATACTTGTCATTACAATAGCAAAATATAACGATGTAACATTTTCACATTGTTGCAGCAAATCTAAACCCCTTGCCGCAAAATCCACGTTTGGATCAACACTCTAGGATGCACACATCACGACAAGCTCGTGACGAAGAACCAAGAACTGGAGGAGAAATTCCATATCAAGATGGTCCTATTATAGGATTATTGGAAAAACATAAGAGAAGAAAAACTAAAAATAAGTGACTAGAAAAAAGTTGTCTAATAATTTTTTATAATAATATATCGTCCACTATTTTTGGCCTAATGAATGAATGAATGGTTTAATGGTTTAATGTTTCAGTGTAGAAAACTGTTACCTTTATTGAATGTCATCTTTTATTGAATGAATGTGTTGACTGAGTGAATGAATGGTTTATTGAATGTTATCTTTTATTGAATGAATGTGTTGATTGAATGAAACAATGGTTTAATGAATGTTATCTTTTATTGAATGAACGGTAGATGAAAGTTCATGATGAAGTATGCATGAATTTGCACGTAATTTTTTTTTTCAGGTACATGCATTGGGTATGGGGAATTGAGAGTGATGTGAGGGGGGGAGGGGCCATAAGAGCTTCCACCTTCACATGGTTGGCCCTGTTCAGTAGAGAATATTAAATTATTCTCGAAATAGAGAGGAGCTCAATGAATGGCTACAATGCTGGCTTTCTACAACCCACTCGCGTGCCATGTAAATTTTGACAATTTCTTGGAGCTTGTTGTGATGTTTGGTTGCTCCTCATAACCAATTACGAGTTTCCACAACTTCAAAGGCTGAGTAAATGATGCACTGGAAACGGTATCCTTAACCTTCTCTTTAATTTCCTTGGAATCAATATCCTTAACCTCACATTAAACCCTTCCAAAATGATATATTTACCATTTAATCCTGGCTTCTGAAGCATGATATTTGCAACTAATCTAGTATACACCAATAACAATTAGAAACATGCTTCTTGTTGTCAATGTTAATCATTTTTTAGGGCTGCAACTTGCCCATAATGGCTCCTCTTACGCTAGGGAATTAAAGAAAACATATAATTTGTATCGAAAAAATAACATGGTACGAACTGAACCGAGGAGATTCGAACCTGCGACCTATGTCTAGTCCCAAGGCTACTACCTTCAAGCTTGAAGTGCAGCTGACAATGAGAGACCACCTTCAAGCAACTTGATTCATTCTGCATGCATTTCACAGTGGGAGATGACGGGATACCACCTTCAAGCTTGATTCATTATGCATGCATTTCGCTATGCAACTATCTCAAATTCTCACCGCGTTTTCCCTCAAATAGTTTCTCAATTCAGCATGACCCATGCCCGCCATTCGAGGAGTGTTTCCAGCGGTCTTGAGTTTCAGCCTAGCAACGGTGACGATTCATGGTATTATGTTTCCCTTCGGCTGCAATATGACAAACTCAAAGTTCACTACGAAGGTTTGTATGACAAATGTAATGGTTTGGGTTCCATAACCTCGGTGCCATTCAGGGACACTTTGAGGAATTGCTCTGAGGTAACGGAACCCAAACTGTCACATTTGTCAGACAAACCTTCGCAGTGAACTATCAATTTTCCATATTGCAGTTGAAGGGAAACATAATACCATGAATCGTCACCGTTGCCAGGCTGAAACTCAAGACTGCTGGCAACACTCCTTGGACGACGGGCGTGGGTCATATTGAATTGAGAAACTAATTGAGGGAAAATGCAATGAGAATCTGAGACGGTTGCATAGTGAAATGCATGCAGAATGAATGAAGAGTACTGGGTGTCGAGAGAAATGATTGTGGGACGTCGTATGAGAGGAAATGGCGATGGGAATTGATTGATAAGGTCAGGATTGAAGGTGTTAGCCTTAGGACTAGACATAGGTCGCAGGTTCGAATCTCCTCAATTTAGTTCGTACCCTATTATTTTTTCGATGCAAATTATAGGTTTTCTTTATTTTCCTTTGTCAACTTTACGTATCCCTTTATATGTTTTCTTTATTTTCCTTTGTTAACTTTATGTATTCCCTTGTGATAATGGGGATTGTAAATATTGAGTCACTCGAGAATGAACATAAAGAGGATTTCCACGGTAATCTGTTCCATCCAAACCTATCAAGTGTACTTTTAGGTCAGTAATATTCTTCTAACAAAGCGATGAAAGATCTTAGAAGCAAATGTAACAAAGCCCTGAAAGAAGTTCGCGTAACATAGTGGTTTGTGTTTGCAGTAATCCTTCAATTTACAGATTGAAAATGGCCAAAGAGCTGCCACAGTTTAGAAATGACAATATTGCTACCAAAGTTTGGATGGAATATATTACCATGGAAATCCTCTTTATGTTCATTCTAGAGTTTTGAGAAAACCAAAGATATATGAAACGATGCTTTATGACAGTTCGTCTTCACAGCCGCCTCTTGAAATCAAGGTAAGAAATGGTTACGGCGGGAGAAGTTCATATGATAAGGGGAGTAGTTGAAGCAAATGAAGTAAAATTTTATTTGCTTCAACTACTCCACCTATTGACTGAGCTTGATATTGTGTCTTGTAAATTATCCTTGTACCTTGCCATCTTCATCAAAATTTTGCTGTTGGTTTTTTCATGCTAAAATGCTCCCCCTTATGCTACTTCAAACTTCAACAAGGTTCTGTCCAGTAAATTCATAAAAGGTAAGCATGCATCATCATTCCATACTCCCCCTATCAATCATATCATTTCCCAGTCATACTTATTGTCAAATCAAGCTGAAAGGATATTCTCTTCAACAATATCTAGTACATTGCTTCGCTGAAGCTTCCTTTTGCCAAGAGTAACAAGCCCGAGCTTGTCCACTTTATCCTTACCGAAAACTGATTTGACCTTCTCCAATTCTATTATAGCATGCTGAGCACTTAGAGATGTGTAATAATCAATTTGACCATGTCTTCCTTGCATCGATAACTTCTAGCAATCCCGATTTTGTCCACTATCTCCTTCAACATTCTTCATTCTTTAAACAATTTTAAGGCTTCCATGTATATGCTTATTGATCCACACTTTTCAAATTAGAGTTGAGAGGAATGCTACTATTTTTTCCACAAGGCATAGCTTACTACCATGGATGCTACCAATCACTTAATACCAATTGATGAATATGATTTGTGCCATATTTCTGGAACTCATACTTGTCAATTATATCTATTAAATTCATAAAAGAAAATCCTCCAATCATCAAGTTGCTTTTATTTCATTTGATTCAACTACTCCCCCTATCATGTGAACTTCCTCAAGGGCATCACCTTCACATAGGATGAAGTGACTGAATTAGAGGTAATCGCAGCCAGATTCGTATAGATGTCAAATGGCAAGGATGAAGAGTCAACTTTGAATCACCCACAAGGTATACCTCCTGCCTAGACTTTTATGAGACCTTTGTGCAAACAAAAATCTCTAATTAATTGTCCAGACAATCTCTAATTAATAAGACCCACCCTACAAATTTTATCACAACATAATACTGTTTTTTTTTTAATTCCATAATGACGTCGGTTATCCGACTTCCATTGCTAAGCGATCTGACGTTCTTGCCATACCACTGATGGCAAAGAACGTCGAATGGTTTCCATTTTTACATTCTGCTGTCATCGGTTATTTGTCTTCAACAGGCTAAGGTATCCGACGTTCCTGCTATACCACCGATGGCTAAGAACGTCAGATGGATTCCATTTTTACATTCTACTATCGTCAGCTATCCGACTTCAATGGCTATGGTATCTGATGTTCTTGCCATACCACCGACGGCTAAGAACATTGGATGGCAAACATTTTTAGATTATGCTGTCGTCGGATATCCGACTTCAATGGCTATGGTATCCGACGTTCTTTCCATACTACCGATGGCTAAGAACGTCGGATGAAAGACATTTTTACATTTTGCTGTCGTTGGATATCCGACCTCAACGATTATGGTATTTGACGTTCCTGCCATACCACCGATAGCTAAGAACGTCGGATGGCTTCCATTTTTACATTCTGTTGTCGTCGGGTGTCCAACTTCCACTGCTATGGTATCCGACGTTCCTTCCATACCACCAATGACTAAGAACATTAGATGGCTTCCATTTTTACATTCTGCAGTCGTCGGGTATCCAACTTCAACGTCTATGGTATCCGACGTTCCTTCCATACCACCGACGACTAAGTACGTTGGATGGATTCCATTTTTACATTCTGCTATCGTCGGATATCCGACTTCAACGGCTATGATATTCGATGTACCTGCCATACCACCGACGACTAAGAACGTAGGATGGCAGACATTTTTACATTCTAGGGTCGTCGGATATCCGTCTGCAACGGCTATGGTATCTGACGTTCCTGCCATACCACTGATGGCTAATAATGTCGGATGGAAGACATTTTTACATTCTGAGGTCGTCGGATATTCGACTGCAATGGCTATGGTATCCGACGTTCCTGCCATACCACTGACGGCTAAGAACGTCGGATGGCAAACATTTTTTCATTGAACGGTCGTCGGTGATCCGTCGGTGGTGTGTGTCGGATATCCGACGGGAAGTCCTACCGTTGGATTTTAGCCGAAATTAGACTGACGTTTAAAAAATATGGAGATTGTCGGATGGCCGACAGCTAGATGTAGAAAATACGACGTATATGCCGTCGGATTTTGGGTCCAAAAAATTTAGAGAGGTTATGTAAATAATTTATGGAACTGAATAAGTATATTTAATGTATACATAAAATTTACATGAAGGTGTTTTCTGAAGATTTCAATAAAAATGGTTTTTTTTTGTTTATTTGGTTCATAAATTCTATTTATATGGCTATTTAACTTACCAAATTAAGTGGTTGTGCCACTGTATTGGTTACAATGAATTGAAACTGGAATTATGAAATAAAAATAGTAGGACCATTTTGATGATGTACACTTTGTACAAATTGAAAATAAAAGGGAATCATAATTTTGAAAATGGAATTATGAAATAGAATTTGTAGGCATTTCGATGAAGTGGGCTTTGTACAAATTGAAGATAAATGGAATCATGACTTTGAGTACCTGTGATTGATACATTATTAAAAATTGGGGTGAAGATAAATGGAATCGTGACTTTGAGTACATGTGATTGATACACTATTGAAAATTGGGGTTTTATATTAACCAATGAAACAATGAACCCACTTTCTCCTGTTGCCAATGCTTACCATGAGTGTTGGTGTACCTCCCCACTCATAGGACTCCATGCGAGTAATGGCCATAACACCGAGTCGGATGGGGACATAGAGATGAGACGAAGTGCATGATGGAGAAGATGAACAACCGACCACTTTGTCCGAATTATGATTCATTCCTGGGACGCGTGGTTGGCACGAGCGAGCATGTGTCTATCCTCATGTCTGTCAGTCGCTTCCGTTGGATGGCCCACATCCATCACCTGCTGTGGGGGGAATTTGATCCCTAGTCTTGACACTTGGTAGATCCAGAATTAAAATACATCTATACTAACGAAATAGAAACCACATGAGCATATATATATATATCAACTTAAGATTCAATGTTTCTTTTCAATTTTGGGGATATAGGTTGATTTATATAATCCCAAAAATCTAGGAAAATTTATGGTAATTGTCATAGATTTAGAATCCTAACAAATGTGGAGTAATGGTTAAGGATGCAAAATAATTGTTCAAGATTAAATGGTTGTCGAAATGTCGTTCATGTTGTGGTGGTTAGAAAAGCTCCTATAAAACTATCAACGCTATGGTAGGTCTCTTATTATCTTCTTTGTGTTTTCATATCATGTCATTTTTTTTCTAATTTCTTTCACATCGATATGATTAAATAGGTTATGTAAATAATTTATGGAACCAAATAAGTATATTTAATGTATACATAAATTTTACATGAAGGTGTTTTCTAAAGATTTCAATAAAAATGATTTTTTTTGTTTATTTGGTTCATAAATTCAATTTATATGGCTATTTAATGTACCAAATTAAGTGGTTGTGCCACTGTATTGGTTACAATGAATTGAAACTGGAATTATGAAATAAAAATAGTAGGACCATTTTGATGATGTACACTTTGTACAAATTGAAAATAAAAGGGAATGATAATTTTGAAAATGGAATTATGAAATAGAATTTGTAGGCATTTCGATGACGTGGGCTTTGTACAAATTGAAGATAAATGGAATCATGACTTTGAGTACATGTGATTGATACATTATTGAAAATTGGGGTGAAGATAAATGGAATCGTGACTTTGAGCATATGTGATTGATACATTATTAAAAATTGGGGTTTTATATTAATAAGGATTATATATATTTTAATATAATTATATGAAAAAATTGAGGACTCCCAGTTATTCATATTTTATATGAATAATAGATTATTTATTTTTAAACTTCCTCACTTGGGGGAGTGACCTTTGGTTTGAGAAACCATGATTGGGGTGTCTCCTCTAGGTTCAACCATCATTGAAATTGAACCTTTCCCACTAGTGAAAAACTCCTCGCTCTTCACCAATGGATCCAACCCCTTTGGACTATATAAATAATATCATTATTCAAAATTTTTAATAGTATATGATTAATATCATTAATCAAAATTTATATATAAATAATATCATTGAATTTTATACCCATATTTAAAAAAAATTATTTTTTTGTCAAAATTCTATAATTACATCAATAGGTATTTAGATATTATTTGGGATTTTGGACTTCCTTGAGTGGATCAACAAGATTAACCTGCGTGTAACAAGTGTATAGTGGAGATTCATTTCATGGTCGTCGTATCTTGTTATGCTAAAATGCATCTTGATTAAGATTTAAATAAGTTCCATTTAAGAGATGGATAAGAAAATGGGTATCTTTATTAAATAGCATTTGTTTTTAAATGTGTAGTCTTTGTTTAACAACCAACCATCTCCACAAGATTAAGTGGTTGGCTACACCTATCCCTGTTCACCGACCACTTTACTTGTGGTTGTGCTAGTAACTTATGATTGTGCTAGTAATTAGATCTCTAACTTTACATATTACAAAATTAACGGAAAATGAATTTAACACAAAATTAAATCACTTTTCATATCGCTAAAAATATCTTTATAATTGTGAGGTTATGGTTTATTGTTCATTTACAACCACTAGAAGTAACAATTACAATGTATATGAGTAGTAAGGAAATTTCGGTAGCCCCACTAGGAAATTTGGATTGCGAATCATAATTTTGAGTATATGAGTGGTAAATCGGAATAGGAATTATTCGACGCATGCCGACAACACACTGGAGGAAGAGCCAATCATAGCTTTGATGGCGTCACAGAGGCGACTACTAGAATGGAGGATGAGCGAATCATAGCTTTGATGGCGTAACAGAGGCGACTACTAGAATGGAGGATGAGCGAATCATAGCTTTGATGGCGTAACAGAGGCAACTACTAGAATGGTAGCTTGGACTGGTAGCTTGGGCGTCCCATCTGTGATCCGGTGCAGAGAGGCGAATATTGAGCACACAGCCGTAGAGGGTTAAATGCCACTTAGGGTCCAAAAGCGGCATTTAATCCTTTGCCGCTCTGTGGTTATTAATCACGGCCAAGTAATTGACTCGTTTCCCATCTAAACAGATTGGATGTCCCTTTTGCGATTCCGTGTAGAGAGTAGAGAGTAGCTTCGACGTCCCACCTGTGACTGGTAGCTGCTGCGACGTCCCCAGGGATTGACTGGTAGCTTGGATTTTGCCCTCAAACGTTTTAAATCATTAAATTTGAAATTGTAAACACTTTTGAGTCTCCTTAACTTAAATCATCATTGAAAATGAGGAAATCATTCAATCTTTTTGTATGCTAAATTCGCATTGCGCACCTACCTTTCTCTATGTGTACCTACTTTTATTTTTGTAAGTGGCCTTTTTAAGGCCTCTTATATTTTCAAACTTTATCTTAATTGGCCATGGTTTTATGGTTTTAAGTGGTCGGTAGATTGAGCAAATTGTCAGTCAGTAATTTAAGTCAGAAAATGTTTCAACCAACCAATTTAGATGGATGGAATGAAATCCATTTAATTTCTTACTAAACTGACTAATAATTGTAAACTAAAATACCTACTAAAATACCTCGAATAAAATGTCAAACATACCCCGAATGCATTATATCAAAGTTAACCCCACGCAGTTTGCTTTGTTGCTCAACCAGAGATAAATATCTTCGTTTCTTCCATCTTATTTGTGTCTCCAATGGCTTCTTCTTCCAACCCCATCCCTGCAACCACCAGCAGCAGCTACTACGATGTTTTTATAAATCATCGTGGTATCGATGTTAAGGAAACTTTAGCGACCCATCTCTACAAACGCCTTATTGTCCGTGGACTCCGAGTATTTCTTGACAAGGAGGAATTGCAGGAGGGAGACCACATACCTTCTCACTTAGAAGGCTCTATCCGATCTGCCTCAGTTCATATAGCAATTTTCTCTACCAATTATGCGTTGTCAAATTGGTGTCTAAATGAACTCTTGTTGATGTTGGACTCTGGGAAAACTATTATTCCCATCTTCTACTGTGTTAAGCCTTCAGAGCTTCGGTGGACGTTCGCTGAAAATGGTGTGTATGCTCGATCCCTGCGCATTCTCGAAGAGCAGAAAACAGTTGACACTCAAACTCGTCTAGAGATTCCAAGATACGACGCTGACACTATTGGAAAATGGAGGAGGGCTCTCTATCAAGTTGCAGATATTAAGGGTTTCGAGATGGTGGCGTGTAACAAGTAAGGATCATTAATTACCATTCAAGCTATTCCTCTTAGTTTAAAATACCTACATGGAGTCGTTTCTTACTCGTAATTTTGTTCTGCATATGATGTAGTGACGATAGCCAAATCGTTGATAACGTCGTGGAACGGGTATTGAAAAAACTTCCCAAAACACCCCTCAATGTCTCCAAATATCCCACTGGTTTGGATGACAAAGTAAAAGATCTAGAAAGAACGGTGTTTTCATCCCAGCAAAATGGGGAGAAGTGTAGAGTTGTCGGAATTGTCGGTCTTGGTGGGGTTGGAAAAACAACCCTAGCAAAAGAAATCTTCAATCGTGAGAGATCAAAATACCATCGATCGTGCTTTGTACCTGATGTGAGAGAACCAGCACCTAATAGTCCTTTAAATTCTCTCGAGAAAATGCAGAGTTTCCTTCTTGAAGCCTTGACCGAATCCAAAGTGCAAATAAAGAGCACTGATGAAGGTATCGGTGAGCTCGAAAGGCGTGTTTCATCTTGTCACGCTCACGCTTTCATTATTCTAGATGATGTGGATCATGGTAAACAGATCGATGCATTACTTTTACCTGTGAAGAATGCCCTCAGTTCGGGTAGTTTAATTTTAGTAACCTCTCGCAATAAGGATGTTCTTACAAGCTCGGGAATAGCAGGGTCATCTATTTACAAGTTAGAAGGCCTCAATCCACAACACTCCCACGAGCTCTTCTGTTTGCATGCCTTCGGCCAGCCTTATCCTGTTGTAGGATTTGAACAAGTGGTTCAAGAATTTTTGAATTCATGCAAAGGATTGCCGTTATCCCTTAAAGTAATTGGCGCGTCTCTTTGTGGAAAAGATGATTTGGAATATTGGCAAGAGCAATTGCACAAAATCTCTAAAATACTTCCCCAAGATATACAAAGCATCCTTAAAATTAGCTATGACGGTCTCGATGAAGAGGAGAAACAAATATTCTTAGATATTGCATGTTTCTTTATTGGAGGCGAGAGGGATCGCGCAATAATATTCTGGAATGGATCCGGCTGGGCAGGATGGATGGGTCTTCGGAACCTAGAGAACAGGTGTCTAGTGGACGTGGAGGAAAACAAATATGGAAAGTATCTAAGAATGCACGATCACCTGAGAGACCTGGGCAGAGATCTGGCAGAGAAAGAACCTGTCCGCGGACATCGTCTTTGGCGACCAACTGAGAACCTTCTTCAGAATCTGTCCGACAAATCGCCTGTACGTATTTCAGGCTTTTCACGGTCTCACATTTAAAACACTGTCGCGTTGTCAAAATTCTGTCTGTCAAGTTCTGAATAATTTTTAAGCTTTTCAAGGATGACAATATTGTTTCTAACAGTTTCAGAGATCAATTTAGGTGCGTGGAATTTGGGGGCTTGAACGAAGACATTTGGTGGACTTTAGGCGGAACAACAGACAGCGTCGCCGGTCGTTAGATCAAAACCCCGTGGAGCTTGGCAGTCGTTCCATTAGTATGAGCAGTTTGGAACTGCTAAGGACCGACGGTGATTGTTTGAAAGACATATTGAACATGGTGCAGTCACCACAATATCTCATATGGCTCCATTGCTACAGTTTTCCCTACGCTTCCTTGCCTCGCTGGATTCCAATGGAGAGGTTAAGGATTTTATATGTGGCGGGGAGCAAATTGAGGAGACTATGGGGAGAACGTATTTTTGAGGTATTATGTATTTTCTTTTTGTAGTTAGTGTCTTATGTCTTTGTACCCCACCACGCACAATGTGATATAGTTGAAATTGCAGGCACCTCTACAGTTGAGACAGTTGGAAATCGAGGCTCCTCTTTTAAAGTTTCCAAAGTCCATAGGGCAGCTGAAGTACCTAGAGAAGATTGTTCTAAACCCTCCTTTCAAGTTTGCCGGTGAAGCGTGTAAAATTCGTCTGAAAACTTTGCCAGATGAATTCTGTGATCTGCAGTGCTTGAAACACTTGGAGTTAAACCATTGTTCAGAAATGGAGTCTTTGCCCGAGTCCCTTGGGAGCTTAAAGAACCTCCAATGTATTCGCATAGTTGGGTGCTTAAAATTGAGGGCGCTTCCAAAATCCTTTTGGAATTTAAAACTTAAAGTTCTCCAATTGTGGGGTTTCGAAAGTTTGACCATCCATAGCGGCTGTGTTGAAAATAATATCACAATCGCAAATACCTTTGGCTGTGTTGAAAATATTATCACAATTCCAAATACCTTTCGGAATTTATCAGAACTTAATGCTCTCGAGTTATGGGGTTGCGAGAGTGATGGGAGTTTGATCATCTCAAACCTTACTCCTGGAAATATTAGCACATTTAAATTCATAGATATGTCAAGTTGTAAGGAAATTGATGTATTGCCTCCTCAGGTCGCAGATCGACGGTCCCTCGCAGAATTACATTTGGGGTTTACAAACTCAAGAGAGTTGTCATCTGCCAGTAGAAATCTAAGAGATTTGGAAGTTCTGGAATTTGGAAGCCCTTCCCTGAAAGCGCTGCCGCCTTGGCTCGGTTGCCTATGTGGCTTGAAGAAATTGCGGATCTGTTTTTCCAAGCAATTGAAATGTTTGCCCGATTCCATTAGAGAGTTGACTAAGTTGAAAGAGTTGAGTATTGAGTTTACAGGTATAAAATACTTACCACCTTGTATCATGACACTAAACAATCTTGAACATTTATATGTATTGAAAAGTCCGTTAAGAAAACTGCCATTTAAAAGAGTTGTAGGGTTGAGAGAAGCAGCAGATGCTTCCAAGTGCATGCTTGACCTCAAAGTCTTAATCCTAATCTCAACAAGGATATCGGAGGTAGCATTTGGCAAAGGTGTTTGCCCCAACCTTCAACATCTCTACATCCGTGACTGTGCGCCTCTAGTGAAGTTTGAAACATTGCCAAACACCCTCATAAAACTAGAGTTGAAGAATTGTCCTTATTTGAAAAAAATTGAAGGGCTTTCTGGACTTCCAAAACTTCAAACGCTCAACATTAGAAACTGTCCAATACTGGGGGAGCTTTCTGGTCTAACAACGTTGAAATCCTTGGAGACATTGAAGGTTTATGGATCCGGGATCACGAGCATACAGGGGTTGAGGCAGCTGACAAAACTTCGAGAGCTGAAAGTGTCGAACTGCCATTGGTTAGAAGAAATTGCAGGGATCGAACATTTAATGTGGTTGGGGATGCTTATTGTTTATAACTGTCCCAGATTGCAATACGGCGAGGAAGTAGTAGAGCGTCTGCGGCAACGAGCTGAGAAAGACCTCTCAGCTCCAAGCGATGAGTACAACATGTAAAGCGTGTCTACTACCAAAGTAAGTCTTGATTAGATTTCTTCAGTATAACATATATTTAAAACCTCTAAAGTATTTATAATATCAAAGGTAAGATTATGTAGATTCTTTTATTGTCCAGATCCAGCAAGAGGCAGCTAAGTTTGGAGCATCTTCAAAAATCAAGAATACGTGTATATATGGAATAATGGAGGTAATCCCAAAGTTCTAGAAGTACGAGATCCATCAAAAGGTAGGTTACTGGGCATGTTTAATAGAAAAATTTAGAGTTTGTAACATCACTTTAAGCTTATGGTTTTATAGATCTTGATTGATTAGCGTTTTAATGTTCCATGGTGACTTCATCATGTATATGTTCTCAAACATTTGAATGTCACTCTGAATTGCTAATTGTATTCATCCCTTGTTTGGATTCAGGGGTTGAGATTGTCATTGCAACCCCAGGCCGGTTAATTGATATGTTGAAGTCACAACATACAAACTTGAGAAGAGTGACATATCTTGGTTAGACGAAGCTGATCATATGCTCGACATGGGTTTTGAACCACAGATAAAGAAAATTGTTTTTCAAGCATAAAATATAAAATATTTCATTTTATAATGAACCTGTGTAAATATAAAATATTTCATTTTATAATCAACCTGTTTACATCGTTTGTTGGATGTGGTAGACAGGTTGAGACCAGGTAGCCATCACAAAGCTCTGAAATACAAGTAAAATATTTATATGCAGAATCAATTTTATAAAAAATTATATTATGCGACAACGATCCACTGGAAAATTGCAATATGGGTTATTAAAAAATATTTATGTGAACGATCCTCTGAAATTGCAATATGGGTACATCGATGCTCCCTGTCTTGATCTATGATACAGTTGATACAACTTGTTTTTGATGTATACTTTTCATTGAGTTGAATAGATATTAATTATGTATATCACAACCAACCATCACTTCAGTCGGTGTTCAATATTAACATAACTGAGTAGGAATTCCTTGGTTAAAAATAATGGGATTCCTTGATCAAGAATAATAAATCATGAAATCTTTCTGATTTTTAATTGTATAATATATTGTCAATGCTATAGGAATGTTTTGTAGATTCTTTGTTTTATAACAAATACGCTACAGATGTTGCTGCACCGGGCTTGGGTACGGAGGCATTTGATATATTAAATATTCAAAAGTTTACTTTTTTGTGTGTATAACATAGTGTTTTTTTTGTGTGTATAACATAGTGTTTTCAGTTTGGCTTTTATATCCTATTCATGGATAATCTTTTTATGCTTTGGAATAAAGGACCCTGATGATTGAATTAGTTATGTACATTCAAAATTTCTCATCTTGAATTCAATTGACTTGTTAATGTACATTCAAAATTTCTCATCTTGAATTCAATTGACTTGTTAATGGGTGCGTTAGAATTTAAGTTATTTGACAAATAAAACATGGGTTGAAATTCAGTGGACTGATTTTTACGAGTTGCCGGGGACAGAAATAAAGCATTGATTGAATAAGGCCATTAGTTTAGCAAACAATTTTAGTTTTTGGCAATGTTTTTCTATAAATTTTTATTTCCAAAACTTAATAAAAGGGAGCACGTCAATGTTATGAAACTTTCGATGCAAAATGAAAGTCTTTGTGTACATTAAAGTTTTTTTTTTTTTAATCTTTAAATTTGTTTAAAATAGTTATTTGTAATAAAAAATAAAGTGTTTGATACAAAGATTAAAGAAGTTCATATTTTTTTATAGTTAAAAAATAGAAGTGATTAATTCTGTAGAGTAATGTATATTTATATTCTTAATAACTTTTGTTAGTGGTAATAACCTTTTATACTTTTGAAGAATGGAATGATTGTGAAAACTACTCTTTGAAGAAAAAGAGAAAGTTAACCCAAAAAAAACTATAACCATTCTTCTAAGTGGTTAATTATTTATACCTCTTAAAAATTGAACTATTTTGAAAACTACTTTATGAAGAAAAATAAAAAAATAATATATTCAAAATGATAAATTTTATATAAATTTTTATTTGGCATTCCATTTTAAGAACTGGTTAATAATATTTTAAGAGTTGGTTAATAACATTTCAAAATTGAGATAATTTTTTATATTAAAGATAATAATAATACTTCAAAATTTTGTAGTTGGATTGTAATTGGATATTATCTTATTATTATTGTAAATTTTTTATGTTATTGGAATAAAGAAGTAAATTTAAAAGTGAATAAATTTAGAAATACATAGATTAGAGATCATTTTGTTTAATTAAAAAAATTAACAAAATAAAAATATATTAAGTTTGTTCATTTTTTGACTCTCATTTTGAAATAAATACTTAAATATATATTAAAAATAATAGTTTTTTTACCCCTACAAAACTCCTGACCACCCTATATTCTTATTCCTAGTAATTTAGAAAGAGGTGAACCACTAATCCATTCCGGCAATTTACAAAGATAAAGTTCCAATCCAGATTCTACGTGAAAAAGAATATAATAACTTAGTAGCAGTTGAAGAATATAATAACTTAGTAGCAGTTGAAGATTGTACGTTATATAAAAAGATTACCCAAATTCAGGACCGACCACGAAAACCAGTAACAATATTTCCTATCTTTCTAAGCAGGAGCCATGATAGATCTATTTACCCTATCTTATCGGCCACTCATGTGTGATTACTTGTTTTTGAAGAGATTATGGGATTGTTTGTTCCATATTATATATAACCCATTCAAATATAGGTCAATATATGTAATTCAAAATGTGTGTTCTCAAAAATTGAAGAAAATTGACGAAGTAAACTTATTTGACAAAATGCATATTTAAACTAAAATTCAAAAAAAATTTAATGAATTGCTTTTCACTAATATTTTCTAACCACAAATTAATTGAACCAAATCAAAATTCATTAAATTGTTCATCTTTTTTCCTTAATATGCTAGAGTACAATAAAAATAAGAAAAATTTAAATTACAATAAAATAAGGAAAAGTTTAAATCCATCTTAAATAGAGTTTTCAAATGTTTTGTCTTAATTTCTTAATATAATGGTAATTAATTATAAAATATGATTGAATGTATACAAAATTTAATATTATATAAATGACTATTTAATATATATGAATTTGATTTGTGTTTAATATAATTTAATTGTCCTCTTATTATGGGGTATGCATCATCAAATGCAATTGTTAGTTAATTTATTATTGTGGAATATTGTTGCAACTAAGCAGTAGATGTATACCCAAATATATATGTATGGATGTGTTTTTCTTGTATAGGTATCATCATGGTCATAGGGCTATCGAACCATTTTCTATTTTTACATGCAATACAATTATACTAGTTGTAATTTCTAAAGTATTGTTATAGTTTATTGTTAACTTAAATAATAATCTTTGTGTAAGGATAATCATTTATATACTAGATACCATGGATGTTGAATTCATATTTGATTGGTTATGGGTTTGTTTCATTAGCCATGTTTCCAATCAATGTAAATAAGTCCTTGTTCTTGTTCACTATACAAAAAACTAGAAGCTATATTTTTTAATGATAAATTTACAAATTTTGTTTATGTTATATATAGAAGATTGTATGTAATTTTTAGGATTTAATTTTTTATATTTTAATTTGTGAATAAAATTTGTGTATTTTTTTTTTAAATTTAAATTCATATTTTTATCTTTTTATTTGATTTTTTTATGTAATTATTATTTTTTTATTTGAATTTTTTGGGACTTTTAATAATTTAAAACTAAATACTATGAATATAAATTTAGTTTTCTTAAATAAATAGTTACTTATGTACTTTTTAAAAATAAATATGTTATAATAATTTTTTATTGCATCGAGTGAAACGAGGTGCTCTACAATTCAGTATGGGGGAGATGTTGTAACGTGTATGTGTCCCGTTACATGTCCTGTTACATGTGTGATGTAGCATTACATCTAATAGTAAAAAGTAATAAATTATATTATGTCAGCCATTAATAAATTCATGTCGGTTCATAAAATAAAAAATTAATGAAAGTATTTTAAAAAAATCCATGTTGACTCATAAAATAAAATATTATGAAAAGTATTTAAAAAATCGATGTTGTTTATAAAATAAAAACTTAAAACTTAAACTAGTGTCTATCAATCAAGAGATATCAAATTTCTTGAGTTTAAATTTAAAAAAAGAAATACACCTCAAGAAATTGGATCCCTCTCGGTGCTTGATAGATATGGGTTTTAGATGGATCTATGCTAGTTTAAAAACAAATATGTTATAATAATTTTTTATTTAAATACCAGCTTACCGCTCATTATCTAAACTTAGTAAATTATTAGATGAGCTTGGAAAGACAAAAATTCCTGACTAGATTAAGACTTATTAGTTTATGGGCCTTTATATATGTACTTCTTTAAAGCTATATATCTGACTTAAGGAAAGCTACCATCTTGTGGTTGTCATCCCAGGACTATGCTGTTGTGAAACAATTTGATGTTAAATAAATTGTGAGTTTAGATGTGCCATGTGATTGTGGCGAAGCTTTGTATTACTACACAAAAATATATAATGTGAAAAATTAAAAACCAAGAAAGGATTATATTGTTTTAAAAATATATAATGTGAAAAATTAAAAACCAAAAAAGGATTATGTTGTCTTAAATCTTTTAGTGTTATATATATATTAAGATTATTAAAAAAATTAATAATGTATTTTTAATAACTCTATCTATTTAGTTTTAAAATCTTGTACTACTTAACGATGGAACATGTCCACCACTTTTTTTTTTAACATTGACTCCATGTTGAAGTTTTCAACATCTCTAGTACTATTATTATAGAGAGATCCACCACTTTATTTTTGAACCTTGACTCCTCCAATAATAGATCCGCCACTTTCCTTTTAACCATGACTTCTCCATGTTGAAGTGGAATTATAGTCTTCAAGATCTATAGCACTCGAGTAAACTTTTGACTTTGGTCTCCTCATAACTATTTTGTTATGAAAAAGGCATCTTTACACCACGAATTGAACACCATTTCATTTTTCAAAAGTCTTTTCTTTATTCCATTTTTATAATAACCAAATCAGTTACCATTATATTTAATTTTTTTATTATTATATAGAATCCTTTTAAATAGTTTTACATGGTTAGCTCTAGCATGTATAAGTAGTGGGTGTTTATGTGGTTTCCATTTAATGTTATAGCGGGTGTTCACATGGCTTCCACTTGGTAATGTAAACCTATTATTTGCATGACAACATCTGACCACAAGTATGAGTAGTGGGTATTGAAGTGGCTTCCACCTAGTACTATAGTGGGTGTTGACATGGTTTCCATTTGGTACTATAATGGGCGTTGACATGGTTTCCACGTGCTATCGTGGGCCTATTATCTATGTAACAACACTTACCCACATTGTTAGATGGAATCTATAGTAAACCCATTGGCATAGACTAGTGAGCCCAACCTAAGGGATTTAAACTAGACATTTACACTCATGCACCTAATCAAATGCCCAACAACCTTATTGACAATAGATTGCACTAGCCCCTTAGAACGTGTGTGTGTGTGTGTGCGTGCGCGCGTGCGTGCGTGCGTGTGTGTGTGTATTGCATGATCTACAAACCATGAGGTACACTTTATGTTGATAATTATTACATCATAGACCATGAAGTACATTTAATTCCAAGTAGTGAACTACAATCCAATGATCATGATCCTAACTACACATAGGTGAAGGGTTGTAGAAGTTACCCTAATAGATATAAAAAAAAATAAGAAACAACTCTTAAGAACATAGTTTTGATCAAACTTGCATTCATAGATAGATCATTAATACTATCTAAAACTCCATGGTGTGGCATTGCAATATTAAACCCACCCATATCTTATGATTGTTTTCATTGATCTCTCCCACTACTTCCTCAAATTCTTTGTTTTTTCCATTCTTGGGTCACAGATTATAGGCAATGTTTGTTGATTACCACCAACCAATGCTTGGTATCCTTTGTTCATTCATGAAATTTAGAAAGGATGAATTCAATGGATTGTTTGATGACCCTTGGAAATCATGCTTATGGGAAGATTCATGCCTCCTACTTCTTTTCCCATATATGGACTAATGGAATTCTTCATTTTTCTTATGCCATAAATAGATCGTGTCTTCTCGATTGTTCCTTTGGGATTGTCTCTTTCTCCAATTTGAGTCATGTTACCCTCTTGATATTTTACAGTGTTCCATACCAGAGATGCCAAGGAGGAGGGTTATTTTTGCATTTTAAAGACCAAGTTAGGGATTCTTTTATGTAAAAGTGTTGGTCTGGTGAGGCTCAAGACTCATGCTCTAGTCATGGAAGGTACTCTTAGTTTTCACTCTAAGGAGTGTTGGATGAATGGCAAGGTTGACTGCCCCTTGATGTGGTGTAGGTCCCCCATCATGCCGAGCATTTATACTTAGGGTTGGTGTCTAGTGCTCCTTGGAGTAACCCCATCAAGACACATGGCTTAGGGGCTCCTGACCACACTTTTATTTATGGTTTGTAGAGATAATTACACATGTAAGGGTAGTCATACATGTATTAGCACACCTCATTTATGCCCACTTGGACCTATTTATATCATGTATTGACCATCCTCTTGGGACGCACATGCCAAATTGATGATGACATCATCCTTTTGAAGAGGTTGTTCCACCTAAAGGAGGAGGTAGTTGAGAGAAAAACCACATCATCGGCATTAGTTAGGGCATGACACCCTCCTCTGAAGCTCAATGTTTCATGAAGTTGCAACACATCATCATTTTTATTACTATTATATCTCTTATGTGGTTTATCCCTCTTGCTTGTGGTGACAAACCCTAAAAAACTCATTGAGAATTATTTTAAGTGATTTTAGAAATTTTAGGTAGGTTTGCTTATAAAGGAGGTTAAGTTAGCCTAAGTCACATATAAATAAGGAAAATCATCCTTATTTTAACTTAAAATCATGGGATCAAATAGAATCATTTCTCTTTTTCTCCTTGTCTATCTAGGCTAAGTGGTGTGCATCTCTCTTCTTAGCATCTTGGAAGTTTAATGTGTTATTTTTTGGTGATTGAAGGCTTTTAATAAATCTTGCAAGGTTTGTCTAAGGGAAATCATTCTTGAGAGGGTTGTTCTCTTCTGCTTTGTTCCTCTTTTGTGGCAATATCTTTGATTCTCTAATCTTGCACTATCAAAGACATCCAAGGTAAGAAACAATTAGGGTTTTATGCATAATAAATCTGTCTTGTAAGTGAGGCATCCCTTATAGGAGGGTCTCTCTTGTTGGGTATTTGGCACCTCTCTTTGGCTTGATTAGGTCAGAAACAACATAACCTAAGGTTGCTTGCTTTTGCCCTAATTCAACAAAATTGGATTGCCAAATGTTGAGAGGAACACTAACCATGATTCCTTGATGGCCTAGAGGAATGATACTTAGGTATTATTCCCTCATATTCACTTGGAATCTCTTTTTATCAATTCTTGTACTATATATTGCAAAAAATACAACAAATCAAATATTGCGAAAAAAAACCCTAATTTTTTTTATATTTTGCAAATCCAAAAATATTTATTGTCCATGCCCTAGTTATTTTAATTGTATTTATTGAATTAATTAATTGGAGCAATAAATTCTAGTCCTTGATAAATATCGTAAAAATCCTAAAAAGTTGAAAAATCTTACAAAGAAGTCAATTTTTAGCCTTAAAAGTGCCCTAAAGGAGGTGATGTCATCATAGGATTAGGTGATGTTAGGCCTTAGGATTTTTTACATGTATGGTTATTGATTTATTGTATATCCATGTCATATAAAATGTCAAACCCTAATTGTTTGAGGCAAAATTGGTCAAATCCTAGGTTACCCAGGAGGACCTTCGGGGGATTTGAAGTCAAGAATATTTCTGGTTAACCTTGAATACATTAAATTGTGGAATTGAAGCGAAAATAAGCATCAAATCACATATTTCATCCTTTAAAAGATGGGTTCCCTAGGGGGGATTGATGCGCCATGTGTAGCTTCTCGTTGGGAGGTAAATTTTGTGACATTTCAACGGTTAGTTTGTGAGATATATAGTGTTTTTTCTTGATGGTTTTTAATGCATAAAATTTCAAAATTTCATTAATAGGTTACATATTCAATATTTCTCCTATTCTTCCATGTTCGAGGTTTTGTTGTAGGCATATATCATTGACTCCATTACGCATTGGTCTACTAACAATGGGAAGGTGTTGTAAGCATGGAAGCACTTTCTATTGCATTTCTTATAGGTTTTATCCTTACCATTGCTTTGGGGAGCCTCTAGTGTCCCAAGGAGTAGGGTGTAAAGAGGACGGGGGTTACATTGAGGTGACATTGGGTGTACCTCAAAGAGTTTCCAATCATAGAACTGGATCCACTGGGTCTACTTGTCCAATTTGGGTCCACATATTTCAGATGGGTCCACTTATCTTCAATCATGGAGGAGTGCTAGGTTTTGAGGTAATAAATCCAAATATGCCTACTTGATTTCCAAAATGGTATTTGATCATGTACTACATGGATCGAGTCTAGTGTTTTGTCATCATATCCATTATCGTTGACTTACAAATCCTTTCATAGATTACATATCTACCCAAGTTTGATTGCAAGAACCTCTCTACTGCCAACATTTAGGGGGGGTGTGAACTGTCTAAATCTTGGCGTACATTGTGATCATATGAAATTGATAGATCGCCCTTTAAAATCTTGTGATTTGGTAGAGATATTCCCTTTCCTACCTTAATTATTCATGGTCTACGGGTTTGAAGGATATATTTTCTTATCATTGTTGAAATAACCAAGCCTTAAATTTTTACTCTCGTCCTTTATCTCTAGCGGTAGTGGGTCCCATTATCCATGTGTAAAATTATGTTTTGCTTCTCAGACAATTATACTATCGATCCAATATGTTTACTAACCCAAACTCCTCTTCACATGTTAAAATCAAACTAACCTAAAGGTACTCTTCATTCCTAAGAACCATTCTCAGATTCCTTCCATTTCCCAAGCTAGGTCATTTTCTATTCTAGAGAACATGTCCATCACAATTTTTGAGTCTCCTTCAATGACCAAGTTTTGAAACTGCATATTACATGCAATTGGCATAGATTCCCTTATTGTTGCCCATTTTGCTCTATTGTTTGTAGTTTTTTCTAAAAAAATGAACCATATCCATAATAAAACTCCATTATGGTCATGTAGGACTCCTCCTAGGATAACCATTCTCGATTTTATCCTTCAAGGTTCCATCCAAGTTAAACTTCACCCCCCTTAGGTTGGGAGGTTCCCATAATGAATGATTGATATGAGGCATATTTTTAACCTTCTTCATTGGGTTATGACATAAACATTTTAGGATTGTAAATTCTTCCATGTATGGGGAGGCATTATCATCTATACTAGTGAGCATGCTTCTTTTAGATTTCTTTTTACTACCTCCCATATTTGGTCTAGCTCCAAAGATTTATTTTTAAAAACTAGAGGTCCCAATCCAACTAATAAACCAGATATTAAAAGTTGGTGCTACTCTCCATAGTTCCTTTAATTGCTTTGATATCCATGTACACAGACCCCAATTTGCAAGCATGTATGTCATGCAAGCTTCTCTCTGAATAGTACTTCTACTCAAGTCTTCCAAGCATTACCATCTTTTCTTTATAAAGTCACATGCTTACAAATGTATGAATTTTCTTAAATAAAAAGTTAAATAACAAAAGGATCAAAACACATGAGATGGAACTTTCTATTACTCAATAAAGAGGGAAATGCATGCATATAAAATTAAATAACATGGAAATCAAAACATGGGAGATGGATCTCTCTATTTTCAAGCTAAGGAGGGATAATTTAAGGGTTTGCTACATAACAATGTGTTCCTCCAAGAAACCCCTTTATTTCCTTGGAATGTATCTAAATGACACTTGGCATATCTTAAGGCTAGGGTGCACCTCCCAAGCCTTCAATTTCATCACTAGTGCACCAATTTTTGTCCCTGCAAGTGCTTCCTTAATGACCTTTTCACTCCTTGATTTTAGACTTATAATACTTATTTCATAAGTAAATTAAGGATAGCCTCCTTATAACTTACAAATTGTTATTATTATTTGAATTTTTCTCCACTTTGAGGCCCCTCCTATTAGGGTTGACCTCACCCTCATTAAATGCAAGATTGAAAATATTGTTTCTTATCATCTTAACATGATATCTCCTTTCATAGATGTCATTTAATGCCTCTTCTTCATATCAATCATGTTGTTGAAGTCGTATTTGTCTATGCCAATGGCTTCTTGTGCTCAACCCAACAATCATGTCCTCCAAATATGTTCACTAAAGGTGTTGAAACACACAATGATACTGAGATGGGGAATGAATCAGTATCATACAATTTTACCAATTTTTATTTCAACAAATATGTAGCATCAGAAACATCATCGTCATTCATCAATATACATAATTGTCAACAATAGTACACAAAATATTTACATGGAAACTCATATAGATAAAACCATGATATACATTTTTACAATCTTTTACAATGTTCAAGGAGACACTAATTTAATATTTCCAAGCAACAACTTTAAGGAGACACCAAACCCCTGATTTACTAGCACCCACTAAGAGGAAGCACCAAATCCCTGAATTTTCTAGAATCAACTAGAAGGAGGCACCAGCCCTGATTTACCAGCACCAATTGGAAGGAGGCACCAACCCCTGATTTACCAACACCAACTAGAAGGAGGAACGAACCCCCTAGAAGAATGATCAAACTTGTCCTTCCAAATATGTCCTCATCTTGCCAACAAATTATCCCTTCAACTTCTGCAATAACTCAATCCTAGTACACTTAAAAAATTGTCTTCAAAACATCTTCAAGATTCCTTCAAGAACTTCTTTAATAAAACCCAAGAAATCATCTTCAAATACCCCAAAAAATTCATCTTCTCCTTGGAATTGTGCACCTTTTCATATCTTAGAGCTCCATACTTGCTTGGATCAATGATACTTCAACACTCCTCAACTTTGAATATCCACTTTCCATTGATACTTAAGCACTGCTCTTGAGATAAGATGTCTGTTACCACTGGTGGGGAAAGAAAAAAAATATCTCTAAGTGTCCCTCATTACTCTTGAAATGATTAAATTCCTTGCCTAAGGCATAAGCATGATTCTCCATGATGGCAGAGTTCATTTTATCTCATATAAGTCTTTTACTCATATTGCTCCATGTTTTGCTTGTTTACATAATAATAATCACTGACATAATAATCGCCAATATTTCCCTAGAAACCCTTTAATGAGAAAACTTGCATTCAAAATATATCTTTCATTATCGTTCACCAATCCTGTCAACACCGGTCACATAAGGAATTTTACAATGGAGTTACTCAACCCTTTAAATAGGCTTCATCACATACTAATACCATGGGAAAATATCATGGGTTACCCAAAACCATGGACCTATAAACCACCAACAGTAAACCCACTAATGACCAAATCAAGATTATCTTAATTACTCTATATCTGAGTCAAGATGAACATAATAGAGTACACCTTCACCCGTGTCTTTTTAAGAAAATGAAAATATATGCAATTCCTTGAAGTAATTTGGACTTACCAACATCGATGCTACTACAACGGAATCTTTGATTTTCTAGAATGTCATTTAACTCTCCTTGCTCCATTTGAATTCCAATCTTTGTTGAACATTTTTGAGATAGGCTTAATGATATCATCAAAGTTAGGTATGAAGATCCTTCCAAAATTGATTCGTCCCATTGAATTTCTTATATTCTTGTTGGATCAATTTTAACACCTTCTTAGACACAATGTGGCCACTAAATTTTCCTTCATTGACTCCAAATTGAGTTCTTGGGATTTAGAGATATCATATATGTTTTACATTTCAAATATTTTCCTAAGACGGTGAACATGTGAATTCCTTTCCTTAAATAAAATAGTCAAATTATATTGATAAATCCCAATGATCTTACCCATAATATCCCTGAGTGTATAGTCTAAAGTTCTCTAAAATGTGGTTTTGGCATTTAGGAAACCAAATGGAATCCTCAGGTACATATAAAACGATCTCCATGGTGTAGTAAAAGTTGGCTTATGTTGGTCCTCATCCTTCGCATGCACACATAGTTATAATTTGAAAGGCCATCCAACATAGTCATCATACTTGGTCCAATGACTTTTTTTAGTAAGTGCTCCACATTTGGAGGTGGATAATTGTCTTTGAGGGACAATTTGTTCAAATTCATGAAGTTGACATATAATCTCATATAAACATTTGTATTTCTAAAAGGTACCAGTTTAACCATGCATGATAAATTCCTTGTATGAGAAATAAGTTTAGCTTCCAACATCTTCTATAGCTCTTTTTGTATCATCAGTGCCAATTTCAAGTTCATGCAGTGTCTTTTCTTTTTTCTGAATGGTTTGATTCCATCCTTCAATGGGATATTATGTTGAATAATGTCTCTTTTATAATCCATAAGATCATCATAAATCCATGCAAAAATGTCCTTGTATTCCAATATGAGGCCTTGAATTTCTCTTCTCTCTTTGATAGAACGCACTTTTCCAATCCATATGAGCTTGGGGATCTCTTCTAATATAATATTGATCTCCACACTATCTTCAAGATTAGTTTTCTTCATGAACATGTCATGTCAATGAAAATTATTCTACAATGGAGTAAGACTTAGGAATCTTGTTCTCTTTCATATGCATAACACCTTGTCCATCATCATCTTCTCCTTTCCAATTTATCTAGAATTGGGAGTGTTACCCCCATTTTGACATGGATGTCCACATATGATTTTTAGGACACATTAGGTTTGGGTTATAGGTTGATGGAATCGATTTATCCTTGGATTATTAATGCTATAGTTTTTCTTCATGTAGTGATGATGCCCATGTGTTGATGATGCTCTAGCATATGGATCTTCATGGTATATTTGGGCAAGTAGATATGGGATGTGTCCTCTCATTACGATTGGTTATTAGTGTGCTCACATATGGATGGTATTTCACTTTATCATGACACATTAGCCATATTCTCTTTGAGAACCTTAGTGCTAATGGTTTGGTTTTCCATCTAGATCATGTGGACTATTAATTTTGATGGAGTGCTCTATCTCATGAGGGATGATTTGCACTTATGGATGCTTGGTTATTAATTTACCTTAGAGAGATCTAGTCTATTTGGAATGATTTGATGACTAGATGGGTATTCATTGGAGCAATCTTGCTCACTTTATGTTCTTCATGCTTATGGATGTATTATTGTTGATTTGTCATAGAGTGACCCCCATTCTAGCACATGTTTGGTAACTTCAAAAATCAAATTAAATAATAAAAGACCTAGAAAAGGACCTCGATTTTTATTTACACTTTCTTCACATCCTTTGTTCCATGAACCTTCCATTATTTATATGTTTCCACTCTATATTAAAACATAATTAGTGTTCTCCTTCAAATAGACCCTTTATTCCCTTGATCACCTTGATAAGTCCCCAAATGACACTTAGAATATCCTAAGGCTAGGGACCACCTACCAAGCCTTTTATTTTATTATTAGTGCACCACTTTCCTTTCCTGAAATGAGTCATTAATGATCTTTTTATCCCCTTGAGTTTAGACTTATACTTAATTTCATAACAAGGTTAGATCCAACATCCATACAACTTAAAGTTACAATTATTATTTGAATTTTTTGCCACTTTAGATCTCCTTCTGGTAGGGCCAACCTCACCACCATTAATATAAAGCTTCAAAATAGATTTTTTCCTCCTCTCAATAGAGTGCTCCCTTCACATAGGCCCTTTAATGCCTCTTCTTCATATGAATCACTTTGATGAAGTGGGATTTGAGTATTACATTTTTATGCTCACTCAATAAGTGTGTTCTCCAAATATGTCTATCAAAGGATTCACATCATAAAATAGTTATCTTTCTCTATATTTGACTCTTCTTCTTCATAAGATATATATTTTTTATGAGAACTAGAAAATTCTTGGAAGGGTTTGGACTTGCTTTCAAGATCAATCCTCAATAATTCCATAACCATGAAAATTTGAAGAAATTTTGATTTGAGCATTAAAAAATGTTTCCTTTGATCCATCATCTCATATATTCTCATGTTATATTATATGACTAAGGTTTGAGGTTGCTTCCTCACCATCCTTTTGTCGATATGTAAATCCACGCGATGTAGTTCTCCTACCTTTTAGGCTTCATGACTATGATGAGTATTTATTGTAACTATTCCATAATAGCTGCCAAATAGAAATGTTTGAGACCAATATGATTTGTAAAGTGGCTTTGATATTCCAAAGTACAATTTTTCACAACAAATATTAATATTGATATACCAAATATAATCAAATTATACTCTGTTGCGAAGTGATTACTCTTATGCAACGAATTTCCAAAAAGAGCATGAAAAGATCATAAATAGATCAGAAAGAGTACTCCATGACTTTAATGAAGAAAATAGATGAATAGCAAGCCTCTTCGAGGGCTCAACCTCCTTAAATACAATGTACTAAGTACACAAGACAAGACAAGACAAGAAACTCCAAATGAAAAGGTATCCTTCCTATATATAGGAGACTAAGAAGTACAATTTCAACCAACTGACGCAAGCCAACACAACTAATATAACCATACTAATGACAATTACAACTAATGGACCAAAGGAAACATCAAAACTAATCTATTGCACCCCAATATAGGGGGGAATGTTCCCACATTTAGGGATTAATTGTGGATGCCTTTATATGTATGAAGGAATCATCTTCCCATGTCGAATCTTCAATTAGCAAGTTCTTCCACTTGATGAGGTACTCAGAAATAGCCCAATTTCGTAGTTGTTTGGTCCTTGTTTAAGTGATTTGTTTAGGTTCCAATATGAATTTCCCTTCTTCATAAAGCTCTGACAAGATTGTTTGAATTGGGATCTTGTCTCCTATTACCTTCTTTAAGTAAGAAACATGGAAAAATGGATGTACTCTTTAAGATGAAGGGTGATCCAATTTGTAAGCCAAACTAATAATATTTTGCAACACTTTATAAGGACCATAATACTTGGGTGCTAATTTATTGTCCTTATTTAGTTGCTTGAGGGACATCTGCTTGCCAGGTTGTAGCCTCAGAAATACCCAATTCCCTTCTTCAAAATTCATTTCACTGCGATGTCGATCAGCTTGTTGTTTCATCCTGTTTTTTGACATAGCCAGGTTGTCCTTAAGTATCTAGAGAACTTCTTTCTAGTGCTCTATGTGATCTTCCATGGCGTGAACTTTAGATTTTCCTTTTGGGGGAGATGTGATAGATGGAGACTAGTACCCATAAAGTGCCATAAATGGAGACATTTTTTATGATGTATGGAAGGAAGTATTGTACCACCATTCTTCCAAAGACAACCATTTCACCCACTGTGTTTGTTTATTAGATGCAAAGCAACGAAGATATGCTTCCAAACATTTGTTCACTATCTCATTTTTCCCATCAGATTGAGGATGATAAGATGAATTGTGAGCCAATTGGGTACCCAAACAAGAAGATAATTCAATCCAAAATTTTCTAGTGAAAATTGGATCTCTATCACTTATAATAATCTTCGGATTTCCATGTAACTTCTAAGAAATTTCCATAAAGGTTGCATCTATTGTACTTGCATTAAAATGGTGAGAGAGTGCACAAAACTGTTCATACTTCGTGATTCTATCAACAATGACCATAATCAAATTCTTTCCTTCTGACTTGGGTAGATCTATGATAAAATCCATTGAGACTTCCTACTAGCACTGGAAATATATTTCTAATGGTTGTATAAGTCTTGGGGTCTTAACTATTTCACCCTTATTTTATTGCAAAACCAAACATTCAACCACGAACCTTTGAACATCAGAGTTAAGACCTTCCCAAAAAATTCCTTCTTGACCATGTGGTAAGTTTTCAGGAATCCAGAGTGCCCACCTATAGGAGAGGTGTGTAGTTCCAAGAGGACCTTTTGTTTGATTTGGGAGTTTTTGCATAAATATAAGCTATCCTTATACCATAGTGAATTAATTTTCCACACAAAAGTATTTGATACACTGGGATCATTCTGTAGCTTTTGAATGAGCGTCCACACAGATAGGTCATTTTTCCATTCTTCCCTTGTTGTTACTACCAAATCTGGTTGTAGAATGGAAATTGCGCAAAGTAATTCCCCAACATTTTCATCTTTTTTGGAGAGCACGTCTTTCAGCACATTATGTTTCCCTTTTCGATAAATGATTTCAAAGTCATATCCCAACATCTTGGTTACCCATTTTTGTTGCTCTTCTAAAGATAGTCTCTATTCTAGGAAGTATTTAAGACTATCATGATCTGTTTTGACCTTGAAGTTCCTACCTATTAGGTAAGGACACCATTTCTTAAGATCATCTAATATTTCCAACATTTCCTTCTCATAAATGGAATTTTGTAAGTTCTTTCCCTTGATTGGATTACTTGTGAAAGCAAGTGGGTGTCCTTCTTGCATTAGAACAATACCAATGCCATTTCTTGAAGCATCACATTGCACAAAGTAATTCCCCAACATATTCATCTTTTTTGGAGAGCACATCTTCCAGCACATTCTGTTTCCCTTTTCGATAAATGATTTCAAAATCATATCCCAACATCTTGGTTACCCATTTTTGTTGCTTTTCTGAAGATAGTCTCTATTCTAGGAATTATTTAAGCCTATCATGATCTATTTTGACCTTGAAGTTCCTACCTGTTAGGTAAGGGAGCCATTTCCTAAGAGCATGTAGTATTGCCAACATTTCCTTCCAATAAATGGGATTTTGTAAGTTCTTTCCCTTGATTGGATTGTTACGGAGAAAAAATTCCTATGGATTGGGGTAGACCACAACAAACAGATGACTACCAGAAATCAACTCAATTCCCAATGTATGCTATATAATTGTAAATGATAAGAAGTGGAATAAAATACCAACCTTCAACCAGACGTTTGATATAGATCCCCATTGAGCTTTCGAATCAACACACTTCAACCTGCAGCTTAGTCTCAACAATAAACACAAGCAAGTGCATATGATATATGAAATATGTTAGCATAAACAATAGCATAGTCCATGATATATATAAGAAAATGTACCCAATGATAATACACCATTCACAATATCAATTAGACGAGAAAATGAGTATTTCTATTACTATGAACAAGAAGTACAATATACAACCTCCTATCGGCAACTCATCTGAACCAAGAACTAGGTACCTCCACTTGTGCCTCCACCACTTCAACCCCCCATGCAATGGAAAAATCACGAGTAAAGGAGCGAATCCTTCACAAGATACGGAAGAGTTTAGTAGGTGAACATAAATGGTTCACAACAACTAGTATCAATGGATGTAGACTCAAGCTATGGAAAAAATCCAATAGAGTTTCGATGCTCTCTCCTTCTCCTCCTTCCGTGCACCATAAGAGCTCAATATATAACCCTCCAAAGGTAGGTGAAAGGTCGAATCGAGTTGTTTCGAGATACATGGAGGGACAAAGGTCACAACAGCCGCTTTTTGGAGTGAAAAATACAGTTTTTTACTATCATTTACCAAAAATTCGATGTATGCAAGCTATAGTGATGCAGCTTATGTATACGCGAGGTGTATTGAACTAGCTCGCGTACAGGAGGAAAAATAGGGAAAAAAGGGTTCAAGGAGAACCACAAGTATGGGTTTGAGTCTATAAGTACGTAAGGGAATCCAAATAGTATAAATGCTCACAAGGTGGAAAAATACGGTGTAACAGATTCCCCCTAATGTGTGAGGTTAGAGAAGGAACTACGATGGCCGAAATACATTATGAATCTCAGAAGTGGAGTGATGGAGACACAAAAGGAAGGAGCATCCCACTCGTCATAATACAATAATATCTTTGAATACATAGCAATCTGATACAATGACCATGAATAGGCAATGTATAGTGAATACATGTCATAAGTGGTCATAGCCATGACCCATATACAGTAAGAGATGGTCTCCTACTGAAGAGGAAACAAATCATGCAAACTGAAGGTACAAACTACTGATGTAAGAGACTAATCTCTCAAAAGTACAATCATGATCACCAGTAGCATACTGAATGCCACTGAAGTCTGAGGTATTCTGCACAAATCATCTATGGTGCATGTCCCATCAAGTGAATAAAGGTGTTGAGGTCGAACCTGATGTGACATTGTCTGATTACCAGTCATTGATGTATATCGTTAACAGACGCGAGACAACCCACCAATAATGAAAATGGGCATCAAGGCACATAGTACATTCACCAAGTGTGAATAGAGGTGTTGAGGTCGAACACTTGATGAATCCATTGATCAAGGGAAATTGATGAATTCCCAATCTTTCAATGGCGAGAGAACCTACCACTAATGACTTCAAGCCTCAAGGTACTCAACGGACTCTAAATCTCGATTCCAGAATAAATGAGTTGGATTCAACGGAATGAGACTTGTTGGCAGAAGGGAATTAATGGATCCCCCATCAACCAACATGAGGTAGCAGCTACGTTGAAATATTTAGAAGAACTCAGACTAACAACTCGAACTGTAAGGGATGGCCGACATGCAATAGTCAAGAGATATGAGGAGTGACCGACTATGGTTTCAAGACTTCCTTTGAACAAGAGCATGAGTAGATGGATAGATTCAGGCAGCATAGATTCAACACTGGATACTGACAATACTTTGCGACACATGAGGCATCAACAAAGGCTTCATAATGACTGGAAGATTAACCAACCGGTGGAGGTAGATCTGAGAAACGGCTACAGCTCCTAAGGTCCTACTAATGTCCTGACTCATGATATATGGAATGGAGATAAATGCTCTATTCAAAGGCGACACGAAAACTGCCAATAAGAGGTAGTAATATTTTTCCGTCTGGATTTTTCAGTTATATGATTTTTTTGTCTTTTTCATATTCTAAAGATTATAAAAGAATAAAATTGCTTATCATACAAAAGTGAGGGAATGAGTGTCAAAGGAAATCAAACTAGTTCCAAGCAGTGGAACATACCTATGATCAATGCAAGGAAGCATGTGAAATATGTGGACACTCGGGGGGGTGGTCCCTCAAGGTAAGGGTCATCAAGTTGCGAAAGATAAATTAAGGCTCTACTTGGCTCAGAAGGAAAAGTGCTCAGGCACATGGCTAATAACTGAAAAAGTGGGAGCTGGCACAAGGCTCAAAAGGAAAGAAGGATAATGCAATGCATTCACAACTCGACATAAATGGGGATTCCTCATGGGAGATGGCCAGAATAGAGATAAAGTAGAGTATCAATCTTAATCGCAATGTCATGGTGTGACTACAAAGGACTCCCAATACTAAAGAGAAACAACTGCATGGGTGCCAAAAGACATAAAAAGGGATCTAACTAGGGCACCCATGGTCGGACGGGCCCTACCGCCAAATAACGACACTTCTAAAGCAGCATGAAGGTTCCGTGTCAGTTTAAAAGTGGTGTTGCACCTAAGGTTAATGAAAATGGTCATAAGGTCAATGAAAAAATCCAGGCGTAATGACATCCTAACCTTATTCCAGGTGTATAAAATACCCACCGAAGGCGCAAAATGGTTCAAAAATCCACTCTCATCGGAAAAAGCTACTCAAAAAGGCACTTCATGACGACATATTAGTCCAAAAAGCTCAAAAAATGGAAAAAAACTATATAAAAGTGGGTTTGAAAAATTGATAAATAGTAAAAAGAAATGTTTTTACCACATCATTTTCACTTTTCACTCCACATACTGCATTTGGGTTGTTTTTACCTCCAGTTTTCAATCGACAATTCTGGGATTTGTGAGCCACGAAATCGCAAGTCATCTGGTCCAGGTAAGAGCTCAAAACTTCCTCTTCAATTCTATAGCTCTCAAATTTGTTTTTAATGGTTAATTTTTAATCTTTTTAAAGGATTAAATGTCACGTCCCCTCCCATCATACCAGCTAGATGGAGAGGATCGTGATGTTAAACCGGGCATCTAGCCCCATGACTTTGCTAAATAGCATTCATTTCCTAATATAAAAGACATGTGGGATGTATGATTATAAGATAAACACAGCGGAATTAAATTCATTAACACATCCATCATTCATTCAAATATTCATAAGATAAACAATTGCAGAGTTAACACAAGAGAATACTTATCTTATAACAGTAGCCCCAAGCAATTGGCTATGCAACTGCAACATTCCACCCAACCATAGGCCAGTTGTGCTTATCAACCTCTTGATGCAACTGCCACCCCCAAGCTGGGCATGATCTCTACAAGGAATTGGGAACAGTAGACTCACACATAGCCAAGCATACACCAAGATGAGCCAAGCCAATCTACAATTGGGTTTATTAGGCTGCTAGGAAATGGAAAGGAGGAATTGCTAAGTTAGTGAGCTCAACCACAGAGCTAAGGGTACCCCTCCCAGATCTATTCAGCTTGGCACTCACATTGCCTACACACCCAACACAAGGAAGTATTCTCTTCACTGCCACACTGTCCCTCAAGCCATACCTTCCTTTCTAGTGATCTTAGGGTGTGCATAGAAAAGTAGCCAAAGCCCTCTTGATCTTTTTGAGAGGTTACTCCATCCACTAGGTTTATCAAGCCAATTCTGTCCCCTGCCAGTCCAAGTTTCTTGCTCACAGGTTCAAATCAAAACAGGGATGCACATAATAGCAGAGCCACTCTTATTGGGCATGATAAAACGTTTCAACAGTGGAATGCATGAGATGGGGTTTCCCGAGCTTCAGAAAAACGTGGGAAGACCCAAAACGTATTGGCAACTGGGAAAATTCGACTAGGAGAGCAAAACCATTCTAGAAAAATGCCCTAGGGGCAAAAACGACCTCTCCCTCAGTCGCAAATCGCGTCCCTCCTTCCCCAGCTGCTGCACAATACCAAAAACGAGTTCCTGTGCATGGAAAAATGCAGGGTTATGGTGAAAAACGTGAGGATAAATTCCAGTGAGCTCAATCTGCGTGAGAGGAAGAACGTAATTGATGAGGAATTGCCTTAGGCAGCATTTCGTGGGGGTTTTCTTGCCCAGCAAGCCAAAAATACGATTTTCAGGTTGATGGCTTGCCCATGCACGAAAATCTGACTACCATACTTCTCCAATCCCAAGACATTAACTGCCCCAACTAATCTTTGGAAGAATTAAATGATTGGGCGCATGAGACAAAATGGATATTTAAGAGTTCATGGGTTTTCTCATTGACACATGGGCTGACCCTAGTGGCTCAAGGGTTTGGTTATTTCCCCTCCCCATTCCTTGTAGAATCATGCCCCATCTCTTTGTTGCATTGCATAGCTAGTTGTGGGTATTTCATTATAATTCGTATTTACATGATGTCTTATTTACATTGTGCCCATCTAGCACAAGAACCATAGGCATCTATTTTAATTGCCGATACATAAAACACTAAATCAATGGTGGGGCCTTGGCCTTGAGCTCCTCACCATGATTAAATAACCATATTTACATCATTTCCAATTTAATACAAAGGGGTCAAAATGGGGACGTGACATTAAACCAAATTTGCGCTGTAAGCGGGCTACCACTCATCGGGTCGCGTGGAGGGCTGCTTGTATGCAGTCAAACTAAAAGTTGACCGCGTATACGCACGACTGTATATAAATTAGCCCGCGTACAGCACCGAGGGTAGTGTTTTTTATACACATGGGCACTAAAAAAATATTTATTTTCTTCCAAGATGGTTCTGGAATGGAGAGAAAGGGAGCATGACATTATTGATCACTAAGTTCGCAAAGATTTGGCCGCCCAACAAGCATTGCAAGCTTTTGGTTTGTATAAATTTTGGAGCATTGGGGGTTTGAGGGCCCAAAACTGATTGCTCACCGCATCGGTGGATTACTGGGATCCAGAAGTGCAGTAATTCAACTTAGATGGACAACCACTTCCATTGGAGGTGGAAGACATATATTTTATCACTGGTTTGTCCCGCTGAGAGGAGGTGGCGAGTCTCAGGTCTTGTAGCATGGGGGGAGGAATCACTATTAGTGATTACATTGACAGGTACTGTACTCCTGGCACCCAAAAAGTGGGAATCCAACTCCCTATAGAGGTTATAACGAGACTAAGCATGAAGGTCATCATCCTCACTCTCGGGAGGATGGTGGGATCAGCTTTGCTTCATCAGGACTCAAGGTCATTGATATTCTATGCGGTCGAGTGCCGGAGGCCAACGATATATGATTGGTGCATAACATTGCTGGGTTCCATGAAACTCCAGTTGACGGAGTGCAAATAGGGACAAACCAAAAACTGCGATTTTGGTAGTATATTGTGCAGCTTCTTTTTTGAGAGAGTGTCGGGCTTGAGTCTGAGGGTAGAAGTCCCTCCACATAGTCTCTGAGATCCTTCCCAGACCCGGTGGGTAGAGATATTGACATGGCAGGGGGGTGGACAGATAGCCTCCCCATATACTGATGAGTTTTTCCACTGGTGGCGGTGAAAGGTGATCTCCATAGATGACTATCCCTATGAGGGGATTGACTTTAGAGGGGATCGCGATATGCCACTACCACTAGGGGCCGTGTTCGGGGACATTGGTAAGATACTCTTTTTAAGTTTTGAATATTTAACTTTTTTGTATTTTTGGGTTAAGTGAATGCAAAAATATTTTGCGTGTGATATCATGTATTGATGTTTGACTGTTTGCTCGCAGACTTGGGTCTGAGGAGACCACGGGGCTTCCCATGACATCACTGCAGAGGCAGGGGTGGGGAGGTAGTAGGTGCAGCAACATAGCGCACATTGGAGATTGTGCGGTTCAACCTGACTCGTATGACTTCCCGGATACTAGTGATCGAGGTAGAGCGTCTCCCTGAGGAGATGCAAAGACATGTAGTAGGGGTACCAGGTACATGGGTGCGGCTGCTCTGGCATATAGCCAATGCCGTGCACTACTACATGTAGACCCATCCAACCCAGGAGGCTAGAGTTCCCCACAGGTCTTAGATGCCATGGGGTCTCATTTTTGTATCGGATATGTATATTTGAGAGCTACGAGCTCCAGTTTTGTACTATGACACCACTTTTTGATAATGAAAAAACTATGATTTTTCAACTCTACTATTATGTGTGTACAAATGTGTGAATGCTATTTGTGTGATTCAATGCTTCTTTTAATTATGTGACAATTGCCAATCTAGGACCTAATTAGTGTATGCATCAGCAGTATGATTAAAAATTCTTCGAACATGAACATAAGTAATAAAATTAAAATGGCGTTCCAAAAGTATTACCCTTAAGAATCTCCTTATTAACGTAGGATCCCTAACACAGTACCAACCGTTCAATTGATACACAATCAATTGTGAATCCAGTTGGACCTATAAAGACTGGATACCATGTGAAATGGCATCACGAAGTATTTCAATAACGACACTATACTCAGCCACATTGTTCGATGTAGGATCGAGGCAAGAGCCTCCTGAAGACATAATATGGTTGTCGGGTGAGTAAATAACCCACGCAATAGAAGCTAGTCTCTACGTATGACGGCTGGCCCCATCCGTGAATCTTAAGAATACGAGAGATTCCGCTGATATCTGTCAACCAAAAGGAAGCGAATTAGCAGACTCGAAAAATCAAAGGAAAGCTAAACTATGTACAGAAACTATACAATAGTATACACAAGTATCAGCTCGAACGAGAAGCTCAAGCATAATACTGCTTGAGGTAGAGCCCATTTCTAGGCTCCTTCAAGGTTTTCCCATCATAATCCTCTAACTCGTAGGCTCCTTTTTTGAGGACATGCCTCACAACGTAAGGACCATGCCACATCGGATTAAACTTGCCTGCCCCCAGGGGTTCCTTAGCTTGATCATAAAGAAGGACCAATTCACCTTATACATATTTTTGGGGACAAACAAACCTATCATACTGAGGGGGAGGCCTAAACCTATATGCAAGGTTCTGAATATACCTTCCATGACCGAACCAAATGTCGAAAAGGACCAGTAAACAAGTATCAGTCCAGCTAAGAATCCTATCTCCAAGCAACATTAGTACCAAAATCATATCTAACACGTATGTATAGAAATATCCGATATAAGTCATTGTGGTAGAAACACTTTCAACTTCACTATTATCAACCCCAGGTATAACATAGGCAGAGCTCACCAATGAAGACTCTATAGTACCATATCCTGAGGGATTACAATCAAAATGATCAACTTCAGGATGAAGATCAAAGTTGAAGGATGTGAAGGAATCTGCAAGAATAAATTCATCATCATGAGAGTTGAAAATTCTAGAATCAAACTCAGCAGGAACACCGATTTGCGGATCTATAGGATAGTTTAAAGACTCAACATTAGGAGATCAGACTCTAATGTCAAACTGGGGCTAGACATAACTGTGACTGGATCAAAATCCAAATGGATGGAAGACTGTATTACAGACTCATCTTGTTCAATAAGATCAAGAGTGGAAGGGAAATGAGATCTATGATAGAGATCCCCCCAAGGCTTGTCATTACCATTCATGGCCTCTATAATGGCTTCATCCGAAGGCAAAGTGTTGGGCGGATTAATTGTCTAATTAATTAAACAACTGAAACTACCAGAAATAAATTATCAACCCGAAGAAGTCTTTTATTTCAAACCTATCGTGCAAGATATATGCAAGCACAATTTCTACCTAACATTGTTTATCTATTTGTATGAAGTCGAAACTATTTGTAAACTATATCAGACCTTCTTGAAAGTAAATCAAACCTCAAACCTATTCATAAAACCAAACTGTAAATCTAACTTAAAACAAAATCAACTCTTTATGAAGCAAGATCTAATTGCATGAATCTAAAAGAAATGTTATGTTGGCCCACGATCTATCAAACGAATTAACAGGAAAACAACCATGATAAATCTAATGAATGAAAGCATGAACTAAATAATAAGCAAATCTACATAATAACACACCTACAATCAACACTACCAGCATCTGCTCAGGGAAGAGGGCCCTTCCTCCACCAAGCAGAGCTGAATCTCCACAATGAAAGTCTACAACTCCATAATTAAGAAATTGCCATGTATTATCAGAATGAAAGTATTACAACAGAGTCTAGATCAAATCCTATAGCATAACATTGATTGCTCTTCTCTCCCCCCCAATACATCAGAATGATTACATATTTATACATAAAATGATCTCAGGAGAATGAGAAACCGAATCCCCAACTTGTGATCTATTTCAACCAATTGCTAATTTGTAAAACCGGTCGCAACAGTAAATCTAAGAATTACATGTTTAGAGAACCAGCTGTAGAGATCAAACCATAGCTTTGTTTGGATATTTCTTCACAATTCAAGTAATTGAGGCTGTTGTACACAAAACCCATGTCCCATATTTTTGTTATTCTTCTCCATCTGCCCGCAAATCACGACGCAAACCAATGTGTTGTTATCTGGCATGCGTTTTTGGTTAAGGCCGTTTGATCATGAGCTGGAGGTTGCCATGTTGGACTTGGGAACGAATTGAAATCATAAATCCACATAATTAATCATAAGATGAAACCATGTTGTGAAATATCCATGTGGACGTGTGCTAGCATGCTAACTTTGGGAGCTTGAACCATGAGTGTTGCTGCTGTTAATATGACAAATCACTCCATAAACCATCATCAATAAAATTATGCATAATAGTATTCAATTCATCAAAAATAAAGGAAAATAATCATGATTAACCAATAAAGCATCAATGAGACTAATATGGCATTTCTCGAGCAGTTACAGCAAATGGATGGAAAATGGAACGATAAATGGGTGATAATAGGAAGAAGATGGATGAAATAGGTGTCGATAAGTAATGAAAATATGGACAAATCGGTGACCCAACATCTCCCCCAAACTGAACTTACTGCATGTCCTCATGCAACCCAATACCAGTGTAGCATCCAAAGTAGAAGGACTCATTCAATTGTTGTTTTTATTTTACCATTGGCATAGTTGCAGCCATAAGAGTTGCAGCCGAAAAATTGGCACAGTTGCAACTGGAAGAGTTGCAGCTGAAAAATTGGCACAGTTGCAACTGAAATGGGAAATTTAGCAGAAAATTTGGCGGAGTAATAGCTGCGAAAGTGGGCAAATCTGGCAGAATAACAGCTGTTGTATGGATAAATCTGGCGGAGTCGCAGCTAGTTAGAGGAGGATTTAGCAAAGAATTTAGCGGTGTTGCAGCTGCTTTACCGGAGGATTTGGCGGAGTTGCAACTACTTAGTAGACAAATCTGGTGGAAAATTTAGCGGTGTTATAGCTGCTTAACGGAGGATTTAGTGAAGAATTTAGTGGTGTTGCAGCTGCTTTAGCGGAGGATTTGGCGGAGTTGCAGTTGCGAGAATAGGGAAATGGAAAAAATTGGCGGAAAATTTAGTGGTGTTGCAGCTGCTTAGCGGAGGATTTAGCGAAGAATTTAGTGGTGTTGCAGCTGCTTTAGTGGAGGATTTGGCGGAGTCACAGCTGCGAGAATAGGGAAATGGACAAAATTGGTGGAGTAACAATTGGTGTTGCATCAAAATTCCTAAGCTAATATCTCACAAAATACGATCTGGGTTTAGCTGAAATGTTGCAAGCAAGTTTCTACAAGTCCAATGCATCTCCACACCGAAAATCAGAGATACACACATCATGGATTTCGAGAAAAATGCAAATTGGCTATAGGTGATGATGGCCATTTTTTCTCAATCTGTGAAGTTTATTTATTTTTTTTTTTTTCTTCTTCTGAAAATTGGTGAGTATCTTCCTCTTAACATAATGATTTTGCTCCCCAAAGCTCAAATTCATCTGATGCACGGATATCGAGATATAGGCAAAATGGTTGTAGGTGATGGTGGCCATTTTCTCGAAAACTGTGCATTGGATTGGGCTGAAACTTACCAAGTTTGTTCATCTTGATATTATGCACTTCCTATCCAAAAATCACGGGAATCCAGTTCATGGTTTGTGAGATATGCTCAATTCAAATTCTATGTTAAATATGGAAAAATAATGTGCATGAGTAATATGAATGGCAAACTAGCAAGCATGTGTTAACACCCAAAAAGTGCTCACTAGCTCATTTCCCTATTCACATGACCCATTTGTCCACTTTTTCACCATCTGAGCCTCCGAAACCAACAAAAGGTCACCAAAAGACCTTAGTACACCCCTTTTTCCATTAAAAAAGATTATTTTTCCAAGAAAATCATAAAAACCCCTCAAAAAGGGTCCAAATTCCCAAAAATATTAAAAAGGGAATTAAAATATTATTTTTATTCAAAAAAGGAAAAAGGAGGGAAAAGTACCTAAACCATGTTGGTCAATACCATTTGGTTTCCACAAAACCAAAAATGGTATTCCTCACCACCAAAACCTATAAAAAGGTGGTAGGGGCTCCTCATTTCATACCCTTCCATTATCTCATCCTTATGCTGCTGAAATCTCCCCTGAGCACTTTTAGCCATTGAAGCAACCTTGGAGAAGGAGACCTCTTGGAGTTTGGAGCTACTCATCTTGGGAGTTGCTCAACATCAACCTTCACCATTGAAGGTAATATCGCAAGCACTTGCTTGCCCCCCATTTTTCAATACAAAAAATTATTTCTTATGTTTCTTGTTCTTGATTTTGAAAGGTTTAAATTATTTGCTTAGATTCTTGCTTAGATCCATGAATAGTATTGTTTATTTAGTTTATTGTTTTTATTTATATTGAAACTGCTGCTACTAGTTAGCAGGTGCCCATAGCACTAAGCCTGGTTGCAAAACCGGGCCAACAGTTTTTGGCGACTCCGCTTTGGTTTGAACTTTAGATCTCTAATTTTGCCTTTAAATCTTAGTTTATTTTGAGTTTTTAACCTTTAGATCCATAGATCTGCCATCTTAGACAGCAGATCCATTGCTGTTCTGAGATTTGGCCCCATAAACAGCCCGAAATTTTCAATTTTCGGGTTCGTTTCTCGGTTTCTGTGCACGGCTTCCGCCTCGCGGCTTTTTGCAAGACAGTCGCGCGGTCCATCGCGACTTTTCTGCGTTTTTCCGCGCGGTTCATCGCGGCCTTTTTCCAGACAGTCGCGCGGTCCATCGCGACTTTTCTGTGTTTTTCCGCGCTGCACACTGCGGCTTCGCGGCCTATTTCCGCGCTGTCCATCGCGACTGTGCGCCCAAAACCCGCGCGGTCCATCGCGACTGTTCGTCCATAACCCGCGCGGTCCATCGCGACTGTGCATCCATAACCCGCGCGGTCCATCGCGACTGTGCGGCCAAAACCCCCGCGGCCCATCGCGGCTGTTCGTCCAAAACCCGCGCGGCTGAATTTTTTCATTCGGCCATCCCGATTTTGAAAAATATTTTTTACTGTATTTTCTGCCCATAGCACATTTTTTACAGTATTAAATCCTGCATATTTTACAGCTTTGAAAAAAAATTTTACTATTTAAAAGTGCATATATAGAAATCTTTTTAAAAATTTTCAAGAAAGTGAAAGAAAGACTCATTTTGCATTTTCATCTAGATTCAAATTTTTTCTTGTTTACTTCTTTAGAATCTTGCCCTTAGCAATTTTTTCTTGAAACGAAGAAATCCATTTATTTCTTTTAAAAATGAGTTTATCATTTGCTTTCATAAATTCAAGAAATCCTTTATTTTTTGAGTTATTTTTTGAAAAGCATATTAATTCCTTTTAGTGAAAAAAAAAAAGTCTTAAATATTTGCTTTTTATTTTCGAAAAATCCTTTATTTTTTGAAAATTTCCCTTAAAGCATTTAATTTTTTCAAAGTTCAGTTTATAACACCTCACGTGCACTCACACGATCACTTAATTGAACTAAGACTTAAAACGTACCCTAATTTGAACACACTCTTAACCCCACTTGGGGAACACTAAAAGAATTCTTGTAGCTAGGTAGTATTGGGGGGATAGGTGTTCCAATAACACCCCTCAGTTCATACATCTGAGACATAGAAGTTGTCCAATTAGGGAGCTAAAATCTCTTAGTATTTTTTGGCGCGGTCACAACCGGTTTGTGGGAAGGCCTCTCCCCTAGGAGGGTTGAAGTCGCGAGGATGGTTCCGGAAGCCTGAGTGGGATACCGAAACCCATTCAGTAACCGAAGGGCTACCATTCGCAGTTCTCGGGATATCCCTGTATTGGGATATTGCGATCAAAGGACCAAACGGCAGATTTACCTTTTCTCGACGCGTCATGAACGGAGTATCCTAGTAGCCTGTCTTTTAGGATTGATTACCCGGTGTCCCTCCCGGTAGGGGGATATCTAGCCGTTGTCTCAACATTCATATTGTCTGACTTGGATTTCATCACCTTGCAGAGGATATCGTCTGTTTGAGTCACAATACTTTTAGATTGGGTGTTTGCATGATTTCAACCTACCTGTGGTCTAGTTACACCTATTTTTTCTAGGAGCCGTGTGCATGTTGGTATTCTGACCAGTTGTTGCATTCCTCCACTTATTGTAGCACAACTGCTAGAATAAGTGCCTTTTTTGAGGATTGATTTTTTGGCCTGAGAGCCTTCTTTTTTCACTCCCCTTCTTGCACCCTTGGTTGCATTAGGGTTTTGAGTCTTTTATATATATATCACCACCTGATACTTAAAACAAATTTTTTACCTAAACACATTTTCTCACCATTGAGAATTTTAGACGCTCCCATCGTCTACAGGGCGAACTCCCAGAGTTTAGTCCACTTGGCTCTCCACGTCACGGACGCAGAGCATTATCCCTTGATTCGACACATCGTCAATCAATTAGACAGTCATTCGATTCTGACATACCCCACTTCACCTTTGATTTGGAGGTAGAATCCGAAAACCCCACAGAGTTACCACCAACCACAATTATGTCTGGAACACCATTTGATCCACTATTTACAACTACCATAGTTCAGACATCTGCAGACCCTTCTGCTGTAGTACCATCCACGGTAACAACTACCCCCCTGGGTATGCCCAATATGGGTAACACTCCACATTCAGGAATGCCTAACACAGGGCCACCACCTTTCATGGGTATACCCAACACGGGGGTCATACCCCCTTCGGTTTCCACAAACCCTATCCCAGGAATCCCTAGTGCGATCCCCAACCCAAGTGTAACCCATGTTGCACTTGGGAGTGCTATACCAGGAATCCCTAGTGCGGTTCCTAAACAAATGTAACCCATGTTGCACTTGGGAGCACTAACCCATACCATACCACACCTATTGGAGGGCACATACCCTCCATACCTAGCATACCTTTAGGCGCTACTGGACCCCTACACCATACCACAGTGGCTAGGCATGTCCCAGTTCCGGTCCCCACATCTGCTAGTCTACCATACATGGCAAGTCTGAACCTGCCAGATTTAGCTAGGCTCACAAATGACCCCATTAGACATGATCCTGCGTGGCCCCATATGCCCACTAAACTTCCCTCTGACATCCCTAAGTTTGAGGGTAAGGCAGGAGAAGACCCCCAGAACCACATCATGTCCTTCCATTTATGGTGTTCCTCCAACTCCATAGTGGATGACTCAATCCGCCTCCGGCTTTTACAACGCACCTTCACTGGATCCGCAGCCAAATGGTATATCGAGCAGCCCCATGGGACGCATGCCACATTTACCTCCCTTGCCTCGACTTTCCTACAATTCTTTCAGCTACCGGTCCGCTATGATGCGGGCGTCGAAATCCTACTGTCTTGCAGACAAAACACGGCCACGCATATCACTGACCATATCCATGATTGGCGTCGGCGCCGAAGCCTATGCAAGATCAAATTAGACGACCGAATCTTTTTAGACTGGTTCCTTAAATCCCTCCTTCCTCTCATTGCGAAGGATGTAGCATCTGAAAGACCCCAGTCTGAGGAAGAGGCCATCCTTAAGGCCCAACAGTTTGATCTCATCTACGCCCAGTCGGGTTACTTATACACGATCATCCCGGACGCCCCACGAGGTGACTCTGCACGCGGTGACACACCGGGGGCATCACATGCCGCTGATGGCATTATTGGCCAAATTACACCGCAAGCAAAACCTTTCAGTATGGTGAGCACCATGCCCGCCCCAGACCTTTCTAGGGCTACATCTAGTTCCGGAGCGACAACTTCTTATGCTCCAACAAACCAGACCCATCACGTTCATGGACCCTCTTGTCCACAACATTGTTATGGCCAAGCGCCATCAGCATATGTACCTCCTACATACTATGCTCAACCTACGGTACAAAACCCCATGCAGTTCCCACAATAGCCCATGCATTACCCACAACCAGTTGCACCGGCTAACCTCACACCTCCACCAGCTCAGGGATACCAACAACCCCAGCAGGCAACTGGACCACCTCCAGCTCCACCTGCATATTATCCACCGCAACCTGCTCCCGCACCTGCGGCTCCTCAGAATCCCCCCAATGCTCAAGGGCATGTGTACGCACAACAACATCAGCCCCAATACCAAAATAACCAACGCAACCAGGGTGGGCAACCAAACCGTGGAAGAGGACGCAACCGTGGAAACAATCAAAACCGTAACCAAGCTCCACAACCTACCCATCCTTCGCAAGACAATAATGCGGCGCCTGCTCATCAAAATCCTGATCGGCCACCTAAGCAGCCTAGAAATAATAACCTCAGAACAAACCACCCTTGTTCTATCTGCGGGGTCTATGGTCATTACACGCATTCTTGCCCACATTTGGAGCGAGCTCGACAACTCTGGACTGACGATGCACATCGTCAAGGGCAAGCAGCTCCTCAGCCGCCACCCAACCCTCCACCACCTCAACATCAACCCTTAGTGCTACAAAACCCCTTTCCAAACCAGGGTGTAGTGAACACTCAGCCGTTAGCCCCCCCTCAGGGCAACGTGCCACCCCAGCAGATCACTTATGCAGCCCCTGATCAACCCATGTTCGATTCAGGTACTCACCATTTGTTGATGATGTCAAATTCCGATGCCAACCTCCAAACTCATCGGAACCAATATGGATCCACTTCTGAAGCCCTTCCCGCCGACAAGAACACTAACCTTAATCCCACAGATCAAACGTTACGTATACCTCCGGCTCCACTTGATGGCGCTTCCAAAGCACCTCGCTTCCCAATTCATCGCATCAACAGTAATCCCAATGCTCACACTGCGTCGAATTACAACATTGTCGACGACTTAGCCCAGTCTCCTGCAGCCATGTCTGCTTTAGAAGTTTTGAAAAACTGTCCTTTGCAGCGCAAAACTTTTCTCTCTGCCATTGGCGCCATTGACCCCAATGATTCACAGCTGATCGCATTCCATTCAGACCAGTCTGAACCACGCCTGCCTTCCTCTTTAGCATTCCAAGTTTCCGTTTATGTTCGGAATCTTGTTATCCATCGGTGCATTATCGATGAAGGGGCCTCTACATGCGTCATGTCCACTTTCGTTTGGCAGAAGTTGGGATCCCCTACTCTCCAGCAGTCCACCACTGCATTGCGAGCCTATGATGGCTGTTCGGCACAACCCCAAGGTCTATTAGCTAATGTCCCCGTCCAGCTGGCGGGTAAAACTGTCCTCATTGACATTGAGGTCATCAATGCCCAACTAGACTATAACCTTTTACTTGGTCGCAGCTACATGTATGCCATGCGGGCTGTTGCCTCATCCGTATTTCACACCATGCAGTTCCCCCATGAGGGACGCGTGGTCAAGGTCGACCAGCTCACCTATTACGATCCCAAGGCCCCTGCCACACCTGAAAATGTTCTCCCCATGGTTGAACAACCTGTTTGTGCTGCAACTACTTCATTCATTTCCTCAGTAGGACCCGGACTTTACTCCGAGGCGCCGATGACCTCTACATTCCAGGCCATTCCACCACCGTCACCGGAGACCCAGGTCGCTAACCTCTGCACTCTTTCACAAACACCCGGTAATCAACCCTCCTTGTTACCCAAACCACCATTGGTCCCTAGTCACATCGGTGTTACACCTATCCACACAATCCCCTTTCTATTTCCTCCTTCGGGTGTAGTAAGCGCCCCGGTTATGGCTACCCTTAGTCTCCCCGGGTTAACATTGGGATTACCCGTGTGGTATATTACGCCTCCCGTTCCTCCACCGACACCAAATGTCATCCTACAACCGATGCAACCCATTGTTACTTCTACCCAACCACCTCCCGGTATCACGACTCCTTCGTCGTCGACGAATCCCCCTCCATTCGTCAGGCCCACTGGGGGCAGAGGCCCGCAGCCATACACTGCGGTACCCCCACCCAAGGCAGTTAGACCTCCCCCCGTATTTCGTGCTCCTCCAAAATGCTCGTTGTGTGATGAGTTAGGCCATCCAACTCATCAGTGTCCACAGTTACCTGCATTGCAGGAACACATGCAAATGTTGGACGACGACCCCAACATCTCGGTGGTCAAACTAGATCCAAACCCTATGCCTCGTGATAAATCACTGCGTACCAACCACCCATGTGCGATATGCGGTATTTGCGGCCACTACTCCCACAACTGTCCTGACATCCCAGACTACAGAGCAGCTCTCTACGAGATGAACAATTTGGAACTAGAGACGGCACCCCCTACTATCGAGGAGATCTACCCTCCCGCATCATCCTCATCCGGAGAGATTAACACCATCTACATGATCTCTTCGACTACCACTACCTCATCACTCGATTTGACCACTCAAATCTCCCGCAATGATGAAGAGGTTCTCGAGACTCCTACTACCTTTGATTATCCCGGGGAAGACATGCACCATCGTCCATACTTCCTCCCGGAAGAGACTTCATCCACCACCGCTACCCAATCCACGGTTGAGTCCAAGGTTTTCCTTCCAACTAAGATCGACTGGTTAACGGATCCCATGGCCGATATTTCTCCCGTCATCCACATTGACATCTCTGACCCACTTGGTGCCCTTCATACCATCACATTAGGAACCTCCCACAGTGAGCATGAGATCGGAGAATACCAACAACTGTTCCAAGAATTCACTGATGTCTTTACTTGTTCAGATACCGAAATGCCTGGCCTTGACCCTGCCATTTATACGATCTCCACTGGATACCCCTCTGTCCGCTCGGCCCCTTCCATTGATCCCTTTGACACACAGGTTCAACCCTTTCAAATCGACCAGGAAACCACATGTCCACAACATGGGGGCAGGCCCAAAACCTTGCCTACTCATCATCATCGTGATCCTCGTCGGAGATACTGGGGGCATCCTCCCCACAAAGGGAATCCCCCATCATCATATCATCACTTCAGTATGCCACCACGACCCACAGCCTCATGGTATAACACCCCGCCAGCAGTTGCTCAATGCCCTATTGATCTCTCTCTGAGACAACATCTGCACCACATTGACACCTCTGAGTTAGGGGGCATAATAGATTACCTCGACCCTGGGATAGGGGGCATGATCAATCATTTTGAACCTTCCCCATCATCTCTATCTCAACACCTCAATGAGCCCATCGTTCAAACCAACACATATGTGATCCACAATCACAAACCCCATGCACATAGCATGGGGGCAAGTCATTAACCCTGCTCACTTTTTCATATTCGTGATCTCAACCATTTTTGAGGTCACGTGTCACTTGTATATTTCAGTTGATTTGATACACCTAGTATTTTTCCCCCACGGGTCATCATTTCTCCCCACCACTGCATCCTTCGCTTGGTGGGATCACCTTTATTTGTAGCCATTTTTTAACCTAGTTCTTTCCTTTAATCATTCCGGAGTCCTTATGACCTCCGTTTTTTCGCACCATTTGCACTGCCGGATTCATATTTCCATGCCCGTGATGCTGCTTGAGATCATTTCTCGCTCTCACCTTTTGATTTTTTGGGCATTTTTCCCATGCCCTCTCGTTACCTCGGTTTGCGTGCCACATCGGTCGTTCTCCGTTTTCGACGTTCCTTATATCGCTGGATTCAGTTTTCCGCGCTCGTGATGATGCTTGAGATCATTTCTCGCTCTCATGCCTAGATTTTTAGGGCATTTTTCCATGCCCCCTCGTCGCCTCGGTTTGCATGCCACATTGGCCGTCGCCCATTTTCAACGAGTCTTATATCGTCGGATTTCAGTTTTCTGCGCCCGTGATGATGCTTGAGATCATTTCTCGCTCTCACCTTTAGAGTTTTCGGGCATTTTTTCCATGCCCGCCACATAGCCTTGGTTTGCGTGCCACATCGGTCGTTCTCCGTTTTCGACAATCCTTATGTCACCGGATCCATTTTTCCGCACTGATGACGATGCTTGAGACCTTTTCTCGCCCTCATCAATCCATTTTTGTTCGGTATAAGTTTATCCCTTTTTCGGGCCGAGCAACCCCTTTTACGAAAAAGGCACTGAGGGAGTTTCTGTTAAGCTCTTTTCTGACTCCTAAAACAATGAAAAGATCGCCGAGCAATCTTGCTTCCTTTCATGCTCGCTAAACGTATCTGAAAGGGCGTCTACCTGGTATAAGTTTACCCCTTTTCCGGACCTTGTAGACTAATTACGAAAAAGGTATACTCTAGTCACATCGGCTAGAAGAGTTCTCCATTCGCATCATTTTATGCTTTTTCGGGCCTTGGAGACTAAACTTACGAAAAAGAAACACCAATAGAGTCCACTTACCGCTTTCAGACTCTCTAAACACGAAAGCAACCATGAGCATGAGCCGCCCTGGGCTCATAAAATCCACAGGACCGTACCATTTTAGAGCACACTTTTATCCCTTCTTGGAGCTCATTAAAACTACGAAGAAGGAATCAATGGTGCCTCTTGGCGCTACAACACATCATGTCTACTCACATAGCAGCTTCCCCATTTTGGTCGCCTTTGTTCAGAGTATTCTGCAGTATGTCACCCTGAAACTCCCTCGACAGCTACCATCAGCTTCACCCCCCCAGAGTCAGTACATACCCTTCAGTCCCTAAAAGATGATCCCCACACCTACAAGTCAGTTCCCTACGCTGCTAGGTCAACCATGTCATCATGCTCTGAACAAAGGAAGTTTGAGTCTACCCATTTTTTGACCCAGTTATTTCCCATCCCCACAAGTATGTCAGTCCTACCAGCAATACTACATCACTTCAGTTATACACCTCGTGCTCCTATCAAGGAAACATCATTGCCTTGTTAGTTGTTGGTCTCCCTCTGTCGACGACAACCACATTGATTCCAGAGGATAGACCTAGAGGTCCCTGTGTCTTGGACTCATTACCATTTATGATGAGTGCCTACGAATCATTTCGAGAGGAATCCTCAGTGCCTCTCCTAATGGTTGTTTCTCACATGCTCGACTTCAACACCTTGATCGCATCGTTGAGACTCGCACAGGGTATTGGTCCGTTCAGTAATTAGTCGAAGACCCCGGATACCACCTGACTCCTCCACATTTGAGAGTCTACCTATGGATAAACCAGTTACATTTTTTCTATAGATATCTGGGTTGCGTATGGAGACAGTATTCCACATGGCTCACAGTCCTTGAGTCCATACAGATGTTAGACACCTTCAGTTTCAGCAGTTCAACAGTTATTCCAGTGTATCAGTTATTGAGATCAGCCATGATCATGAGTATATCCCACAATAATGTCCCCTATGGACCATTATGATGTACCAGTATATTTCTTTACGTATTAGATCCCCCTTCTTGGGACTAATTGTTTTGTATATGTCTTGATACGAGCATGGGAATGCCCGCCTCGTCCTTTATCAGAGATTATACCTCATTCATATTGAGGCCATGTAATATTTTTTGTTTTTGCAGCTTCCAAGGGCCGTGGCTCCAGTCTCCAACCGGTCTCTTCTCTCCCCTAAACCCCAGAAAAAAGGACAAAAGAACTATGATGTCTATCGGCCATACGATGAGCTCCTGCCCTCACACATCAGGGGGTAATCTGTTAACACCCAAAAAGTGCTCACTAGCTCATTTCCCTATTCACATGACCCATTTGTCCACTTTTTCACCATCTGAGCCTCCGAAACCAACAAAAGGTCACCAAAAGACCTTAGTACACCCCTTTTTCCATTAAAAAAGATTATTTTTCCAAGAAAATCATAAAAAACCCTCAAAAAGGGTCCAAATTCCCAAAAATATTAAAAAGGGAATTAAAATATTATTTTTATTCAAAAAAGGAAAAAGGAGGGAAAAGTACCTAAACCATGTTGGTCAATACCATTTGGTTTCCACAAAACCACAAATGGTATTCCTCACCACCAAAACCTATAAAAAGGTGGTAGGGGCTCCTCATTTCATACCCTTCCATTATCTCATCCTTATGCTACTGAAATCTCCCCTGAGCACTTTTAGCCATTGAAGCAACCTTGGAGAAGGAGACCTCTTGGAGTTTGGAGCTACTCATCTTGGGAGTTGCTCAACATCAACCTTCACCATTGAAGGTAATATCGCAAGCACTTGCTTGCCCCCCATTTTTCAATACAAAAAATTATTTCTTATGTTTCTTGTTCTTGATTTTGAAAGGTTTAAATTATTTGCTTAGATTCTTGCTTAGATCCATGAATAGTATTGTTTATTTAGTTTATTGTTTTTATTTCTATTGAAACTGCTGCTACTAGTTAGCAGGTGCCCATAGCACTAAGCCTGGTTGCAAAACCGGGCCAACAGCATGGTAAATCTTCTTCTCCCCCAAACTGAATAATTTCCATGTCCTCATGGAAGAGAAGAGTTGTTAGCTTAGTTGGAAAGTAGCCATCTCCCCCAAACTTAACATGTTGCCATTCTCTTATGCCTTGGAAGATATAAATCCATACATGCATCAAAAGATCTTCAAAATAATTATCACAAGCCTCACTGCCTTTCTGTGCCCCCACTGATTCATTTTTAGACTTCCCTCTTTCCAGTATGTAAAACCACATCCATGCCAACAAATATTTAGATCCATTATTCTTCTTCTTCAATTCAGCCATATGTGCCTGAACATGAAAAGTACACCAATCCTTCACACCATTATAAAATTTATTTGCTGCTGAAAATGGCCATTTTTCAATTGTTGTGTATGGTAGGACTACTCCAAAATAATTCTAGCTAATTGATAGTAGTTCAAGAGATCCTCTCAATTGTTTCCATGCCGTGATATGAAAATATTAATGATAGCATATGGCACTAAAAACCTAATTGCAGCAAGCATAAAGCCCATATCAAACTAAGAATGAGAATCTCAAAGAACCAAGCCATCAATAAATTTCCATGTCCATTAACAAGACCTTTGAATGTGGTTACTAGTAGCAACTGAATTTTAGAACCCTTCAAATAATGTGATTGCAAACCTTGTACCATGCGTTCATGTAGCCTCTAATAATCTCATCTTGATGGCAAGACATTTATTTGAAAACAGAGCATGGATCTGAAAATGGTTGTGTATTGCTGCTCCAAAAAGCTCAAATTACTCAAAACATAATCATTGAAATATGTACTCTGCTATTACCTTGATTTTTCCCTTGGATATACTTTCACCTTCTAATATGCAACAATGAAATGAGCTAGAAATAGATGGTTGATCATGAAACCGTGGGCTGAGCATGGCTTAACACTAACAATTGATGCCTTTGTTATGTGGATAGAAACCTTGTAATAATGAAATCTCATATCTCAAAAAAAAACTTGGTTTGCTGCCATGTAAATATAAGCATGTTTTCCCAAAGGATGGTCTGTCTTTCATTATTATGGGAATATTTTCATAGTGATAGCAAGATCTCTCTTCCATTATGAATCACAACATCAAATATGCAAGGACCATGACAGCAATTGTAAATCAATGTAGGAATCAATGAACCATGAAACTCATACCTCTGAATGTATTCTCTATTATATGGAAGCATAGACTTATTCCACTGTAAGTTCTCATGAAGCAACAACAATGCCTTGTGTTCCTACTGTTGGTTCTTGTGTGGCAGTAGTAGATCATTTTTTTCATACTTGGATGTTGGGAAGGACTTAAATTGAATGTGCATGAATGATGAAGTGTTATAATTGAGTGGGCATGGATGGGAATGGATGGACAGAAAATGCTATATAGAGAAAATGGAAATGGATAATACCTAGTGGTTCTTCATGCCATATTCCTAAATCTTCAATAAATCAAAAACTCATGTTATTTTACCTCAAGTTTTACCTTTGTGGAATCCTTGGTTGGCCTGGATGAAATGATGTTGGAGCAATGTAGGTCGATCTGATGTTGAGAGATGAGGCTGAGAGCTGAAACAAATGAGGAATGAATCCAATCTGTTGTCTAAATGAGGAAATGTACCAGCTGCATGCAAGGATAGGACCCCTTCTCCTCTTTATTCAGGAAATTGACTGCTGAAATAAACTAAACCAAAATTAAGGAAAATTTGGACTCCAATCCTGTTGTAAATGCTACAAGGCTACTGCAAAATGTTGGAAATCTTCATCTTCATCCCACCTAATGGTACAGACCTATCCACATGAATGAATTTTGCTGAAGTCGAATGTGAAAAAGTCTCATTGGATTACCAACCACTGATTACTGTTGTTAACCGATGCGAGGCTTTCCACCAATAATGACAGTGGGAGCCAAGGTACCTTTGATGCATCCTTTCAGGTGTGAATAAATTTGCTGTTGTTGAACCCCCTGCAGGATCTAACAATCAGGAGGCATTGGTGTATCCTCACTGTTGTTAGCGAGAAAGTTTGTCATTGAGGCATACAAACTTGAAGGCATCAATAAATATCTTATCTTGAACTCAGAATATGTGTTGATGTTGATGAGTCGAGATTGTTGGAAGGGAGGCCTTAAGGAATCCCCCATCAATCCAATATGAGCATAAAACAAATTATTTGAAGAACTAGATATGAAGGTTTTCTCCAACAAGCAGACTTTATTGGTAAAATGAAAAGGATGGGAGGTAACTCAACATGTAAGAGAGCTAAGGGATATTATTCATGGGTTAGGTATGAGTGGAGTGGATAATATGAGAGTGATGAAATGGAGCTCAGAAGGTCATGGAATTTATGGAATGGTGGAGGCAAGAAGGAAATGTATGGGCAATCATGGTGTTGGTGAATGAGCATGATGGACTAAAGGTCTTTTGGGAGGCTTCTTTAGTATCAATTCATGTAGCAACGAAACTTGACTTATGGAACTCTAGTCTTCATATGGCATATAAATTCCTCAATTGTTGTTCTCAATCCAATTGCAAATTTGAGAAAAAGTCTTCAAGAGTGACTTGTGCATGTATTGACCTTCTTCTTCTAAGGATCTGCAAAAACCTAGCACTTGCCTACAATAAAACATGAGATGATGGAAGAAGAGAGGTGATTGGTCTCTCTTCACCCGACAAATATGGAAAAAAATAACAATCAATTACTTATAAAACAAATCCAAGGAAAAATGAACGAAGCAAAATCCACTTTACACTCGCGGGAGAGCAATGGCCATCTAGACTCACCAACAGTATTTCGATCATAACTTCTTCGTTCCTTGTCCGATTTGAGTGATTCAAAAGCCAAATGAAAGTAAATTCATAGGTCTATGTCCATTAGAAATAGGTTTTAAAAATTCTTTGTGATGATATTACATTTTTCTCAGTAACAACTTGCACGATAAGGTGTTTTTCGAATTCTGGACTAGACCAACAGTCACGGTTTTAGGCATAACTTTTTCGTTTGATAACGGATTGACGTGATTCAAATTGGAGATGAAACTAGATTCATGTAGGGATCTCCAATAGAAACAGGTTTTTAATACAATGAGGGTGCATGGGTCAAATAGGCCAATGAATAGTATAGGAAACCGAGTTTTAAACATGTTGATTTGTGATAGGTAGTCGGTATTTTGGTCATAAAATTCCCGTATGATATCGGAATTGAGTGATTCAAATTGATTTGTAAACTAGATTCATAGTGGAAAATACCAATGAAACATGTTTTCAAGATATATCCAATAAGGCATCCAAAAAGTGACTGTCCCAGCTCTGTTCCTAAGCTGCCTACTTGATACCCCATTAGTATTTTGATCATAACTTTTTCGTTTGATGCCCAATCTAAAAAATTCAAACTTTTTTGGAAACTAGATTCAAAGGGATACTTGGTATGTAAAACAGTTTTAAAAATAATTCCATTTGGTCTCCCAAAAATGGACTGTCCCGACTGTGTTTCAGTAAAAATTTCAAGTCAAAATGCCACAAAAATCCAATAAATGAAATTTGACTCCCAAAAAGTGGCTGGAATAGGTGTGAGTGTTTTAATGATGTAAATTTAAATAGAACACACACACATACCAAAATTTTCAAGCATTGAGTACCTAGATTGACTTACAGAGTCTGTTGCAACAGCGACTGCAACTCTTAAAAAATGATATAATGTTGAAATAAAGCCTGCGTATTTTTTATGGATGTGTTATATATAAATCAAAACTAAATACATACCATGATGATTTCCCAAGTTTCAAGCTTGAAGAGTTCCATAATCGTTTGGCTCATTTTCCATGGAGTCTTCATTCACCAATGCTTCCTTCCTCTCACCAACTTCCTGAAAAAGAGAGATTAGTAATATGGGTGGCTCTTATTGCCCCATGTGTCCAAGAGATCTTATTCAAAATAAAATGGCACTATCTATGCATCCTAGATCTAAGTGAAAAAAATTGAATGGGATCTTACCAATTTTATTTATTTACAATATCCTACACTACTTGGAAATAACAAATTCTTTTCAAGTGTAGGAAAACTTCCAATGGATCCACTTTCGAAGAAATGACTCAAGTATTCTCATACTCCCAACATAAAAATATAACTTTATGAATGCTAGGATATGAGAGATCAACTTCCCTTGAACTGATGGTGCCAAGAATTGGTGAAGTATGGAATGATGTTGCAGACCAATGACAAGTTGAAACCAAGCTTCAATATAGTCTTTGTTCCCTTGATTTCTCATGGTTGTTACACCATGAAGCTCCTTATTAAACTGATCTTCCTGAATGCATAAGAGATTCGGATCTAATGATGTGAAGAATGCTTCAAATTTTGGTTCCAATGTTTGTTCTTCATCAAATTTGTTGATCTTGTTAACTTGTTGATGATGACAAGAAACTTCACTTCCAAGTCTTGGATTTAAAACATTTTCAGGCCTCGTATGGATTTACTGCAATAGTGAACATTCTTTTTGCAGCAGTGTGGGTGAGGTAGAACAGGAGGGAAATGTAGAAAATTTTTGCAGCTCAACACTGTAAGCATACTATACTGCATTATTATGGTTAAGGTGGATGGTGGTTTGTACAGGAAATTGTGTTGGATACCAAGGAGTTTGATGAGAAGATAGATGTGGCTGATGTAGAGCGTTGGTTTGTGAGGTTGATATTGAAGGACCAAGTTGTGTTGCAGCATCAGGGAGAGTGGCCATGTGACCATAAGATAGGCCATTCCAATCTTGTGGATAAGGTAGGTAAGAGTTAAATTGAGGTTGCAACAGCTGCCATGGTGGAAGAGTATTCAATGATTGAGTATGAAAGTAAGGAAATAGAGGGGTAGAGTTTTGAGCCATACATGCAGGCCACGGTTGCCATGACTGTTGCAATGAGTTGGCTGCAACTCCCAGATCTCTTTGATATGTTTCTTTCATCCTTGGTAAGGAGGGACAACGATCTGTGGAATGATTCATGTCACATATGCCATATGCCACAAATTGTGAGACTATCCAAAGGACAATCTATTGCAAGATGTTTCTTCTGGCACTGAGGGAAAACTATTTCTTCAAATTCCTCATTCTTTTCCTTAACCTGCAAAACACCCAATTGTGAATTTAGTGAACCATTGATATCAGCATTAGAATTTTCAAATAAATTACTGATTTCAAATCCCATAACTCTTGTTCTTGTAGCAGATTTCAAAGATTGAAAATAAGGATTACTAGAATTCTTAACAGTCTTGAAGATTCCTCTTGAATACCTTCTACATATCTCACAAATATCATCATATGCTAACTGAAATACATCACCTGTTCCCATGAGATTTAATATTTCTAAAGATTCAGCCTGGATTCCTTTAAGTAGGAGTGTTTTCAAGGTCTCTTTCCCCAGTTTCCTTTGTTTGGATCTTTGAAGATTGTATTGAAAGTGTTCCATGTAATCCTCCAAACTCTAATCTTCCGCTTGTGTCATTTCGAAGATATCTTCATTGACCCTGCAATAATCTTGGTACATTTTCAAGAATACATGTTTCATGTCTTCCCAAGTTTGTATACAATTCCCACCGAAGCTCATGAACCATCAGAGGGTTGTTCCTTTTAGAGTAAGGGGAAACACATTCAACTTCTGATCATTAGTACGATCATATCCTCTACAAAGTGCTTCAAATTCAAATAAAAATACATCAGGGTCTTCATTTTCCAAACCATGAAAATTTGGTAGAACATGTGGGGGAATGCTTTTCGTTGATGCTACTCCTCCTGAATCTCTGATGGGAAATTTGAAGGTAACAACTTCTGCATCTTTCTTACCTGCCATCTTTTCATTAGATTCTTCGTGTGCTATTTTGAGGCTCCTCCTTCGAATTTTCCTGTCAATGGGTTAGTATAATGGGTGGTGCTTACTTACAACACCACTAATGGGAATGATAAGATTTGTGCTCCAAAAACTAAAAATGAAATGAAACTAAATGCAAAAATAGAAAATCCACACTCAAAGTAAATTCAACAAACTGAAAAGTAATCATGCAACCTACATGCTCTACTTTAACAATGCATCTACACAACAATGTCAGATATACTTTTGCACCATTGATAACTTCCCCGGCAATAGCGCCAAAATGTTGGGCGGATTAATTGTCTAATTAATTAAACAACTGAAACTACCAGAACATAAATTATCAACCCAAGGAAGTCTTTTATTTCAAGGCTATTGTGCAAGATCTATGCAAGCACAATTTCTACCTGACACTGTTTATCTATTGGTATGAAATTGAAACTATTTGTAAACTATATCACACCTTCCTGAAAGTAAATCAAACCTCAAACCTATTCATAAAACCAAACTGTAAATCTAACTTAAAACAAAATCAACTCTTTATGAAGCAAGATCTAATTGCATGAATCTAAAAGAAATGCTATGTTGGCCAACGATCTATCAAACGAATTAACAGGAAAACAACTATGATAAATCTAATGAATGAAAGCATGAACTAAATAATAAGCAAATATACATAATAACACACCTACAATCAACACTACCAGCATTTGCTCAGGGAAGAGGGCCCTTCCTCCACTAAGCAGAGCTGAATCTCCATAATGAAAGTCTACAACTCCAGAATTAAAAAATTGCCAGCATGTATTATCAGAATGAAAGTATTACAACAGAGTCTAGATCAAATCCTATAGCATAACATTGCTTGCTCTTCTCTCCCCCCCAATACATCAGAATGATTACATATTTATACATAAAATGCTCTCAGGAGAATGGGAAACCGAATCCCCAACTTGTGATCTGTTTCAACTAATTGCTAATTTGTAAAATCAGCCGCAACAGTAAATATGAGAATTACGCGTTTGGAGAACCAACTGTATATATCAAACTGTAGCTTTGTTTGGATATTTCCTCACGAGTCAGGTAATTGAGGTTGTTGCGCACAAAACTCATCTGCCCGCAAATCGCGACGCAAATCAATGTGTTGTTATCTGGTATGCGTTTCTAGTTAAGGCCATTTGATCATGAGTTGGAGGTTGCCATGTTGGACTTGGGCACGAATTGAAATCACAAATCCACATACTTAATCATAAGATGAAACCATGTTGTGAAATATCCATGTGGACGTGTGCTAGCATGCCAACTTTGGGAGCTTGAACGATGAGTGTTGTTGTTGTTAATATGAAAAATCACTCCATAAACCATCATCAGTAAAATTATGCATAATAGTATTCAATTCATCAAAAATAAAAGAAAATAATCATGATTAACCACTAAAGCATCAATGAGACTAATATGGCATTTCTCGAGCAGTTACAACAAATGGATGGAAAATGGAACGAGAAATATTGGGTGATAATAGGAAGAAGATGGATGAAATAGGTGTCGATAAGTAACGAAAATAGGGACAAATCCGTGACCCAACACAAAGTACCATCAAGGAAATCATGTGAGAAAAATGAGTCGACTGCCCCCGTAGGCAGCATAACAGGATCTTCTTCCTTTGTTCATGAAGAAGAGAGATTTGGCTCTGTAGTGGCTTGTTGCATATTACGATAAGCAAGCTCAGCTACAGACAAGGGAATAGCCATTCCAATGTGTGAAACATCTCTAGACGGGGAACTCATGGAAGGTAGATTCCACGGATCACTTAAAATATGATGTTTGGAACGGTACATGATTCAACGAGGAAGGAGCATCATCAGAGATGGTCCCTATGAAGGATATTGGTGTAAGGAAGTCAAAATATCCCGTCAAGGAGGAATACAAACCTACACCAATATTCCCAGTTGTCGGCTGAGAATTTTCAATCTGAGGAACTACAGTTCCTGGTGATGTTGCAGGATTGGAACTAGTAAAATCTAGTTGATCGACAGTCACAATCTTGCCTTCGTGGGGAAAGCATATAACTCTACAAATAGAGGACACGATCACTCTCATAGCATAGATCCAAATCCGACCTAGTAAAAGGTTGTAGTCGATGGGCGCATTAAACACCTCGACTTCTATTGGCATGGTCTTCCCACCAAGTGGACCTCAAGGGAGGGGATAATACCATGCGGCTTGAACGAACGACCATCGAATGCAGTAAGAATGGTCATATACTTCGACAATGGAGGAGATCCGAGATCCTTCCAACAATCTAAATACATTACTGAAGTGGAAGAACCTTCATCAACCACAGTACGCTTAACGATCATATGTAGCCAAATAACATGGACTTGGAAAGCCACATGATAGGGAAATCGAGGTTGAATATCAGTAGTGTCAAACTTGATGACATTTGGGCTACAAATATCCTGGACTCCTAAAGAACATAAAAGAGCGTTCCTTTTTGAATGACAATCCTAGAGAACCTCGAGAGCCGACATAGCACATGGAGTCTGGCCTAGATCTTCCATAATTGAGTAGTTTTGGGCGGCTCGGGCATTGGTATTGTGCACCGAGCGCTTGAGGACACCTTTCGGTATCTGTGGCATAGATTTTTGCTTCTCGATATGAAATGGAGTCTCAGGTGGAGGGGGCTCATTCCCCAAAGTAGGTTGTGGAGCTCCATAGTCACCTGAGCGAGTTGCAACACTAACCTCAGATTTAACCATGTTAACGCATCCAAAACCATCGGGATGGGTAGACGATGTTGAAGTATCATTAGTCCCATTACCGGCGACGAAATCACTAGAAGCCATATTTTGATGGTGAGGAAGGGGATCCTTCAACACAGTTGATCTCTGTGCAAGGTGCTTCGATGCTTCTTCAATATGAGGACACAAATGTGTAAGGTGATCTTCCAAGCAAATCTTAAAAGGAAACTTCACTTTACGTCTAGGTTTGCGGTCCCCACCATCATTTATTCCATCCTGAGGAGGGTTAGCGTTCTCTTTATTAGGGTTAATCCTATTGTTCCCACCCCTACGATTATGTTTCCCATTCTTTTTCCCACCAGGATGCTGGTTACCGGATGGGTTTTTCGATTGTATAGAATGCACATCGGACGATTGGGTGGAAACGGACGAGGTGTGAACCTGTCTGGGGATAGATTGGTTAATAGATAGATTGTGCATTTGATTCATAACCAAATCTATGGGACGAGTACTTGTGGAACCAACAATTCCATTAGCATGCGGTCCAAGAACGGGCTTGGTCTCATGTCATGATCTCAGCGCATCAGGTATAATGTCATACAAAATTCCAGACTCAACATAGACTAGGTCTAGCTGCTGGGAATTTAAAAATGGCTTGTTCATTAGTCATGATTCTGAACAATGAGACATACTTTGAAAGGTAGGGGAGAAAAGACTTGAGGAACCATTCCAACAGAAATTATGGAGGATTGTTGGATTTCACTAGCCTCTTCTGTCGGCGCCACTCTTGAATATGATCAGATATATGTGTGGCTTTGTCCTAGTGGAAGGTAGATAAGATCTCGGTACCAATATCGTAACGAACCAGCAACTGAAAGTTATCTAGGAAAACCAAATCCAAATCATTAAAACTTCTATATGTGCCCCCAAAAAACTCGACATACCATTTCGCGGCTGCCCCTGTGAGGGTGTGTTGAAATAGCCTCAAACGAATAGAATCATGGTTCAAGGAATTCGAGGAGCACCATAAATGAAAAGTGGTGATGTGATCACCTAGATCCTCACCCTTCTTCCCTTCAAACTTTGGAACATCGGAAGGGAGCTTGGTGGGGACTGGGGGCCATGTATAGTTATGACACACTGGATCAATGGTGAGATTTGAAAGATATGGTAAATTTAACCTATCAAGAAAGGGGAGCTGAGGTTGCGAAGCTTGATTACTAGCTCCCAAAATAGATTGACTTTGCAAAACGGAAGGAGGAACTGTGTACATCGAGGTCGATACCTGAGGTGCCGATGAACTCTGATAGAAACCATGACCATGACCATAAGGATGATAACCTCCTCCAAACTAAACCATGTTAGGATACATAGGCATATGCATGTAATGGGATCCATAGGGGGGGATAGAATTAGGACCAAAACCGACTGAATAATTATAAAATTTTCCTCCATATGAATGGGGTATCATATAACCACTAGACGCGGTAGAAACAATCGAGTGAGGGCCATAAGAAAATGGTATGTTCCCACCCCCGGGAACCGAGGTACTAGGAGGATTATTCGAAATCATATAGACGTTCGTGGGCATAGGAACATGCATAGAGTCATATGGGTTAATGGATGGAATATAAGTAGAAGATCCAATGCCTACAGTGAAACCTCCACTCGAGAAAGGATTCACACTGACACTAGGGGATGACGAAGGAGGTGGCCCTCCTCTGACACTCAGAATAGATGGAGGGATAGGACCACTCCCAAACTGATGAGCAGTATAAGGGGGTATAGTTCCCCCAATCCCAATGCTAGAGCTAGCATGACTGCTGCACATGGTGGAAGTAACAGTCGGCATAAAACCGGGCATACCCAATGAAAAAGGGTCTAAGGTCGTAGAACCAAAACCTAGCATACCTAAGGATGAACAATACAAATAACCTGATGACCATGTTTCATCAAAAGGATTCCTACTAGTGAGCTAAGATGTCCCAAGTATGGTTTTGAGTCTATAAGTAGGTAAGGGAAGCCAAAGAGTATAAATGCTTACAAGGTGGAAAAATATGGTGTAACATGGATGACTTGTGAGAGCAAGGGGTTGTACTTATTGCATTAGAACAATACCAAAGCCATTTTCTGAAGCATCACATTCCACGATAAATATTTTTGTGAAGTCTGGTGTGGCCAAAATAGGAGCTTTCCACACCGCCTCTTTAAGTTGTTCAAAAGATTGAGTTTCCTTTGGAGTCCAAGAAAATGCATCTTTCTTCAATAATGTTGTTAGAGGCACGGCTATTCTTCCATAGTTCTGAACAAAATTGCGGTAGCACCCTGTCAGACCTAAGAATCCTCGAATATTCTTCAGGTTTTTGGGAATCAGCCAGTCTATCGTGGCTTTAATTTTGTTAGGGTCTACCTTGACACCTGCATGAGATACAATATGACCCAAATACTCTACATCTTTCACCCCAAAGAAACATTTGGAAGATTTTGCATATAGTTGTTGCTCCTTTAGTAGTTGTAGTACCCCATCAACATGTTAAACATGTTCTTCCCAAGACTTGATATATATTAGTATATCATCAAAGAATACTAGCACAAATTTTCTAAGGAAAGGCTTGAAAATGGAATTCATCAAACCTTGAAATGTGGAAGGTGCATTCGTGAGAGAAAATGTCATGACCAGAAATTCATAATGACCTTCATGAGTTCTGAATGTTGTTTTTGGGATGTCTTCATCCTTAATTCTAATCTGATGATAGCCAGAACGGAGATCCAACTTTGTGTAAGAAAATTTCTCCATGTAATTCATCTAACAATTCATCAATGACAAGAATGGAAAATTTATCATTAATGGTGATATTGTTGAGATCTCTATAATCTGGACACATATGCCATGATCCATTTGGCTTGTGTACCATTACTACTGGTGCAGATTAAGAACTTTTGCTAGGCCTAATTATGCCATCCTCTAACATTTTTTCAATCATACGCTCAATTTCACTCTTCTGGCCATAGGGGTACTTGTAAGGTCAGATCTTAGGAGGAACACTTCCTAAAATTAAGTGAATAACATGATCAAAATATCGAACAAGAGGAAAAACTTTTGAAATATCTTTAAATACCTTGGAATACTTATTAATGACCCTTTTGAGATCTGGGGAAGAAGGAGACTTAGATGTTTGAACATCTAATGAGCATAATTGTGCAATTACACCTTGATGTCCCTTTTTCATCAATTTTGTCATACCAATAGAGCTTATCACCTTTCTTGGTTTCCCTATGATACCTTTTAACTCATAGTCATTTCCTTCCCATAAAAATTTCATGAAAAACTTATGAAAATTAAAAGCCATGGTTCCCAATGATTACAACCATTGAACTAATAAGACAACATCAACACCATGCATTGGAATAGCAATCATTGGACTATTCAATTCATATTCCCCCATAGTAAGATTGATATTATGGAATTTACCAGAGCAATTGATAGTTTCTCCATCTGCAATCATTACTTGAAGCTCTGGTGTTGGATATACAAAGCAATTGAGAAATTTTGCTAATTTATAGTAAATGGAATTATGAGTACTACCAGAATCAATCAACATTGTTACATTTTTAGTTTTGATAAATCTTTTGATCTTGAGAGTTTGAGGAGTTCTATTTCCAACCAATGCATGACAAGATATGGTGGGAGTAATCTCTTCTGAAGTAGTACCTTCTATTTCTTCATCTAGAGAAGGTTCTTGTTTTATTGGTTCTTCCTCTTCACAATCTATGTAGGATAACTTATTCTCACCAAACTTATGTCCCTTACTATACTTTCTATCACAATTAAAGCATAGAAATTTTTCTCTTCTTTCATCTAGTTACTGAGGTGTCAACCTTTGAGGTGGGTTAGAAGAAGGAACATTATTCTGTCTATATGTGTTGGAGGTTGTCTTTCTAGTAGCCATCATGATATTTTTACTTTCAACCTTCCTTAACACCATGAAATCCTTCTCTAAGGATGGTGGTTCAAAGAGATGCACCTCATGTTGAATGTTATCCTTCAAGGTTCCAATAAAGAGATCCAACAAATTATCTTCTAAAATGTTCTTTACTCTAAGACTTAGCATCTGAAACTGCTTGATATGCTCTGTAATGGGACCTTTTTTCTTGAGATTTATTTACTGGCTAAAGAAGGTATTGCTATTAATATTCCCATAATGTGCAATCAAATCTTCTATGAATATTGAAGAAGATATAATAGAGTCCTTTTTATGGTCACAAATTCATTAGTACCATACAAAGTGATCAGCTTCTAAATATAATGATTCAATAGTTACATTTTGCAAAGTTGGCTCTCAATGTAAGTCAAAGAATTCCTCCATCTGGAATATCCATGTTATTGGATAATTTCCATCAAAGTTTCTCATGTCAATCTTGGGAAGTTGGGCACCCCTTGGTGACCATCCCTGATGACTTCCATTATGGGAATTCTTATTATCCTTGTCCTCTTGAGTACCTTGGAACACATCATCACTTGTAGGGAGAGTATCCTTTGACTTTTGGATGAACTTAGCAATATTTTCATATTTCCTCCATATTTCTCATCAAATTATCATCTATATTAAGTAAATAAACCATCTTCAGATACCCTTTCACATTTTCCTCCATCGTACCTTCCAACTTGGACATTCTCTTCCATTTCATTGTACGTATGGGATGAATCCTCAGTTGGTTTGAGTGGAGTGTGATTTTTTTTACTACCTTTGGGTGAAATTTTTAACAATATAAATATATATCACACCCTAGGGTTCACCTTAAATTGATCCTTATACTAAATATTATTCCAATTTAAAATGGTGTACCTTTATCAAACCCTGTTTTGAAGACCACGTTTCTAGTCGGCCTTCCAACTGAGATATATCTTCAATTTTAGACCCTATGAGTCTAAAAATCCTTCCTGCAGTGGCGTGATATCTCCTCTCTACAATGTCATAGATCTGACCTAATTCTAATGTGCCATTAAAAAGATATGGCAAATCTACCAACACTTGTTAATTTTGATCCTTTCAGAAGAGTGAACTTGTATGGATTGCCACGTCTCCAATATTTTGTATGAGCTTGAAAATTCTACCATAGGTATTATGGTCCGTATTATTTCTGGTTCAACTTGTGTCACTCAATTTGGATCTTGCATGCCCCAGATATAACAATTTTATCTAGAACACTTGTTTTAGACAAGATTTTGGACTAGTCAGAAACCCTAACTTCCAAAAAAAAAAAATCTGAATCTATAAGGATTTAGGATTTGAAAATTATATCATAGATAGTTCGTCCTGTTTTCTAGGTGGGTTCTAATCCTGTTTATATGAAACCTTGTAGAAAAACATTATAGTTAAAATGCCACGACGACTTTTTTTTAAAGAAACCTGACCCAAGGAAAGATCTTTGATACCAAATGTTATGCAAAAAATTTCCAAAAAGAGCATGAAAAGAGCAAAAATAGATCAGAAAGAGTACTCCACAAATTTAATGAATAAAATAGATAAATAGCAAGCCTCTTCGAGGGGGAAACATACTTATACAATGTACTAAGTACTCAAGACAAGATACTCCAAATGAAAAGGTCTCATTCCTATATATAGGAGACTAAGAGGTACAATTCCAACTAACTGACCCAAGCCGACGTAACTAATATAACCATACTAATGACAATTACAACTAATGGACCAAAGGAGACATCAAAACTAATGTAATTCACCACAATATAGGGGGAATGCACCCATATTTAGGGATTAACAATTACTCATGGACAAAATATAATATTAAAAGCATACTACTGGCATATTCTTCAAAAGCATGAAATGCGAGAATAACTATGGTATTAAAAGGAGCACACTATCACCTCCTTGGACAAAGGATTTTCTCCGAAGAAACTCTTAAGGGAAAACTTCTATGAGAATCAAACAATGTGCCTTGCTCTTATTATTCTCATATTTTCAATGCAAAATATAAATAAATCCAATTTACTACGCAACTAGTGAACAATGTGTTATGATACCAACTTCTATAGGTTCACAATCTTCCTTCATTTATCTTTGTTACATTTCTCCATTGCGTTGCTAAGTTGTGGAGCCTAAAATTACTAAAATAGGAACACAATCACTTTCTCCTATTGCATCAAAGTTTTTATCACCTCCTCTTAGAATTCCAGGTTAAGATTTTGGTTCCCTTCTTCCTAATTAAGGTTAGGGTTTTACCAAGTTCTAGAATCCTCTTGGATATGCATACCTGTGTAGCTTGACATGTTTGAGTAATGGCAATTGGTGTCATTTCCACATGCCATTGCAATGGTCAAAGTAATGGTCAACTTGTTGAGTGAATAAATCAATCATACAAACACTATATTAATACTTCTTTAACTAGTTGGAAATCTTTTAATGACCTCTAAATAGTCATAGGGATAAATGACTATGTCACATCAAATTGAGCCCCAAAATTCCTATTTAGTACCCAAAAATAGCTCTAGAAGTTTAGGACACAAGACGTTCTCATTTAAGACCTATTCCCAATCAGTTCCTAACATAGCCATAAATCTAATTGTTTTAACCCCTTACATTACTAAGAAGAAAACATATATTGTAATGATCCATATCAGATGACGTCCCTATTTTGTGAATATTTTTGGTCTCTAAAAATTTCAATTATAAATAACATAAGGAAACATTTCCTCAATCTTCTCCCTACAATACCTTCTCTTTTGCTTGAATTTCAATTTTAATCCATCCTATTAGAGTTCTCACTAACCCTTTGTCATTTTACTTTTGTTTTTCTATAAAACCATATCTTTCTCTAACTTTTTATATGAATCTAGTGCCAAGTCTTCTATGGAAGGTCAATCTTATCCCTCATTTACCTCACTAAGCACGGATGGATTATAAAGCTTCAAATTATCTACATTTACCATTGAATGTGCGTTTATGGATATAGACAATGTCAATAAGCTTTCTTACATACCTTTTGTAACACTTTGAAAATCCCATATCTCAAGGACTATTTGATTTTCTTTCTAGGTCACTGAAACTTTTCCTTATTCATATGTAATCAAACTTCATCTCCTACCTTTCAAATGTCTTCTCGATCATGTCTTGTCTATTGGGCTATGATGATCATGCATAGTTTATTCCCATTCGTTCATTGGGCAATGCATAACATAGTTTTTGAAATTGTGGACATTGTTAATGGCATGAGAGTAAAGACAAACATCGTTCACGATATGGTGAGGGGTGCCATAATACACCATTAATGATTTGTTCCCATCAACGTCGTCTTCATAATATCACATAACTGTCAACTTCGAATTTGAAATCAGGTAGAGTCTCACTACAGTATACACTAGTCAATGGTGATGATATGTTCCTCCTTGGGAACAGACCAAATTGTTTTAATCAACATAGCCCTGTTGAGCCCATAAAAGGACCCATTAGGCATGGTAATTTGGGCCCAATGTGGACTCCATTCTCAAAAGGAGGTACCTCCTTGGTAATTTTTGGCTGGCCTCTACTTTTCCTCGGCTTGCATACATACAGTATTTGCACTAGGATCTTGTTTGATGTTTTTGTAGTCATGATATATGCGAAGGATACTTGAAATTCTTCATATTTCATAACGCTAATCTTTAATAAAATGACATGATACAAGGTTACCTGTAAGTATGCCTAATCTCAACCAAACTTTTAGTTATTTCGCAATGTTTGCACAATTAAAAAATCATCCGAACATGTGTGTAATGGAATAATTGATTCAGAATGGTGTTGGTCATCACATGAGAGCTTACTTGAATTACTTGCCATAACTTAATGGGTAAGTGATGCACACTAGCAATATAGAGGCTATTGGGTTTGGTGAATGTTAGAGTTACATGTCAATGAATAAATCAATAAAAATTTAATAAAAAAATTTATTTTGTATTTTGATAATAAAAAAAAAATCATATAAAATTAAATAACTTTCAATATACAATATTAAGTGAGACTTAGATTATTAAAAACATAATTAAATTTTTAATTAATAAAAAGTCTTATATGAAATATTTAATTTAAAAAATTCATACAAAATTAAATAACTTCCCATATGCTTATACATTTACATAATCGTAGGATCAACCAAACTGGGAAAAATATCTTTATTTCCTCACTACCTCTTAGAACCACATTCTTGCATCTACATCCTAGAATGTATCTACAAAGAATCATGGCCTTGATGTTAAGTAAATTTCGGTGAGACATCTCTACCAATGCCTTAATGCACATTGATTATGGCAGTGACCAAGTAAATACCTCATCATTATATAACCAACATAGATCCATCTTAAATCCTTTCTCAACATTTGCATTCTCGGCATTATTCAAGTGTGTAATGCAATGTTTATGGTTTTGATTTATCTAATTTGTGTAGTTTTATATATAATGTTTTAAATCTAATTTGAGTCAAAATTTTATTTTTTATAATATTTTATTATTTTTTTAAAAAGGACACGTGTCAGCTCCAGGATGAGCACGGAAGGAGTTACACATCTCCCCTATTGGGTTGTAGAATGCACCTCTTGGTGCAACAAGAAGGTACTCATACTTGGTAATAAAAAAGTAAAGACATGCCAGTATGGGCACTTATTCTTTAATGCGGTCTAAGCCAACTCGGTTTGTTTGCAAATGATTTTAGTGCTAGGTAGTTAGGCTAAAAATTAATGGCTAAGATTGATACCCATCCAACCAAGAAACACCCTAAACCACTGAAAATAAACCATTCCTCTGCAGGTATTTTTCATGCGCCGATTTTTTCTTTCTTTGATCCTTGGCTCCCAAAAATGCCATATTCGCTAGTTTCAAGGATCCCATAATTAGGCTGTAAATTTTGTCATTATCTCTTAATTCCAACAATTTGGTAAAAAGTTAAATGGTATCCAGTGAAATTCTTCATATTTCATAACCCTAATATTTAATAATATGACATGATATATGACAAGGTTACTTGAAATTCTTCATATTTCATAACCCGAACCAAGTCCTTTCCACCCACTGTGTTTTAGGAATTGTCTAGTGCCATGTTTCACGGTGTAGCTCATGAGATTCATTCTTATCTTGGCTATATTAATTTTCTTTTTCGAACTAGTTAACATAGAGAGATAGTTTTGATCTTCCAGATTAGGGTTAAGGACCTCCTTATAGTATCTTAGTTTTCTTTTAAGTGTTAATTCTTGCTCACTCCACATTTTCTCTTTAAGCTTAGATGTGATAATATTTTTTATGTTATCGATATCTTGCAAACCGGAATCCTCATCAATTCCCCAATGGTTTAACCAAGCCATGGCGTCTTTATACTAGCCTCTCTTGAGCCGAAATTGGTCTTGATTGGATTTTGAAGCAATTTTAGGAAGTCTCCGGTCTCCCATGTCATTTATCCTATATGTGTACATCGAATACCTGGTCATAGCAACATGCTCTCAATGGGGGGAAGACCTACTTCTAGGAGAATAGGATAGGTCATATTGCTTTTAATTTTGAGGTTATACATTATGAAGCACTTTTGGATTTGCTCAATCTTTCACCAATAATCCCTAGAGATGCTGCAACCCCAAACTTTGCAACCGTACAGGATAACGGGGGTGATGAGAGTTTCAAAAAGAAACTTATTTTTATCCCACATCACAAGGTTTGTTGATTTACAAATGTTTTCAAGACCAAAATAAGCTTTCCACCCTCCATTAATAATTTTCTCAATGCTATAGTTCTAGTTGAGCTTGAGATGAATATCAATTCTAAGATATTTGTAGGAAGACACTTCCTCCAATTTCCTATTGTCATAAACAAAATTGGAGTAAGCAATCTTCTTGGACTTGATAATCATAACTCAAAAGGAACCTTTAATTCTTATAATATATTCCATAAGTTATTTCTAGGCACTATATTGAAGGATTTCTTAAAGTCCACAAAGTAGAAAAGAGAGATTGGATTTACTATTATGACACTCCTTCGTAATGATACTAAGCATAATGAGGTGGTCAGTTGTAGAGTGATGTCTTCTAAAGCCCGCCCAACCTTTAGTTCACTCACCTTCAATTTCTAGCCATACGTTGATTTTCTTTTCTAAAATGATACTGTAAAGCTTGCCTAAGAGAGGGCTAATCATAACGGTTTGATAATTAGAAGGGTTATTATTATCATCACTTTTAAAAATAGGAATAATGAGGCTCTAAGTAAAAGGATTAGGGAAACCTTGCTTGATTGCTAGATTGAAGAGTTTATGGATGTGAGGAGTGAGGATCAACTCTCCAATTTTTAAGACTTATACTTGGTTGTGATAATCTGTAGTAGGATCTGACAATTGTAACAAGCCTCACACAAAACACACTCAAGAAGTACTGCAGAGAAGAAGAGAAGAAAGCACTCAATAATTACTTATGAACACATAAAATGGAGAATAGAAGTATAATCATACATCAGCTATGAGCTGGCACTGTTAATAATGAATACAATACAATAACTGTCAATAAAATTCGAATTAACCAAGTAGGTTATTTGAATCATTTTCAAGGTCTAGCTTGGACAACATTGGAGACATCATCCAATCAGTAGCATCAGTCATAAATGGTCAAAGGTCAGTCAAATGAGTCTAACTGAGTCTAACATAACCATCTAGGCATGAATCAAGGGATGGAGACTACAAGGAGGGCACATAAGGCTGTCAGAAGATCAAGTGGCAATCTAGAACTAGCTAACTAGGAGCTATAGGCAGTTAGCATGACCAATCAGTGGAAGAACTGCTCAATCAATGCTCTAACTGACCGTCAGACACCTGGTAGGTGAGATAAGGCGCTCCAACTGAATGATAACTCCTGGTAGGTGAGAAAAGGTGCACATATCATGCATAAGAGTCAAATAGGGTGCATAAGGTAGGTAGGAAGGCTACAGGGGGCTGAAGACAGGCTCTAGGGAGCTGAAATTAGGCTCTAAGTGTTGGGGAGACCACCAAAATGATGTTTGGATGCATGCATGATGACTGGATGCATGTAGTTGCATGCATGATGACTGGATGCATGCAGACATGAAAATCTGAAAAATGATGGACGGAATATTCTAACACCCCCCCTCAAGCTATACTATGAGGTGATAATTGAAAACTGAAAAATAGGGCCCTGGTAACTGAGACCAAAGGTCACCCCGTACAACAATCTAAATAATAAATGAGAAAAGAGGGAAAACCCAGTGGGAAGAAAGCCCTCCCTCAAAATAGACATAAGGATTCTAATGTAGCATGTCATCACTCACCCTAGAAGGAGGCAAGTGTTCTTCTTTTCCGAAGAAGGATCAATCGATTTGAAATGGATCAGTAATGTGAGAAGGATGAAACCTTCCATTCTGAAAATCTGATCTGGTTCTTCTTTGATCATGTGGATCACTAACCAAATCACCAGTAGATTGGAGAGTAATGGCTACCCATCAAGGAAGAGGAGGATCATCAAGTGAGAGATCATTATGTTCTTGTGCATCTGGATCTCCCATTCGCTCATATTCATCATCAGTTGCTAGATCTTCAGGTTCTTGTGGATCTGGATCTAGGATTCGCTCTTCATCATCTCCATCTTCAGAATCTGAATCTGAAATCTCATATGATGAAGGTTTGCTCTCTTGCTCATCATCACTTCCAAAATCTGAATCTGAAATCTCATTAAAAAGCAAGTGAAATTGGCTCATCATCACTTCCAAATTCCGAATCTCAAATCTCATGTGATGCAACTTTGCTCTCTTGCTCATCATCACTCAAAGGAGGAACAAATCCAAAAATGTGAATATCATTAAACTGTTTCACAATGTGCATGTAGTTCTTTGATATCTCCTTTGAACCAACATAGGTGAGATCATTATAAAAAAAACTAGGATATGATGATGATGGATCTTCAACAAGATCACTAATGGATGTAGTAGTGGTGGCCCACTTTGCCATAGGAGTTAAACCAATAGGTGCTGGCTCTTTAGGTTATGTGGATCTGGATCTAGTATTCACACTTCTTCAAGAGTCCTCTTTTTCTCAATCTTCTTTGGTGAATCTTTGCCTTTCAAGCAACCCTTGAAGATGCCATGAGCAAATTTTCCATTTGGGAGACCTTCAACCACATTTTGAGCTTGCAAGTTTTGCAAATGCTTGTAGTTGAGATGAGATAGCCTACTCTCTTCATTTGCATGAGAGTGAAGAGAAGACTGCTTTGAGAGAGGTAAGAAATGTGAAAACTCATAGAGTTTTGTCTTATGATTTACAACACCTTTTGCAATGATTTTCCCTGAAACCATGTGTTGTATATCGACTTCATTTGGAGAAAAGATCACTATTTTGGGCTCTCCAATATGAGTCATTTGATACACTGAAAGTAGATTTGTTGTGAGAAAAGGAACACAAAGCACATAAAAAAAGTAGCAATGGTCAAGATTGATTCTTCCAATCCCCTAAGAGGAGACTTTTGAACCATTGCCCAACTTGATGGAAGGGCCAACTGAGCATTTGAAGTTGCAAAAGAGATCTTTGGAGGAATACATATGTCTCAAAGCTCTTGAATCGATGATGAATGAGGATTATGTTGATGCACTTTCCATGAGAACAGCGCATCTCTCTTTTTCCTCAAATATAGAAGGTTCAGTATCAGTATCTTTCTTCCTTGCACATGGAGGTACAGGGAGATTGTTCTTCTCAAGTAGATGAGCCATCAAGTCTATAGTCTTCTTCATACAAGAACTCTCAGGATGAAATCCTCGATGAAAATATGTGCACTTGGATCTCTCTTTCTGAGATTGATTGTTCTTCTTTGAGTTTGAAGCCCCATCTGACTAATATGGAACATCTTTTGGCTTTGTATCATTCACTCTCTTTTCAGAAATTTTTTGTTTTCCCTTTGCATTCGCTCTCTTTTCAGAAAATTTTTGCTTACCCTTTGCATTCGCTCTCTTTTCAGAAAATTTTTTGCTTGCCCTTTGCATTCGTTCTTTTGGCCTCAAAAGCTGTAAGGGCCGAATCCAAATTTGGTTTTATCATTCTCATGGAGATTAAATTCTCCTCCTCTTGTGTGAGATATTGGATGAAGTCATCAAGTGAGGGAAACTTCCATTTTGGAATGCACATCTTAGTTGAATGAAATGTGGAGACAAAAACTGAGAAGTTTGGCCCCAATTTGGAGAGAATGGCAAGAATGAGTTGTTTTTCTTCTTTCACTATCTCATGTCTCTTCAACTGTGAAATCAAGATTTTGAACTTGGTTAAGAAAGCATTGATGGATTCGAATCTTTCAGGACTCAATGAGATGAGTTCATTCTCCTATTTATGGACCTTCAAATCATCTTTCTGTCCAAAGAGGGATTCAAGATTGTCCCAAACCTCTTTTGGAGATGTTAGATCGACGACATGCAAGTGAAGATCTTCAGAAATCGAGAGAAGAAGTAAGCCTACTGCTTCATCAAGCCTATCCAAGTACTCGGATTTCTCTACTGCACTGAGTAGTTCGACCATAGTTCCATTCAGTATCCTGGTGAAGCTCTTAGACCTCATGAAGAGGAACATATTGGATTTCCATTCGAGATAGTTGGAAGAATTGAGTTTTAGATCCATCCGAGCAGTGAAGGTCGAATTGAAGAGGAATTCGAATGGGTGAATAAACCTGCAAAACAAGAAGGGTTTTGTTGATGGAGATTTGCTACACTTCGAATGAACACTGCCTTAGGACACTGATCACATATGACTAAGTAATTCACACCTGGATAGACCTCACTGGATTGCTCTAGTGAATTCAAGGTAATGGCACTAGGATTTGTTGTGGAAACTCAGAGGCTTCTGGTGATCAAGTGAAAGAAAGTTGCTCAAAGAAATGTTGCAACTGCTGCAATGGATGCAATTCGAATAGCTGCTGCAAGCTCTAATACCATGTGATAATCCATAGTAGGATCTGACAGCTATAACAAGCCTCACACAAAACTCACTCAAGAAGTGCAGAGAAGAAGAGAAGAAAGCACTCAATAATCACTCATGAACACAGAAAATGTAGAATAGCAATATAATCATACATCAGCTGTGAGTTGGCACTGTTAATAATGAATACAATACAATAATTGTCAATAGACTTCGAATTAACCAAGGAGGTCATATGAATCATGCTCAAAGTCTATCTTGGACAACATTCGAGACATCATCCAATCAGTAGTATTAGTCATAAATGGTCAAAGGTCAGTCAATTGAGTCTAACTATGTCTAACAGAACCATCTAGGCATGAATCAAGGGATGGAGACTCCAAGGAGGGTGCATGATGTTGTCAGAAGATCAAGTGGCACTCCAGAACTAGCTAACTAGGATCTACAAGAAGTTAGCATGAGCAATCACTGGAAGAACTGCTCAATCAAAGCTCTAATTAACTGTCAGAAACTTGGTAGGTGAGATAAGGCGCTCTAATTGAATGATAAATCCTAGTAGGTGAGAAAAGGCACACATGTCATGCAGAAGAGTCAAATAGGGCACATCAGGTAGGTAGGAGGGATATTGGGGGCTAAAGACAAGCTTTAGGGAGATGAAATTAGGTTCTAGGTGTTGGGGAGACCACCAAATGATGACTGGATGCATGCAGTTTCATGCAGATGCATGCATGATGACTGGATGCATGCAAAATGTATGCAGACATGCAAATCTGAAAAATGATGGAGAGAATATTCCAACACCCCCCCTCAAGCTATACTATGAGGTGATAACTGAAAAACAGGGCCCTGGTGACTGAGACCAAGGTCACCCCGTACAACAATATAAATAATAAATGAGGAAAGAGGGAAAACCTAGTGGGAAGAAATCCCTCCCTCAAAATAGACTGAAGGATGATAACGTAGCATGTCATCACTCACCCCAGAAGGAGGCAAGTGTCCTTCTTTTCTGAAGAAGGATCGATCAATCTGAAATGGATCAGTAATGCGAGAAGGATGGAATCTTCCATTCTAAAAATCTAATCTGGTTCTTCTCTGATCATGTGGATCACCAACCAAATCACCGACAGATCGGAGAGTAATGGCTTCCCATCGAGGAAGAGGAGGATCATCAGGTGAGTGATCATCAGGTTCTTGTGGATCTCGATCTCCCATTCGCTCATCTTCTTCATCAGTTGCTAGATCTTCAGGTTCTTGTGGATCTGGATCTAGCATTCGCTCTTCATCATCTCCATCTTCAGATTATGAATCTAAAATCTCATGTGATGAAGGTTTTCTCTCTTGCTCATCATCACTTCCAAACTATGAATCTGAAATCTCATGTGAAAAAGCAAGTGAAACTGGCTCATCATCACTTCCAAATTCTTAATCTGAAATCTCGTGTGATGCAATTTTGCTCTCTTGCTCATCATCACTTAAAGGAGGAACAAATCCAAAAATGTGAATATCATTAAACTGTTTCACAATGTGCATGTAGTTCTTTGATATCTCCTTTGAACCAACATAGGTGAGATGATTATAAAAAAAACTAGGACATGATGATGATGGATCTTCAACAAGATCACTAGTGGATGCAGTAGTGGTGGCCCACTTTTCCATAGGAGTTGAACCAATAGGTGTTAGATCTTCAGGTTCTTGTGGATCTGGATCTAGTATTTGCACTTCTTCAAGAGTCCTCTTTTTCTCAATCTTCTTTGGTAAATCTTTGCCTTTCAAGCAACCCTTGAAGATGCCATGAGCAAATTTTCCATTTGGAAGACCTTCAACTACATTTTGAGCTTGCAAGTTTTGCAAATGCTTGTAGTTGAGATGAGATAGCCTACTCTCTTCATTTGCATGAGAGTGAAGAGCAGACTGCTTTGAGAGAGGTAAGAAGAGTGAAAACTCATAGAGTTTTGTCTTATGATTTACAACACCTTTTGCAATGATTTTACCTGAAACCATGTGTTGTATCTCTACTTCATTTGGAGAAAAGATCACTCTTTTGGGCTCTCCAATATGATTCATTTGATACACTGAATGTAGATTTCTTGTGAGAGAAGGAACATAAAGCACATCAGAAAATTAGCCATGGTCAAGATTGATTCTTCCAATCCCTTAAGAGGAGACTTCTTAACCATTGCCCAACTTGATGGAAGCGCCAACTGAGCATTCAAAGTTGGAGAAGAGATCTTTGGAGGGAGACATATGTCTTGAATCTCCTGAATATATGATGAATGAGTATTATGTTGATGCACTTTCCATGAGGGAATGTCATCTCTCTTTGTCCTCATATCTAGAAGGTTCAGTATCAGTATATTTCTTCCTTGCACATGCAGGTACAGGGAGATTTTTGTTCTCAAGTAATTGAGCCCTAAAGTCTATAGTCTTCTTCATACAAGAACTCTCAGGATGAAATCCTCGATGACAATATGTTCACTTGGATATCTCTTTCTGAGATTGCTTGTTCTTCTTTGAGTTCGAAGCCCCATCTGACTGATATGGAACATCTTTGGCTTTGTATCATTCTTTCCCTTTTTAGAATGGCAAGAATGAGTTGTTTGTCTTCTTTCACTATCTCATATCTCTTCAACTGTGAAATCAAGATTTTGAACTTGCTTAAGAAAGCATTGATGGATTCGAAGCTTTCAGGACTCAATGAGATGAGTTCATTCTCCAATTTATGAACTTTAAAATCATCTTTCTGTCTGAAGAGGGATTCGAGCTTGTCCCAAACCTCTTTTGGAGATGTTAGATCGATGAGATGGAAGTGAAGATCTTCAGAAATTGAGAGAAGAAGTAAGCCTACTGCTTCATCAAGCCTATCCAAGCAATTGGATTTCTCTACTGCACTGAGTGGTTCGACCATAGTTCCATTTAGTATCCTGGTGAAGCTCTTGGACCTCACGAAGAGGGACATCTTAGATTTCCATTTGACATAGTTAGAAGAATTGAGTTTTAGATCCATCAGAGTAGTGAAGGTCAAATTGAAGAGGAATTTGAATGGGTGAATAAACCTGTAAAACAAGAAGAGTTTTGTTGATGGAGATTTTCTACACTTCGAATGAACACTGCCTTAGGACACTAATCACATATGACTAAGTAATTCACACCTGGATAGTCCTCACTAGATTTTCGCATTGAATTCAAGGTAATTGCACTAGGATTTGCTTTGGAAACTCAAAGGCTTCTGGTGCTCAAGTGAAAGACAGCTGCTCAAAGAAATGATGCAACTGCTGTAATGGTTGCAATTCGAATAGCTGCTGAAAGGTCTGATACCATGTGATAATATGCAGTTGGATCTGACAACTGTAACAAGCCTCACACAGAACTCACTCAAGAAGTGTAGAGAAGAAGAGAAGAAAGCACTCAATAATCACTCATGAACATAGAAAATGGAGAATATCAGTATAATCATACATCAGCTGTGAGCTGGCACTGTTAATAATGAATACAATACAATAACTGCCAATAGAATTTGAATTAACCAAGGAGTTCATCCGAATCATGCTCAAAGTCTAGCTTGGACAACATTGGAGACATCATCCAATGAGTAGTATCAGTCACAAATGGTCAAAGGTCAGTCAAATTAGTCTAACTGAGTCTAACAAAATCATATAGGAATCAATCAGGGGATGTAGACTCCAAGGAGGACGCATGAGGCTGTCAAAAGATCAAGTGGCACTCCAGAACTAGCTAACTAGGAGCTATAGGAAGTTAGCATGAGCAATCAGTGGAAGACCTGCTCAATCAACGCTCTAATTGACTGTCAGACACTTGGTAGGTGAGATAAGGCACTCTAACTGAATGATAAATCCTAGTAGGTGAGAAAAGGCGCACATGTCATGCGGAAGAGTCAAATAGGGCGCATCAAGTAGGTAGGAGGGCTACTGGGGGCTGAAGACAAGCTCTAGGGAGCTGAAATTAGGCTCTAGGTGCTAGGGAGACCACCAAAATGATGACTGGATGCATGCAGATGCATGCATGATGACTGGATGCATGCAAAATGTATGCAGACATGCAAATCTAAAAAATCATGGAGAGAATATTCCAACACCACCCCTTAAGCTATACTATGAGGTGATAACTGAAAAACTAAAAAATAGGGGCCTGGTGACTGAGACCAAAGGTCACCCCGTACAACAATCTAAATAATAAATGAGGAAAGAGGGGAATCCTAGTGGGAAGAAAACCCTCCCTCAAAATAGACTGAAGGATGCTAATATAGCATGTCATCACTCACCCCAAAAGGAGGCAAGTGTCCTTCTTTTCCGAAGAAGAATCGATCGATCTGAAATGGATCAATAATGCGAGAAGGATGAAACCTTCCATTCTGAAAATATGATCTGGTTCTTCTCTGATCATGTGGATCACCAACCAAATCATCGGCAGGTTGGAGAGTAATGGCTTCCCATCGAGGAAGAGGAGGATCACTAAGTGAGAGATCATCAGGTTCTTGTGGATCTGGATCTCCCATTCACTCATCTTCATCATAAGTTGCTAGATCTTTAGGTTCTTGTGGATCTAGATCTAGCATTTTGTCTTCATCATCTCCATCTTCAGATTTTGATTCTGAAATCTCATGTGATGAAGGTTTTATCTCTTGCTCATCATCACTTCCAAACTCTGAATCTGAAATCTCATGTGATGCAACTTTTCTCTCTTGCTCATCATCACTCAAAGGAAAAACAAATCCAAAAATGTGAATATCATTTAACTGTTTCACAATGTGCATGTAGTTCTTTGATATCTCCTTTGAACCGACATAGCTAAGATCATTATAAAAAAAACTAGGACATGATGATGATGGATCTTCAATAAGATCACTAGTGGATGTAGTAGTGGTGGCCCACTTTGCCATAGGATTTGAACCAATAGGTGCTAGATCTTCATTTTCTTGTGGATCTGGATCTAGTATTCACACTTCTTCAAGAGTCCACTTTTTCTCAATCTTCTTTGGTGAATCTTTTCCTTTCAAGCAACCCTTGAAGATGCCATGAGCAAATTTTCCATTTGGGAGACCTTGAACCACATTTTGAGCTTGCAAGTTTTGAAAATGCTTGTAGTTGAGATGATATAGCCTACTCTCTTCATTTGCATGAGAGTGAAGAATTGCTTTGAGAGAGGTAAGAAGTGTGAAAACTCATAGAGTTTTGTCTTATGATTTACAACACCTTTTGCAATGATTTTCCTTGAAAACTTTTGTTGTATCTCGACTTCATTTGGAGAAAATATCACTCTTTTGGGCTCTCCAATATGAGTCATTTGATACACTGAAAGTAGATTTGCTGTGAGAGAAGGAACATAAAGCACATCAGAAAATTAGCCATGGTAAAGATTGATTCTTCTATTCCCCTAAGAGGAGACTTTTGAACCATTTACCAACTTAATGGAAGGGCCAACTGAGCATTCGAAGTTGGAGAAGAAATCTTTGGAGGAAGACATATGTCTTGAAGCTTCTAAATCTATGATGAATGAGGATTATGTTGATGCACTTGCCATGAGTGAATGGCATCTCTCTTTGTCCTCAGATTTAGAAGGTTCAGTATTAGTATGTTTCTTCCTTGCACATGCAGGTACAGGGAGACTGTTCTTCTCAAGTAACTGAGCCATCAAGTCTATAGTATTCTTCATACAAGAACTCTCAGGATGAAATCCTCGATGAGAATATGTGCACTTGGATCTCTCTTTCTGAGATTGCTTGTTCTTCTTTGAGTTCAAAGCCCCATCTGATTGATATGCTTTTGGCTTTGTATCATTCGCTCTGTTTTCAGAAAATTTTTGCTTTCCCTTTGCATTCTCTATTTTGGCCTCAGCAGCTGTAAGGGCCAAATCCAACTTTGGTTTCATCATTCCCATGAAGATTAACTTCTCCTCCTCTTGTGTGAGATATTGGATGAAGTCATCAAGTGAGGGAAACTTCCATTTTTGAATGGACATCTTAGCTAACTGAAATGTGGAGACAAAAACTGAGAAGTTTGGCCCCAATTTGGAGAGAATGGAAAGAATGAGTTGTTTGTCTTCTTTCGCTATCTCATATCTCTTCAACTGTGAAATAAATATTTTGAACTTGGTTAAGAAAGCATTGATGTATTCGAAGCTTTCAGGACTCAATGAGATGAGTTCATTCTCCAATTTATGACCTTTAAAATCATCTTTCTGTCCAAAGAGGGATTTGATCTTGTCCCAAACCTCTTTTGGAGGTGTTAGATCGATGACATGGAAGTGAAGATCTTCATAAATTGAGAGAAGAAGTAAGCCTACTGCTTCATCAAGCCTATCCAAGTACTTGGATTTCTCTACTGCACTGAGTGGTTCGACCATAGTTCCATTTAGTATCATGGTGAATCTCTTGGACCTCATGAAGATGGACATCTTGGATTTCCATTCGACATAGTTGGAATAATTGAGTTTTGGATCCATCCGAGTAGTGAAGGTCGAATTGAAGAGGAATTTGAATGGGTGAATAAACCTGCAAAACAAGAAGAGTTTTGTTGATGGAGATTTGCCACACTTCGAATGAACCCTTCCTTAGGACACTGATCACATATGACTAAGTAATTAACACCTGGCTAGACCTCACTGGATTTCTCTAGTGAATTCAAGGTAATGGCACCAGGATTTGCTGTGGAAACTCAGAGGCTTCTGGTGCTCAAGTGAAAGATAGCTGCTCAAAGAAATGTTGTAACTACTGCAATTGCTGAAATACTTTGCATGTAAGAGATTTGGCCACTATGCAAGCCAATGTCCAAATATGAAGAAAGGCAAGAAGAAAGAGGTAGATTCTATAGTTGTAGCATCAGCTGAGATATAAGAGTATTCTAATAATTTTGAGAAGAAGTTCTCATTGGTCTTCATTCTTTCGAGTAACATTGTGGCAGAGTGTGCATACACGTGTGCATGGTTTGTTGATAGCGGGGCATCGCACCACATGATAGGGAGGCAAGCTATGTTCCTAAGTGTTTTAGATGTCAACTTAGGTATGCATGTGGATAGTGGGTTCGATACCAAACATTATGTAGAAGGGGTTGTATGTGTCATATTCCATCTGCATTCAGGAGGAAATCTGTAGGTGGCCAATGTGTACCTAGTACTAGAGTTGAATATGAACATACTCTCCTTATCAACTCTAAACGATGATGGATATGCAATCTTGTTTTGTAATGGACAGGTGATTATATATCCATTGGGAGAGAGTCTAGATGTGGCATGAGTGCTTGGCCCCCGAGATGGCAGGATGTACATGTTGCAAGGACAACCGGTAGATGGTGAGTCAAGTTGGATCTTTGGTTTAGTGGTGGTGACTAAGCTAGATGGGTGAGAGACTTCATCCATCTCAGTCAGGAAACCATGCTGGTATGAGATGAATGTGGAGGATGAGCAGGAGGGTGAGGTGAAATCTCAATTCAGAGTTGTCTGGAACAGGTTTTCAATGCGTAATCCAGTGCAGGTGGTAGAGAGGCCTAATGGTTCAAAGGGAGTAGCTTCAGCAGTAGTTGGAGTGAGGTTGTTGGAGACCAATCCAAGTGGAGGTTCCAGAACTACCTCCCTCGCTAAGAGGGAGTGTTAGATTTTGTAGCTTGGAGGTACTTCTACATTTATTGTGCCTAGATATAGAAGTCTGAGCAAATGTCTCACTTAAGTGACTTTATAAAATGTATTTGTAAAGTGACTTTATAAAAGTGATTTTTATGAAGTTAAAGTTGGGGTCTTTTATTATTTTGGGGTGAAGTGACTTTTTCGAGATAAATGTGATTTTTATATATTTTCGTGACTTAAGTGACTTAAGTCATGTAAAATTTAGATTAAATCATATCCATTGATCTTGTGGGCCAATATTTGATCTTCACCATAGAAGATGAAGAGTTAGGACAGTTACCCTAAATGTGAAATTAAAAGAGCTTGAGTGAGAGCAGGAGGGGCACGCATTTCCAAGAGAGATTTTTGGAGAGTGAGTCACATTGTGTGAGAGGCATGATTTTCAAGAGAGAGAGAGAGCATAAAGGAAGAAAAATGGGTAGCAAGGAGGAACGACACACATCCCAAGGATAAGGGCATGAATCCCAAGGCAAGGTTAAAGCATAAATGAGTTGGTTTATACGTTGTAGAGAGAGGGACATACAGTTGGGAAGTGGCACTAAAATTGAGGCATATTTTAAGTGTGTTTTTGCTGAGAAGAGATTCATACAGACAAATTGAGAAGTATTGTAGCTGTGTACAGAAATTGAGAAGTGGTTTGCTACTAGGAAGGCCATACTGTGTAGGATGTACAGTCAATATCTGAGCACATGTTTCGAGGAAAAAATATGGTCCTATTTTCACTGGAGTTTGGCACATTCTTCGAGGTGGACTAAATATGTTACGTGTGAGATAAGTTCTATGCATTTACTGCTATAATAAATATGTTGTAACATCTTTTCCTAAGAAACACAACAAATCTCTCTTGACTGGTTTTCCCCTTCTGGGTTTTTCCAAGGTCATTTGACCAAAAATTTATTGTGTTAAATGTGACTATTGTCCACTGTTTATTTTTGCTGCTATTTCCAAATTTACTTAGCATTTATTATTTTTTCCTATAAAGTGCAGTTGGATGTGTTTGAGATGAATGCATGACTGTGTTGATGTATATGTAACTTCGGAATGTATTTCACATATATGTATATTGTATTCCTATAGAGATGTTATTATTCCTCTATACGGAAGTGGTTGTATTCCTATAGAGATGTTATTATTCCTCTATACGGAAGTGTCGTCATTTATATTGTAAGTGTCGTAACTTATACTTGATGGGTTATTAGACCACCTTGTTGGGGTCGGCCCTGTATAAGTCATGTGGGTCAAAGTGTTATTAGACCACCCTATTGGGGGTCGGCCATGTGGGTCAAAGGGTTATTAGACCACCCTAGTGGGGGTCGGCCCAGTCAGCATTATGTTAAGTGGTTAAGTTGAGGCCGACCTAGTTGAGTAAAGGTCAAGTCAAGTTAGTATATAAATAGAGAGCGTGTCTCTCTCATTTTACACATTCTATTCTCTCACTCACACTTTGGAGAGTGGCGCACTTGTGGAGGAGGAGGCTCTGCTGCTAGGAGAAGACTATCTCTTGTATTCTGGTTGTATCATTGCTCTATCTATCTCTGAGGAAGTTATTGGGGTTTTTCACCTTTATGGTTTTCCCCAAGTAAACTCTATGTCTCTTGTGTGCTTGCATTATTGTGTCCATGATTGATATGCTGTAGATTTGCTGTACATGTTGTTCTCTCAGTTAAGATCCTAGATCAGATTGAAGTAAATTCTGAAAATTTAACAGACTATTGAAGTTTATATGAAGTAGAAATCATAGTTTATTAAGTGTTTAACATATTGTCTAGTTGAGTTTGCTAGTGTTTTTATAGATATTTTAACACCCTTCAATGTCCTTAGCTTTACCATTTGCAAGGTGCCTAATCCCAAAATCAATGTCTTCTTAAAAAAACATCTTCTTCTATAAGGAGGGTTTGAATGTTATCAATTTAATATGGGGTTTTGTAAATATTTTTGAGATAGGCATTCCAATCTTCCAAATAAATCTTATTATTATCTTTAGTTTTACTAGTTTAAATTTGCCTCCAAAATTTCCTAGGAGCTATCTTAAATAGGTGTAAAATATTTTCTTGCTTTTTATTTATATAGTGCATTTTTTTCTTTTAATTAGGGATTTGTATCTATTTATCTTGTCAATTTTTAAAAACTCTTCAATAGTTTCCTTGATGTCTCTTCTTGCAACTTTACATTCTTTATCATACAAGGGGTTGGTTCTTTGATTTTCCTTTTTAGTAGAAAATTCAATGGACAACTTGTTAATGGAAGATGAGAGGACTCTAGTAAAATTATGATAGAGCTCTTCAATATTTTCTATTCTTGATATGGGAAACAAGTCATTTTTTAAATCATTTATGAAAATATCAACCTTATTTCTGTCGAAGACCAAGTGTTTTTTACCGTGGCAATTTTATTTTGTGGAGTCGCTATGCATGACAAAATTGAGGGTTACAAATAGGGGTCTATGACCCGAGTCAGGCTTGTGGTCATTTAAAATGTCTAGATTTATTATTGTGTTGTATAAAGGGATATTAGATATGACGTAATATACCACACTGCTGCCAAGCCCATGAATACAAGTCATCTAGCTAGAATTTGGCCACTTCATAAAACCGTTACAAATTGTAATATCTTGAGCACTACATAGCTTGATTAGCTCATAGACGAACAAATTTTCACCAAAATCTACAAAACTTCTTTTGTATCAACTGTCTAGAACAAGGTCTTTGTCTAACTAAAGAGGATTAGGGTTGGAATAGTTGCTTAGAATAATAGTTTGTTTACTTGAAGTAAGAGCGTTAAAGTCACCCATTAAGAGTATATTTCCTTCATTACCTAGACTAAAAATATCATTTTCTAAGCCATTTTAAGGGAAGATTTTATCTATATTACTTTTCTTATAAAATTTAGAGCTAATAGGGGCGACATAGCATATTTTTATGTATATTTTTTTAGCATTAATATCAGAAATTTTTATCAAGATATACTGGTTGTGAGGGTCTTTCTTATAGATTTGAGTATGGCGGGAGATTTTTTCCCTACTATAACAAGTTATACCTCCAATTCCTCTCCAATAGGATTGCTTGTTCCAAATCGACCATAGGACAAATCCTTCTATGTTGGGAACCTTACATTCTTCATGATCCCAAGTTTTAACAAGAATAATAATATCAATTCCACTCGGGATCCAACTTAACTTGGGGCCTTTTTTCCATGGGAAGAATTGGTAGTTCCATGAGAGGATCTAGAGCCTGTCGAATTGTTATTTATTGATATATTTTTGGTTTTTGTCCCTAATAACATCTTTCCTATGTTTAATTAATTCCCACTTTCCTTCCTTCCTAACTTATTTTATCCTCTGAACCTCCTTTCTTAATTCAGCTTGGTCTTCTAGAATGAGATCTTCATTTATGAAAATTCTCGATCCTTTTAGCTTGGAGGTTTTGCTGATACTTATGATCATTAGAGTTAACTTTGACTTGGATCTATCTTTCTTTATTCTCAATTAATTTCCCCAACCTCTTAGCTTCTGTGAGGAAGGTTGTTTCAATCTATAACCTATTGAAATCAGGTAGGCTCCAAAATTTAAATCCATAAAACAATCACATTTATATGTTCATATATAATATAGCATTTCAATTTCAAAATTCAATTCAAACTTGAGCAATTTCAAAAGTTGGGTAAACAATTTCACATTGTTTTTATATAAATTTATGGCCTTTCTATCCAATCATCGTCAATTCATGGTTTTCTTCTCATAGACCTTGCCAAAACAAACCTCTTTTTTCGATGTTTTTGGTGTTGAGTAATACCCATATGATTGTGTCGTAGACTATAAATAGATATTGCAAAGCAGGATGCATATAATTCCAAGGTCAATGGTCTATTAGGATATATGCTTTTTCCACATAAATTATTTTGTAAGTAGGATATTTGCTTATGTTGAAACAAACAATGTCTATTTGAATAGTTGGGAATCAAAATGTTTTGAATAGTTGGGAATCAAAATGTCTTAAATCTTATATGATTGTCGTGTCCAGTATTTAGCCTTAGAGTTAGAGGCAGCTTTCACTGAGTCACTTTGGATTTTCTCAATCACTGAGTCACTTCTAGATTTTCTCTATTGACATTATTACAACCTTTTACAATCTACAAAACAAAATGTACATTACCACATACTTATTTGTTTATGAAAGTATTAGTAAGTTCAAACAAACACCACAACAATAAAATGTGAAAACCTAATACCTTTGATTATACCATAACTTCTAGAAACATGATTGGCTTCCTCGTAGGACTAACGGATGCCACATTTATAGTGAATGGTGGTATTGTGGTTACTATCATAAGACTAGAGAATAAAGAGTCCTCGTCATCGACATAACAACATTATCCAATGTCCTTGAGTATGAGCCATGCAAATATAAGTATAAATAATAAACATACAAAGTTAGAGAGAGAGAGAACTTAAATCCGATTATCGTTTGTTTATTGGTGTGGTAGTTACAAGAATATGTCGCGATTTGTTTGTTTGTATGTATTAGTTATGGGAATAGATATATGTTTTAACAACAAAACCTTCCAGCAACAACTAAAACAATATATTAACAAGGTAGATAGAAACAAAGTTTCAAGCCCCTGTTTTATGTGGAAGCTTACCTCTTTTTAAATGATATGGTTAATTATTGTAAAAAATATATCATTTTGCAATATTGTTATTAATATATATCGTTTTTCTTTATTTTCTTTTATGGTGACACATAAATATCATAAAGAAGAAAAATGAATTTAATGTGAAATGAATAAACCTAATTGTAAATAATGTGAGTAACCTTGTTACTAAACTTTCTTTATGCACTTAGTAATTGTTAATATTTGAATGCACATGTAAAAAATTCTCTTAAAATAACATTAATCCTTTCATCACATTTGGTCAATTTAAATTATTAAGTATGGTTCAATCAATGTCTATTATAAAACAAACTTTTTAATGTGGTGAAGGAATGATAAGCTATATTTTCTAGGGACCGAAGAATTAAGTAATTTAATTCTTACATCACATTTGGTCAATCTAGATTACTCAGTATGGTGCGATCAATGTCTATTATAAAACAAAATTTTTAATGTGGTGAAGGAATGATAAGCTATATTTTCTAGTGACCAAAGAATTAAGTAATTGGTGATGAGCTTAGTAATTTAAATTATTTTCGCATAGTAAAGCTATTACTTGTCATTTGAATGCATAGTTTTCAAAGTAAAGCGAAATCAAGTTCAACTACCAATTGACCAATAAAGACCATGTTCCACTCACCATATACACTATGTCTCGTTCACTAGCGTATCAAGTTCAACTACCAATTGACCAATAAAGACCATGTTCCGCTCACCATATGCACTATGTCTCGTTCACTAAAGACCATGTTCCGCTCCTCATATGCACTATGTCTCGTTCACTAGCGTTGGTCTCACTTACAGGTACTTTTAAGTATGGATCCGCCTGGGCCTATCTAGGATCCGCCTGTCAATGGCATAAACTACTCAATAACCATTTAGAAAGAAAAAAAAATTGTTTACTATACATACCTGCTGGACAAGTCCCGTTAAATCATGTATGCCCACTGTACCAATCATTTCTAAGGTTTCTTTGTCTGCCTATGAAATAAATACAACCCAATTCAAACATTTCATTCCATTTGAACACAATTATCTTAGCTTTGGGAAAAACTTCGTCGGAAATTTGGTGTTGCTAATTGAAAATTTTGTCGGAAATGGAAGGTATTTTCAGTAAATTTGCAGGTATAAACTAGTGTATCTCGAAATCTTGAACGTTTTTGTCCAGACGAGGCTATCGTACTGCATAAATATAGAACTGAAATCCTACACGCACAGATTCAAGGAAATACCTAATAATATTAATAGACCACAAGCAATTCGACTAAACCCTTAGCTACCGAAAACTATTTTAAGTATTAGTTTCTACTGTTTCAGGCCAGAAATATCCATATGATTTCAAACCTCAATCTAGTCTGCCTGTATTGCAGGCACATCAGGGACACAATCCAATCGCCTCTCGTGTTCCTCTTCCTGGAGTTTCAAAGAGATACCTCTAGTGTAAGTAATAAATGACACGCAAAGACCACATGCTAAGTAGGTAGTAGGTAGGAAGTATGCAACTTAGGGTGTAAAGATTAGGGTATAGTTTTATTAGTTTATGTGAGACAAAAACTTTATTGCGCCTCGTTATGAGGCCCAATAAAGTTTCCAAAACATCTATTGGTCATAAACTAAAAATATACGAAAAAGCTTAATATATAATGCTTAAAAAATCGTGCATAGATTAATATAAAAGCCAAAACCAATTTCTATAATCCCTACTCTTTGAGAAACCAACAAGAACTAATAAAAGATATATCATAAGAATATGAACACTAACTTGTCACCTTCGACCGTGTCCTCGTACTTTTTAACTTAATATGTTTGACGTGTGTGATCATGCATGTAAATTGCATGTTTACACATTTCTTCGGCAATGATGATCATGCATGTAAATTGAATGCATTTTGTTTTTAGTGCAACTAAATGTTATTCATAAATTATAACAAACATTGAAATTGTTCTATTTAATTACGTGCATCCCTCCTTTTTACATCCTATTAGTGTACATCCATCCCTTTTACATGTAATTCTCTTTATTAGTCAAAGTCTATGAAGATCATACGCACCAAAGTCAATTGTTGAATTTTCTAGCCGACACATTTCTGAGTTAAATTGGGCCTTGAACTAACTAACAATCCCAAGCTCGTCAATATACACACTAAGCAAATGAAATCAAATGACATTAAATGTCATGTAGCTTTCGATGGAGAGACATGCTGAAGATACGTGTTTGGATTAATATTATTATTTAAAATTATGGTTAGGATGTATTGATTTTAGTGATATTAAAATCCGTATGATATCGTTTTTGCATTTCCTTGATTTCAATATTGTTATTTTTTAGTATTGTTAGAATGCATTGGTTTTTTACACTTTTTTAATGGTATTTTTAAGATACATTGATTTGAGTTATATGAAAATTTGTATATCTTCATATGGTGCATTGATTTCATCATTTCCTATTATATATTGAGAGGTTGAAGGCCTAAGAAGGTCGACAACAAGTTAGGAAACGTAGAAAATGAATCACTTAAACAAATGGAAGAATGGAAAAGAAAGGATCGTAAATGACATAGATTGCAAAGGGAGAATCATTGCCAACATACGACTCCCAAAAAAAAAGGAAGCCCAAAGAAAACGTAATGATGAAAGAAAAAGAGCACAACAAAATAATAAGAGAAATAGATGTATGGAAGATATATTGAATAACCCTACAACTACTGTATATACTATTAGAAGAAATTCAATGTCAAACAAAGAAATTCAAACTACTGTACAACAAATGACAAAGAACATTAAACCACAACAAATGAGAAAGAACTTCAAACAACAACAATAAGCTATGAAGAACAAGTTATTGCACATGAAATTTGCATACAAGAATTGATCGAATATTGGTTGATCCTCAAATGTGTTATGTATGAAAAAGAAGTATAGAATATATATCATTCGACCGAAGATCTAACGACTCACAATTTATTTGAAAGACCAATATTTCAAATCGTAGCCTCTTGCCTCTCTGAAACATATTATGAATACTAATGCCTAGACAATTATCACTAAATGCAATTCAAGTGGTTATCAATGGAACAATTGGGTAAAGAGGTTCACCAACTAACCACCCTGAAGTGTTGGCAATCAAGTTCCTTCCTGGATTAGGTCAAGTTTCTACCCAAATTAGGTTAGCTTTTGAGGTTCACAAATTAACCACCCCTCAATGCTCGCGATCAAGTTTCTTCCCTAATTAGGTCAAATTGTGAGTCTTAGCAATTTTTTAATAGTATTATCAAGATACATTGATTTCAGTGATATTAAAATTTGTATGCTATCATTGTCTCATTATTATTTAAAATTATTGTCAGGATGCATTTATTTCAATGATACTAAATTTTGTATGACATCATTCTTGCATTGCTTTGATTCCAATATTGTTATTCTTTATATTATTAAGATGTAGTGTGTTAAAATTCGATTCTTAAATATCTTCCCATGGTGCATTGATTTCCATTATATTATATTTTGTATGACATATTTCATGCATTTCTTTGATTCCAAAATTGTTTTTCTTTAGAATTGTTAAGATGCAGTTTTTTAAGAATTTGATTTTAAATATCTTCCTATGGTGCATTGATTTCATTGTTTATTTCTATGTTACAAGGTATTCAATATAATCATGTCCCCTCCTAATGAAAGTACTATTTATGATCAAGGTTGAAGGCCTAAGAGGGTTCATGCGACAACAAATTAGAAAACATAGAGAGAATGAATCACTTGAACAAATGGAATATTGGAACATAAAATATTGTAAATGACATAGATTGCAAAGGGAGAATCATTCCCAACATATGACTCCATAACAAAAGGAAGACCAAAGAAAATGTAATGCTGAAAGAAATTTAAGGGAATAACAAAATAATCAGATAAAAATATGGAAGATATATTGAAAAACTTTGCAGTTTCCAATTCAACATTTTGATGATGTCAATAAAACTTTCTTTTAAATTTTGCATGAATTAATTTTAATGTGGTAATTTTGATTTTTAAGCAACATTGTTTTGATGCGACCACTACGATTGGAACCAACATAGATCCATGTTAACGCTGACTTTATCAAGCGTTGAGAGGGATCAAATCCCTTGAGGTGAAAACATTTCCTCAAGTTTAGAACTCTAAAAGAGGTTTGCACCTCAACGGATTTGACCCCTCTTGACTCTTGATAGAGCCACAATTAAAATGGATCTATAATGATTATACATATGTGCAATATAATGCACAATTGAAATTTTAATTTTAATTGATAATTGAATAATAAAATAAGAAATGAATATTTAAGCTCCTTAATTTTAAATTAATAATTGATCATTTAAATGAGAAAATATGTGTATATAACTAAGATGTATAATTGGTATTAATTATTAATTAAATAAAAAATGTGTTAGAAATATGTGTAATGGTTATTAATAATAATTAAATAGTCAATTTCTTAAATAAGAAAGATATGTATGTGAAAAAGGTGTAATTAATTTATAACAAAAAAAATTATAATTAATTATGATTAAATAATAATTAAGTGTAAAATAAATAAATATGTTAAATGATTATTAAATTATATTTATATAAAGTTATGATAATAAAATAAAAGTAATAATGTGTATATTTATTCCCTGCCAAAATAGGGATATACTTTTCATTCAAAAGTCAAAGGTTTTTTACTTGTATTAATTCTCAATTTTTTTATTTTGTTTTTGTAAAGTTTTCTGATGTTTAAAAAAAAATAGTTATTAAACTGAATTTTTAAAATTTTGAAAATATATTTCTATTTTTTGAAAAAAGAAAATCCAATTTTTTTATTGGTGGAGTACACTTCAGATTTGACATAAATCTCTGCAGGAGGTTTTTTATTTTTTGATATAAAAATTATTTTAAAAAAAAATCATGAATTTGACATATAATCAACACATGTCAGAAACATTAAAATTTTCTCTTATAATTATTAATTCAAAAGCTTGGTAGCAGTACAAATTGGTACATTGGATGTTACATGCTCCACGGGAAGCAAGAAAGTTCTGTGGTTTTCCCTCTACAAATTGGTCACAGGTCACAGAGCAAGGTGAGTAGAGGTAAATGTATAGAAGAATTTGGAAACGTTTGCAGAGCGCGAGCCACATTCAAATCAATGCGCTCAATATTTGTCAAACTTCCGAAAGATTCAGGAAGCTCGCAACTTCAAACTGGAAACCAATCACAAATTGATTTGCTGGAGGCTACCTATTGGATGTTGTAGAGTGTCCAGAGATGCATATTTTTTCTATATCCAGATTTTCCAAGTAAACCAATGTTCTTAGCCTCTATATTATCTATCACCAAGTTCTGCAGACTTTGAAAGGCTTGATTTTGTCCCACTATCAAGTTCTTCCTTGCTGCTTGGGAATTCGTTTCAGAAGAAGCCAAAGGTTCCAGGCTGTCCTTAGTCTTCCCAAGTCCCTCTAAGACCTTCTGCGTATCTCCCACTTGACCCTCTGGAATTCGGACAAGTAAAGGAGACACTTTTAAATGCTCTCTAATAGCTTTAGTCAAACTAGAGATCTTCTTATGACGGGAAAGAAGATTAACGTTGGACTCTGATGGCGTTTGATGGCATCCTGCAATCTCGCGAACCACCATTGAATCGCGGTACATTAGTGCATGTGGTGTTTACTGAAAACCTTTATCCAAATGTGGTAAATAAGTTTATGGTCACCAAATGAGAGTGTTTCAGCTATATGAGCGATTCATGTGTCCAAAGCCGCCAACATCTCCAAATGCGAGTTACGATCGTAACAGTAGGGATTGGAAATCAGCATGACCATCGTACCAATCCAATTATTAAGAAAAGAAACTCGAAGTGACGAAGGAGTAACTATCTCCCAATTCCCCATAGCTTCTAAAAAGATATTCAACAAAACATTCACAGTAGCCAGTTCCAGTTCATAGTTTTCATACTCGATACTTGTTAGCGCTTTACAAAGGTTAGCATCTTCACAAAAAAATAGAGCACCTCTTCAATCAATTTAATACGTTCTATGATGTCCCTTAAGTATTTCAAGATCACAGACTTGCACTTCTCTGCTATTGCTAGGGATGTATTTCCTTTAGAATAGCCTACAATATACTTCTCTACTCTGTCATGAGTCAGATAGTAGCGGTTTTCTTTCCCACTCGTAATCACAAATAACAGATGTGGCAGAAACTCCTCCAGCGCCTCTAAATGTTCACATTGAGACTTGCATGGACTCATACCAAGTCTGGCAGCTAAACTGGGAAATGTATTTATTTGCAGAGATGATAGTAGAGCCAGAAGTAGATTTTCTTTCTCATGGCTCCAACTAACAACATCCAAACATTGCATACATTCCTCTATGCAGTCATGAAACAACAATTCTGAAGCAACATTGCACCATTTCTGATGCTTCAAGGAGGCGATCATCCAACTCATTAAGCCATCCCTTGATAGCTGAAGCAGTATCTTTAACTTTGTTGGTTTTGAATGCCAGTCGATTTTGCTGGATGTGCATCACGCTATGTTCGATGCTCATTACCAGATCTTCCAACTCTTTCTTGCAGCACTTGGTGATGTGGATGTGCTGAAGTATATTGTGTTGGATTGTCATGTGTATGCCCACACCAATAAATCTAGAGATGAAGCCCCGATCAAACATTTTCTCCATAACTCCGCTCGACATACAAAATTACATAATATGTTATGCAATATCTTTATAACATAAGAAAAAAAATCCAAACACATATGGATATATCTTCCAAAACAGTCGTCACACATATCTTAAAAAAATCTCAAAATTACAACACTTTGACTCTCAAGCAATAGTAACACAAAATTTGCATACAAAGGAGCTAAAAATCAACATACCATCCACTACTGCGAAGGATTTCCAAACCGCTATCTCACACAAAGTTTAGAAGATAGAGCAAGCTATTGCAGATAGATATGCTACAAGTCTCACACAAAACATAGAATTCAGAGCAAGCCATTGAAGATATATAAATTGCTAGAGCCTCATATGAATATCTTAAGAAATTAAAATTTAAGCGTAATTTCCAGGTCTTTCATTTCACATTTGGAACATTAAGAAAATGAATTTAAATGAATACAGATGGATAAGCCTAACAAAAAGTAAGTGAATTCATATGGTGGACAACGTTTTTCCACTTTCCTATTGGAAAGTAAATTGTCAAGGCTTGGGAGCATTTAGTTCCTGTCCCACCCTACATGAAGATCATATATTTGTTTAGAAAGTTAATGCAATGCCCACTTTCCAACAACAAGAATCTTTCTTCTCAAAAGTTACTCACATGTCACCATCCGAGATAAAAGAGAAAGCATATTCAGATGTCACTTCTTTCTTTCCCAAAATAAATTATCTTACCAATTTATTCCTTAAAACACATACAAAAACTTCACAATTACTTTAAAATTCTAAATTGTATACGAGAAATTTAAACCAAAATAAATTATCTTACCAATTTATTCCTTAAAACACATACAAAAACTTCACAATTACTTTAAAATTATAAATTGTATATGAGAAATTTAAATTAAATTATGTATACTTCACACCATTTAATTGTGATAGTCGAAGATCATGCCAACACAAAATTTAAATTTTTAGTGTTATCATGGTTAAAAGGTCATCGATCCCAACCGGTAGGTGTATACGCTATGTACAAGTATGAGGGAGATCTATCTTCATATTTTGACCAATTTCTCTTATTAACTATATTTAAAGACTGATTTAAATTGCAATAATCAAATACAACCACGATGACATTCCTACTTTTTTTTAGGAATCCTAGCTTTAATACTTTTTAGTGAAGTAAAAATCCTTTAAATTTGGGTAACCTTAAATGATCGCTCATGATTCGATACTAAAGATTGATTAGTATGCATGGTTTTATGCTTGTGCACTTCTTTAATTTCTATGCTCTTTGAGCAATTTATTGTGTGGAAGAGGCCCATTATATAGCCCAGTAGGGGGATGTGTAACTCCTTCAGAGCTCATCTTGGAGTTGACATGTGTCCTTTTTAAAAAACAATAAAATATTATATAAAATAATGAATATTATAAAATATATTAGATTTAAAACATTTAAAACTATGCAATTTAGATAAATTAAAATGCTTCTTCAACCTTTGCACTATAAAATGAGGTTTGCACCTCGAGAGATTTGGTGCTTGGTAGATACCCTTTTAAGATGGATCTATGCTGGTTTACATAAAGTTCTCTTGTACATCCATTTTCCAATAGTAACTTGATGCCTATCCATTTTACCCAATTCTTTCTTTATGGTTTTCAGGTTGACCCAATTTGAAAGTAGATTAATGTTAACTACGCTGGAAGAAAAGGAATTTTTTTTTTGGGTCGGCATCTCTTTATAATTGTTATAATCAATGAGATACAGAAAAGTAGCATGCTCATATAAGGCATTGCAGGTGATTCCAATTAGTAGACAATGTTGTCTTTTTCTTTTTTGCGAGTCCATTGTATGAAAACACAACAAGTGAGGCTGGGTGAGGCTGCGTTGGTGATCAATGGGCATCTTAAACTTTAGCACAGTGCAGGGCTATGGCTTTATGTCCCACCTGTTGCTACTAGTGTGATCCAAAATAACATTGTTTTCTTATTGGCAGGGAATTAGCTGCTTTGCAGATTTTTTTCTTGTTTAAATTAATAGTTAAATACAATATGTTACAAATGATTGCAAAATGTGAATCTTTAATGAAATAAAATGTTAGATATGAATGTTAAGGTACTTGAAACTTATTATAAATTAATTAAAATTTATTTATAAAATAAAAATAATGTCCTTGCATTTTTAAGTGGAAACGGGGAGAAAGGCAATGAGCTATTACATAACAACTAATGTAATGGATTAGTATTTTGAGAAATATGCCTAAGCAAAAAAATATTATCGACTTTATTCAAAATGGGGTTACAAATCAAATACATGTACCAAATGCACAAATTTAGGTAATTGTTTTGTTAACGTAAGTACTCACAAATTCCTAAGTATGTAAAGACATTATGAAGATATTTGGAGGAATGAGAATTTGAACACTTTCCATTAAGTTCCGTGTGTACGAGGTTGGAGGGAATCTGCAAATTATGCATTTCTAATGTGAAAATGAGACTCAAATAACAATAACTAATAAAAGTGTCCATAAAATAGATATCTAGATATTTCAAGTAAATTGAAAAGGGAAATTAGGATCTAAATATTTTATCCGAAGTATAGTCTATCGTGTGTCTTCCTATTAACCTTTTCAAGAAATGAGATTCATACCACCATCCTTGGACCAAACATTGTTCACTATTTTAATACTAGATAGATGTGTGCCTTAAAATAACATTATTCACTATTTTAATCCTAGTGTGCTTGTTGTTTATTACTTGTTTTTACACGTTCTACTTGTGAGTGAAAGAATGATGATGCAGAACATGAATAGAAAATGTTTTGGATTAGATTGTTTTTTATTTGAGGTATATTGATTAGAATGCTAACATTATAAATCTTCCATGTTCACTCTTAATCAACCTGTTAGACACAGATCTTGATGAAAGTCCTGAACAAATTTCATATGATAGGTATATGTTTGAGCAATTGCATGCATGGCCCAAGATGAGCAACCTAAACAATCGTGCCAATGTGTTGATTGTATGGATATACTACTTATGAATCATTGGTTGAGAAATGTGAAGCTTAATTAGCCCTTCAATATGTTTCGAATCCCCTATATGGTTGAACGAATGCTTGAATCTAATATCACAAAATATTATATTACTTGCCATGCATCTATTCAACATCACAATTTTGATACAACAGACTGGAAATGCCCATAAGACAAGGTGTAAAATTGCTTTTGAGACAAATTACATGTTTTCCAATGTTCCATGAAATAACTATACTTGTCAAGCATGCAATGCATTCCTCCACCTATTAGGAAATGAAAAAAAAATAATACATATAAGAATCAAGCACACACAATGAAGAAGCAATTTTTTACCTTGGAAACCCAAAAACGAGAAAACTAGAAACAATAGATCTATTACTCTTGACTGCTCAATCCAAGGCATGCCCAATCTAGCCAACAACAACCACTCATAAGCAATCTACAATCGAGTTACTTAAGCCCTTAAGTAGGATCCATCACATGAATTACCTTAGGTTACCCAAAAACTCATGGGCATGCAAACCATCAACCGTAAACCCATCTTTTACTCTTTAATTGAGTCAAAATTAACCTAACATTCTCGCCTTTTAACCCATCTTTGATTCTTTAACTAAGTCAAAATTAACTTAAATTGCCCCTTTTAAACTTGACTTTGGGTAAAGAACAACCCCCTTAAAATTTTAATTGAGTCTCTACAAATAAAAGATGCTCCCCGTTTAACGTACCTAAATCTATGTCTAGATTTTTCATAGTTGAACCGATAAAATAGTGGTATGCGTGCCTATATAACTCTTACACATGTATACCCATTTACATTGTGGTTAAGTCAAAATATATAACATTATTGGCTTCCTCGTAGGACTAACGGATGCCACATTTATAGTGAATGGTGGTATTGTGGTTACTATCATAAGACTAGAGAATAACGAGTCCTCGTCATCGACATAACAACATTATCCAATGTCCTTGCATATGAGCCATGCAAATATAAGTATTAATAATAAACATAGAATGAGAGAGAGAACTTAAATCCGATTATCGTTTGTTTATTGGTGTGGTAGTTACAAGAATATGTCGCGATTTGTTTGTTTGTATGTATTAGTTATGGGAGTAGATATATGTTTTAACAACAAAACCTTCCTCCAACAACTAAAACAATATATAAACAAGGTAAATAGAAACAAAGTCTCAAGCCCCTGTTTTAAGTGGAAGCTTACCTCTTATTATTGTAAAAAAGATATCATTTTGCAATATTATTATTAATATATATTGTTTTTCTTTATTTTCTTTTATGGTGACACATAAATATCATAAAGAAGAAAAATGAATTTAATGTGAAATGAATAAACCTAATTATAAGTAACGAGTAACCTTGTTACTAAACTTTCTTTATGCACTTAGTAATTATTAATATTTGAATGTGTATGTAAAAAATTCCCTTAAAATAACATTAATCCTTTCATCACATTTGGTCAATTTAGATTACTAAGTATGGTTTCATCAATGTCTATTATAAAACAAACTTTTTAATGTGGTGAAGGAATGATAAGCTATATTCTCTAGTGACCAAAGAATTAAGTAATTGGCGATGAACTTAGTAATTTTAATTCTTACATCACATTTGGTCAATCTAGATTACTCAGTATGGTCCGATCAATGTCTATTATAAAACAAAAATTTTAATGTGGTGAAGGAATGATAAGCTATATTTTCTAGTGACCAAAAAATTAAGTAATTGGTCATGAGCTTAGTAATTTAAATTATTTTCGCATAGTAAAACTATTACTCGTCATTTGAATGCATAGTTTTCAAAGTAAAGCGAAATCAAGTTCAACTACCAATTGACCAATAAAGACCATGTTCCACTCACCATATACACTATGTCTCGTTCACTAGCGTATCAAGTTCAACTACCAAACCAATAAAGACCATGTTCCGCTCACCATATGCACTATGTCTCGTTCACTAAAGACCATGTTCTGCTTCCCATATGCACTATGTCTCGTTCACTAGCGTTGGCCTCACTTACAGGTACTTTTAAGTATGGAACCGCCTGGGCCTATCTGGGATCCGCCTGTCAATGGCTAATTGTAAGTTCAGATTCACCCATATCACAGCATAAACTACTCAATAACCATTTAGAAAGAAAAAAAAATTGTTTACTATACATACCTGCTGGACAAGTCCCGGTAAATCATGTATTGCCACTGTACCAATCATTTCCAAGGTTTCTTTGTCCGCCTGTGAAATAAATACAACCCAATTCAAACATTTCATTCCATTTGAACACAATTATCTTAGCTTTGGGAAAAACTTCGTCGGAAATTTGGTGTTGCTAATTGAAAATTTTGTCGGAAATGGAAGGTATTTTTAGTAAATTTGCAGGTATAAACTAGTGTATCTCGAAATCTTGAACGTTTTTGTCCAGATGAGGCTATCTTACTGCATAAATATAGAACTGAAATCCTACACGCACAGATTCAAGGAAATACCTAATAATATTAATAGACCACAAGCAATTTGACTAAACCCTTAGCTACCGAAAACTATTTTAAGTATTAGTTTCTACTGTTTCGGGCCAGAAATATCCATATGATTTCAAACCTCAATCTAGTTTGCCTGTATTGCAGGCACATCAGGGACACAATCCAATCGCCTCTCGTGTTCCTCTTCCTGGAGTTTCAAGGAGATACCTCTAGTGTAAGTAATAAATGACACGCAAAGACCACATGCTGAGTAGGTAGGAAGTATGCAACTTAGGGTGTAAAGATTAGGGTATAGTTTTATTAGTTTATATGAGACAAAAACTTCATTGCGCGTCGTTATGAGGCCAAATAAAGTTTCCAAAACATCTATGGGTCATAAACTAAAAATATACGCCATCTATGGGTCATAAACTAAAAATATACGAAAAAGCTTAGTATATAATGCTTAAAAAATCATGCATAGATTAATATAAAAGCCAAAACCAATTTCTATAATCCCTACTCCTTGAGAAACCAACAAGAACTAATAAAAGATATATCATAAGAATATGAACACTAACTTGTCACCTTCGACCGTGTCCTCGTACTTTTGAACTTAATATGTTTGACGTGTGTGATCATGCATGTAAATTATGTAGAATGCATTTTGTTTTTAGTGCAACTAAATGTTATTCATAAATTATAACAAACATTGAAATTGTTCTATTTAATTACGTGCATCCCTCCTTGAAAGTGTACATCCATCCTTTTTACATGTAATTCTCTTTATTAGTCAAAGTCTATGAAGATCATACGCACCAAAGTCAATTGTTGAATTTTCCAGCCGACACATTTCTGAGTTAAATTGGGCCTTGAACTAACTAACAATCCCAAGCTCGTCAATATAAACACTAAGCAAATCAAATCAAATGACATTATATGTCATGTAGCTTTCGATGGAGAGACATGTTGAAGACACGTGTTTGGATTAATATTATTATTTAAAATTATTATTAGGATGTATTGATTTTAGTGATATTAAAATTTGTATGACATCGTTTTTATATTTCCTTGATTTCAATATTGTTATTTTTTAGTATTGTTAAAATGCATTGGTTTTTCACACTTTTTTAATAGTATTTTTAAGATACATTGATTTGAGTTATATGAAAATTTGTATATCTTCATATGGTGCATTGATTTTCATCATTCCCTATTATATATTGAGAGGTTGAAGGCCTAAGAAGGTCAACAACAAGTTAGGAAACGTAGAAAATGAATCACTTAAACAAATGGAAGAATGGAAAAGAAAGGATCGTAAACAACATAGATTGCAATGGGAGAATCATTGCCAACATACGACTCCAAAAAAAAAGGAAGCCCAAAGAAAACGTAATGATGAAAGAAAAAGGGCACAACAAAATAATCAAAGAAATAGAAGTATGGAAGATATATTGAATAACCCTACAACTATTGTATATACTATTAGAAGAAATTCAATGTCAAACAAAGAAATTCAAACTACTGTACAACAAATGACAAAGAACATTAAACCACAACAAATGAGAAAGAACTTCAAACCACAACAATAAGCTATGAAGAACAAGTTATTGCACATGAAATTTGCATACAAGAATTGATCGAATATTGGTTGATCCTCAAATGTGTTATGTATGAAAAAGAAGTATGGAATATATATCATTCGACCGAAGATCTAACGACTCACAATTTATTTGAAAGACCAATATTTCAAATCGTAGCCTCTTGCCTCTCTGAAACATATTATGAATACTAATTCCTAGACAATTATCACTAAATGTAATTCAAGTGGTTATCAATGGAACAATTGGGTAAAGAGGTTCACCAACTAACCACCCTGAAGTGTTGGCAATCAAGTTCCTTCCTGGATTAGGTCAAGTTTCTACCCAAATTAAGTTAGCTTTTGAGGTTCACAAATTAACCACCCCTCAATGCTCGCGATCAAGTTTCTTCCCTAATTAGGTCAAATTTTGGGTCTTAGCAATTTTTTTAATAGTATTATCAAGATACATTGATTTCAATGATATTAAAATTTGTATCCTATCATTGTCTCATTATTATTTAAAATTATTGTCAAGATGCATTTATTTCAACGATACTAAATTTTGTATGACATCATTCTTGCATTGCTTTGATTCCAATATTGTTATTCTTTAATATTATTAAGATGTAGTGTGTTAAAATTCGATTCTTAAATATCTTCCCATGGTGCATTGATTTCCATTATATTATATTTTGTATGACATATTTCATGCATTTCTTTGATTCCAAAATTGTTCTTCTTTAGAATTGTTAAGATGCATTTTTTTAAGAATTTGATTTTAAATATCTTCCTATGGTGCATTGATTTCATTGTTTATTTCTACGTTACAGGGTATTCAATATAATCACGTCCCCTCCTAATGAAAGTACTATTTATGATCAAGGTTGAAGGCCTAAGAGGGTTAATGCGACAACGAATTAGAAAACATAGAGAGAATGAATCACTTGAACAAATGGAATATTGGAACATAAAATATTGTAAATGACATAGATTGCAAAGGGAGAATCATTCCCAACATATGACTCCATAACAAAAGGAAGACCAAAGAAAATGTAATGTTGAAAGAAATTTAAGGGCATAACAAAATAATCAGATAAAAATATGGAAGATATATTGAAAAACTTTGCAGTTTTCAATTCAACATTTTGATGATGTCAATAAAACTTTCTTTTAAATTTTGCATGAATTGATTTTAATGTGGTAGTTTTGATTTTTAAGCAACATTGTTTTGATGTGACCACTACAATTTGAACCAACATAGATCCATGTTAACGCTGGCTCTGTCAAGCGTTGAGAGGGATCAAATCCCTTGAGGTGAAAACATTTCCTCAAGTTTAGAACTCTAAAAGAGGTTTGCACCTCAACAGATTTGATCCCTCTTGACTCTTGATAGAGCCACAATTAAGATGGATCTATAATGGTTATACATATGTGCAATATAATGCATAGTTGAAATTTTTATTTTAATTGATAATTGAATAATAAAATAAGAAATGAATATGTAAACTCCTTAATACTAAATTGATAATTGATCATTTAAATGAGAAAATGTGTGTATATAACTAAGATATATAATTGGTATTAATTATTAATTAAATAAAAAATGTGTTAAAAATATGTGTAATGGTTATTAATAATAATTAAATAGTCAATTTATTAAATAAGAAAGATATGTATGTGAAAAAGGTGTATTTAATTTATAACAAAAAAAAATTATAATTAATTATGATTTAATAATAATTAAGTGTAAAATAAATAAATATGTTAAATGATTATTAAATTATATTTATATAAAGTTATGATAATAAAATAAAATCAATAATGTGTATATTTATTCCCTGTCAAGACAGGGATATACTTTTCATTCAAAAGTCAAAGTTTTTTTACTTGTATTAATTCTCAATTTTTTATTTTGTTTTTGTAAAGTTTTCTGATGTTTAAAAAAAAAAAGTTATTAAACTGAATTTTTAAAATTTTGAAAATATATTTCTATTTTTTGAAAAAAGAAACTCCAATTTTTTTATTGGTGGAGTACACTTCATATTTGACATAAATCTCTGCAGGAGGTTTTTTATTTTTTGATATAAAAATTATTTTTAAAAAAAAATCACGAATTTGACATATAATCAACACATGTCAGAAACATTAAATTTTTCTTTTATAATTATTAATATTATTAATTCAAAAGCTTGGTAGCAGTACAACTTGGTACAACTTGGTACATTGGACATTACAGGCTCCACGGGAAGCAAGAAAGCTCTATGGTTTTCCCTCTACACATTGGTCACAGGTCACAGAGCAAGGTGAGTCGAGGTAAATGTATAGAAGAATTTGGAAATGTTTGCAGAGCGCGAGCCACATTCAGATCAATGCGCTCAAGATTTGTCAAAATTTCAAAAGATTTAGGAAGCTCGCAACTTCAAACTGGAAACCAATCGCAAATTGATTTGTTGGAGGATACCTATTGGCTATTGTAGAGTGTCCAAAGATGCATATTTTTTCTATATCCAAATTTTCCAAGTAAACCAATGTTCTTAGCCTCTATATTATCTATCACCAAGTTCTGCAAACTTTGAAAGGCTTGATTTTGTCCCACTATCAAGTTCTTCCTCGCTGCTTGGGAAGTCGTTGCAGAAGAATCCAAAGGTTCCAGGCTGTCCTTAGTCTTCCCAAGTCCCTCTAGGACCTTCTGAGTATCTCCCACTTGGCCCTCTGGAATTCAGAAAAGTAAAGGAGACGCTTTTAAATGCTCTCTAATAGCTTTAGTCAAACTAGAGATCTTCTTATGACGGGCAAGAATATTAACGTTTGACTCTGATGGCGTCTGATGGCATCTTGCAATCTTGTGGACCACCATTGAATCGTGGTACATTGGTGCATGTGGTGTTTACTGAAAACCTTTATCCAAACGTGGTAAATAAGTTTATGGTCACCAAATGAGAGTGTTTTAGCTAAATGAGCGATTCCTGTGTCCAAAGCCGCCAACATCTCCAAATGCATGTTACGATCGTAACGGAAGAGATTGGAAATCAGTGTGACCATTGTACCAACCCAATTATTAAGAAAAGAAACTCGAAATGATGAAGGAGTAATTATCTCCCCATTCCCCATAGCTTCTAAAAAGATATTCAACAAAACATTCACAATAGCCAGTTCCAGTTCATAGTTTTCATACTCGATACTTGTTAGTGATTTACAAAGGTTAGCATCTTCACAAAAAAATAGAGCACCTTTTCAAACAATTTAATACGTTCTATGATGTCCCTTAAGTCTTTCAAGATCACAGAATTGCACTTCTCTGCTATTGCTAGGGATGTATTTCCTTTAAAATAGCCTACAATATATTTCTCTACTCTGTCACGAGTTAGATAGTAGCGGTTTTCTTTCCCACTCGTAATCACAAATAACAGATGTGGCAGAAACTCCTCCAGTGCCTCTAAATGTTCACATTGAGACTTGCATGGACTGATACCTAGTCTGGCATCTAAACTGGGAAATGTATTTATTTGCAGAGATGATAGTAGAGCTAGAAGTAGATTTTCTTGCTCATGGCTCCAACTAACAACATCCAAACATTGCATACATTCCTCTATGCAGTCATGAAACAACAATTCTGAAGCAACATTGCACCATTTCTGATGCTTCAAGGAGGCGATCATCCAACTCATTGAGCCATCCCTTGATAGATGAAGCAGTATCTTTAACTTTGTTGGGTTTGAATGCCAATCGATTTTGCTGGATGTGCATCACGGTATGTTCGATGCTCATTACTAGATCTTTCATATCTTCCAACTCTTTCTGCGCTTGGTGATGTGGATGTACTGAAGTATATTGTGTTGGATTGTCATGTGTATGCCCACACCAATAAATCTAGAGACTAAGCCCCGATCAAACATTTTCTCCATAACTCTGCTCGACATACAGAATTACATAATATGTTATGCAATATCTTTATAACATAAGAAAAAAAATCCAAACACAGATGGATATATCTTCCAAAACAGTCGTCACACATATCTTAAAAAATCTCAAAATTACAACACTTTGACTCTCAAGAAATAGTAACACAAAATTTGCATACAAAGGAGCTAAAAATCAACATACCATCCACTACTGCGAAGGATTTCCAAACCGCTATCTCACGCAAAGTTTAGAAGACAGAGCAAGCTATTGCAGATAGATATTGCTACAAGTCTCACACAAAACACAGAATTCAGAGCAAGCCATTGAAGATATATAAATTGCTATAGCCTCATATGAATATCTTAAGAAATTAAAATTTAAGCGTAATTTCCAAGTCTTTCATTTCACATTTGGAACATTAAGAAAATGAATTTAAATGAATACAGATGGATGGGCCTAATGGAAAGTAAGTGAATTCAGATGGTGGACAACGTTTTTCCACTTTCCTGTCGGAAAGTAAATTGTCAAGGCTTGGGAGCATTCAGTTCCTGTCCCACCCCACCTGAAGATCATATATTTGTTTTGAAAGTTAATGCAATGCCTACTTTCCAACAACAGGAATCTTTCTTCTCAAAAGTTACTCACATGTCACCATCCGAGATAAAAGAGAAAGCATATTCAAATGTCACTTCTTTCTTTCCCAAAATAAATTATCTTACCAATTTATTCCTTAAAACACATACAAAAACTTCACAATTACTTTAAAATTCTAAATTGTATACGAGAAATTTAAACCAAAATAAATTATCTTACCAATTTATTCCTTAAAACACATATAAAAACTTCACAATTACTTTAAAATTCTAAATTGTATACAAGAAATTTAAATTAAATTATGTAAACTTCACACCATTTAACTGTGATAGTCGAAGATCATGCTAACACAAAATTTAAATTTGTAGTGTTATCATGGTTAAAAGGCCATCGATCCCAACTGGTAGGTGTATACGCTATGTACAAGTATGAGGGAGATCTATCTTCATATTTTGACCAATTTATCTTATTAACTATATTTAAAGACTGATTTAAATTGCAATAATCAAATACAACCACGATGACATTCCTACTTTTTTTGAGGAATCCTAGCTTTAATACTTTTTAGTGAAGTAAAAATCCTTTAAATTTGGGTAACCTTAAATGATCGCTCATGATTCGATACTAAAGATTGATTAGTATGCATGGCTTTATGCTTGTGCACTTCTTTAATTTCTATGCTCTTTGAGCAATTTATTGTGTGGAAGAGGCCCATTATATATCCCAGTAGGGGGATGTGTAACTCCTTAAGAGCTCATCTTGGAGTTGACATGTGTCCTTTTTTTTAAAAATAAATTTTTATATAAGATAATGAATATTATAAAATATATTAGATTTAAAACATTTAAAACTATGCAATTTAGATAAATTAAAACGCTTCTTCAACCTTTACACTATAAAATGAGGTTTGCACCTCAAGAGATTTGGTGCTTGGTAGATACCCTTTTAAGATGGATCTATGCTGGTTTACATAAAGTTCTCTTGTACATCCATTTTCCAATAGTAACTTGATGCATATCTATTTTACCCAATTCTTTCTTTATGGTTTTCAGGTTGACCCAATTTGAAAGTAGATTAATGTTAACTACGCTAGAAGAAAAGGAATTTTTTTTTTTGGTCGGCATCTCTTTATAAGTGTTATAATCAATGAGATACAGAAAATTAGCATTCTCATATAAGGCATCGCAGGTGATTCCAATTAGTAGACAATGTTGTCTTTTTCTTTTTTGCGAGTCCATTGTATGAAAACACAACAGGTGAGTCTGGGTGAGGCTTCGTTGGTGATCAATGGGCATCTTAAGCTTTAGCACGGTGCAGGGCTATGGCTTTATGTCCCACCTGTTGCTACTAGTGTGATCCAAATAACATTGTTTTCTTATTGGCAGGGAATTAGCTGCTTTGCAGCTTTTTTTCTTGTTTAAATTAATAGTTAAATAAAATATGTTACAAATGATTGCAAAATGTGAATCTTTAATGAAAGAAAATGTTAGATATGAATGTTAAGGTACTTGAAACTTATTATAAATTAATTAGAATTTATTTATAAAACAAGAGCCACGAGGTGGCAATGTCCCCGACATTGCCACTAGGGCTAGTTGCTAGTTTTTTTCAATTGACGTGAAAGACTTGAATAAATAACACTATATAAAGATTGCAATGTTGTTTCTAGTAACCAATCTAATTCTGTTTAGTGATTCAATAGTGAAAATGATAATAACACATATGTAATTGCACTCCATATTTTGTTATATTTTAGTGATTTGAGAGGCTTAATACTTAAATGTCCTAAAAGAATTAGAGATAATATGATATATGCTTCTTTATATTTTTATATTAATAAAAAAACATGTATAATGCCATAGAATTAGAGATAATATGATATATGCTTCTTTATATTTTTAGATTAATAAAAAAACATGTATAATGCCATAGCTATCATTAGATCACATGGTAATCAAATTTGTTAGGTTTAATGTTGTCATTGTTATACTCTAAGTATACTACGAACATTAATACATTTTAGTACACATAAACATAACTAAAGCATAACCATAATCATATTTTAAATGCCATATAAAATATATGTACTAAGTTAGAATAATAATAATAAAATTGTGCTAACTTAATAATGTAGGAAACTTGATCAACTATCCAGACATAGATATTAGTGGTTGCAATGGAGCATAAAATTTGATGAACTAATAAGACATAGATATCAGTAATTGTAATAGAGTTTATGAATATGTAATTGTAGTCTATCCATTTCACAATATGATCGAATACTCTTATCTTATTTCCTTTTCATTCACAACTATTTTTTTCAAGTACAATCTCAACAAGACTATTATATCATTTTGTTCTGTGAGCCATCTCTCAATCACATATAAATACAATAAATAATTCTACAAGGTGCATATAAAATAAACTTACACATAATAAATGTATTATTTTACACATTTGTATTCATAGCATATTGAAAAAGAAGTATGAGGATCAAGTTGATCGAAGTTCCAAGGATAATCAATTTCAGTTTCATGCTCTAAAACCATGTCTTTTTGTATAACTAGGTTCTTTGCTTTTGAAATTGTTGAACCTAGAAAAAACAAGCAACATTGATAATATTTGGATCCCATTGAAGGAGCGGTTTGATTTTCTTTCCATGGTGAAGAATATGTCAAATCAAGAATTTATAATTTGTTTTCAATTGTCAAAAACATATTGCTTCTAGTAGCTAATGCTATTTTGTAAATGCTATTGCTCTGAAGATATTATAGCGATTTGATTAGTGGTAAAGATCATAAGACTATCTCACCTGAAACTGAGAATGTAGAGACTATTATGATAATTAAGGCGATCAAAATTCCAAGGACATACAATTTTAATTTGGTCTTCTTCCATAACTAGCCTTGACCCTGAAATAGTAGATAACATTCAAAGATTTTTGAGTTGTATCATGAGTCAAGTTTGTTTGTTAACAAATGACGTAAATAAAAAGCAAGAAACTTGTTACCATGCCAATTTTCAGTCTATTTGTTAGAACTCCTAGATTTCCTAGGAAGCATGTGCTTTGCCCTTTCCATGTGAGCCATAAGATGGAAGCTATAGATACAAGAACATAGATACCTAATGCCTTGTCTATTGGTTAATGTGACTAGGTAAACTCAAATCAAATAGATATCCTTGTAATTCCAATTAACTAATCACAAATTTATGGAAAAGGTGGAAATAATTTACAAAATATAATTATGAATGTAATATTTTTGGGTGGTTTCTAAATATATAGATCCATTTGATACACAATTTTTAGATTGAAAAGAATTCACTCTATAAGATAAAGGATCTTGCTTTAGTTAATAAAGTGCACAAAAGTCTAGCATTAAAATTATTATATTTTAATTAATCAATATTTTTTTCATTGAAAATTTTATTTGCTTTTAACTATGAAAAGTCTGTTTTGAGCTCAAACCTTTTGTATTTATTTTTAAGGGCATTTGAAATTATTTATCAATATAGCTTAGTAAGGTTGGTGACTTAAAAACACCTTATATATTCTTAGATATTTTACACCTTCAACTCAAACCTTTTGTATTCATTTTTTATGGCATTTGAAAGTATTTATCAATATAGCTTATTAGTTCACTCCAACAGCAAGAGTCAAGTAGGGTAGTTCCTTGAGCTCCCCTCTACCCTCTAACTGTGACACTTGCTTGCGATTGTTATGATTTGATTTATAGAAAAGAATTTGATGGAAGCTGGATTTGAATTTGAAAAGTAAAATGATTGTCATGTTTTAATATATATCAAATGTGTTTAAAATTTTAAAGATTTCCATTCAAATTTGATTGATAATAAATAAAAAATGTTTAAAAACCTCAAATATTTAGCATTTTCTTTTATATACTTTATTATCTATCAAATGTATTTAAAATTTTAAAAATTTCCAATCAAATTTGATTGATAACAAATAAATATTTTTAAAAAACCTCAAATATTTAACATTTTTCTTTTATATGCTTTATGAATATAAAAATTCAACCTCAAATATTTAACATTTTTCTTTTATATACTTTATAAATATAAAAATTCAACAATTTTAATTTAAATCTAATTATACAGTATTTAAAATCAACATTTACAAAAAAAAGCCCAAACATTTTACATTTTTCACCTTTTGCAATTTGTCAAACAATTTTAGCTAAAATTATAATATGGGATTAATAAATTTATTATTTTAATAAAAAATGTATTCAACTTCATGAAATACATGTGCAATATTAATACATCATATTTGCTATGCAGTGTTCTCAAAATCAAGAAGAATTGTTTGAGTTAATCAAGAATGGATTTGGGTGGATGACCAAACTTCAAGTAAAAGCCAAGACAACTACCGAGAAATACTTTTATTTCTGCCACAAAATTAAAAACTTCAAGCGTTCATTTGCGTTATATTTATATGAAGAATTGTTTGAGTTAATCAAAAATGGATTTGGGTGGATGACCAAACTTCAAGTAAAAACCAAGACAACTACCGAGAAATACTTTTATTTTTGCCACAAAATTAAAAACTTCAAGCGTTCATTTGTGTTATATTTATATGTATAATTTGGAGTTTTTATTTTCGAATGAATTGTAATTTGGATTGATTTTTCAAATGAATTGTAATTTGGAGATTTTTATTTTGAAGAATGGTAATGGTTTTATGATTTTTTTCATTTTATTTAAAAAATTATGATATTTTTATATTTTTTATTTTACTTTTATTTTTTGAAAATCTTTACCAATTTGTATATTATATTTTTTATTGAGTTGGTATGGTGTTGAAAGCGACTTATTCCTTTTTATTCATTGTAAGTTGTTTTGGTTCATCATAAAGATCAAGCATTATGAATCACATTCGATCAAAAAATTTTGTTTATAAAGTTCAATTTTTTAACCAAACTTTATTATTGACGAGTATATTTTTAATAAAAGAGCACACCAATGGACGATCGAAAACACTTAAAAATAAGCAAGTGGCGCTACAGTGCAACAAGCTCTTGCCATTTGGGGATTGCAATGACTATTGGCAATGCCATTTGGGTACTGTGACGACAGTGACTACTCATTCCAATAGTATCTAGGGTGTGTTCCGATGGTAGGGAAACAGTAGGGAGTGTGAACAATTGCACATGTTCCTAAAACCATTCTAGTTAATGGATCGAAATTTGAAGTTATGTTCTGAAATCTCCCATTGTTTGTTCTCATTATAGAAGGAGACCTGTTCCTAAAACCATTCTAGTTAATGGATCGAAATTTGAAGCTATGTTATGAAATCTTCCATTGTTTATTCTCATTATAGGAGTAGAAGGAGAGGCATTAGAGGCAGTTATGTTTAATAACTAATTGATTGATCCAGAGTCTGAGCCTGTTGTTTGAATTGTTCACATAAAACCAGAAGCATAATTATCAGCTCCACATCCAGTTGTAGTTTCTTCTTCTATTGATCTAGAACCTAAAACATAACTATCAATCCAATATCTGATTGCAGTTTCTTCCATTGATATAGAGCCAACTAGAGTATAGAAACATAAGTAATGGTTGAAGACCCAATTAATATCATAGTGAAAGCAGCAACCTTTGCACCAACTGTTTAAGAAACACCTAACTGTTTAAGAAACAGGGGCAGAGGACACTTTCAAAAAATTATTACTTTACACAATTATGAATTCCTTCAAAGATACCACCATCTCTACAACATTCATTTCAATAGAATAGGCACAATTTCGACTGACTAATACTTAATACAGAGGTGGTTTCACAAATTATTACTTAACACAATCATGACTTTATTTGCCGAAGCAAGGAAGGTAGAAGCTTCCCCAATTTTAGTCAACTGAGAAAAAGTAGCAGCAAAGGGAATATTTTTAGCAACATCCAGGGAATCAACGTGAGAGGAATAAGCATTGAAACCGGATATAATTAACCAAGCAAAAATATACACGGATACAATTGCATCTAAGTTGACTCAGTATTTGACCTTTCTAGAACACCAATTCAAGCAGCAGTTGATCGAATTCAACCAGTCCTAGCAAGCATCCATTTAGTTTCGAAGAGGCATTCAACTTATGTTACTTGGTTATGTGCTTGATGAAGCAATCTATCCAAGGTTTTATACACACGAGTAGAAAATCTAATATCAGTTTACCTTTATATATGTGTGAGTGTAAAAGTAAAATGAAACAGTTGATGAGATAGAAAACCTAGTTCATCCATTCATAGATTCATAGCTAGTTGACCTTGGAAATATAATATGGAATTTATGAAAACACTCATCTAAACCACACATATGCCAATAAACATCGTTTTTTTTGGCACTTGGAACACATTCCATGGCATTTTTCATCTAAACCACACATATGCCAATAAACATCGGTTTTTGGCACTTGGAACACATTCCATGGCATTTTTCAATGTGTGAATGCATGGATATGTTATATGGACAAATGGTTGGAAGCACTAGATGCATGTAACTGCAAGCAATGCTTTAGCATGTCATGGGTTTTTACTAGATATCGACCTGGGGATTATAGCTCTTGATATCGAGTTAAGATGAATCATCTTATTTGTTTGGCGTGCCTAATTTTCCAAGAAAATATGATGCCTTGGAAGCAAAGCCAGCACCTGGACATTCAATGAGATGGACTTAAAAATATATGAACTTAAAACAAATTTAGGCCAACGAAACCAAAAAAAACCTTATAAAACCATGAAAAGGAATCTTGTAATATTTGAAAGAGATGAGTAATATGCCTGCAAAGAAATACCCATTGTGAAGTGCAAAAGCAAAAGTTTGAAAGACTTGAAATCGGTCGACGGCCACTATGACTCCCGGAGTGGGTCCTGTTGGTTTATATGCAAAGAAATCAATATTGAGAAGATATACGACAAAGATTTCCAATCTTTCCAGAGAGTCTCGCAAGAGCAGGAAGATGATAATTACCGAATCATGCACTCCGGGATACCATGAAACAGGTATGAAGACAAGCAAGGCATTGGAAAAAAAAAGTACTTTTAGTTTCATATTCTTTGATCATGGCATACAATCAGCTTATGCCAAGAATAACAGGTGATGCTACTTACCTTGAGTGTTCTACAACACGTTCTTCTCCTGGAAGATACCAATGTCTCCATACTTGGCAGCTCTTCGAACCAAACGCACTGTAAACGAGACAAGCCAACTGCATGCCAACCACGCGTCCAGTCTTGTAAAGGCCAATGATGAATTTCGAAAACACAAAGACACCACCTGAAGATTTAATGACAGCTGTTGTAATGCGATGTGACAAGTTTGAATGGATCTCTATCTTGAGCACTTGGATCTTTGCTATTTTTAGTGCACTCAGGATTCACTCTGCACCTTCCTCGATTCATTTTGTGGAGAACAAGTATTTTTGGTTTCTTTCACAGTCAAGGAATATGTCTCGTAGGCTTTGTGCTACCCCTCATTGAGGAAGCAATTGCCATGGTAAATTGGGTAATCGTGGTTGAGGAGGGGACATTATCAATGGCTATGACAATTATACCCTTGGGCACCAGAGAACTATGAATTTTGCCTCTTTCAGGAAAACAGATCCACTTCCAGCTAAGGTAACCAATGACAGATCCTCAAGATCTGGGGATTTTCCTTGCCCTATTCTAGAGGAGAAGCCCGTTGAAGCAGATACCACCTGCAACTCCACGTAATTCTGTAGTTTCTTTTCTTTTGCTTTATGTCATCGAGAACGTTGAATGTAATTATGTTTTGGGTCTGTCAATTATTTTTTCTAAGGTTTAATGATTAAGCAAGAAGCCATTCCAGGCTCACATTTTTGTAATAGGTTCAGTCTAGCTTTACTGGCAGTGTTTTGTAATTTCATGTATGGACAAGACACCTTTGTGTGACTAGTCTATCATCCCATGTATGGGCAGGTTTCCCAAGGCCCTAGTTTGAGTTTTTGGTTCTACAAGAATCCACAGAGAGTTCTCAGACCTCCTAATTATCTTGTTCCTGTAATATTTTTTGTACTTTAATATAAATTCTCTCTGCAGCTTACAAAAAAAAGAGAAATAGCATGTTCAAGGAAACAAGCCTTCATTACAAGAACCAAGCATCTTAATTGCCTAATTAAGTTATCCCAACTTTTCTTCTTGGCTCGCATATGGTCATAAATATATGAAAATTATATGTGTTTACCAATGAGGTGGTCCCCTTAAAGGAATTTCCTAGGAAACACTAATGTTGATACATCATCAATAGAAGGAACAACATTTTGACAAATTTAAAAATAGTTTCAATATAAATCATGATTATGAAAGGAACTCTAAATCTGAACAAGATATTATCATTTCTAGAATTACTTTAAGCCAATATTTTCATTTTTAGAGTCGTGTTATCCCACATTTACCAATATTATCTACTAGTTTGTATAATTTCTTTACTTCCTATAATTTGTTTGCCATTGCTACAAAAAAATTAAAGATACAATAAGATCTAGCTATTATTTCTCTTTCTTGGGTACAAAGAATATCTACCACTTGTATGTGTGAAGAATGTTTCCTAATCTCTGTGTGTGTGTGTGTGTGTGAGAGAGAGAGAGAGAGAGAGAGGTCCTAACTACGATGAGAATAGAAGCAACACCATTCAAATGGTATAAAAAGTTAATTCGACTTCCCTAAATTAAACAGCCAACTTTAGCCTTGCATTTTAAGTTTGTGAAAGTTGCATGTGTTCATGAGATTTTTAATTTCCTAGAAATCATTCAGTGGTGCACCAAACATTGTAATGCAAAGAGAATATTCGTCCCTGCTCCTTTTCTACATAAGAAATATTATCTCCTCATTTCAACTGCTTTAAATGTTGTGTTCTAATTATTAAGGCCAAGTAGAAACTATGATCCAAAAATAGCCAAAAATTATTTAGAAAGATACAAAGGAGCATGTGCATTAATGAACCCATGGAGATTTAAAAATATATATTTGTCTGCTCTAGAAGAATAAATGGATTTATCTTGGAAATTGTTTCAAAATTTCTCATGGAATTCATCTATGTTATTCATGTGTTAATCGTCGTCTCATGACCAACATGGATGAAAATTTACCACGAGTTTCCACCCACCCGATGTTTATCCATTTCCTTGGAATCCATATGCATCTACTATCCAATCTATTGATTAGTAGTCAGTTCACTAGTTTCTTTGTTTCCATCCAACATTCCTTTTTTCCTATATGCTTCCAACCAATGGTTTGACTCGTGTTGTCACATCCCCTTCTATCGATCCTCAAACAAAGGGAGATATTTATGAATTACATATTTCTAAAATTTCTCTCCATGGGCCATAATACGAATTCATAAATAATAAATGTATGTGCAAATGCAAAATATGCAAAACAAAGTAGATTTAAAACTTTGTCCACATATACAACATGCATAAAAAGAATATTTATCATAAGCAGAAAATATAATAATTCCACATTCATGTACAAAGAGAATATACACTTATCTTTAAACAAGAAGATCCAAGCAACTAACTACCATCCATTCGTAGGTATCAACTGCATATACCACTCCCAAGTAGGGCTATGAGGCCACTAGGGTGAATGAAACACCTACTATTATAATTTAACGAACATTAAAATATAATAACTTGCAAAAGAAATAAAATAGACAAGTAACCATCATATATAGACACATAGTTTACCCTAGAAAATCCCATGTGGGGAAAAACCAGCACCAATGAAGATCTTCATTATCTTGGCCAAAACAGGCCAACCGGGCCAAGTGAGTTCACCCGCTCACCTCCAGGCCACTTTAAAATGGAGCTTCCTGAAGCCTTATAAAGGTTTCTTTACATGCAATACCTTGGGCCATTACCATGGGATACAAGAAACCATGTGCCCAAAACCATGTGCTGGACCTAACCACCTTTGACTCATTCCCGAGTCAAGGTTGAACCCTAACAATCCCCCCTTTAAGCTTGACTTGGGGATCTCACATACACCCCCCAATCACCTAGGTCTATCTCCTGACTTTACCAGTGAGTAACCAGGGTATGCATGCCTTACCAAGTCTTTCAGCCATATGCCCTTTTACATACAAATTGCTCCATAATTTTGTTTTATGTGTCTTCATGGTGACTTCACCATCACCATCCATTGCTCCATCCTCTCATTTTTTTTATGTGCACTTTCTTGCTCGTTTTCTGCCATGCCTCCTTTTGTACCTGCATCCAACATTATCATTGACATACATATAAAGAAGAACCCATCTACCATATTACATGGGTCCTTAGCCGCTATAACCGCTAGTTCTCTAGGAATTGTCTTCAGCTACATGGTTCATCAATCTTGGTCCCAAAACTGAGATTAAACCATCTCACATTCCTCCCTTTTCAATTGAAGATTCGCCTTATCTGATTCCACATCAATAGGATACAAGTACACCTACCACCCTCGTACCTACCCAGTGGTTCATTCCACACTTGATGCAAGATCCCTTCTCTGCACATAAGAGGGATACCCTTTTTTTTTCTGTGCTTCTAGCACTCGGGGAAATCCATACTTACCTATGGATAAGTTTCATAAGGAACAAAAATACTATGGGGTGTCAGGTACCACCGAACATGCACCCCTCAATTAATTAAAAAAACACCAGGTACAACAAACTTTCAATGCTTTACAAAAAAAAATTATAAAGAGATTGTGTAGGCGACTGTTTCTCACCTAGACTTTCTAGCCGCATCAATATTGAGAATCCAATCCATGATCTCCTTATTTCAACTCTACAACAAGCCATCTCTTTTAACTTGTTATGGGCCTTCACATCCATAAAGGAGATTTACCCATTTAATGGCATCCACATCTCATTTAATAAAATGAAATATTTGTAGGACATAAGAGATTTCCACATACCCTTTTGGAAACGATGTATCTCTTTTAATATGACTTCAAAAAAAAATTCCATTCACTTTACATGCTTTCCATAAGGTTTAACATAACATCCACACTTTCAAAAAAAAAAATTTCCTTTTTTGAAATGGCATGGATCAAAAACTTTGACTCTTTACCTTTGCATGCCATTAGGCACTCTCACCAGGAATTTTACTTGTTTTATCTTCTTCATGAGATTTTCAATGCAGTAAATATTTCTTTAGCTCACGGATTGTTCTCCTCTTGGCTGACAACATATCACGACTCTGGCAAACAGGTTTTCACGCAAAAATCCTATCCGCAACGCTGGTATGCAGATATCTTTTCCTCAGCGCAGGTAAGCTTTGACCAGACCAAAAAATGATGCTCTCTCTCATGCTCTCTCTCATGCAAGAATGATGCTCTCTCTCATGCAAGAATGATGCTCAAGATGGATATGGCTTCGAACCTTTTTTTCCGACATCCACTTTCTTACAGAGCTCACGTCATTCTCTGCTCAACATCTCTAGGCATCCTCGACACGGCCTTAACTTCTCACCTACGCGGTGTCTCTCCTTCCGTCGGACTATACATAGCATGCATATCATCCACAAGGATTATGCGAATGACTCTGTGATGGTGAGACAACGTCCTTCACGCTGCAAACTTTCATGTTGTCTCGATATCCACGGCAATGGAGGCTCCCTTGAAGATTATTGTGGCTTCTATCAAATGCCACAACTCTCATTCACACTCAAGCTACAACGCTCTTCTTCACATTGTCTGCACACACGATCTGCATCCTCATACGAACACATTGGCTCTGCACTGTGGCCTCATGCCTCTACCTTGCTAGCGATCTAGGTCTCTAGCAACTTCACACAAACTATATCTAACCATATCCATCTACCTCTGCACATCTACAGCATTCAACGAGCACAATATATGCTAAACCATGGCTCCTTAACCTAGAGCCACAATAGCCCTATTATTCACAGATCTACATTTTTTCTCCACTGTCCAACGCATCCATGACCACATCCTCTGCACACTTACATCATTCAACGAGCTCAACCAAGCTTTGATACCACTTATTAGGATTTAACGAGCATTAAAATATAATAACTTGCAAGAGAAATAAAATAGGCAAGTAACCATCATATATAGACACATAGTTTACCCTGGAAAACCCCATGCGGGGAAAAAGAAGCACCAATGAAGATCTTCATTACCTTTTTGAAACAGGCCAATTGGGCCAAGTGAGTTCACCCGCTCACCTCCGGGCCACTTTACAATGGGTCCTCCTCAAGCCTTATAAAGGATTATTTACATGCAATACCTGAGTCAAGGTTAACCCTAACACCTGCATGCTTGTCTTTCTCAACCACAACCCATTTCTCTCATGATTATCCAATCTACCCTCCTGTGAGAATTTACAGGGATCTCACTTAGTCATCCCATCCATGACACTCTTTTCTACTTCCCCAAACAACACAAGGAAGGAATTTCCCTTGTTTTCGTAGTTCTATTAGGAAAACCAAACCTAATACTGCTTACCAGTGTGTGTAGAAAGAGTCCAACATGTTGTATGTTATTGGGGAACATCCTGTAACATTAATTAATGGCTTCTAAAGCATTCAAGAGAAAATTTCTCAATGGGTAAATGTCTATATCTTTCCTAGCCTCCATGCTCACCTACAATCTATTTCTCTAATGTATGCAATTCTCTGTTCACAATTCAAATTTCTAGTTATTGCACAATCTGGTAATGGTAATGGTAATGGAATGAATAACAATAGGAAAGCTTTATTTGGTGTAAAAAAATATATTGTTAAAAATATGCTTGAGAAAAATGCATGATAAACCCCAAAAGAGATAAGAGGATGGGGAAAAGACAACTGACATAACTTCTAAACATAGAAGGGAGGACTCTTACAATAGTCATAGAAATATATTCATCCCATGCTTCCATAACTACATGAGAATGCTTAAATTCCCACCCACCTCACACATACATTTATTGATTGGATTTAAAAGTCAAAAGGAAGTAACTAGTTCATTGAAGACACATGGCAACAAATGGATGAGTTCTTAGATTGACAATTGGAAATAGAGGATTCAATCTCCCATAGATCCCCTTCATCTTCTCCTCTAGTGCTCTTTACACAACCGTCCTAGACCATTTTATTATTTCCTCAACCTAATATTTACATATCTTTCGAGTTTTCTTGACAAGCCAGCCACATGGTTCATATAAAAATATTTACATTATACATGCCTAGCCATTCACTAGTCGGGCCTCGGCTTTGATCTCCACACTAGATGTCCGCCTTGATCTCCACACTAGTCGGGCCTCAGCCTTGATTTATAAAAGAAAAATTATTTATTAAATGTGAATGTTTGCTATAATATGAAAAATAACATAAGCGGATGTGTATAAATAAAAAGTGTTGCATTCCATTTGTAAAAAGAAAAAAAAATGAGATATATATGAGATAGTAAAAAAAATTAACTGGGGTTGACAGGAAGTGAAGGTTCGGCATGTGAAATGAATTAGAGGAAATTGAAGAAAATATGGATTTGGGAGAAGAAGTGAAGGTATTGTAAAAGGGAGCATGGAGAGATCAACAACTTGTTGATCTAAAATAAGAAATATATTTTATATATATTATTGACAGGTTGATTGAAGCAGAAAGCAGAATATATTCATAGGATCAGAAGCTAAACAGTCAGGCAAACATTCTTTGTGGTAAACACAATTTGTGGGTTAATAAATTAAGTAGTGAGAAATCATTGCTTGTGGGTGCAGAATTAAATCTTTGGGATAGCCATTGCTAGTGGGTGCAGAAAGAAAGCATTGGGGCATCCAATGCTTGTGGGTGCATAAATAAAGATTTGGGACAACCATTGCTTGTGGGTACAGAAATAAAGCTTTGGGATAGCCATTGCTAGTGGGTGCAGAAAGGAACCATTGGTGAAATCATCGCTTGTGTGCAGGTGGCATAGAAGACAATTAGAGATTACCATAAATTGTGGTTGAAGATCAATTCTTGATGTAACCTATTGAGAATATCATTATTCTACTATATATATATATATATATATCATGTGTCTATTTGTTGATCAACTACATTGAATGTTTGTTGAATTGTTATAATTGTTGATAAATGTAATTGATAAAATCTTTGACCAAGAGAAAAGGTAATTAACTGTTGAACATTGATTCACCCTCCCCCTCTCAATATTCCTAGTGTGTTCAACAGAATGCACTCATAGCATGCCATGAAATCCATGCAATTATATATTCACATAATAATAATTAAAGCAATATGCATAACATAGATAAATACATGGCATTTCATACACAATTAGAAACTTTATCTTAAAATATCATCCAACTAATGATAGGATAAGGACGTTCCTCCTAGCCATAGGCACTTGGTTATACCAATTCTCTCTATAAATGAGGCCACACCAGAGCTAGGGTTATCAAGCCATGGGAAGAAAAAATTAGCTCAATTCCCAAACAATCTTACAGGTGTTGAACCCCCTCCACAGATATCCTGATCAAATCATACACAACCCAATGAACGGGTCCCCTTATTTGAGTTAATAGTCCCTTGAGCGAAAAATTTCCTTCTAGAGCTCCAGCATAGGCCATCTAGGGGATCTCCATGTCAGGACTCCAAGAAAATTAGTTGTAGGACAATTTCTCTAACAAGGGAACTCAATCCCCCAACACCAGTATTCTAGGGTAAAAGCATTTACATCTCTGTAATTATGATTATTCTCTGGTACATCTCTAGGCTCTTGTGTGGGATCATGGGCTCTATGATGATAGAATTATGATGGGTTGAATAAATGATAGGATAATAATTGAATGAACTAGTTCCTCAATAATTTATGCCTGTTGAGGGCTAGACAAGTGGCATGCATGGGTGATGAGAACTAGACAAGTGAATACATAGGAAGTTTATTTTTTCCCCTTCTAATCCCAAACTTGGGATAATTAAGTTAATATTATGGCTAATTTACTTTAATAAATAGGGATTTATAAAAACTTAGGATAAAAAGGAATAATAAGGATAATGACTTAAACTTATAATTCACTAGGGTCATCTCCTTCTTAAATCCCCTTCTCTCTTTCCCTCTTGTGGAATCATATCTCCTCATCTCTTCTTCATCCTTCTTAGTATGTAGTAGTTGTGTTTTTTATATTAAACATAAAATGTACATAATTACATCATCTTGGTCATACTAGATAGCCAATTAAATGCACAAAGACAGATTTAATTGCCTAGATGCCCCTTATGGTAGATAGGAAATTAAATGCACAAATACATAAAAGTATAGTCATTGAGCACACAATTCTCATTAACAATATACATATTAATACATGAGAATGCCTCTTGGGTTCAACTTCCCAATGAGGTCTCTTGGACTCTCGAATGACTCTTCCCATTCACCCAGGACTTTTGGTCTTCTCACGTGAATAGGGAGTTACTAACATAATATTTTCCTAACACCAAGGATTAGGTTCCAACAACTCCCCCCTTAATGTGAAGGGGTCTATGTGAGTCCAAGAAAAGAGAGTTGAATAACTGGAAGTGGACAGTTACCACTACTGAACATTTCCAACTTGACAATCCAAATTGCCAAGCAAGTTAGTAAAAGTTGACTTCTCCTGCTATATACAAGTGCTCTCTGAAGAGGTGGTTGTGGTTGACCACTAACCAAAGGGGCTAGCAAAAGTTGGAATATTCCACTAAGTGGGTGGTTTAAGGATGACCACAAATTCTCGAACTTGGCTCAAAGGATCAAATATTCTATCTAGAACTTGGCACAAAGGCTCAAAAGTTCTTTGGAATAGTGGTTTGGGGACCACCATCTGACGTCTAGCAAAATTTGAAGTCTTCTGCTAAATGTGTGGATCTAGGATCGCTCATTATGGCTTTCTTGTTCTCACTCGCTTATTCTCGATCACTTGTTTATAATGGTCTTCATTCCTCCCTATCATAAACAATACGAGGATATGATAAAACACATGAGTACTCTAGAGCAAGGTTTTCTTCTGTCTTCTCACTACATCTCTGAATCTGGCCTCCAAAACTCAATGTGGATCAGGATCGCTTGATCTGCCTTGCATGAAGAAGGTCATGACTGCTTGTTTTCATAATGACAAGGATTCGAAATTGAATCCCGACATTACCGTTAGGTGCCCCTTAGGGAAGATAGGAAATTAAATGCACACCAACAGAAAGGTATAGGCATTAAGCACGTAATTCTCATTAACAATGTACATATTAATACATGAGAATGACTCTTGGGTTCAAATTACCAATGAGTTCTCTTGGACTCCTGAATGACTCTTTCCATTCACCTAGGACTTTTGGTATTCTCACGTGAATAGGGAGTTACTAACATAATATTTTCCTAGCAGCAAGGATTAGGTTCCAACAATGTGAGTCCAAGAAAAGAGAGTTGAATCACTAGAAGTGGATAGCTACCACTTGTTGAACATTTCCAACTGGACAATCCAAATTGCCGAGCAAGTTATCAGAAGCTAACATCTCCTTCTAAATACAAGCGGTCTTCAAGGAGGTGGTTTCAGTTGACCACCATCCAAAGGGGCTAGCAAAAGCTAAAATATTCTACTAAGTGGGTGGTTTAAGGATGACCACAAACTCTCGAACTTGGCACAAAGGCTCAGAGGTTCGATCTGGAACTTGGCAAGAAGGCTCAGAGGTTATCTGGAATGGAGGTTTGCGGACAACCACCTAATTTCTAGCAGAAGCTGAATTCTTCTGCTAACTGTGTGGTTTTAGGATGACCAGAAACTTTGGATCTCAATCAAACATGGTGGTTCAGGCTCTCTTTTTTCTGATGATCTTCATTCCCCCTTATCAGGAACAACATGAGGAGTGGAGAGTCACATAGTTTCAAAACCAAACACAGAACACATGAGTACTCTGAAGCATGGTTCTCTTCTCTCTTCTGGTTAAATATATGAATCTAACATCTCAAACTGGTTGTGGCTTAGGCTCGCTTGATCTGGATTACTTGAATAATTCCATGAATGCTTGTTGTCAGAATGGTAAGGATTCGAAACTTGAAGCCTAACATCATGTTCCCCCCTATCAGGTACAATATAAGAAACAATACAATATTCTACTGCAAGTTTCAATATTGCATGTTTCTTTAGCTTCAAACACCTATATGAAGAATGGTTACACTTCCAACAATGATGATAAGGATGAATATCAAAACAAGGATCTTTGATATGGCCAAATGATCACAATGTTGGAATTTGGAACTTTGAATAGGATGTACATATTCTAACATGATTTCACTATTTTGGTCATGTTCTAACAGTTGATAGGAATCATATTCATATTCAAATAAAGAATTGTTCTAAACAAACACTACTTCAAAATGTTGATTGCTTTCATGTACATTGTCCTCTTTGGCTTTCAAATTAAGTAGATGTGTGATAACAGTTTGGAGTGTATCTTTGTTGATTGTGATTCAGTCGTCTACAACTGTAAGTACTAGAGTGTTCATCAACTCTAATTTTCCTTCAATTTGAGACATTGTGAGGATTGTTTGAGGCCTCCTTGTGTAGGAAGGACAAAGTACAAATGACTAAATGAAATGAGAGCTTCTTGCAACTCCACCCTTTACAACCAATATTTCAGCAAACTCAAACTTAAAGAGAGAAGGGTGTTCATCTCATCCCAGAATGCACCCAAGTATAATGCAATTCAAATTTTCCTTTAATTTTGATAATGTACAAAAACACATATGAAAGTCCCAAAAAATTGCACTAGAACTTACAAACAAACAACAGTTCTCAAGTTACACTTATAAATGTTAAATTGATGAAACTGCTATACCTAAGATGATGATCTGTTTCTGCAACTTATTCTTTTGGAGTAGTTGTAGAAACAAGCTACAAACTTGCTTGGATCCTTCAAATGGATTTAATGCACCAGTCCCAAATATTCTAGTTATAATAGGCTACTCTGCAATAGGCACCAGTGTTGTTTGTGGAGGAAATATGCAGCACCAGAAAGATTTCACCAGACAAACTTTCAACCAACAATTTTTGCAATAGTTTGCAATGGTCCCTATAAGATTCACTATAGTGAACTTAATATCTACAACAAAATTCAGAATTCAACGTGCAGGTCTTAAAGTATCTACCACCTTTTACAATGTATACTCTTAGTACAACAAAATTTTGCAATATGCAAGTCTTTGACTATAGCAAGTACACTCAACAATATTTGTTTTCAAAGGATTACATCAACCAGTCTAAAACATGATACCTCACATCAAAGGTTTTCACAATAGGGCTTTAAGATCAAATATCTTGCAATAGCCTATAGGGATTTATGAGATTTTAATTAGCTTATAGTTATACCATCATATGGTTCCTACTGGAGCACTGAGTAACTAATATTGACCTTCTAGATAAAAACTACATGCATAAAAACTATCACTCAGTGAATAGAATCTGCAACACATCATCAAGGTCTGGGAGGTCATCAGAAACTCGACATGGTCGGACCTTCCAACAAGTATCTCGAGTACAATCTATTTCTCATCACAAGGTCGAATTTGAGTATGCACCGCTTTATAATAACTATGGTGCGGGCTTGGCTACATGGAGTCCACTTGCATCTAGAGTTTTGATCGAACGGTAAAGGGAACACACCTCAAAACAAACATTTTGCATTAGAAAACTACAAGAACTTAGCAAGCAGGTCATTGGTTGATGATATAATAAGGAGAGTGGACACAATTAAACCCATTGTATCATAATTGGATGTGTGTAATGTCCCTTTTTATGAATTTATTAAAATGACAAATTTTTACTTTTTTCCCTAGTTCGACCTTTGACTAGTTTTGATGTCTAAGTCTCCAATTTGCTCCAAATGCTCCCAAATATTCTGAGGAGGTGTATGAATGATATTAATACTTGATTATGATATTAAGGGATGATTTAAGACCATTAAAAAACATCTGCAAACTCATTTAAGATTCTGGTCAATGTATGGTATTTTACTAGCAATTTCTCTTTTGACGAGTATGGTCCCTTGGTCTCCAAATGACTCAAAATTCTCCCAAAATGATACAGAAGGTACTTGGATGATATTAATACATATTTATAATGTTTATGTATGCTCTGGAGTGTTCATATGGCTTCTGCAACTCCTCTTTAAAATCTGGTCAAGATAGGGGGTTTTACTAGTAAATTGTGGTTCAAATCCCCTAGCAGTAGATGATGAAAATGACTTTCCAAATGCACTCAAGACAACTCAAATTTATGAATGGAAGAAGGGTACATATAAAGTACATAAAAATGAACTCATATGAATCACCATTCAACTTTTAATGTCTGCTATAACTCCCTTAAATCAGATGCAAAAATACTAGTTTCAATCTTTGGGGAAATGGCATTAAATCTTCTTCAAATGGTATTAAACTGATCAAAATGACTCCAAATGATTAAGTACTGAACATGAAACTTGTAAATATCATAAATTACAGTACATGAATCATAAATGCATCATATGAATTATCTTTCATTCAAATATACCAATACATCATTGCTACACATCAAGGTAGTGGGGAAATGGCACCATTCTTTCATTAAAAATCAGATTTATACATTGCCACTTAGAATTTCGAACTGAAATTTTTTGAAGATGAATAACAGATTATTTAATTCATATTAAAAAATAAATGGGGCATTAGAATCTCCCCCAAAGAGTACAATATCTCACAAAAAATTCCCTCCCTCAAGGATCAAGAATATAAAATGAAAACTGGAAATGGTTGAAGGAGCAAGCTGCACTAGAAGAAACCATGAGCTGCCCCGTATCTTACACTTGCAAATAAAGACTCCATGAAATCTCCATGAAATACCATAATGGCCTTTCCAAACACCAACTTGGATGGGAATCTTTCACCCTCGAAATTGGCTAAGGCAAGAAACTAGTCATCAACTAGCTCCTCTCTCACAAATGTAATAGAAAATTCTAAAAAATAATCAACATCTGCCTTCATTCTTTGTTCTTGAAATTTATAAAATTTCCAAGCTCTCTATGGGTCGAATTCCTTCCAAGAGATGGATTCCAACTCAAGTTGGGAAGAGATTCCAAAGGATGCCACTTGTACAACAATTCCTAGTCTCCCACTTCCACCAAATCACATATGGAAGCATCTTAGCTCCCCTAATTCCCTTGAGCGCCCTCTTGGAGGCTATTTTTAGCCCTGACATGTCATATATGTCATATGTCATCCTTCAGGTCTGATTTGTGTCATAGGTGTCATAGCATCTTCATCATTCTTGCCATAGAGCTAGGGACTCTAGTCCAAGTGTCTCACTAGATCCATAATGCCTCTTCCTATTCCATGGGAGTTACTCTTCCACTCCAATTCATCCTTAATTGATTCATACCAAGTATATTGACCTTCCAACTCATCCCAATACCCTTGGTCTTCTTATGGACTCGAAATGACAAGATAAGGTGCCATGTGGCATAGAAAATCTAGCTTGTGTGGGTCCCACTTCCTCCATGTGTCTTCATGGTCAAATGCCACTTTGATTTTCCCTTATATATATTTATTTATATCCTTTATTAAATATTTATGCTATTCTAATGTCCACACATCATTTATTATCCTTCTTATTTAAAATCCCAATGCTTCCACCCACAACCTAGGAATCTAGTAATTTTCTTCCTTGGCAATTATTGGACCCTTAACATTAATTTGACAAATTCTCATGAATATGGACAATGGGCTTAGGCCATTGTGACCCAATACAAAATTTGGGACATGACAAATCCTTCCTTCCCAATATTGTTTGTCCTCAAGCAATTTCAAACATGGGTGTTGAAGAACCTGCTTTATGTATAATTCTTTGAAGTTGCCACAGAGTTTCCCAACTTTGAGTCTTCGAGCTTCAATGAAGATTTTAGAGAGGAAACACCATCATTTTTGTTGCACTACTCTGATTAAAATAACCTTATTAAGTGGGAAATCCATCCCCCATACTACTTGTTTCCTCAAAAAATTGAAACCAATGAGACTAAGAATTATCCCAGGGTCTCATTTCTTGTATTGCACTCCAACAATTAGAAGTGCTCTCCAATTCATAGTTCCTGGATCCCATTTTCTTGTATGCATTCTTCCAAACATCATAAGTACAAAATATATATCATCAAAGTACATAAAAACATAATGAAAATGAATATCAAGAAGATGCTTCATCAAAGAATAATGAAAGTGGTTATACCTCTAAGCAAGTAGACCACCATTTTCCAAGTGCATACAAGCATCAAGTAACCAATCAAATATGATCCAATGACATAGGTGGGGATCCCATGTCCTATCATACTGCTCCAAAAGGATGTGATATGCATCAAAATATTCAGCCATGTATTCTTCCATCCAAGAAGTGAATGAATAATCTCCACTAAAATCTGAACCAAATAATCAGCAAGAAATACAAGGAGACTTCAAATGACTCAAAGAAGTCTCACCCATACATCCATGAATGTGAGAATCTTAAAGATATAACAAAGTATGTGGCTTCCAACAAAAATTTTCTCCAATCATAAATCTATTCACCTAGTGTTGGATGAAGTTCCTCCAACATCAAATGAACCAAGTGTTGAGAAAGAAAAACCATGAGTCTTCAAGTTACTCAAATGCATATCATAGGTGCATCCATGTAGATGTGCATCACCATAAAGTAACAAAGGATGCTGCTGCAAATGTGTATAAGAATGTGCTCCAACCATGTCATCAGAAAAGGTAAATCTAGGAGTTCCATACTCCTCCTGTGGCACCATAAAAAAGAACCCTTTCACCCATACTTCATTGAGACTAATGCTGCAAAACATGTAATTGTAGGATGTAGGAGAATGAACTAACTCACCCAAATGATCAAAAAGTGCAGAAGTTTCATCATGGGAAGGATCCATAAGGATAGTATCATGCAGCTCCTTCAAAAGTGTGAAACTTTTGTTGTAGATTAGTTCCAATGTAGAGGAATCATGCTCTTCTTTAAAAATTGCATAACCTTCATCAAGAGAAAATTCAAGGTCCTCTTCCACCACATCAAGTGTTTGGATCTCATCAAGTTCATCTTCAAACACATCAAGAAAATTCAAATTTCCACATTTCTCATGATCCACCATGTCATGAGAATACTCCAAACAATCTACCATTTGACAATCTGAAACATAGGAGGAAAAACAAGTATCTTGCAACTTTTCAAGAAGTTGCTCATTTTTAATTGTGAGCTTATGATTATCCTCATTATTCTTCAAGTATGCATCATGTAACAATTCATTAATTTCAAACAAATGGTTTGTATCAAAAATAAAATACATGAAATTACCTTTGATGTGGCACATTGCTCTTTGAATCTTCTCCATGTCTTCAAGGAAGGACGTTTCCTCCAATGAAGTAGCTCTCCAACACGAATTTGACACCAATGCTTGAGTTTCATGGAGAATGCTAAGGGACTCTTGGATCTTATTTTCATTCATCTTTAAGGACCCTTGAATAAAATGAGGCTCTTTGAAATGAACCTCCTCACCTTCTTTCTTCTTACTTGGACCAACTTCATGAAGCTCAAGTGGTGATGGGGAAGTTGATCTTGTTTCTTCTTCAACTGCTACAAGGTCTTCATTTTCATGCTTAAGGGAATTTTGGATTGCAGCAATACTATCAAAAGTGATATCTATGTCACCAACATAGAGGTATGAGCACCCATTGGTAGGTACTCCCTCATAGTTCAAGCATCCATCAGTAGATGCTCCTTGATTCATGTCCAAGGTAGAATGTGTCTCGAAATGATATTCAATATTTTCAATAGGATCTTCTTCAAGTTCATGGGATGTATCTTCATCTTTCTCCTTCAAGCAATATGATTTACTTTTCCCCTTGGTTTCCTTAATATCAATACATTTGGAATCTCTTTTTGAAGAGTACCCAAGAAGTCTCTTCCAGATTGAAATACCTGCATTCCCTGAAGCTTCAGATTTTTCATTGCTCTTTTCACTCACACATATATCCATTTCTCTCCAAGTTCTTTTGCAAGAAGGGCATAGACCTTTCTTCACTAACTCCACATCTTCAATGTCTATTTGCAAACAAACCATAAGCATAGTCTTCAAAACACATGGCATTTTGTGTATCTTCCTTCGAAGCAAGATATTCGTGATATCTTTGATATTGTTGGGGCAAGGTTTTATATGTTTCTATCCATATTTGTAATTCACTCATATAATTATCCTTTGGTGGTGTGACATACTCATATTTATCATACATATGGTCATAATAATAATCTCCATTCCTCCCATTGTAAGAAGTGTTGCATGATGGCACCTCTTCCTCAACCCATTCACATTTTGCTTCATATTGTTCATAATCATCTGCATATTCCTCATAAGAATTGTACTCATAGGATTCATCATAATAGTAAGACATTGCTGCAAATTATTCTTCAATGTATGAGCCTAATCCACAGGTGCAAGGACCATGCTCTGATACCACTATAATGTCCCTTTTTATGAATTTATTAAAATGACAATTTCTTCACTTTTTTCCCTAGTTCGACCTTTGACTAGTTTTGATGTCTAGGTCTCCAATTTGCTCAAAATGCTCCCAAATATTTTGCGTTGGTGTATGACTGATATTAAGACTTGATTATTATGTTCAGGGATGATTTAACACCATTAAAAAACTTCTGCAAACTCATTTAAGATTATGGTCAATGTATGGTATTTAACTAACAATTTCTCTTTGACTAGTATTGGTCCCTTGGTCTCCAAATGACTCCAAATTCTACCAAATTGATACAGAAGGTACTTGGATGATACTAAGACATATTTTTAATGTTTATGTATGCTATTTATTGTTCATATGACTTCTACAAGTCCTCTTTAAAATCTGGTCAAGATAGGGATTTTTACTAGTAAATTGTGGTTCAAATGCCCTAAGGGTAGATGCTGAAAATGACTTTCCAAATGCACTCAATACAACTCGAATTTCTGAATGGAAGAAGGGTACATATAAAGGACATCAAAATGAAATCATATGCATCACCATTCAACTTTTAATGTCTGCTATAACTCCCTTAAATCAGATGCAAAAATACTAGTTTCAATCTTTGGGGAAATGGCATTAAATCTTCTTCAAATGGTATTAAACTGATCAAAATGACTCCAAATGATTAAGTAATGAACATGAAACTTGAAAAGATCATAAATTACACTCCATGAATCATAAATACATCAGATGAATTATCTTTCATTCAAATACATCAATACATCATTGCTACACATCAAGGTAGTGGGGAAATGGCACCATTCTTTCATTAAAAATCAGATTTATACATTTCCACTTAGAATTTCGACCTAAAATTTTTTGAATATGAAAAACAGAGTATTTAATTCGTATTAAAAAATAAATGGGCATCCGAAGCTCCCCCAAAGAGTACAATATCTCACCAAAAACACCCTCCCTCAAGGATCAAGAATATGCAATGAAAACTGGAAATGGTTGAAGGAGTGAGCTGCACTAGAAGAAACCATGAGATGCCCTGTATCTTACACATGAAAATAAATACTCCATTAAATCTCCATGAAAGACCTGAATGGAATTTCCAAACACCAACTTGGATGGAAATATTTCACCCTCGAAATTGGCTAAGGAAAGAAACTAGTCATCCACTAGCTCCTCTCTCACAAATGCAATAGCAAATTCTAAAAATGATCAAAATATGCCTTCATTCTTTGTTCTTGACATTTATAAATTTTCCAACCTCTCTATGGGTCGAATTCCTTCTAAGAGATGGATTCCAACTCAAGTTGGGAAGAGATTCCAAAGGATACCACTTGTACAACAATTCCTAGTCTCCCACTTCCACCAAATCACATGTGGAAGCATCTTAGTTGCCCTAACTCCCTTGAGCGCCCTTTTGGAGGCTAGTTTTAGCCCTGACATGTCATATATGTCATATGTCATCCTTCAGGTCTGATTTGTTTCATAGGTGTCATAGTATCTTCATCATTGTTGTGATAGAGCTAGGGACTCTAGTCCAAGTGTCTCACTAGCTCCAAAATGCCTCTTCCTCTTCCACGGGAGTTACTCTTCCACTCCAATTGGAACTTAATTGATTCATTCCAAGTATATTGACCTTACAACTCATCCCAATACCCTTGGTCTTCTTATGGATTCGAAATGACAAGAGGAGGATGCCATGTGGCATAGAAAATCTAGCTTGTGTGGGTCCCACTTCCTCCGTGTGTCTTCATGGTCAAATGCCACTTCGATTTTCCCTTGTATATATTTATTTCGATCCTTTATTAAATATTTATGCTATTCTAATTTCCACACATCATTTATTATCCTTCTTATTTCAAATCCCAATGCTTCCACCCACAACCTAGGAATCTAATAATTTTCCTCCTTGGCAATTATTGGACCCTTAAAATTAATTTGACAAATTCTCATGAATATGGCCAATGGGATTAGGCCATTGTGGCCCAATGCAAAATTTGAGACATGAAAAAACCTCCCTTCCCAATATTTCTTTTCTTCAAGCAATTTCAAGCATGGGTGTTGAAGAAACCATTTTCTGTATAATTCTTTGAAGTTGCCACAGAGTTGCCCAACTTTGAGTCTTCGAGCTTCCATGAAGATTTTAGAGAGGAACCCCCATGATTGTTGTTGCACTAATCTGATTAAAATAACTTTATTAAGTGGGGAATCCATCCCCCATATTACTTTTTCCCCCAAAAAATATAAACCAATGAGACTAAGAATTATCCCAGGGTCCAATTGCTTGTATTGCACTACAACAATTAGAAGTGCTCTCCAATTCATAGTTCCTGGATCCCATTTTCTTGTATGCATTCTTCCAAACATTATTAGTACAAAATATATATCATGAAATTACATAACAACATAATGAAAATGAACATCAAGAAGATGCTTCATCAAAGAATAATGAAAGTGCTTATACCTCCAAGCATGTAGACCACCATTTTCCAAGTGCATACAAGCATCAAGTAACCAATCAAATCTGCTCCAATGACATAGGTGGGGATGCCATGTCCTATCATGCTTCTAAAAAATGATGTGATATGCATCAAAATATTCGGCCATGTATTATTTCATCCAAGAAGTGAATGAAGAATCTCCACTAAAATCTGAACCGAATAATGAGCAAGAAATACAAGGAGACTTCAAATGACTCAAACAAGTCTCACCCATACATACATGAATGTGAGAATCATCACGATATAACAAAGTATGTGGATTCTAACAAAACGTTTCTCCAATCATAAATCTATTCACCCAGTGTTGGATGAAGTTCCTCCAGCATCAAATGAACCAAGTGTTGAGCAAGAAAAACCATGAGTCTTCAAATGACTCAAATGCATATCATAGGTGCATCAATGTAGATGTGCATCATCATAAAGTAACAAAGGATGCAATTGAAAATGTGTATAAGAATGTGCTCCAACCATGTCATCATAAAAGGTAAATCTAGGAGTTTTATACACCTCATGTGGCACCATTAAAAAGAACCTTTTCACCCATACTTCATTGAGATTAATGCTGCAAAACATGTAATTGTAGGATGTAGGAGAATGAACTAACTCACCCAAATGATCAAAAAGTGTAAAAGTTTCATCATGGGAAGGATCCATATGGATAGTATCATGCAACTCCTTCAAAAGTGTGAAACCTTTATTGTAGAATAGTTCCAATGTAGTGGAATCACGCTCTTCTTTAAAAATTCCATAACCTTCATCAAGAGACAACTCAAGTTCCTTTTCCACCACATCAAGTGTTTGGATCTCATCAAGTTCATATTCAAGCACATCAATAAAATTCAAATTTTCACATTTCTCATGATCCACCATGTCATGAGAATACTCCAAACAATCTACCATTTGACAATTTGAAACATAGGAGGAAAAACAAGTATCTTGCAACTTTTCAAAAAGCTGCTTATTTTGAATTGTGAGCTTATGATTATCCTCATTATTCTTCAATTATGCATCATGTAACAATTCATTAAGTTCAAACAAATGGTTTGTATCAAAAATAAAAGACATGAAATTACCTTTGATGTGGCACATTTCTCTTTGAATCTTCTCCATGTCTTCAAAGAAGGATGTTTCCTCCAATGAAGTAGCTCTCCAACAAGAATTTGACACCAATGCTTGAGTGTCATGGAGAATGCTAAGGGACTCTAGGATCTTATTTTCATTCATATTTAAGGACCCTTCAAGAAAATGAGGCTCTTTCAAATGAACCTCCTCATCTTCTTCCTTCTTACTTGGACCTACTTCATGAAGCTCAAGTGGTGATGGGGAAGTTGATCTTGTTTCTTCTTCAACTGCTACAAGGTCTCCATTTTCATGCTTAAGGAAATTTTGGATTGCAGCAATACTATCAAAAGTGATCTCTATGTCACCAACATAGAGGTGTGATCACCCATCAGTAGGCACTCCCTCATAGTTCAAGGATCCATCAGTAGATGCTCCTTGATTCATGTCCAAGGTAGAATGTGTCTCGAAATGATATTCAATATTTTCAGTAGGATCTTCTTCAAGTTGATGGGATGTATCTTCATCTTTCTCCTTCAAGCAATATGATGTAGTTTTCCCCTTGGTTTCCTTAATATCAATACATTTGGAATCTCTTTTTGAAGAGTACCCAAGAAGTCTCTTCCAGATTGAAATACCTGCATGCCCTGAAGCTTCAGATTTTTCATTTCTCTTTTCACTCACACATATATGATTTTCTCTCTAAGTTCTTTTGCAAGAAGGACATAGACCTTTCTTCACTAACTCCACATATTAATTTGTGGGTCTATTTTCAAACAACCCATAAGAATAGTCTTCAAAAGACATGGTATTTTGTGTATCTTCCTTCGAAGCAAGATATTCTTGATATCTTTGAAATTGTTGGGGCAAGGTTTTATATGTTGCTCTCCATATTTGTAATTCACTCATATAATTATCCTTTGGTGGTGTGACATACTCATAGTTATCATACATATTGTCATAATAATAATATCCATTCCTCCAATTGTAAGATGTGTTGCATGATGGCACCTCTTCCTAAACCCATTCACATTTTGCTTCGTATTGTGCATAATCATCTGCATATTCCTCATAAGAATTGTACTCATAGGATTCATCATAATAGTAAGACATGGATACTAATTATTCTTTAATGTATGAACCTAATCCACAGGTGCAAGGACCATGCTTTGATACCACTGTAATGTCCATTTTTATGAATTTATTAAAATGACAAATTTTTCACTTTTTTTCCTAGTTCGACCTTTGACTAGTTTTGATGTCTAGGTCTCCAATTTGCTCCAAATGCTCCCAAATATTCTGAAGAGGTGTATGAATGATATTAATACTTGATCATTATTTTCAGGGATTATTTAAGACCATTAAAAAACTTCTGCAAACTCATTTAAGATTATGGTCAATGTATGGTATTTTACTAGCAATTTCTCTTTGACTAGTATTGGTCCCTTGGTCTCCAAATGACTCCAAATTCTCCCAAATTGATACAGAAGGTAATTGGATGATATTAAGAAATATTTATAATTTTTATGTATGCTCTAGAGTGTTCATATGACTTCTGCAACTCCTCTTTAAAATCTAGTCAAGATAGGGATTTTTACTAGTAAATTGTGGTTCAAATCCCCTAGGGGTAGATGATGAAAATGACTTTCCAAATGCACTCAATACAACTCGAATTTTTGAATGGAAGTAGGGTACATATAAAGGACATCAAAATTAACTCATATTCATCACCATTCAACTTTTAATGTCTGCTATAACTCCCTTAAATCAGATCCAAAAATACTAGTTTCAATCTTAGGGGAAATGGCATTAAATCTTCTTCAAATGGTATTAAATTGATCAAAATGACTCCAAATGATTAAGCACTGAAAATTAAACTTGTAAAGATCATAAATTACATTCCATGGATCATAAATACATCAGATGAAATATCTTTCATTAAAATACATCAATACATCATTGCTACACATCAAGGTAGTGGGGAAATGGCACCATTCTTTCATTAAAAATCAGATTTATACATTTCCACTTAGAATTTCGACCTGAAATTTTTTGAAGATAAATAACAGAGTATTTAATTCATATTAAAAAATAAATGGGGCATTAGAAGCTCCACCAAAGAGTACAATATCTCACCAAAAATGCCCTCCCTTAAGGCTCAAGAGTATGTAATGAAAATTGGAAATGGTTGAAAGAGCGAACTGCACTAGAAGAAACCATTAGCTGCCCTGTATCTTACACCTGCAAATAAAGAATCCATTAAATCTCCATGAAATACCTGAATGGCCTTTCCGAACACCAACTTGGATGGAAATCTTTCACCCTCGAAATTGGCTAAGCCAAGAAACTAGTCATCCACTAGCTCCTCTCTCACAAATGAAATAGAAAATTATAAAAATGATCAAAATATGCCTTCATTCTTTGTTCTTGACATTTATAAAATTTCCAAGCTCTCTATGGGTCGAATTTCTTCCAAGAAATGGATTCCAACTCAAGTTGGGAAGAGATTCCAAAGGATGCCACTTGTACAACAATTCCTAGTCTCCCACTTCCACCAAATCACATGTAGAAGAATCTTAGCTGCCCTAACTCCTTTGAACGTCCTCTTAGAGGCTATTTTTAGCCCTGACATGTCATATATCTCATATTTCATCCTTCAAGTTTGATTTGTGTCATAGGTGTCATATCATCTTCATCATTGTTGTCATAGAGCTAGGGACTCTAGTCCAAGTGTCTCACTAGCTACAAAATGCCTCTTCCTCTTCCATGGGAGTTACTCTTCCACTCCAATTCGAACTTAATTGATTCATGCCAAGTATATTGACCTTCCAACTCATCCCAATACCCTTGTTCTTCTTATGGATTCGAAATGACAAGAGGAGAATGCCATGTGGCATAGAAAATCTAGCTTGTGTGGGTCCCACTTCCTACATGTGTCTTCATGGTTAAATGCCACTTTGATTTTCCATTGTATATATTTATTTGGATCATTTATTAAATATTTATTCTATTCCAATGTCCACACATCATTTACTATCCCTCTTATTTCAAATCCCAATGCTTCCACCCACAACCTAGGAATCTAGTAATTTTCCTCCTTGGTAATTATTAGACCCTTAACATTAATTTGACAAATTCTCATGAATATGGCCAATGGGCTTAGGCCATTGTGACCCAATGCAAAATTTGGGACATGAAAAATCATCCCTTACCAATATTGCTTTTCCTCAAGCAATTTCAAACATGGATGTTGAAGAACCCGTTTTTTGTATAATTCTTTGAAGTTGCCACAGAGTTGCCCATCTTTGAGTCTTCGAGATTCCATGAAGATTTTAGAGAGGAACCACCATGATTGTTATTGCACTGCTAGGCTTAAATAAATTTATTAAGTTGGGAATCCATCCCCCATACTACTTGTTTCCCCCAAAAATTGAAACCAATGAGACTAAGAATTATCCCAGGGTCCCATTGCTTGTATTGCACTCCAACAATTAGAAGTGCTCTCCAATTCATAGTTTTTGGATCCCATTTTCTTGTATGCATTCTTCCAAACATCATGAGTACAAAATATATATCATCAAAGTACAAAACAACATAATGAAAATGAACATCAAGAAGATGCTTCATCAAAGAATAATGAAAATGCTTATACCTCCAAGCAAGTAGACCACCATTTTCCAAGTGCATACAAGCATCACGAAACCAATCAAATATGATCCCATGACATAGGTGGGGATCCCATGTCCTATCATGCTGCTCCAAAAGGATGTGATATGCATCAAAATATTCAGCCATGTATTCTTTCATCCAAGAAGTGAATGAAGAATCTCCACTAAAATCTGAACTGAATAATGAGCAAGAAATACAAGGAGACTTCAAATGACTCAAACAAGTCTCACCCATACATCCATGAATGTGATAATAATAAATATATAGACAATTATGTGGCTTCCAACAAAAAATTTCTCCAATTATAAATCTATTCACCCAGTGTTGGATGAAGTTCCTCCAACATCAAATGAACCAATTGTTGAGCAAGAAAAACCATGAGTCTTCAAGTGACTCAAACGCATAGCATAGCTGCATCCATGTAGATGTGTATCATCATAAAGTAACAAAGGATGCTGATGCAAATGTGTATAAGAATGTGCTTCAACCATGTCATCATAAAAGGTAAATCTAGGAGTTCCATACTCCTCGTGGCACCATAAAAAAGAACCCTTTCACACATACTTCATTGAGACTAATGCTGCAAAACATGTAATAGTAGGATGTAGAAGAATGAACTAACTCGCCCAAATTATCAAGAAGTGCAGAAGTTTCATCATGGGAAGGATCCATATGGGTAGTATCATGCAGCTCCTTCAAAAGTGTGAAACCTTTGTTGTAGATTAGTTCTGATGTAGAGGAATAATGCTCTTCTTTAAAAATTGCATACCCTTCATCAAGAGACAATTCAAGTTCCTCTTCCACCACATCAAGTGTTTGGATCTCATCAAGTTCATCTTCAAGCACATCAAGAAAATTCAAATTTCCACATTTCTCATGATCCACCATGTCATGAGAATACTCTAAACAATCTACCATTTGATAATCTGAAACATAGGAGGAAAAACAAGTATCTTGCAACTTTTCAAGAAGTTGCTCATTTTAAATTGTGAGCTTATGATTATCCTCATTATTCTTCAAGTATGCATCATGTAACAATTCATTATGTTAAAACAAATGGTTTCTATCAAAAATAAAAGACATGAAATTACCTTTGATGTGGCACATTGCTCTTTGAATCTTCTCCATGTCTTCAAGGAAGGATGTTTACTCCAATGAAGTAGCTCTCCAACAAGAATTTGACACCAATGCTTGAGTGTCATGGAGAATGCTAAGGGACTCTTGGATCTTATTTTCATTCATATTTAAGGACCCTTCAAGAAAATGAGGTTCTTTCAAATGAACCTCCTCATCTTCTTCCTTCTTACTTGGACCAACTTCATGAAGCTCAAGTGGTGATAGGGAAGTTGATCTTGTTTCTTCTTCAACTGCTACAAGGTCTTCATTTTCATGCTTAAGGGAATTTTGGATTGCAACAATACTATCAAAAGTGATCTCTATGTCACCAACATAGAGGTGTTAGCACCCATCAGTAGGCACTCCCTCACAGTTCAAGCATCCATCAGTAGATGCTCCTTGATTCATGTCCAAGGTAGAATGTGTCTCGAAATGATCTTCAATATTTTCAATAGGATCTTCCTCAAGTTCATGGGATGTATCTTCATCTTTTTCCTTCAAGAAATATTATGTACTTTTCCCTTGGTTTCCTTAATATCAATACATTTGGAATCTCTTTTTGAAGAGTACCCAAGAAGTCTCTTCCAGATTGAAATACCTGCATTCCCTGATGCTTCAGATTTTTCATTGCTCTTTTCACTCACACATATATGATTTTCTCTCCAGGTTCTTTTGCAATAGGGACATAGACATTTCTTCACTAAATCCACATCTTCATTTGTGGGTCTATTCGCAAACAACCTATAAGCATAGTCTTCAAAAGACATGGCATTTTTTGTATCTTCCTTCGAAGCAAGATATTTTTGATATTGTCGGGGCAAGGTTTTATATGTTGCTCTCCATATTTGTAATTCACTCATTTATCCTTTGGTGGTGTGACATACTCATATTTATCATACATATGGTCATAATAATAATCTTCATTCCTCCAATTGTAAGAAGTTTTGCATGATGGCACCTCTTCCTCAACCCATTCACATTCTGCTTCGTATTGTTCATAATCATCTGCATATTCCTCATAAGAATTGTACTCATAGGATTCATCATAATAGTAAGACATGGATGCAACTTATTCTTCAATGTATGAACCTAATCCACAGGTGCAAGGACCATGGTCTGATACCACTGTAATGTCCCTTTTTATGAATGTATTAAAATGACAAATTTTTCACTTTTTTCCCTAGTTCGATCTTTGACTAGTTTTGATGTCTAGGGCTCCAATTTGCTCCAAATGCTCCCAAATATTTTGAGGAGGTGTATGAATGATATTAAGACTTGATTATTATGTTCATGGATGATTTAAGACCATTAAAAAACTTCTGCAAACTCATTTAAGATTATGGTCAATGTATGGTATTTTACTAGCAATTTCACTTTGACTAGTATTGGTCCCTTGGTCTCCAAATAAATCCAAATTCTCTCAAATTGATATAGAAGGTACTTGGATGATATTAATACATATTTATAATTTTTATGTATGTTCTGGAGTGTTCATATGACTTCTGCAACTCCTCTTTAAAATCTGGTCAAGATAGGGATTTTTACTAGTAAATTGTGGTTCAAATCTCCTAGGGGTAGATGATGAAAATGACTTTCCAAATGCACTCAATACAACTCGAATTTATGAATGGAAGAAGGGTACATATAAATGAAATATAAAGGAACTCATATGCATCACCATTCAACTTTTAATGTCTGCTATAACTCCCTTAAATCAGATGCAAAAATACTAGTTTCAATCTTGGGGGAAATGGCATTAAATCTTCTTCAAATGGTACTAAACTAATCAAAATGAATCCAAATGATTAAGTACTGAACATGGAACTTGTAAAGATAATAAATTAAAGTCCATGAATCATAAATACATCATATGAATTATATTTCATTCAAATAAATCAATACATCATTGCTACACATCAAGGTAGTGGGGAAATGGCACCATTCTTTCATTAAAAAACAGATTTATACATTTCCACTTAGAATTTCGACCTAAATTTTTTTTGAAGATGAATAATAGAGTATTTAATTCATATTAGAAAATAAATGGGGCATTAGAAGCTCCCCCAAAGAGTACAATATCTCACAAAAAACGCCCTCCCTCAAGGATCAAGAATATGCAATGAAAACTGGAAATGGTTGAAGGAGCGAGCTGCACTAGAAGAAACCATGAGCTGCCCTTTATCTTACACCTGAAAATAAAGAATCCATTAAATCTCCATGAAATACTTGAATGGCCTTTCCAATCACCAACTTGGATGGGAATCTTTCACCCTCGAAATTGGCTAAGGAAAGAAACTAGTCATCCACTAGCTCCTCTCTCACAAATGCAATAGCAAATTCTAAAAATGATCAAAATCTACCTTCATTCTTTGTTCTTGACATTTATAAATTTTTCAATATCTCTATGGGTCGAATTCCTTCCAAGAGATGGATTCCAACTCAATTTGGGAAAAGATTCCAAAGGATACCACTTGCACAACAATTCCTAGTCTCCCACTTCCACCAAATCACATGTGGAAGCATATTAGCTGCCCTAACTACCTTGAGTGCCCTCTTGGAGGCTATGTTTAGCCTTGACATGTCATATATGTCATATTTCATCCTTCAGGTCTGATTTGTGTCATAGGTGTCATAGCATCTTTCTCATTGTTGTCATAGATCTAGGGACTCTAGTCTAAGTGTCTCAATAGCTCCAAAATGCCTCTTCCTCTTCCATGGGAGTTACTCTTCCACTCCAATTCGACCTTAATTGATTCATGCCAAGTATAATTACCTTCCAACTCATCCCAATACCCTTGGTCTTCTTATGGATTCGAAATGACAAGAGGAGGATGCCATGTGGCATAGAAAATCTAGTTTGTGTGGGTTCCACTTCCTCCATGTTTCTTCATGGTCAAATGCCACTTTGATTTTCCCTTGTATGGATTTATTTGGCTCCTTTATTAAATATTTATTCTATTATAATGTCCACACATCATTTATTATCCTTATTATTTAAAATCCTAATGCTTCCACCCACAACCTAGGAATCTAGTAATTTTCCTCCTTGGCAATTATTGGACCCTTAACATTAATTTGACATATTCTCGTGAATATGGCCAATGGGCTTAGGCCATCATGACCTAATTGAAAATTTGGGACATGAAAAATCCTCCCTTCCCAATATTGCTTGTCTTCAAGCAATTTCAAACATGGGTTTTGAAGAACCTGCTTTTTGTATAATTCTTTGAAGTTGCCACAGAGTTGCCCAACTTTGAGTCTTCGAGCTTCCAAGAAGATTTTAGAGAGGAAACACCATGGTTTTTGTTGCACTACTCTGATTAAAATAAATTTATTAAGTGGGGAATCCATCCCCCATACTACTTGTTTCCCCAAAAAATTGAAACCAATGAGACTAAGAATTATCCCAGGGTCCAATTGCTTGTATTGCACCCCAATAATTAGAAGTGCTCTCCAACTCATAGTTACTGAATCCCATTTCCTTATATGCATTCTTTCAAACATCATGATTAAAATATATATATCATCAAAGTACATAAAAACATAGTGAAAATGAACATCAAGAAGATGCTTCATCAAAGAATCATGAAAGTGCTTATACCTCTAAGCAAGTAGACCACCATTTTCCAAGTGCATACAAGCATCAAGTAACCAATCAAATCTACTCAAATGACATAGGTGAGGATCCCATGTCCTATCATGCTGATCCAAAAGGATGTGATATGCATCAAAATATTCAACCATGTATTCTTTCATCCAAGAAGTGAATGAAGAATCTCCATTAAAATCTGAACCGAATAATGAGCAAGAAATAAAAGGAGACTTCAAATGAATTAAAGAAGTCTCACCCATACATCCATGAATGTGAGAATCATAAAGATATAAAAAAGTATGTGGCTTCCAACAAAAAATTTCTCCAATCATAAATCTATTCATCCAGTGTTGGATGAAGTTCCTCCAACATCAAATGAACCAAGTGTTGAGCAAGAAAAACCATGATTCTTCAAGTGACTCAAATGCATATCATAGTTGCATCCATGTAGATGTGCATCATCATAAAGTAACAAAGGATGCTGCTGCAAATGTGTATAAGAATGTGCTCCAACCATTTCATCATTAAAGGTAAATCTAGCAGTTCCATACTCCTCATGTGGCACCATAAAAAAGAACCCTTTCACCCATACTTCATTGAGACTAATGCTGCAAAACATGTAATTGTAGGATGTAGAAGAATGAACTAACTCACCCAAATGATCAAGAAGTGCAGAAGTTTCATCATGGGAAGGATCCATATGGGTAGTATCATGCAGCTCCTTCAAAAGTGTGAAACCTTTGTTGTAGATTAGTTCCAATGTAAAGGAATCATGCTCTTCTATAAAAATTGCATAACCTTCATCAAGAGACAATTCAAGTTCCTCTTCCACCACCTCAAGTGTTTGGATCTCATCAAGTTAATCTTCAAACACATCAAGAAAATTCAAATTTCCACATTTCTCATGATCCACCATGTCATGAGAATACTCCAAATAATCTACCATTTGACAATCTAAAACATAGGAGGAAAAACAAGTATCTTGCAACTTTTCAAGAAGTAGCTCATTTTGAACTGTGAGCTTATGATTATCCTCATTATTCTTCAAGTATGCATTATGTAACAATTCATTAAGTTCAAACAAATACTTTCTATAAAAAATAAAAGACATGAAATTTCCTTTGATGTGGAACATTGCTCTTTAAATCTTCTCGATGTCTTCAAGGAAGGATGTTTACTCCAATAAAGTAGCTCTCCAACAAGAATTTGACACCAATAATTGAGTGTCATGGAGAATGCTAAGGGACTCTTGGATCTTATTTTCATTCATCTTTAAGGACCCTTCAAGAAAATGAGGTTCTTTCAAATGAACCTCCTCATATTCTTCCTTCTTACTTGGACCAACTTCATGAAGCTCAAGTGGTGATGGGGAAGTTGATCTTGTTTCTTCTTCAACTGCTACAAGGTCTTCATTTTCATGCTTAAGAGAATTTTGGATTGCAGCAATACTGTCAAAAGTGTTCTCTATGTCACCAACATAGAGGTGTCAGCACCCATCAGTAAGCACTCCCTCATAGTTCAAGTATCCATCAGTAGATGCTCCTTGATTCATGTCCAAGGTAGAATGTGTCTCGAAATGATATTCAATATTTTCAATAGGATCTTCTTCAAGTTCATGGGATGTATCTTCATCTTTCTCCTTCAAGCAATATGATGTACTTTTCAACTTGGTTTCCTTAATATCAATACATTTGGACTCTCTTTTTGAAGAGTACCCAAGAAGTCTCTTCCATATTGAAATACCTGCATTCCCTAAAGCTTTAGATTTTTCATTGCTCTTTTCACTCACACATATATGATTTTGTCTCCAAGTTATTTTGCAAGAAGGACATAGAACTTTCTTCACTAACTCCACATCTTCGTTTGTGGGTATATTTGCAAACAACCCATAAGCATAGTCTTCAAAAGGCATGGCATTTTGTGTATCTTCCTTCGAAGCAAGATATTCTTGATATCTTTGATATTGTTCGGGCAAGGTTTTATATGTTGCTCTCCATATTTGTAATTCACTCATATAATTATCCTTTGGTGGTGTGACATACTCATATTTATCATACATATGGTCATAATAATAATCTTCATTCCTCCAATTGTAATAAGTGTTGCATGATGGCACCTTTTCCTCAACCCATTCACATTCTCCTTCGTATTGTTCATAATCATCTACATATTCCTCATAAGAATTGTACTCATAGGATTCATCATAATAGTAAGACATGGCTGCAACTTATTCTTCAATATATGGACCTAATCCACAGGTGCAAGGACCATGCTCTGATACCACTGTAATGTCCCTTTTTATGAATTTATTAAAATGATAAATTTTTCACTTTTTTTCCTAGTTCGATTTTGACTAGTTTTGATGTCTAGGTCTCCAATTTGCTCCAAATGCTCCAAAATATTCTGAGGAGGTGTATGAATGATAGTAATAATTTATTATGATGTTCAGGGATGATTTAAGACCATTAAAAAACTTCTACAAACTCAGTTAAGATTCTGGTCAATGTATGGTATTTTACTAGCAATTTCTCTTTGACTAGTATTGGTCCCTTGGTATCCAAATGACTCCAAATTCTATGAAATTGATACAGAAGGTACTTAGATGATATTAATACATATTTATAATGTTTATGGATTGTATGGAGTGTTAATATGACTTCTTAAACTCCTCTCTAAAATCTGGTCAAGATAGGAATTTTTACTAGTAAATTGCGGTTCAAATCCCCTAGGGGTAGATGATGAAAATGACTTTCCAAATGCACTCAATCCAAATCGAATTTATGAATGGAATAATGTTACATAAAAATGACATAAAAATTAACTCATATGCATCACCATTCAACTTTTAATGTCTTCTATAACTCCCTTAAATCAGATGCAAAAAGACTAGTTTCAACCTAGGGGGAATGGCATTAAATCTTTTTCAAATGGTATTACACTGATCAAAATGAATCCAAATGATTAAGTACTGAACATGAAACTTGTAAAGCTCATAAATTAAATTTCATGAATCATAAATATATTAGATGAATTATATTTCATTCAAATACATCAATACATCATTCCTACACATCAAGGTAGTGGGGAAATGGCACCATTCTTTCATTAAAAATCAGATTTATACATTTCCACTTAGAATTTCGACCTGAATTTTTTTTGAAGATGAATAATAGAGTATTTAATTCATATTAAAAAATAAATGGGGCATTAGAAGCTCCCCCAAAGAGTACAATATCTCACAAAAAAACGCCCTCCCTCAAGGATCAAGAATATGCAATGAAAACTGGAAATGGTTGAAGGAGTGAGATGCACTAGAAGAAACCATGAGCTGACCTGTAGCTTACACCTGCAAATAAAGACTCCATTAAAGCTCCATGAATACCTGAATGGACTTTCCAAACACCAACTTGGATGGGAATCTTTCACCCTCGAAATTGGATAAGGCAATAAACTAGTCATCCACTAGCTCCTCTCTCACAGATAGCAAATTCTAAAAATGATCAGAAGATGTATTCATTATTTGTTCTTGAAATTTATAAAGTTTCCAAGCTCTCTCTGGGTCGAATTCCTTCCAAGAGATGCATTCTAACTCAAGTTGGGAAGAGATTCCAGAGGATGCCACTTGTACAACAATTCCTAATCTCCCACTTCCACCAAATCACATGTGGAAGCATCTTAGCTACCCTAACTCCCTTGAGCACCCTCCTGGAGACTATTTTTATCCCTGAAATTTCATATATGTCAGATGTCATCCTTCAAGTATGATTTGTGTCATAGGTGTCATAGCATCTTCATCATTGTTGTCATAGAGCTAGGGAATCTAGTCCAAGTGTCTCACTAGCTCCAAAATGCCTCTTCGTCTTCCATGGGAGTTACTCTTCCACTCCAATTCGACCTTAATTGATTCATGCCAAGTATATTGACCTTCCAACTCATCCCAAGACCCTTGGGATTCTTATGGGTTCGAAATGACAAGAGGAGGATGCCATGTGGCATAGAAAATCTAGCTTGTGTGGGTCCCACTTCCTCCATGTGTCTTCATGGTCAAATGCCACTTTGATTTTACCTTGTACATATTTATTTAGATCCTTTATTAAATATTTATATTATTCTAATGTCCACATATCATTTATTATCCTTCTTATTTCAAAGCCCAATGCTTCCACCCACAACCTACGAAACTAGTAATTTTCCTCCTTGGCAATTATTGGACCCTTAACATTAATTTGACAAATTCTCATGAATATCGCCAATGGGCTTAGGCCATTGTGACCTAATGCAAAATTTGGGACATGACAATGTTCCTCTAGCACAACTTGCTATTGCTGCAGCTTCACAATATTGTGTTCATTCGTAGTCTTATACAGTCTTCCATGCACTTGTTCTCATCTCTAATGTAGCAATGCACGCATCAATACAATGACATGATGGATCTCACGTTGCTCTGTTGAGAGGAGGTTTCAGCTTTAGAAATATATAATGCACCAAGAGAATGCTTTCCACTTAGTAGAATTTTCTCCACAGAGTAACAACGATTTAATGTAGTCCCTAACTTTAACCATCATCTCTTCCATTTCTTTAAGGAATTCTGACCCAATTACCACTATGTTTGTTGGATTATCCCAACTAAATAGAGTATTTCATTTTCTGCCATATAAGACCTCAAATGGACTCATCTTTAAACACTAGGCCATTTGGACCAAATTTCGACGGCAAATTTGTCACCCTTCCAACTTCACATGACGTCTCTCTTCCGACGATAGATTTATCGTCGCAATGATGACGTTTATTGTAGACATGTGTCATGCAATATTTGTTTCTTCAAATGCATAAGTCGTCATCGCAAGACTGAAAATGTATCATACGATGTTTAGGTATGTCTCTCATGCGACCAAACGTATGTCACAATGGCAACATAACCTCCTCTAAATTCTACACACAATCATCATTATATCAATGGCTATTCCTCGGGACAGCGACATTTATGTCGTTGGAACGTTAACCATAAGTTTACCAAGATAGTATTCCAATCAGTATTTAAGGTGAGTCTCTATTTCGATGGACTGATACCGAGAATGCGACATCAATGTTAAGGCCATGGAGCTACGATCTACTTTGAGGCATCGCAATTTCGACGTGTATACGTCGTTATTGCGATGAAGTGGACGTCTCTATTGCAACGATAACCATTTTGGTTCTGATGTTTCGGTCATAGCCCTGACGGTTGTATCTGTCGTAAGGGTGTTGCAAGACCGATGACTAGTAAGAGATCCGTTAGTTGTACCATCATAATTGGCATCGCAATATCGACGAGGCTAATTGTTTTAAAAAAAAAAATAGATCCGATTCAAGTTGAGGCTATATTTTCCTTGCAATATTGTTTATGGTAAAGTGTCAAAAGATTCCAAGCTTAGAAGAAAACAGATAGTGGTTTAAGTGTTGTACTAGATCCTCGGCTCATTTGGAGGTCAATACTAAAGGACGTAGATTTTAGCATTTTGAATATTTTCCTAACTTGACATATTACATTTGTATCACTACATATAACACATGAAACGTAACATAGTTTAAAGTACATATGATCAATAGCTTGCTAGGAGCAAGAGGGAGGTATGGGGAAATAAGAGGGGAAATACAAGGGTTTTAGAGATAGTACAATCCTTTTAATTTTTTAACATGTCAAACTTTAAACTCAACTCTTGAAACTTGAAAAGGCATCCTTATATTTTTGGAATAAATTGACACCTCATATACCACATGTATGGTTCCTAAATTTTTCTCTCATTCTTAATTATTTTTCCTTTGGAAATATTTTTACCTCATTTAAGTCTCGGTTTATGGAATATTATGGATAAATGGTTATGCAATCACTAGAAATGATACTAGGTACCCTTGAGGGCCTTCTTCTACCAATTTCTCTACACACTCCCAGACTTCTCCTTTTCTTGGCTTCCTCTTTGCTTATTTTGAGGTGGTGTCCTCATTTCCAAACTCAACTTTGAAATTGTTTGGCGTAGGGGACCTCTTTTCGTCGATGCTTGAAGGGGATGGATCCATAGAATTATTTGCAAAAGTTACTACGTGTTCCACCACCTTGTCAACTCATTTTTGCAAATACCCTAGTGTTTCTTCAAGCTCAAATTGTTTGTGTCGTTATGAGTGCATGAAAACCTCCATTTCCACCATGCTTCAATCCCTTTCCATATTCTCAAATTTCCACAAATCCAATCATTCATCATTGTTTCATAAATTCCATGCTTATGGCTTGTCCATCTGATCAACACATATACTAAATATGAAATAAAAATAATGTAATTTTACAACATTGTTAAACTAAGCCCCATCTTGTGGTTAAGATAGTAAATAACACAATCCCTCTTCCCCACCTCCCCACCTATGTTCTACCAGCTAGCACAACAAATAACTTCCATATGAGAATGCCAAACCAACTCTTCCTTAATATCCTATCTTCAAAATATAAATACATACATGCCATCAAGAAGTAATATTGTTGGTTCCATAACTAATTATACAACCATGCATCATAAATATGAATATAACACATGTTAATATATTGACATGCAAATAAGGATATAATTGACTAATAATCTAACCAAATTAAAATCTATGTATGTCAAATGATGGATGGTGTTAAATCGAAATGAGAATGATTTTGGCATATATATGCATATGGGCTAACGGTTTTCCAAAATGGTTGTAGGTACCCACTAACCACTACTTAGAACCAACATCAAATGAACTTCAACAAGCATACTTTAGCATTGAAGGTTGCTTCAACTATTACAATGGCATTTGACTGGAGTTCTATATTAACATGGGTTGTAATTGGAGTGAGAACCATTGAACAATAACAAAAATAAATAGAGAAAGGTTTTTGATCATACTGATACCAAGACAAAATAAATAGACACCAAGACAAATCGACTACTATGTATATCTCCTTAACCAAGGCATCTATCCAACATAAATGTTGTATATATCCCCTTAACCAAGGTGTGTAATTAATAGATTGAGTGTGGTCTCAAATCCAAAGCATGATACATGCAAGATTCTCATGCCAATCCATCACCTTAGAAAAACATCATTGCTCGAGTTCATATATCAATTTTTACATCAAATTACATAAGTAGTAAATCAATTTATAATAGGGAAAGGGCCACAAGGAACTGGTGAGTTTATGAGTTGTCCATGTATCCTTCAATGGATGGAAATATTGGAAATATAACTATGCTAACATTTAGAGTGAAACATGCATCAATACAATAAACATAGAAATTAGAACAATGCATTTATGGCTCAACCACAACATACACAAATAAGGTGCAAATAGGTGGAACCAAAATTATTCCATCTATGACTCTAGTCATCTCCTTACCAAATGATTTTTATTTTTCTTGACTTCTTCAATATGTTCAATTCTTCTAGATCCAATAGTATTGAATCCATTTTTTCTTTCACCATTCATAGATATCTCAAAATAGAGTATGAACTATAACAATAATGGTGGCCACCCACAACAACACATATCCACCCTAAGGTTTTCCCTTGGAATTGAGATATGATATTATGATTAATCAAGTGTTAAATGAAATTTTTGTACATGTTCCATTTGATAGTCATTCTAATAATGGCTCGGTCCATGAATGAGTTAGTTAATTAACCATGGTACTATTTCCACTATTTTTATCGTCCAAGGGATGGGACTGCCATATCCATTAAATTTTATATGTACTCACTTGTAAGAATTCATTTGCATTCTTGTTTACATGAGTGTACCTTTACATAACCTTTTTTAGTTTGCTTCTATAATAGATCTCTTTTTTAGTTTGCTTCTATAATAGATCTCTTTCACAGCTTTAATGTTGAGTGGAAGGCCCATTTTATCAAGGATAGGAGATGCAACACGTTTAAGGTTGTATTCTCATTACAGTAATATTACAAGCGGGATTTAAGTGGCGCTCCTCTTCAAACCCGCATGGGATAATTGTATTTAAAGACTTGCCAAGCCAACATGGCTAAGACCATCAAGGTGTTAATCTTCTTTCCTAGACTAATGAAAAAGGAGGAAAACTAGATAATGTATGAGTAAGCTACGGATATGAAACTTGAAATTGTTTCTTCAATGCACAAGGATAAGAGCCCAAGCCCGAATTGGTGGACTATGGATTTGTTTTGAGGATTCTTTTACTAGATGGGGGATTATCTTCTTAGACTGGTGGAAAAGGTTATAACTACTAGGGAGGTCATTAGAGATATCAATTCCACCTTCATATCCTTAATCACTAAAGTGGATTTCCCTGATACATTTGATGCTTTCAAGCCTATATCTGTTTGGAGCTATGGTTGTAAGGTAATTTCCAAAGTGTTAGCCATCAAACTAAGACAAATTATTTATCATTGCATTTCGCATAAGCAAGTTGTGTTCTTGGAGCGTTAACAGATCCATGAAGCCATAGGCTCAACTTAGGAAATCTTACACTCAACTAAAGCCAAACACATTTTGTCTTTTCTGATCAAGCCTGGTGTATACAATGGTATGCTGTTTGTATTTAAGGCCCTATGTTGATTTCAAGTCCATCGTTTTCTCTAACTTATGTAAGTTGTTTACTTTCAATAAAACTGAGATGTCATATTTGTGCTTGGGGTAGAGGGGAGTAAACCAATAAATTTAGTTGGATTGCATAGTAGAGTTGCATCAATTGTTTTAGGTCATGTCAAGCTAAGTAGTTTCATCCAACAACCCCAAGGTTGCATCTTCCAATGAGTTTCACTAAACCCCAAGTCGTGTTGTTAGAATAACAAATCCCCATTAAAATCCTCACTGGTCATATTCTGAGTTGTCAATCCACTCCTATGGGTTGTGTTCAGTCTATCAACTCAATTTTCCCTATTAATGGGTCAACCTCCAATTTCTTAAAGGACTTAATAGGGCTCAGACATGGTTTCCTTTTGTCCCCTTATTCTTACAAGTAGTAAAAGTCCTTGAAAGAATGATTCGGGGGGACAGATGACTAAGGTAGATCTTGACGACTAAGGTAGATCAAAGGTATAAAGGTGGGAGGAGGATAGGTCTTAAGCCACCTCTTGATTGTGGACAATGTTTTACTTTTCATATTTGCTTCTAGGGAAGAAGTTAAATGTTATAGAGAGATACTTTATCTCTATAACCTTGTTATACTATTGGAGATGAATGTAAACAAATTTACACTCCTGCATAATGGTTTGGATGAGGACTTGATATCCCACACGAGAGTCCTTTTCCCTTATATTGGGAGGGTCTACTTCAACAATAATCAAAAAACACTTGCTTCCTCAATTTTACATTGGATCCGTGCACTTCAGATGGTAGAGTATGAGGGATATTGATCTATGATCTTGATGGAAATGGTATATGTTGGAATTTCGTGTATTTTCGAGCCCATTCTTGCTTGGAATGTCCATATTTTGGAATCTATCAGGGCATTCTTCAAGGATATATGGGATTGCATTCACTCTTATCATGCCTTTTTTGGAGGAGCATTCTACTTTGGACTTGTATTGTGCCATGATTTGAGATGGTTGAGTATCTCACTTTTGGATTTTATTTCACTTGCTTTTGATAATTGGAGATTCCTTTCATATTTATGGAGTTGTTCACTGTTGGTGAAATTTAGAGTAGATTAAAAGGAATCCATCCCAGTTGGGGCCTTATTTTCTTGATTACTACATGTTCTATGGAGGCCACTAGCATTAGAGGGATCTTGGGTGGCCAAAACCTAGATTTATTGATGCATATTCCATATTTTAGGATTTGTGGATCCTTTATATTGAAGCATTCCCTATTCTTGGAGTTTGAATTGAGCTTTGGAAGGACATATTGATGCTTATTATTGTGTATGTGGCTTCTTTTTGGACACTTCATCAATGGAAAAGTCCCTTGTTGGAGGCCCTTGGAAGCTTGGGTTGTTAGTATGTATACTTGGCTTGTCCCTAAACGAAATCCATATACAAAGTTGATAAGTTCCAATTTCAAATTTCACAATACTATTCATACAGTTTAACATGGAATCAAATTTTCCATTGCCAAGGGAAGCTCAAAATCAGTGACTGAAACATGTAGAGGTTTTATTGATGACAAAGATAGAGAGCACCTTGCTTGCATATTCATCTTGGAGTTTCCAAAGACCCTCTTATTTTTTTATGTTATGGCGGAGAACCTTTTTTGCAACAAAGAAGAAGCATTGGATGATATTGTTGCAGTATTTGCAAAATATAGTGATGGTTGGTTGCCTAATGTTTGGTTGGTTTATTCATCTTCCAATGGAGATTTATGTGTAAACTTCATCCAAGAATGGATAAACTATGTTTTCAAGGTTACAAATAAATGATGGTATGATGCTAGCACTTTATTTGATCAAAGGTAAGCCTTATTTATTTTAGTATTAGAATATCATAGAGTACAGTCTACATAGATAGGCAACTAGAGTGTCCTTGCGTTGGCTCATTTCCAAAGAAAAGGGTAGATCTCATGTAGTGAATTTTTTTATCCATCCCATCATAAGTTGTCAATTCTTTTCTTCATATATCAGGTTCAACAAAAATAGGGTTGGACATGCATTGGAGAATCTGGAGTTCTCTTGCAACACGACCAAGGAGTGCAGCCCCATATGAAGCCATTATTGACACCTAACAATGCACAGGTTCATTTTTCATTCTTCGAAGTAGTTATTGGTATTTGAATGGATCCTAAGGTAAGTAGGAAACACATGTAAAGGTGAAAAAAAGTATAATATCATCTGCAATTATAGGGGGTCATCAATGACTTAAATCACTTTTTAGAACTATTAACAACAACCTTAGGAGAGGTTCCGCAGAGCTACCATAGCTAGAAAATAATTTTGTAGATATACTCTCTCAGATTGAGAATGGAGTTGGAAAGTAGATGTATACAAGACACTAAAGTAATGTGTTTAGCAATAGCCTTATGAATTGTGTGTATAGTGTTACAATCTTGATAGGTTCTTGCTGAGCAGAAAGAATACAAAAAATACAAAGGTGCAACAACTATATAAACTAATCGATTCAAAAATTTGATGAGGAGAGCTCCAAGAAACTGGCGATGAAATCCTGGTGTCATTGAAAACTTGGAGAACACCAAGGAAGAACAGGATCCCATTGAATAGCATGGAGGTGCTGCACAGAACCAAGACTGCGTCTCCCTTGATGGCCCCGTTAGGAGGGCGGAGGAAAAATCCTAAACCTAATGCGAAGACACCAAACTTGGGGGATCAATCCATGCCTCCATGTGAAGCTGATAAGGGAAAGATCCCTACAGAACTAGATGTCTCCAGTAGTAGGGATCATACCGAATTATCAAGCACGACAAGTTGTAAGGAGTACGCTGACAACCAAAATCCAAAAGGAACAAGCAAATGTATCCCAAAAGCAGCTCTAACACCATGGTTTGCAATAACGTTTCCCAAGGTCTTTGAAAATATCCAGTTTATGCATGATTGCGCTATCATCTACAAGTTTATGGGTCTATGGCCATCTGAACGAGCGCTCATGGGATGGATAAAACATAAGTGGAACCCTAAAGGCCACTATGATCTCAAGATTGGCTCCAAAGGGTTTTTTATTGTCATCTTCAATCATCCAAAATACTATATATAGGATTTTAAAGGCGTTCCCTACTTCTTTAACATAGCGGGCCTATATATGATACCTTGGAAGGAAAATTTTAGCCTAGAAAAAGAAGATTGCAAAGAAGCTTCAGTTTGGATCCAGCTCTTCTCTCTCCCATAGGAATACTAGGGCCTTACCACCCTAGAAGGTATAGGAAATACCCTAGGTAGATTTTTTAAAATCTCTGAAACCACCTTAAATGGGAGATATACGGCCTTTTCCAGAATCTGTGTTTATATGAACATATCTCAATCTCTCTCGCTGCAATTTGTCTCAACTATAAGGACATAGACTGGACTCAAACCATTGACTATGAACACATATCGTTCCGATGTAGAAAATGCCACAGACATGGACATATATTCTAGGAATTCCCTTTGAACACGGTGGACTCGAAACAAGACTCTTCCAAAATACGGGATCAAGAATGATACGGGTCGTGTCCAGGAAGCATGAGGGGGACAACAATTCGACTGAATGAGTCGACTTTGTTATGGCGGAAGCTTAATAAAAAAAATGAGAAAAAGTAGGATTACGCAATACAAATAAACACAATACGCACAAACAACATGCAGGAATGCGAATTGTTCTTCTATTACTTGCAAACAGATCAAAAATTGATATATGTTACAATGTTATGAATGCTTATATAGAATTTTGAGATGCTTGAGTGCCTTCTGGTTACGTTCAGTTACAAAGAAGAAGTTAGAATGGTTTCAACTGTTCAACCATTACAGTCGACTGGAAGATAGAGAGATAGTCTGTCGAAGTTCGAAAAGTCGTTGGTCGCATGTCGACGCTACATGTCGATGTCGCGAACTACAAGATTGTAGAACATGTCGAAGGTGCGAAACATGTTGCAGTATGTCGAAATAGAGACTCGTGGGAGTTGTGTCGAAATCAAACACCTGTCGAAGTGCTGAAGCTGTCGAAGTCATTTCACGTCAAAGCTTGTCGAAATTGTACCAACAACGATGACTGGTCGAGGATGTGTCGAAGCTAGCATCCGACAACAAATGCCAACTACGATATGGATCAGACCTCCTTCCTTAAGAAACAATGGAACCCATTTTTTGCTCATGAAGGTGAGGAAACTTTTCGATCACTTCAGTAGCAGAGTACCACTTTCCTTGAGATGGGAATTGGCCAGCTTTGGAAACCTAAAACAAGGGAATTGTGTTCGTCCTTGTAAGACATACTCGTCATCCCACAATGGTGTCACAAGGAAAAGGATGCTGAACATTTGGATGGATTTTTTTGGGTGCTTCTGTTGAGAAGTCGTTCTGTTCCAACAAAGGTGCATGGTATGGTTGAAGTAGATCCATGTTGAAGACTGGATGCAGACCTAGGCAAGCAGGAATGTCGAGCTGGAAAGCGTTTTCTCCAATCTGTCGAAGAATACTGTATGGACCATATCGCAAAAGCTTGAGCTTCTTGAAAGGACCAGTGAAGCATTCCTTCTTAAGATGTAACCAGACCTTATCCCCAATTTGGAATGTATGAGGAATACGATGCTTGTCATGTCGGGCCTTAGCTTTATCGTTTGCTCGGTGCAACATATCCTATGCTTGTCGCTGAATGTCGCAAATCTGTTCTCGAAACTTGACTACTTTATCAACTTATCACTAGCTGCGGTCTGTGTCGGAGCTTGGCTTTATCGAGGAGCTGATCAAGTAGATAGGTGCTGAGGGTTGAAATCTGTAACATAATTCAAATGGACTCTTTCCTGTAGATATGTGATGAGCATGATTGTAGATGTGTTGTATGTATGGAAGACTTGCATCCCATGTGCATCAATGATGGTGATTGTACATGCAAAGCAGTTGTACTACCAAGCGATTTACAACTTTCGTATGTCCGTCGGTCTGAGGATGGAAAGCTATCGATAATGAGAGTCGTGTGTCTAGCTATTACCAGAGGGTATTGCAAAAGATGTTGACGAATCTGGCATCTCGGTCGGAAATGATGGTTGTAGGTAAACCAAAGTGTTTCCAAACATGTGTAAAGAAGAGCTAAGCAGTCTGCTATTCTATCGTGGTCTTCTTACATGGTATGAGAATGGCCATCTTGGAAAATCGATAAACTACTACTAATATCGCTTCATGTTGATTTATGGTAGTAGGATAACCCGTCAAGTAGTCCATAGAAATAGATTCCCATGGTTGACTAGGAACTGGTAGAGGTGTATACAATCCCTGTCGTCGATTAAGTGGCTTAGTAATGGCACAAACCACGCATGATCGAATGTACTTGTTGATGTCGGATTTAAGTGTAGGCCAGAAGAAATACTTCTGCAGAATAGCAAGTGTCTTTGCTACTCCAAAGTGTCCTGCAGTCTTGTTGTAGTGCACGCCCCAAATGAGTTGTTGTCGATGCTCATTGGTTGGTACACAAAGCTGTCCAAGCTTTTATAACAAGGTGTCTTTCAGGAAATAGTCGGAGTCTGAGGTCGACGACTCGTTAGTCTGTAACTATTGGTAGACTGTTGAGAAGTCTTTGTCGTCCTCATACAACTGTTTCCAAGTGGTCATGTTGTATCCCTGCATACTCATCACTGTCAAAAGGAGAGTAATGGGTGGTAGACTGAGGCAATTTGCGGCGGAATTAGCTTTACCTTTCCGATACTTAATCAGCAATTGGAAGTTTTGTAGGTAATTAATCCACTTGAGTTGTCGGTTTGTATGCAACTTTGATTGTGTCGGAGCGAACTGTAGAGGCTTGTGATCAATGAGAATGACCTTTTGCTTGCCAAGGATGTAATGCCTCCATTGCTTGAGAGCTTGCACAATGGCGTACAGCTATTTTTCGTACGTCGAGTATCTTCTAACTGTGTCGTTAAAAGTCTCGGAATGAAAAGCGACTGGGTGACCAGACTGAGTGATCACTGCACCCAAGTTATAGTCTGATGCATCCGTCTCAATCTCAAAGGGCTAATGCAAATTAGGTAACACAAGTATTGGTGCAGTGCAGAGCCTGTTTTTGAGCTGTTCAAAAGCTGCTTGATGTGTTTCTGTCCATTGAAAGACAGTTTTCCCATTTCCCTTCATCGACTGATTCAAGGGCAGGCTATGTGACTAAAGCCGAGTATGAACTGCCGATAGAAATTCGCCAAACCAAGAAAACTTCTTAGTTCTTGAATGCTTCTAGGAATGAGCCAATCTTTGAGGATCTGTACTTTGTCTGGATTGACGTGAATGCCTGCAGAGTCAATTACATACCCCAAATATTTGATGTTGGTCATCACAAAAGAGCACTTGTCCATGTTCAAGTAGAGCCGATGTTGCTAGAGAGTGTCAAGGACTTGTCAAAGATGTTTGACATGTTCTTCCCATGATCGAATGAAAATCAATATGTTGTCGAGATAGACAATTCCCCATTTTTCGATGAAAGGTCGAAGAAGGTTATCCATATGTTGCATGAAGGTCACAGGTGCGTTGGTTAAGCCGAAAGGCATGACTAACCATTCAAGCAATCCTTCCTTAGTCTTGAAAGTAGTTTTACACACATCTGAGGGCTCGATTGGAATCTGATGGTATCCTGACTTGAGTTCGAGCTTAGTAAATAATTTAGCACCTTTCAGACAGTCGATGAGCTCATCTATCCATGACAGAGGGTACCGATTCTTCACCGATATTTTGTTGAGATCTCTGTAGTTGATGCACATGCGCCAAGTCCCATCTTTCTTCGAAACTAGGACGACTAGGCTTCCACAAGGTGAGGAGCTGGCTCGGATGTGACCTTTGTCGATTAATTATTGGATTTGTCCACGAATCTCTTCATTTTCGAGAATGGATCTTCTATAAATAGATGTGATAGGAAAAGAAGAACCTGGAACAAGTTCAATGGATTTTTTTAACTGACAATGTTGAGGTACTCCATCTAGAGCTTGAAAGAGGTTCTGGTACTCATCAAGAATATGATCAACTTGCTGCTTCTCTCGAGAAAAGCATTGGTCAATGACTCGACTTGTTGCTGCAGTCTTCTTAGAATGTTGTTGCTTGATCATGATTAATGCGAACTTCTGAGCATGATTGATGAGCTTCTTTGTTTGTTTGGCAAATATCAGTGCAATCGTCGGTGTAGGTTGACGCTCTGGTATGCTGAACCATTGATTTCAGATTCTGACAATCACCTTCTGAGGCTGTGACTGATAACTTCCATGTCTATCCCAGAGGTTAGGTTTCCCAAACAGGGCGTCGACCATGAAGAGTGGTGCCACATCATAGAGTACTTCATCTTCAAAAGGTTTTATGAAGTAGGCGAGTTTGCACTGTCGAGTGATTCGTAGTTCTTGTCCATCCTTCATCCACTGATGTTGTAAGGATGAGGATGCGGACTGATAACAAGACCTAGTTTCTTCACAAGTTCTTCAGAAACGAAGTTCTTTTGGCTCCTGTTAGTAATATTTTTAGCAGAAGAGAAGCCGTCAGTTGGATAAAATCATATGCCCGAGGAAGAATTATGATCATCAAAGCGATGCAAGGGAAGCAGTCGGGCAAATCAAGTGACGCAGAGGGAGCCCTCCATGTCAATCGACCCAGACCAGCGTCACAGAGGCATAGTCAGGATGCAGGAGCAGGTTGCATCTGTTTTGGCTTGAGTTATCCCTGACAGTAAGACCGCCAAGGATGCGTATCATTCTCTCAGTCAGTCAGGGTCCTTAAGGTGGTTTTCCCAGACCGCTTTTTGGAGATCCTGAAACCATCCGAGGGACCTCAGTGGTATTATGTGGTGTGGAGCGTCAGACCAGGGGACCATGAGCAGAACAGGACCCACTCCCTAGAGTTGTGTGTTTCTAGGCACTCATATCGAGACAACTGGGTGGAAATCAATAGTTGGAAGGGTATCAGGGCTGGGAAGGTGCACGAAATATATGAGGAGAAATCCTCCCCTGAGGTGAAAACCACTGGTTCCACGTGGTGCTCCCAGGATCATTCAGAGGGCTTGAAGGGATTTTCCAAAACCATTTCTTAAGGAGTCTGAATACCGTAAGCGGTTTTCTGTCTTGTCACCTCCGCCTGTCACTTTTAAGTGACCCCCTCCAATAATCATTAGCATCGTCGGCATTGTACCAGCTATCATTAGCTCTCAGCATGCAAAACCCGAAAAGTTGGTCAAGCAATTATTGCAAGTAGTGCAGGCTCATCTACCTAGGAAGGTCTATATGGCTCTATAAGTACCTAGGGTGGCTTCGTTGGAATTTCAAAACTCCTGCGCTTCATTAGTGCAGAACTCAAAGACGAGTGTTTGCATATCATTCCTAGCCAATTAGCAGATTGTTCTCTATGGTTCATTTCATTTCAAGAGGGGGCTCACCAAGAGCGCCGAGAGTTCGAATGACCAGCATTCATGAACAGCCTGTAGATGCACACCCACTAGCTGCTAGATGGGAAAAAACCGAGGTCTCACTCGAGATGTCTAAGGAGAGTTTAGTTATTTCGTCAGTTCAAATGGAGATAGGCCTTCCGTATTCAAGATCACGGAAGAAGGGTATGTGCAGGTCCCATCAAAGGATGATCATACGGTGGGATAGTAGTACCTGAGTAGTCCTAACAAAGCGGTTTCTACATCAGGTCCTGTTCCACAACTCAGCGTCAGAGTTAAGCTTTCATCCCATCGAAAGCACGATCCGAGAGCAAAGGGATTGGACGGGATGAATGGATGAAGTAGTAAAGGTCTGCAAAGCGGAATCCATCTGTGGTATGGCCGCTGCTACGTCTCCAATAGGTCGCAGGAAATCCAGCTAGCATGTAAGAGTTTCCTCCTAGTTCTGAAGGACGTTACGTCACTGATACTTTCCATTTTAAGGTGACGCGAGCTTCGTCTAGCCGGAGGTACTACTTTGTTTAGCAAAGTGGTCCTGGTTCATGATCATAAGGGTGACTAGTAATTTTTCTATAGCTAATATTGTAACAAACTCTGTTAAGGAGTATAAACTGATTTTTAAGCTGTTGAGCTGAACGGGTTGTAACAAATTCTGTTTAGGAAGTAGGAAGGCCATATATAGCCAAATAGACAGTAGCCAGAAGGTCGGCTCTTTGATGTAAGAAGTATTACTTCTATGTTAGACAGTTGATCAATATCAAGAAGAGACATATTTTACCCTATCTTGGAACTTGATGGATTCAAAGTTTTGATGTCCATAGTTAGTATCTCCTGTTGTTTTTCATATCTTCATTTGTCTATGATTTGCAGAACTATTATGAATTTATATGAGTGCTTTTGCTTAAATTTATTTCTTCAATGGTGATTAGTACTTTAAGTATTCATATTGATTTATCTTGAAGTGATATCCTCTTATAATTCAAATGGTGTTCTGTTTTCATTTCATTAAGGTTGTTGAATTCCTCCCCCAGGCTCAGCACGCTATTCTGTAAATGTAAAATAAAGATTTACTTTCACAGTACCTTTATCTTGCACCATTCCATTTCCATTCGCTACTCAAAAGTCTGATTTCTTTGCACATTGAAATATTTCCCTTTAACTTTTCAAGATCGGAATTCTATACTATTTCTGTCATTTATATTGTGATTCAGTTAAGTTTTCAGAAGTGATTATTGATGCCCAGGAACAGTTCTACAAAACAACTTTAGAACGTCTCTAGGACTAACATCTTTTTTGGAGCCATTGTCGGGGAACGCAATCAAGAAGATATATCTTCCTTGGGTATAATGACAAGATTATACGCTCTCAATTTCCTAGTGGAGGAAATTGTGATGCAAGCTATGATCCACTTGGCGACTCCACAATAGAAAACCTAGAATCTGGACGAAGACACACTCGCTAGAACCCCGGTCATGAAGAATTTGTGGCCCTTGAAGATTCAGTCTCTTGGATATAGAGACGTGGAATATATCAATCTACTTCACCAAGTTATCAGCGAAACTTCTCTTCCCCTTTGTTCAGCGCTCAATTTCCCCAGTCTGAATTCATCATATAAACCCTAATAAAGGGTCTTTCAATCAAGATCCTCATACGCCTCTTGATTTTTCAAGCTTCCGAAATATCCCCGCTGTAAACGAGGACCTTGTAGCCCATATTGCTCAAGCCAAACCCCTCACCGCCATCCAGGCAGAGATTCCGAACGTCACCCATTCTATGTTGGGAGGAGGAGGTAGAGGGCCACCACCACCACCAAGAACACCCATATGGGTGGCAAGTTAGCATGGGCCCTTGCAGTTACCCACACCCCTGAATGACATGCCTACCCATTAGTTGAAGCTACTACCAAAGTATGATGGCAGTAGAGGGACATCCACTGAAGACCATATAGATCGGTTTCAAGATTTCACAGATAACATCCCGATCGAGCACGATGATGTGTTTATGAGAATTTTTGCTCAGTCATTGGAAGGGGAGGCCAGAAAATGGTTCAGATCTTTTCCTAATGCCTCCATTAGCACTATGGAAATATTGGAATCTACCTTTGTCAAGAAATGGGGAGTTAAACGAGACAGTTTATACTATCTTACATAATTCTCTGCCCTGAAGAAAGGTGGCTCTGAAAATGTGGTCGACTTTACAGCAAGATTTAACAAACAGTATTTCAAAATCCCTGAGGACATTCGTCCTACTGAAGCCGCAGCTTGGGTCACTTATGCAACCGCTTTTCCGTCAGATTTCGCCATAACTTTGAGGGAAAGAATACCAGTCTCGCTCAGCGATATGCAGGATGACGCCATCGACGTTGAAGGAAATATGAGAGCCAGAGGTAAAATTAAAATGACCAGTGATGTTGAACCCAGAGACAAGGGGAAGGCCAAGGAGGAAGGAATACCCTCAGAGATCAGAGACTCTCAAGATGCAAATATCGATGAGATGACCTGTATCATCAAGAACTTGTCAAATAAGGTCACTAGAATGGAATTAGAGGGTAATAGTCCTAATCGATAGTCTCCTCCTCATCCTCCTAATAAGTTCAGAAGACCTTTCAATCCACGGATGGCATACAGGGAAAAAAGAGGAGATGAATAGCCACTGAGACCTCCTATTCGCGAAAAGGAAAATAATCTGCTCAAGATCGCTGCAGGGGAAGGTTATGAAGATTTTGAATAACAACTAAATTGGGTGGAAGAAGATTCACATCTCATGCACCTCACCAGGGAAGACTATGAGAGTTCAGTGTTATATGAGGACGATGGCCCAGATCTTTTTTATTCCCAACAAGGTGAAGAATTCCACGAGGATCATCTTGTTTCTTGTGACGCATAGCTTGAGAAGAGCCAAAAGAGGTACAATCTAAGACCAAGGTTAGAAGCTACCCATAACCAAAGTGGACCCATTCTGAGAAAATCCCCATAGAAGTCAGCCCAAACAAAGCCCCCTCAAGTCGCCTTTGTGCCCAAAGAAAAATACCTCCCTAAAGAGAAAGAAGCCAAGACCATGATCCCAGACATCTTAAATCAACCAGACATAAGCCCCCATATGAGAATAGAACCAACTCCCAGAGAAGGGCACACCTCTTTCAGTCTGGAACAAGAGTTGAACAAATTGAAAATAGTTGTTCCATTGACCAAGTTAATAAGGAATCCTATGTACCAAGGCCATATTGACAAGATGTTGCACCGAGCTGAAAGCATTGATCAACAAGATTCTATAAATCTTAATGATGAGGCTCCTTCGTTTCGGTGTGGCCCATGCATTGACAGTAAAGAAGAACCAACTGCCCCATTTTATGTCACCCTGAATGTGCACGAAAAGCTTCTCCATAATTGTATGTTGGACTCTGGGGCATCTCACAATTTAATGCCCAAATTCATAATGGAACAGTTGGGATTGGAAATTACCAGGCCGTACCATGACCTTTAGAGTTTTGATTCCAGAAAGGTAAAGTGCATCGGGATGATAAAAGACATTGTGGTCACTCTGGCTCAGATACCAGCTAAAAGCGTAATGATGGACGTAGTGGTAGCAGACGTTCCGGCTAAATATGGTATGATCCTATCAAGAAGTTGGGCTAAAAATCTAGGAGGAACCATGTAGATGGACATGATTTATGCCACAATACTTGTTTTTTCCAGAGAAACCAGGCGATTATATAGGGAAGCTATGTTCACCTATGTTATAAGCGACCAAGATAGTCCCATGAATTATCCTATATATGTTGCTAATGAGAACATGGGTTGCTACAGATTATCAGCAGGAGACTCAGCCAAAGAAGAAATTGTGCATGCTCAAGCGATAGAACCAGCAGCTGAACATGGCCAGGACCAAGTCTGGAAACTCTTTTTCGATGGAGCTTCCACCAAAGATGAATTCTGAGCAGGCACAATTTTGACATCACCATTGGGAGATGAAATTAGCTTGTCTTACAAGCTGAATTTCGACACCACCAACAATGTGGCCAAGTATGAAGCACTCTTCCTTGGTCTCCGAGCAGCAAAAGACTTGAGAATTACTAAACTGGCGGTTTTTGGAGATTCCGAGCTCGTGGTGAATCAGATTAGAGATGTTTATTAGACTAAACATCCCAGATTTAGAGCATACCGCAATATATCCTAGGACCTTATTGATAACTTCTTTGACGCCTTCAATATTAAATTTGTGCCTCGAGAAGAAAATCAACAGGCTGATGCTTTGGCCATGATGGCCAGCTCTTTTCACCCCCCAAAAAAGCCAAAGCTAAACTATGAAGTGGAAATGAGATATCGCCCCTCCATTCCCAATAATGTTAAGAGTTGGCAGGTCTTTGAAGACGACCAATAGATTAAGGGTGTGACAAATGAAAAGATCAAATGAAATATTTTCTTTCATTTTAAATGTTGATTCACTCTTATAAGTTAACTTTAAAAATACAAGGGATAAAACTAGATCAAATTTGCATTTGTGCACATTTAGGATTTGATATGTTAAACATCGTAAGTGTGATGTGAACTCCATACGGCATAGGTTGCAGGCTTGGTTCATAATATAATGCATGTTTGAAAAAGATAAAAACGTGAAGATATCACAAATGGGGAGTGAAAAAAAAAAAAAAAGAGAGAGAGAAAACGAAAGATTAAATATACAAATATATTAAGTAATAATAAATTCGTGGTATAGTGAATGAGTTTTACAGTATTTTAAAATTGTTGAGTATATTAAGGTTTTGATTATGGTGATTTGATTAAAAATTGAATAGAGAATTTGGATTATGCTAAAAATAAAATTTCATATTAAGGTTGAATTAAATGTGGAAGGATGTTGAATTAAGTTGGGTTATATATATAGTTTGGAATATCGAAGTTGACTAGGTATTAAATTTAGAAGTACTTAATTTTCAAGTTTAAGTATTAAACATCTCAATTGATATTTTGAAATTTAGTATTAAGATAAATAAATAAACTAGGTTAATATTAAATGTTAAAATGTTAAAATAAAGTAATTACTTAACCATAGATAACGTTCATAGTTGGCTCAATTAAAATTCGACACTAGTTAGTTTATTCCTTGTTCTAAGAAGACCCCTTACCGAAACTTCGACTTATAGTCAAAAATACAAAATGAATAAGGAAAAAAAAAAAAAGACACCATTGAGATCAGCATGACGAGCTCAACACTAGGACTTAATCAAGATGAACTCGAGCAATAAAATATAAAAGTATGGAATTTGTTGAGGAACTAATGAGCTGACATTTAATGATCACGTATGAGATTCCAAATAGGTTAAGTAAAATACTAATATAAATAAATGTAATAGTAATAAATGCAAAACGAGGACCAATGTGCATTGCAATGAATAAAGTTATGATGTTTAAATCCTTATTATAGGATGGAAGAAACCGATAGTCACATTAGAGATAAAATTGTTGTTACTTTTGAGAGAGTGAGACAAATAAGAAGTGGAAAAGGATGAAGAAAGGTAGATATGTTTGTTTTCATATCAACATCTCATAAATCGAGAACAATGCTTGATTCCATGTGAATGTATTGGGTTCATATTAGTACCTTGTGAGGTGGTCATAGTGCATAATGGGTGTAAGTATCTATGGGTTTCACGTGGAATAATAAGTGTATGTATACCCCATTTAAGCAATTTTAAAGTCACCTCTATATTTAAAGGACTGAGCTGAATATTTCCAGCCTCTAAACCACCAAGCAACAATTTAACTTTAAAAGTACAATTAAACCCATAATAAGTGTATGAATGCTGCAATAAACACTGGTAAAGCACCCTTACGATTTTGAGAGTAAGAACAAAATTAGTTATAAATTTCTTAAAATGAGTACGTAATGGTTTCCCTTTGAATTATATTAGATTGAAAGTAGGGTACAATAAATGACTTGAAAACATTTGCATTCTGATAAGATATAGTTACTAAAGAAATTCTAATGAATAGTAGTTCTCCTAATTTAATATGTGTTGCAATACTTATGGTTATCAAGGATACAGATTCCTTATTAACACTAAGGTAATAATAATGTCTGACCTTAGGATGGAATAACAAGGATATTTTCTCCTAGGAGAGGTATGCAAACCTTAAATATCCTTTGTAGTTGCTTGATAAATAATTATAGATTATGAGCTCTCAACTCTCCATTTTTAATCATCGATTATTTTCTTGCTAAATTGGATCGATATACGCTTATGAAGAAAACCTGGTTGTGTGATGAGTAAACATGTCTGGATGCTGTAAATTAAAGGGTATTGTTAAAAGGTAAGAAGTAGGATGCTAAGGTGGATAACACTATATTATAACCTTAGGCATTCTAGATATAATATTGAGATTTGATGAAAGGATTAATCTAAATGTTCTTTAACTATTATAACACATATCATGGGATTAAAGAAATGAAACCATAAGATAACATCGACATATTTGGTTAAGTTAAAGCTTAAGTGGGACAAGTATGGCCACGATTTGCTACTTACAAGAATGCAGAGACTATGCATCGAGAATTTTCTTGCATCAATTTGACCAAACTTCGGGACGAAGTTTCCCAAAGGGTGGGTGTATGTAATGCCCCATATTTTCATTAGGCATATTTATCAGTTAAGACACACTGTACTTTATTTGCTTATTATCTGTTTAACTCAGCTCGACTGAGTACACTTTATTACGACATGATGGACCCAAGTATATGATGTTATTGTGTTTTATGATTTCACTATGTTTATGATGTTACGATGCTTATGATGATACCAGGATTATGATGATTAGGATGTTATTATTCTGATAATGTTATTATATTATGCAGTTATGAGGTTGTAGTTATCATGAGATTCCTTTCTTTCACAGTGACAATGTATGTTTAATTGCCATCCTTGATGAAATGTGAAATATATGATGTTGTACGTGGATTCCATCCTATGACGAAATTGATAGAACTGTTATATTCCATGCATACCTGTGATGAGATAAAATTGTGACGTGAAATAAAATGATGTTGATGATATGGGTCAATTGGTGATCGAATGGAAATGCTTGTTATAAAATGTGTATTTTGCGGAATACTAACCTACAGGACACAAGGGCTATGGGATAGCCGGATACTTGATCTGATATATGGATAAGAACCTATCCATGCAGTAAACCTTAGCAACCGAAATTGATGATACGATGACACGGACCGATAATCCCGATAGCAGCAAAGTATGAGTCGATAAGGGCGTAGGCCCAGTATGTTGAGAGGGATGGATGTGTTTCCCACCCTATGTTTCCATGAGACCCGAGGTCGTGGGAGGGCCGTGCTGAGACACGCTCCCCATGTAGTTGTGATGACGATGGTCGGATGCCTGCTAGGGGAGGATAGGTCCGCTGTTCAGCCGACGCTATCGCTCTCAGGTTCTATGTGGTTAGGTCAGTATAGTTGGCACCCACTTTTGTACTAGCAGAGGAAGGATAGGGAGGATGTGGACGTAGGTTAGGATGGGAGGATATGTTAGTTAGTACTGTTGAGGGTTGGGTATTCCTTGATCTTGAGTTAGTGGTAGTAGGTAGCTTTCCTTGTACTTGATTGATTGAACAAATGTAATCATAAAGATAATAAAATGAAATCTTAAAGGTTAACTGATAAAATGACCGATGATGTTTTAGTAATGTTATGAAAAATATATACTTGTTCTGTTTGCATGAAGTATTATCAGTATTAGTTAGTTGTTAAGCATAGGAAATATGATGTATGCTTATAGTACTTGTCAGACCTGTGCATACGCTGGCCACACATGCACATTTTGTACATGTGCGATAGTATCTGTTTACAACATACTTATAAGGATTTAACAATGCTATAAGTTGTCATAGATAACCGAGTTAAGGAGTTAGTAAATGACTTAAGTAATATATGATCAAGATGATAATGTGTAAAATAAGTTAATTAGTCTTTGTATGTAAACAATGTAATGAACAATTAAAATAAGTTTCTTCAATTGTAAGTATACTCAAGTGAAGGTGTCGTCAGTATGAAGCCAATATATGAAGTCAATATGAAGTATAACATCAGTATGAAGTACAACGTCAGTATGAAGTCAATATGAAGTAAAACAGTTAAACATTAATACTAGAAGAGTGTACTATATAATTGTTGATCATGATTAATTAAACCATTAAGTATATTTCATTATTAATACACAGAGGTGCCATGCTGACACTTATCGATTAAACAAATCAATATTTTAATTACTATTCACAATTAATTTAATTACTATTATTATTAATTATTATTGTTATTATTATTATTATTTAATAAATAAAAAAAATGATAATAATCCTTTTTATAAAGCATAGTGGATTGAATAAATTATTAAATAGATTATTCATTTAGGTAATTGACAGAATCATTCCAAGTAAATTAAAAGATTTGTTTAAATAAATTATTGAGTAATTGGATATGTTTTCATGTTGATTGAAAAAGAATAGAACAATAAATTAATGAATAAACTAAAGGAGATACGAGGGATATGATTACTATACGATATGATTAACAATAAACTAATGAATAAAGTCGATTTAACAATAAACTATATGATATGATTACTAGAATTTATTACAAGTTAGAACATTTAGTTTTGAATCGAGATGTGGATAAACATTTAAGATTTATGTCCTTTCATATCTTGAAAGGTCCCACAATATTTATATTATTTAAAAAACTTAACTAAGCGGTGGAATGATTGTAATATTATTAAAAATTGTCTTGGGAATTTAAATATAATTCATAGTTATCCTATTTCGATTAAACAAAATGAATTCAAATCTAAAACTAGAAATTCAATAATTCCACTGCTCGAGAAAAACTTGGGTGATTTAAAATAATATATAATAATCATTTTACCTTGAAAAGGGTGTTGCATTAATGATTTATACTTCCAAAAACCATGACAGCTAGGGCGGTGGAGTGACAAGGAAGTTATTAATTTATGGAGGAAAATTTCTATAAAGGAAAGATGGAACGAAGTAGTCAGGGGTGATTGGGGGAGAACTGTGAGGATTTGTATGGAGAAGTGAAATATTCCGAGGAGGGGGAGAACTCGAGGAATGGAGGAGGGAGAAAACTCCAATGAGGAGGGGGAAAACTCACTGAACAGTATGGTTGTTGATCTAAGGACAAGGCTGCTATGGAGATTATCGGTCCGTGAGCTCGAGGGCTAGGAAATCCATTGATTTCCTAGGGTCAGCAATATAATAGCTGATCGGCAGGGTGGACACATCATTTCGGGTTGCTAAGGGAACCTGCGGAATCCACTACATAAATCTTCTTATCTTACTGCAATCTACGGATCCAGGTATTTTACTGAGTTAGCTTAAATGATACCTGAGTTAGCTTAAATGAAACGTATTTTCTTTTATTTTCAAATTATGTATATTAAAAGAACAAAGTTAAAATGAATTTGCAGAGGCATATAAAGGTATAGAAAACATTATGCTTATTTATTTGCAGAGACATATAAACATATAGAAAACATAAACATAGATAGTTGATTTTTTTTTTCAGAAAACAAAAAAAAAACTTGGTATTTACATGAAAACGAAATAGAAACCCAGTGCCAAGGTTGGGCACTACACTGCACCTGGTCAGAGAGTTCTTGAATACTGAATCAGATGGCGATCCCGAGAAAGCAGAAGGAAGTAATTCGCAGGAAACTGATGCTGAAGACTCTAAATTCATGTAGCAGGTCGTTGGACATAAGTTTCTACTGTTAAAAAACAATTTAATTCTGAAAGGCCTTGTTCCATTAGAACAATTGTTCAAAAAAAATGATGTCTCGATCAAACCAGCAATACAACCGACCACCGAAGCCATACAGGAAGTAAATCTCAGAACCGTGGAAGATCCCATGTTCATCAAATTGTCCGAGTCCCTTACAACAGAGCAGAGCCAAAGGTGTGAGCAATTGTTTAAAGATTATGCATATGTGTTTGCATGGAAGTATGAGGACCTCAGAACCTATGATACTACCATAATACAACATAGGATCCCTTTAAATCCTGATGCTAGGCCCGTAAAACAAAAGCTCAGACAAGTAAACCCCCTTCTACTACTAGTGATTGAAAAGGAAGTAAGGAAGCTGCTAGACGTGAAGATCATTATCCCTCTAAGATATTCTGAATGGGTAGCTAACCTAGCCTCAGTCAGAAAAAAGAATGGAAAGATCCGTCTATGTGTTGATTTCAGAAACCTGAATAAGTGCTCATTGAAGGATAACTATCCCTTGCCCAAAATGGACCATATTTTGCAAAAGGTGGTAGGTTCGACTTGAGTATCTATGATGGATGGTTTCTCAAGCTATAACCATGTAGCAATGCACCTTGATGACTGGGAAAAGACAGCCTTCACTACACCATGGGGAACGTTCATGTATGACAAAATGCCTTTCGGCCTTATGAATGCCGGGGCAACATTCCAAAGGGCCATGGATATAGCATTTATAGGAGAAAAAGACAGATTCATTGTTATATACCTGGATGACATCACAGTTTTCTCTAGGTCTGACCGTGATCACCTTCGGCACTTAAAGCAGACTTTTGAGAAATGCAGAAAGTACGGCCTATCTCTCAACCCAAAGAAGTCCTTTTTTGCCATGACGAAAGGAAAGTTGCTCGATCATATTGTTTCCAAGGATGGCGTGAGGATAGACCCGGAAAGAGTAGCTGCTATCAAACTCATCGACCTCCCACGAAACAAAAAGGAGGTACAATCTTTCATTGGTAAAAGAATTTTTTTACGAAGATTTATCCCTAATTTTGCTGAAATAATGAAAGAAATCACTAACATGCTGAGAAAAGAGGATGAAATAAAATGGACCACAGAGGCCATAAATTCTTTCAAACAGATAAAGAACTCCCTCAGAGAAGTGCCTGTCTTGATTAGCCCAGATTACACCAAGGATTTCCTAATCTTTTCCTTTTCCTCTGAAGTTACTATTGCAGCAGTTAGTTTGCAAAACAAACCAGGAAGGGAATGAAAAACCCATTGCTTTCTTCAGCCGAGCCCTGAGAGATGCAGAATTAAAATACAATACAATGGAGAAGCAAGACTATGCGCTAGTTAAAGCACTGAAGTCTTTCAGAAGTTATGTTTTTCATTCCAAAATCATTGCTCACGTCCCGAGGAGTACCATTAAGGATATCTTATGTCAACCTGATAGCGAAGGGAGAAGGGGAAAATAGATCTCAAAGATTCAAGAATATGATATGGAGATCAAACCCACTAAGTTGGTAAAAGGACAGGGGCTAGCTAAATTGTTGGCGTCCTCAAATTACCAAGCATTAGAAATAAATTTGATTGATCAGTTCCCCGAGCAGGTAAACGGGGAAGATCAATTGAACCTCCCTGATCAGATAGCAGAGAAGTTTGTCAACTCAGAATGGTACAGGGACATAGTTTATTATTTGCAGCATCTTACTTATCCCCCTTAAATGGAGAAGTCTAAAATAAGGTCCCTAAAACTCAAAGTTGTCAAATATTGTGTTTTAGACAATTACTTGTTATGGAAAGATCCACTGGGCATCCTGCTCAATTGTATTGTCGAAGAAGAGACCAAGGGCATAATTGACAAGTTTCATAAGGGTATGTGTGGAGGACATCACGCCTGGAGAGAAACCGCTCATAAGATATTGCGAGCGGGATATTTCTGGCCCACCCTATTCACTGACACCAGCAAGATTGTCAGGGCATGCAAGGAATGTCAAATGTTTGCCGGAAAGCTAAAATTGTAGTCGTTACCTATGAAACCTATTAGGGTGGAAGAACCTTTCTAACAGTGGGGTCTTGATTTCATTAGGGAGATAAATTCTCACTCTAGTGGCCAGCATCGATGGATTCTCACTGCCACTGATTACTTCACAAAGTGGGTAGAAGCTATTCCCACTAGGAACGCAACTGACTCAATTATCATAAGCTTCTAGCTTTCAAGTTATATAAGATGATGGAATTTTGCCAAAAGTATAATATTGAATTAATCCATTCGACTGCATACTACCCATAGGGAAATTGCTTAGCCGAATCTTCAAATAAAAGTCCGGTCACTATCATCAAAAAAATGCTTGGCACGAATAAAAAGGCATGGGACTCCCATTTGAATTTTACATTATGGGAAGATAGAGGCAGCGTCAAAAGGGCTATAGGCACTTCGCCATTTCAGTTGGTTTATGGAAAGGAGGCCATTCTTCCGATCCAACTAGGTCTCCCTGTGATGAAACTATTACAACCTGAAAGTGAAGAATCATATGACATGGAAAGAAGGATCCATCAATTGATAGAAATTCAATAGGTTAGAGAGCAGCTGGACGACTCCACAAAAATCTATCAGGACAAGATGAAAGCAACCTTCAACCGAAGAGCTATTGCTCAAGATTTTCAGCCTAGAGATCTTGTCCTCAAATGGGATGCCAGAAGAGAGCCAAGGTCTAAACACAGAAAATTTGACAACTTATGGCTGGGTCCATTTAAAATTGCCGTAGTCCAGGACAATAACACATATGAGCCGACTCAACTCAATGGTGAAAGTTTTGGGAACCCCGTAAATGGGAGATTCCTGAAACGATTCTTCCACTATTAACTCCTCTTCTCCTTTCTTTGAAGGATCCCAATGTACCATATTTTGAAGTTTTGTTTAAGTTTTTGTTAATTGTGTTTTTAAAGATTACAATCTGCTTTGTTACGTATCCTCTGATTATTCTTCTAAAGCTATATTGTCAGTAAGCAGACATGACTCCACATCCCAATGAGTTAAAAGGCACTAGTCTATTGTTCTCAACCTCTCCCCGAAGGAAGAGGTTGTCCCCGATGAAGCCGATGTTAGTAATATTTTCAGCAGAAGAGAAGCTGTCAGTTGGATAAAAGCATATGCCCGAGGAAGAATTAGGATCATCAAAGCGACGCAGGGGAAGCAGTCAGGAATATCAAGTGACGCAAAGGGATCTCGCCATCTCAATCGACCCAGAACAGCGTCATAGAGGCATAGTCAGGATGCAGGAGCAGGTTGCATTTGTTTTGTCCCGAGTTATCCTTGACAGTAATACCGCCAAGGATGCGTGTCATTCTCTTAGTCAGTCAGGGTCCTTAAGCTGGTTTTCCTAAACCACTTTTTGGAGATCCTGAAACCATCCGAGGGACCTCAATGGTATTATGTGGTGTGGAGCGTCAGACCGGGGGACCATGAGCAGAATAGGACCCACTCCCCAGAGTTGCGTGTTTCTAGGCACTCATCCCGAGACAGCTTGGAGGAAATCAACAGTTGGAAGGGTATCAGGGTTGGGAAGGCGCACAAAATATATGAGGAGCAGTCCTCCCCTGAGGAGAAAACCACTGGTTCCACGTGGTGCTCCCATGATCATTCAGAGGGCTTGAAAGGGTTTTCCAAAACCATTTCTTAAGGAGTTTGAATAACGTAAGCGATTTTCTATCTTGTCACCTCTACCTATCACATTGAAGTGACCCCCTCCAATAATCATTAGCATCACCGACATTGTACCAGCTATCATTAGCTCTCAGCGTGCAAAACCCAAAAATTTGGTCAAGCAATTATTGCAAGCATTGCAGGCTCATCTACCCAGAAAGGGCCAAATGGCTCTATAAGTACCTAGGTTGGCTTCGTTGGCATTTCAAAACTCTTGTTCTTCATTAGTGCAGAACTCAAAGTCGGGTGTTTGCAGATTGTTCCTAGACAATTAGCAGAGTGTTCTCTATGGTTCATTTCATTTCAAGAGGGGGCTCACTAGGAGCGTCGAGAGTTCGAACAACCAACATTGATGAACAGCCTGCAGACGCACACCCACCAGCTGCCAGACGGGAAAAACCCGAGGTATCACCCGAGATGTCTAAGGAGAGTTCAGTTATTTCGTCAGTTCAATTGGAGATAGTCCTTCCGTATTCAGGATCACAGAAGAAGGGTATGTGCAGGTCCCAACAAAGGATGATCAGACGGTGGGATAGTAGTACCTGAGTAGTCCTAACAAAGCAGTTTCTACATCAGGTCATGTTCCACGACTCAGCGTCAAAGTTAAGCTTTCATCCCGTCGAAAGCAATATCCGAGAGCAAAGGGATTGGATGGGATGAATGGATAAAGCAGTAAAGGTCTGTAAAGTGGAATCCATCTGTGGTATGGTCGTTGCTATGTCTCCAGTAGGTCGTAGGCATTCCAGCTAGCATGTAAGAGTTTCCTCGTAGTTCTGAAGGACGTTACGTCGTTGATACTTTCCATTTTAAGGTGATGTGAGCTTCGTTTAGCCGGAGGTACTGCCTTGTTTAGAAAAGTGGTCCCGGTTCACGGTCATAAGGGTGAACAGTAATTTTTCTATAGATAATATTGTAACAAACTCTTTTAAGGAGTATAAATTGATTTTTAAGCTGTTGAGCTGAACGGGTTGTAAGAAATTCTGTTTAGGCAGTAGGAAGGCTATATATAGCCAAATAGACAGTAGCCAGAAGGTCAGCTCTTTGATGTAAGAATTATTACTTCTATGTTAGACAGTTGATCAATATCAAGAAGAGACATATTTTACCCTATCTTGGAACTTGATGGATTCAAAGTTTTGATGTGCACAGTTAGTATCTCTTGTTGTTTTTCATAACTTCATTTGTCTATGATTTGTAGAACTATTCTGAATTTATATGAGTGCTTTTGCTTAAATTTATTTCTTCAATGGTGATTAGTACTTGAAGTATTCATGCTGATTTATCTTGAAGTGATATCCTCTTATAATTCAAATGGTGTTCTATTTTCATTTCGTTAAGGCTATTGAATTTCTCCCCAAGGCTCAACACGCTATTTTGTAAATGTAAAATAAAGATTTACTTTCACAGTACCTTTATCTTGCACCATTCCATTTCCATTTGCTACTCAAAAGTATGATTTCTTTGCACATTGAAATACTGCCCTTTAACTTTTCAAGATCAGAATTCTATACTTTTTCTGTCATTTATATTGTGATTCAGTAAAGTTTTCAGAAGTGATTATTGATGCCCAGGCACAGTTCTAAAAAACAGCTTTAGAACGTCTCTGGGACTAACAGCTCCCATTTTCCACGATCAAATGCAATGGGTTTCTCTGGACCCATATCCATGTATGGAACAGGCGCTCTTGTTCCTCCTCGTCAACGATAGTCGAGGCTGCTGGAGTGGTCGAGGTCAAAAGGGTCGTAGCGTCTGGATCCAATTCTTCCACCGTCTTGTCGAACGAGTCAGAGGTCGACACTTTTGTCAAAAATGTCTTCCGAGCTTTGCATTCATATGTATCATGCCAAGATGAGTGGTGGTAATCCCACCATTTTCCGGTCGGCGTTTGTTTTCTACATTCCCTTTTGTGAAAAGGATTCTTACCGTGATCTGGCTTTTGCGGTGTCGGCTGAGAAGATTTTGACTTGTCTAAGTCGGCTGGTGCCTTCTTGTCGGGTGGTCGTCTTGATGTCGGCTTTATCGTGAAACGTGCTTTTCCTTTCTGCTTAGTTTCCAGTTTGCTGGCGTAGTGGAAAGCATCTGTAAGCGTATTGACAGTCAGAAATTCCAGCTCTTGCTGGATGTACTGGGACAATCCGCTAATGTACTTCAGAATGAGCAATTTATCTTCTTCTTGGATGCCACATAACACATACAGGGCCGACCCCCACTAGGGAAGTCTAACAACCCAAGTTACCACATTTCGACGGAGGAATAAACATCTCCGGATATACAATAAGATCTTCACGGAGGAATGAAACATCTCCGGAATAATAAAGTACAAATATAATATTCTTTGAAGTTACAATATCTCAACACTCCCCCTTAACGAGAAGGATATTATAACAACATCTGCACGAGCAAGGAGTCATCAACATCATACATGATACAACTATAAATCATTGGAAGCTTTCTCAACATCATCAGTAACTCAAGCAGTTACTGGAACATCAACATCTTCAGTACTGAGTCTTTATCTTCTACAACACTCGAACAACTACATCAACATCAACATCTGCATCCTCACGATCATCAGCATTGTCATCACACAATCATCAATGTTGTCATCACACGATCATCAACATCATCATCACATGATCATCAGCATCGTCATCACACGATCATCAGCATCGTCATCACACGATCATCAGCATTGTCATCTAGACCATCATGATCAGCAGCATCGTCATCTAGATCATCACGATTGGCAGCATCGTCATCTAGATCATCACGATCAGTAGCATCATCATCTAGATCATCAGTATTAGTATCCACACCAATACAAGTATACACATCATCAATACAAGTATACATATCATCAATACAAGTATCCTCATCAATACAAGTATACATATCATCAATACAAGAATACATATCATCAATACAAGAATACATATCATCAATACAAGTATACATACAAGTATCCTCATCAATACATATCATCAATACAAGTATCCTCATCAATACAAGTATACATACAAGTATCCTCATCATTCAAGTATACACAATAGCAGCATACTCTGCAATACACATGATCCTTCCTTTCGGAATTACGGGATTGATCTCATCACAACCATGTTTAAGACTATCCTTCCTTTTGGAATTACGGGATTTACGGTCTAAGGATGATTAATCCATACTCAATCTCTTTTAAGACAATCCTTCCTTTCGGAATTACGGGATTTACGGTCTAAGGATAATCAATCCATACTCAATCTCTTTTAAGACAATCCTTCCTTTCGGAATTACAAGATTTACGGTCTAAGGATGATTAATCCATACTCAATCTCTTTTAATACAATCCTTCCTTTCAGAATTACGGGATTTACGGTCTAAGGATGATTAATCCATACTCAATCTCTTTTAAGACAATCCTTCCTTTCAGAATTACGGGATTTACGGTCTAAGGAAGATTAATCCATACTCAATCTCTTTTAAGACAATCCTTCCTTTCGGAATTACGGGATTTACGGTCTAAGGATGATTAATCCTTACTCAATCTCTTTTAAGACAATCCTTCCTTTCGGAATTACGGGATTTACGGTCTAAGGATGATTAATCCATACTCAATCTCTTTTAAGACAATCCTTCCTTTTAGAATTACGGGTTTTACGGTCTAAGGATGATTAATCCATACTCAATCTCTTTTAAGACAATCCTTCCTTTTGGAATTACGGGATTTACAGTCTAAGGATGATTAATCCATACTCAATCTCTTTTAAGACAATCCTTCCTTTTGGAATTACGGGATTTACGGTCTAAGGATGATTAATCCATACTCAATCTCTTTTAAGACAATCCTTCCTTTTGGAATTACGGGATTTATAGTCTAAGGATGATTAATCCATACATATACCTTTTGAACCAAGGTCCAGGGACAATCCAGTCCTATCATGTCCACTAGGGACTTCATTTTCGGAGACACATGTCTACGACTCACTTTAGGACTGAAGTCCAGGGATGATCCAATCCCCACCTGTCCACTTCAGGACTTCATTTTCGAAGACATATGTCTATGGATCAATTCAAGGGACCGGAGTCCAGGGACGATACAATCCCCACCTGTCCACTAAGGACTTCATTCTCAAATACATCTATCTACGGATCAATTCAAGGGACCGAAGTCCGGGGATGATACAATCCCCACCTGTCCACTAAGGACTTCATTCTCGAAGACATCTGTCTACGGATCCTTTTAGAACATGTGTTCAAGGATGATGAAATCCCTCTTCTTTCTCGGAGACATGTGTCTATGGATCCTTTTAGAACATGTGTTCAAGGATGATGCAATCCCCTTGTCAACTTAGACCCTATCTAAGGACCATCCACCAACCTCTCTATCGGCATCACCAATATATGTATCCACATCATCGACCTCATTGTTGATGCAGGCAGTCTCATCATAAGTAACCACATAACTCCCCCTTTTGAGGAGGGTCCTACAAAGCTTGCCTTGGAAATACTCAAACTTTACTCGAGGTAGAGGTTTGGTTAGTACATTGGTAACTTGTTCACTTGAGGTAGAGGTTTGGTTAGTACATCGGTAACTTGTTCACTTGAGGTAGAGGTTTGGTTAGTACATCGGTAACTTGTTCACTTGAGGTAGAGATTTGGTTAGTGCATCGGTAACTTGTTAAAAATTTGAACTTTATAGTTCCTTTATGCACCATATCTTGTATATAGAAATGTCATATCTCTATGTGCTTTGACTTATCATGGAACACTGGATTCTCTGCCATCTTGATACAACTCTGTTTGTCACATAGGATCACAGTTGGGTCTATCTCTAAGTCAAACAATCCTGAAGCCATACCGCTTCGCAACTAGCAGAGCAAGCAGCCATATATTCCGCTTGTGCTGAGAACCACACTAGACTGCTTCCTGCTAAATCACGAGATCATGGCTAATCCAAGACAATAACGTCCTCTTGATGTGCTCTTCCTATCTAATACACTTTCTTCCCAATCAACATCTGTGTAGCCATCTCAAGTCGTGATCTCCAAGATAACATAGATCAAAGTCTATCATATCCTATAGGTACCTCATCACATGCTTTGCAACTATCAGGTGAACACATCTAGTTTCCACTAGATATTGACTCAAGGTGTTCACAGCAAAGCATATATCTGACCTAGTATTCGTCAGATACATCAACGACCCAATAATATGTCTATACAGAATCACATCAACTAATTCTGAGGAGTCATCTCCTAAAAACTTCAAGTTGGAATCCATGAGAGTGGCCATTCCAACACATCAAGTCCTTTTAATATTTCTCGGCACATTTTCCCTGGTTGAGAAAGATTCCTTCTGAGCCTTGCCATACTTCCAGACCTAGGAAGTAATGCATCAATTTGAGGTCTTTCATTTTCATTTCTGCAGCCATCTATCTGTGCCATCTCTCGTCAGATGGGTCTACTGATATGAGCCTCAATATAATTTGAACTCTGTGGTGAGTTCCTTCTTGCATCCATGTCATCTGTGTATAGAAACCATATTCAACCTTGTAGAAAAGGTTGAGATCCACATCATCCATGGTGATCATTAAGCTCATCAATTGACTATCGATTCTGGGTACCCATATAGAACCTGATTCACACTTCTTCTTTAATTACACCATTAAGAGAATGGTCTTATCTATCCACTTGGAGCAAACATCTAGTCATGATTCTCTTCCTCTTTCTAAGAGAATCTTCTAGCCACGAGCCTTTTATATTTTTTTTGATTTGTAAATCTTCTTGTTGAACATCCATCACTTGTTCGGTGTTCATCATTCTTCATGATCTTTCCTACAAATCAAAATTAAGTACATGATTAGTAATACTTCATAATCATGAAATCATGTTGACATGATAACCTATTATGCATATAGTTATGCAACTATCTTAACCAATACTTTGGCACAACACTTTTCCATATCATGTATGCATACAGTGTCTATCTAGATGCCTTCCATCTCTACCAGAACATACTATCGAGAGTGTGCACAGCTCTCAGCATGTCAGCAAAGAGGTTTCATTCTAGACAAGCAACAATGGAATGTTTGTCCAACTTACCAATCATATGCATATTAGTAGTATACTGTTCAATGCTATATGAATGTTTACACTCAACATGATATATTATAATATGCATGCAATCTATTACAAGCAATATCATTTACTATTTCAAATAACAACTCAAATACTTATCTTTTATGTTTGTGTGGTTGCCTCCCGCTTGATATTCTATATGTCTTTTGAACTTCTATTCATTCTGTACCACTGTGCATGCTCAAGTGTGCACTAGTGTCATCTTCATGATCTCATACACAAACATACATTCATTAGTATATTCTCAATATTATCAAAACATTATAATTCTAAATAATCTTGAATATGTATAGTCATGATCATAGATAATAAACATTAGTATTCAAGGTTTCAGGGAAGTCTTCTTTTACTCATGCATATTCTTGTTTGATCATAGGACTCTTCTGGTTAGTTAAATCATCAATCAAGATAAGAGACATAATATGCATAAACCCTTGATTACTAACTTTATGAATAAGCATAACCAATCATACCAAGTATGCTTATATAAGGGATCCTAACACAAGGTAAGATTCATAGGAAAACATACCTGGATTAGTATATTTGTTTAACATACCTAATCAATATCTTCTTTGTTCTCTTCAATGATTTAGAGATCCTGTACTGGAACCTGCATATCTCATAGGTTAAGCATAATAGAACAAAGTCATACATACCTCGTAATTAGAACTTCTATGTGATCAAAGATTATGGAGGAATCTTTGACTTCATGTTGTCATGGTCATGGAACTTGATTTGTCTTTTGTGATGTACCTGTATCTTGTTAGCAGACGACATCAACCTCATACAATACCTCAGTGCATTAGTACAATCATATAACCCTAATCAATGCATGTCTTCTATCATTCACATAATTTTACTAGGGTGATAAGACAATTCTAACATTAATCAAGATTGCACTAATCTAAATAATATGAAGACAAACATATTATGAACTTAATCAAGAATCAGATTTCAAGACATACCTGTATCTCCTTAAGTCATACCTGTCGAGATTTCTTGTAGTCTTCTCATGTAAGGCCTTAGCCTCAACTCCCCCTGAAACTGGATCTGGAGCTTGATTTGGGTTTGTTAGAGAAACCCTAAAAATTCAATCTTTGACTTTCACACTTCTGAATGGATGAAAGGATGTGTCTTGCTAAGCTGATCAAACTTGCATACTTCAATTTTTAAATCTCCAAAATTTGACCCCTCAAAAATTTGAAACTTTTGGATCTTCTGGACAGGATCTCTAACTAGGGTTTGATGGAGCCCACCCTTCTGCCTAATCAGAAGATTCGATCCAAGGCTCTAAACTCTTATTTTTCTGAAGAGCTTCCAGCCATGGTCACAGACTTCAAAAATTCCAACTTTTGATGAAGCCCTAATTTTCCACCTTTTCGATCAAAATCCTGAACTAGGGTTTGATCAAGCCCGGTCTTCTAACCAACCAAAAATTTTGATCTTGGTCTCTAAATTTCTATTTTGATGAGTAGCATCCATCCATGGTCTCCGATTACAAAAATTCCAACTTTCTCCGAAACCCTAAATTCCGGAAGCCATGAATGAATGTGCTAAAAAATAATTCTGTTTTGACAGAACTATGTACCTGATTGTTTCTACTCTAACTCCAAACTTTTCAATTCACAGGGTCTGAAAACTTTTTCTATGGTATCCTGACCTATCATCTTTCCATCCCAATAGGTCTGACCTCAATTGGATTTTCTGAGAGAGAGTTGTGCCAAGTGTCGCAACGTGACCTGTTTATGGGATAAAAAAGGAGAGCGAACTTGTACGGCATGCCACGTGTCACTGGTTCAACTTCAACCTCTGAAAACGTTTCTTGAAATAGTACAATCTGTGTACTACCTATCACGTTTTACTAAATTTCATTTGGAGCTTCCTAGCCCAAGTTGTGACCTTTTTCCCAAGGTCACCTGATTATGACTGAGATCTGGAAGAGGCATAAACCCTAACTTGTACTGATCATAACTCACAAAGTACAACGAATATGAGGGTGTCCTTTGGACAAAAGATACCTGGGGATGTTATCTACGACCTGCAAAGGTTTCAGATCCTGAAACTTCACCAAAATGGATTTATAGCGAAAGTTCCACGATGACTAGTTTTTGCTATATAAAACCCTAACCTTCAAATTGTCGTAAGTGAAGCAAGTGTCGTAAGTGCCATACATTGCCTTCCTTCAGGTTAGCTCTGATACCATGTTAATATTCAATATGCTAAGAAAGAAAATATCAGCATTACATTCCATTTCACAATAATAGCATATACAGGATCATTGAAGAAACAACAAGCACATCATAAACACAAGAGACACGGATTTATCCTGGGAAACCCTCATGGGGTAGAAAACCCAGCAAAGCTTCCTCAATATAGATGACCAACAATATAAAAAGATGCAAACCAAAGACATGATCTCCTCCTCCTCCATAGCAGACCTCTCTCTCACAAGTGTGCTACATTTCAAGTGAGGGAAGTGTGTGTATAATGAGGAACACACTTCCTCTATTTATACACATCTCCGACTTGTACTTTATATTAACTAGGTCGGCCCCAACTTTACCACTGGGTTAAACACCCCACTACAACTGACTAGGCTGACCCCACTAGGGTGGTCTAACAACCCTTTGACCCACATAACACATACAGGGATGACCCCCACTAGGGACGTCTAATAACCCAAGTTACCACATTCCGACGGAGGAATAAACATCTCCGGATATACTATAAGATCTTCACGGAGGAATGAAACATCTCCGGAATAATAATTCACAAATATAATATTCTTTGAAGTTACAATATCTCAACATCTATTACTTGCAAACAGATAAAAAACAGATATATGTTACAATGTTATACATGCTTATATAGAATTCTGAGACGCTTGAGTACCTGCCCATTACTTTTAGTTACAAAGAAGAAGTTAGAATGGTTTCAACTGTTCAACCGTTACAGTCGACTGGAAGACAGAGAGACAGTCCGTCGAAGTTTGACACTCGTTGGTCACATGTCGACGCTGCATGTTGATGTCGCGAACTGCAAGATTGTAGAACATGTTGAAGGTGCAGAACATGTTGCAGTATGTCGAAGTCGAGACTCATCGGAGTTGTGTCGAAATCAAAAACCTATCGAAGTGCTGAAGCTGTCGAAGTCATGTTGCATTGAAACTTGTCGAAGTTGTACCAACATCGATGAATGGTTGAGGATGCGTCGAAGATAGCATCTGACAGCAAATTCCAACTACGATATGGATCAAAGAAGGATTTACAAAAGTACCAAAAAGAAGAAGAATTTATAAGAAACTAATAGTATCTCCTACAAGAAATGCAATAAGTACTGAGAATCAATTTGAAACTCTGGAATATGCTCCGGAGGAAATGATTATTTCAAACCCTGACTTGGATACCAACCTTGTTCAGATAGGAACAACAAATACTCTTAACACAGATGTGGATATGTAAGACCTCCAAGAGGAATTGGAAGATTCAAAACGTGAAGACCTGAATCTAAGGTAAATAGAGGAATCCTGTAAGCATAAAAATCCTCTATCGGAACCTCAACTCAAGCTCATTAAAAAAGTTGTCATTAAAGCTAGAACAAACCATAATAAAAGTACCAAAGGAACAACAAAGGGCTCTGTACTTGGAATAAAAACCACTGGAAAAAAGGAACTCAAATGACAACATCAAGAGGATAAAAGGAAAGGACAAAGAACCAATAGACAAAGACTAGATGAGTTAGGCAATCTAATTCTTGAATCTGACCAATAAAAGCAGTTAACGGAGTTTTTTTCTACTCTCGCCGCATCTCAGAAATGAATATCATCTCTTGGAATATCAGAGGGTTGAATGGTTCCTTAAAGCATCGACTACTCAAACATAAGATCGCAATGGAAAATCCCAATATAGTCTTGTTACAAGAAACCAAGTGTTCTACCAATAACATGGAAAGAATAGCTCAAACAAATTGGAATATATCCGCAGTTATAGATATCGATTCCATCCGAGACTCAAAGGGTCTCGCAATATTTTGGAACCCTAATGACATCTACTGAAATAATTTTGAAGCTACTTCAAGAACCCTTTCTGCTACCTATAACCTCATAGGAACCAACAAACGAGGACTAATTACCAACATCTATGGTCCTAAAATCTTGAACCATAATATTGAAATCTTAAACTATCTACAATGGATATGGGACTCCCATCAGAATGAGAACTGGATCCTGGGAGGAGATTTCAATATGATTACTAATCTTCAGGAAAAGAAAGGAGGTGTAAGAAAATTGGATAATGATAGCACAACCTTCAAAACCTTCATTGATAATACTAGGAAGATAGATATGGAAACATCTAATGGAATCCACACCTGGAACAATAGGAGAGGTAGTCAATACCATGCCTCAATATTATACCGTTTTCTCCTATCCAGTGCTTTGTATACTCAAAGCGACATTTGGACTGCTACTATTCTTCCAGCAAATGGTTCAGATCATTGGCCCATCTATCTCCAGATCTCAGGATACAGGGATTGTCACAATAGGCCTTTCCGCTTTGAGAAATTTTGGCTTACACATCCTGACTTCAAAGATAATATTAGCAGCTGGTCGAATGAAGCCTCTATCAAGAATGACTCCCTTATGTACTATTAGGTCGGCCTAAAAATAACTAGAAAATATTATTTTATTGTAAAATGTACAGGTCGGCCCACTTAGGTAAGTTACAGCCGACCTAATTAGTAAAAGGTCAATTCAATTGTAAAGTATAAATAGGGGATTTATTTGCTCATTTGTACCACTCATCTCAGTCACTCAAGTTCGCATAGGAGAGAGAGAAGTTCGCACAAGTGAAGGAGAGAAGTTGTTTTGTTTTGGGGTTTTATCTTGTACTTGTGAATTCTATATTGAGGAAGTTGTGTTGGGGTTTTCTCCCTTGTGGTTTCCCCGAGAGAAATATTGTTTTCTTTTTGTTTGTTGTGCTTGCAATTCTTTCAGTGATTATATTGTTTAATGTTATAATGTTAAACAAGTGAAAAACTAACATGGTATCAGAGCAGACCTGAAATAAATCATTGTGCAGCCTCCGTAACTGCAAAATATAGGGATTCTTATTATGGGAGCTCTCTCCACAAATCAGATGAAAAATTGGGTGCATCTAAATAACATCACTAGGGCACATCTTTCTGTCGAAGCTGTTGAAATATTGTAACTTCTAAGAATATTATATTTGTACTTTATTATTCTGGAGATGTTACATTCCTCCGAGGTGACCCTATTGTATATCTGGAGATGTTTATTCCTCCGATAGATTGTGGTAACTAGGGTTATTAGATCTCCCATGTGGGGGTCGGCCCCGAGTTAGTTTATTAGGGGTTATTAGACTCTCTTAGGAGAGGTCGGCCCCATAGGGTTAAAAGTCAATCGGAAAAAAAGTATAATTAGAGGAGGTATGTTCCTCACTTATCTCATTCATTCACTCACTTGTGATTGGTGCATAGGAGAGAGAGAGGTCTGCATAGGAAGAGAAGGAGCTCTTGTTGAGGACTACATATTTGTATTGGTTAATTATCTATATTGAGGAAAGCTTTGTTGGGTTTTCTACGCCATGAGGGTTTCCCAGGGTAAATCTTTGTCTATATTGTGATTGTGTTTCTTTCAGTGACCTTGCTTGTGAATTTAGGCTAAACTTAACATGGTATTAGAGCTAGCCTGAATAGGACATCTTTGACAAGGTAAAAATACCTCTCTCTCCTCCTCCGGTGAAAATTAGGGTTTCTGCAAAAAGTTGGAATTTTTGGATTCTGATTGTATGGCTGGATAGCCCTCCTCAAAATCGAAGTTTTGAGCCCTAGATCGATATTTTTGGTTGGGTAAAACTCCGGGAAAGTCAAACCCTAGTTTGACAAAAAGTGCAGAAAACCAGAACCAGATTTCTATAGCAGGTCTGAAATTCGCTGATCAAGTTTGGAGGCTGAAAAGTTGAAGTTTCCAGAAAGTAAGTACACCAGTCACCTCGCCTCAGTCAAGCCAATCTCTTGGTAAGGTCAGTTTTTTCATTTTTGGAATTTTTGGAATTTTCAAATTTTGGTGACCCCCTGGGTAAGATAGCCCAAGCACTAAGCTTGAGGACAAGCTAGAGGGTATACAGAATTTCCAGGCATGGAAATATAGGATTGGCCTCATTCTTGAAGAGAATGATCTTGCATAACACATCAAGGATGAAGTTGCAGAACCTGCAGACGCTGAAGCTAAAGAGAAGCATAAGAAGAACTTGATTAGGGCAAAGAGAATCATTGTTGATTCTATCAAGGACCACTTGATTCCCTAAGTGGCATCCAAGAAGACCCCAAAGGAAATGTATGATGCTCTTTCCAGAATGTATGAAGGAAAGAACATCAATAGGAAGATGAACCTGAGAGCTCAATTGAAGAGCACCAAGATGAATAAAGGAGAATCTATTGAAGACTATTTCTCAAGGGTTTCCCAGTTCAAGGAACAACTAGATGCTATTGGAGACACCCCTGATGAAGATAAACTAGTCATGACTGCTCTAAATGGTCTCACTAGACCTTGGGATTCATTCATCCAAACCATGTGTGCCAGGAAAGAAAGTATGAAGTTTGATGTGGTTTGGGAGGATTGCATTCAAGAAGAAGCTAGGGTTTCCAACAAAGAAGCATTGCTCAAGGAAGATGACCAAGCATTTGCCACCCACACCAAGAGAAGAAGGAATCAATCCTACTTCAAGAAGGATAGTCACAAGGAGTCTCAACCTCCACAAAGATTTCAAAAGAGAAGAGGAACTAATCAAAGAAGAGATTACTCCTCATTCCAATGTTTTACTTGTCACAAAATAGGACACATTGCTAAGGATTGTCCTCTAAGGAAGAAAAAGGGTTTTCACCACAAAAGACATCAAGCACATCTAGCAGAAGATGATAGTGAAGAAGAAGAGGAGGAAAGACCTCAAAAGAAAAGGGATAAAGTAGAAGAAGAAGAACATACATAAGAGTATGTTCTATTCTCTGCACTCTTTGGAGCAATAACACCTGGAGAAGATACATGGCTCATTGATAGTGGTGCTTCAAATCACATGACAGGTCAAAAGAAGACTCTTTCAAAACTTGAAGAGCAGACCTCTCCACAAAAGGTATCACTAGGAGATGACTATCAATATCCCATCAAGGGAGGTGGTGAAGCAAGTTACAAGCTTGATTTTGGAACCCCATTGAAGATGAAGGAGATCTTATATGTACCAGTTTTGAAGAAGAACTTACTCTCTATCCCATCCTTAGATAAGAAAGGATATAGGGTTGCATTCATAGATGGGAAAGTACTCATGTGGCCCAAAGGAAAGACAATTGAGGATGCAAAGGAAAGACAATTGAGGATGCAATTGTCATTGGTTAAGAGGAAGGAGGTCTATACAAACTCAAGGGCCATCCAGAAGTTTCCCTTGTACATGAAGCCACTAGCCCAAATGAACTATGGCATAGGAGGCTTGCTCACATTAACTACAAAGCATTACCTCATGTGAGCAAGGTAGTTATAGGACTACCAGACTTAAATATTGATCATGATGGCACATGCAAAGAATGTGCAAAAGGGAAGAATATCAAGAACCCATTTCCAAAGAGTGAAACAAAGACTAAGAGTACCTTGGAGTTAATTCATTTAGATGTATGTGGACCAATGCCATCCACATCCTTGAGTGGATATGAATATTATGTTACATTCATTGATGACTATTCAAGAAAGACTTGGATATACTTTCTAAAAGGAAAGAATGAAGTCTTTGGAAAGTTCAAGGAGTTCAAAGCCTTGATAGAAAATCATTCAGAAAAGAAAATGAAAATTCTCAGAACAGATAATGGCGGAGAATATACTTCAAAGGACTTTGAAGACTTTTGTAAAGAAGCTGGAATCAAGAGGGAACTAACCACTCCCTACAATCCTCAACAAAATGGTGTTGCGGAAAGAAAGAATAGAACCATCATGGAAGCTATAAAGACAATGATACATGATCAAGACCTACCTATGTACCTATGGGCTGAAGCAGCTAGGACAACAGTCTATGTTCAGAATAGACTATCTCATAGTGCTCTTGATTTCAAAACCCCAGAAGAAGTGTTCACAGGAAAGAGACCTGAGGTAAGCCATCTCAAGATATTTGGATTCCCAGTATACATTCACATTCCAAAAGAAAAGAGAACCAAGTTGGATCCTTCTGGAAAGAAGGGAATATTTGTTGGATATTGTGAAGCATCCAAAGCATTCAGAATTTACATCCCAGGTTTCCATCATATGGAAATAAGTAGAGATGTGACATTTGATGAAGAAGCAACTCTCAAGAGATCTAGGAAGTGCCAGTATGAAGAAGTATATGAAGAAGATGCACCTTCCAGAACTGCAGAGGCTGTACTCATTCCTGAATATATAACACCTAAAGACCATGATATGATAGAACCACAAGAACCCCCCATCACAAACATATCAAGAAAGAGAAAGCCAGCATGGGCGAGAGGCATTATACTAGGAGCATAAAAGTATGGAGCTCCTAAAGGCTCCACCAGAGTGAGCAAGAAACCAAATCCATTCACCAACTATGTGGCTTTGATGTGTGATCTTGTAGATCAAGAACCCACTAGTTATGAAGAGGCTTCTCATAAGAAAGAGTGGGTAGAGGCAATGACTGAGGAGTACTAGTCAATAATAAAGAATGATGTTTGGGATATAGTTCCCAAACCTAAAGACAAAAGTGTGGTATCCTCCAAATGGATATACAAAATAAATCATGTTGCGGATGGTAGCATTGAAAAATATAAGGCAAGGTTTGTAGCCAGAGGATTCTCTCAGAAAGAGGGAATTGACTATGAAGAGACATTTGCACCAGTTGCAAGGTACACTTCCATTAGAACCATCATGAAACTTGCATCCATGATGAAGTGGGAATTACACCAAATGGATGTGATTGAGGAAGAAGTGTACATAGAACAACCATAAGGATTTGAGGTGGAAGATGGAAGAACCCATGTGTGCAAACTGAAGAAGGCTGTGTATGGGTTCAAGCAAGCTCCTAGAGCTTGGTATGGAAGAATTGACAGTTTCTTAACAAGCTTGGGATTTACCAAAAGTAAAGATGATCCTAATATTTATCTCAAGGTTATGAATGATGAACCTATCATATTGTTGCTATATGTGGATGATCTATTTCTGACTGGAAATGGGAAAAAGATTGTCGAGTGCAAGAAGAAGCTCTCTTCAGAATTTGAGATGAAAGATCTCGGATTGATGCACTACTTCCTAGGTCTGGAAGTATGGCAAGGCCCAGAAGGAATCTTTCTCAACCAGGGTAAGTATGCTATGGAGATCTTGAAAAGATTCGATATGTTGGAATGCAAAGCCATGGCCACTCCCATGGACTCCAACTTGAAGTTATTAGTTGATGACTCATCAGAGTTAGTGGATGTGACTCTGTACAGACAGATTATTGGGTCATTAATGTATCTGACGAATACCAGGCCAGATATATGCTTTGCAGTGAACACCTTGATTCAGTATCTAGTGGAACCTAGACGAGTTCACCTGATAGCTGCAAAGCATGTGATGAGGTACCTGAAGGGTACAATAGATTTTGGTCTATGCTATCGTGGAGATCATGACTTCAGATTGTATGTTTACACAGATGCTGATTGGGCAGGAAGTGTATCAGACAAGAAGAGTACATCAGGCAGATGTCATTGTCTGGGATCTGCCATGATCTCGTGGTTTAGCAGGAAGCAGTCTAGTTTGGCTCTCAGCACAGCTGAAGCGGAATATATAGCTGCTTGCTCTGCTAGTTGTGAAGCGATATGGCTTCAGAAGTTGTTATCGAGACTATTTGATTTAGAGATGGACCCCACTGTGATCCTGTGTGACAACCAGAGTTGTATCAAGATGACAGAGAATCCAGTATTCCATGATAAGTAAAAGCACATAGAGATCCGGTATTTCTATATACGGGATATGGTGCAGAAAGGAGCTATCAAGCTCGACTATGTAGGCACTGGCGAACAAGTTGCTGATGTGTTGACCAAACCTCTGTCTCGAGTAAAGTTTGAGTATTTCCGAGACAAGATTGGTGTAGTTCAGAAGGACCCTCCTCGAAAGGGAGAGTGATATGGTCAATGATGATATTTGGATACTGGTATCGATGTGGATGCCTATATCGATGATGAGATTGCCTATATTGATGGTAAGGTCAATAATGAGGATACCTGTATTGATGAGGATACTGTATAGATGATATGGATACTTGTATCGATGATGAGGATACATACATCGATGATGAGTTTACCTGTTTCGACGATGAGGTTGATGATGAGTTTACCTATTCCGACGATGAGGCCGATGTAGTGGTACTTAGACTTTGTCTAAGAGGACTATAAGGATTGCATCGTCCTTGGACTCATGTCCTAAACTAAAAGGGATTGATCATCCCGTAAGTGGATCAGGATTGCATCGTCCTTGGACTCATGTCCTAAAGTGATAAGGATTAATCATCCTGTAAGTAGATTGGGATTGCATCATCCCTAGACATGAGAGATGTCTTAAAGTGATAAGGACTAATCATCATGTAAGCTGATTTGGGATTGCATTGTCCCCAGACATGGTGAGGTATCTTAAAGTGATAAGGACTAATCATCCTGTAAGCTAATTCAGGATTGCATCATCCCTAGACATGGTGAGGTGTCTTAAAGTCATAAGGACTAATCATCCTGTAAGCTGATTCAAGATTGCATTGTCCCTAGACATGGTGAGGTGTCTTAAAGTGATAAGGATTGATCATCCTGTAAGTTGATCTGGATTACATCATCCATAGACATGAGAGATGTCTAAAATTGAGAGGGACTGATCATCCCGTAAGCATATCAATATTGTATCATCCTTGGACCTATGTCCTAAAGTGAGAGGGATTGATCATCCCGTAATAGGATCTTATACATTGCAGAGTATGCTGCTATGTTGATGCTATTGATCGAGATGATCCAGATGCTGATCATGATGGTCTAGATGACAATGGTGCTGATCGTGATGGTCTAGATGACAATGCTGCTGATCGTGATGGTCTAGATGATGATGCTGCTAATCGTGATGATCTAGATGACGATGCTGTTGATTGTGATGATCTAGATGACGATGCTGATGATCGTGATGGTCTAGATGACGATGCTGCTGATCGTGATGATCTAGATGACGATGTTGCTGATCGTGATGATCTAGATGACAATGTTGTTGATCATGATGATCTAGATGACGATGCTACTGATCGTAATGGTCTATATGACGATGTTGTTGATCATGATGGTCTAGATGATGATGCTATTGATCATGATGGTCTAGATGACGATGTTGTTGATCGTGATGATCTAGATGACGATGATGTTGATCGGTAGATCCAGATGATGAGGCTATTGATCGAGAGATCCAGATGATGATACTGTTGATCGATAGATCCAGACGACGAGGCTGATGATCGAGTGATCCAGATGATGATGTTGTAGCTAATCGAGTGCTGCAGAAGATGAAGACTCAATACTGACGATGTTGATGTTCCAGTATTGATTATGTTCCAGTAACTAAATGAGTTACTGATGATGATGTATAAAGAAAGCTTCCAATGATTTATAGATGTACCATGTATTATGTAGTCGATGACTCCTTGCTCCTGCAGACGTTGTTATAATATCCTTCTCGTTAAGGGGGAGTGTTGAAATATTGTAACTTATAAGAATATTATATTTGTACTTTATTATTCCAGAGATGTTACATTCCTCTGAGGTGACCCTATTGTATATCCAGAGATGTTTATTCCTCCGATAGATTGTGGTAACTAGGGTTATTAGATCTCCCATGTGGGGGTTGGCACTGAGTTAGTTTATTAGGGGTTATTAGACTCTCTTAGGAGAGGTCGGCCCCATAGGGTGAAAAGTCAGTCAAAAAACAAGCATAAGTAGAGGAGGTATGTTCCTCACTTATCTCATTCATTCATTCAGTTGTGATTGGCGCATAGGAGAGAGAGAGGTCTGCATAGGAGGAGAAGGAGATCTTGTTGAGGACTACATCTTTGTATTGGTTGATTATCTATATTGAGGAAAGCTTTGTTGGGTTTTCTACCCCATGAGGGTTTCCCAGGGTAAATATTTGTCTATCTTATGATTGTGTTTCTTTCAGTGATCTTGCTTGTGAATTTAGGATAAACTTAACAGAATCAGAATTCAATTACGATAATTTTCATTTTTGGGTCCCCCACTACAACCCAAAGAAATAGGGCATCAATGTTTTGGAACATATGCTCACAAAATCAGGAAAATGAGTACTTTGCTCAACTCTCCTTGAGGAGGAGAATATTTTCATTCAATTAGTTTTCCAAAATCCCAAAGTTGAAAAATTAGGGTTTCTCTATCAAACCCTATGTCAAGGAAGAAGCAGTTTTCAAAAGCACAACTTTTACTAGTAATTCCTACATCTATTCTATTTCCATTTGAGGTTCTCATTTTATCAAAATGACAAGCAATACCAAGCTTGATGAGAATCTTGAAGGAGCTGAGAACTTCAGGGCATGGAAATATAGAGTCATGCTCATTCTTGAAGAACATGACCAAGAAGGATTTATAAAAGAGGGACTTACAGAACAAGAAGGAGATGAGCCCAAAGCAAGACACAAGAAGAATATGATCAAGGCTAAGAGGAACATAGCTGATTCTATCAAAGATCACTTGATCCCTGAAGTATCATCAAATAAGACTCCAAAAGAGATGTTCAATGCCTTGACCAGCCTGTTTGAAGGAAAGAATATCAATAGGAAGATGACCTTGAGAAATCAAGTCAAGGGTGTGAAGATCCATAAGTCTGAGACTCTGCACTCATACTTCTCCAGAGTGTCCCAGAACAATGAACAATTAGAAGCTACTGGAGACATGGTATAGGATGTTGAAGTTGTGATGACCACTCTGAATGGTATTTCTAGATATTGGGAACCCTTTGTTCATGGCATATGTGCTAGGAAGAAATTAATCTAGTTTAGACAACTATGGGAAGAGTGTGTGCATGAGGAAGAAACAATAGCAGTAAGAGAGGAGAAATTGAATGACAATGAATATCAGGCTTTCAAAACTCATGCCAAAGGTGGAAGGAAAATAAACAATGATGTGCGTACCTGTGACCACTCTCCCAGAAGATCTCAAAGGAGAAAGAGGTTCAAAAAAGAACTATCCTCAATTAAATGTTACTCTTGTCACAAGACAGGACACATTGCAAGAAATTGTCCATTCAAATCTGGACAACCTAAGAAGCAAAATAAAATATTTCATGCTCATGCAGCTGAATATAGTGAATATGATGACGAAGTCAAAACCAAAGAATAAGAATATGAAGATCAGTACTTGTCGACTAATAGAGATTACAGTCCTTGTATCTTGAAGATCAGTACTTGCCGAGTGATAGAGATGCTAGTCCTTGTAGAATAAAGATCAGTACTTTCCTATGGATAGAGATGCGAGTCCTTGTAGGCTGAAGATCAGTACTTTCCGACTGATAGAGATTCCAGTCCTTGTAGACTCAAGATCAGTACTTTCCAACTGATAGAGATGCCAATCCTTCTAGGCTTAAGATCAATACTTGCTGACTGATAGAGATACCAGTCCTTGTAGATTGAATATCAGTACTTTCTAATTGATAGAGATTCCAGTCCTTGTAGGATGAAGATTAGTACTTTTCGACTGATAGAGATTCTAGTCGTTGTAGGCTGAAGATCTATTCTTTTCGACTGATAGAGATTCCAGTCCTGGTAGGTTGAAGATCAATACTTGCTGACTGATAGAGATGCCAGTCCTTGTAGGATGAAGATCAGTACTTTTCGACTGATAGATATTCCAGTCCTTGTAAGCTGAATATCAGTACTTTCCGATTGATAGAGATGCAATTCCTTGTAGGCGAAAAATCAGGACTTTCTGACTGATAGGGATTCCAGTCCTTGTAGACTAAAGATTAGTACTTTCTGACTGATAGAGATTCTAGTCCTTGTAGACTGAAGATCAGTACTTGCCAACTGATAGAGATGCCAGTCCTTGTAGACTGAATATAGTACTTGTCAACCGATAGAGATGCCATTCCTTGTAGATTGAATGTCAATACTTTCCACTTGATATAGATGCTAGTCCTTTCTAATTGAAGATCAGTACTTGTCGACTCATAGTGTTCCAATACTTGTTTACTGATGGTTATTGTTGTTCCAGTACTTGTTTACTGACTATTGTTGTTGGTGTTGTTCCAGTATTTACTTACCGATGACTGTTGTTCCAGTAATTTCTGACTGATGATTGATGTTGTTCCAATGATCACACACTGGTGATGATGTTGATGGTGATATTCCAGTAGACGATGATGATGATGATGATGGTGATATTCCAACAGACAATGATCACGATGTTGATGGTGATATTCCAGCAGACGATGATGATGATGATGATGATGATGTTGATGGTGATATTCCAACAGATGATGATGATGATGATGATGATGATGATGATGATGATGATGATGATGTTCTAGCAGATGATGTTGATGATACCCCAGACATATGATTATGTTCCAAAAAATTCCTATGACATATAGAGATTCACAATTCAATTGAACAGTTGTTGATGCTATTGATGTTGCCCGCAAAATACCTTCCTAGTTAAAAGGGAGTGTTAAAGAAATGTAGCTGCAGAGCTATTCTAAATGTATTTGTCTATTTCATTATTGTATTCCTCCCTCGGGAGATGTCACTGATGTAATTGATCTTGTAAGATTCATTGAAAGAGCCTATGTAAACCCTAACTGTTAGGTCGGCCTGGAAATAACTAGAAAATATTATTTTATTGAAAAATGTACAGGTCGACCGAGTTTGGTAAGTTAGAATCGACCTAATTAGTAAAAGGTCAAGTCAATTGTAAATTATAAATAGGGGATTGAGTTGATCATTTGTACCACTCATCTCAGTCACTCAATTTCGCACAGAAAAGATAGAAGTTTGCACAAGTGGAGGAGATAAGTTTTTTTGTCTTGGAGTTTTATCTTGTACTTGTTAATTCTATATTGAGGAAGTGTTGTCGAGGTTTTCTCCCTTGTGGTTTCCCGGAAATAAATATTGTGTATTTGTGTTTGTTGTGCTTGGATTTCTTTCAGTGATTAGATTGTTTAATGTTATAATGCTAAACAAGTGAAAAACTAACAAACATATCTTACAACTTAGTTCTTTTGATTAGCTTGTTTCCATTGAATGCTAAATAACTGGAACTAAAAGAAAATTAAATAGAGTAAATAAATACACAATTCACACCATCAACACAAGATTTACCTTAAAAAAATCCAGTATCGACAAAATCCCAACCATAAATGAGCACCATGCCTTTTTATTTTATATAAAATTCAAAGACAGAGAAAGTGATACTCTCTATGGAGTTACCTATGACTATGCAACCAGAATTCCTATTATAAGATCTCCTACTTCCTCTATTATTCTCTAAAATCCACTCTTTTGTTACTGCTCAAGTATGGAACAATACAATAACATCATAATAATGGAACCCCTTCTTCTTTTAATGTCCCGATATTTAACATAGTCCAATAGTCATCTAGGATTAATTTTAGGGTTTTTGCATGCCTTGATTCCCAATTAGGGTTAGGGTTTTGGACATTCTAGAATGTTTTTTAAATTCCACATGTGACTAGATATGCATGTGTGCGAAATGATAGTTGATGTGGAATCCACCCAGTACCGTGGTGGTCAACTAGACAGGACAACTTGAGGGAGGCATAACTTCCTAATACGATATTTGTTTGAGGATATTCCAAATGTATGGGTGAATGTGCAGCAAAAAAAATATTAGAAATAGGGCCAACTTCTAATTCCTATGCACAAAGTACTGGGGCCATTTAAATTTCAACAACAACTGTCGTTGAGGTCTACTTTGAGGCTTCCTGGGCACTCGAGCATATGCATACTAGGTCAGTTTCTTACACCTGAATGTAATCAGTGGTGTATATCGGAATTAAACTCTCAATTATGTGTTGGAAAATTGATTCTTAGAATTTGGGAGGTTCTGGTGGAATTTGGGAGCAAGGGAGGCAAGGGCGCTCTGTTGGACTACTCAACTAGTAGTTTTCCAATTTCTCCCAAACAAGCTGAGATTCCTTCAAATAATCAGGGAAATGGTTGGGGATGATTCATTAAGGTCTCAGGAACCTAACAAAATTCACAAAATCTAATTGGGCATACAAATACTTATTTATGGGTCAAACTGGAAAACTAGTCAAAACTTTAAGCAAGGAGAGAGTGCCTCCTGAATGAAGATTTCTACATCTAGAAAAGGATTCTATGTCTAATTTTAATTTGGAATGAGTATTGTAATGAAATTAAGACCTAAAATAAATAATATAATTACACTTCACTCTCCTTTTGGATTTCAGCAGTAATTACATACAAAACTAGTTATAATTCTCATGTAAACTAACTAGTATTGAATACGTAGTATGCAGACAATCGTTGAGGCTTTCAACATATACAAACATATTTTTGCATATAGAATTATGAATGATATGACAGAAGAAACTTCATTTATACATTTATGGCATCCATTAAAATTATAATCCTATCCTTGAATAGAGAACTCAAGATATGAAGTGCTTCTTACAATACATCAACCAGTCTCTTCAAGAAAGCGCATGATAAGAAAAAGAGGTACTTCAATCAGAATTCAAAAAGAGGGATGGTTGTACTAAGGATCACAATTGATGCATATGCATCATTTTTCTCTCTCATACTCCTCCAAATGCAATGGAATATCTGACTGGAATGGTTTCTTCATCAACTCCTCCAGATCTCTCCACTCTCTGCAAAATGGACTTGGAGGCTTGGACTCTTCATAGGATCTAGTGATTTGGACCTGCAATAAGAATATCCATGGATTCAAATAAGGAAGAATATCATATAAGAATAATTGAAGAGAAGGAATGGGGATCATCTCCCACTAGTTGGCTAGGGCGCATCTCCTTGCCTTGGTAAGCTAAAGTGCTCACACACAAATTCAATAATGATCAAAAGTTGTGAAAAGGATTTGATTGGATTCTTTTATAAACTTTATGATGACCCGCTGAGCAAGTTTATGTGATTGGTGACCTGTGAGAGCCCTTCCAAATTCTCCCTCCTTGAGTGGATAGGCTTTCCTGCTTTTCCCCTCTTACAGCTTTTCATCCTTTTAGAAACTACGGCCTCCTTTACTTGAGATGTTTCCTGCTTTGTAAAATAGTTTCCTGCTTTTTAAAATGTCCTCTAATTTGGAAACTGCACCCTTTGGGATGTTTCTTGATTTGTTAACTGATCTACTTTTGGAAACTGCGCCCTCCCTTGGATTTTTTGGATGTTTCTACTTTTCTGCTTTTGGCAACTTCTTACACCTTCCCTAATTTTAATCTTTTGCTATTTTCTTGCATCTAGTTCCATTTTAGCAACCTTATCCTCATAAGGGAGCCCTCTTGGCCCACTTGCTCAAAATTTAGGAGTAATTATTTATAAAAATAATTAAAATTAATAAAGTTATTGTTTATACTAGACTTTGGATAATTTTTATTCTAAGCATAAAAAAATGAAATAAAATTATCTCCTTAGGGATTATTTTGTCCCCTTTACCCATGGGGACTAAATGGGCCAAAATTGGGGACATGACAGTCCTCCCCTCTCAAGCTTGCTTTCCCTCAAGCAAAAAAAACCAACTCCAACTCTAACCAAAAGTCCACCATGTTTCTGTTGCACCACTCTGATTATAGTCGGAGTCTACCAATGACTAATTCCTTTTCAACAAATTTTTCTACCCAACTAAAACAGTTAAGAAGAATGCCTAGATCCCATTTTTTGTGTTGCATGTATCCCAGTGGCACAGTTACTTGTGGAAAACTATCATTCCAAAGAATTCCAGGGTCCCATTGTTTGTGTTGCATCCTTCCAAACATCAAGACCAGCATGCAGAATATATCATCATGGAGGATGTCTAGATCACTCCACCATACTGGAAGTTTATCATTTCCAATGCAAAACAGGACCTCAATGAGTCCCTCCAACCAAGTATGGAACTCCTCATGTTCCATGTGCAAACCAGCACACAGACTCATACCTATGCTAGCAAATTGACATAGGTGGCAAGCCCATGTATTCAAAGCATCATCCAGAAACCATAGATTCTCATGCAACATTTCAAAAGAAATGTATGATGTGTCATTCAACTCTCCCCTGATGCAGACATAAAACTCACCCTTGTGGGTGCTTAGCTTCAGTATGTATCCATCCACCCAATCAATGGATGAACAAACACTCCAACTGAATGCAATGTTATGCATGATGGATACATTAGATATAGGTATTTATTGCTCCTCATCAAGATAGAAACAAAATGGTGCACTTGCCAGGCCACATGGATTGACCTTGAAGTCCACAATGGAATATGTGGGAGACTCCTGCTCCTCATGTGGCACCCATAGGAAAAATAATTTTATCCAAATTTCATCCCTATGTGTGTTGGCTGCCATATGTATGTGGGGTGAAGGAAAGTGAGCCAACTCTTGGAAGCAATTATCCATCAATATTGTGGTTGGTTCAACTGAGATGAATTCATGTGTCTTCTCCAAAAATCTGCAACTTTCTCCATGGGGAAACCTATAATATTTCTGGAAATGGATAGGAGCTTGGAATTCACATTGCTTAACTCCAAGCTCTCCAAGCTCATGCAAATCTTAGTTTTCCCCATATGCCCAATGCACACAAGTACCAAGAATCAAAACATTGTTGTTCCAATGACAAGGGTGAGGGTCCCATGTCCAATCACCAAACGGGTAGGCATCATCAACATTCCATGGATTCCCATGTTGCTCACCTAAGGTGTAAAATGTATCAAAGGACTCTCCATTGCTACAAGCAGGAATATTACTCATGTGTATTTTCTCCCAAATAAGAAAAGAAGAGACACTCCAACCCAATGGTCCATATGGAAAGAAATATGTTTTCCCATGTGAAAATTTCCAATGGCTCAACTCTCTACCACTGGTCAAAGGATGCATGCAACCATATTGTGTCCCACTTAATGAAGTCAAATGGGAACCATATGCATCTTTATGTGATGTGGCATCAAACATAGGCATGAGATGCCTCTGCAACTGTTGGGTAGGGAATGGTGCTTCCCTTAAATCAATTGAAGTGAATGTGGGAGCCTTCTGCTCCTTTTCAAGCACCATCAAAAAGAAATTCTTGACCCAAAATTCATCCTCAAATGTCATGGAAGAAGTAGAAGGGCCTGATGTGGGATCATGGACCAAAATATATTCTTTGCAAACTTCATCCACCCAACTAATGGATGCATCAAATCTATAATAGGCTGGCCCATCACACATGAGCTCTTATGATTCCTTAGTGGATGAATAACTTACTCCATGCAAGATCTCAGTTTCTCTCTTGGAAACTGTATGTGCTTGGAAATTTTCCTCTGCATCCAAAATTTCCTCAAGCACAGGCATTTCATCATGCACCTCATGAACCACCATCTCATGAGGTTCTTCCATATAACTTCAAATACAACCAACCATAAGAGACTAGCTGACTAGTATGAGTGATATTTGCAACTTTTGATGAAGTTGCTCTATTTGGATCTTGGATTCTAAGAGGGAACATTGAGTGCTTCTCAAAGAATCTTGGGTGGCCATAAACTTATCATTGAGCTTGTTGATCTCTTCATCATCCTTCAAGGATTCTCCCTGTAACATATACACAAGATCATGCAAATAATTTTTGTCAGAAATCATATCTGAAAAATTACCTTAGATTGTAGTCATTGCTCTATGAATCTTCTCCATGGCTTAAAGGAAAGGTTAATCTTCCAATGAAGCATCTCTCCAACAAGATTGTGACACTAAAACATGTGTGTCATGGAGAGTGTGTAAGGCCTCCTTGATACTTCTTTCATTCATATTGAGTGGCATTTCAAAAGGGGAAGGTGGAGAATAAACCTCTTCATCATCTACCCATGGATCAACCTCTTGAAGCTCAGTTGGTGATAATGAGATTGATCCTGTGACTTATTCCTTGACTGCAAGGATATCATCTTATTTAGTATTAGGGAAACTTGTACTTGTAGCAACCTCATAAAGAGGTATCTCTATGTCACCCACATAGAGATATGGACATTGCCACCCACATAGAGATATGAACATCCATAAATAGATGTCTCCTAAAAATTTGGGCACCCATCAGTAGGTACTTCTTCACAACATCCCTCGGTAGATGCTTCTTCATAATTTGAGAAACTATTAGTAGATGCCTCTTCTTGGCACGCATTCATAGATACTCCCTGACCCATACTTTGATGATCCTTATCAAAATTGGTGATGTCTTATTCATGCTTACCTCCTTTGGAAGATCTACTTGAAGTAAACCCAAACAATCTCCTGATGCTAGAAGATGTAGTTGGCTGATTTTTTCTTCCTTCTTCTTTACTCACAGAGGTGGAACAACTTGTTTCCTCTATGGGTGTTTTGTTTCTCTCTATTGAATCCAAATATTCATCCTTGATCTCAAATCCAAATATGAAATAAAATTAGTCTTTTAAATAAATGACCTTACCAATCTCTTCTCCCAAAATTAGATACTCCTTGTAGTGGTAGGGAAAATTTTTACCTGCATACATCCTCTTTGATAACTCCTTCTTAGGATTAGCCATCCGTGGTTCATCCCATTGATCTATGTACATATGGTCATAAATTTAGCCATCCTCATCTCTTGGTAATCCTCCATCAATGTAAAGTATCTCTTCTTCCTCATACAACTCAAAACTTTCATCTTCCATGTCTGTCATTACTTCCACAATTGCAACTTGAAAACACTTCTGAGATATCTTCCAATGAGAATTACTTTCCACGGGATGAGCCAAGGAAAGTGATCTGACACCACTGTAATATCCTTGACCTAATACCAGATTATATTATCTCAAATTTTAAAACTTATAGAACAAATTTTTCACCGACGAAGACTAGTTAACAAAACTAGTGGAAAGGGCTAGTTTAGGGCACAAGCAGATTCCTACTGGGTTATGAATTTGGGATATTTAGGATATGCCAAATGTATGGTTGAATGTGCAGCAAAAAACATATCAGAAACAGGGCCAACTTCTGAGTCCTATGCACAAATTACTAGGGTCATTTTCACTTCAACAACAGCTGTCATTGATGTCTTCTTTTAGGCTTCTTGGGCACTACATCATATGCATACTAGCCTCAGTTGCTTACACCTGAATGTAACAAGTGGTGTATATAATAAATTAAAATCCCAATTAGGTTTTGGCCAAGCGCTTCTAATAATTTGGGAGGTTCTGGTGTAATTTGGGAGCAAGGGAGGCAAGAGCGCTCTGTTGGACTGCTCAACTAGTAGTTTTCCAAGTTCTCCCAAACAAGATGAGATGCCTTCAAATAATCATGGAAATGTTTGGGGATTATTCATTAAGGTATCAGGAACCTAACATAACTGACATAATCGAATTTGGGCATACAGATACTTATTTATGGGTCAAACCGCAAAACTAGTCAAAACTTTAAGCATGGAGAGAGTGCCTCCTAAATGAAGATTTCTACAGCTAGAAAAGGATTCTATGTCTTATTTTAATGCTTGGGATGAGTATTATAAGGAAATTCAGACCTGAAATAAATCATATAATTACACTTCACTCTCCTTTTGGATTTCAGTAGTAATTACATACAAAACTAGTTATAATTCTCATGTAAACTAACTAGTATTGAATGAGGAGTATGCAAACAATAGTTGAGGATTTCATGCTATCCAAATATATTTTTTCAGACTGAATTAATACTGATATGAAAGCATCAAATTCATTTATACATTTATGCCATCCATTAACATTATAATCCGATCCTTGCACAGAGAACTCAAGTTATGAAGTGCTTCTTACAATACATCAACAGACTATTCCAGAAAGTGCATGATAAGAACACGAGGTACTTAAATCAGAATTTAACAAGAGGTAAGGTTGTAATAAGGCTCACAATTGATGCATATGCATCATATTTATCTCTTATAACTCCTCCAAATGAAATGGACTCTCTGAATGGAATGGTTTCTTCATCAACTCCTCCAAATCTCTCCAATCTCTACAAAATGGACTTGGAGCCTTGGACACTTCATAGGATGTAGTGATTTGGACCTGCAATAAGAATATCCATGCCTACAGGGGAAGGAATAATATCATAGAAGAAGAATTGAAGAGAAGGAATGGGGCTCATCTCCTATTGGTTGTCTAGGGCGCATCTCCTTGCCTCGGTAAGCTAAAGTGCTCACACACAAATTCAATAATGATCAAAAGTTGTGAAAAGGAGTTGCTTGGATTCTTTTATAAACTTCCTGGTGACCTGCTGAGCAATGCGATGTGCTTGGTGACCTGTGACATCCCTTCCAAATTTTCCCTCCTTGAGTGGATAGGCTTTCTTGCTTTTGTTAAATTAATGTAACTTCAATGAATATTCTACTTGTAATTTATTATTGTAACTCCGTCGGGGATGTTTTACCTTCATCGGGGATGTCATTATTATATTTGTTCATGTGAAGGTCATGAGGTTAAACCTCCATTGTAAGTCGGGTCGTTATCACCTAAGTGGATGCAATATAAGTGGTAATTGAGTCTCCCTAGAAAATTCGGCCCAGTCAGGGTTATTGAGGCTTACCTAGATGAGTTAAAGGTTAAGTGAAAAGTAAAGTGTAAATAGAGGGAGAGCTTCCCTCATTTATTCACTCACTCACTTGTGCAATTCGCATTACAGGATAAAGAGAGAGATCTGCAAAGGAGGAGGAGTGGCTGCAGTCCAGAGTTTGGTATTTTTGTCTCTCTTATTTGTGAGACATATTTTTGGGGCATTGTACTTGATCATCTATATTGAGGAATTTCTTGTTGGGTTTTCATCCCCTTGAGGATTTCCCAGGATAAATTGTTTTTGTTCTTTGTGATTGTGCACCTTTCAGAGATCCTTATTATGTTGCTATTGTGAATAATGTATTGAATGCTAATGAATTTGCAATCTAGTCTATGGTAGCATATAATCTTAACATGGTATCAGAGCTAGCCTGAAAAGAGTAACTTTCACAAGGTAAAACTCTCTCTCTCTCTCTCCGGAAGTGAAAAATTAGGGCTTCTCACAAATTTAGAATTTTTGAGTGCAATTGGCATAGGAAGGTGCGCCTCTCCAAGATCGAAATTTTGGTACCAAGATTGAAAATTTTTGAGTGGGTAAAACTCCCGGAAATTCAAACCCTAGTTTTACTTTCGACCAGAAAAACCAGAAAAAGCTAGAAACTGCAAACTAGAATTTCGCAAGTCAATTTTCAAGGGTGAAATTTTGGAATCTTCATAAACCAAGTGTACCAGCATACTTGCCTCATTCAAGTGCATCTTTTGGTGAGTTCCATTTTTTATTTTGAGAAATTTTAATTTTTGGTTATTCTCTACTCTCCGGGTTAAGATGGCTCCAAGCACTAAGCTTGATGACAAGTTGGAAGGCATGGAGAACTTTCGTGCTTGGAAGTATAGTATTGGACTCATTCTAGAAGAGAATGATCACTCGAATTTAGTTAAAGAAGTTGTACCAGAACTCGAAGAAGCTGAAACTAAGGAAAAGCAGAAGAATGATATGATTAGGGCTATGAGGATCATAGAAGACTCCATTAAAGATCACTTGATTCCTCAAGTGTCCTCTAAGAAGACCCCAGTTTACTTCCGGAGGCACGCTTGTAGTGCATTTGGTGTCTTGGAACGTTGTTTCCACCTTGGTGCTTTCGTCGACTGCCTTCGTTTTCCTCTTGCCACCTTTAGCCATTATGGGAATCCTGTTTAACAGTTAACGTGAATAAGCATGCATGACATGATGTTGACAACCCAAACTAATATCTGTTAGATAATCTCTTCATTTCAACCAAAACTCCTGAACATTTTCCCTTCACATATCAGTTTAAAATCTTGTGAGAGCATTAATTAATTTATCCTTGCGGTTTCCGTGGTGATTAGGGATTATGACGGCCAATGGATAAGGGCTGGTCCAGGTACTTTAGTCCTTGGAAACAAAACACTGATTGGTGTGCAAGCACGGAAGGCATAGTTTTTTATAACTGCAGAGACGCCTACAATTAGGTGCGAAAAAGGGCAGAAAAGGTCTAGCAGGTGATGGGTAGATGTATCATTCTTCTGATTATTAAAATGTGAGAGCCTTGGGGCCCTTTACGTCCATGCTTAGGGTTTCTCAACAAAACGTCTCTTAGGTTGGGGGCGAGATGTCGTCCGAGATTATGAAGAACAAGCTCCATTTCATTTAACAATAGAAAGAGAAATATCATAATAACGAAACGACTCTGCACAATCAAAATGGCCTTAGACCTAACTGTGACTAAGAAGGAAAGACTAGGCAGGATGGTACTCTGAACCAGGTGCACACGGGTTGACAATAGGCATATTGTTTCGAAAAAACACCATGGCTAGAAAAGAGCAAAATGAAACGACGGATCACCATTTTAAGTAGGCACATATATCCTAATAGGGCTTGCGAATGTACTTACCTGGAAGTGATGGCGCGATGTCGATGTTTTGTCGAAGGGTCTGTGACTCCGCATCTTCAAACGACAATGGACGTGCTTCGTGGTTCAAACGGAATGGAAATCAGTCCAGGTGATGAAAAAATAAAATGAATTTCCAACAGGGTTCACCCCCATATATTCGAATTGGTACGTGCAGACCATTAATGCAGTGGTTGCATGTCATTAAAACGGGACTTAAGGCTATGTACGGTCGGGTCAAATCAAAACCTTTTTCACGAAATATGACCATCAAAAGCGGGAGGGTTATGTTAAAGCTTCCGTGTAATGTCTCCATCTTGACCCTATTGCATTAATATTGTAAATGATGTAAATATTGTTATTTAGTCATGGTGAGGAGCTCAAGGCCAAGGCCCCGCCATTGATTTATCGTTTTATGTATCGGCAATTAGAATAGATGCATATGGTTCTTGTGCTAGCCGTGCACAATGTAAATTCGGACATCATGTAAATATGCAATTTTTAATGAAAAAAAAACCCACAACCAGCTATGCAATGCAACAAAGAGATGGGTCATGATCTTACAAGGAATAGGGAGGAAAAATAACCAAACCCTTGAGCCAATGGAGTCAATCCATGTGTCAATGAGAAAACACATGAGATCCCAACTACCCATTTTGGCTTATGCACCAATCATTAAATTCTTCCCAGAGTTGGTTGAGGCAATTAATGCCTTTGGAATGATGAGGTATGGCAGCCAATTTTGGGTATGGGCAAGCCATCAATCTAGGAATTCGAATTTTGGCTTGCAAGGCAAGAAATCACCCACGTTTTGCCTTCCCAA